>OX458998.1:20290842-21576467 GCA_949774965.1 Diarsia brunnea
TTAGAAGATTAGAGACGTGATGATGTATTTATTCAATTTGACACCCAAAAATATTACAACCATAATTTAGGAAAATATTATCAACAAAAAGGCACAGTATCCACTGGCTCTTGATACAATATAATCTTAGTACGTATTATGAAACGATGTTTTGTTTGACTAACCTAGAAATCAGTAACGGTGTGCAACGTTTATTACTTCAACCTTTGTTTACGAAGGAAGATAAAGTTTTTGACACATTTTATGATAAGTGTTAACATAACATCACGATTGTAATCCTCGAATGGTAAGGCAAAGCTGTACCCATTAGTACATTCCAAAAAAAACTTAAGTGTGTATAGAACACGGCATATCCGCACAAGATAAATATTACGATTGTCAATTCGTTTGGATTTCCCATAACATTTTTTTGCTGGGGATTACAACAAAATATGCAGAAGCATATTTGTCTAAGACCTCACAAGACACAGACCTCCTCCTCTCTTTGAGTAAACAGTACGCGTAATTTACAATCTACTCTAGATTTTAATTACGCGTAATGATTCAACAAAGCCTAAAACATAATTAAGAAAAAAAACAGAAGAACGTAAAAAACTAAAACTATTTAAAAAAACTCACTTCGAGGTTCTATATAAAAATCTTCCGCCAGCGACGCTGAACTAAACGCAACACTCAAAACGGCCGTCAATAATAAAATTCTAAAAAACATTTTAAATGCACTACCACTTCTATCTAAATATGTGTGAAGACTGACAAAGGCAAATCGTTAAATGTGCCTTCAAGATTTCAAGCGAAATATTTCTTAACTATCCACGTGTGATAATGATTATATGACATCCTGTATATACAGGATTGTAACAGGTTATCAATTCGTAAAGGATGTTTGATTAAATTCTAAATATTGTATGTAGGTCAGACAATGGTTGTGAAATTCATTAACGGGATATTTACAATTTAATGATAATATTGTAGCTTGTATCTTTTCTTCGTTTGTACTGTATTGTTTTGTCTATTCAATCATTTATTCATCGATTATATATATTTAAATGATCTACGAGTACAAAAAATCGATGACATGATTGTGACATCTACCAACCCGCACTGGGCCCGCGTGGTGGATTATAGCCTCCTAGAGAGGAGGCCCAGAGGGAAACTTATAGGCTGATGATGATGATGATGAATATTCTTTGTGCTTTATGCCTTTATGATGTTATGCCCTGGTCATCCTGACTTTAAAATTAAACTGTTGGTCTAAGGCATTCTTCCTCGATAACACACCGAATAGAAAAATGAAGTGCCTTTCTTCAATGAACTAGTATTTATTTTACTATTTATGTACACACAGTAGACAGCACAGGAAAAATAACATAATATAACATATGAGTACAAAGGTACTGCTTATTTCTCAAGAAATTTCTGCCAGCAGACCTGCAAAAGGAGAAATGAAAAAGAAATGTAGACTATAGTGTGTGAGAAGCGGAAAAGAATTCGGTGTTTATGTCTTAACTAACTTAACCTATATAATAATAAATACACATATAAGTACATAATAATATATACGTATATAAATACACAATGCTAATACATATAAACAAATAAAATACATATATATATATATGATAGAAATCACAATAGAGAGGAAAGGTAATATTCTTTCACTCTGGTTTTGAATAGAGAGATAGTCTTCAGGTCCCGGATGCTAGGCGGAAGTGAGTTCCACAACCTTACAGCATGGACAGAGAAGGAATAGGAGTAATAGCTGGATTTGTGAGGAGGGGATTTCAGTATGGATCTAAGGTGAGATCTACACGGAGCTTCAGTGGAGCGGGCATAAGAAAAACGCTCGCGCAGGTAAGAAGGATAGGACGGGTTGTGTAGGATATTGAAGAGAAGACATAGGATCCTAGTGTTCCTGCGAAGGCGGATTGGGAGCCACTTGAGTTCTTTGCGAAGGTGAGAAACGTGGTCATATTTACGGAGACCATAAACAAAGCGAATACATAAATTTTGCAAGCGCTCAAGCTTAGTATTTTTATTTTAGGGTGTTTTAGAGGCCTTGAAATCCCCTTTTAATGATGTTAGCTAAAACAGGGTTTTAATCCTTAAGAGTAGACTATTTCCACCAGACTGTTGAGGATTTCTATAAATGGGTATTCAAAGATCTAAACGGGAGTTCAGGTCACATTTGTATTATTTTTACCCGTGGCACTCGTGTAGATTGGGACCCCCATAGGATGTTATAATAATAATAATAGCATTTATTTCGGGCAGCGCCCATAGTAACAATGAGCTTAAAAGCTAGTGTTAGTAGACATAATACACAAATTAAACAGTATGGAGTTTCATCCAATGACGCAGCATTGGAGACTCCGCTCTATCTGCGAATAAACTCAAGATAGTGTTGGTACTGCCACGGAGACGAGCAAGCAGGGAAGCGCTTCTTTTACGTATGATGGCCGCAAAACCATCAATATGCCTTTCCGCAAACATCCCTGACGCACTACATCGCCATGGCAGCTTCAACAATATCCTGAGCGCGTTATTATACTGGACACGTAGATCGCTGTATGCACGCAAACTATAACTAGTCCACTGGCTGCACGTGTAAAAAAACGAACAAAATGATTTAAACAGAGTCATCTTGACCGCCTCTGTACATCGCGCAAACCTGCGGGCCAGCATGTTACAGCGTACCGACAGCGATCTACGTAAAAAACGTACGTTATAAATGGGATCTTTCTTTTACGTTAAAATAGTGCCTAACTAAGTGTCAGAGTTTTTATGTCGAGAAATAACTTGCAGGCATGCTGGTTTGGTTTCCTCACGTTTTTTTATTTCTAAGAGACAAGTAATAAATTATACAATATGCACTTGAATTTTAACTTTAATTTTAATGGCTAACTGCTCATTAAACCAACATCTATTTAACATAGGTGTTCCAAGTAGCCCACTGTGCTTAGGATGCATGGAGGCGGGGGAAACGCCATGGCACGTATTCTTAGAGTACAGGAGCGTGGCAGATCACCGAACTGGCTCTCGGGGGACTCTACGATCCCCATTACCTCTCCTGGAAGCCAGCATCACTCTGGGAAGGCTGCTAAAAATCTGGGACGACCTATGTTGGTTGGAGTAGGTAATATTTAATCATTACGCACAATGGCCCAATCAAGAGGCTAAATGCGGATAAAAGTCCAGTTATTTATAGAGGTGCGTGTTTTGACCTGTATAAAGTAGGTTTATCTTTTGTCCTAATCCAGGATATAGTAATCTGTCTGCATTTTTCATCCCAATCCGTTCCATATAGATAACCTTGTTCTATCCATCACAGCCAAAAACATAAATGATTGGTTTTCCTCATATTTTGCAATGCCAAATAAGCTAGTCGTCTTTAAACACCATTATGTAATTCCCAGAGCTTGTTTAAAACGGTGACTAAGTAGATAATTATGTAACAGAGATGCTGACTAATCCTGACCCACATTCATCCAATGGCCTTAACATCTTAGCAGAAGATTTGAGAGTTGTCCTTAACCCTATAAAGTTAGGCTTCACTATAGCTAAGCGTCACAACTGCAATGCTAAGTAAATACTATAAACTGTGGGAATTTCTAAACTTGAAGGTAAAGTTAGTCAGACGTATTTTCCATTTTAATTTCACCGTCGATCGATTCGTTGTCATCAGAACACACAACATGACGCCAGGTTATGCCCGAAGTCCGTCGGGGCTGCGGGTTGTTCGCAAGAGATACCGCGGCCTCGACCTGAAGGGCTAAGAAGGAACATGGGTGGTTTTTAGTCAGTAGAAGTCTGACACTCCCTTTCGCTCTGCCCAAGAGCGGGAGGGGTTATTTGATGATTTTCCACTCACCATAAAAAAAAGGTCCATTTCAAAAGGTTGTAATGAATTGACAACAGTGTTAATTAACAATATTACAACAAGAATCATTTTAAAAATGACCCTTTTCAAAACTGTTATCCGCAAAGTATTTGTAATAAGTGTCGATGCTCATAATGTGCACTTCACCCATTGTGTATACGTTTTTAGATTGTTGTCAGATAGCAGGCGTATATAAGTTCTACACTTTACTCCTAATGCATATCATTCTTATTATTCCTTTTTTTACTTTTCTTTCATATTTTACATTTAATAAAATGCATTAATTCTTATAATTATTTGAGGACTTATTAAATACTACTTACTTACTTATTCCTTACCATAACAATAAAAATAAAACATTTATTTTTTATTGAAAACCATTTATTCGACCCGACTAATTACAAATATTAACCTTTAACCAAAAAACATAAGAAAACACTAATAGGTACTTATTTAATCCTCAAGTTTTTCCTGACCAGGTTCAAGACAGCATATTTCTGTCAGCAAACAATCTTCTATGCCAGTTGTAATGTTATTTTGACAAGCAAATGTGCTAGGCATACAGGTACCGTACCTCGCACTGCATTTCTTCTCTATTTGGTCTGTAACAACACATAACATCTCGCCTGTAATCCCTGAAGAGTTAAGCAGAGGTGTAAGAAAGAAAAAAAAAATATTTGTATACCCATTGCATTTTGTATTTGTATTTGTGTACCCATTACAACACCCACATTTCGCCAGTTATGTTTAAGTCCCTTCTAAAAGAAGGCGAACCGAATTATTGCCATGAACCGGGCACAAATTCAGACCTCGTGGCTGCTATTGAGAAATTCCTGATGAAAAACCCAATAACACTTTACTCTAACCGAGAATCGAACCCGGGACCTCATGCTCAGTAGTCGCGGTTGTGACCATCAGACCATAACGAGGCAATCTGCAGGCACTGCAGGCAAGGACAAACAGTAGGGGTGAGGGTGCATCCATCGATGTACCCTGTACCACATGAGTAGAAATACGGTACTCTCGGTCTTTCTCTCCTTCAACATGCAACACTGTTTTTGTAACTGACCTAACCTCCTCTGCCTATGGTACTGGAAAATACGATTGAATCAGAGTGGTTGTACAAATGTACATTCAGACACTGACTTCCTATCGATGGTACCATTTATAGAATTACTTAGGCTTACAAAGCAATCATTTTATTCCAATTGTTAGCTTCATCCCGTTTAGTATATTTCATGCATTGAATTTCTGGGATAATAATATATTACGCTGTTTTATTTTTCGTGTATGAAATCACGGTTTTCAGTAGTGCTCAATGTAACGTGCTCAAATCACTGTAATGATGGATGCATTGTGTTGTATAGCACCCATTTTTTTTTTTTTTTTTTGCTGGTGGAAAATCATCAAATTTTAATGACCCCTCCCGCTCTTGGGCAGAGCGAAAGGGAGTGTCAGACTTCTACTGACTAAAAACCACCCATGTTCCTTCTTAGCCCTTCATGTCGAGGCCGCGGTATCTCTTGCGAACAACCCGCAGCCCCGACGGGTTGTATAGCACCCATTGAGGTATTTTTGAAACGTTTGAATAAGTTGGAATTGTGAACATCTATATTTCCGAATCTGTGAGGTTACCAGGTATGGTCCAGTACAAACAAGAAGGAACATGGGCGGACTTCAGTCAGTACAAGTCTGACAATCGCTTCTACTCCGTCCAGAGCGGGAGTGGTCATTTGATGATTTCCCATACGTAAAAAAAACCGGCCAAGTGCATGTCGGACCACGCACAATGTAGGGTTCCGTAGTTGCCCATCAAAATAATGTGAACTTACTAAACTGGTTAATTTTGCCACTTTATTGGCGTAACTCATTTGTATATTCGTGGCAAATTACAGCTTCCTAGTACTAAGAGTCTTTGAGATATAGTGTTGACGGACGGACGAACAGATAGAGGGACATAGCGAAACTAAGGTTTCCATGTTAACTACGGAACCCTAAAAAAGTACAAACAAGATACAAGATTGGATAAACGTCCATCACTCGGTTCGAAATATAAAAGACACGTTATTTTGTTTCGAAAATCGTGTTTTTAATTTCAACAAACAACGTTTAACATTCGTAAACTAAAAGTAAATTATAAATTATGAATTCTCTGCGTAGTATAAGCACGAAAATCTGTCACGTTCTTGAGAAAACTTACAGGGTTTACAGCACTCCATGCCCAGATGCTGCTGCCGGGGGCAAAGGCCTATCTCCGTAACCTTAGTTCCTGGAGGGCATGCGAATCCGTGAGAGCAGATCCCGGTAACACGCATACATGGTATTTCAAAGAACGGAGCTCGAAGCTTGGCTGCTTCTGAAAAAGGACGTAACAAAAATCAAAAAGGGAATTGGTGAAAGATCTGATGGTAGACGTACGCGGCTAGATATAAGCATCGCTTCAACGATCTGTCATGTATTATGATAATCAGACTTTAAAAATGTTACGACGCGTATAAGTTGCAGCACCAGTAAAATTATGCCCGTTTATCTTGCTACATGAATCTGAATAATTCTGGTGTATGTGCATTGACTTATATATTACTGCGTAAGGACTGGGCTGTATGGTCGTTGGACTGGGCAGACGGCATGTTAAAATGACGCCACAAACGTGGTCCCAATAAGGTCTTTCCTAAGCCGAAGTGAACTAGTCCACGATCGGCTCTCTTCGGGTGCGGTCGTAAATTTTATTAAAAGCTTTATTTATGTTCTATAAACCTCGAAAATGCCACGCCGCTTATACAAGGTTACGTTAACGAGCAGACTACACCAATTCTCTGTATGGCGAACGCGTCGAGCAAATGTTCGGACGACCGTTTCTTTAGTTTTTATATCAATGTGTATGTGGCATGCTTTTCGCTCCTACACAAGGCATCTTCAGGAGATGTTGTAAAATATAAACATGCAATATGCACTCAAACCTATACTCGACGAACACGTTCTACGGCGTGTGTTAAATTGGTGTTTTTTTTTTGCTTAAAAAATGTAGACTCAGAAAAACCACAAAAATCTGCCAAGTCTTAGTGCTAATCAAACCTATGATGTGAGAAGCGAAGACATTACACCAAAGGTGTATTTTTCTTAGAAAAAAGTAAAGTCGAACGAGTTATTGGGTAACACGCTTATCTATTCGTCTTTTCGTTGACTTGTATTTTATTGTGAGCTTAATAAGTTTTTAGTTTAAAGGACATTTAAGAGGCTAATGTAAAACCAATTATCACGCTTACAAAATCTTCCAAAAATGCTTATTCGACTGTACTCATAAAATTAGTAAATATATAAAAAGTTTACTCTCTACATCTTGAAATACATATTCTGTCTTCACCGTTGCTGCTGTTGAAAACGCAAAACACAAATAGTTTAAAATCAATATCACGTAAAATAAAATCAATTCAAAGTACATTGTACAGACGAGATAATATGTAACACGACTTGTCGACCACTCGTAATAAAGATTAAAAATACATGAAATAGTGAGAACAATTTCATTTATAGGATGAAAAATATTTTGAAATATAATGTATACATCCTAATATCGTGATCTCAACCGGATTTTGTGAATATAAACTTTTGCGTGTGCTACTTCTAGAGAATTGTTGGTAAGAAACGTCATCACATGCAAAGGGCTATGCACGGACTCCACGAGTAAATACGAGCGGAGATAAGTGAAACGGAGAGGAGAGGAGATGAGTAAAAGCTAGCGTGTATCCACCGAATTCAGGCAGAGATTTGCAAAGTGGAGATGAGAGGAGTGCACGCACATCACACCGCTCACCGCTCACTTCTCCTCATCTTTCATCAATCACAAGACATCTCTTTTTCTCTCCGCTCAACCGTTTACATTAAAGTTTAGCGAAGACAAGTCTTAATAACGGAATTCTATTGAGTTGGAATTCTATTGGGTGAGATGTATAACCACCAATGGTTATACATCTCACCCCTTTTTTTTTTTTGGGGGGTGGGAAATCATCAAATAACCCCTTCCGCTCTTGGGCAGAGCGAAAGGGAGTGTCAGACTTCTACTGACTAAAAACCACCCATGCTCCTTCTTAGCCCTTCATGTCGAGGCCGCGGTATCTCTTGCGAACAACCCGCAGTCCCGACGGGAGTCGGCCCTTGCGGGCCCCTTCCATGTTGCTGACATCTCTTTGAGGCGCGCGTGAAACACGAACGCGCCGTCGACACGGCCTGTCGTCGTCATAAGACGGACGGACGGCGAGCTTACCCATCACTCACCGTCCACAGGCCCGCGTCTACGGTGGCCGGAAGCCATCACGTGGCCCCCAACGCCCGGAGCGCCTCCTGCGGCGATACATCTCACCCCTCGTCTTGTCTCTGGTTCATAACGTGTCCTTAACCTTTTCCCAACTACGTATGTTGGGACCGGCTCATCATCATCTACCAAACTTTTTCCCAACTATATTTGGGTCTGCTTCCAGCCTTACATAATGCAGCTTAATACTTAAGAAAGAAAGAAAGAAAGAAAAAATATTTATTTGTCGCAGAAACATAACGAGCATACAAAGAGACATACTCGTACAACAAAAAATACACATACAACGCATAACAGATATTAAAAAATACAAAAAGCAGGGATGATATAAAGATAGTTGCACGTCGTGACTGCGACAACTAGGTGTGACTTGTACTTATGTACTTGCTAGTTGCTTGTCATGGATGGCTTTTAGTATGTTAAGGCTGGCCTTACACGGGCTGATCTTGGCAAGCATTGTTAACGTTGGCTTGGGTGTTTTAAAGTCACGGGCCCCTTGTAAGTGGGTTGAATAAGGTCAGCTTTCAGAGTAATGAAGCCCTTTGTATTGTGTAGATGATTTAGGGAAATACAACCATACCTACAGGGTTTAAACTCTTAAAGAAGCCGAAAGGCACTTTTACTCTCTGCCATTGAATTTTTTGTTTGTTCTGGACTATGTTCCAGGTACACCTTATAGTTACAGAGATATTGGAGATCAAAATTCCAAAATTTTAGTTTTTAAGGTTATAACCATATTTTATTTACCTCGATGACCCGTTAACTATTCAAAACATTCATCAGCACAAGGTTTTGAATGTTTTACGTTGACTTTAATCATAAAACTTCCTCGTCGTTTTCCAGCAATAATTTTTGCGTAGGGTACCTTAGTTTTATGTACAAAATGCTTGGTGAAGGGCCGTTTACATCCTGTCGAGGCTGCGGGTTGTCCGCAAGGGATACCGCGGCCTCGACATGAAGGGCGAAGAAGGAACATGGGTGGTTTTTAGTCAGTAGAAGTCTGACACTCCCTTTCGCTCTGCCCAAGAGGGGTTATTTGATTATTTCCCACCCCCCCAAAAAAAAAAAAAAGGACCGTTTACATCCTTTATACGAGTACAGTCATCTAACAACGCTGCTGTGCATTGTTATGAGTAGTATGCCACAAAGTAGATACTTAATTGTACACCCACATTATTTTTAACCGACTTCAAAAAAGGAGGAGGTTATATGTTCGTGTGTATGTATTTTTTTTTTTTTTTATGTATGTTACCTGATTTCTCCTCCATTTGTGAACCGATCCTCAAAATTCTTTTTTTATTTGAAAGAGTATACTTCTGAGGTGGTCCCATTTAAATTTGGTGAAGATCTGATCCTGATCTTCGGAGATATACAATAGAACTCTTCAAAAATAGACGGCAAATCTGTCGTGATTGCTGCAATCGCTTGGATGTTTATTGTTTATACAACATCATGACGTAACATCACGCCTGTATGATCTGAGTGGGTACGCAGATGTGTACACCCAGATTTGGACAGTAAGATATTATGTAATGTTCCATTTATTGGGGATAAATAAAACCTATCATTTGTTTGGGAACAACTAAAAATGGAAAAATAAAAAACTTTTTGGCAAAAAATAAAACCGACTTCAAAAACACCAAAAAGTGAAAAATAAACTTCTGAAGAAAAATCAGCTTCTGAAGTCGGTGGCAAAAAAACGTAATCAAACAAACAAATGTCACCGACTTCAGAAGCTGATTTTTCTGAGTTTTTTACTGGTTATGCTTGGATGGATAAAATAAGGAATGAGTACATAAGAGGAATTCTGAAAGTGGCGCCGGTAAATGAAAAGTTGTGTGGTAATCGATTGTCGTGGTATGGACATATTGGACATGTGATGCGAAGGAATGAAGAAAATGTTGTGAGAAAAATGTTGAGCATGAATGTAGATGGCTATAAGAGTAGAGGAAGACCAAAGAAACGATGGATGGACTGTGTGAAGGATGATATGGCTAGAAAGGAGGTTACTGCTGATATGACGAGAAATAGAGAAGTATGAAAGAAGAAGACATGTTGCGCCGACCCCAAATAAATTGGGATAAGGGCAGGAGAATGATGATGCTTAAATCCTTGTGTGTTATTCCTTGATGTACTGAATAAATGATAACTGCTTGTGCGTCGGTTCCCCTTCCACGGCGTATAATATTCTAACTGCTAGGTAAAAATCAAATCAAATCATTTATTTTTGCTGAATACACTGTTACAATGGTGTTATAAAATTTACATGTTTTAAATGATTCTGCCGTAAAGCATGCAAAATTCCTGTCGAGGCTGCGGGTTGTTCGCAAGGGATACCGCGGCCTCGACATGAAGGGCTAAGAAGGAACATGGGTGGTTTTTAGTCAGTAGAAGTCTGACACTCCCTTTTGCCCTGCCCAAGAGCGGGAGGGGTTATTTGATGATTTCCCACCCCCAAAAAAAAAAAAAAGGCATGCAAAATTTGTACAGTCATGGTTAATCATCAATTAACAAATATAACTATACCGTAAGACTAGGTAACTGTAAGACCCCTGTAAGTTTGAGAGAAGGCATGAGTCATGGGCCCAATGTGAGTTAGTAAACGGTGATTGATTCTAGGTCATACGGGTTCTCCACAACTCCTTCTCTTCAACTCCAACTCTATAGGTGGCAATAAGAAAAGGTATACTGTAGGTTCCTAAAGTATGACCCCTTTTTTTTTTGGGGGGTGGGAAATCATCAAAATATAACCCCTCCCGCTCTTGGGCAGAGCGAAAGGGAGTGTCAGACTTCTACTGACTAAAAACCACCCATGTTCCTTGTTAGCCCTTCATGTCGAGGCCGCGGTACCTCTTGCGAACAAAAAGTATGACCCCTTTCACAAGTTATGTAATATATTTTAAGTTTAATTTAATAAAGGGTGGGTCTATCAAGAGGGGCTACTACTGTTAAATTCGGGCTTCGGGTCCCGTTGGGACTGCGGGCCCCGTCGTGACTGCAAGGCCCCGTCGTGGCTGCGGGTGGTTCGAAAGAGATACCGCGGCCTCGGTAAGTGCTAAGTTAGGGCTAAGAAGGAACATGGGTGATTTTTAGTCAGTAGAAGTCTGACACTCCTTTTCGTGGGCAGAAAAACAGAAGTGTAATCCAAAAAGGATTATGCAAAGGTGCACCTAAAAGTACTTCCATATTTCACCAGTTATATAATAGGGGGTGAGATTTTTGCCATTAACGTGGCACAAATGCCGACCCCATGGCTGCTTCTGAGAAATTCCTAACAGAAAACTCAATGACACTTTGCTCGACTGGGGAATCGAACCCAGGACGACCACTAGACCACAGAGACAGACATACTATTTACAATATCAATCCAAAAAATCCAGTGTGGTGAATGTAGGATATAGGTACCTACTAGTTTACACCATAATATTTTTTTTACAGAAAATGCAGTGTCAACATCTGCCTAGCCTTTTCCTAACCATGTTACCGAATGAAGCTCGAATACCAGTATTTTAAATGGAGCGACCGCCTATCTGACCTCCTGACCCAAAAAATGAAACTACAATTTAAACAACAAAATTTATTGTTACAACAACAAAAAACGTACCTACTTAATTATAATAAATAAAAGCTTGTAAAACTATGAACAACTACAGTTACGAATTTTACAACTATGATTTTTTAATCGTATTTGTCATTTTTTTTTCATACAACAAAATATGTTGAATAATATAATATTGTGAACATTCAAATGTATTCGGCACACAATCCCTTCTTCTTAGGCAGCAGTTGATTGTTCTTGAATCTGAAAACAATACAAACATTTTAAAGCCCAATAATAATTTTGCCCAATCCGGGAATCAAACGCAGGAAAACATTAATAGCAGTCGCGATTGCTCTCACTAGACCAACGAGACAGTCCAACTCAGTTAACACTGGGTAATATGATACCCCTTAGTAAGACTGGTAGTCAAATTTTCGATAAAAGACTTCCTGTAACAACTGTTACGGAATTTACAAACGGCAGCTGCAACCAACAGCTTAACGTACTTTCCAAAGAACGGAAAATACTCGATACCTACGTAATAGATGGTCGATAATTTAATAGATAGGTTTTTTAACATAAATAATGAATGGTGCCCAACGGTAGTGGCCCCGACTTACGTTACATTACTCTGTGTAATCTATTTCGTCACCACTGCTCTCAAAACGGTGAAGGAAAACATCGTGAGGGAACAGGCGTGTTTTAGAACCTTAAAATTCGAAGACACGTGACATCTACCAACCATGTCTTCGAATTTTAAGGTTCTAAAGAAGACATGTGACATGTGACATCTACCAACCGAGGAGCTCGTGGCTTAATAAGAACTGCCACTCGGGTCGATCTTTAGGTAAAGTTGTGCTTGCCTAGGTCGGCCTGTGGATGGGTGACCGCCCGACATACCGAGTTTCCTCCGTGCCTCGGAAAGCACGTTAAGCTGTTGGTCCCGGCTGCCATATATAGATCTTTGGCAGTCGTTACAGGTAGTCAGTGACCTGAAATTCTGACATCCAGTCTTACCAAAGAGTATCGTATTACCTAGTATTAATTGGGTTGTGGAGGTCAGATAGGCAGTCGCTCCATGTAAAATACTGGTATTCAGCTGCATCCGGTTAGACTGGAAGCCGACCCCAACATAGTTGGGAAAAAGGCTAGGCAGATGACGATGAATTACGTAGTAAATAAATTCGGAAATGAAATATTGCTGAAGATTCAGACTTAACATAACAAAACAGCACGCACATCGTTCACGAAGGTTTAGTAGGTGTAACTAATAGTACACCCCCCCATTTTGCCAGTTATGTTTAGGTCCAAACAAGACTCCGTGGCTGCCTATTGAGAAATTCCTGTTGAAAAACCCGATAACACTTTGCCCGACCTGGGAATCGAACCGTCAGCCGCTGCGTTTGCGCTTACTAGACCAACGCGGCTGTCAAACTTAACACATCACTTAGATTATGAAAGTATAAAAGTTATATTTAAGTACTCTTGCGAAACAGTAAACACATAATATTATACGAAGTGCCAGCTGTCTTATCTTTCCCAAGCTTTCGAAACACTTAATTATAATCAAATACACTTCTACACAATTTAATTCTGCATCAAAGACTACTCCATATATAGATCTATGGCAGTCGTTACAGGTAGTCAGTGACCTGAAATTCTGACATCTAGTCTTACCAAAGAGTATCGTATTACCTTAGTATTAACTGGGTTGTGGAGGTCAAATAGGCAGTCGCTCCATGTAAAATACTGGTATTCAGCTGCACCCGTTAGACTGGAAGCCGACCCTAACATAGTTGGGAAAAGGCTAGGCAGATGATGATGTGACATCTACCAACCCGCAATGGGCCCGCGTAGTGGATTATAGCCCATCCTTCTCCTAGAGAGGAGGCCTGTGTCCTTGCAGTGGGAACATTATAGGCTGATGATGATGAATTAATATTGAAGAACTCACAAGATACACAGCATTCCACCCCATATATTTGTTGGTCCGGACACAAACCCGCTTGTTCTACTCTCGTGTTTCGTGGACAGGAGTCTGCACAGAATCCGCCTATACGCATACATGGCTGTTCGAAGTAGATGCTCTCCAAACCTAAAAAAAATATAAAGGGTTAGGTTAGAAATTTGCTTTACCAACACGAGATTTCATCTTATAGACTTAATTACTTGTACAGTACAGTTATCCGTTATCCCTCTCCTAGAGAGGAGGCCTGAGTCCCTGCAGCGACGACTCTTTCGAATACCTAAAGTAATTTAAACCTTATTTTAAATTACAGCTGTGAGCTGAAGATAATATTTATAAAAAAAAATGTGTAACTTTCATGGCTATCAATGTGTGTGTGTCCAATGCTTCGCAACTACGCAAGATATTTTGATGCGGTTTAAAATAATCATTATATTTTACGACATTTTCACCACCGTCGATACAATAATTGTAACAACTGATGTAGTTACTCCCGAATTTGCTGAGGGTCGACCACATTCAACCTTATTACCTACATAGAGTATAAGGGTGAAAAGTGGCAGACCGTCAGTAAAATCGGTGGTACTTCAGAGTAAAATAAGGTTAGGCAAGGCAAGGAATAAGTTAAATAAAAGCTTGTAAATATATCAAAGTAATGTCATTTATTTCACAAAAAAAGTACAATGAATAAACAATTATACACGGTTGTTGCCTGAGTCTCTGCAGTGGGAACATTATAGGCTGATGATGATGATGACTAACGAAATATTCACACAAAAAACTTTGAAATCTCTACAAACTTATAGCCCTCCCACTCTCCCTCTTTCTTAATTAAAATCTTTTATCTCTACAGACAACAGCTTCCCACTGCTGGGACACAGATTTCTTGTCTAAGCGAAAGAAAAGGCTGGCAGTGGTCAGTCTTTAAGTTTTGGCCTTTCAATATACATTTTAATAATAGTTTTGTAGGTTATAATTTTACATTAAATACCTCCATGGCCCGTTTACTATTCCATGCGTCCATCAGCACAATGTTTTATACGTAATACTAAGTTATACATTAACGTGATATTTTTGTGAAAACTTACGTGAAAGATTTGTGGACCCTACATTTACACTTTGTATTTACTAAAGTACCTATTTCCCGTCCCAATAAGTTTCAAGATTTGATCAAATCGACCCGCACAGGCCTCCGGACTGGTTGTGGACACCGGATTTTGACTGATGAAATGCAGATGCAGTCCGAAATCCGGTCCCGTCTGTTTGATTATTTAAGTCACAAATTAATAGGCTTCTTTTGCGTTAGCTCATTCCGTCATCGACGTTTTTTTTTGCTGAGCAGAAAAAAACGTCGAAAGAACGGCTGAGCGGTGGCAGACTCCCATTGACAAAAAACAAAACCAGCCATGTTCTTTCTTAGCCCTTTCTGTCGAGGCCGCGGTATCTCTTTCGTACAACCCGCAGCCCCGACGGGGACCTCATCTCTGTCCTCGTGACAAGATTGAGGTCAAGATAACACCTATTTCATACTTATTTTAAACATAGTAAGTACATAGAACAAATCTAGACAATGGCATATTATTCCGATTATTCACTAATCCTGCAACAAAATTCTGACCGACGACAACCAGTACCGTCTGGTACTTTCAAATAACGTGAGCAATTGTAAGACTTCTGAACGCATGTCCCGTGATTCATTCGACATTCCGTTGACTGCTTTACTGAAACAAAGGTGTTTGTGAACAAAAATATTTTCTAGGTCGTCGTTAAAGGTAGTCAGTGCCTCGAAAGTCTGACAACCAGTCAAGCCAAGGACTATTATATTACCCAGTACTAACTGGGTTGTGAAGGTCAGATAGGCTGTTGCTCCATGTAAAATACTAGTGGTTAAGCTGCATAAGTAAGACTGGGAGACGACCTCAACATATAGTTTGTGAAAAGGCTAGGTGGGAGCCGATTCCAACATAATTTGTGACAAGGATGATGATTATTTTAACCTTGGCATATTAAACATGTTCAAAGAGGGAGAGGAAAGTATGGATTGTATATCTTTTTGAGTATAATACCAAAAAAACCTAGGTGAACTGTGTAAAAGATGACACACGGCTAGTAATGGGGTGATCATTTGATTGCGTCTAATACAGTTGTATGGAAATAGAAGAAATGGTGCAACGAGCCTAAATAAATTTGAATGAAAGCAATGCAATTATGAAATATTTCTTGTCTTTGAAGATACACAGACAACGCCGTAGTCTATGACGGAGGGAACAGGAGCTACATATTCTCCATACTATAAAAATGCCTCTAGATCAAATAATAATGACAATGTCCACTAATTCAACTATTTTGAGGGATTTTCAGACTTTTTTTACTTACAGCCTGTTGTACTATACCTATTTAATATTTTAATGTAGCATCACATCTAAAGTTAATAATTTCAACGAACGTTCCGATGGCACTGTAAATGAACACACATGAATCGACCTTGAAAAGAGAACGTTGTCCACTTGTCTGAGTTTTGATATTCCAAGATGATTGAACGAAACTCTCCAAAACTGAACTATAACTGGATAGAATGTAACATTAAAATCATTGACTTATATATTACTGCGTAAGGACTGGGCGGACGGCATGTAAAAATGACGCCACAAACGTGGTCCCAATAAGGTCTTTCCTAAGCCGAAGTGAAATAGTCCACGATCGGCTCTCTTCGGGTGCGGTCGTAAATTTTATTAAACGCTTTATTTATGTTCTATAAACCTCGAAAATACCACGCCGCTTATACAAAGTTACGTTAACGAGCAGACTACACCAATTCTCTGTATGGCGAACGCGTCGAGCAAATGTTCGGACGACCGTATCTTTAGTTTTTATATCAATGATTAAAATGGTTGTATTAAAAATTTTGAACACACACACACATGCGCTTATGAGACATGCGCTTTATTCTCAGTGTATATTTCACTCATTTGTTCGGAAAATCGGTAGAAGCCTGAACACTTAGTCGTGCCAATAGTGTCGGCACCTAGAGCTGCGGGTTATTCTGGGGCTGCGGGTTGTTCGAAAGAGGCGTGAACCGGGACCCCGAAAACAAAAGGCTAAGAAAGAACATGGGTGAATTTTGGTTAGTAGAAGTCTGACACTCCCTTCCGCTCGGCCCAGAGCGAAAGGAGTGATTTAATGATTTTCAACCCTAAAAAAAAAAACACGACGGTCGCACGTGCACACGAAAGTCACTTTAGTTAGCACACAGCCGAAGCCTATATCATAAATCACTTTATACTGCTAGAATATCTACATTAGAATGGACATTTTCGAATATGATTTTTTCTGGAGTGCACTTGCCCACATTTTACAGATTATTTTGAACGGCGGTAGAGGGCTAAAAGTATGACCAAATACAACTTTTCAAAACTATTCAAATTCTAAAATCTTGTATTACAGAAAAAGAGCAAAGTGTTATTGGGTTTTTCCATCAGGAATTTATCAGTAACAGCCACGGAGTCATGTTGTGTTTATGTTAAATTTCTGAATCAGTATGTTTTTCGTCAAACAACCCAGATATCATTTAAATAGCTGCAAAACAAAACATTTTCGAACCACTTTCTACTTGCATCATACCTTTCTGTCTACCCTATTGAGGATTATAGGCATGATGTTGTGTTTGTTAAATAATTAAATCAGTAAGTTTTTTCCTTAACACCCAAGATATCATTTTGAAAACTGCAAAACAATGGATAAGCACATTAACTTACCTCATTTAGGTTGCATCACACATCTTTGCCTACCCCTTTGAGGATTATAGGCGTGATGTTGTGTTTGTTAAATAACTAGATCAGTATTTTTTTTCTTACAAACAAGATGTTGTTTAAATTTTGGAGTGTGCGACGTGTACGCTTGGACGTGTAGGCGACGTCATAATACTGTTGCCAGTTTGTAGTGTAATATTTGATATCTACATACACTACAGTAGGTATACATAGATATTATGGAATAAAACTCACGAGGTCTGCAGCATTCCATGCCAAACTGCTGCTGTTCCGGACATAAACCCAGTTGCGCCACTCTCATTCCAGGAGGACAACGGTTGGTCTTTGCACAGGTCCCACCAGCACGCATGCATGGCAGCTCAAAGAATGGAGCCTTTCCAGCTGAAATAAGGAATTAAGTATCTTTGAAATCCGTACTTTCTTTTCTCGCGGCTTGACCGGTAAACCAGGTAATTGTTTACCGGTAATATCACCAGTTTTTTTATGCACTCTTCCCTGTCATGTCCTTTTTGTGTCGCCCACCACTTCCCCCTGCCAGAGGTTAGGTAGGAGGATTTTTTTTTAATCTCGCAAGCAACAGAATGACGTAAAGTATACCTGTCACTGACAATAAAAGGGCCGGCCTAGCGATTCATTTTACTCATTTTGAAATGATTTTGACAGATGCAACGTCAAAAACGGTACAATTTAGTTTATTGTACGTTCCGTTTCACGTTAAGTTAGTGATTTACCAATATTTTTATAAAATTCATTTTAAATACCCTTCGACGCTGCTCCGGCAGCTAAAAATGTATGATTTTAATAAGATTGCACTTCAGATAAGCCTCCTTGACCCCCACTGTGACAGAATTCTCAAATGTAGGGAACTGATTTCTAAACCCAACCCTCAGTCATCCCCAAAAAATCCTTACAATTGTACTCAATACATACTTAATATATGATACATTGTTTATCAATCCCAAATAAAATGGAGATAAATGCAAAAAATAATGATGATACGATAAATTATTTACCAACAAAGTCTTCACGTTCGCGCATATTGTCCCAAGCCTCACCCGATAGGCCAGGCACAAGGAAAACCAAACAGAACACCGATACCATCATAGTTGAACACAACCACTCTCTTCTAGGATAAAAAGAATACTGAATATTAATTTTAAACAATGACTTGTGTTTATTTTAGTAGACTATGGACGGATGTGCCTGTGAGAAGATTAAAGTAGCAATATGTACTAGGTTTTTCTGTGTCACGATAGAGGAAGTTCTGTGTGTAAATAGTAAAGCCATAGGATGTATCATAATGGAACTGAACAGAACATGTTGAAAAAATTCAACATGCTTTTGAACAGCAAAAGATTAAATTCAAATTCATTCTTTACTTAATTAATCGGAACCGAAGTTACCGGGTTGATTGACCTTATATTAGTGTAAACAAATGTGTAAAAGTTTAATATTTATAAGACACTGACTATGTAATATCTACACCTGTGACACTCATCTGGGATAAATGGAAAAGGATTTTAGTATGGAATTTGGCGTCAATTTGAGGCACAAAATTTACTGGACAAGTTGTTTCCAAGAGCAATTGAAAGTACAAAACATACGGGACAAGTTGTATCCATGGGCACACAAGCTGTTAGAGCTAAACTTTACGTCCTCATCATTTCAGCTGAAAGTCATTCACTGCTGGACATAGGCACCCCCAAGTGCCCCGTGTCATCATCCTTCTACCCTTATTCCAATCTATTTGGGGTCAGCGCAGCATAAATAATAGGGATGTTTACTGACTAAAAAAAATATGATTCTAATTAGTCCGTCTGTTAGATTATCGAAAAATTTTGGATACCTAAGTATTTTTTGTTTTATCAAATCATTAAAATTGACGAAGATAAAACGCGTCAAAGATTTGAGTGGGGGGGTCGTGACGCCACTCACCGGTAAAAAATGTCATACTAATGTCTTACAATATGAAGTCACACGAGTTTTCAAAGCACTATATCGTCTTCATTGTTTGTTTACGTGAAAAAAGAAAAAATACGAGTCCAATATTTTTTGGAAATCTATCTGACGGACTAATTAGATTTTTTTAGTTAACTACCCTATTCTTCTATACTTCTCTCAGCAGTAACCTTCTTTCGAGTCATATCCTTCACAAAGTCCATCCATCATTTCTTGATCTTCGGTCTTCCTCTACTCAAACCCTCTACTCAAAACCATCTTTGTAACTTGGGGTCAGAAAACGCGTATATTTTCTTCTATTCCTCCACACAGCCATCACAGTAAAATTAACTAGCAAGACTTAATTTTTAAATAGATCATCTTCCTGCCTTATCTCATCATCCCATTCTGCCCTGTCAGACGCCACGCTACCATTTATCCCTTTTTCCTTCAAATCACTCCTCACACACTCCATCCATCTTTTCTTTGGTCTTCCTCTCCCTCTCCATTCATCCACATTTTATATTCATCTCAATGAATCATAATCTTTAAATACAAAAAAATCAAACATCTTGTACAACACTAGCCTACCAACCCTTTCAACAAGCACTAGCGCCTTTCGAAAGGTTTTCACACGACAACTCTCACAATTGTGTAGATCATTCAAATATAATATTTTCATTTCTATCTTCATTCATACATCAACCTATCCTACAAGAGGTTGTAGGTGCCAACCAGAAAATGTTCTTCAAGATTTTTTACGTGACTTTGCTCGCAAATAACATTATCTGGTGCAGTGCCCTTGTTAGTGGTGATCTTAACGGGAATGGTATTGTATTGTGCTTTGTAGAAGATTAGTCTTGTGTGGACAAAGATTCTCTTCATGTCCTTCCTTCCTTCTCTCTTTCATCCTCCTCTGTCAAACAATCAAAAAACGTACAATCCATTCAACTGCCTTGTTGGTCACTAGACCAACCACTAGGTCGCAAGTTCAACTGCTGTGCATGAGCTTCTTGGTTCGATTGCCTAATTTAGCAAAGTGTTGTGAAGTTTTACCATCAATGATTTCCCGGTAGCAGCTCCATGGCTGCTACCGGGAAATCATTGATGGTAAAACTTCTAGATTCGTACCTAGTTGATGGCAATAGGCTCACCCCCTATTATATGGGATTTAAACTTGCAAAATGGGTGTACTAATGGGTACACCACAGCAAACCCTTCGAGGAGTACAGGCGTGATATTATGCTAAAGTAGATATTTTTCATATCCTTGTCTCCTATAATTTAGATTCGCTTCCATCGTACACTTACTTTTCAATCACAAATTTGTTACTTTTCTCTTGTAATCCACACAACTTTCAGTTGATTTTCATCTACCCATGGCAACAAATGGGGTTTTGTCCTCGTTCGTCGCCAGTGGTTAGAATCGGGAATGTTTTTGCCCCGTTCGGTGCCAATGACAACGATTGGAAACTTTTTTCCCGCATGTTCGTCGCCACTCAACTTCTGGACTGATACATTTTCCTAATGCGCCGTCTCCACGGGCGAGAGAAACATCACCGTAACTCAGGACTTGTGGAGCAACAAGAAGGAAAAAAGTGAATTTAACGCATTTTGCATCACCTGAGGCCTATTATTATATATATATTCTATTATTGGGGGTTTGGGTTTCCGCACTTGGTCCTTGAAGTGGACCATTGTGCGTGAGCCATGTTGACCGATCACTCTAACCAGCCCACCTCCCTCCAGAAGCAGATCAGACTTCCCGGTCTCCTCAGGGCATCCACAAGGGATTTTGGTGTTCCTAGGGTTTCCTCACGAATCTTGGTAACGCCTGTGCACTCAAGGAGCACATGCGCCACCGTTTCCTCCGCCTCCATGCATGCTCTGCACAGGGGACTGTCTGTGATTCCTAGGGTGTGGAGGTGCTTATTCAGTGAACAGTGTCCAGTGATGGTCCCCGCCACCAGACGCAGGCTATCCCTGTCCAGGCGCAGAAGGCGCCTGGTCAGCTTTATATCCAGGGATGGCATAGCTTCCTTGGATTGCCTACATCCTGGTGTCGAGCTCCACCACCTCTCCGCTTGTATTAGAGTGTGGTCTTTTAACCAGCTTCTTAGCTGCTTGAAAGGAATGGGCACAATGGGTTCGGGTCCGTAGGGTTTTGTGCTGGATCCTCTTCTGGCAAGTTCGTCAGCCGCATCGTTTCCGAGTGATCCGCTGTGACCTCTAATCCATTGTAGTGTTACCGTGTTGTGATTCAGTACCGTGATTCGTTCTAAAGCCTTGTGGCATTCTAGTATTAGTCTCGACGTGATCTGATTATTCTTTAGGGATTGAAGAACTGAGGCACTGTCGGAGAGTATTCGAATGTTAGTATCCGTAACCTCCCTGGCCTCTATAGCGTGTGCCGCTTGGATAATACCTACACATTCTGCTTGGTAAACAGAGTTGAGCATTCCAAGTGGTTTGGATATCTTAATGTTTAGGTCGTCGGAGAACACCCCGACGCCTGTCCCATCGTTGGTTTTTGATCCATCAGTGTAAATCCTTAGCTCTCTTGTACCTGAGTAGTCACACCACTCCTCTATGAGCTCTACGTTGTAGTGTTTTTGGAAGCAGTGGGTCTTCAGGATTCTGTCGATGGGTGATGTCATCATCGGCTGTTCTTTGATTGCATCTTCTTTGATGCGTGTGTGTTTGATTCTGGAATCATTTCTTAGGGTGCCGGATACTTCGAGTCTGAAAGTTGCTATGGCCGCCTCCTCTCTTACGACGAGGTGCAGGGGAGGTAGCCCTAGCATCACCTGTAAGGCAGCAGTGGGGGAAGTTCTCATGCTGCCGGTGATTGCTACGCAGGCAAATCTTTGTAGTTTCTCGAGATCCTTTTGGGTTGTACTTAAGTTGGTCCTGGGCCACCAGACTAAAGAGCCGTATGTAACGACTGGTCTAATAACTGTGGTGTATAGCCAGTAGGTGATTTTGGGGCTTATGCCCCAATTTCTCCCGAGGAGTCTCTTACATTGCCATAGGGCTATACTGGCTTTTGTGATGATGTAATCAGTGTGTTTTGCCCAGTTCAGCTGTTTGTCCAAATAGATGCCCAGGTACTTGGTTTCAGTCGATAGGCTTAGGGTTGTCCCAAAGAAGCTTGGCAATTGTAACGTTGCCAACTTCCTTTTCTTTGTGAAGAGGACGAGTTCGGTTTTGGTAGGGTTCACTGCTAGTTTGTATTCTTTGCACCAGTCTTCTACTATTCTTAGAGCTTGGCGCATAAGGTTGCATAGTGTGTTTTCGTGTGTGCCGTTTATTATTATGGTCAGATCATCAGCGTAACCCACCGTGTAGTAGCCTCTGCTATTGAGACGTTTAATGAGGCTGTCTACTACTAGGTTCCATAGAAGTGGCGAGAGGACACCCCCCTGGGGGCAGCCCTTCGCCACTATGGCTCTAGTGGTGTCGTTTATCGTAACTTGTACGGCCCTCAGTCTGAGCATGTTTGTGATCCATCCTCGCAGGGTCGGGTCCACACCGTATTCCTCGAGGGCTGCGTTGATGCTATGGAAAATGGTTTTGTCAAAAGCGCCTTCTATGTCAATGAAGACTGCTAGTGAAGAGCATTTGTGGTCCACTGCACATTCGATCTTGGAGATCACACTATGCAGCGCAGTTTCTGTTGATTTTCCTGTGGAGTACGCGTGTTGTTGTTTGTGAAGTGGTTGCTCCCGAAGAGGTCCGTCCCGAATGTGTCGGTCACAGAGTCTCTCGAGGGTTTTCAGTAGGAAGGATGTTAGGCTTATTGGTCTGTACGCCTTGGGTTGTGTGTAGTCTGGTTTGCCTGGTTTAGGGATGAAAATGACTTTCACCTCTCGCCATGCAAGTGGTATATATTTCTGTGCTATGCAGGCTTGGTAGATGACGGTCAGCCATGGCGTTAGAGCGTCTACTCCCCATTGTAGCAGGGCAGGGAGGATCTTGTCTAAGCCTGCGGATTTGTATGGTTTAAACGTATTTATTGCCCATTTTATTCTCTCTGCGGTTACCATGGTGCGGGCTCTGGCCCAGTCTTGGTCACTTGCTGTGTGGGTTGGCTCGTCTGCCCAGGTTCTGTCCTCGGAGAGATGGCAATCTGGGAAGTGGGTTTCCAAAAGGACTTTTCTTGTTTCGTGGTCCGACTTGGTGTATGTGTTGTCTGGGGTTTTCAGCGACCCGAGGGTGCGGTCTTGATCGGTAGATAGGATCTTTCTCACACGCGCGGCTTCGCTGTTCGATTCAATTTCTTCACAGAATTTCCGCCAGGCTGCCCTGCTGGCATTCCTGACTTGTTTTTTGAAGGTGTATTGTGTTTTTTTGTATGAGTCCCAGTCTTCTGGTAGTCTGGAGTTTTTGGCTCTGTTGAACTGTCTGCGCATGGTTTGCCTGAGCTTACTGAGTTCCGCATTCCACCAGGAGTTACCCTTGCTCTTGGTGTTTGGATCTTTAAGTTTGCAGCAGGCGTGATATGCTTCAATTATAAATCCCGAGAGTTTTGTTACGGTGTCTTCAAGTTGTTTGGGGTCTATTAGAATTTGGGGTGTTTGGTGCTGCGTTAGTAGGCAGGCCAACAGCCGTTGTAGCCGGGTACATTGGTACGGCGTGGGTTGCGTCTAGGTTCGGGTTTTTTTATGTTGGCTACTAGTGAGAAGCGAATCCTTCTATGGTCAGAGCAGGAAGGCTCGTTGGATACGTGCCAATCAGAGATAAGTTTTGCCGCGCTTTCCGAAGCCAGCGTTAGGTCAATGATCGTTTGTCCGCGCGATGTGACCCAAGTGGGTTCCGAGCCGCGGTTTGCGATGTTAAGGTTAGTTGTGAACAAATATGTGCATAGTACCTCACCTCTAGTGTTGGCTTTGTTGCAACCCCAAAGCGGGTGATGGGCGTTTGAGTCCGTGCAGATGACCAGGTCTAGGTTGTTGTCCTCACAATACCTTACCAGGTCGGCCATCCCTTTTGGTGGGCAGTCGTCATCTTCGCCAGGCATATATACCGAGGCTAGGACGATATCGGGTGCGTCGCCGTCGGTTTTGAGCCTGACGGCTGTTAGGTCTCTGGAACATAATTGCGTGAGTGTGGTGGTGGGTACATCTTTAGGTATATAGACACATGTTCGTGGTTTATCTGTACCTTTTGTGTCGAGGATCAGCTTACCTCCGATGTTACCAAGGCCGCATACTCTGTTATTACGGATCCACGGCTCTTGGATGAGTGCAAGGCTTCGGGGTTCCATCTCCAGTGCCCTTCGCAGGCAGGCGGTAGCCGTCTGGCTGTGCTGGAGATTGGTCTGGATGATGTTTATGGGACGGGATGGGGGCGGCAGTGGGGTGGAATTAGGAGGAGATTGATCCATCGGATGAGTCCCCCCCCTTTTCCAGCCCATGCTGGTCTTCACTGGGTGCCGGTGATGATGACGAGAGCAGCAGCTCATCTGTCCACCCTGGTGATGGGGTTGGCACCTTCTCGGCGTCGGCATCAGCCATCACCGTTCTGGCCATCTCCTCCTCCAGTTGCGTCATCATCAGGTCAGGTTCAGTCGGAGCCGGTTTCGTCCGTTCAGCGTCAGTGTTGGTATCGGAGGTGTCGGAGGGTTGGGTGTTGGGGAAGAAACGCACGTATATCGACCCAAGTAGGTACGATATCCGCCGCTCCCTCCCCAAGACCTTTTCGACCTCGTCCGGTGGGATACCTAGGGTTAGGTAGGTCCCATAGTTTTCACCACCGACCGATGTCGCCCTGTACAGGGACCACCTACCGATGTCGTACCAGGGGTTCTGGCAGGTCAGGACCGTCTGGAGCAGCGTTATCTCTCCATTGTACCGGGGTACGAAGAGCGCCGCTCGGGCCCGTGTCGGTACGTCGGACTGTCTCATGACTGTCAGTGTCGCGTCAGTGTTCGGCAGTCTAACTTTGGGCACATTCTGGGTCAGCCAAGTCAGGGCGTTGTCGTCCTCGCACCACATATGAACCGTGCCATCCGCTACCCTTGGGTAGCCACGGAAGGCCGGGACTTTGGAGGGGTCGGTTCGACACGTTTCCACGATGTGGTCCTCAAGGCTGAGCTTGATGTGCTCACCCTCGTCGGTTGTCAGGTCTCGGGATGGAGGCGAGAGGCAGATCGCTACGGCGAGTCGCGCAGGGATGTCCTTTGTGGCCCGCGCGTAGGTTCTCTGCTCCCCTTGAGCGGCCTGGGTTCTGACACGCTTGGCATCCCCCTGGAGCGCACTTGGCGAGGCCGTGTCGTCCGGGCGCTCCCTCTTCGCCGCTCCCTGTCCACTTGGACCCGGTTGCGGTTCTGAGGTGCTTGGCACAATACTCTGTGCCAGGGACACCCGGCGTAAGAATCCAGACCGCTTGCCACGCTTCTTCTGTCGGGGTCGGTCTACGGTCATCTCGTTGCGGTTCCGGTCGTTTCCTCCGGATGGTCCTGGCGCGGGCAGTGACTTTTCGCGCTGGGTTTCCCCTTCGCGAACTGTTCCTTGCCCGCTCGTTTCCGCGTCCGACTGCTTTTCGCGCTGGGTTTCCCCCTCGCGTGTCTGTAGCCGGTCGCGTACTCCCTTACAACTAACCGTTTGTGCTTCGCGCTGGCTATTGCCCTCGCGGAGTTTGCGCAAACGGTTGTTGAGTTCTCTCTCTCTGTTCCGGATCTTTCCGCGCTTTGTTTTCAAAGCGCGTACTTCGTCCACAGAGATAAAACCAGAACCACCAGATTCCGCTTCCTTTCCCGTCCCGAGAGAGTTCATGTCTCTCAGCCTTGCCTCGATCTTCTCGCGCTGGAGTGCCAGCGCGCGGAGTTCGCTGCTAAGACTGGAGAGTCGGGCTTTGTCGTAGTCATTGTCAGGGTTATTTGTTACACTGTTCCGAACGATGCTCTGTTGCCAGGCCCTCGTGGAAGGTGTAGTAGTCGTCAGGGTAATTGGCGCAGGAGTCGCAGCCGTATTAGGGTCAGTAGGCGCAGAAGTCGCAGCCATAGTCGTGTCGGGTGGCGCGTGAGCCGCAGCCGATGCTGTTGGCGCCGAAGCAGCCAGCTGCGCAGAAGGCGCAGCGCTAGAGGCCTTGAACCAGGCCGTGACTCGACACCACTCGATCCAGCTTCTAACAGCCACACCTATTATTGAACAGCAGTTCCCTAACTCCCTGTTCTCATTTTCAGATGGAAAGGCTCCATTCTTCGAACTGCAATGTTTGCGTATTGGCGGCACCTGTGCCAGAGGATTCGCTTGTCCTCCTGGAACAAGAGTAGGAGAGAAGGGCTTGTGTCCAAAGCAGCAACATAATGGAATGGAGTGCTGTAAACCTCGTAAGTACACAGAATTCTTCCCGTCGGGGCTGCGGGTTGTTCAAAAGGGATACCGCAGTCTCGAGACAAAGGCCTAAGAAGGAACATGGGTGGTTTTTAGTCAGTAGAAGTCTGACGTTCCCTACCGCTCTGCCTCGAGCGAGAGGGGTCATTTGATGATTTCCCACTCTCAAAAAAAAAAGAAAAAGTACACAGAATTATTTAATTTTAGTTATTTCTAGTGATTTTGTGGTCTCATAACTAAAGCAGAATCTATTTTTTTTTTTTATTGTATAAAAACGTTGCCCCACACTAGGAATTTCTCCTGTATCGTGGGTGCGTTTACAAACATATAAAGTCACATACACAAATACCCAGACCCGAAACAACTATCTGCAGGCCATACAAATATTTGTTCCGTGCGGGAATCGAACCCGCGACACGCAGCGCAGCAGTCCAATCGCTTAGCCACTGCGCCAACCGTGCCGTCAAATTAAAAGAGCTGAGTGTGTCCAACAGCAAGTAATAGTTCTTCTTTAATTTAATTCATCATCTTTAACTAAGTGACAAAGCTGCTCTGCGTATCGTGAGTTCGATTCCCGCACAGAACAAATCTTACGACAGTGGCTGCAGTAATTGCTCGTGTAAAATTGATCCTTATTTTGAAAATACGTCTGTTGCAGTCATGAACAGAAACATCTTCCACAACGTTGTAATCAAACCACTTTTGAGAAAGCCAATACATTTGACTTGGAAGCAGATAAAACATTTTCTATAATTTTAAAACATTTCTTAATTGCTGAATTAAGAAAAAAGTAACATAATTAAATACCAATAGGTTTAGTTTGCGTATTTGATGTTACCAGTTGATAATCAATAATTATTTCATTATAACTTGATTGTGTGAAGGAATATATACAGGTTATCAGTATTCTTAATTCGTACCAAAGTATCCAGCACATCATACTATTTTTCCTACGTTACCATGAGCTGGCTTTATTTAGTACAGACCTATCTGTTTCATCTGCTTATACTACCCACTAGTTTGTCTACTTTAAATTATGAAATAGATTAAGTCAATGCAGAACTATTTCATGGTGGTATTCCAGGTTTTACAGAATGTGTAAAGAAAGCTTGTGTTTCTATACGTAGGGTTCCATTTTGTTTTCTACGATATGATGAAAACCAATGTCTCCTGACACATTTGAAAGCGCTGTTAGTTTGAAAAAAAATTTTTTTTCTACATCATGTTTTTTTCATACTCTATTAATGGTTCTATACTTTGAGTAAAACTAATTCAAATAGTTCTAGAATGTGTTTAGAAAGATTCGAAGATACCATCAAGACTCTCGATGTCTTAGTTTCATTGATTTCCATTCAAACTAATAATTCACACACACAAACTAATCATTCACATTTATAGCTAAGAAAATGTGACATTTGTTTAGCTTTTCTTGTTTTAATTCACGTTAAGTTATTTAACATTTACTTATTTAGTGACTTTGCATATAAAAATTAAAATAATAAAAATTGAAAAATAATTCAAAATTATAATTATCAGTTGATTCTTTGATACCCTGTATGCTATATAATAAAAACGCCTTGTAAGTTAAAACATTAAGTTTTAAAACATTTCTATGTTAATCATCGTTATTTTTCTGTCATCATGTGTTTTAATTCTATTGTCTGTAATTTTGTTAACCGACTTGATATTCAGCTGCACCCTGTAAAAGCGAAATTCGACCCTAATGAAAAGAAGCTAATTATTTATTTTTAAAGTAACTTTTGGTAAGGTAAAGCCCTTCAGATTTTAACCCATGGTTCCATAGTTTCAGTGGCATATTGGCAGTTCGTAGAGAAGTCTCGTGGACGGTTAGTTTCGTAAAAGCCTGAACCCTGAAAAACTGAAGGTCTTGTTCGTAGCCAAAAATTTGTACGTATGCTAGTGTATTTTATTATTGCAATTAAGTAATTATAATTTTATTCTCTTACACTATGATTAAGATGATTTATGTTTATGAATAAAATAATGTTTTTCCAACTGACATTTTCTATTTTTTTATTCATACTCACAAGAAACACATACAAAACTTCTGTCAAACTGCAGTTTGTCGGCAGTATTCTCGTGGACACACTTCTTTTCCAGAACACATTTTAACATTCAACTCTATAATAAAGAAAGTAAGACTGAGAATGATAAAAAAGTTTTTATCGATACGAAAAATTTGGTTGTTTTTGATCCCAAATCCTTTGAGCGATTAGTCAGTGAAAGTAACAGTTTAACTACCGATTATAAGATGAAATGAAGCCAGAGGGTGACCCGGTATACCTCGCAGGAGGTGACGGGACGAGCTGTACAGAAACAACGACCAGTAGTCTACATTGGCCCTGGATCGAAAGATTTGGAGCTCATGGAGGTGGCCTTTGCCCAGCACTGGAATGACACAAGCTAATAACCACATGCTAAAAATTTCCGTTAATTTGAATCACAACTTTTCGTCAATTTTTTCAATCTTTTCTTTTCAACTTAACGTGTTAAATTGCCACAAGTGTCCATTCTACCAAACAAATAGTTTCTCTCTCTGTCTGTACGAAACCTAATGTTACCAAAATTCCCTTAAATTGCACACACAACTCCAAAATATTTCAATTTGCAGTTAGGAAAATGATATTCCTCTCGTACTAACATTACAGAACCATTAGAGTCTGAGCAGAAATAGCATTCATTTAGAAATTCAGATAATAGTGCTATTCTAATCTAGATTTAGCGCAGTTACGAGGGAAATCTAAGCTCTAGAGATTTTAGTTGAAAATGTTAATAGGTTCGCATGGTCCTGTTACACAGTTGCCTTTTTCCAAAAGAAAATAAAGTATTTAAGCCACTATTTTGCATACGTTTCGTTTTAGAGAGGTGAAAAGTTAAGTATTTAAATAAGTATTTAGATTTTAACGCCATTGATCATTGACTTATATAATACTGCGTAAGGACTGGGCGGACCGCATGTTACAGTGACGCCTCAAACTTGGTCCTAAAACGGTATTTCCTAAGCCGAAGTGAACTAGTCCACGATCGGCTCTCTTCGGGTGCGGTCGTAAATTTTATTAAAAGCTTTATTTATGTTCTTTATACCTCGAAAATACTATAAGGTTACGTTAACGAGCAGACTACACCGATTCTCTGTATGGCGAACGCGTCGAGCAAATGTTCGGACGACCGTATCTTTAGTTTTTATATCAATACCATTGATATAACTCTGTCTCGTTGGTCCAGTAGTCGCAAGAGCGACTGCTGTGCATGACATCCTAGGCTCGATTCCCAGGTCGGGCAGTGTTGAAAGTACATTTTTCCATCAGAAATTTCTCAGTAGCAACCACGAATTTGTGCCCGATAATGGGTAATGGGTAAATGGCTCGTGGTTTAATAATAACCACTCGGGTCGATCTTTAGGTTAAGCCGCGCTTGCCTAGGTTGGTCTCTGGAAGGGTGACCGCCCATTACATACCGAGTTTCCTCCGTGCCTCGGAAAGCACGTTAAGCTGCTGGTCCCGGCTGCCATACATACATCTTAGGGAGTCATTCCAAGCAGTCGGTGAGCTGAAAGTTTTACAACCAGTCTTACCAAAGGGTAGCGTATTACCCAGTATTAACTGGGTTGTGAAGGTCAGATAGGCAGACGCTCCATGTAAAATACTGGTACTCAGCTGCATCCAGTTAGATTGGAAGCCGACCCCAACATAGTTGGGATAAGGCTAGGCAGATGATGAAAAGGCAATAGGCTCGCCACCATAAGGGATTAAAACATCACTGGTAAAATGTGGGTGTTATCTCACAATCGACGGATCCCCGCAACCTTCACCAGGCCATCGGTCCACGTCAGAGGCATATCTTCGAGAAGTATAGAACTTCTATAACTCGTCATTTCGGCATAAGTGGTTGCAAAATATAAACATCGTAATATGAAACAGGTTCACTACTAAAGTAGTTTTCTTTTAGTTATATTTGTATCAGGTCAAGGCAAGATCCTAAAAAACAAACAATTCTCATTTTATTACCTCTAATACGCAACGGTCAGCCTTATTGAACCTTTGTTTTTATGAAACCTAATCGTAATAGGGTTTCTGAGATTATTTCTTAAACGGGCGGACATATTGTTTCTTTGTGCCAGTATTGTTACGTAGCGGGTCTAGATTTCAGTAGAGATGTTTACTGATAAAAAAAATATGATTCTAATTAGTCCGTCTGTTAGATTATCGAAAAATATTCAATACGTATTTTTTATTTTATCAAATCAATAAAAATTGACGAATATAAAACGCGTCAAAGATTTAAGTGGGGGGTTGTGACGTCACTCACCGGTAAAACATCTCATACTAATGTCTTAGAATATGTCGTACTGTATCGTCTTCATTGTTTGTTTACGTGAAAAAAGAAAAAATATGTATCCAATATTTTTTGGAAATCTATCTGACGGACTAATTAGATTTTTTTTGTTAACTACCCTATTGTTTCTTCTAGACCCACTTATTTTTTTTATGGTTTCAATGTTTTGTTGTAAATAAGGGATGGGGATAATAACGTTATTAGTAGATACCAACACCAGGAAATGCTTCGTTGGTTTAGTGTTCGTAAGTGGGACTACTGTGTTTGAGGTTCTGGGTTCAATTCCCAGGAAGACAAAAGTACTATTGGGTTTTTCCATTAGGAATTTCTCGTAAGAAAGAAAAAAAAGAAAAGAAAGAAAACATATTTATTTAGCACATGCCAAAAGTGCACACAACAAACAATAAAAAATAAAAATAAACTAAAAAAAAACCGGCCAAGAGCGTGTCGGGCCACGCTCAGTGTAGGGTTCCGTAGATAATAAAATATTATGTAAACGAAGTTAAAAAAAAAATACGGGCAAATGAAACTTGACCTCTGGATTGTATACTGCCGTCCACTAACTAAAAGGCCGTTAAGCCACAGTTGGACGTTTTTCACTTTGTAATGTAGTCTTATACAACTTTCGATGCTCTATCTTTTGCTGTAAGAATCATTTTTCTATGATTTATAGTTTTAGAGATACAGAACATTGCTGAGCAGTTAAACCACATAAATTTCGTTACTCCCTTAATTAAAAAGCGGCTAAGCCACAATACTTCTCTAGAAAGACGTTAACATATTTTAACGGCAAATTGATGTATCATTTTTTTCTAAATTTACTTAACTAAAAGTACGTTATGTAGTCATGCTTGACTAAAAAGCAGCTAAGCGTCTTTAACTACCTTCATGTATTGTGTCATAAAAATAACCATCTGAAAAACTACACTAGAAAGCAGTTATACGCCAATAGCGGCTTTTAAGTTATGTATTGAAATTAGTATTAGCTAAACATCAATCGCTAGAGAGCAGCTAAACGACAATACTAGACTAAAAAGCAGTTAAACGCTCGTGATTTGCGTTTGCGTTTGACCAGCTCAGGTTATAATATAATATATTTAATTATACGGTAGCAGTTCCTAAGAGAAAATATGTTCAGGAGCCTAAGAGAAATGCAAAAAGAGCTTTTACTTTACAAAAGAGTGATGGAGTTTTAATGAAGGTATGCAAAGTATTTTTCTTAACTACTTTAGGTTACTGCAAAAAAAATTATAAAATATTGCTTAATTCTCTTAATCCTGACAAAGATATTGATAAACGGGGCATGCACGTAAAGACTCCAGCTCTTAATAGAGCTAATGCTAATCGACCTCATCAATAGTGACTTAATAGCCACAAAAACTATCACTCTATTTTATTTCGAACCGGGTCACATATTTATGAGCTGTGATCAATTTCACCATCAAGTCGAATTATAGATGAAGCGGCAAAAGACCATATATGATTTTACAGACTTTGAAAATGCAGTGGCCTCAGCAAATAATCGTAAAGTTTCGGTTAAATCCATGCAGAGCGTATCTTAAAAATATGACTCAAGTGTGTTTAAAACGAGGAAGTTTTGATCTCCATTATAAGGAAGCTTTTGATGAGGAATCTGTGTCTCTTAAATTTTTAAACGATAAATACTTGAAGAACCTGCATTTAGTTTTAACATTTCGTACGCAACCGAAAGGAATAGATGAGATGAGAAAGATTAATCTTTTAACAAAGTTATCGCCAATAATTATACCTAAACATAAGATGTTATTTTAGCAAAATTTACCGATCATTGAAGGAAATATATCTGAATTGAACCAGAAGAAAAACAAAAGGAACGTAACTTTATAAACTAGGATATGTAGTAAACATAAAGACTGAAAAAGTGCCTTTAGAATAATATTGTTTTTTATATTTATATAATTGCTTATTTAGTATAATTGCTTATTTACCTAATCTGATTTACTCATTTTGTTAAAGTTTTTAATTAGTATTTAAGCATAAAAAATGGCCGAATTTATATTTTTTATATAAAGTCTAATATTTAATTGATTATGACGTTATGTGTTACACACAATTATATTATTTCAACTTTGCAATTATTGATCTCTGATTGTGATATGTTTATTTCATATGCATAAGAATTTGAAACCAATGTGTGTCATGTGCCATAAAGCTTTCAAAAACGATACTTACATGTTTTGGGTATTTTTATAAAATAATTATAATATAATTATTCCTATGGTTTCGCGAATACTGATTATTATTAAAGATGTAATTGTGATCTCATTACTGAATAAGATTTGTAAAAGTTTGATTAAACTTGGTTTTTTTATTTTATATTGTTTAATTAATAAGCTATTTGTTAAGTTCCTACACAATTTAATTAGACGTACTGATTGTCTATTCTTTTTTATTAATAAATAAAGTTCTGATTTTCATAGAATAGTTTTTAACTTCTCAACTTTTTACCCGCAAGTGCTTATATAAAAGGCAGTTAATTGCGAGCGAGATGTCTTTAACTGCCTTCTAGTTAAGCAATAGGAGAACCAGTATAAAAATATGTTTTACAATACCGAGCTTAAAAGTGTTTAAAATCCCATAACTGCTTTCTAAGTCAGCAAAGTTAGTCTTCCAAGTGTTAGTTACTAGGCTATAAGTCTGTTAAAATCCTTTAACTGCTTTATAACTAAGTATATTTTGATAACTTTTACTATAAGTACAAGACGTGGCGGCTACAAGAAATTGCTTTACTATAAAGCAGTTAAGGTATGGTTAGCGGCCTTATAGTGCAGTATATTAAGTAAAAATGAAAAAAATTGCTTAGCTAAAAGTTAGAAAATGAATTTAAATAAAATGTGATTAATATAAATGAATGAAATATATCACATATTGTGCAAAAAGACTATGCCTACGTATATAACTTGCAACCTTGTTCCTAGGTAGCATACTTTTCAAGAGACATCAATTCCCACTTATTTTCGCGTTTTCTCGAAAACTACTTTTTGCGCTTAGCGGCCTTTTAGTTAGTGGACGGCAGTATAGGCGCTCATACGATTCAGGGACCAAATTATATTGGTTAACTGCAGTTTCCATCTGTTGTTTCCATCCAAGTTCAAAATAATTTTCTTAGAAAGTCCTTATAAAGTTCTACTTTTCAGATTTTTTTCGTATTTTCTAAACTTATGGTTCAAAAGTTAGAGGGGGGGGGGACGCTTTGTTTTTTACTTTTGGAGCGATTATTTCCGAAATTATTGACATTATCAAAAAATGATTTTAGTAAACCCCTATTCATTTTTAAATACCTTTCCAACAATATATCACACATTAGGGTTAAAATTAAAAAAAAAAACACTTCCCACTTTACATATAGGGGGGCTACCCTAATAAAACATTTTTTTCCAATTTTTATTTTAGCACTTTGTCGGCGTGATTGATACACATATTGGTCCCAAATTTCAGCTTTCTAGTGCTAACGGTCACAGAGATTAAGCGAGGACGGACAGACAGACAGACAGACAGACATGGCGAAACTATAAGGGTTCCTAGTTGACTACGGAACCCTAAAAAAGATCGAATTGAGAACCTCCTCCTTTTTGAACTCGGTTAAAAATACCAGCTATGGAGTTTTTTTTTTTTTGCCCGGTGGAAAATCATCAAATAACCCCCTCCCGCTCTTGGGCAGAGCGAAAGGGAGTGTCAGACTTCTACTGACTAAAAACCACCCATGTTTCTTCTTAGCTCTTCATGTCCAGGCTGCAGTATCTCTTGCGAACAACCCGCAGCCCCGACGGGAGCTATGGAGTCTGGAATTGTATCTGATTAATGACAATAAGCTCGCCGCCTATTCATCTTCATCATCATCTTAGTCCCATCTATTTGGGATCGGCGTAACACACTCTCTTCTTAAACTCGCCCCTATTACATAGGCTTTTAACATAAATGGCAAAATGAAATCACTCAATCACTTGAAACATCTGAAACTACAAAATTAAATCGAAAAGCACAACCCCACTGAAAAATCCTATAGCACAAAACTCTTCACGATCATCTGAAAAATATAAACAAGTTAACTCAAGCGAAATTCAAAGCATACACTCGCAGAATTTAAAAGTCAGAAACAAAAACTTCAAGACGGCTGTAAATTGTAGTAAATAATGGTAACACTCCAGAGAATTTATATGGTAACTTGCTCACTCTTAGGAGCGGGAATGAGCTAAATAATTCATCTTCTTATACGTTTGTTTTCTAGAGTTAAAAGTACAATCGTAAATTTGATTTTTAATTTTCCATCTCGTCCCTGTGAGTAAATATTTTAAGACTCTTGTTGTGATTGCGGGTGGGAGCGATGATTGAATTCTGTTTAAAACAAGGACTTTGTAGAAAAGCGGAAATGTGTTTTTTTTTGTTGTTTTTGCTCCTCAATCTATTGACAGAATGTCTTGGTGACTTTTTTACCGATGTAATAGGGTAGTTAACTAAAAAATATAATTAGTCTGTCAGATAGATTTCCAAAAAATATTGGACACGTATTTTTTCTTTTTTCTCGTAAACAAACAATGAAGACGATACAGTGCTTTGAAAACTCGTGTGATGACATATTCTAAGACATTAGTATGACATTTTTTAGCGGTCAGTGACGTCACAACCCCACTCAAATCTTTGACGCGTTTTATCTTCGTTAATTTTTATTGATTTGATAAAATAAAAAATACTTATCCAATATTTTTCGATAATCTAACAGACGGACTAATTAGAATCATCTTTTTTTGTCAGTATACATCCCTATTTGTGGGGCTTTCAATTATTTTTTTATACCTTTACTCTGTTACTTCACAGTTACAGTAGTGGTAGTTTAGATTGTCACACATTTTACCAGTTATGTTTTAGAGTCCATGTTATTACATGGCCCCCTTATGGGGGCGAGATTATTTGTCATCTACCTGACATAAATCCAGGCTCTGTGGCTGCTACTGAGAAAAGTTTGATAGAAAAAACCCAATAATACATTGTTTGACGCGGGAATCGAACCCAAAACCTGGTGTTTAGTCAGTAGCTTTAGCGATTAAAAAGACAGTCAATAGTTTACCCTGTAATTTTATTTTAAACGTGAAGCAATGCAAATCAATCACTTGCGAAAACTTTTAACTCATGCCAATTACAGTCTTGGAGTCAGGTCCTGACTTATATGTGGCTACTGTGTATCGCCTACCGTAATGCAGAACAGCACAAGCACCAGCTGGATGGACTGAGCACCTTAATAAGTTACCTGGATCAGATTGTGATATGGTGCAGTTTAGCAGAAACCTGTAAACAGTGAGCTGAGATGATTGATATTGGTCTTGATCACTTCACTACATCACTACACAGTGTAAAACAAAATTGCTGTCGCTGTCTGTCCGTCCCTATGCATGCTTAAATCTATAAAACTACGCAACGGATTTTGAAGCGGTTTTTTATTATAGATAGAGTCAAGAGGAAGGTTAGTATATAATTTGACCGACATCCACGCGGGTGAAGCCGCAGGCATCAGTTAGTGAAATATAAAATTAAATAATCCACCTTGAGACACTATGCTCTCAATAAGTCCTCAATATCATGACCTCTTTCCCAAAAGGTCAAGAACAAGAACAATATAGCTGGTAAGTAAACAATACTACGTACCCGCATCTGTTCACATTAAAGGCTAAGATAAACTGAAACCCTTTCTTCCCGTGCCCGCCTCTAATTTAGTGAAAAGATAACGATCGCTACCTTCTTGGTATAAGGCACAGGTGACAAGCGAGTGGAATGAAGCCTGAAATACACATGCAACTAGAAAAGCATGCTTGTTTGCTACTAGGTAGTATGCTCATTTCTAGCATGATTTCAGAGCGTTTACATTTGCTGTAAAGCACAGACCTCAAAACATTGACTTATATATTACTGCGTAAGGACTGGGCGGACGGCAAGTTAAAATGACGCCACAAACGTGGTCCCAATAAGGTCTTTCCTAAGCCGATCGGCTCTCTTCGGGTGCGGTCGTAAATTTTATTAAAAGCTTTATTTATGTTCTTTATACCTCGAAAATGCCACGCCGCTTATACAAGGTAACGTTAACGAGCAGACTACACCAATTCTCTGTATGGCGAACGCGTCGAGCAAAGGTTCGGACGACCGTATCTTTAGTTTATATATCAATGCCTCAAAAGCATACTTTTTACGAGTATATTTTTTTTTAGCACGTCTGAGTGACATTGTCTTAAGCCGCATCCCCACAAGAGCCACGCGGCCGTGCCTCGTGAGTGTGGACGTGAGCAAGGCCGGAGCCGCGCGGTCTAACAGTCAACAGTTACTGGCATTCCCACTTAGGCCGCGCGGCTCCGTGAGGCCGAGGCGCGAGCTTAACAAGAACGTTTCGGGTTACGTAAATGGAGACGCGTATTACAGTTTTTTATTGGATACACTGACAGAAAACAACAAAAAGGTGGCAGCACGATAAAAAAATATAAAATAGTAAAACCAAAGAATATAAAAGAGGTTTTATGCGTCGTGCTAGTTAGAACGAAAAATAGACCGGCTAGCGATTAGGTTGCATGCTTATTCACAAGCATGCTCTTTTCGTATACATGTGCTACTTGTATGCTACTAAGTGACAGCTGCTCGAAACTAGCATGTTTTTGTGCTACTACGTAGTATGTGTATTCCAGCCTTAAGTGATTAAGAAAACCTAGATTACAACTAATATCATCATTATTTTAGCCTGGAATGATCCACTGTTGGGTATAGGCCTCCCCTTTCTTCTGCCACTCTTCTCTCTTCGGTGCATCCCTCATCCATCCGTTTCCAAAACTCCTGACAACTGGGCTTATCCCAGTTGTGTACGTCCCTGTGTGCCTATTGGCCTTGTTCTGTTCTGTCTTCTGCTGATATGGAGGGAAGTAGAAATTATGTTTTTCCTACTCCTCCGCTATTCTTTTCTGATTAATTCCGTTGTGGGATCCAAGACAGTTAAATCGTTTCTCTGGGACTTCGTCGGGCTTCATTGTCTCGGCGCTTTTCTTGTGGTCCCCACTGTTGATTCTGGCTTACAGGAGTTACAGTAGTTGAAAAGAGCTATACTGAGCGGTGGCGAGGGAATAAAACGTAGGTGATGTTGGTTTAGAAGTTGCGAGTAAGTAGTCTTCTTCTGGATTAGCTCGCTCCATTGCCGACCTCAGCTCTGCCCTGAGAACAAGATTGAGGCCAAGAGTAGGCCCATCACATATACAAAAAGGTGCGCGCTTTGTTTCCGTAATGAGTTTGAAGAGTTATTTTAAAATGAATGGAATGGGAGCGAATGAATTTTGATAACTTTTCACCTACCTCTCTTTACTCCTATCACTTGAGTCGATCCTGTTCGTAGAATAAGAGACGCGGTTGCGACCAGGAATTACGTAATTACAGCAAGAAAGCCACAATAAATACAAAAATAACACAAATCTGTGACACAAATGTGAGAAAAAAACATTTTCCATTTACACTGGAGAAGTGCAAAGCCACATTTAAGATTTAATCACTGGAAACTTCTAGAAATTTCACAGTAGCAGCACGCAGTCTAGTTGATCACAATAGACTTGCCCCTTATCATTGAACTTAGACATATCTGCAGGGCTATTGCGTTTCTTTTTAAATGTCAGTGGCTATCATAGTGTCCATCGATTTACTGTCAAATGGTTCCATTTTGAACCAAACTGACAGTTAATCGATGGACACTATGGTAGCCACTGACATTTTAAAAGAAACGCAATAGCCCTGCTGGTGAAATTAGTGTGCTATAGTGTACACCTCTGCCTAAGCCTTCCGGGATTACAGGCGCGATGTAATGTGAGCTGCGTCGTTAATCTAGTGGTAGCAAGCGCAACTATTGAGCATGAGTTCCTGGGTTCGATTTCCTAGACTAAAGTTGTATTCGGTTTTTAATCAGGAATTTCTCAAGTAGCAACCACGAAATCTGGATTCGTGACCAGTTGATGGCCTAATATAATAAGCTCGCCCCCTTTTCCATGGGACTTAAATATAATTGGTGAAATATGGGTGTAGATGATGACAAGAAGCCTTTTTTTTTTTGGGGGGTGGGAAATCATCAAATAACCCCTCCCGCTCTTGGGCAGAGCGAAAGGGAGTGTCAGACTTCTACTGACTAAAAACCACCCATGTTCCTTCTTCGCCCTTCATGTCGAGGCCTCGGTATCCCTTGCGGACAACCCGCAGCCTCGACAGGGTGACAAGAAGCCTGAATTTCTGACCGAGTGATCTCAGTTCAGATTCCAAATACATTACTTTACCGATGACATAATTATACTTAATTATTGTCACCTACATATTATTTTCATATCTCATTAGAGCATAAATATACCACAGTTTCATTAAAACACAGTTCAGCCTTTCATATATTTTTCACTACAAATCGAAACTCGATGCATCTGATTAATTAATGCAAATAGCGGGCTGGCCTGCAACTTCGCGATACACAATAAAAAACTAATCTATGTGCAAAATGAGTTTTTGCTAACATTCACCTATAAATTCTCTCTTATCCCAGTAGCGTAATTTTATTCTTTTAGCCAGTTACATTACTTCTTAGATAATTACAGAGATTCACAAAACATCACAAATCTTGCCTTTAGGTAGTTTAGTAACGTTTTTATTGCGAAATCAGGGTTTTACTGTTGATGTTACGCCATTTGGAATGCGATGTGTACGCCCATAGACAATTGTATGGGCGTTTAAAAACGCTTTTAGAGGATAATCTATGTGGGTACAAAAGTAGCGTTTTTGCTTTAGGCTGGTAATAAAGGATTGTGACTTTCTTTTACATCCAAGGTATTAAATATTCGTAGAGAGGCTTTATAAGGAGGTATGAATATATATATATATATATATATATATATTACACATATATATTACAGAGGTATGGTCAGTAAGTTTGAACGTCCGTGTTAATCACTGAAACCATGCCATTTTAGAAGAGTATTCATGGAGATTCTTGCCGATTCTTTTCTATAGGAAACGACCAACCCGAACGTGCACGCACCTTTTTGTTGTCATTTTTAACCGACTTCAAAAAGGAAGAAGATCTTTTTTTTATGTATGTTCCCCGATTACTCAAAGATACAAAAATGTTTTGTTTGAAAGGGTATACTTCCCAAGTGGTCCCATAATCATGAGGTCAGGATCTGATGATGGAATCCTGGAGAAATAGAGAGAACTCTTCAAATTTTATAGGCACACTTGAAGTGATTTGAAAAAAGAGTACCTTCTCGGAGTGATCCCATTTCAATTTGGTGAAGATCTCCTGAAGAACTTAGATAGGCAACGGAACTCCGCGATAAATGATAGCAAATGAACTGGGATTGCTGAAGTCTCATGTCTGTCTATTGTTTACACCAGTTCATAACATAACATCCAGCCGGTACGCTGTGAAGGGTGAAAATAAAACCGACTTCAACAAAAAATAAAACTTTGTGTTTTATTTTCTGTGGAAGTCGGTTTTATTTTTTGTTAAAAAGTTTTTTATGAGTGCCCTTGTAGGCCAGTGTGAAATAAAATATATTGATATTGACTTCTCGCCCGTTTTCTAAAATTCTTTCACTGATTGAAATTATTACGAAGTGCCATTGTATTTGTTCTTCTGTTGCAATTTGTAGCTAGTAGAATAGAACGGTACAATAACAATGCTATTATTGTGTTTTACAATAATTGATTTTAAGCGGCAATTTCCCAACGTCTTAGTGGACTCACATTCGATAAATTATTTGAGAGTTGTAACCCGTAAGTAACCCTATCCTTTGGTTTACAGGAGTACTTATACAATAGCTAAATGAAAAAAAAATGGACTCCAGCCTACTGTTCAGACGCGACAATTAGCAATTAAAACGCACGATACATTTATTTTCTTACTTATTTGATACTACGCCATAGAGTGAAGCGTGAAGAAAACTTTTAGCAAAACATAAATAAAAGTACTAGGGTACCATAGCTTATAGGAGCACTTGTAAACACTTCTACATTTCCACTCTAGGAAAGTTCCGACGCCGTTCAACGCGTTCTAAAAGCTAAAATATCTACTTTATCTCACCCGGCAGTCGGCAATTAAGTTGCTAAATGAGTTTTACACTAACAGTAAACGTTTACAGGTTGCTGTGTATCTAATTACTGTGTTTTTTATACCCATTTATGTGCAAGGTGAATGATATTTTAGTATTATTGGAATAAGTGTATTATGCAATCATAATTGGCGTAGTTTTTTCCCCTTTTATGTTGGGATCGGCTTCCAGAATCTAGTGTGACTGATTGGTTGTCAGACTTTAAGGCTTCTTACGATTCAGAATGACGGTATAATAATGTATAATAGAAAATTTCATTGATATCTTGTGGGTTTGGAGGCTACAAGCGCTACTGCCGACCAGCAGAGCTATTGCGTATCTTTTTAAATGTCAGTGGCTATCATAGTGTCCATCGATTAACTGTCAAATGGGTCCATTTTGTACCAAACCATAACCATTTGACAGTTAATCGATGGACACTATGATAGCCACTGACATTTAAAAAGATACGTAAAAGCCCTGCAGAAGGTCGAGGTGTCCTTTCCCAGGGTAGCCAGGATTAATGGACTTCGCCAGGGAATTTACAAGCAAACTCAAGTCTGGACTTTCTTTTCTTTTTCTAACTGAACGAGAGAAACAAAACTGTGGGTGTTTAGAAAATGCCTGTGCGTAACACTGATTTTTTAACGTTGGAAGGTCATCAAATGACTCGTCTCGCTCTTGGCGGAGCAGGAGGGAGTGTTAGACAATTACTGACTAAAATTCATCCGTGTTCTTTCTGTTGCGTTTGCGTTCCAAGGCCGCGGCAACTCTTTCGAACAAATTCCGCCACCCTGGCAGGCACTGGCCCTAGTAGGCCCCGTCTTCTTAACTGACAACTCTTCGAGGCACGTGTGGAACACATCGCGCCACCGACCCGGGCTGGTTCTGATCGGACGGCGAGCCAGCCAACGCTCACCGTATACAGGCCCGCGCCTACGGTGGCCGGGAATCTCACTGCGACTCCCAACGCCCGGGGCGTCTTCTTCTGTTGCGGCGACTGGAGGGTTAGGTTTCTCTCTCTTACCTCTGTGTAACCCTGCTAATACCACTACGTGATGACATGCGTGATCTAACAAAGACATTATAACATGACGCATGGAATTCCCGACGGGTTTGGCAGAGGTGTACTAATAATAATCAAATAATAATTGATGTTTTCTCTAAGTATTATAACTAGTTTCTCTTCAGTAACGATTTTTTTCCACCATACCAATAAAACAGCAAATAATTCACCCTTATCTCTCCCCACAGTGACAGAATACAATACCATTCAACACTGCCCAAACACCAAAGTAATTTTGTATTTAATTTGCAATGAACAAAACGGATTTAATGAACATTGGTGCCAATGCGATTGTAGTAACCGAATTGAATTTATTTGCATTTGACACGATGGAGTGGGGACCCTGTTAAATATTTATGTTCGCCGAGTGATCCGCCTGTGAAAATTCTGTATGTATAAATATGAATTAGGCGGAGAGCGGTGATTGAATTGCTTTAATTTTTTCGTTTTGGGGTCAGAAATTGGCAATAAATCAATATGAGGTTTCTTTCTGTAGGAAAAGTTGTATAACTGGGATTTTTTTCCATTAGTCACTTATGCTGGATGCACTTATGATGAACTCGTGGCCTAATAATAACTGCGACTCGGGTCGATCTTTAGGTTAAGCCGCGCTTGCCTAGGTTGGTCTGTGGAAGGGTGACCGCCCATTACATACCGAGTTTCCTCCGTGCCTCGGAAAGCACGTTTAGCTGTTGATCCCGGCGGCCATATATAGATCTTTGGCAGTCGTTACAGATAGTCAGTGACCTGAATGTCTAACAGCCAGTCTTCCCAAAGAGAATCGTATTACCTAGACAGTATTAACTGGGTTGTGGAGGTCAGATAGGCAGTCGCTCCATATAAAATACTGGTATTCAGCTGGACCCGGTTAGATTGGAAGCCGACCCTAACATAGTTGAGAAACTATAAGCAAGCATAATGAAAAGTCAGAATTCCCGATTAAGCCTTGTTTCCCTAACATCTTGTGGTGACTTCATAAAAAAAACGCATAATTGTAAAGTATTCTTATTAAAAAGCAAACCGTAAAATTTATCAACTACCAGTCCAGTAATTTTAGGCATTTTAAACCCCAATCTGGGGAAAAAATCCTATTGGGCTGAATTTTTGTATACACCTTTATTTCGGTGATAATTATGAAGATGTGAAAAATCGACATCGATATCGTGCCGGCTAAAAAAGTTACAAAGGTCAAAAGGTCACGAAAAACAGTTTTTTGCAAATATTTCGCAACTTATTGCTCGGAGGTCAATAGAGGTCATTATAAAAATTGTTCCTCATAAAATTATCTACAGAAAATGTCTCTATATAGGTATATTATTCCTCGACTAATATGAAATATTAGTGTGTGTTATAGTGTATTGTTTTTTTAGTGCCACTTTGCATCCTCGTCATGTTTCTGCAACAAATAAATTCTACGAAAAACGTATCTCACGTAGAATAAAATAAAAAGATTCCTTAAATAAATAACAGATAATCGTGCCAAAATTAAGTCGTTTTTAAATTTTATTACTTACGGTGTTCTGAAACAAAAAGATATCGCATTGCTTAAAGATGGAATCAATCATTTTACGAGTTATAGTAATTTATGTTCTTACGGATCGCTGAATTCGAAGACGGTTCGTAATTCTATAGTTCTGTACTCGTTTGTCTAAGTTTAAAATAATTTATTTTCATATTTTGCGATCGTTATTGAGCTGAGCTATAAACTTTTTGATAATAAATTCGTTATCACAAAAGTAGTGACAAAAAAAGCATTTACTTCGTTTTATCGGTCAGTTAGGCACTAATAACTTTTACACGATAAAAAACATAATTGATAACAAAAACATACATATTTTAAATTAAAATAAAATAACTTACTTTTACGTTTAAACATAAAAACAAGTCTTAAAAATATAATACAGAGTGAATTTTCAAAGTAGGCATGCATGGTCAACTCCGAAAGTATGATGGATAGCGAAACATACTCAAAAGAGACTCGAGCAAGTTTTTGATGAAAACCAAAACTGCATCAATTTATTTTTGAAACATCAAAATACTTAACCAGTAATGAAACCCGATTCCTTTAAAAAAAAAACGAACACTGTACTATTACACCTTTTGATAGTGTCGCTAATAAGGCAGGGTGTTTATTATTCTTGATCTATATCAACGATCTCCCTAAAATTATGACGGAATCGTGCGTATTGTTCGCTGATGACATTTCAATATTGACTTCTTGTAATGACTTACAACGCCTACATGACACATTAAAAAAAAATATGGTAAATATACAAAATTGGATGAAAGACCATAACTTAGAAATTAACTTCGTAAAAACCAAAATGATGCAATTTAGGCCGTTTCAAAAAAAACCCTTAAATATAAATTTTACGTTTGAAGGTATTAAAGTAGAATGTGTAGATACTTTTACCTTGTTAGGTCTGGAGCTAGATACTCATATGACGTGGAAATCACACATTCAGAAACTAAAATCAAAACTATCTAGATTTATATATGCACTACGTGAGCTGAAAAAAACAACGGATTTAAAAACTGCCCTATCTACTTACTACGCTTATGCATACGCATGGTTAAAGTACGGAATTATTCTTTGGGGAAATGGTGTTGATGTCAACGAGTTGTTTATACTTCAGAAAAAATGTATTAGGATATTGGTCCATATTGAAGACTAGCTGACCCACGCAACTTCGTCTGCAACACATAATATCCAACTTATTAAATTGAGCTATATCGTACTCGTAACAAACAAAAAATCTTACCTTTCCTCTATAAAATACCTATTAGTTTAGATTGACTTCGATTATATTATTAAAGTAACAATTACTATAGGTATCTCTTACTGTTTAATATACAGTAACACCTTGTACTTGTAAACATTATGGTGCAGTAATTTTTTTGAATTTGAATTTCTCCGGAGCCCCCAGAGGCCAGAATCCCCACGTACATACCTACCGCACCGGACCGAATGACTGCCACGCGCTAATTATTTTGTCGCCCGTATATTTTTACATTGCGATATCTTCTAAGATATTTGTTTAAACTGTATAGAGTAAAGGGCACAAATATTCTATATTAAATTTCCGTGCTAGCAAACACATTTATTTAGATATAGATTAATACCATATGGGTTAAATAAGCTTCGCAAAATATAATTCTTTTTAACCTAACATTTTAATATAAAAAAATGGTTACAGTGAGTCAATCGTAAAAGATAAACATATGCTGTCGCGGACTTTTTTTTAGAACTTTTAGAGAGGAACAATTCCTTCATACATGATATTTACGTAACTTAAACCGTTTTCGAAGCGCACGCAACGGAAGCTCTCAAAAAGGAATATCTTTTCCCGTTTTTGCAACATTTTTCATTTATGCTCCGCTCCTATTGATTGTGGCGTGATGTTATATAGCCTTAAGCCTTCCTCGATAAATGGACTATCCAACACTAAAAGAATTTTTCAATTCCAACCAGTAGTTCCAGAGTTTACCCCGTTCAAACAAACAAACAATCAAACAAACAAACAAACAAACAAACTCTTCAGCTTTATAATATTAGTATAGATGACGAAAGTTGTAGACCTCATTTCAAAAAACTGGACATTTTAACTTTGACATCAATATATATTCTAGAAATCTGTAAATTTGTAAGACAGTATCCAAACTTCTATGTTAAAATCTCTGACCAGCCTCGTCGGTGCACCGCGTTCACGATTCGAAAACACTCTCGTAGTACCCCAATCGAAACTAAAATTACACAGCACTGGCCCTCGCGTTACATCAATTAAAATTTATAACAAAATTCCAAATGCTATTAGAATGGAAGAAAAGGACAAAATATTTATAAAACGAGTCAGGAAGCTATTAATTAACAAGTGCTATTACTCATTGAACGATTTTTTTAATGATGATTTCTTATTAGACTCACTTTGACTGCTTATCTATTGAATTTTGGTTTTTATTTATTGACATTTTGTATTACTGTACCTATAATTTTTAACATGATTGTATTAGAATTGGATTAATTATTTTGACTATATGCTGGATTTGACTTTAATTTTATTCGATGACTGACTTTGACCGCTTTTGACTTTGGTTTTTTTATTTTATTGACATTTTGTATTCATTTTATCATGATTGTATTTTGATTAGTATTTTAATGACATGATGTATCTGACTGTAATTCATATTTTTTTCTACTCCATTACTTATTATTTTTTTTATTTTTCCTATGATATTGTTTAGTTATTTAAATGAATCCATTAATTTTTAATTACTGTTAATTGTCTTAAATCTACTATCATTATTGGTTAAAATTGTTGTGCCCGACAGGGTGGGTCCATGTGAACTGTATTATTATTTTAAGATCTTGTAAAACACATGGGATATGCAATAAATTATTGAATTGAATTGAATAAGGATCTAATTCTAGGCAAACTTAAGGATAAAAAATTAAAACATTCTTTGCGGAACAACTAACCAAGGCGCATAAATAAATCATAATACTATTGTTGAACACACGGCGATACATACATTTCACATTTTATTCAATCCCAGTATAGCCGACCTCACTTTGTTTTTCAAATAATGAGAGATCAGTTTGTACTAGTTTTGTATAACTTGATTGGACGTCGAGATAATCACGATTTCTTTTCTTTCTTCTCATCAGGAACTTCGCCAAAGCCGACTGTCTTGATGACCGTACCCTTTTTCTGGTACTCGTATCCAACATCAACCTTATACACTTTCGTTTCTTTCTTTGATAAAAGATAGCGGCTGAGAAGTCTTGGTGCTTCAGAATCAATGTACTGAAATATGTGTAAATGACAAACATTGTTTTTACGAAACAATCATGGTTTTATGAACCACATTATCTACCTAATATAGGTTATAGATATAATCCAGAACACAGGGGGCTCCGGACAGGTGTTTTAAGAGGAAACATAGCCTCCTCCCATATGCGGATGGTGTCCACCGGGGTGGTTTTAGTGCGGTAAAAATCTCACACTCACCGGTCTTATCCCAAAAGACGGGTCGCCATTTGAAGGTTTCCCCCCGAGAACAAAAAGAAAATGTATAATCCAGAAAAAGTCGACCATTAATAAATTGCATTAAGTTGATTGACAGTTTCAGAATAAAGAGTATCTCAAAGGTACAATGCTGAAAGCAAAGTAATTCAATCATTATCCGATATTATCATCATCATCAGCCTATAATGTTCCCACTGCAGGGCCTCAGGCCTCCTCTCTAGGAGAGGGTTGGGCTATAATCTACCACGCGGGCCCAGTGCGGGTTGGTAAATGTCACAACATGTTTTTAAATTTTTTTGGTTCTCAGACAAGTTTCCTCACGATGTTTTCTTTCACCGTTTTGTGAGCAGTGGTGATGACAAAAATTACACAAATTAATGCGCCTGCCTGGGTTCGAACCCACGACTTACTGTTCGTAAGTCGTGGCCGCAACCACTGGGCCACCACTGTTAACTAAGATGTATTCAGGGGTGTACCTATAATTTACTTACATATCGTGAATCAAATTGCTTTCTCAGTTGTCGTATCGAAAAATCACGAGGTCCCCATTTTTGTTTAGGACGTGTCATGAAGCTCCATGGCTGAAATTAATAGACATACCTACTTTAAGAACACAAAAAGACAAGAGAAAGAAAGGAAAGAAGAAATAAAATATTCACACTTACAGCGTTATATTTCAAAAGATATTTGACCATAATAAAGATTGCTCCTACAATGATAGGCATCAACAGTACCGACCATGACCAAACATAATGACTGTGATCTTCTCCAACAGATTCTGTCTTCATAACTTTACAGAGAGAGTTTATCATCAAGTAAATCTTGAACTGAAAAAAATAAATCAAAAACTACAGGCCTGAGAAAGGGGTACCGTATTACCTAGTACTAACTGGGTTGTGGAGGTCAGACAGGCAGTCACTCCATATACGTATTTGCGGGGGGGCTGAGGAACAGGGTGTAAAGTTCCTCATCCCCCGTAGAAAAGGGAGGATCCTCCGACCAGACGGGTGTTGTGTCTGGTGGGCTAACTGCCCAACATACACACACACACACACATACACACACACCCACACACACCCACACACACACACACCCACACACACACACACCTACACACACACACACACACATATATGCAAGTTGGGATTTTCTATATGAGCTAATGTCGCGGATAACTTTGATAGCGCGATGTAGGATTTGTCATTTTTAGTTCTCATGTGTTGCGATAGATGTCGTTGTAGCCACAGGTATTCAGCTGCATCCGGTAAGATTTAAAGCTGACCACAACATGGTTGGGAAAAGGCTAGGCAGATAATGATATTATCATCAACTGGCTACGAATTCTAACTCCGGATTACTATGGAAAAATACTGGAATGAAAAATCCAATCAAACATAAATAAAAAAAACTTGAGAGGTGTCAAGGAACACCCGGATGGAACGAAGTTATTGTTATTATTTTTTATTATATAAAAAGAAATAAAAAAAAAAGAAATGTAGAAATGAAAATATCTGGCTTGCTTTCTATAAGAGAGAGAGAGAGACAGACAGAGAAACATGCGACGCCGCACAGCTTACAATAGCTTACTATAGCAAAAAGTGTCGTGACAACTTTTCGTAAGATTTTTTTCCGTCTAGCCCCCTTTCACAACGCGCGATAAGGAACTTCGTTCCAAAAATGAAAGCATTCATTTCAAGTAGGCCAGTTACAGGCAGTTTTGAATAGTCGAACCAGTACAAAATAAATGAAGCTACAGTACCAGTCACAAGACATAATAACTGTAAGAGTACAACAGTAGTTGCCCATTCCCTATCGTAGATCTCTATGGAGAAGTACGGGCAAGAAACTCCATGGACACTCTTATAAACGACGGCACAGTTGGCGTAGTGGCTAAACGATTGGACTGCTGCGCTGCGTGTCGCGGGTTCGATCCCCGCACGGAACAAATATTTGTATGGCCTGCAGATAGTTGTTTCGGATCTGGGTATTTGTGTATGTCACTTTACAAGTTTGTGAACGCACCCACGTTACAGGAGAAATTCCTAGTGTGGGGCAAGGTTTTAAAAAAAAAAAAAATAACACTTTGCCCGACATTAATTTTTAACTTACCGTGTAATAAATAGGCACGAATTGTATGCTCAAAATCTTTAGTCGTGTTGGTGGTAAGCCATAATGGAACGTATAGTCATCCACGAGTCTTCCCAATGGATACCATAGATAAAGGAATATAACCTCTGCTAGTGTTGCTATGCCTTTGCCGTATATCCATAGAATAGCTCGAGTCTGCAAAAAAGATAATTAGAATCAGTGTGTTTTTTTCATAATTATAGAAATCTGTAGTGTGATGGTAAAATCCATTCACTGATGGCATCTTTAGTATTTGTATTAATGACAGTTATCGATTCAAAACGGTGAAGGAAAACATCGTGGGGAAACCGGCATGTCTTAGAACCAATAATTTCGCAGACATGTGACATCCACCAACCCGTACGGGGCCCGCGTGGTGGATTATAGCCTATCCCTCTTCTAGAGAGGAGGCCTAAGTCCCAGCAGTGGGAACATTATAGGCTGATTCTCTCGAAAAATGTCAAATGCCAAAATGTTCTAAAATGTCACGTCACTTTAGAACATTTTGGCTCATATAAAAGTTGTTTGTATTCAAACCAGCTATACTTTAATTTAAGGTTTATGAATGATTGCAACTTTGAAAAAAAAAATGACAGACGATAGACAGGCCATTAAATTCAAACCTCTATAAGTAGCATTAAATATCATAACTTATCATACTAATAAGAGTATACAATGTAAATAGTTCCATACTTACATGACAAGTGGTAAAAATTTTAACTAATATACCGACAACGGTTGACGTGGCCATGACATACCAGCGCTTCACTTTTGGCCACTCGTAAACCACTGTTTCAGTTATACATAGATTTGTCACCACCTATAGCAGGTAAAACCAATTAACAACACCAACTTAAACCGGAATATGTCTTACTTGAACATGATATTGGAAAACGTATGATGTAACTTAAATTGAGTTGGGCAGGGTACCTAGTATGGCCTGGTTTCCACCAAAGCGGAGACAAGCAGTGCGGAGAGGAGATGTGCCAAATTTGACCAATCACAAGAAGGGCGAAAGACCGGATGTAAATTTTAACTAATGTAATTGGCCTAAAATAGGGTGTTAACTGGTGGAGAAATGTTGTGTTTTTAACATGTTATGTATGTTATGGCTTGCGTTTGCCCGCAAAACGTCTGATGTGAAGCGATGATGCAGCCTAATGTTGAGCTAGTTTGCCCAGAAGAAACCGGTCCACTCGAACTTTGAAGAAGCTCGCTCAATGAATGTGGAAGTATAGATAGCACTTTGATTGGGTCCGTGGAACTTAACGGTGATATTTTACCGTACCTATACTTGGTCAATAATAGAATGTGGATGGGGAACTAGATTCCTTAATACCAAAGCACAAAGGACTACAAAAATAAGTACTGGTCTTCCGGAAGCAAGATAGGTAGACGACATTGTTGCCACTGCAGGATAAACCTAGATGATGCTGGCATGATAGGAACGTGAAAATTTACATCAAGTTAAGAAAGTGGAAATTATGTTTAATAATTACTCCTCCGCTATTATTTTCTGAGTAATTTCGTTGTGGGATCCAAGACAGTTAAATCGTTTCTCTGTGACTTCGTCGAGCTTCATTGTCTCGGCGCTTTTCTGCTGGTCGACACTGTTGATTCTGGCTTACAGGAGTTACAGTGGTTTGGAAATAGTGTGGCGGGCTTGTCCCAATAAAAAAAAAGTTAAGAAAGGCCTGCTCCAAGTAGTGGGTGAGAACAATCTGTAGCTGATTATGATAGTAGCGGATATCCAGCCACCGATAAGACTGATCTTACTGCAAAATCGAACAAGGAAAACAATACTGGACTACTTACAAGTATCATCGATTCACAAAGCATATTAAATGAGGTATAAAGTATGCTGTATATATCACCGAGAAAGAAACTCTGCCAAAACATGGGCCATAAGTAGAACCAAGATTTTTCGTCTGAAACCAAAATATCACTTCAATGCTTTATGAAAATAACTATAACCTACAATTGTCCATAAAAAGAGACAAGTTATTTATTATCGTTGACCTCATTTCAGTCATCAGGACAAGATTGAGGTCAACCAAAGCCCCAAATAATCAAAAAGAAACTGCTACTCCACATTATGTCTTCGCAATTATAAAAAATGAGAGCCCTGCTTCCCGCATCTAGTTAATTCCAGTGATATTAACAGAAAATATTGTGGGCAGTTTAACCAAGATACCGCTTCCAGTAGGTACTGAAGGGCTCACTTTTAAACAGAATAGGGTACCAGTTGACAAAAAAAAAACTAATTAGTTCGTCAGATAGATTTCCATAAAATATTGGACACATATTTTTTTCTTTCTGCACGTAAATAGACAATGTTGACGATACAGTGCTTTGAAAACTCGTATGACGTCATAATTGTAAGACATTACTTGATATTTTTTAACGGCGAGTGACGTCACGAGCCACTCAAATCTTTGACGCGTTTTATCTTCGTCAATTTTTATTGATTTGATAAAACAAAAAATACGTATGCAACATCGAAATGTTGGTGATGATACATGGCATGGTATACATGGCCGATTTCCTCACAATGTTTTCCTTCACCGTTTTTAAGAGCAGTAGTAAAGAAATAAATTACACAAAGTAATGCGCCAGCCTGGGTTCGAATCCACGACTTACTGCTCGTAAGTTGGGGCCGCCACCATTGGGCCACCGCTGCTTTTTAGCTAGTGGGATATTAGGCCACAGCTCACAGGTCCCTCTATGAAACACCACAATCCATCATACGGGCCTGGCCACTCTTTATGTTGTGCTGTGGCTCGCCAGTACTAGAGTGAGTACTTACTAAATTGCGTAGCAGGCATCTCTGTATGGACCAGTGCTTCGCAAAACACTTTGACGTTAGCAGTCAGCAATCCTCTGAATATATATATCAATGCATTAGATATTACCATTGTTGTACTATCTGTTGTCGGATCAATCTGAAAATACAATTCAATATACTTATGCCCAGTTGTCTAAAGCCTTCAAGCACTTCATATTCATAAAATTAATGTTATTATTTTTTTTTTTCATATTTTAAACCTTTTATGAACCAATAAACTTTATTATTATTATTATTTCCTTTATTCATTTTCTTACATACTAAATATTACATTTTTAAATATTTCTTAAAAAAAAAACTATAAAAAACATTAAAAAATATAAAAAGGCATTGGGAACAGGGTCCGAGCTACTGATGATCAGGGCTCTTGAGAGAGGAACCTCCTGACAATGCGCGCCGTGTCCAGAAGTACTGCCTTCTGGATCAAGCCCTTGATCCAGCTACCAAGCGAGAGCCTCCTTAGATGTTCGTCGAGGCTCTTGGCTATTAAGCCATTGGCATTATTATTATTATTACTTGCTTCGACAAAGTGGTTTATTGTTTCAAGAGTATGCTTAGGTGGTTTGGTCATGTGAAGAGGATGAATGAAAGTCGACTAACGAAAGGTATTTACACGTTAAATGTCCAGATGACCAGAACTATGAATGTGGACGAGACAATAGGTATATGTAAGGTTTGTAGCTGGTGACATCCCGTGATTTCTTTCTAACCCCATGGGAATATAGTGTGAGTTTATGTGTGTATCTGTAGCATTCTACCAGGACACTCTTGCAATGTTTTCATATACTCGTATCATCAAAATATAAGTTTAAGCTTTGGTGAAATAGGTGAAAAAATTAAAAACACGTGTTGCTAGAAGCCTCAGGTGTACTTATGCAACGTTTGGCAACAGTTGCGTCACTTGACATGCGTTGAAAATAATCACTACAAACAAAAAAGCATAAAGCCGTTATTACTTAGAAAATGTGACGATTGAAAACAGCTTAGTACCTCTTGACTGCTTCTAGATGTCAGAACATGGACAACTGGAGGTGCTGTAACTGATTCTGCAAGCATTGCGACGTCTTCTGCCTGTTAAAAAAAAATAAACTAATGAGAGTTGATGGCCAGACTGACAGCTGGCCCCAACATAGTATCTTCCATAATAATGGCTTGTGTGCCCATGGGTACCACAGACTTGTCCCGTAATTTTTGAGCTTTAAATTTCCCCTGGGAACTACTTCTCCCGTAATTTTTGTGCCTCAAAGTGCCGCCAAATTCCATGCTGAAATCCTTTTTTCATGAAAAGAGAGATGCTCAAAGAAACACTGACATTACATAGTCAGTGTCTTATAAATATAAAATTTTTACACATTATTTTGTTTAAACCTTAATAAGGTCAATCAACCTGGAGCTCGTGGAGCTCGTGGCTTAATAAGAACTGCCACTCGGGTTGATCTTGAGGTAAAGCTGTGCTTGCCAAGGTCGGTCTGTGGATGGGTGACCGCCCGACATACCGAGTTTCCTCCGTGCCTCGGAAAGCACGTTAAGCTGTTGGTCCCGGCTGCCATATGTGCCATATGGCAGTCGTTACAGGTAGTCAGTGACCTGAAATTCTGACATCCGGTCTTACCAAAGAGTATCGTATTACCTAGTATTAACTGGGTTGTGGAGGTGAGATAGGCAGTCGCTCCATGTAAAATACTGGTATTCAGCTGCATCCGGTTAGACTGGAAGCCGACCCTAACATAGTTGGGAAAAGGCTAGGCAAACGATGAAGGTCAATCACCCTTATATGCAATGTTCCAGCTAGGACACAGAGTTCCTCTTTGTGAGAGGGATCGGGACACGGATGACACGTAGATGTGTCTTCGATTTTTTAGTTTGTGGATATGCCAGTTTCCTCATGATGTTTTGCACCGTTTTTGGGATCATGCACGGATTCTTGCAGTATAATAATCAGTTATAATAATTCTCCTAATCTCGTTATAATTTATATAATTCCATATCGGAAGAGTTAGTTTTGTATAACTCACCCAAAATTCAGATTCTTCTCCAATGCTCCATTCTCCATTTGAAGATAATGTTGTCTTTTTCGTTGTTTTTATTTGTGGTATGGGCTCTAAATCGGCAATCACCAAATATGCTAAAGTGCAAAGATCTACGAAATTAATGCCCCATTGACTGAAGTGAAGCGCCTGCAAACAATAAAAAAACGTATTGTAATATCACTTCATATATTATAAAACAAAGTCCTCCACTGCGTCTGTCTATCTGTTCGTGATTAACTCAAAAACTCCAGAATCGATTTTTATGCTGTTTTCACCAATGGTTAGAGTGGTTCTCGTGGAATGGAAGGTCAAATTATATTTTAATATAATATAATTTGACCGATATCCATGCGGGTCAAGCCGCGGGTATAAGCTCGTAAAAAAAATGTAATGAAAAAAAACAGGTAATATTTATGTTAGGCTAGCCCCACTTCAGTAATCTGCAAATACGACCACCACTTTTACAGCTGCAAATTAATTAAATAGTCCTCCTGACTGTTTTTGGTTACGGCGGCCAATCTTAATGAAGATTAGCCATTATGATCGGTGCAAGAGATGTTATTGTGCACAACTGTGTGAGCAGGCACAGGTGCTCTCTTTGTTCCTTATTCTCTCATAGTCCGATAGGACGGCAATCTAATACGACCGGAGAGAGAACAGGCAGAAGACCAACGGCTTTACGAGACGAACTGCGAATTAAAGGCCCTAAAAATTCAAGATTTTGCCACGTATGTTAAGTTTTAAACATTTTGAAGAAGAAGACATGCTGCGCCGACCTCAAATGAATTGGGATAAGGGCAAGAGAATGAAGGAAAGGAAGCTCAAGGAAATTTTAGCAGGATGTAAGTTTCTGCAAATGTTAACAATATATTTTTTATTTCTTTACAAATAACACCACGCCTGTAATACCCGAAGAGTAGGTAGATGTGTACGTATAACTATTATTTGGAGGACGTCATGCACAGACGTCGCCCTTGTGACTAGACCAACGAGGCGGTCAGTATTTGTTTACATTAATTCATAAAAGGGGAATTGTAACTTAAATGTACGTTAAATAAGGGTGTATTTTACTAAACCTTCCAAAAGTATCTCTTCCTTGCGTACACTTGCAGGAATTGAATTAAGCCCCATATCAGAAGGAAATTTCCAAAGTTTTCACCACCCCAACTTTCAGTGAAATACTTGTGTATCCTGTAAAAGAAAAAAACCAGCCAAGTCTTAGTGCATGTTCGACCACGCACAGTGTAGGGCTCCGTAGTTGCCCATCAAAATATGTGAACTTACAAAACTGATTAACCACCTTGCCTACCTGCCTCCAAACGATGTTTTTTATTGTAAAAATAAAACAAACTTACATTTGCAGTTTTAAGACAGTACCTACTATACAGTAATATACTTAGGAAAATATTTTATACAAATACATTGTATAAGTCGGTCGGCGACTTGTTAAACCTACTTGGCTGTGATAGTTTTCATTTTAATTTCTAGTTATTATATAGGTATTAGTATAGATTACTACCATGACTTTTTTCATACGCCCACACACAACCCGCTTAGGTGATTTAGGTAGCCACACTTGAGTCTACCAAAAAAAAGTCATTAAAGCTTAATATTTCATATTTGACGTAACGTTTTCATTTGCATATTTATCAATCTTTCCGTTGGGCAACGCTTGGCTTATATTACCACTGCAATTTAGAGATTAAATAATGACGAAATCAATAGAATGGCCTGAACTATTTCAAAAAGAATGGTACGGCCGCGCCGCTTTATAGCTCGACTTGGCGGGGCACTACCGTGCCCCCAGATACGTTTCATTACTCGACGCTAAAACTATCTGGCGGGACCATTCTCTGTACAAAAAAAATGTCTCCTTTCTGACATGTATTCTTCTTTTTATTTATTCTTCTTCTTATTTGTGATGATGATGATGATGAAGTGACAAACAAAAAAATAAATACCTGTAGAACGCTATTTGAGATACCTGAAAATATTCGCCAGTATCATTGTGAACGTGATAAGGTCCAACAATCGAATGTGACTTGTTTATGAACATTTTGGCAAATTCCTGTATCTCATAGCAAATAATTGTTTTATTATATTTCTCATCAATATAGGTCAAATTTGAACATCTGTAACATTTAACCATGATGTTTGTGTTAAAAATCTTCTAATTCTGTAAAATAATATTTAACAGGGTGTTAGGTACAGCCAGCCCTCTGCAAACTAACGGGTGCATTCAGTTCCTTTCCCTGGATCCTATTCCACCGCAATTATTCTACGGAAAATTTTCTTTTTTTTTCGTTTCTTTAGTTACTAATTCTTTATCTCAATGTGAAATTACATTCTCTGTACGCATAACACCATTGATGTAAATAATACGGCTAAAATAAAAATAATAATAGTATTATACTCTAACGAACAACGCGTGACATCAGCTGTTTCACTTTCTGTCTAGCTATATAGGTCATCGAACTCGTCGTCGCGCTTGCCGTTTATATCGTGGGTTTCGGTACCGGTACCACGGTAACGATACATTGCGTATGAGGAAATAAAACTAATTCAATTTAATAGATTCCCATAACGGTCCTGAAATAAATTCTTGTACCTGTCATCTTAGTATCATTATCATCATCTTCCTGCCCTTATCTCATTCTATTTGGGGTCGGCGCAACACGTTTTCTTTTTCCATTCTTCCCTGTTTTAGACGTCACGATGACATTTTTATTCCTTTCTCTTTCATATCATTCCTCACACAATCCATCCATTTTTTCTTTGGCCATCCTCTCCCCATTCATCCACCAATATATTTTATAGATCTTAGTATGATAATTATACTGAATTCACCCCATTATTCTGTGGAGGGCTGTCCTTTACACCCTGTATAACATGGAATGGTTTTACCTGTTCCATGGACTCTGTGTTGTTATTCCTTCTATTGTGTATTGGAACATTACAAGTATTAAATCCACACATGAAATCATTTCGAGAAATCCAACCATAATGAATAAATATTTTATACCTGAAAATAAAGAATAACTTTAGTAAAAGAAAACCTGGCACTATGTGTGCATACGATATAAATATTATTATATAGTCCTCCTTACTGATTTAGGTAACGGCGACCCTTACAAGCTATTTCCTAGCGTGTGCCCGTATATGGCTGGCCAGACCGAGTTTGCTTTTAAATACCCGTAAATAATAATAATGCATACGACATCAAACACTCAAACACTACAAGTCTTTTAGCAGTTATTGCAAACAAACAGGATACTAATAGTTCTGAATAGATCCAAGAAGATGGAGTTACAGTTCCCTCACAGTCATTCCACTCTTGATAGCAGCCTCCAAACTCAACCACAGCATCCTTATTGCAATATAAAATTAAAATCACTCTGATTTTGACGGAGACGAAAAATTTGCAATGTATAAACTGTGAAAAAACTGTGGTTGCCCATTTCAAAGCTTGGATCGCTATGGATAAGGATGGGCGGTTAAACAGATGGATAGATGTTAGCATAAAACATTATCATCATCGACAACTTGAATTCACCCACTGCTGGGTATAGGCCACCATTTTCTTGTGGCATTCTTCACGGTCCTGTGCCAGCCTCATCGTGTGTCGTCTGCCCATACTGCTGCTAGACAACCCACACTTCTTTTTCCAGTTCTTAGAAACCATTCAGTGACACCACCGGTAGACCACCTGTCATCACTGGACTTTGCTAGGTGTCCTGCACAAATCCATTTGTGTCCCGTAACGCGATATCCAATATCGAAATCCTTTTGTACGTCTTTGGATTTCGACTTTAGGAACTCGATCTGTAAGCTTTATGCCAAGCATGGAACGCTCCACGGTTTACAAAATAAAACATACAATAAACTGTAAGCGCACCATAAGACAAAGGCACCATTTTAGTAACAAACATATGCTCCTCGGGTGCGTACGCAGCGAGGAAATAGTGAACGAACCCATGTGGCAAGCTCTTGAAGAATACGTTTAAAGTATAGTACCAGAGGAAACTGAAAAAGAAAAGAATAGTGATGATCATGGATTGATAAAATTTCGTTCAAATATTTTTGATGAATATAAGAGCAGAGGAAGACCAAATAAACGATGGATGGACTGTGTAAAGGATGTCATGTAATGAGGAGGGATGAAACGCATGTGACTAAAAAAGTGATGGATATAAATTGGACTATTAGTAATTTATGACTACTTTTGTTAGCTTGGGTCTTAAATAAATGCCACCTTGACGTGTAACAGGGAAGAATGGAAGAAGAAAACGTGTTGCGACGACCCCAAATAGAATGGGATAAGGGCAGAAAGATGATGATGATGATGACTGTGTAAAGGATGATAAGGCTAGAAAGGAGGTGTCTGATGAGATGTAAAATATAAGAGAAGTATAGCAGAAGAAGACATACTGAGCCTACCCCTAATGAATTGGGATAAGGGCAAGAGAATGATGATGACGATGTTCTAGAAGCTTAGGATGTAGCAACACATGAAGAATGTACAGTAGTTGAATGTAGGTACGTTAATGATGCCAAATTCTATTATCAAATAGGTTTCACTGACGCGTAAGAATACTTGACTTTTGCTCTGACTAGCATTATACGTATATTTTATAGCAGAATTCATTGTTTTCCATTTCATTTGCAAAAGGAAAACAGCCATTACGCTTAATCACGTAGGCAAACAGGAAAATACTTTTCGGTACAGCAAGGAGCTCTACAAACTACGAATTATTAAGGAATGAACCTGTTAATATTTTGTTGTTGTGCTACAATTATATCCGTTTTTGCTTGAGATGACGTGAAAGCTCTGTAGTACGCAAGTCTCTCACACTTGGTCGATGGAATCACAGGACGCTCAGATGGCAATTCTTTCTGGAAATCACACAAATAATGACATCAGTTTCATCGATTTGGAGAGTAGATAAAGCATTAAGTAACAGTTCTTTTCTCTGTGAAATTGAGGGTGCCGTGGGTTTTCTCAAGATGTGTGGTCCTTCACCATTTCAAAAGCAGTGGTGTGGGAACCCAACCAGACAAGTAACACCAACAACAAGTTTGGGGGCTTTCTGGTTGACGAATTAATTAGATATTGGCCAAGAAAGGAGATAGGATATATATCCAGTAAAAGTACCCTCAGAGTCTGACATTTAACCCATTGGACTAGATTTTCTGTAGCGGCCAAAATCGGCCTGCAATCGGATAAGTTTTTCAGTTTATTTACTTTCTGAACCAAATTCAACTGAATTCTTGGGTCCTCGTATTTTACCGTAGTATGCACTGACTTGAGACTAGCAGCGCTAAAAATATAAGCGGCATGAGATACGTTATGAGTCATTGTTTTTTATAATTTATTTTAAAAAACCACACACAAAAAACATAAATTCAACGTTGACATTTTTATGACACCGTGCTTTGACACCGTGGAAAACATAGATCAAAGAGAACACTACAACTAACTTATCTGTGCTGGCGAGAAAACATAGAACTAAAATAAACGTAGCAAGTTTGACATATTTCTGCTAATTTTCTTGACAAGCAACGCCACCTCAAAAGGCACATTTAAAGTTGTCATACGATAGAATACTTTATTTCAAGAAAAACAAGTCTATACAATCCAAAGAGTTTTTAAAAAGAAAAATTTAGTTTATTCTTAATAAAACTTTGAATAGGTTGAAGCTATAGTGCAAGCATTATTTTTGGCAGCGTAAATTCTGATCTTGAACTCTCCCGCGGCCGTGTACTAATCCATAAGTAAAAAGAGATGCAGTGTGATACCTCCGTGCCTCGGAAAACATGTTTAACCGTTGTTTCTGCGCGTGATCTCGTAAGAAGGAACATGGGTGGTTTTTAGTCAGTAGAAGTCTGACACTCCCTTTCGCTCTGCCCAAGAGCGGGAGGGGTTATTTGATGATTTTCCACTCGCCAAAAAAAAAAAAAAGTGTATGCCCAGGCACAGGAGGAGTTTCTCTTCCTTTTTCTCTCATATTCCGATGGGACGGCAATTCAACACGACCAGAGAGAAATCAGGCACAGGACGTTTAACGTGCTTTTCAAGGCACGGGGATATCATACAGCCTACTTCTAAACTCTGGGCTTCTGGAAAATTTCTAATGAAATACTCAATAGCACTTTTTGCACGGCCCGGGAATCGAACCTAGGACCCCACGCTCAGCAATCGTGCTTTGTGACCACGAGACCAACGGGGCAGTTATCCGTGATGCAACTTACCAAAGAAATGTGTGTATACAACGTGTAACCGTGCCTGCCTCTGCGAGGGATACAAGCGTGAAGATACGATAAGCTATCGCAGTAAATACATTTACGTAAACCGCCCGCATGAGTGACAATGGGAATGACCTCAACGGTTATGATAAAAATGGCGATGACGTTCAACAGTGATGGCGTTAACGAGAATTTCCAATAATTGCCTTGTGAAATTGTGTAATATTTGCTCGTTTGCCTTTACATTGCGGTGTTATTGTATTCCGATTTTGAACGATAAAAGTATTGAAATCTCTGGATGCAAGTTGGTTTAAAATGATGGCTATGTGTTTGTCGCTTCTGCTAAAGAAGAAGAAGGAATAAATAACGGTTTATGGCAATAGGCTCGCCCCCTATTGCATGTATTTAAACAAAACTTGTGCCATGTGGCAGCACTAATGGGTACACCTCTGCCTTGCCTTGCTAGGTTACAGGCGGATGTTATGTAGTAAAATAATGCAAGGATGGGCATTGGGCAATGCCTACCAAAAGTAGAAAATTTGCACCGGTATCATTTTCGCGAGTTGCCACAACTGGGATTGGGCAATGACTACCAAAAAATACAAAAAATGTACCGGAATCATTTAGGCAAGTTGCCAAAACTGGAACTTACATCCCCATCATGTTTTCCAATACATTTCAAAAAACAATGTCATGAATGCCTGTCATAAATGAAAACCAACTATCCACCAGTTTTTTGATCTCCAGAAGATTCTTGTAGGTCAATACTAACCCTTTCTTTAAAGAAAAAAAAAACATTAAAAAAAAAGAAAGAACTTCATTACAACCAGGAACAAATTAGCGAAACAATAAGAAATGTCGCTTCATTTCGAATTATTCCTAATTAAACTTTTGTAAGGGGCTAAACGCTATGCAAGCCGCCTCTTTCTCTTAGAACTTTTTAATGTAAAATGGTTTTGTCGTATAAATTCGTTTAACGGTATTCAACTCCAAGCTTCGGTTATAAGAAAATTGTGTAACAGTGAGTGATGTCAGCGCTCGGAGACATTCTTTTGAGATGGAGTGAGATTGCATTCTGAAACTGTAGAGTTATTGTTCTAGTGGTATTTAAAACTTTTGTATATTATTCTTGCTAAGATGGAGTTGGAAATATTTAAGGTCGCCGTGATATTAAAAGTTTCCAACGTACAAATATTTAATTCCTTTTAAGTTACCAATCTGCTGGTTGTAAAATATAGAGAGAAGGGCTGTGTCCCTAGAGATGTCAGCAACATTACAGGGGCCCGCAAGGGCCGACGCCTGAAGGGACTGCGAGTTTTGTGAAAGAGATACCACGGCTCCGGACACAAAGGGCTAAAGAAAACAGTGGTGGTTTTGATAAGAAACATGGGTGATTTTTAGTCAGTACAAGTCTGACACTCCCTTCCACTCCGCCCAAAGCGGGTGGAGTCATTCGATGATTTCTCATCCTCCAAAAAAGGCCTGTATTCCTGCAGTGAGACAGAGGGGTTACGTTAGTAATGACGCAACCCCGAAAATGTACAACGACAGCACACAGATTATAGAACGAACTTGACGCTTCTTGACAGAATGTGTTTAGGCACAGATTTAATAAAGGTTTTCTATTACAAATAATTTGTTGGAAATTGATTTACTATGGCTTATGGCAGTTTAAGTCTGAAGCTTATAATAATTATGAATATTTTTATGCTTAATGTTGCATATATAATTTATAAGTTTTTTTTATAGCAGCAGGTATTTATCTAATTGGCATAACAACATAACATCACGCCTGTAATCCCCAAAGGGTTAGACAGAGGTGTATCTATTAGTACAAACACATTTCGACCGTTACGTTTAAGTCCCACGCAAGAAGGGGCGAGCCTATTGCCACCAATTGTGCACAAATCCAGACTCCGTGACTGCCACTGATAAATTCTTGATGGAAAAACCATAGATCACTTTCTCCGACCTGGAAATCAAACCAGAACCTTACGCACAGCAATCGCGCTTAAGATCACTAGAACAACGATACAGGTCTTAAGTTTTTTCTAAAATCAACTTTTTCACATTGTCTGTTAATAATTTCGACTCCAACTACCTTAAAATCTCTACCAACAAAAAATATTCTCCTAAAACCTGAGAGAACCTATTCCATCCATCAAAATTAACAACATTTCAACCAGAGCTTCGTTTGTATTTGCACTGCACAAACATGCAGGGAAACCAAAACTTTGTGTGCTAGGCACACTGAAAAAACAAGTAGGAGAGCTAACATCCAACGGGTAGCCCCGTAACTCACGGCAGTTGGACCTTAAAAATTCAAACGTAGGAAAAACCAAGAAGCCATTTCGTCTTCGCCCCATCTTCCGCACTACATACACTTGCTTGCAAAAGTATCGCCTCAGGCGCAATTTCAGCAATTTTGGCGCACTATGTTTACACAACGCTGATATTAGTTCTGGGCCGAGATACGACCCGGCGAGCTTATTTATTTAGGCTTATGCAGCAACGCTACAGTTGCAAAAATGAAATTTTCCTGAAATTGAAGACAAAATATTTAGATGTAGGTGGATTTTGTTGGGTAAAGGTTATTTTTTAATTTAAGTTAATCGAAAGCAAATAAAATTGTAAAGATGTTGATTTTAGCTTTCTTTATTTTTGAAACTGTTTAGTTTTCACTGTACCATTTTGGCTGAACCAAAGTAACAATACTGTTTAGTTTTGCATTTTGCAGAAAATAAGAAAACAAAAACAGCTTTAATTGTTTTTGTTTTCTTATTTTCTGCAAAATACAAAACTTTTTATTCTTTTGTTACCTACATAATTATTATGAAAACAAAACCCAATTTTATTATAATCCAGTATTTTTCTTATTTTGCAACCCATTTCAATTTACATTAAAACTAAGAAACTAAAAATTAAACAAACAATTTCAATACGCTTTTTCAAGCGTCCTCCAGACCATAACTATGCTAACATAATATTAATAAAATCCCACTTAAACTAATAGAAAGAAAATTAAAAATTCACGTTCCACATTTTCTCGGCCCGCACTGTACTGTGCAAAGAAATATACTTTCATTTGTGTAATGCGGTTGCAAGTCTTGCACGTGGCTATTTACATTGCCGGCCGAATGAACGGCATTGTAATTTACTTAAACTAATATACTTTTACGTTGTTTTTCTTATATTACATGGAGTTTACTCGGCTTAGATTGGGTTAAACACCGTTACGTAGGTAAGCGTTTGGCCACGACTTGCACGTTCAAGCGATGCGTGTGTTGGGACGACGACTGCGAGATGAAAAATAAGAAGTTGCTTACAGCAAGCCACGATCGTGATGCAGCGGTACTTGCAATGAAAACAATTGACGCGCGCGCGTGTCGCTTGATGCAAGCGAGTTCGTATTGCCTGAGGTCATGAACGACGCGTGAGATTGTTTTATACGTCGTTACATTACACGCTTACGTAAGAATGAAAGAAAATTGTAGTCTAAATGCTTCTAAGGGTTTTATCTTGACTATAAACCTTGTTAAGTAGTGTTAGAAGGTCTCAGGTAGGAAGGCGTATCTTTGTTTTATTAGTTACAGGGGACTGGAACTTTATATAGAAGGGAATTACATTACATAACATCACACCTGCTCTTTTAGCAGTAGGCAGGGTTGTAAAGTACAACCAGCACGCGTAGTATGGCTATTTTATCTCTATTCTACCAAGAATAGACAAAGCTTTTTCCATACAATTTGACATGAAATTTTGCTACAATCTGTCATTTTGTCGATTCATCCATCGACAAAACCTGTTTCTACGGTGGTCATACTACGCGTGCTGTAAGATAAAAAAATGCTACTGCAGGAGTTGGTGTACCCTGTGCTTGAATCTACCAGTCCTTACCACAGTAGTCGCGTTTTTGACATTGAATTATTTCTATATCGGTTGCTTAGTGTCTTACTTTTGAAGTGAAATCTTCTTTAGCAGCGTTGTGTACTTTTTTTGGGATGGGTAGAAAATGTTAAACTCGCGTCAGGACACGTGACCTGATGCAAATTCGTAAGACGGCGCAGGACGCTTGCGCGAATGTGCGTATGTGTCAAATATCAAAAAAATTAAATGACAAGTTGATTTTTCTGAGACAAACTTTTTAATGTAAAATAATTGTAATAGTTCTGAAGTGTTAAATTTTTATGTGATATAAATGGTCATGTTTGTGTACGAGAGCGCAATAAATGAATATTGTATTTAACCACATAAATGATAGTACTTTTATGCTGATAAATAAAGCAATTCGTGCAAAATTATTCCCTAATCATTCAAAAATGCACAACGTTAATGTTCAAGTTTTGACTTCTGCCGGCACTCCCGGAGTGCAACCCGTTGTTTTTTAGGGTTCCGTACCTCAAAAGGTAAAAACGGAACCCTTATAGGATCACTTTGTTGTCCGTCTGTCTGTCTGTCTGTCTGTCTGTCTGTCTGTCAAGACCTTTTTTCTCAGGAACGCGTGGAGGTATCAAGCTGAAATTCATATCAAATACTCAAGTCTATGGTCTCTTGGAGCTGTGAAAAAATCAAACTTCTAAGTCAACGCGATCAAAAGATACTCCCGTTTATGCCGCAAATTTTCGACACTCGCAAGGGAATCAAAACCTACAGGGTACTTCCCGTGAACTCAGAATCTTGAAATTTGGTATGAAGCAACGTCTTATAGCAGAGATATAGGAAAAATTGCGAAAAGTATACATTTTTAGTTATATCATATAATAAAAATATTTTTAATAATTTTAAACTTACTACCCCTTTCCTCATGAACGCGTAGTGGTATTATATTGAAATTCATATCAAATACTCAAATCTATAATACCTTTAAGCTGTAACAAAATCAAACTTCTATGTCAACGCAATCAAAAGAAACAGGAATTAAAACCGCATATTTTGAAACTCGCCACTACTCGCAAGGGAATCAAAACCTACAGGGTACTTCCCGTGAACTCAGAATCTTGAAATTTGGTACGAAGCAACGTCTTATAACACAGATAAAGGAAAAATTGCGAAAAGCATACATTTTTAGTTACATCATATAATAAAAATATTTTTAATAATTTTAAACTTATTACCCCTTTACTCATGAACGCGTAGTGGTATTATATTGAAATTCTTAACAAATACTCAAGTCTATAATATCTTTAAGCTGTAACAAAATCAAACTTCTACGTCAACGCAATCAAAAGATACAGCAATTAAAGCCGCATATTTTGAAACTCGCAACTACTCGCAAGGGAATCAAAACCTAAAGGATACTTCCAGACGACCTGGAATCTTGAAATTTGGCATGAAGGATTCAAACCGAGATTGATCCAAATTGTGCCTATTTCTAGTATTAAAATTATGTCTATCACTTCTCTTCTTAAAGAGATGAAGATTTTTCCGAACATACATAATGTTTTCATATATTATGTATTGACAAGGTACCGTCAGCTTTCCACATTGTTATGTTATGGATTTCATTTAGAAATAAAAATACCATAACTTTTACTTATATACCTACAGGTTTGTACGGAACCCTCGGTGCGCGAGTCTGACTCGCACTTGGCCGGTTTTTTTATTCTTCGGTTGGGATAAACTTTAGGTATGTTGCAGGTTAAAAAGTTATCGTGCCTATCCTGGTGTCAGAATTTATATGCCATCGATAGGACTCTTACTTGGCTTTACATGTTGTCCAGAAAAAACTCCAAAGCATGCTGGTTTCATTACCATGTTTTCCTTCACCGATGCAAGTCATAAGAATTGCTCGACTTGGCGGGAGCACTGCCGTGCCCCCAGATACAATACGCACATGTATCCGAAAAATCAGAGGTGTCTTCCTTGGGTGTCTATCATTGTTTTTTAACCGATTTCAAAAAGGAGGAGATTCTCAATTCGTTGAAGACTTTTATTAATAGAAAGGTGAGAGTGTTATTATTGGGTTTTACTGTTCATTATTATATTCTACATTTCGCTGGTCACACGTTCTTGGTTAGAATTTGATGAATATTATTTGTAGGCACCTAAAACATATACTGCAGGTCAATATATTCATTAGCTTTGAGTATATATATTCATATTGATAGGGGCAATGACGTCAGTTCTGTAACTGATAGTGTTCTGTTTATTTATAGGATTTAGGGGTCGCTGAGATGGTCAATATTATTTTGGTCTTGAGAGTATTTGTTTGGTTAAGCTGTATTAGGACTACAATATAATGTTTCCAAATGGAACGTATTCTTCGTAAATATACAGAATGGAAACTATGCGAAATGTTTAAAATTATTATATCACCAAGGTTTCTAACGAGTATCGTGGTTTTGATATTACAATACTATGTCAATTCATACAAATGTTATAATTATAATCTCACACATTCACATCAAAAATTCCACGCAAAAAACGACCCGGGAAATAGCTAGTATATAATAAAAAAAATCGTGATATTATTTTTTACAAGTAGTAATAGCAAGGCACACCCAGTTATTATTCACAAACATAAAATTCCAACCCATAAAAAAAACATACAAAAAGGTTATAAAAACGTTACACCAAATTTCATAAAAGCAAAGCCTTTAAACTTCCGTAGCAAATAAATACACGTGCGTTCAAAAATACTTTACAGTATTTCATAGCGTGTTCAGTGACCCGAGCGATAGTACAATTGGGTACACCTGCGGTACCGTGCTGTGAATTTTAAAACGGCGAAACATCTCACACAAACTCCGTTCTGAATAGTAATAGTACAGGAGTATCGCGTTCCCTGTTTTATTGCACCAAAGTGTACGATTGCGTTTCGTACTGATTTCTGAATTATTTGCGTGGACTTTGTAGGAGGAAGTTTTAGTACGTGTAACATACATCGGGTAGCAAATCTTACTTTTTGAAAGACAAAGACTCTCGTTGTCGTTTCAAAGGCTGAAAAGCCGAAACGTCTTTCTGAAATGTGTCAGCCCACTCACTGGCGAGCAGTCTACGGAAAGACTAAAGCAAAGTAGTGAGGCAGTGTATCCTTCGAAAGAGATACCGCGGCCTCGGCACAAGGGCTAAGAAGGAACATGGGTGGTTTTTAGTCAGTAGAAGTCTGACACTCCCTTCCGCTCTGCCCAGAGCGGGACTTATTTGATGATTTCCCACCACCCGAAAAAAAAAAGGTAAGTGTATCCGTACCAAACCTATTCGTTTCACCTGCTGAAAAACTTCAACTTGGAGAGCAGTCTGGACTTAGACCAGGACCTAAACGCCTTTAAATAAACTCCGGACCCAGATTAATCATATTTATTTCAGTAAATTGCTTCAAAAATCACTAATTTTACTCATTACATCATGTTTTGTTTTAAAACTAGATGGAACTGGTAGTTCTGAGTACTCAGAGAAGAAACAGCCGAAGCAAACTCAAAGGTGGTCAGCGGTGGTGGAGGTGGTGGTATCTTTTAAAGATCAGACATTGATCAAGTCATATTATTATGAGGACCATGCAGATTAGTATCTGAGATGGTTTGATAAAGGCTAAGCTAGACAATGATGTGTTTCCGCTCCAGCGAGAAGTAAAAACAATGAGACAACTTTTACAAATCTTCTTCCATTAATCGTCTATCGCGGACGAAAATTTCCTCGGATAAATGTACCATTACTTTCCCTCACAATCTAATATTGCTTTAATCCCGACGTCTTAAAATTGCCTTCAAAAAGCTGTATTAAATCCTGCAGCAAAAATTGCCAGTAATTTTATCATTGGATTCCTAGCTGCATTTCACGAAATGAGAATCGACCGGAGGTCAGTATCCGGCCGAGTCCGTCGCCCCGGATCCGAACAAATCATGTAATAACCGGACGACTAGACGAAAATTGCCTGAAAACGAACTTTAAATACACACTGCCGGTTTTTTTGCAACTATTGCATGTGGTAAAAATTGTCCGTGTGATTATTATGAATGGTCTCTTCAGTGAATAATTATCGTCATCACCGTTTGCTTTGCTTTTTTCCAAGTATATATTCGAATTGATTTTCAACCTAAATGGATGCAGCTTAAAACAGCATTTGATAAATCTGCTAATTTAAGACGGTTTTCATTAAAAATAATTAGATTGTTTATCAAATAAAATTAAAACACAAAAAATCAACTCCTCCCTGAAGATCCATATAGGTAGTTATAAAACTAACTTGATTTTCTGAGTTTTATGTATAACAAAATTTACACAATATAATATTGAACTGACAAATTATTCTTCAACACGAACTTTGATTACTGATGCAGGGTTCCAAATGCATCTACCTACTGATGGACGTCTGAAATAATCAGGTATTGTCAAACAATAAGGTCGAAGTCATCGAAGGGCATATTGGTGCTGATGCAAAACGTTTACAAGCAATTTTGACCTACTGTATATAGCTCGTGGCTTAATAAGAACTGCCACTAGGGTCGATCTTTAGGTAAAGCTGTGCTTGCCTAGGTCGGTCTGTGGATGGATGACCGCCCGACATACCGAGTTTCATCCGTGCCTCGGAAAGCACGTTAAGCTGTTGGTCCCGGCTGCCATATTTAGATCTTTGGCAGTCGTTACAGGTAGTCAGTGACCTGAAATTCTGACATCCAGTCTTACCAAAGAGTATCGTATTACCTAGTATTAACTGGGTCGTGGAGGTCAGATAGGCAGTCGTTCCATGTAAAATACTGGTATTCAGCTGCATCCGGTTAGACTGGAAGCCGACCCTAACATAGTTGGGAAAAGGCTAGGCAGATGATCTGTATCACCTATGTATATATTTTCAAAACTAATATTTTGGAACTCATTTATTTTGAAATAGAATGATCTACTTCAAAATAATAGGGGTTCCAAAATTAATTAATCTAATTGTGGTAAGATATTTTTTCACGAAAATTCGCGTTTGAACTGTGCCAAGTGTGTACATTTTATTCCTCGTTACTGTACACCCACATTTCTGCTGATTAGCTACTAAGAAACCTTGTGAATCAGCTCAATAACTCTACATCAGACTCGCATCCGACCATCATCGCAAGCAATCAGATTTATTTTATATTTTAATAGCTGTTGCCAGCGGCAACTCGAAAATTATCCCACGGAAAGATAACATCGGAATAAAACTATCCTATGTGCTAATCCAGGTTATAAACTATCTGTGTAACAATTTTTATTCAAATCGGTTCAGTAGTTCTTGCGTGAAAGAGTAACAAACATCCATCCATCCATACACACATCCTCACAAACTTTCGCATTTATAATATTAGTAGGATTTATTTATTGACTATCTTCAGAGCTATTGCTCTAAATTATAAATAAATCCTACTATTAGGTATTCCTCAACATTCTCACATCTCAATCCGTACACTATAAACATAATACAAATTGTAACAAAGCTTCAGCAGGCCACATTAATAGCCCATCAGTAGGTTGCAAGTCACGGCCATGATCGATGGACCATCAGACGGAGCAATTTTTCAGATCCACCCTCCGTAAGAGCATGTACGCTGAAGACGATTTGATGACAACCGAGATGGTTGAGTTTTTATTTGACTGACCCAGAAAGGAAGTTATGTTTTTAGTGTGTTTGTGGACATGTGTGACCAATACATACATACATAGCTCTCATAAAGATGACAATTGCATGTAATGGTCGGTCCATCACATTATTATTAAAATGGTTTGACAACATGTTGAAATAATTAAAAATCGTATGTGGTAAAGAATCTTTATTACATAAAAGGCCTAATGTAAAGAACTGAATTTTTATCCAAAAATTTTTGTTTTTTTTTTAATTTTTTTTCTGGTAGCCTTTTATACCGAAAGCGATTGTAGCTTGAATTTACGTTTACTTCGTGCATTTGTAGCAGGATCTATGTTGTTTTAATTGTTGAATTTATTTAGCAATGAGGAGGTCGTGGCTAAATAAAAACTGCCACTCGGGTCGATCTTTAGGTAAAGCTGTGCTTGCCTAGGTCGGTCTGTGGATGGGTGACCGCCCGACATACCGAGTTTCCTCCGTGCCTCGGAAAGCACGTTAAGCTGTTGGTCCCGGCTGCCATATATAGATCTTTGGCAGTCGTTACAGGTAGTCAGTGACCTAAAATTCTGACATCCAGTCTTACCAAAGAGTATCGTATTACCTACTATTAACTGGGTTGTGGAGGTCAGATAGGCAGTCGCTCTATGTAAAATACTGGTATTCAGCTGTATCCGGTTAGACTGGAAGCCGACCCCAACATAGTTGGGAAAAGGCTAGGCAGATGATGATTTAGCAATTCTACAGCTCTAATTGTTCTCATTAAAAATACAAAATGACTGAAGCAGATAAATCAACTTCATTCAGAAGAAAAAAATACTATAAAACAGGAAAACACACACCTCAGCTTGTTTATACAAAAAATAACTACATAAAGCGTAATAATTACTACGAATATTACACACTAATTAAGAAGAACAAGACTCATTAGTATCCCGACACGGCGGTTAGGGTCTCGGCAGTAATGCGGGAATTGATGTACACGCTAACAGAAAGCCGGAGGGAAATATAGAAAAATTACCCATGCTTATAATAGTGTTGTGTTGGGGATGTTGTAAAATATCGAAGTTTTAGATAAGTATAATGCTACGATAATTATAATGATATTTAATGTCATAATTAGCTAGTTAACTTTTAGTGGTTATTTGAACGAAGGGTTAATATCTTTGTTATTTTATAATACCCTATTTTACTAAACCAAATGCTTTTAATTTATGTATTTAGTCATTTAAATACATTAAAAAACACACGCGAATCGTGCTCAATTCAAAGCGAACCAAAAACACAAATTAATAGAAACGGATTATTAATATTTTATACCGTAATTAAAATTTTGCTTGACTTAATTGGTAGAACATTGATAAACCGTAATTTAGTTGACATCTTGCAACTTATTCATATCCAATGTGTTCCACCATAAAGGTACAATCTTCATTGTGGAACACTGTGGTTTTTATTTTTTTAAATGGGACAAACCCGCCACACTCTTCCCAAACCACTGTAAGTCCTGTAAGCCAAAATCAACAGTGCCGACCACAAGAAAAGCGCCGAGACAAAGAAGCCACAACACACAATGAACAGAATACAGTGGATTTGATCTAATGTGAATGTATTATAATTTAATTCTCAAAAATCGGTTATCGATATCGACACCTCAACAACACTACACTTAAGGAGACATTCCCGTAATTCGTATTTATTTTATTTAGTAGCTAAGTACGAGTAATGGGGTTGACAGCCAACGTAGGAAGAAGGGTGGAGGGGGGGGGGTAGTAGGGGATAAGGGATCGGATTATTTTACGACAAACGTTACGAAACGGATTCACGCTAGTTGTATCGTTTCGGTTACATTTTAGGGTGCTGTTTATGTTAATTAAAATTATATGGCCATGTTAAATTGGTATGTGGAATTTTGCCCAAAATTTATTGCTTTTTGACTGTCTAGCTACAAATGTTCTAATTAAATGGGGCTTGTAAAATAAAATGTAAAATATCAGGGGCCTTCAAGCGATTATTATTAATTCGTCGGGCATAATGATACTTCCCTAAATGCCAAATATGGACTTCTTTACTCCCTAATCAGAATTTCAATGCACACAATTGCAAGTCCAATGTATTAGGAGGCGAGCCTTACTGCTACTGTGAAATTCTTGATGCAATGACAATTTTCCCAACCCGTTATACGAACCTAGGACTGCATGCCATATCATCCATCCAGTCATAATTCAGTGCCTTACACTCCGATCTACTTGTATATGGTATGTCTAAAAACTTCAGTATATTACAAATGCAAAGCAAAGGCTTCTTCAAACAGAGAAGGAAAAATTTCCCTTTCCAACTTCCAAAAACACGATATATTCGTAAACACGTACACTGCACAGTTTTCAGCGCGTCTCTCAAAAGTTATCCCGGAAGATTTCGCCGCATATCTTCCCTGTGATTTATTCCTTTATCCTGTATCCCATTTCGGGGGTCAAATAGTCGTGGCCTCGTTTTAGGGTTCCGTGCTCAAATAGTAAAAGTGGAACCCTTTGGCCGTTTCTTAACCGAAATCACAAATCCGTATGCTTGTTCTGAAGGTTGGGATATGGGAATCAATATGGGTCTATTTCACAATAAATTCGAAAACGAAATAGGATTTGTAGGATAATTATTGTCAAGTAAGTTAACGGAAAAATAATCGTAGGTGAAGAAACAAGTCCCAAACCTACGACCTCTGTCTGTCAGTACGTCTCCCAGCCTGTCACAGAGCTGGGTGTTTTTAATCATAATAAGTAAAGAGTTTAACATAACACAGCATGAGTGTGACTAGGGCCGATTTTAAAGCAATAAAATAAAAAGGGTATTTTTTTTCACGATACGGAACCATTGCTAATCCGACTCGTACTTTGCCCCTTTTTTACGAAACGTTTATATATTTTTAGAGGTTGATATTTTAGTGATTTTGTTTGATTTACCAGTTTTTTTTTCCGAAAGGATAGTTTTGAATTGAAGAATGTTTGGCTAAAGATGAATGATATGTTTTGGGAACGTCCGTGCTTATATTATGGAGAAGGGTTTTTCCTTATGGGGTGGGATCCTGTTTTTATAAATATTGGAAGAATAGAGAACGTGTCAAAGTTTTTGTTTTGAAGTCAAGACAAACTTCTTTAGTCAAAACCGTATGTTTGATTTTTTTTTATAAATAAGAGGCATTGATTATTGTTTTTCTTATCTGCAATATCACCACGCCACGTTTGTTATAATTTTCATACAATTTTCACTCGCAAGTTTATTAGCATTCCATCATCAACTGAAAAGAGACATAACCAATAATTTTGACCAAAATTTTGGGCCAATCCAATTGTAAATTGTCACTTACTTGCATTTGCCTATTTAATTTCCACTACCCCAAACCACCCCGCACTCTATTTTCAAGACAGCAGAGTACAAAGTCGAATGCATTTCATTTCGGATACTGCATTCAGGAAATAGTGTTTTTAGTACAGCTGTACACATCAATGTCATAGAGGCTTTGTGTTACATGTCACTTTGGTAATTACCGCTTTCTGTTGGTGACTGTACAATCGAATGTGGGATGATTAATTTAACGTGAACTAATCAACCGTCCAATAACATTGTTTTGGGTGCTTTATTTTGAGAGTAATCCCGTTTCAGCTTCTATTTTTAGAGCACCTACGCTTAGAGCACCAAAGGTATTCATAGGGCACTAATCAATATTTTAACGTGGAGTTTCAAAAATCAAAAAATCAAAATCAAAAGTCATTTATTCAAACTAGGCTGATAATCAGCACTTTTCGAACGTCAAAATTTACTTTACTTATTTACAAGTGACAGTCCCCCAAAACGCCCACCCTTCGACACTTCCTAGTGTTTTTTGCTGGAAAAAAGAAGTGGCGGAACAAACTCCCCAGCAACACATCTGTCTGTTTGGTTAGAAGAACCAGACTCGATACAATAGAAAGGTGTAATGAGAACAATAAAAAATATTCAACTTTATTCCCTTTTGAGCACCTATGGTGCGGTAGCTACTAGTAATGGTATTTTTAATAAAACATATCGATAACTGGCTAATTGCGGGTGTACTTGTTAGGTACACTTCTGCCTGGTTGCGGAATTTGTTCGAAAGAGTTACCCGGTGCGGCCCTGTGACGCAAAGGGCATAAGGAACTCGGATCAGTAAGAATCTTACAGTCCCTTCTGCTCCACCCAGAGCGGGAGGAGTCATTTGATGATTTCCCATCATTAAACTAAAAATAGAAAGTATAAACTAAAAATACAAAGTTTCAAAGTTTTGTTTTATGTTATTAAAAGGTAGCACAATTTTTTTTAATTCAGCAAGTATTGTTAAAATAATTCTAGTCTAACAAATCTACGGCAAACTCGATTAAGACAAACTAGTGTTTCTAACAATAATTGTGAACATAATGAGCGCGCGTTTTATCTCCGTCAAACCGCGTCTCGTTTCACACAGGGAATAATAAAACTGAATGTTCTGAACATTTGGATGTTCAGTTTGAAGCGGAATATTTTGGGAGTAAATATCTGATGGCGCTGTATCAGTTAGGCACAGTTGTGTTTGAGGTAGTTAGGGAAAAGATATAAGCTTCCTACGATTAAGTAAAAATATTACTTGAATATAAAATGATTGTAAGCACTACGACTACTAACTATATGGTCCTGGTTTCGATTTACAGAGTTTATTTTTGTTTTTTCCAGGTTCTATGCAAAAATTAAGAGGGAAAGGGACGCGCGAGGTATTTAAAAAATAAGTATTTGAATAAACTATTGTTGTCGCGCTGCAGCTGCTTCAGTGGAGTGCGATAGGAATGCAGCTCAGACCGATTCTGCTTCGAACCAGGAAGATGTTTCAAATTTGTCTGGTAGTACTCAAATCATGGCCGAAAAATAGGGCATTTTATGTTATTTTTGGAAAGTCTTATTCCTTTAGGCATTCGTTGCTGAACAAAAGAAAGTTACAAGGACGTGTCTGAGAGCAGTCATTATTTATCCTAAAATCAAAATCTACTATCTTTATTTTATGAAAAAATATGACAGCTCTTGCTTGAGGCATTATTCAGGAAGAAAAATAGGGAACCCATTTGTATGGAGAATCGCAATCCCTGTTCCCTCTTAACTGTGACCACTCATTTCACACAGAGAATAATAAAACTGAATGTTCATAAACGTTTGGATGTCCAGTTCGAAACTGAAAATTTCGGGAGTAAATATCGCATGAGAATATGTCGTGAATGTTGTGGCAGTTAGGCCGATATTGGGGGCTTCACTTTTTATTTATTTTACCCTTTCATTAGAAGTGAACTGACTGAATACTACATGGTATCAAAAGTGAAAAAATGTATTCGTTAGTGATCTTGTGCACGGTGCAGCGATTTTGAATTTCGGCACTCAGGATTTCGACTCTTTCACGCTCAGTTTTACTGGGTATTTTTTAATGATTGAAGAATTCAATAAAATGAGCAGAATGTATGCTTTGCATGTATCGTCATATATTCCTTTGTGATTGTATTGGAGTCGCATAAACGTCGAATTAACAAACATTTTTGCTAAGTCACTAACTGCAGTACTCAGAGAAATTTAATGATTACTTAAGTCGTTACTTAGAGTCAGTTTTCAGTTTAACCAGATGCAGCCTTTAAACCAATATTTTACATGGAGCGACTGCCTATCTGACCTCCACAACCCAGTGAGTACTACAAAATACGATATTCCTTGGTAAGATTGGTTGTCAGACTTTCGGGCCACTGAGTACCTGTTACGACTGTTTAAAAAAAGGATTGTGTGGTTTTATGAAACCACGGTAAAAGTGAAACTTTTTTTCACACTATAGACATTAAACTAAAAATTTTTGGAATAATATTCCATTGGGTATAAAATCGCTTTAACAATCTTAATTTTATACTTGTGGCACAAATGAGTAATTATAGTCTATACACTACACGGTCAGCTGCTGCGAACTATAGGCGCCGCCATATTGGCCCTGGTTGCTCTGACGAGCGCCTTTCACTTTATCCCTACTCCGCGGCCGACCATCACGCGACATGCAACACACAGACGAAAAAGTTTGAGACGATGTAACAAAAGTTTCACTTAAAATTTGGACAAATGCGTTTTAACGTGTTTTTAATTTAACGTGCTTTCCGAGACACCGACTCTGATAACAATACAACTTCAATTCACTAAACACAACCTCAACCAAATTAATTCCAAGTTCAACGAACCGTATCAAAACAAAAATTCGTTCACAGCCTTCATATCCAGCGTGAATTTCCAACCGCCATCACAATCCATTTGTCGGGAAACAGAGTACCCGCATATTTCGTTCCACGTGATGTTCGCGAGAAAATTTTCTCGCATTAGAAGTGAGAAAGCAAATTTCTTGATATGGCACCGAATTGTTTGATATTACTTAAGGCTCCCTTTATGTCGAGTTTGCGTTACTCGTTTGAATTTGATTACTTACGTTTGTGGTGTGAATTCTGATTATTCCGGTTTCGAGTGTACGGAATAATTATTTCCCTTGTGTGTTGGTGGTTTTGTTATATCTTCTTCACATAAATATATGTTGGAAGATTATTGTTGTCTACGCTTTTAATTACGTGTTCTTTTTTATTCCAATGCCGCAGTTTTTGTTAGTAAAATCGAAATGATTAGTCGGATAAAGATTTTCTGGAATAGAAATGTGATTTTTTAGAACATTATCGTTGTCGCCGTAACATCCCGTCAAAATCGGTTCCGAGATTAGCTGGAATTAACAGTCTGACAAACAGACAAACAGGTAGAAATGAAAAAAAGTGTTTTATTTTTTTAGTACACTTTATCTTTTTTATTTTTATAGAACAGATGACTAGATTATTAATGTAGGTACTAAATTCAAGGTTACAGGTACATTGAATACAAATTTCAATCCTAAACTAAATAAACTTAACTTAAACTTAAAACCCGAGTATTTTATAACGATCAGTCACACAGTAAACTTACACAGTTAGTGGTCGTAAGACAGTTTAACTTTCTAGGGTCTCAGCCGTTATTGCTTGGCGGTTGGTCCCTTATATATTGCAGCTGTACTCCTAGTTATTAGACGAACCATCTTATCTCCTAAATTACGGTCTAGACCTTTAGTTTTGGTGAATTTCTAGACTAGAATAGGATGTCTGGATCAAGAAAAGTAGGTGTGTTACGTAGCTAAGGTTAGTCTTATAAGACGGTTTTGTCTTTGTTGAAATAGGTACATAGGTACTTCATGACAAGACTATAAAAATTTGGTTGTCTGACTTTAAGGCCACTGAATGCCCTCGTCGGGGGTTGTTCGCAAGAAATACCGCGGCCTCGATATAAAGGGCTAAGAAGGAACATGGGTGGTCTTTAGTCAGTAGAAGTCTGACACTCCCTTTCGCACTGCCCAAGAGCAGGAGGGGTTATTCGATGATTTTCCACCCGCCAAAAAAAAAGGCCACTGAATGTCTGACTACTGAACTTACCAGTCTTACCAAAGGGTATCGTATTATCAAGTACTAACTGGATTGTGGTCTATTTATAGGCAGTCGCTCCATGTTAAATAATGGTATTTTATCCAAATAAAATATCAGCTGCATCCGGTTAGACTGAAAGCCGACCCCAACATAGTTGGGAAAAGGCTAAGCGGATGACGACATGATTATAAAAATTTAAGGAATAATTTATGAAAACTTTTTTGTACTGGTCTATTTGGTGCTTCCACGAGGCACGCAGCTTGTTTAATTTATAATATTTTTTTTTGTCTTCTTCAATGGTGAGCCTCACTGATTCTCTTTCTTACCTACTTGACAGAACTCATTTTAAATGTTTCCATTTTCAGTAATTTTCAACATTTCTTCTTTTTCCACGAGCCTACTAACTATGCCTATGATAATGATCATCTTAAGCCTATAATGTTCCCACTGCAGGGACTTCTCCAGGAGAGGGATGGGCTATAATCCACCACGCGGGCCAAGTGCGGGTTGGTAGTTTTTTTATAAAACGTTGACCTACACTAGGATTTTTTTTCAGATGTCACATGTCTTCGAATTATTTTTCGTTAACCGTTTTGAGAGGAGTGGTAATGAAATAAATTACACAAAATAATACGCCTGCCTGGGTTCAAACCCACGACTTGCTGTTCGTAAGTCGGGCCTGTCACCACTGGGCTTCTATGATCTCCTATGGTAATACAAATCTTTAATTGGTAACCGATTTTTTGCTGTTTGATTGTCATCCAGTACGACTAGACAACTAAATGATCTATCTTTTTTTTTTTGGCGTGTGGAAAATCATCAAATAACCCCTCCCGCTCTTGGGCATAGTGAAAGAGAGTGTTAGACTACTACTGACTAAAAACCACCCATTTTCCTTCTTAGCCCTTCATGTCGAAGCCGCGGTATCTCTTGCGAACAACCCGCAGCCCCGAACTAAATCTATCCTCAAATCACAACTCAATGTTTATTTATTATCCCAGCACAATCTGCAAAAAAAACGAAATTACTTAGCATTCTACATTAACGCTACTCCAAAACGTCAACCAAACAAAACATTTCAATCGCAGTCGCACTTACTTCAGCGCCACCCTTTCAAAGAGTCGCATCCATTTAATTTTCTTTCTTACATGCTTGAAGCAAGTATTCACAAAAGTTCAGCGACATGCTTTAACCTTTCTTGAGACGCTCTAACCTTACAATGCTCCGCAATTTGCGCTTAAAGCTAAAACATCGCTTTATACATGAGAAATGACTATATTCGTGATTGTTAGGGTACAGAGTATGTTACGGTGGCTGTACACTTTCAACTGATAGCTCTCTCTATGTCTCGCCCGAGAAGTCTCGCAAGAAACCGATACGGGTCGGAGAACAAGCAAAGAACACCGAGTCTGAACGAGCGTTACAGGGTGAAACAGAACAAACGCAAGACCTCGTATGGTAACTTAGAGCAAGCAACTGAACAACTTCTAGAACTTCTAACATTATTTTTTTGAATAAATACAATTGTTGATTTACTAATCGTGTTTATTTCTACATCATCATCACTACATAGTATAAAACAAAGTCGCTTTCTCTGTCCCTATATCCATATGTATGCTTAAATCTTTAAAACTACGCAACGGGTTTTGATGCGGTTTTTTTAACAGATAGAGTAATTCAAGAGGAAGGTTTTAGTATATAATTTGACCGACATCCACGCAGGTGAAGCCGCGGGCATCAGCTAGTAATGTATAAAATCAATTTTTTCTTAGCGAAAGAACAAAAAATTGTCAATTTCGCTGTCCAAGACACCACCCACACGAGAGGTCGTTTAATGCTGTTACACAGGTCACAGTTCTGTTGTGATCTTGTATTTAGTGTTGTGCTGATGTTTTTCTGTATGTCTGGTGAGTGTTATTGGGTTTTTTGATAAGGAAATTCTTGGTACCAGCCACGGAATCCGGCTTTGTGCCCGTTTCATGGAAAAGGCTCGCCTTGAGAGACACATCATGAGACTTAAACATAACTGTTAAAACGAAATGTGGGATTGTATTACGTTACTCCGAAGTTCGAAAAGTCGATGTACGGTATACAGAAAGTTTGTGAGTCCGAATTACGTGAGTCAGAATGTACGCTATGACGAAGTACGGTATTCAGAATGTTCGTAACTCCGATGTACGTTACTCCGAAAGTTTGCTACTACGAAGTACTGTATTCAGAATGTTCGTATGTCAGTCGAAATGTGGGTGTACTAATAGGTACACCTCTGCCTAAACCTTCGGGGATTACAGGCGTGATGTAATGTTATATTACACTAACTCAATAACAGTATTCCAAAAGAAATTAAATCATACTTAATTAATATATTGTGCAGAACATTTCTTCTGTAACTTAATTCGAATTTTCATTGAATATAATTCGAACAATTAATTCTATTCAATTTAACTTTACATTCGTAGGCAAGAACCGTAATTGACTTTGTATTAAAATTAAAAGGTGACACGGTCTGACCCAAAGTCATAGCAATACGACTTAACAAATCACTGAACGCACTGAGATTTTTAATTTATTTATATTAGTGGAGTTACAACGGTCTAATGCGATTTAGAAACAACAGTCTGACACTCCCTTTCGCTCTGCCCAAGAGCGGGAGGGGTTATTTGATGATTTCCCAACCCCCAAAAAAAAAAAAAAAGAGAGGTTCTGGGTTCAATTCCTGGGTCGGGCAAAGTGTTGTTGGTTTTATTCATCACAAATTTCCTAATAGTGGCCACTGAATCTGGATTTGTCCCCGGTTGATGGCAATAGGCTGAAAGTGGCGCCGGTAAATAAAAAGTTGTGCGGTAATCGATTGTCGTGGTATGAACATGTGATGCGAAGGAATGAAGAAAATGTTGTGAGAAAAGTGTTGAGTGTGAATGTAGATGGCTATAAGAGTAGAGGAAGACCAAAGAAACGATGGATGGACTGTGTGAAGGATGATATGGCTAGAAGGATGTATGGAAGAAGAAGACATGTTGCGCCGACCCCAAATAAATTGGGATAAGGGCAGGAGAATGATGATGATGGCAATAGGCTCGCCCTCTAATAGATGGGACTATAACATAACTGGCGAAATGTGGGTGTACTATTAAGAACACCTCTGCTCCTTCCTGTCACCTTCGGGAATTACAGTCGTGATGTTGTGTTATCTAGTTTTCTCCACAAAATAACTTAAAGTAACTTTAGTATATTTTATTTTAATTTACTTATTACCAATTCCTTACGTTGTTTCTAGGATAAAAAGAGAAACCCTGATAATTAAACCTTTAGTCAGAATACTTCATGTCAATAAGAGATTGTGCTTAATTTTTGGATAATAGGCAATCAATTGGTCACTTAACTAAACTACAAATGCTAGGGCCGTTTTCAGTCATACGGTGGTTTAGAAAGTAAAACGTGCCAGGCACATTTTTTCTTCTGTATATTTCAATTAAAAAAATTGTTAAGCAATAATATAAAAATATAATATTAAACTTATGTAGACTTCACCCTTACTTCAGAATTATATTCAAAAACCTTTTAATTTTCTTTTAAATATAAAATTCTAAGGACTTTTCTATAATGAAAAGCTAGATATTGAATTTTATGGCACATGTCACAGTGTTTTATTAAGTTTTTTCCAGCTCCACGCATTAAAGTAGTATATTATGAGAAAAGTTCTTACTGTGCTTAAATTATAAACGTTAGTATGAGATATAAAATGCTTTTGTGTGTGATATAGTTTTATTTATTGTTTAAGTATCCTTGTAAATAATACAATCAAACTTGTTAAATTATTTTATAAGTTTTAAAATATAGCTCCCACAAATGATTAGGTACTCAAATTATTTTTAGTCTGCTGGTTTAATTTGCAGAGGTTACTGTGATTTCAGGCCAAATCAAATATTTTGAAAAATATGCACGATAGAAGGAAAATCTTAAAATGTTTCAAATAACCTTTACAAAAGTAAAATCTTTGCAGTTGCTTCGTTAGCTTAGAGGTCACAAGGTTGGGAGTAAAAATATTGAGTTTTTCCTTCTGAAATATCTATATAGCAGACCCTAGTCTAATTTTCTCAACATTTCCACCAACTGGGTAGTTTTAATAGATTGGCACAAGAAAAGAGGGGCCAAGAGCCAGCAGTGGCTGAATTTAGGCTGATGATGATGATGATGGATGCATGCCGTCTATAACTGGGGACTTGACGTAGCTGGCAAAATGTAGGTGTACTTAGGAACGCCCCTGCCTAACCCTTAGCAGAAAACAAGCGCGTTGTTACATCACGTTCAATACATTAACATCAATTTGCCCCAATTAAGTTTAATCAGAAGATAAATAGGTGGTCTCATTCACAAGAGAACTTTAACTGTGTGAGACATATATTATGGCCGAAATAGAGTGAATTGAAAACTGGCCGTGAGTGCACTTCGATGTACGTGTTCAGTCACTGTTCTTACGTTAAGGGTGATGCATACGGGGCATACGGGGTAGTTTTTAGTAGTTGAACATTGTTTCCAGATGTGATTGGCGACTTAGGAGGTAGAACTGGTGGAAGAAGTAGCAAAAACATGGTTAATTAATGAATTTCAACTTAAACCGTTTGCTTGAAAACATTTTTAAGGACATGAAAAACAGAATGTAGTTTTTCATAACTCGTAGAATAGGGAGGGATCCCTCAACCAGAAATAGTGTTTTGTCTATAATAATTTCTTTATTTGTATAGAATCTTTATTTGTAAAGTATCTTTATTTGTATAGTCTGGTGGACTTACTGTCCAACAGTTGTTGTCGGGTTCTTCTATAGTTTCAAGTCGCGGACAGGTTCACTTGCTTGGATTTTGATGTTAGTTCTTCAGTTTTGTCACAGATGGCGCTGTAGGACATTGTGTTCTATATTGCAGGCTGTAAGTAAACCTCTTTGAAGTGACGCTAGACATTGTCCCTATCTAATAGTTATTTTTATATTCCTGGGGTAAGTGCCTTACCTGGAGTCAGTTTTTGATACCGCCCATGGGTCTCTAGAAATATCTCTCTCTGTAGTTTGGTTTACTCTGGATGTGTTCCTTCGTCTATGTAAGTGGTACTTATACAATACGTACATGTATCCTTTTTTATTTCGGGTGGAAAACCATCAAATAACTCCCGCTCTTGGGCAAAGCGAAAGGGAGTGTCAGACTTCTACTGACTAAAAACCACCCATGTTCCTTCTTAGCCCTTTATGTCGAGGCCGCGGTATCTCTTGCGAACAACCCGCAGCCCCGACGGGGACGTACATATTGTATCCTAAACTTGGATTTGAACTCGAGATCTTTAACCTGGCAGTCCAACAATCATTCTACTACATACAGCAGATTCCTCCCATAGATTTTAAAAACAGTCTTACATACAGTGCTTGTTAGGCACTCCATACAATTTATTTGATTCTGATTTTCGCTGGAAACTATCCATCATGAAACTAGTGCATAGCATTTGTTATACACAAAAACAGCCACTATTTTCGTGACAGTTGCTTTCCAGTTTCCGTATTGCCCATTGTGCCAGATTTTTACACATGAATATTTCGGATGAGCTGGTTTATTTTCAGCCTACACTTTTCGTTATTGTAAAAAGCTGTGCTTGCCTAGGTCGATCTGTGGATGGGCGACCGCCCGACATACCGAGTTTCCTCCGTGCCTTGGAAAGCACGTTAAGCTGTTTATATATAGATCTTTGGCAGTCGTTACAGGCAGTCAGTGACCTGAAATTGTGACATCCAGTCTCACCAAAGAGACAAAGAGAGAGGAAGAGAGAGGGTATTACCTAGTATTAACTGGGTTGTGGAGGTCAGATAGGCAGTCGCTCCATGTAAAATACTGGTACTCAGCTGCATCCGGTTAGATTGACAGCCGACCCCAACATAGTTGGGAAAAGGCTAGGCAGATGATGATGACTTTTCGTTATTGTAATGCATAATCAGAATATGCTGAGTATGCAATTAAAGGCTTTTACCATCACTGCACTAATAATTCTGCTCTTTTTCATCTGACATGACATTACGCTTGTAATCATCGAAGAAATAGGCAGAGACTGTACTTACCTAAAAGTACACCCGCATTTCATCAGTTATGTATAAGTCCCATGTAATAGAGGACGAGTCTAGTCCATCATCAAGGTACAAATTCAGAAACCGTGACTGCTGAATAATTCCTGATGGAAACCCAATCACGATTTGCCCGAGCTGGGAATCGAACCAATCATGCTCTGCAGTCGTGATTGCAACCACTAGACCAACGATGCAGGTCTTTTGCATCTACATAATTAATCAGCCTAATCGAGGTCATGTGTGCTACCACCCTAAATGCTGATGTAAGTACTATACTGAAAATTATTCACTACGACAGGGTTATTAATATTCTCAAACTTTGATGGAGTTTAAGTTTGAGGAGGTCGGTAATGTAGAGATCACTTGCTTCAAATATCACTGTGTAACCTTTCAACTTTACGAGTTGCTAACTAAAAGGAAACTTATGTGGACTTAGCTGAAAATATGCCTTGTAACTTTACATGAGTACGTGATTAGTATATGAGACTAAAGGTACTGTGTAACTTTGCTAGAACGATGTCGTCACAATGTATTTTGCGTCTATTATTAGAACTTACACTTGATATTTTTTTTTTTTTTTTAAAACGTTGCCCCACACTAGGAATTTCTCCTGTATCGTGGGTGCGTTCACAAACATTTAAACTCACATGCACAAATACCCAGACCCGAAACAACTATCTGTAGGCCATCCAAATATTTGTTCCGTGCGGGGATCGAACCCGCGACACGCAGCGCAGCAGTCCAATCGCTTAGCCACTGCGCCAACCGTGCCGTCAAACTACTACCGTCTACTACCGTCAACTTGATATTTAATGAATAAAAATTGTTGATGGATGGAGAGGACAAATTGATGGATAAATGTTGATGGATTGAGAGTGAGAGGAAGGCCAAAGAAAAGATGGATGGATAATAGCAGGGGTGATATTACGCAAAGAATAGCAGTAAACGATAGAGAGACAGCTTACAGGGAGAATGGAAAAAATAAACGAAGAAAGTAAACAGAACTGTGCGTTCACAATCCGTTGGTAAACAAAAGTTACTACTCTGTAAAATAATTTCTGTCCGACAAGTCTTTGCTTAAATATATAGTCCCACCCAGTCATGATGTGTTCGATGACCTACAGACTTTAATTAATTTTGTTATTTTCAGTATAATCTAATTTTTTAATTTTATGTATGATTTTTACAATTTAACATTTTAATTTGCTATGAATATTTTTTTTATTTTATGTGTATAATTTGACATGTTCCTACCTAGGTATCTTAATTTGTTATGTTTGACTATATCTTTTTATCTTTTGAATGTCATATGTAATTAATTTTATTTTCTATTTGAATTGAATTTGACATTTCTCTTATTTTTGTGCCCTTTTGGTTTTTATTTTTTTATTTATTGTGCTAGAGAGAAAGTAATGATAATTGGTAATTGATTATTGTATGCCCTACGGGCGAGACCTAGCTGATCAAAATATTCAACTATTTAAGAACTGTACCAACCTATGATCCACAATAAAATAATTTGAATTTGGAAATAACCCATGATCTCAATTTAAACACCAGCAAAGATCTTCCCCAATACACTTCAACATACAACAAAGAGACTTAAAGAATAAAATCCAAAATCTTCGCCAACCTTGCGATCCTCCCAACATCAGACCAAGGATATCTAATAAAGTAAGTGTAAATTGTCCACCATATTTCATTATAGTGTCGCATCAGCGCTGGTGCCTTGGAAATCGAAATGGACACGGATATTGAACGGCTGGATGATTTATGTTGAACAGAAGGAATTTTATGGAGAAGGATGGTATTTGGTCGAGGGATGTTAAACTGTAATGGTTTCTTGGAGATGGCTTTTCTAGGATGAGATTTTGGGTAGCAGTGGTTTGGATTAAAATTATTGGATGGTCGGTTTGGTTTTACAAGCTTTAAATGGAGAATCACGAAGCTGTCAACCAAGCATCTATTATTCTATAGTGCACTAAGTAATTTATTTAATTCTGTAAAATGACTTTTTTGGGGTGAAATATTAATAATGTTAAAAACATTTAAATAACCGTTAAAAATTTAACTTTAAACTTTGACCAGACCAAAATAAAAAATCAATAGCGGGGAGAACACGTAACTGTCTGCTTAGTTAAGGGGTCTCTACAACCTGTCGAGGCTGCGGGTTGTTCGCAAGGGATACCGCGGCCTCGACATGAAGGGCGAAGAAGGAACATGGGTGGTTTTTAGTCAGTAGAAGTCTGACACTCCCTTTCGTTCTGCCCAAGAGCGGGAGGGGTTATTTGATGATTTCCCACCCCCCAAAAAAAAAAAAAAAGGTGTCTCTACACCTATTATGTCAATTTTTAATAACTTGAGACCTAGCTGAAACCTAACAAATGTTTTCATTTGCACTATAAATATGAAGGTTAGATTTATATCTAGATCATATCTGCAAAGCAACTAAGCATTAGGTGAAACTCTGATATTCAGTATTTTCTCGGGCTAGTTTGGAAAAAGGCTAAAATATTTGTTATCTTTACTACTACCGTATGTAGTTATTGTTTGGCTAAAATATTAAAGCTTGACACGGATAAATGTTCTACTAACCTCAGTTATCCAATTACTGAGATATACCAGTGTCCAATATTATACCGATGGATCAGATGAGGATTTATCGTTTCTCGGAAGCTGTAAAATTTTCGTTCGTGATTTAAAACATTATAATAAAATCGACTTTATATAATGTTTACGCCTTTTTGATTTGGTTTGAGCAGAATTAAATTATATTGTATTTATTAAACTGGCAGGCTGGTTGCGTATAGGTAATCTATTGCGCATTAGAAAATTGTCACTGAGTAAAGTGTAATAATATGTCATTTTGCCATTTCGATTCGGAATTCAACCCTCTTGCTGTGCACTGCCTGCCTCGTTGGCCCAGTGATTGCAGGTGTGACTGCTGAGTATAAGGTCCTCAGGGTTGGTTCCTGGGACTAGTAAAATATTATTAGGTTTTGAATGAGGAATTTGTCAGTAGCAGACACAGAGTCTGGATATGTGCCTGGTTGATAACAATTAGCTTGCGTCCTATTTAATGGGACTTAAAAACATAAATTTGTAATATGTGGGTGTAATAACAGGTATACCACTTCCTAACGATTCGGGAATTACAGCGGTGATGTTATGCAGTTTAATCACAGTTAAAGCCGTCTCCGAAGTCACACACGAAATCTGGTTCGCTGTTTTCTACATCCAGACTGTTCGTCAGTCTGTAAATGTATATGGTCCATCTTTCTGGAGGCAGCCCAGACACAAATACTAATTTCCTTTCACCTCCATCCTCCAGTTTCCTCTAAAATCAGTCTAATTTCTAAAACATATCCAGCAGAAAATATCCCTTACCCGCCACACCTCTAAACTAGCACACGTTTCCCCCAGTTTTATTTAACCAATACAAAAATAGTTTGCTATTCAACCGTGGTGCGGGCAGTGAATCAATGCGATGCAGCGCTCTAGTAGTTTATGGGCTACGGGACTCGGTAACGATGGAGATAGATAATTTGTTTTGACGATTTTATGGGTTAAATCTGGAAATTTTTCATCCGTTTTGACGCAGTGTTATTAAATCGTAAAATGTTTGCAAGAAGCAAATAATCAAGTTTTATCATCATCATCGTATTAATGTAGTAGGATGAGCAATAATATTGTGGATGCATTTTTGAAAAATAACGATTATAACTTTGAGATATGACGTCTGGAACGAACCACTAGTAAAACGAAATTTAGTGAGAGATGATAACAGAGATGATATCAAAGCAGGAGTCGAAAATTGCTTCGTAATTATCGTAGCTCCGTGTATACATACTGGTTGCCGACTATATCTAGGATTCTGTCATGAGCCTATAATGTTCCCACTGCTGGGACTCAGGTCTCCTCTCTAAGAGAGGGATGGGCTATAATCCACAAACGGGCCCAGTGTGAGATGGATGTCTTCGAATTTTTTGGTTCTCAGACATGCCGGTTTCCTCACGATGTTTTCTTTCACCGTTTTGAGAGCAGTGATGATGAAATTACACAATGTAATTCGCCTGCCAGGTTTCGAACTCACAACTGTGTTCATAAGTCGAGTCCGCCACCACTGGGCCACCACTGCTCACCTAAAATCCTGTAGCAATTTTATAAATAACTAAAACTATACCCCAAGTAACACAGAAAGCATTTTAAAAAACAACTAGTATACTTATGTAGAGCTTAAGGTCCGTATAAACTCTTATAATAGTTCACCGAACATCTTAAGGCTTTATATTGGCATTTGAAAACCATTGTCATGCTTTACACTGTTTAGCGGTTGGACAGTGGCATGTCAAAATGCTTTTATTAAGCCTTTAGTTTAACTGCAGCAAACCACAATGCAGCTGTACAGCTTTTAGCTGTTTTCAGTGCATTTGGATCAACAATAGCATTTTAAGTAGTAAAATAAATGCTTAATGCTGTTTAATAGCATAAACGTGAACCATTAAAGTGCCAAGTTAATCCAGTACACAGCTTTCAGCTGTTTTTGGTGCCTTAGGGTTTACAATAGCATTTTGGGCCGTAAGATAATGCCTAATGCTGTTTAATAGCATAATACTTGTACCATTATAATGCACCGTAAATTTATTAAACGGCTTTGAGCTATTTTGAGTGCTCTTTGTTGTGTTGTGGGACTTACAAGTGCTAAGTAAAAGCCTAATACTGGTGAATAGCATAAACGTGAATCAATATAATGCTTGCATTTTTTTATGGGTTTTATTGTTTTGCTCAAGGATTCCCAAAATTGCGTTCAAGTAATGGCACTATTTCAGTCTACATCAAGCCTTTTTTTTTTTTTTTTTTTTGGGGGTGGGAAATCATCAAATAACCCCTCCCGCTCTTGGGCAGAGCGAGAGGGAGTGTCAGACTTCTACTGACTAAAAACCACCCATGTTCCTTCTTCGCCCTTCATGTCGAGGCCGCAGTTTCCCTTGCGGACAGCCCGCAGCCTCGACAGGCGTCGGCCCTAGCGGGCCCCTTCCATGTTGCTGACATCTCTTTGAGGCGCGCGTGGAACACGAACGCGCCGTCGACACGGCCTGTCGTCGTCATAAGACGGACGGACGGCGAGCTTACCCATCACTCACCGTCCACAGGCCCGCGTCTACGGTGGCCGGAAGCCATCACGTGGCCCCCGACGCCCGGAGCGCCTCCCGCGGCGGCTGGGACGAGAGGTTCTCTCCCTCTCACGTTCCGCCACCTCCTTCGCTAGCATCACTGCTTCGCAGAAGGAGGCGACGGCGTCCCATTCCTCCTCGCCCCGGACCATGGCTTGCACCAGGGCCGGACGCGAGAGGTCGCCGCTGCCGATCGCCGCTACGAGAACACGGCGGGGCTCCGCCCAAGCGGGGCACACCTCCACAGTGTGCTCCACCGTGTCCTCCGGCCGATCCTCGCAATGGTGGCATCCGGGCGTTTCCTCCCGCTTGATTCGGTGCAGGTACCTCCCGAAACAACCGTGTCCGGTGAGTACCTGCGTCAGACGGAAGGTGAGGGCGCCGTGGCGCCTCTCCAGCCACTCCTCAAAGAGGGGACTTACCGCCACTATCGTGGCGTGCCCTGCACGGGGTTGCGACAGTCGCTCTCTCCATGCCGCCATGAGATCGCACCGGAGGTCTGTCCGCTGCGCAGCAATTAGCCGCGGCAACGGAGTGACCCCCCGGTGCAGCGCCTCCGCGCGCCATTCATGCAGGCGCGCGAGGACTATCGCCTCTAGATCCCACGGCGGCAATCCGGCAAGGACACAACAAGCCTACACAACAACAACACATCAAGCCTGCTGGCATACCAGTGAACCCATATAAAACTACTTTATAGACAATGGCACTACGATGGTTCACCAAAAGTGTTCTCTCTGGCCTCTAGCCTAATAATTGTTCACATGTGAGTATTTATAATGCTGGTGGCATTAATTAGCTTTTCTAAAGGTTCACCGGGTTACTGTAGACTGACACCATTTTGTAAATATTTTATAACCAAAAAATATAATCTAATGGACCTATTCATAATAGCAATAGACCTTTATCATAAATTAAAAAATAAATTGGTTTTGACAATTATCGTCATGTACCGCTACTTAGTTTTTATGGGTTCTATTGTTTTGCTCAGACATTCTCAAAATTACGTTCAAGTAATGGCACTATTTCAGTCTACATCAAGCCTATTGGCATGCCGGTGAACCCATATAAAACTACTTTATAGACAATGGCACTACGATGGTTCACCAAAAGTCTTCTCTCTGGCCCCTAGCCTAATAATTGTTCACATGTGAGTATTTATAATGCTGGTGGCATTATTTAGACTTTCTAAAGGTTCACCGGGCTACTGTAGACCGACACCATTTTGTAAATATTTTATAACCAAAAAATATAATCTAATGGACCTATTTATAATAGCAATAGACCTTTATTATAATGATATAACTTAATTAAATACTGCCCAGCCAATACTATTATGTTAATTATGCAAAATTCGTTCTAGACTAGGAATACACAATTGTTTTGGTTATTTCGTACATTTCTATATATCAAAACTTTATATCAAAAACACAAAATATCGAAGGCGCGTGAAAATTTTCAATTAAACTCATATAGACATTTACAGTAAACTACATTGCGTTTAATATTTGATGGCATGAAATAACAAAACAGTCGTAGTCATCCAGTATTATACATTGTTTAGTGATGCAAAAAAAGTATGTTGTCGTTCATTACGTTTTGACGGTCCCCGTCCATACTATATTACTGGACATAGTACTTATACTACAACGTTAATGGTATTATAACATTTGTGCCATGGTATTAGAGATGTTTTTGCAATGGTGTAGGGTTTATTTAAGTTCTACATGTGAACACTTTAAAAGCCACAATCATTCTTTTAGCACAATCTAATGCTAGTCTAATGCTTTTGTAATGCGATTGGCAACTTCATTGACCGTAATTATGCTTTTTAATGCGATTGGCATCTTAATTGGTCACAAAAATGCTAACATAATGCGCCTGTAATGCTAAAAAATTACTACTTGTGAACCTATGTATGGCCTAAAGCCGCATAATTTGTGCCCAAATAAGCATTACAGTAGCCGTATGGACGTTTGTAATGCTAAAATATAACCAACTCAAAATGCTAAAACGATACCGAAATGCCGTAAGCCGGCCGTTATAGTGCTTTGATGTGTTACTTGGGACCAAAGCAAAATCTGAAAAACAGATTTCATGTTTAACTACTTATTGCGAAAACTGGTGTGATAAAAAATCCTAGCTATTCCTACCATAAATATTACTATAAATGGTGGGAGCAGCTAGGATTTTGAAGACATGAAAATATAAAAAAAACGTACATAACAACCTCTCCACACCACTTTTGTTCCAAAGCAGGTGTGCCGCGAAATATTTGCAATACTAGTTCAACAGCTCGTTTTATTACCCAATCCTGTATGGAAGAGAACAGGTGTAATTAATATTGCAATTATTATGAAAATAATAATTTAGTGCACAGAATTTATGGTACTAAATACAGGTGGTTTTTGAACGGTGCCAATGCATTTTGTGCTAAGTGCAGTTTGAGAACTATAAGCCATTAAACTTCGAACTATTGTGGAAGTTATTAAAGGATTAAATAATAATTGGTTTTAAAGCAGTTAAGCTTCTTATTAATTTTTATATAAAGTAATTTTCATTTCATTTTCAGATATCTTTATTTACCATAAAACTACTAACAAAATGCACTTAACCTAAGCTACATTAACACACGAAAATTAAAACACTTTATTAGGCTAGCAATTCGCCTTTCAAAGTTTATAAAGTGAAAGTTCGGTTTAGAACTTTATACTGATAATAACATAAACTTAAAACACGATAATGAGGATAATAATGACAAAATGTAAATTATTTAGTTCAGTCACAATTTACTGCTTGCATGTAGGTAAGTCGAAAAATAATCTAATAGTTAACTGATCACGCAGTCAGCGAATGTAAATATAAGCAAACGCGTGACCAGTCAAACGATCCTCGGACGGAGCCTCCCTGCCGCCCGCGCTCTGCGTATTTGCGATCACGGCCGGGACGGCAGCAAGCCTCTCTTATTATTAGAGGACTTGGTCTGAAGAACGGCTTGGTTCTGTGAACGTGGCGTCACCTGGGGCCCTATCAGAATACCAGCGCTGTGACATTTATCAAAAATGTTGCAGCATCATGCTGAGATAGTGGCCTTTTGGCCTCGTACGGGACTTTATTTTTAATTAATACTGTTTTATTTTTTGTGTTGCTCTTGTTTTTTTTTTGTTAATCTTTTATTATTGTTTTCTTGTCCTGTGTGAGACCAATAAATACTTTTTCTATCCTTCTTTTTTTGAAGAAGTTTCATACATTAATAAGCAGTAGGTACCAGTTATTTGATTTATGTTAGTGCATATGCACGTGGTCCTGGGTTCGATCCCGGGGTCGGGCAACGTGTTATTCGGTTTTTCCATCAAGAATTTCTCTCTAACACCTATGGAGTCTAGATTTGTGCCTAATTACTGGCAATAGGCACGCCACTTATTTAACTGGCGAAGCGTGGGTGTACCCCCTTTTTTTTTGGGTGGGTGGGAAATCATCAAATCATTGGGCAGAGCGGAAGGGGATTTCAGACTTCTACTGACTAAAACCACCCATGTTCCTTCTTAGCCCTTCATGTCGAGGCCGCGGTATCTCTTGCGAACAGCCCGCAGCCCCGACGGGCCCTTGCGGTCCCCTTCCATGTTGCTGACATCTCTTTGAGGTGCGCGTGGAACACGAACGCGCCGTCGACACGGCCTGTCGTCGTCATAAGACGGACGGACGGCGAGCTTACCCATCACTCACCGTCCACAGGCCCGCGTCTACGGTGGCCGGAAGCCATCACGTGGCCCCCGACGCCCGGAGCGTCTCCCGAAAGCCTGAACTACTAAAATTTAACAAACTTACAAAAAACAAAAACACCAAAAACCATCTCCACGCCTCTATTCTGTTGCAGGTAACTGTGATAACAAATACCCGAGACTGAGCTCCAGACGTTGATTGAGGCTGCGCATTTATCCGCGCGAGTCGAACTTATTTCGTTCACATAATACACTGTTTATTAGCTGCCGTGAAGTATTACACGACCGTCTTGGATTTGCAGCGTAATTATAGCTTTATTGAGAACGTGGGGCGTATATTTTATTTTGTTGGGTGTTTCTTTTTTTGAGGACAGATTGCACTGCATTTTTAGTTATCTAGAAGATTGTTGGGGTACAAAAAAAGCGGGCGTGAAAGGGGTTTGAAGCAAAATTGTATCAGTAATTGTGGCATTAGTATTTATGCGCCGTACTTAGATCAATAAATTGGCGACGATATTGTTCTAAAACTAAAGTATTTGGAAAACATAAATAGAGACATTACAGTTATACGCTTGCAGACACCAATAATTGTACATAACATTTCGCCTGTAATCCGACGTTTCACAAATTATACTAACAATTGCAGTTTTAACATAAAGCCAGATTAAATGAAACTCACCAGAATTCCTGTCATCACGCTTGTAATCTTCGAAGGTAGAGGCACTTCACAGTTCATTAATATAGTAGCTACACCCGCATTTCGACAATAGGGGTAAAAATCTATTACCATCTACTACGAACAAATCCGGGAGAAATTCCTGGTGAAAAACTCAATAGCAGTCGTGATTGTGACTAGATAAAAAGCAGTCAATCTCTCTTCTCTCTCTTCTTCAACCTGTCACCACTCAATGCTGAGTGTAGGTCTCTCCTAATGCACGCCATTCTTCCCGGTTTTGCGCCTTTCGCATCCAGTCTTTTCTGATTCGATCACGTAGAGAGATACCTAACATAGCCCGTTCCATGGCTCTTTGGGTGACTTGGAGCTTGTGCATCACCTGCTTTGTCAGCGTCCATGACTCGGCTCCGTAGACCATAACTGGCAGGACGCATTCAATCTAAGTTCTTCAAATTAATACCTAAAATTATATCACTAGGTGAATCATTATAAGAATCCAATCGAGCATGACTTGCTCACATCACCCTTGAAATCCCAAATGAGTCTTTGAGGTCAATGCCGCTGAACTTGTAAGAAAACAGCCTCGTCACATACTTAGTCAATAGCCCATAGCCAAGTTTACTGACGCATAAACAATCTGGGCCAAGTGCGCGGCTTTTGAACGATTGTGAGCTTTGATTGAGTGGTTATTAAGTTTCTTTTGTATTTTGGGGTGTGTTTGGATGTGAAGGGATTTGTTTCCGGAGTAGGCTATAACAATGATTATGCTCCGGGAAGTACGTTGAAGGTTCAACCACAGATATAGATATGCCTTAATAACGCAAGAGAATTGACTTCAGCATACCGTGGCTTATGTCGCAACAAGCTAATTTGTTTTAAACAACTACTTTACAACTTACTTAATTCTGTCTAGAATTAAGTAAGTTGTATATTAACTGCCGCACTCAGAGAGCTTTAATGATTACTTAGGCCATTACTTAGTAAAGGTTTTGACAGTTTTGTCATACAAAAGTATGTCAAATCTTTACTAAGTGACGGTTTAAGTAATCATTAAATATCTCTGAGTATCGCAGTTAGAGAACTAAAACTTTTCCTTAAACGTAAGCATTTCCAGCCCTGTTATAGTACCATAGTTGGAAAAAGCTAGACTGATGATGATTCCAGATTTTCATCATCATCTGCCCAGCCTTTTTCCAACTATGTTGAAAGTAACTGTATGCGGCTGATTACCAGTATTTTACATAAAGCGCCTGCCTATCTGACCTCCACAATCCAGTAAGTACTGGGTAATATGATACCCTTGGTAAGACTGGTTGTCAGGTTTTCGAGTCTCTGAGTACCCACCCGTAATGTCTGTCAAAGATTTACATACGACTATTGATATAAAAACTAAAGATACGGTCGTCCGAACATTTGCTCGACGCGTTCGCCATACAGAAAATCGGCGTAGTCTGCTCGGTAACGTAACCTTGTATAAGCGGCGTGGTATTTTTGAGGTATAAGGAACATAAATAAAGCTTTTAATAAAATTTACGACCGCACCCGAACAGAGCCGATCGTGGACTAGTTCACTTCGGTTTAGGAAATACCGTTTTAGGACCAAATTTGAGGCGTCATTGTAACATGCGGTCCGCCCAGTCCTTACGCTGTAATATATAAGTCAATGCATACGACAGAATTGTTATTTTTTTTCATACATATTATTTCTTTTATTGAAATCGAGATGTGTATCGAAAATATCATACAATAAGGAAGTATCGATACGACTCGTTTCTGGCCGGTTGCCCAAATAACGACTGATGGTGAAAATAACGACTGATGGTGAAAGCTTTGCCATTGTTCGGCTGTTTCGAGTTTTTATATTTTGTGAACTGATCTCATTTTGTACTGCGATTTCCTCATCATTTGATGAGCAATTTAGACTTAGCTGCGCCTAGACATTATGACTCATAATACATCACTACATAGTATAAAATAAAGTCGCTTTCTCCGTCCCTATATCCCTATGTATGCTTAAATCATTAAAACTACGCAACGGATTTTAAAGCGGTTTTTTTAAGTAGATAGAGTGATTCAAGAGGAAGGTTTTGGTATATAAATTGACCGACATCCATGCGGGTGAAGCCGCGGGCATCAGCTAGTATAATATAAGATATAGACATAATATTTTATCACAATAATAAGTACCTACACATTATCTACTAAACATTCCAAATTTTTTACATGATCTGGAAAGGAATCATCATCATCATTACATAGGCCTCCCCCAAGTCTATGTCCAGGGGCCACATTATCCAGTCCCGTATCTCGTCTCGCATCCAGCAGAAAATAATAAATTTAAATAATTATAACAACAATGACATCAATCATACTAGGTACTGAGAACTTAATAACTTAGTAAATAACAAAATAAATACGGTAAGTACTAAAATCAATTTCACATATTTCTACGAACATGGCTACCTGAACAACAAAACAACAATTATTTTCTCACATAAACCGAGTACCTACTCCAACCAAAATGAATTCCGCAACTCATCCACGTCGATTTATTTCCAAACTTCACGAATCATTTTCAAAGTACCAAGAATCATTGTGTGAAACATAATAGTTTTCTGAATGTCCCTATGCATACAATTTGTCGGCTATAATGGGTTCTCCTATGACCTTAGGGTGCAACAATACATCCTTTTGTATGGCACTTAAATCGATTTATAATGGGATTGAATATTCTTGATACTTTGGCTAATGGAACGCGAGGAGCGCAATCTGTAAAGCAGCTTTAGAATTTAAAGGTGTGGTGGTTGCTTTTAGCTAAGCTGAGAAAAACGTTAGTGGATTATTTTGCATTTTGTAAAATAAAATGGGAGCTTCGTATAAAAAGTGAAACAAAATTTTAATATTGTTAGGGTTAAATGAAAAAAAGTTAATAATTCTTAATTTAAGAAAACGTTACAAAGCCTACTTAGTTTAAGGGATGAATGATCATGTTATTAATAAAAACAATCAATTAGAATTTTCTAAGCTCTTGAAAATACAAATACACATTTTTAATGATCTATAGGATTCGTTAAAGAGGTGGATAAAAGTAAATATTCTGTCATTAAAGACATACTTTAATACGAAGTGTGCAGTCAGAATGTAAGAAGAACAGTAAGTAACATATTTCCTAACAACAAAATAATCGTAATATTAATAGTAACCAAAAAATAAAGTATCAAGACCAATCACCCTATCTACAAATCACGAAAACCGCTCAACACGTTCAAGTAGCAAAAACACATTCAATCTAACCTCAACTCGAGACAGTACCCTTCTATACGTTCGCGAAAATAAAAATATAAAACCAAAAGCAGTGAGGTAATGCAAAAATGAATAAAAATCTAGCAAACCGTTGGAAAAATGTTAAAGTTTTAACACAAGAAAAGAAAGAAGAAAAAACAGAAAAACCAGCAACTATTACGAAAATTGTGAATCTTTCTAAAGATAAAGGTGAGATTTGTGGATTCAATTCAGCGCTTGCAAGACTCAATTTGTAGAAAGTTAAAAATCTTGTAGATTCCAGTAAAGCTCCTGACTAAAGATCGTTTGTAAAAAAATACGCCGTAGTTATTTTGAATAAGCATTAAAAGTCGAAGGGGTTGATCGTCAAGGTTAAGCACAGTTTTGCTGAGGTTGGTCCGTAGATCGGAGACTGCTGAAAGTCCACTGTATCTCAGAAAGCACGTTGACCCGTTAATTAAAATTAACTGTAACTTCCATCCCTAATTTAGTTGCGAAAAGGGTAGGCATGGTAATCAGCTAACTATTTTTTCTCGTTGTTTGCTAGATTTGACGTTATGGATAACGAATACAAATGAAAAATTATAAACACATGCATCCTTTGAAAAATGTGTTTATGAGCAACAAACATACTTTTTAGGAGTTTTTGATGTCAATAAACAGCCACAAGTCACACTCCAACACTTTGGTGTCGACTTTTAAATTTTTACTTAGAAACTACTTACTAGCCAAAGCGAGTGTACTACTATGTCCGATAAAGTCATTCATAGCTGAAATAATTAATCTTAATTTCACACAATCTTTGGCCAATTAATTGGCTAACGAGCTCGACCTTCCGTCCACAAGATTATACGTTGTCTATAGTCTACATCCTAATTAGTCTATTCTATTAAACACAATCTGGAACCCTATGTCTACTGTCTTAAGACCAACGTTTGATTGGAATAAAATTGTTGTGTTATAATCCTATTTTCATCCATATTCCTTTGGTTTAATATTTCTAGTTTCCCCAGTTTTGCGAAATAAGAAAGACTAAAAGTATATCTGCAGATTTTTTTTGCAATTTGCCACTTTTATAAATAATACGACATTTTCGGCGATAAAAGTTGTATTAATTAGATTCCGATAACATTACTTAAGGAATAGTTTACTGTCTCCACTGTACCTAAGTATGCTCAACAGCGGCACCATTTTTGCTTCAGCCGTCAACTTCCCAATCAAATGTCTTTCAGAGTTATATACCATACCCCATTTTACTATAAAAGCTTTATAAACTACTTTATAACCTTAAACAGCATACAATCAAACCAACTTCATCGTTTATAGTTTTAATTCTCACAATAAAATAGGAACGACAAAACTTTTTGTCACATGTCAAAAATTTCCAAGACATTTGCTCCTTCACATTATTATGGTTATTAGGCCTAATCGTGTCAGAACGCCACACATGGTAGTCGAGTGTTGGGCTTCTGAAAAAATATTTCTGCTGAAAAAAAAGGTTGGACAAAATGGCCGGGATAACGGCAGTGAACACTGAGATGGACAAACAGTCTAATCTCAATTTAAGTGAGAGTGGTGAGTGGTGTCTTTATTATTATTGTTGTGAAGCTGTCCTAGCTGTGCTGTTATGTGTCTGCCTCTCTATCTTTTTTTTTTACCTCTATTCATTTAAGCGTTTTGAGTGCAATCCTTCAGATAAGCGTCTAACTCGCCAAGTCTTCAGAACTTACCGAGTTATTTATTTATTATAATTATATTTTGTAGGCTTTTTACAATGTGGACTATGACTGCAGTATGTTAGAAAGGGACAGTTGATGCGAGAGTGAGACAAGAAAGTTCCGGTTAGCGGAAATAGGTGAACAAAAGACTCATCGTGATTAAATTTACTTATACTTCCCAGAAACTTATTCAAGGTAGAGAAGTAAACAAAAATGAGTAAAATGGCTTAATGAATATTAAAGGCATTATAATAGTCTAACAAATAACAGTCTCGGTTCTCACTTACCATTCAGAAAGATCTAGCTTTATTTTGCGCTTACAATAAACAATCCTCGTTCCTTGACTACGGCTAAGAGATAAATACCTATAATATTAATCTATAATTATAGGTCAACTAAAAGTTCCAAGGGAGACATTTATTCTTCATGTAATATGTATTTTTCTAAAGATTGAGTCTTGCAAGCAATTTAATTTTAAAACGAAACAAGAGCGTTGCAGGCAGTTTTCATATAAATTGATTGCATTTTAACATTTTTCCAACAAAAAAACAAAATATAAATTAAAAGAATACCTAGCACTGTTGCCTGCGACACTCTTGTTTTAACTTGTATTTTTAATGTGTCATTAGTTTTTTTAAATAATTAATTGGAATGAATGGCTTTAAATATACCTATTGGAGGCTGATGGTATAACAATTTACATTTTAAAACTTTAAAAAAAATATTAAAATACAAGATGGTCGCTGGTAACAGTCGAAAATCGTTTTTTTTTTTAAAAGAACAATATATTCTATACGTTTAGAAAATACGGAATATGGGAAAATAAAATTTGTTTCAAAGTGTTTTCGAAATGGATTAAACGAAAATTCAAAAATAAAACATTTGCTAAAAGTTTCCACGAATTATTCCCAAATTCAACGTAATATTAAACGCGGAAGCTATTAGTATAAAAGTTACCAGTAAAACGTTAGTAATTAATGGGAAAATATTTTGGGAAAAATAAAGAGTATTTACTAAGGAGTATAAACGTCAGTTAGAAAATGAATTGAAAAAAACATACTGATATGGAATATTCAACTACGTACACAAACAGAAGATAACCTATGTGTGCGAAACTGAAAGCATACTTTGCGGTGTAAACCAATTACAAATCATTCTAATTTTAAACGTCTACACCGCAAAAGAGTTTTGATACTTGAGTTAATCCTCTAATACCTTCACTAATCTACAAAATATAGAAAATGTAATAATTAAAACCTAATTATACTTCGCGAAAACAACTCGCGAACTAAATATTATTAGGTATTTAATCATTAGTGTTAAAATCACCTCTAAAGATTTTTTAAGGTTAAAACCTTACGAACATGTTGAACCAGCTGTAGACCCTAGACACTGACAAATCAGTATAAGTCCAGTGTCCGCATCGTAGTGATCGAACCTTTAGTTTATATTCATACTTATGTACGATTAATCACAACATTAACCTCAATATAATATTTCTCTATTACCATCGACGCTATTGTCATTTCACTGCTATTGTTTGAAAGTATCAATCATATTAGGTCACACTACAAAGCCATCACTGTCAAAAGCCTAGTAGCGATAAGCGAGCGATGCAGGTGTTCACTTTACATACAAAATCACCCTATTATAATTCCTATACATATCTACAAAACACTGCAATGATAGGTGCGGTAGCGGACTATAAATGTTTCGCGGATTTTCCTGATATTCGACAGGTTGAAATCATGGTCACGTTTATCATGTTTCTTGTCCTTGCCCCATTCTACTCCGTGACGGTGCAACATACTTCTTCCATTCTCCTCTGTCAGACGTCACAAACGGTAATAATAAGAAATATATTATCCTTCATATTTAGTGAAACAACAATCGTTTAAAAAATATATATATGGTGCTACCTAAATCAAAGTGTTGCTAAATCTAAATCTAAGGATATGCACTTTTTCTGCGTTGCATAACGTACTTTTTTAATGTGGTTAGACATTTCTTTCTTACAGTACTGATGTCAACAAAATATCAATGATTTATCAAACACCTTTCAACGAGCTCCACTTTTCACAGAACACAGCTGGACAAGGTTTTTCACTCTTACCGACACGTGGTCTTTATTCCAGGACTCATTCTACAACTTCATTACCAGTTTTCACTAATAAACCCGCAAATAATTTTAGTTCCCAACTCTGCATTTAGTTCTCCCGTCAGCTTTGGTATTATATTCAGTTCATTCTGTGTAATTGTAACCACATACGTATAACATACAGAATAAATCACGCTTAGAATCTGAGCGGTAAGCGAAGCCCCAATTAGTTTCAAAGCAGTAATTAAAACAATGTTTGGTATGATTACGTTTGGCTTAAAGTTAGTGAAATTGGATTAAACTGCAACGTGTTGCGTAACGTTTTAATTTTGCTACCAGAATAAATTTATTGTTATGGATTCGAAAAAAACGAAGTAATTAAATAAAGAGAATTTAGTTTTAAGTTGACAAGATTTTAAATTAAGCAAACTTCAATACTACATTGATAGGACACACTATTAAACCAAAAACGTAACCACGCTGCGGAAAACCGCAGCGACAAAGCCACCATTGGAAACTTTGCAACGTTTTCATTAGAGTTGCATAGAAACCAAGTGTCGCTTCACGTTTTGGTCAGTTATAGCGACAGGACGTCTTTTTCTACAGTTTGTAGTTTTCTTTTGATTTGAGTTATTTTCTTTAAAAGTTACACTTACTTCGTGAATATTTTGTGATTATCGAGCTCTAATTGAAAACAGAAAAATACATAAGGAAGGTATCCGTATCACTTTTTTTCCTGTAGTTGAAGACACTGTCAAAGCAGATAGACTGTTCACGCTTATTTTGGTATCCCTTTCGCAAAGAAGTGCAGTCGCCAGCGCATCAAATTACCAAAAACTGTCAATTTTCTTTAATAATTATATTTTTAACTTTATCGCTAAAGCATTAGGTACAAGGTTGATTGGATTTTTTTTAGTTTGTGATATCAATCACACACAAAAATAAATACAATAGCAAATCCAACGTACCTTCATTGCAGTATGCACCACCATCAATCCAAACACACGTACACCTTGAAACTCTGAAACGTCTTAACGACAAACAGATTAGGCAGTCGTCACACGATAAGCGACGCCAAGGCCCACTCATCCGGTTGATGTAAATTGTGATTTGCATAAGCATTGCTTGACGCGACGAGAATTACTTCGTCTTGAGGATCGGGTGGTGTTGCGGCATTTAGCTGATTTTATTTGGACTTTATTGGTGGTAGTAACATTCTTTTTTTTAACGAGTAAATTCACTGAGACGTTGCTAAATTACTATGCTAAGGTATTATTGTCTCCAAGTGTCATTTATAATTAGATTTTTATTTTTACTTTTGTGTCTCCAACTGGATTTTTTATAACCCTTACAACTTCATTCAGCAATTTATACTTACTGTAATGTTAGTTATAGACTTGGAGACATTAAAACAAGCAGAAAATATATACAAGCATATATTATAAGCGGATTTATTGTATAACAGTATTCGGAACTAAACCGTGCTATAAAGCCTACTAAAACAATAAACATTTATTTTCACCAAATAAAACAGTTAATTAATAGTTTGCCCAAAAACAAATAAAACGATTTTACAACAGAATCAAAGCTTTAAAGATTTAATAGTTTGTAATAAAATATTTATAGTGAATCAAATAAAATGAACCAGTGAAAAATAATTACCCGGACACAAAACAACAAAAATATATAAATTCAGTGCTTAAATATTGCAAATGGATCAACTAACAAAATATCTAGTGTACAATAGAACGCCTATATGTCGAAATGATATGGACTATGATACTATCAAAGCGCAGAAGAAAGAGAGTGAGAAGCAAGGAGGAGTCATTGATAAGAGGCTTCGTCTTCTCTCACCGGATCGAGAAAGTGATTATGAAGGTACAGTATTAAGTTTATTTTATTTGCAGGGTACCTACTGACTTGAAATTGAAGCATTAAACCTTTTTTAGATCACGTTTTTGTCGGCTGAAAAAAGGTGTTTACGAGATCCACGTAACGTTAATATGAAAATAATAGACAACTCGAGGTCATAAAGCAGTCCGGCTGCGGCTCCCGTCGGGGCTGCGGGTTGTTCGCAAGAGATACCTCCGGCCTCGACATAAAGGGCTAAGAAGGAACATGGGTGGTTTTTAGTCAGTAGAAGTCTGACACTCCCTTTCGCTCTGCCCAAGAGCGGGATTATTTGATGATCTTCCATCCGCCAAAAAAAAAATCTTAAAGTAGTTGTTTTAAAGTATTATTATACTGTCGTGACAATAAACAAATCAATTTAGGCTTTTATCACTTAGTATGTACATACTATGGTCCAGCTAAATAAATGCATACATTTTCCATTTCCAAAATGTTCCCATTTCAGTGACACGGATTACTGTGTAAAACTAACTTCAGTAGATTAAAAAAAAAGTGTTTTTCATTAAAGTTTCCATGATACCGTGTTATGTATGTTATATTTCCGCGTATTCATTGTAGGTAACCTTCGGAACACCTTCGTGGTTAACACCGTTTAGCAGTTCACTAAGATTGCTTTAATTTGGATTCTTGGTTTTGATACTTGGATGTATGCTAGTTTTGCTTTTTAAGACGGAATTAGATTTTTTTTTATTAGATATTAGACAGGTTCCGTCAGAACTGCAAGGAGGATACAAATGAGCTCGCAAAAAAAGGCTTTAGGTTTTAGGCTTTTTGAATTGCCTTTTTTTTTAGGAGTGGCATAGGGCAGCCTAGAAAAAAAAGCAAATCTGCAATTCAACTATGGCTTGTGCCTACCTAGCTGTAAAAACCTTTATTTTTCTACCACTGTTACTTTTGTTCTAAAAAGACGATTAAATACACCGATGACTTAATGGTAAAACCATCTTACCTGAGAACGATGGGTGGGCTATGTTAATACTGTTTTGGGATGACTAAAAGTTGGCTTAGAGAGAAGTATAAAAGTAGAAGCTACTCCGAATACAAAAATAAATGGGATACGGACAAGAGAGTAATGATGGCGACCAATATGGCTCACGCACAATGGTCCACTTTAAGGACCAAGTGCGGAAACCCAAACCCCCAATAATAGATAATAATAGATAGATGGCGACCAATTATGTTATAGTAAACATCAAGAAACACAAAATATAAACTTTAAGACAAATAAAGTCAAACATAACACAGAACTCAAGATCTTTAGACTCAAACACTGCAAGTTTATGCTTATCTTCTCGATTAGTTTGATGAATGCATAACAGCACACTTTGCTGAGGTCTGGACTAAGGAGTAAGAAATCAGCGACAATAAATAAAAAACATTTTGAAATACCGTTGGGTATTATAGCTTTTTGAAATACCCAACCGTAGTCGCTATTGAAACAAAAAAAGCGAAATATTAAAATAATCGTTTCAAATGTTTGGGCACTACGTTGCCACAAAACAGATATACAGGCCCCTTTTTTGCGACCCGTTATTTGCATTTAATTTAATGAAATAATTTTGGTCTGTCAAAGGTCCAATTTAGTACAGTTTTTCCATTCACAAAAAGAGCACTAGCTTTGCATCGTACTTGATAAATGAACTATAAATGAACAACCTGGATTTTTTTTTTCAAATTAGGACAAAATCACATCAAAGTCACTGTGCTGTTTATTTAGACAGATCAGGGAATCAGAGGGAAATAAACAAAAATATTCTACTCCAGTTTCATACACGAAGACCAATTTCCGCTTTCACTTCTACACTTGTAAACAACCAAGTTTATGGGTACATTTTCGGCAGTGAAGTCATCGGCTTAGTTAGCTAATTGCCGTCTAACACAGTGCTACTGGTGTGATCAATATGCAGGACGGACCTAACAAAAAGAAAGAAGGAAAAGGTAGGAAAGTTATATAAAGAGCTGAATCTACTAAACGTTTTTTGGAATAATTTAGTAACCATAAAACAAATCAATTACAAAGAAGTGATAAACTAAAGAAACTATTAAATTTTTAGTTCATACAAAAAATAACGAAACTAAGAAGTAACTGGCATTCCATGTCAAAGAACTTATTGTTTGTAAAATATAACCTGACAGTAACATACTGCCCGAACCAACTCTAAATCTCAAAATCCTTCACTCCTAAACCTGAAAAAGATTTACCACCAAAAGTTTTTTTCCGAATCCCAAAACTCACATACAGAAAACTGACAAGCAAAGAATGAAACAACGTAAATCAACATAGAAAACAATTCTTAAATCCTATCGAACGTAATGGTATTTTTTAAAATCGTTCCTGACGCCATTTTAAAATATGGCCGCGGCATTGATGGCGTAGGTACACGAACACAAGCTCGATATTGGCGCCAAAAATAAAATATTAATTTCCTATAAGGTCGGTAGGTGGCACGGTGGTAACCGATAATAGTGATGTTCCTACAACATACCGAGTTTGGTCTAGGATTTATATTTTATCTGATAAGTTTTTTAACTTTAAGTTTAAACTTGGCTGAACACGGATAACTTTGATTTAGTTTTTCTTTCGTTCTTTTTTTAATATTTTTTGTGATTTTATAGAACCCTTTTTTCTTTTTAGTCAGATCTTCGTTAAAATTATAAAATTCAATTTTGACATCGGAAGTCACTACTGAAAAAAAATAAATATACATAGTTGTCCTTGCTTGGATTCAATCACTTTTGCCGTAAAATTTACCACTCCTGATTGCTTCCATTGGCACATTTTGACATTCTAACCAACACCAACATAATATGTAGTATAATAATAATTCACTTTTGTCACATAACGTATAATAATTAATAGCCATATTGAATTTTGCATGGGTAATAAATCAAATAATATTTTCATGACCAACCTGATCCTTCATTTATACATCATGTCCTTGTCATCAAATAGCCATTATGATTCCTTGGGTTCCATTCACAGCTTTTGTCATTTTTATTATTTTAGTATTTTTCTCGTTTACCTTTGTAGTAATTTTATTCATTTAGGAAATTTCAGTATTATTAAACGTTACATACTCTTTCAAAACTTTCTTATCATAATTGCAGTGTCTAAAACCTTATCAAGATTTGTTACCGGCAGAAATATTTCACTTTTTCGTGTGCTTTTCTTTGCAAAACTGCCTCATCCACTGATATACCGTTTTATTTAACACGTAGGTACAGCCCAAGCTTATCTACATTATACATTATAATGTGCATGGGAACGGCGTGAAGCAAATGCAACCATTTCCAAACAATCACCTACGCTGGTTTGACGTGCATTATTTCTGCATCATTTTATTACACTTGTGAACTTTGTGCTGTTGTGTTAAGGACGGTTTTCGTTTGCCAACGGTGAGTTTTGTGGTTTCTGATTGTGGCTTTTATTGTTATTTTGTTCAATTTGATTGGCTGGCACTATGACGAGCAATGATTTTAAATTGGGTGCCCAAATTGTTTCTGATCTTGCTAGGTTTTTGTGGAAACATTTATTTTAATATACTTACAAAAGGTTTTCTAGTTTACTCAAAATATATTTATGTCTTTAAACTCCAACCCTTCAATTGTCAGCTTTGTCAATCTTTTATATTATATTTCAAATAATTGTTTAAAATAAAGGTCCCTTGAGGTTTAATAAACTTTGTAACTGTAATGAAAATTATTTCTATTATTGTAGCATTTCTGAACAATGCTTCGAACCACCCGGGAAGGTGTTGTGGCTCCGTTTGAAGGTAAATCCACATCAAACAAACATAATATGATCAAGAAATGTACCCAAGACAACTAAAAACTTTTCAGTTCAAGAAAAAATATTCTAACAGTTTTTAATTAAACTTACCTTACAAGAGCACATAGTAGCACAGTATTCTTGTAATTTACAGTAGCATAGCGTTTTTTTAATCGGTACTATCACAAGTTTCATTTAAATAATTTTAAGAAAAACTTCACGAGTTCTACAATTCAAATAAATCTATTAATTGTAACTATGCACAAGCCATAATTTCTCTATCATTAATATCTACTCTAGCTTTAACCGTTATCAAGTCATTATGTCTGCCATGTCTATGATTGGCATGTAATTTAAAATCTTTATTAGCTGTGCCGGGGAATATAAGGGTGAAACACATTCTTTCTTGTTTGCATTTATTGGTTGATTTATAATTTTTTAGTTTTTCTCTGTGTCGAAAAAACAATCAATACTTTTAGGCCAGTCAATTCATTTCGTGGTCATTTGCACATCTTTTAACATTGCTTTTAGTTTATGAGTATTGTATATTCTGTGTTGTAAATCATCATTAGGCTCTGTATAAAAGTTTCAGAGAAAATCAATCAGTTAAGCCAGATTATTTAGTTTTAATTCCGCAAGTACAATTAATATCAAAACTTTGTTCATGTAAGACACCTTGACCACTGCCTTTGAAAACATTTAAATCATAACTTGTTTCTCATAACTCATCACAAACAAATGCATAGCCATCCATCATGTCACCACCAAAAACTTCATCGTTTTATTACAAAGAAACTTGCAACTTTACGACTTTTGCACCTACCTGTACTTCCACACTATTGCAGCCTTCAATAGCCAATATATGGCTTATGTCTGTTTAACCTTGAACGAGCGTGTGGCACGAATACAATTACTTCAGCTATTTCACACTATATAGCAAAGTGAATACCTGTCTGCATTCAAAGGTACTGTTTTCTTTGCCTTGTATGGTATCGCTACCGGTTTCCACTTCCGAACGTGTTATGTGGATTTTTTTATTTGGATCTTGCCCAAAAAATACTCTCGAAAAAAAACTGAAAGGAACTAGTGATCCTGAAAAAAGAGCGTCTTCACTAATTGGTCCGAAAAGGATTTAATACTTCGACTTACGTACTCGTTAAAAATAATTGGTAGAAAAGAATTTCGATTTTTTGTTCACAAATCTTTTATAAGTAATTTATTTCCGTAAAAAGGATAGAAAAACTTTTATTTTCATTATTTTGTCAATACAACCGTTTTACATTTCAGTAAAACAATTTGTGTCCTGACAAATTGACCAATCAGTTTACTTCATTTAAAACCAATCAACCGGTTTCGATATATTTATTTAAATACCAATATTGAATACTCCAATCAAATTCTAATTAATCACTGATTTGCAGTATCAATATTTTGAAAGTTAGTTCAATAGTTTATTAATAGCTCAATTTGTTGTGAACATCAAAAAATATTATTATGTTGTTCATAACATTCTAACTAAGCTAAACACCAACCAAGGAAAACAATTTACCCCGTTTCAAGTATTCGGCTAACGTTACTCGGTACCAAAAGTTTGCGTCCAATTTCATTGGACTTGAAGAGCCAGCTTGTTGCCCTCGTTATTCGGGAGTGGACTTCAACTTGTCAAGATCTGTTGCAACTGGACACCGGAGAACCCATGAGTGTCTCACAGCACTATCTGTATTTCCGCTACCAGACTCAAGATGGTATGCGAAGGAAGGGCGTGCTTGGTACTTTCCAGGAGGAGTATCATGGTGGGAATTTTTTTTCGTTTTTATTGTTCAACTAGCTGTTCCCGGCATGCGTTGCAATGCCCTTTTTCCTACCTACTACCTGCCTGTGTACCAACTACCTACCTACCTACTACCTCCTACCCTACCTACCTACTACCCTACCTACTCCACTATCCTACTTACTACCCTACCTACTACCCTGCCTACCTACCTTCCACTTTCTCACCTTTTAAACCTTCCCTGGACTTCCACGAATAATTCAACACTATAATTAGCCAAATCGGTCCAGCCGTTCTCGAGTTAACTAACGAACAGCTATTCATTTTTATATATTATAGCTGTACCCCGCGTGCGTTGCAATGCCCTTTTACCTGCCTACGTACCAACTACCTACCACCTACCTATTACCTACCTACCTACATACTACTAATTTCTCACCTTCTCTGGACTGCCACAAATGTTTCAAAACCAAAATTAGACAAATCGGTCTAGCCGTTCTCTAGTTTTAGCGCGACTAACTAACAGCAATTAATTTTTATATTATACGCAAACACCATTTGAAAAATCATTTTTCTATTGGGAAAGAAACAGTAATTATTTGTGATTATTGTGATAATGTCGTATGGTCTGTTTGAAGTTGTCATTCGTTGACTGAACAACTGAACGTCACTCAATTGTTTTGCCTTCCCGGAACCTCTCCACTAACACTTGAACTTTATAGTACGGTATTAAAGCTCAAATTGATTTGACGTTTTAGTTACAAAACGTTTGTATGGGAAAAAGAAAAGGGCTGTCTTTAGGGCTTTTCCGGCCATTATTCGAATTTTTCTCGCCGTAAAAACCATCCTTGAACTTCAACGAACATTTAAAAAAAAAAATCAGCCAAATCGGTCAAGCCGTTTTCATGCCAAGTCGTGACAACGAAAAACGGGTTTCATTTTTATATATATAGATAGATTATAGGGGATCGAATAAGATAGATTTCCAAAAAATATTGAGCACACATTTTTTCATTTTTCACGTAAACAAAAAATGAAGACAGTAATACAATACTGTGCTTCGAAAAGTCGTGTGATGTCACATGTTAGTACATTTTTTTACCTACAAGTGACGTTTCAAGCCCCCACTCATGATCTTTGATGCATTTTATCTTCGTCAATTTTTATTAATTTGATAAAACAAAAAACACGTATCCAATATTTTTCGAAATCTAACTGACGGACTAAACAGAATCATAATTTTTTTGAGTCAATCCGATCCCTTATGTAATTATTTTCATTTATTTATCTAGCGTGAAGAAATGTATCCCATTAGGTAAATGTTTAAGCGCTAATTTTACTAATATACCATAACGCTATTAGAAAGTAAAAGCCGCGTTCAACATCTGGCAGTTTCAATATACCACATCACTGATGACACCAGCCCGTCAAACCCTTTTTTTTTTTTTTTGGGGGGTGGGAAATCATCAAATAACCCCTCCCGCTCTTGGGTAGAGCAAAAGGGAGTGTCAGACTTCTACTGACTAAAAACCACCCGTGTTCCTTCTTAGCCCTTCATGTCGAGGCCACGGTATCCCTTGCGAACAACCCGCAGCCTACCCGTCAAACCCTTGAAAGCCAATTAGATGTACCAATCCCATTTTATTTCATTGAAGAAAGTCGGCTCAATTCATTGTGTGCAGATTAATAATTTTGGAAGCAGTTTATTTTATATTTTTGTCTAATAAAAAATTGACTTTTGTGCAGAACCACGGTTAGGATTGTTTAAAAAATGTTCTCTCATTCTTAAAAAATACGTCACCTGCAAATCTTCCCACGGACCTGGACGTCATGAATAAATCTGAAGGTGCGGTTTTCGTAAACAATGACTTGCCAAGCTACGAACAAAGGGCCTTGATTTTTGCACTCATGCACAAAACATTTTGGTGAAGTATATTGCATTCTGCATTGCGTCAAGTTTTCCTTAGTCTTGCCTAGTACACGGTTATTGAATTGTTAAGAGGTCATTAAGGCGTATAAATATTTCTGCTAAGTTTAATTCTCGTCTTCTAAAGTGAAGCAATATAGTTATCAATGATCGTTTTATTATTTTTTACTATATTGCTACTAATACTAACTACACTAAAAGCAATACAATCTATATATATAAAAATGAAACCCGTTTTTCGTTGTCACGACTTGGCATGATAACGGCTTGACCGATTTGGCTGATTTTTTTTTTAAATGTTCGTTGAAGTTCAAGGATGGTTTTTACGGCGAGAAAAATTCGAATAATGGCCGGAAAAGCCCTAAAAACAGCCCTTTTCTTTTTCCCATACAAACGTTTTCTAACTAAAACGTCAAATCAATTTGAGCTTTAATACCGTACCTATAAAGTTCAAGTGTTAGTGGAGAGGTTCCGGGAAGGCAAAACAATTGAGTGACGTTCAGTTGTTCAGTCAACGAATGACAACTTCAAACAGACCATACGACATTATCACAATAATCACAAATAATTACTGTTTCTTTCCCAATAGAAAAACGATTTTTCAAATGGTGTTTGCGTATAATATAAAAATTAATCGCTGTTAGTTAGTCGCGCTAAAACTCGAGAACGGCTGGACCGATTTGGCTAATTATAGTGTTGAATTATTCGTGGAAGTCCAGGGAAGGTTTAAAAGGTGAGAAAGTGGTAGGTAGGTAGGCAGGGTAGTAGGTAGAGTAGTAGGTAGGGTAGTAAGTAGGATAGTAGAGTAGGTAGGGTAGTCGGTATAGTAGTAGGTAGGGTAGTAAGTAGGTAGGGTAGTAGGTAGGTCGGGTAGTAGATAGGTAGGGTAGTAGGTAGGTAGGTAGGGTAGTAGGTAGGTAGGTAGGTAAGTAGGTAGAGTAGTCGGTAGGTAGGGTAGTAGGTAGGTAGGGTAGGAGGTAGTAGGTAGGTAGGTAGTTGGTACACAGGCAGGTAGTAGGTAGGAAAAATGGCATTGCAACGCATGCCGGGAACAGCTAGTATTACATAAATGCCATTTTTTTTATCTCTGTGCTCTTTAAGTCAGATTTCATGAATATCCCTAGAAAATTCGCTTACAAATACAAAATATACCTACGTATAAGGGTACAAGCGAGCGCTGCTCAGAATAATTTAAATCCCTACATCCAATTTATTTACAGTCACTTGAAGACTTCTCTCAGGTCAAGATCAAAATAAATGAAGACAAATTGAGGTACTCTAAATTCGATTGGATCCAATTTTGGTCCTTTGATACGGAAAAACGTTTGGATGCTGTAACTATGTAAATTCCTGAAGATATTTTTTTTCATTTATTTGTTATTCCTAAAAATAAATTCGTCTTATCATTCTACTTTGTAATTGATGGGCTTAGGCATTACCTTGCGGAAATCTATTGTGACATTTTTCTGCGGGTAAACCAAATTGCTGAGATCTAGCACTAATGGCCATATTTATTTATAAAGCTCGAGGGAAAATCTGTCCGGTGTATTGGTAATTGAAGAAGACAACAAAATGGAAAGTCACGCTGAATATTATTTCAGATAATAGTGCAATATCATTGTTTAGAACAACCGAATACGAAAATAAAACAATGTTCCAAAAACCATTGCAGAAATATGAAATCATAAGATGCTACCGTCCATTTTATTTCCTCTTTTTTCCTAAATTCGTTCCAAGTAACAGAGGCAGCAAGAAAATCTGGTAAGAAACCTTCGTAATTGGAATGTATTGTGATCCCAACAATGGTTCAGCTAACAGGATTCAAAGGGGGGTCCATTTATATGAGAAAGTAAGGATTTGTCGGACAGGTATAGGAAGAAAAGGCGATTCTTGAATACCTTTGAAAATTACGAATATTGCTAGTGATATTCACTAAATTGTTATTTCCCTGGATTACATGATAGTTTACGTAATGTGATTCTGGAATAATATTGGACATGTTCAGGGCAATGAATCAAGAATAAGTACTTTACGGCAGAAACGTTATGACGATGCGAATGTTATTTGTAGATCTTTGACAGCCGTTAAAGGTAGTCAGAGGCCTGAAAGTCCCCCGTCGGGACTGCGGGTTGTTCGAAAGAGATACCGCGGCCTCGGCGCAAGGGCTAAGAAGGAACATGGGTGGTTTTTAGTCAGTAGAAGTCTGACAGTCCCTTCCGCTCTGCCTAAGAGCGGGAGGGGTTATTTGATGATTTCCTATCCCCCAAAAAAAAAAAGGCCTGAAAGTCTGACAACCATTACTACTATACTATTCAAATCATTTTTAAATTTATTATGTTCCTTTAAAAGTTTTTATCTATGTAACAAAATAACAGATGCCTCTCAATTATTATATTGAAACATATTAGATGATGGATTCAAATATTTTTTTTGTAATACCAACCGCTATAAAATTCTAACAGCTCCAAAATTTTTCAATCCCGATTAATCCCGAATACCACAGACAAAATCGAAAGCTGTCATTGTAGAAGCAAAGGAATGAAACTATAAATCCTTTTCAGAGCGCGTTCTGTATGCCAGGAACAAGTTATTGAATGGAGCCAGACCAGCTGTGGTCGGTGGGACGCCGATAACGGACGAGTTAGCTACTGTGAGTATTATTGTAGATGTCATGTGGTCCTAGGCCAGGTGGCAATCAATTTCAAAGCTTTTTGACATAGTAATAGAGCTTTTCTTTGGCATACCCCTATACTGGTATATGTATGAAGAACATGGTGTAAAGTTCTTCATTCTCCATAGAAAAGAGAGGGCCTTCCGTCCAGATGGGTGACTCATGGGCAACTGCCCGTTACTTGCCGCTGGGTTTTTAATATCTAAGTAGTGCATAGTCGTGTAAAGCGCCATCTACAATTTTAATTGCGGTTCTTCATTAGAGTCACTGTAGTACTTTTTGGGCTATGTAGCTGTAGTAAAATTTGTAGTGCCACTACAAGTCCAATACATTTTTGACGTATCCCTTATCGATATCAGTGACAGAAAATCTTTTTCTAGGGCCTCTGGTCTTTATTTGTTTCTTTTTTTTTTGAGTCTTTGCGGAAAATATTTTTTAATTTTTAACCCCTTAGTAAGAGCTTAATATGTAAGATAACATCGATCTATTGTCATTTTAACAATACATCTTCGCAGGAACTTCGCGTCACGTGCTTCAGCTCAGCTTCGTGTCCACCTCGAGGAGAATGGATCCGTACTCCGTTGATGATGAGGCCGCCTGACCAGCCCCTCGGGTACGGACTTGCTGCCCCGCGAAATGGAGCCAGGTACAATTTTATTAAAATAATGTTTATTAAAACATTTAAGTTTTATAAAAAAAAATGTAGTCCTCCGGGGTCCGGAATAGGACACATCAAGCTCCCGTGGTCAAGGCAATAGAGGGGCCTTCTTACAATGCGCGCCCAGCATTGTGCTTTTTGAGACACAGAGGACACTCAGTATAAATGGATGGGTCACCCATCCACAGACCGACCTTAACAAACGCTGCTTAACCTTGGAGATCGAGCCATGTGGCCTTATTATGATGAAATTAGATTTTTTCTAACAATTCATTGTTTATGTTTATGAACAGGTCTTTGCTGTCGGCTCTCCAGGCTCACGTGATCAAGTACTTGCTGTTCGATTCCAGACCACAGACTAAGGATAACAAATGCGATGTGCCACCAGAAACGTAAGTAGAATGATAGTGATACAGTAAGTACTTTTTTAAGGGATTTCTCAATAGCAGCCACATACTCTGGATTCGTGCCCAGTTGATGGCAATAGGCTCGCCCTCTTGTATATGGGACTAAAACATAACTGACAAAATATGGGTGTACTAATTAATGATGTTATATTACGTACCTATTTGGGGTGACGTCACGGACGTCAAGTCGCTCGGTTCGCCCTGTTGTTGCTTAGTGTTATAAATAAATAAACCCATTTAATAAAAACAATAACTATACTAAAACTTTATTCATACAATAATACAAGACACGAAACGTTATCTAGTGCGAGAGTGCAGTGTATAATTAGTAATTACTGTGTAAACTTATACCAGTTCACCAGTGAACATAATCTACCCTAAACATAAAAATATAAAAACAAATCCAGTGAATAGACTTGAAACTAGCTGTGAAGTGACGCCCGATAGTGTGCCCCAATACTGTCTACCCCTAGTGCCGTTCTATGGTGTTAACGAACCATAAAAACTCCCATCAAAACATAATTTAAAACAGCGCCATCTACCGATAGAGCGCGGATTTGTTTCTGCTTAGTCGAAGCTGGATCAATTAACAGCTGTAACTTGCGTTCGTGCGAAATACACGATGCCAGCAGCGAAGTGTGGTGGTTGCGCCAAATTTTTATCGCCGATAGAGGCCGCTCAATGTCGGCAGTGTAATGCTTTTTATCATCGCGTTTGCGTCCGCCTGCCAGGTTCGGGTACTGTTGCACCTTCCTGGCGCTGCCCTGACTGCCTAAAAAATGTGGTCAGGGATAATAAGACGGAGACACCTGTTCGAGGTGGGTCGGACCCTGCCCAGCCAAAGGAGCACAGCAGCCCCGAGGAGCTCATGGACATGGACAGTCCGTTAAACAGCACGGCCCTGGACGCTACAGTTAATTTCTCTCCCGACTTCGCCGACGAGCTGCGGTTATTTAAAGAGGAGTTGCGTGCCGAGTTTCGTCTGATGCACATGGAATTCCAGGAGTTACGCACGGAGATGGCTCAACTGAAGGATTCCCTGAAGACATCTGATGAGCGGTTGGATAACATGGAGGTGCGAGTGGGCGCCCTCGAACAAAAATTACAGCAAGCAGTTCAGCCGGATAGGGGTCCGTTGGAAAACACCATCGCTGAACTGAAATGCCAGTTGAACGAGCGCGACCAAGAACTCTTGCTTAATGATATCGAGGTGACTGGTATCCCGGAGAGCAGGGATGAGAGCACCCTGCACCTCGTTAAGGTGCTTGCCACTAAGCTTGGCTTCAACATTGACGAGAGGGACGTAGTCCATGTTGAGCGAGTCGGTTCCACGCGCCGTAATCGAGTCGAGACTTCGGACGGCTCCATTGCTGCCGAGCGACCGCGCTGTATATCCGTGCGCTTCGCTAGGCGCGCCACGCGCGACACACTACTACGCGCTGCTCGAGTCCGACGCGGTTTAAGTACAGGTGACCTCGATGTCACTGGGCCGCCGCACCGAGTTTACGTAAACGAACGGCTAACACAAGCGAACCGCCAGTTATTTTATCGCGCCCGTCAGGCAGGGAGCCAAAGTAAATGGAAATACGTGTGGACAAAAGAAGGGAGAATACTTGCTCGCAGAGAAGATGGTCACAAAGCCGAACGAATTAGGTGTGAAGACGATATCAGTAGGATTTTTGGGTAATGGCCGGTTTGTACATCCAAACGATTTCTATAAACTTGTTTCGTATTTCTATTGGCCCAGACAATATTACCTTCTTATTTATTTACTGTTTTATTTTATTTTGGTTTGCTCGTAAAGGATTTTTGAATATTCTGTTTTATGTTTTAGTGTTGTGTTATGTAGACAGAATGCAAGTAATCTCCCTCAAAATTACTCTCATAAGTATCTTGTTTAACTGTTGGAGAAGCAGGTGTGCAACTAATGTATTAAGAGTGAGTGTTAGCCTCACTAAAGTAATATTAGTTGCTTTGTTTACATATCTTAAGCTTTGTTTTGTTTTTGCGCACCATAGTAAGCTGCATATTTTCCAGTTTTTTAACACTACACATCATTATCTACACTTACTTATCACAAAACTTCTCACACATTTTATTGACTTATTATTTACATGCTACAGTTTAGAATCTTTGTTTCATTTAATATTGCATAGAATCACAAATGATTAAGACTAGAAATTTGAAAGTTGGCTTGTTTAACGCGGGGTCGCTGGGATCGCGCCATGACGAGTTTCTTGTAGCTATGGAGAATGTCGACGTGGACATCATGGCAATAAATGAGACTTGGCTCAGGCAGGGCGAGGAAGGCCGTGCGCCGACAGTCCCGGGCTACCGACTGCGGCACGTGCCGCGCCCGGCCGGGGTGCGCGGCGGGCGTGGGGGCGGCGTGGGTTTCTACCTGCGCCGCGGAGTGCGCGCGCGCACCGTGCCGCACCCGCCTGCGTCGCAAGTCGAGCAAATGTGGCTCAGACTGAACATCAACTCGCAATCAGTCGTGATTGGCACAGCATACAGACCGCCGTGGCTTGATGTAAATGTTTTTCTGGACGCTATCACTGACTCGCTTTCTTCTTTTACCAACGCGGACAAGGTTCTCCTGGTGGGCGACTTCAATATAAATGTTCTGAACCCATCTGACAACAAAACCAAGCTCCTAAATAATTTTTTACATTGTTGCAAGCTTAGACAGATTGTTAAGGAGCCAACCCATTTTACAGATCATAGCGAAACTCTAATTGATATTGCGTGCACTGACGCCCGTGTGTGTGGGCACTCAGTTTCTCACATACCGGAACTCGGACAGCACGCTATTATAAGTGTAGAATTAAGTTTTAGAATAGAGAAGCCTATCCCGCATTGGATTACATATAGACCGCTTAAAGACATCCTCCCTGATTTTTTTAATGAAGATTTAAATAAAATAGACTGGGAACATATTGAAAGCATTCAAGCTGTGAACTCAATGGTAGAAATGTTTAATCAGTACGTTTTGGCGCTATTTGATTTGCATGTGTTTTGGTCTATTTATTACTTAAATAAATAAATGCTATATTTCAATTAAACAATGTTTTATTATCAGACAAAGACTTGTTACAGCATAAAGAGTAATAGTCGTTCCGACGCCATGTTGGCAGTCGTCCTTTGTCTCGTGTCACTCACTAGTGATGGGCCATAACACTAGTGACGTGCTACTCATAACATCCTCCTTATTAAAAATAGTGAAATTATTATAATTTTACAACTTCAAGACAGTTTACAGAAACTAAACAAAAACTAGTAACGATAACTTTCGACAATAAAAACAGTTTAAAAACAAATCAAAATAAAACAGTTTGTTGAACTAAGTATCTATATATAATCTAGAATTAACTAAAAAAATCAGTCCTTCACAGTCATTGCCACAATGTTTGCTTGGTTAACAAAATATTAAAATTATTTTAATAGTAACTTATAAATCTAACCGTCTTGGTGGTCTTATGGCTCTTCCACACCTAGTACGCATTCCAACTGGAGTTGTACTCTCTTCAATAGACGGTGCTACTGTATGACACGTAGGAGATGTCCTGATACTTGGACTTTTTACTAACAAATCTTGAGATACCATTTGAGGTGACTGCGGAGGCTTCAAAATATGTTGCCTGTTTCTCCTTCCTATAAATCCATCTGACCCTTCAACAGTGTAAGACCTAGGCTGATCACATTTGGACCTTACTGTGCCTGTAATCCATGGAGTATCTGGCATTTTCTTAAAATAGATTTTATCACCTTCTTGTAGTTCTGGTAATGATTTAGTCTTGCTGTCATAGTACTCCTTCATTTTATTTTTATTTTCTTTCTTAGCTTTGACATATTCTTGAAATTTGACTGTTATTGGTATTAAGTTTTTTGTGACTGTTGGTAATTGTGTTCTAAGTGAACGTGACATTAATAATTGTGCTGGAGATGGTAGATTTCCTCTAGGTGTATTCCTGAATTGAAGCAGAGCCAGGTAGGGATCTGTCCCTGACTCCTCTGACTTGGTAAGAAAACGTTTACATATCTTTACTGCCGACTCTACCAACCCATTTGACCTTGGTATGTAGGGACTTGACGTATTATGATGTATTCCCCAATCCCACACGAAATTCTTAAACTCTGCCGAATTGAATGGTGGCCCATTGTCAGAGAATAACTCGACTGGAATACCATGTCTGCTGAAGATACTTTTTAGACAAACAATTACTGTTTTGGCGCTAGTACTTGCCACTGTCATTAATTCAATATAATTTGAGTAATAATCTTGTACTACTATGTATTTCTTAGATTTATAATCCATAAAATCAACACCAACTTTTTCCCATGGAAGTAATGTAACATCATGTGGTAGAAGTGGTTCTGGAGCATTTGAGCTTCTATGTGACAAGCAAATATGACAAGACTGAACAATGTTTTTTATATCAGTTGACATAAATGGCCAAAATACATGTCCTCTAGCAAACGCTTTTGACCTTTCAATTCCCAGATGACCACTGTGTATTATTTTCAAGATCTCTGGCCTTAATTTTTTAGGTATGACTATACTGTTACTTCTGAAAATTAAATCATTTTCTGTATGTAAATCAAATCTATACTGCCAATACTCATGCAGATCTTTGTGAATTTCAGTTTTACTTGATGGCCATGCTTCTTTACAGTATATTTTCAACATCTGCAGACTTTCATCTTCATTAGTGGCTCTAATTAACCATTGTAGGCGTTCTGATGAGACAGGTAATGACTTAATCAGTAAATTTACATGTACAATGACATCATCATCCAAATCATCTGAACTTGTTTCAGAGAGTGCTGCTCTTGACAAGGTATCAGCAATGTACATCTGACTACCTTTCTTGTAAACTACATTTAGACTATAGAGTTGTATTTTCAACATCATTCTTTGGAGACGTGTTGGAACCTCAACTAAAGACTTTTTAAACAATGTTATTAAAGGAGCATGATCTGTCTCTACAGTTACAGTTTGTCCATATATAAATTGATGAAACTTGATGCAGGCAAACACTATTGAATAGAGTTCTTTCTCTATCTGAGCCATTTTCTGTTGTGTATCTGTTAAAGTTTTTGAAGCATAATATACTGGATGTTGATTTTGTAACAACACTGCTCCAACAGCACTCTTACTAGCATCACTTTGTAGTACAATAGGATCACGTACATTAAAATGTGACAACACTGGAACTTGACATATTAGTTGCTTCAAACGACAAAATGTTGTTTTATGATTGGCAGTCCACTGCCAATCAGTAGTTTTTTTTAATAATTGGCGTAGAATTTCTGTCTCGCCTGCCATATTCTTAATAAAAGGACTTAAATAATTAAGTATGCCTAAAAATCTTTGTAAATCTTTTAGACATGTAGGAGAGGGCATCTCTTTTATTGCTCTGACTTTGTCCGGATCTACTTTGATTCCATCCGCTGAAAAAATATGACCCAGATATTTAATACTCTCCTTGGTGAATGAACATTTTTCTTTATTAAACTTGACATTATATTCCTTTGCTCTTTTAAATACTGTATTAAGACGCTCATTATGCTCTTGTAGTGTTTGACCACTTACTAAAATATCATCGCTGTATACTGCTACCCCTGGTATGTCACCAAATATTTCAGTCATCATTCTGTGAAAATACTCAGGAGCACAGCTGACTCCAAATGGCAGCCGTTTAAAGCGATATCGGCCAAAAGGTGTATTAAAAGTTGTGAGGTAAGAACTCTTCTCACTCAATTTACACATCCAAAATCCACTACATGCATCTAAGGTGGAGTAAAATTTTGCACCAGCCACCTTGGCGCGAACCACATCTACTGACGGAATAGGATAATGAGTTCTCTTAATGGCCTGATTTAAATTGCGGGGGTCTAGACATACCCTTAATTGCCCATTTTTCTTTTCTATTAAAATTAAAGAACTCACCCACTCAGTAGGCTCTGTGACCTTGGTAATGACATCCATTTTTTCCATCTTCTCAAGTTCTTGTTGAAGTCTCTGATATAATGCAAATGGTACCTTCCTCGGAGCATCAACTTTTGGCTGAACCTCAGGATTTGTACTTATGTGACACTCACCAGGAATACAACCAAGACCGATAAAAAGAGAATTATTACATTCAACAAGTTCATTTAAATTTATATTTTGTGACTGACTTGACTGTAATGGAAATGACTGTGCTTGACTTTTAGTAACTTTAGTACATCTTACTTGACTTCAATGCGGCTCATTTAGCCTTTTTTCAGAGAAAAATTGACAATTATCACTTTCTGACGTTTGCATGTTAGTAGTGTCTACACAGAAAACTCTTTTAACTAGTCCAATTTCTGAGCAAGTAAGTTTACCTAATACAGTTGGAGAATTCACATTTGCAATTAAGAAATTAATTTGTTTTGTTGTATAGAGGTCATTAAATTGAAATTTACACTCTAAGCTTTGCTGACCTAGTACTTCTAGACTATTACCAGTGTATGACTTAATTTTAACATCAGTTTTAGACAGTACATTTTTAGTATTCAGTGAATCATAAACAGTTTTTGACATAATATTAACATCACTGCCCGTATCAATAATACAGTTTATTTGTGAATTGTTTATATATAAAATAATTGTCCATTCACTTGACAATGACTTTGATGACTGAATATGACCTATAAACAATTCATCTTGTTCTGACTGTACCTGTTGCACATTACTATCTGACTGCACATATCTTATTGACTTTGACTGAGATGACCGACAACAGATTGCAAAATGACCGACTTTTTCACATTTTTTGCACTTTACACCTAATGCTGGACACTTATAACGATGCACCTGACCACATCTTGTACAAACTTCTTGTCTTGACTGCTGACTATTTTGACTGACGTTCCTTGAGTTAGACTTTGATCTTGAGTGTGACTGACTCGTATTATACAAGACTGTACTATGTTCTGCTGTCAATTCATCTGTTTGATGTCTGGAAGCAAGCATAGCCATTGCCATCTCTAAGGCCTTATCAAGATCCAACTTATCTTCAAGTAATAATTTTTCTCTGATGTAGTTGTAATTTTGATGCATGTTACATATAAACATTATTTTGATTAGGCGTTCTTGCAGTTGACCTAGCTCACAGTTTTGTGACCTTAATTTCAATGTGCAGGCAAAATCTTCTAAGGTTTCATTTTCACCTTGTTTGTATGTGAAAAAATTATGACATTCATAAGTAAGGTTAGTTTTTGGGGCAAAATGATTTTGAAACAACCTTATCAGCTCGTTGTATGCAATTTTATCCTCATCTTTTCCAAATGTGTTGAATATATCTACGCCCTTTTCACCAATGGCATGTAAAAATAACGCCACTTTTCTGCCATCGCTCTCTTCGTCCAAGCCAGACGCACGTAAATAAAATTTGAATAACTGTACCCATTTTCTCCACTGCTGAGCCAAGTTTCCACTCATCACCATGGGCTGCGGACTGGACATTCCCGAAATTTTCTTTGGCTTTTGTTTTTCTTCGGACATGACGACTCACGTGACTTCGATAATGACTCAAGGTGTAGGTTACGAGACCAATTCTGACACCATGTTTTGGTCTATTTATTACTTAAATAAATAAATGCTATATTTCAATTAAACAATGTTTTATTATCAGACAAAGACTTGTTACAGCATAAAGAGTAATAGTCGTTCCGACGCCATGTTGGCAGTCGTCCTTTGTCTCGTGTCACTCACTAGTGATGGGCCATAACACTAGTGACGTGCTACTCATAACAGCATGCACCCATCAAAAGGGTCTTAATTAAAGAAAAGTCGTTCCCCTGGATAACCTACACCGTTAAGGAAATGATGAAGCTGCGTGACAAGTCCCATCTAAAGTCGAAAACTCTAAAGTCGGATAGCCATAGAAAGTCTTATACAGATTTAAAATACCTCGTAAGAGCGGCAATTGAGACTGAGAAGTGCGTATATTTTAAAACTTATATCAATAACAATATTAAGCAGCCGAAGAAGTTATGGAGTCATATAAAGTCAACTATTGCCACCACAAAACAATCGGAGCACGGTCTGCCACACTTCTGTAACAACCCTGATACTATTAATCAGCACTTTCTGAATGTACCCGGCAGTGGGCAGGTCGCTACTGCTGATTTAAATTATTTTCAACATCATCGGCATGGTGACAGCAAATTCCAACTTGAGCCTGTTCAGGTGGAAGAAGTGTTGCGGATTTTGCGTGGTCTTAAATCCAACGCTCAGGGCTCTGACCGAATCTCTCTGGAGATGCTGATGTTGACACTTCCTCGTACGCTCGCAGTCATCACAGCTATCATCAACAGATCAATAGAGACCTCCTCCTTCCCTGACCTGTGGAAAATGGCAATTGTTAGACCCATTCCTAAAGTGCCAAACCCCACTAGCGTGAGGGATCTCCGCCCAATTAGCCTGCTCCCTTGTATTTCTAAGATTTTGGAAAAGGTAGTCTGCAACCAGCTTAGAGCATACCTTGAGCACCATGGTATTCTACCAACAGCACAATCTGGATTTCGTAGGGGTCACAGCACGACAACCGCCCTATTGGATGTAGTTGGGAACATTCTTGAGGCCAGAGACCGAGGCATGGGAACCCTACTTGTCCTTCTGGATTTTTCTCGTGCTTTTGACTCTATTAATACGTCACTTCTTCTTGCCAAGCTGTCTTATTATGGTTGTAATGCTGAAACCGTTCAATGGTTTGAAAGTTACCTCACTGATCGTTCACAGCTTGTCCACGTGTCGAGTGACAATGGAGATATCATGTGTTCTAGTCGACAACACGTGGGCAGGGGCGTGCCGCAGGGATCGATCTTGGGCCCGCTCCTCTTCATCTTGTACAGTGCTGATATTACTAAATGTCTGATTAACACCAAGTTCCATCTCTACGCTGACGATCTGCAGATGTACCTCTCGTTTTGCTCCCAGGATACTGCTGAAACAGTAGAAAGCATTAATGACGATCTGAAAAGGATCTCCGAATGGTCTAGAAGAAACTCGCTGGTTCTGAATCCTACCAAGTCAAAGTATATTGTGATGGGGTCCAGAGACTTCCTGAACAAAATGCTTGCTTGCAACTTGGATATTACGATTGACGGTTGTGGGATAGAGAGGGTTCTAGAAGCTCGTAATCTTGGGGTAGTTTTTGATGGGCAGCTGCACTTTGAAACCCATATTTTAGAAGCTGTACGCAACTGCTTCTACCGAATCAAGCTCTTGTATCGTGTACGTCCCTACATTAGCGTGGATATGCGGGTCATGCTCTGTGAATCTCTGGTGTTATCCAGACTGAACTATGCTGATGCTGTGTATGGGGCATGTATTCTCGGTAGAAGTCAGAAGCTTATCCAGAGGGTGCAGAATGCCTGTGCAAGGTTCTGTTATAATGTGCCGCCCAGAACCCATATCACCCCTTTTCTGAATAAGGGTAATTTGATGAGAATGTCAGCGCGAAGAACATTACACCTGGCTACCCTACTTTTTGGCACTATTCTCACAAAAAAACCAGACTATCTTTATAAAAAGCTGACTTGGTCACGGGATGTGAACCAGATAAAGACGAGAGCGTCGTCATACCTGATGTTGGCATCCTCCCACAGAACTGCTGCATTTCGTGGTAGTTTCAAATTCGCCGCCAGTCGCTGCTGGAATGACCTCCCGCCACCTTTTCGTGCTATTAAAACAGTTGGTACTTTTAGAATAGCATTCAAACGGTACTTACTCCAACAACAAAAAAATACCAATGGATAAACTTACCCGTTTTCTGCACGCATTTGGCAATGGTGACCGGAGCGTCAACTATTAAACATACTAGCGTCTGGCAGCGAATATTCGATTCCAGGTTGACATGCAGAGCTTTGTTTGGCCGTGGAGCACTGATTATTGTTATTGTTTCACTTTTTTTTTTGTTTTTTCCTTTATGTAATAACTGGTAATTGATCAGTACTTGTTCACCATTTCTTATTTGATCCTAGTATATATTACATGAACACTGCACACCATTAGTTAATATTAGAGTATAATGTGAATTATTGTGATATTTTGTTTGTTTCGCTGACATTAAAATTTAACTTTTGTTCCTCTTTATGCATAGATAATATGCTGCGCCGGCGGCGTCCGTTCGTTTGTCAGTGTTGCCATTTACACTCTTGGCATAGACAAATACGGTAGTTCGTTGGATGTGACATATTATTTTGATATTTATAAATTATGATACATTAGCTGTAGATATTTATCCTCGCATACCATATTTTTTCTGTCATATTTTTTATTTCTGTGAACGTGGCGTCACCTGGGGCCCTATCAGAATACCAGCGCTGTGACATTCAAAAATGTTGCAGCATCGTGCTGAGATAGTGGCCTTTTGGCCTCGTACGGGACTTATTTTAATTATTACTGTTTTTTTTTTAAGTGTTCCTCTTGTTTTTTTTTTTTTTTTTTTGTTAATCTTTTATTATTGATTTCTTGTCCTGTGTGAGACCAATAAATACTTTTTCTTTCTTTCTTTCTTTCTTTCTTTCTATTTTTACATTTCACCCCTCATTGCGCATCACCATCTTAGTGTCACAGGATCTTAATGTCGTTGTAATAAGGCTGCTGTTAACTTGCTGCCACTGAACAATCTGTTAAATTCTGAATGATCTTTGTTGTATTTATAATACGGTTACTCATAACTTCGGAGGTTCTAGCAAAAACATGCGGTATAAACGTAACGTGAAAACGTCGATTTCAAAATTAAAGTTAGGTACCTACTACTCATTATAATAATTATTTTCATAATTTTATGAATGTATTCATTCAAAACTATGCATGTTACTGATTGTGCTTGTTGTAAACTATTGATATATATAACAACGTTTAAATTTTATTTAAAAATATTGATCTAATAATTTCGCCTGACATAATTCCTCTTTTATAACCTCAAAGCCCGTCGAAACAAATCAATCTGTCACCATGTCATGTTACAAGCAAAATCCAGTTACAAAATATTAATCACACGAGCGAACGAGAACCCAATACTCCCGATAACATCAATTTTAATAATAAAAAAGCAACAAAACAATATCATCTATCACATAAAAATACCAACATTGTTCTAACCCAGAGGCGTTACTATAAAAATTACAGGCGGCTCCTTTCATACTCATGCGATCATGCCTCGGTTATAACAAACGACGCCGCCTGGAACTACGCTCAAATCTATACTGAAAAAGCGGTTATTTTGACGACCGAGATATAAAAATATTTACGTCTTATTCGATATCGAAGATTTATACTTCTGCAGATCTTTGGTAGGCTCTGCCAATTTAATGTGCGAAAAAAGTGTTGGTTTTACGAGAGTATTTTTTTCTAGATTTATTATGTATTTTCTTGTTTGATGCTAGCGTAAATGTACACAAGTACCAAATTGACGCCAACGCTGTGGGATGCGTGGCACAGTAACAGTTTCGTGAAAGAACATCACCGCATCCCAGTCGTATCCGATGTTACATAGGAAAGGGCCCCGAACCAAGCCATGTCGAACACCGATCTGCATCCAATCCTAGGTCTAGTTTTTGCGGAACATTTTTTGACGTGACAACGTCTTATAAATTGGTTTGCCGGGTGACACTTCAAGAAACTGCGTTACGCTCCGCTCACGTTATGCGCTCACAATGAGAGCGAGTGAGAGGCACGCGTCCAGAGCGAGAGAGAGAGAGTGAGAGAGATAGGCATACACACCGGTTCATGTCTTGCGCTTCTATTTTCGTTGTCACGTAAAACTTTCGCCCGTATACCGACTTTACAGGCAACCAATTTTTTTTTTCTCGCAACAATCCGTTTTATTTATCAAGTCTGAAATGAACCACATATACTTACAGAAAACATTTTTTTTCCTTTAGAAAGATAATGTCAACGATTTATTTTACGTAAAGTAGATTTTTATGAAAACAATTTGAGATTGCTACTATATCCAATTATTGCTAATTTAATTGGGCAGCCTAGATTAACCACTAACAAACGGTAAGTTCTTTGTGAGCTTAAAATTTTAACGAACGAATATTTAAGCCGTATGTATTCATGGACGATATTATTCTATTGTAATTATAGTATGGATTATAATTATTTTAAACGTAGATAGTTGATTTTGTACAACCAATTATTGAGCTACTGTTTGTATTAATTATTTCAAATAATATCTACGTGTTTGTGTTAGATTTAAGTTTTAATTAATTTTGAATAGTTACATTTGAATATTGAACATGGATTAAAAATAAATTAAAATTCAGGCTGTGAAGTAAAATTACTCACATATTTAAGGGTATAAAGTTGATTCACAATATTGTTTGATAAGAAGTGTATCAATCACTTATTTCATTTATGTTTTTAATATTCTGAATAGGAAATTGTCGGGAAATGTGTTAAAATTTGTCTAGACAATCGGAAAATTCTTAAAAACCTGAAAATTTCAATTGAGAGACGATATCGTCTGTCGGGTCAGTAACTTCAAAATACTACATGTTCATGCATTATACTGTTGGTATACCAACTTTTGAGTTTTTTATCATCTTTATTCTTCTGCTTTTATCCCATATATTTTTTGGTCAGTGCAGCATGTGTTTGTCTTCCATACTTCTCTATCCATCCGGGATACCCTCTCCTATTTCCTCAACATCTATCTATGATCGCCATCCCAGCAGTCAACTTTAATTTTTAACCGACTTCAAAAAAGGAGGAGGTTATATGTTCGTGTGTATGTATTTTTTTTTTAACTAAATAATCCGCCTTTAATTATCATCATCATCATCATATCAGCCCGGAATCACCCACTGCTGAGTATAGGCCTCCCATTTTTCCCGCCACACTTCCCGGTTCTGTGCGTATCTTATCCACGTGTTTCCGGCGACTTTGACGATATTGTCAATTCAACGAGCTTATCATCATCACATCATAACATTACACCTGAAATCCCCAAAGGGTTAGGCAGAGTTAATAGTACCCACATTTCGCCAGTTATGTTTAAGTCTCATGTAATGGTTGGCAAACTTATTACCATCAATCTGGCACAAATGCCTAATGCCGTGGTTGCTACTAAGAAATTTCCAGATTGAAAAACCCAATAACACTTTACCTTAAAATATCGTACCTCTAGATAACCCTAAAATTCCGTGCGCAAAGGCATACAGCTTAGCTTCAAAATGCCGATCATAATTCTCGAGAACACCACGTGTTTCGGCATAAATCTGCACTATGCATCGCCGGACAATATTTTAGTTCAAATGGTCGATTTTATGGTCTAACCAACGCCGTATATTTCAAATACACTGATATAAATGGTGGCGAAGGATATTTTATTGCAATTGTCTGTTATTGACGATCTATGAATGATTGTAGGAAGACTGCTGAATTTTAATCGTAATGTGAAAGTAATTTCGACGGCATGGTTGGCGCAGTGGCTCAAGCAATGGACTGCAGCTGCGCTGCGTGTCGCGGGTTCGATCCCCGCACGGAATAAATATTTGTATGGCCTACAGATAGTTGTTCCGGGCCTGGGTATTTGTGTATGTGAATTTAAATGTTTGTGAACGCACCCACGATACAGGAGCAATTCCTAGTGTGAGGCAACGTTCTTTTTAAATAAATAAATAATAAAAAATAATTATTGGTCCTATAATGTGCTACAAAAAATTTTGGAACTTTTAACCAGTCATAGCGTTTGGTTAATTTTAATGGTAAAACAGTCATTAAAGAATTAAATAAAGAACCTATGAATTTGTATCTTTGTAAAAAACTAAGGTACTTACTTAAATTACATAATCAAGCTATTTCCCTTCTTTGTACTGGCAAAATAAATAAAATATAATACAAATAAAGGATAAATAACAAATTATACAGGGAAGAAACGCTCCTATATTATTTCATGAAAATAACAAAACAATATTCCGCTTTAAATAATTACGAAACATTTCGAAATAATTTGTTATCAAACTCGGATTACACTAGCAATATTATAATTTATTGTAATCGCTAAAAGATCTATTGAGAAATTTATCGTCTCCTCTCATCCCGAAATAAATCTGTTTTGATTAATCATTTTACTTTATCACAACTTTTATGATAGCTTATGATTATAAAAATGTTCGTGAAAAATTGTGGGCATTAAATAAAATTGTGTAAAACATTTCGTATTTTCGATAATGGTGTAATATTTTCTCGTTTTATTTTTGTGTGACAAAGATTGTAATCATTAAATGTGCTGTCAACATTAATAAAGGTACTGTTTACTCTGAGAAGAGTGAGATACGTCTCTAATATAGGGTGTAAAAGTACCCTTAACGCAAACGAAAGGCACTTGTTCTCCCCACCACTGCGAACATTTTTTTTGTTCTAGACCATACCTGGGAACCCCCTAGTTACGGAGATATTGGGGGTCAAAGTTCCAAATTTTTCACAGCTGTTTTTGTAAATACTAGTTTTTTAGGTTATAACTTTACTTAAATTACCTCCACGATCTGTTCACTATTCAAAGCACCCACTAGCACAATGTTTTAACAGTCCTACATTTAGTTTTACCATAAAATGTGATTTTTGACCCAAAAAAAAATTCGTTTCCCAGCAAAAATTTTTGCGTGGGGGTACTTAGTTTGATGTACAGAATGCTTGGTTGACGGCTGTGTGATGCGTTGATTTACACCCTGTATAACGATTCATCATCATCATCATTTTCCTGTCCTTATCACAATTTATTTGGTGTCGTCGCAGCATGTCTTCTTTTTCCTTACTTCTCTATTACTCGTCATCTCAGCAATCACCTCCTTTCTAGCCATATCGCACACCTAGATAAAGAGTAGCACAACTCAAAATACCTCTTTTTTCAGGAACAGCAAAAAACGTTTTACTCGTTTTCTATTTGACCGATTTAAATGATTGTTGGATGAGGTTGTATATTATTTTACTAAGATATTAATTTGATCAATTACTTACCTTCAAATACACGTATACATTTTTAATTATTTTTTTTCGTGTTATATTAGTAATCGTGACTAAATCATTGTTCAATATTTTTATCAACTCAAATTGATTTCATATTAGTGATTTTTTTTAAATTAATCCTGTCTTAATGTGAATATATTTTTTTAAAATCTTTACATAAAGAGTAGTGTATCTAAATTATTATTTGTATAATTATTATAATAATGAAGTAAAACATTATATTTAATTAAGACACATCTTTATTTTGTATTAAGGTAACAAACAAATAAAGATAATCAAAAACACATCACTTGTTCGGAAAATAGAATGAACACCTTACATTATTCTAATTTGAGATCCATTAAACTTTGAACAGGTTAGTAAAACGTTTAACAAAGTAGACATTTTTCTTATAATTTAGGTATTAAGTTCTCTTTAATCAGTACTAGACCATTAAGTCTATAAACTACAGGAAAAGTAGTATATTTTTTTATAAATAGCACAGTCTTTGGAAGATATTTTAAGAATGACTTAGTTACAAAAACACGTACTTATTACTCAACATAACAGGCATGAGAAATGTGGGTACTAGGTACCAACAATTATCTGTTTTCACTTAACTTAAATAACCAAAAAAAACTACAACAAAAAGGTAACATTAATAAAGGCATCTAAAACACTTAACTATTCTATTATTATCAGTCTCATCGAGAGGATTAAACTTATTAGTTAAATCAGACTTTTATTTTCAACCTTTACCTAATATCTATTATAGGCATCTAAAACTATAATAGTATTGTTACAGGCTCACCGACAGAATTGTAAACTGTTTTACTTAATTAAATCAGACTTTTTAGTATTATCTATAGTTATCAAAAAACATAAAAACATAAGTATTCAGATTTTCTTCCAAACAATACCGACATACACCTATGTATGTAGGTATTGTTTGGAAGAAATTTCTTCGCGTAATTTTTATTCTATAAATCTAGTGCATTTTTGTAATAAGTATAGTTTAATAATATTCTTATCAATTAGTTCCGTAATGTCCCGCTTTTTATTGGCACCCAATGGTATTTTTTGCAAATACGCTTGTGTCAAAGTTGGAGAAAATTGGTGATCTTGTGTGCGTCTTTGATTTCTTACAAACGCTTTTTTAAAAACTGTCTCTTCATAAGAAGTTTTATAAAAAAATGACATTGGTTGTTGCTTTTCAACGCGAAGTTGTTTGATATCGTGCCATTTTATTTGTTCTCTGTCAACATTAACAGTGAAATTGTTTCCCCATTCTTCTTGAAGGGCTTTCAGATCATAGAACTTGTCATGTGTAAGTTCTTCCACATGATAAGGTTTCCCAGTCTTTTTAGCTGTTCTTATTAAAGTCGCGTATTGTTGTGGACAGTATATCGGGCCTGATTTAGTGTATCGTTTAACTTGTTTTTCGATAACGCTATGCACATTATCGCCTTCATTTTGCGAATGACCACGAATCAAAAATTTATGAGTAATTGAGTTTACTCTCATGGTTGCAACAGCAAATGCGTAGGCAGACAGCAGATATTTATTTTTTTGCTGACCACAGCAGTTGTCACTATAAAATATAAGGTCCAGTTCGGTACCCGATGTACTTTTCTCAACAACCATTTGTATATATTGCAGTACACAGGATCCAATTTCCACAGCACCACGTTTGCCTTCGATTTCGTCCCAAAAGAAGCATATTACATCTTTTGCATACAAGTCACTAATCGTGAAATTTAGGCAATTAATTCTAGATTTATAAAAAAACAAGGATACTTGCCCTTTTGGCAATTGCATCACGGCTTGGAGATCGTAAACTGCAACAACTACATCTGTCCTTTTCTTGTCAGCTTCCTTTTCTGATCTGGACAACACTTTCTCTTTCAAATGTTGGTCATAAGCCTCACGCAGTTTTTGTTGTTCTTCTCCGATAGCATTTTTGAATGTTTCACAAAGATCACACGCATCTTTTTTGGGGATGTGAAACGAAATATTAAACTGTGTATTAAAAATACGATTAAAAGTTGATGACGAAGCAAATGGTAAACATTCATTTTCGCGTAGATCTTTATAATCTCGGTATAGATCCGCAAGTGATCTTTCGCTTGGAATGAATTCTCTCGTTGTTTGTGCTCGAAGGTAATGAGATTCTATTCTGGGGATAGACTTAATGAAAGTGACGACACTTTCTTTTATTTCATTATCTATGGTGGAATGCTGTCCGTGCTTACCCCTCCGGTCATCTTCTATGAAACCGCCCTCCTGTCGTTTTGAAAGAGCTGTCCTAATGCATTGGTCGCTTATGTTTAGTGTAGCTTTAAAAAAAGTCTTGCAGACTCTAATACGAGTGTCTTCAACTTCAAAAATAAATGCAGAATTTAGTGCCCTAAAATTTTGGGTACTGCTGTATCTATATTTAGGCTTAATCTCTTGTGTGTGCCTTACAATGAACTCTCTTTGCCGTTGAAGTTCGCCTAGTCCCCAAAATTTGTCGAACAAAGATTTGCGTAATACTTCACTTATTTTAGATTTGCATTTCAATTTGCAATTATCGTGGCATGGAGGCTTAACCGCTCTTTCAGGGACTCTCTTATTAGTTGAACTTACATAAGCCTTTCCGGTATTTCGACGAGATTTCTTAAGATTTGTGAGCCAACCAGCTGGTTTTCTTGTTCTTTTCCTACCCCTTTGAAGGCTGTCAGGATCAACAGACTGGTCTATGATCGGTTGAGAAGTAGAAGCTTCAACAGGTGGATTTTCGTTTAAAAGATTGGGAGAATCCGGCATGGCAGACGGCACAGAGTTACTACCTATTTCTGTATTACTGCTGCTTGAAGAGCTGCTGGAACTACTAGAGGATGAGCTAGAACTAGAGGAGGAGCTGGAGGAACGAGATCTTTTTCTTGTCTTTTTTTTACCTCTTTGTAGGCTTTCAGGATCAGCAGACTGGTCTATGAAGAATGATATTATCATTCTTTATACAGTTCAACCATCGTCAATACTCTTAAACTAAGATTATTATTATAAGTGATCGAGACACGATTGTCTCGATCACTTATATCCAAATGTGCTGTAAACGAAACAAATACGTGTTTTTTTTTTAAGTCTAACGATTTAAATTTATGTTGTGTAACGGTTTACGATAACCGCTAAAGTTGTGGTTATTATATGTAATTTACCTACAAAATATGATACCACGATCCATGTAAATTGCTCAATAAATACAAAAATTGACAGGGTTATTCTTCTTGTTAACCACTAATAAGTTGTTCTATAAGTACTTAAACTTCAAAAACACTCTTTCTGCCATGAAATAAGATATTTTCAAAGTCATATTGTCACCATACATGTATTCAATAGCTTATTCCATTCTAAAAACGAATGACTCTAAGAAAGAAGGAAACGAAATTGTCTGCGATGGTAGGTACCTACATCTCAATTAAATACACTTTCAAATATCACATCCATCATCTGCCTAGCCTTTTCCAACCATTTCGGGCGAGCAATCCATTCAGACCCACTGTCAACCATGTCTAGTTAGCCAGGGTTTGCCACTCAAGAACACTTTCTGTGTATTGTCCAGGTACCTTCGACCATCAGAAGAGCGTCAAGAGGAAGCCCTCTGGCGTGCCTGCAGTGAGGTGATCTGGCGTTGTGGAGGTGGCGGCAATACTGGCCAGGCTACTGTGGAACCGAAAGCTTTGGTTGCGCTCCCCAGCGATACTAACTACGTGCAGCATAGCTCGGCGTATTATCAGGATGGGGTTACTGAGAAGGTATTAAACTGTGTACCTTACGCAAAATACGCGATCAAGGCGTGGAGTTGCGGACACTAGCCCGATGCATCTACTGTGTAACTTTTTAATAAGAATAATTTGTTTATAGTCCGTTTAAAAGAATGAATGGACGTCAACCGATGTAGCAACCAGACGATTTTTTTTATTTTTGCGGTCATTTATGTTCTACAGTCTGAAGTCTTCAATGATGAAATAAAAGACAGATGGAAGTTTTATTTTGAAAAGTTAATGAATGAAGAGAATAAATGGAACGGTGTGCTCAAAGAGGTACAGGTGAATATGGGATTAGTGAGAGAAATTAGTATGGATGAAGTAAGGAAGGCAGTTCAAAGTATGAAAAGTGGAAAGGCCATGGGCCCTGATGAAATACCAGTTGAAGTATGGAAGTGTTTAAAAGAAGACGGATGTATGTGGCTGACTTTATTCTTCAATAAGTTGTTGCATGAAGGAGCAATCCCAGAAGAATGGTGCAATAGTTCGCTAGTGCCCATTTTTAAGAATAAAGGTGATGTGCAAGACTGCAACAACTATCGGGGAATAAAGCTCATGTCACATAGTATGAAAGTATGGGAGAAAGTGATAGAGAAAAGAATAAGAGAGGAGAGTGAGATCACCCAAAATCAGTTTGGGTTTATGCCAGGTCGAGGAACAACGGACGCCACTTTTGCACTCCGCCAATTGTGCGAGAAGTACAGACGTGCACACAAGAACTTGCACATGGTGTTCATTGATCTAGAGAAAGCGTATGATAGGGTACCTCGGGATGTGTTGTGGTGGGCCTTGAAAGAGAAAGGTATACCAGGGAAGTATGTAGAGTTAATTCGAGCTATGTACAGTAAATCTCGTACCTACGTTCGGTCAGCTGCTGGCAACACCGATGAGTTCAGTGTGGCTGTAGGCTTGCACCAAGGGTCGTCTTTAAGCCCTTACCTCTTCTTGTTGATTATGGATGCTCTGACGTCAGACATACAAGAAGAGGCACCCTGGTGCATGCTGTTTGCCGACGACATTGTTCTTGTCGGTGAAGATGGACCTGAGATCCAGAGCAGATTGGAGAAATGGCAACAGAAGCTGGAGAATGTTGGCCTGAAAATCAGCAGAAGTAAAACCGAATACATGTTTTGCGATTTCGGCGGTCTCTCCAGTTCTGGAGCCATAGCGCTAGATGGCGTGCTTCTTCCAGTTTGCTCCGACTTTCGGTATCTCGGTTCTCTCGTGCAAAGCGATGGCGAAATAGATCGTAGTGTCAAGCATAGAATTAGCACTGGATGGATGAAATGGCGGCAGGTCACGGGAACAATTTGCGACTCCCGCATTCCCCTTAAACTTAAGGGGAAGATTTATAAAACCATGGTTAGACCTGCTGTCGTATATGGATCAGAATGTTGGGCCACAAAAGGGATAAATGAAAGGCAATTGCATGTGGCTGAGATGAGAATGCTAAGGGGGATGTGTGGTGTGACGCGAATGGATAAAATAAGGAATGAGTACATAAGAGGAAGTCTGAAAGTGGCGCCGGTAAATGAAAAGTTGTGTGGTAATCGATTGTCGTGGTATGGACATGTGATGCGAAGGAATGAAGAAAATGTTGTGAGAAAAATGTTGAGTATGAATGTAGATGGCTATAAGAGTAGAGGAAGACCAAAGAAACGATGGATGGACTGTGTGAAGGATGATATGGCTAGAAAGGAGGTGACTGCTGACATGACGAGAAATAGAGAAGTATGGAAGAAGAAGACATGTTGCGCCGACCCCAAATAAATTGGGATAAGGGCAGGAGAATGATGATGATTATGTTCTACAGTCTGACTGTACAGTCCTACACTGTACACGTTTTGCTGACGCGGGGCCCCCCGCACCAAACGCGCGTCACATCATTAGTATAAAACTACAATAATTACATAAATTTACTGAGTGCAATTACACCAACGCGGTGACTAACTTAGGAGAACGGAATCGCCAAACAGTATTACTTTTAACGTATTAACATAATAAACATAGTGGGAAACATAGTGATCTTTTCTCTACGTGCTCCAACCAACATCTCTGCAAGTGTACACACTGTACACTGACAGACCCTAAAGTTTAACTGTCAGATCTAGTGAGTTCATACTGGAGGCATCACGAAATGGCTTTCTATAATCTGCCTGGAGCATGGTTTAGATTTTTCGGACATAGCTTAGGCATTGTCTGGGAAGGCTAATGATACTTGGCCGGTCTGAAGGTAAACGCGCCCAAAGCTAGATGGTTAGACGCGATAAAGAAAACGGTTAAAAGTAGTCTGTAACAAACGGTTCACAATGTAAGATACCAATCGTAGATAAGTAATAACGAGAACGCTCTGAAATTCAATTTAAGAATAAACCACTCATAATGCCCGTTTTTGCTAACATTCAATTCACAATCCGTGGCTTATCAAAGTCGCGTCGAGAATTGAATTTCAATACTTCAATAATATTTAGCCGTTCATTTATGTGATGTTTCGTGTTAGTGATAACGGCCATCCGCATACTATGGACTATCATAATTATTGCTCATTTGGTGAAGATTAAGGCTTGTATTAATTATTATAGCATTTTAAGAATATTAAAAAAAGACCTACTATTTAGTACCCTCTTCATTGATATTAAAAGCATAATAATTAGGGCTCTAACTGCGGTACTCAGAGATATTTCATGATTACTTAAGCCGTCACTTAGTAAAGATTTGACATACTTTTGTATGACAAAACTGTCAAAATCTTTACTTAGTGACGGCCTAAGTAATCAATAATGCTCTCTGAGTGCGGCAGTAAGCCAATTTGCTATTTCAAGTAAAGATAAGATTTTAATTTAAAACAAAATGGTCGTTAAAAACATACCGAATATCAACAAATTAACAGTCAAAGCCGATTTAACAGAATCAGCAATTAATTTCACTTTAAGCAGATAATGTTACACAGGCACTGTTCGAAATGACAATGTTTAAAATAATACCTTAAATATGTTCAACTTGACTTTATTTTCAGAAGTTTGTATAAATATAATTCTCTTGCAAGCTGCACATTTTCGAATTCACGAGTTTGGAGGATCTCCAAATCTTTTTGAAGCGGTATTTATATTTGGTGAGTGTTATTTTTATAATAAAATGAATATTGAGACATTTTTGTTAGTCCAGTCCAAGCCAGACTGCAAAACACGAGGTCCCGGGTTCGATTCCTGGGTCAAGCATAGTGTTTTAGGGTTTTTCAACAAGATTTCTTTAGTGGTAGCCAGCTCAGCAGCAATACTAGTTTTTGCAATACTGTTCCTTGTTGATGGCAATAGGCTCGCCCTGTTACATGGGACATAAGCAAGTGGTGAAATGTGAGTGTACTAGTTAAACACTTTTGCCTAACCCTTCGGGCAATACAGGCGTGATGTTATGATATGTGTGTGTAATATTACTTTGTCTTTGACAGTTTCAAACTGAAGATGGTATTGGAGCTTTGCTGTTGCTGTATGCGTGTGTTTTGTCAAGAGGATTGGACAAGTAAGACATTTTATTTGTTGCTTAAAGTATCGGCCACAGAACCTGAATATTTCCCGATGGGCTTATGGTTTAGGCTCGCCTCTTGTACATAGTAAAACATAACTAATGCAATGTAGGTGTTCTATTGGGAAGACCCTTGTCTCTGTACAGGCGTTGCAAGTATAAAATTTGACCTCCAATATCTCAAGATTGAAAGGTTCTCAGTATGGTCAAGAACAAAAAAAATATAATAATGTTGGGAAAAACGAGTGCATCGCGGCTTCATTGAGGGTGTATTTACACCTTTTATGAGGTTGTACTTCAGTTATTGACGATCATCTGTAACCAATTTTCAATAAAACAATAGTAACAGCTCTTTGAATTTCATCATGTAAAACAACCTTATGAGAAAATGTATGAATGAGAATGATAATTAGGTAACACCTTGAGCAGTGCTTAAATATGTACAAATACTTTATTATACTATTTTCAGCATCAAGAAAGACCTGGATGGCAAGCTAACCCACCTGGTGTCAGCCCACGTGGAAGGATCCATCAATGTGGTGACGCTGCTCCTCACTGGTCGCGCTACTCCGTACCTTCATAACGGAGTGTTGTATGTTGGTGATGAAGACCATTATGTAAGCGTTCCATTTCTTGGATAATTATAAACTAACAGAAAACATTATATCACAATGTTTCTTGCAAAGACTACAGGCTAAAAAAATACAATTGTGGCATCTAGATATATGTTCCGTATGGTATCGGACATAAAGAATAGCACCATCCCATATCTTCCCCTGAGTTTTTTTTTTTTTTTTTTTGGGACAAGCCCGCCACACTATTCCCAAACCACTGTAACTCCTGTTAGCCAGAATCAACAGTGGCGACCACAAGAAAAGCGCCATCTTCCCCTGGGTGTCGTAAGAGGCGATTAAGGGACTTACCGGAGAATGGGCAGCATCATTCTCTGTGCCTTCGTAACAACCATACTACGATCGCCAACCCGCTTACCAAGCGTGGCGATTATGGCAAATCCTCCCTTCTGGGGGAGGCCTATGTCTAGCAGTGGACGTCTTATGGCTGAAATGATGATGATGATGGTGATCTAGATATCAAGGGTGATGATATCAAGAGAGTATAAATAGTAAGACAAGCCGGGTAATGCCTAACATTGATAACTTATACTTTAAGTAGTTGCTAAGGTTCTGTCAATACGTTTCTCTTTTTCTTTAAAAACCTTTAGATTGTTTTAAAGAGAATTATTATTATTGCCCCAGTGCCCCAATGTATAAAAAAGTAGGCCACCTCACGTAAGCACCTCCTTAAGTACCACTTTTTTTGTGTGGGAAATCATCAAATGACTCCTCCCGCTCTGGGCGGAGTGAAAGGGAGTGTCAGACTTCTACTGACTAAAAACCACCCATGTTTCTTCTTAGCCCTTCATGTCGAGGCCGCGGTATCTCTTTCGAACAACCCGTAGCCCCTTAAGTATCGCCTTAGTTAAGCATCGCCTTAGTTCTGATTAATAGCAGTTGATTTTGTTCCCAGGCAATGCCACAGTTCGGAATACTGGCCCGCAGTCCCGTCGGTCTGCTGGTGTGGTATGGTGGTGAGGAGAACTCCAAAAATAACATCAACAAGCAGTATCCAGGATCTAGGTTGAAGACTCCAGCTTTGCCTATCTGGGTTAGCATCGTCCTTAGCCAATGAGTGGCTTATTTTTTGGAGAAAACATGAAACGTATTGGCATAATCATAATAAGCTTATCTTCCCACTGCTGGGACACAGGCTTCCTCTCGTTGAGAGGGAATGGACTATAATACACCACGCGAGCCAAGTGCGAGTTGGTAGATGTCACATGTCTTATTTTTGGTTCTAGAATATGTCAGTTTCTTCACGATGTTTTCTGAAGCTAAGTATACTTAGTTATAAAAATTGTAACTTCAAGTAACTACTTAACTACAGGATAAAAACCATATCTAAGTTATCTGCACTAAATTATAAAGAGGAAAGATTTGTTTGTTTGTTTGTAACGAATAGGCTCCGAAACTACTGGACCGATTTCAAAAATTCTTTCACCGTTGTAAAAAGTATTTTATCCGTGTATTCCCACGGGAACGGAAACTACGCGGGTGAAACCGCGTGACGTCCGCTAGTTACTTATAATCAAGTAACAACTCAAACTTGGTTATAGGTGGGGTGGAAGACACTGCGAAAATTGCTTGGCAAAAAAGTGTATGTAATACTGTTAGAATATTTTTTGTTGAAGACTGGATGATAATTGGCTTGTGTTTCTGAACACAAGCCAATTACATTTATTAGGTTTATTTCAAACCATTCACCAATCGTTTGTTACGTTCACAATTAGATTAATGTCTATAAAGGTTATTTCTACAATGCTTGTTTGTCCATTCAGGTAACCAGCTGCTCAGGACACTACGGTGTCCTCTTCAACACCAATCGAGAACTTCTCAGGAATTACCACGCTGAGCGAAGGTACCAACTAAAACTTTAGTACTAAAACTCATTACTCAGTCTTCATTCAAATGATCAACAAACTCTTAAACTCGATACACTCACAAACAGATTGCCTCGTTTACGTAAAAACCTTTCGCAATTACTCTTTAAATATTTGAAAAGTTGTTTTTCCTACAACCTAAACTCAATTCTGTTTCACTTGTTTCAAGGTTCGATATCCACTACTACACGTGTGGCGGTTGCAGCGTTTTGCTGAATGTGGACACTCGGGCTCATGATGACGTAGTTGGAAGTCTGCGTAGTGACGACATTAACGCTACGCCGCTTGAGAAATTGATACATACCAAGTATGACAAAGGATAATAGCTACTTTACTATTTATAAGTAGTAATAATCTAGAGTATATTAATGGCTAGAGGTATCGTGAATTTACACTCCCTGTGTCAAATTGCCGTGCTAATAGTAATTTCATAGCATCTCGTCTGGAATCCCTGATTATTATAATACCTGTAACGACTGCCAAAGCAGCCGGGACAAACAGCTTAACGTGCTTTCCAAGGCACGGAGGAAACTCGATATGTAACTGGTGCTCACCCATCCACAAACGAGCGTAGGCAAGCGCGGCTTAACCTAAATATCGACCCGAGTGTCAGTTATTATTAAGCCACTAGCTCCTCATAATTATCTCAGTTCATAAACGTAACCGCGATTCATAAAATATTAGTAAGTATGGGGCAATGTTCTTTAAAACTATTTACCGCTTTGTTTTCAATAAAAATCTATGTTTAAATACTTGGAAAATACACCTCATTTGTTCTGACGACTTCATGAAGTACCTGCTCTCAAGTCTAGGTTTATTTTACGGTCTTTATATGCGCATTCTCTGCGAGAACCGTCACGTTTATAGTTTGTGCTCGACAGTATAAGTGTTTGACATTTATGAGTAGATCTAGTTGAGTACAGTGGAGTGGTTGAATGTTGAGATGTTACTGAGAGGTAGACTAGACTAGGGATAGACTTTAGCCCGTCGGGGCTGCGGGTTGTTCGCAAGAGATACCGCGGCCTCGACATGAAGGGCTAAGAAGGAACATGGGTGGTTTTTAGTCAGTAGAAGTCTGACACTCCCTTTCGCTCTGCCCAAGAGCGGGAGGGGTTATTTGATGATTTCCCATCCCCCAAAAAAAAAAAAAGGTAATAGTCTTTGGAGGACATAAGGAACAGGGTGTAAAGTTCCTCATCCCCCATAGAAAAAGGAGGATCCTCCGACCAGACGGGTGTCGTGTCTGGTGGGCTAACTGCCTAAATATATAGATCGGTCTTTTCTATATACGTTAATGTTGCGGATAATGCTGCAGATAGCGCGATGTAGGATTAGCCAGTTAGTTCGCATGTGTTCCGATAGATAACGCTGTCGCCACAGACTAATTTATTTAAAAATAATAGAATATTATTTTCTTAAATAAGAGCAGACTTTACCAATTATCCTTCACGAAAGAATGAATGTCTGCCTCGTGGTCTTGTGGTGGATTCTTCCATTAGGTATTACAGAGTCTGGATTTGTGCCCGGTTAATGACAACAGGGTCACCTACTATTACTTGAGACTTAACATAACTGGTAAATTGTACGGTACACCTCTGTCTAACCTTTCGGAAAATACAGGCTTGCTGTTGTGTATGTTTGTAATAGAATATTTTAAGCCTGTATTAGAGCGGACTTTACCAATGAAACTAACACGATCTGCAGAATATCTAAACAGCAATCATAAATACTTCAATATCCTAAAGCAATAGGGTAATTAACTAAACAAATCTAATTAGTCCGTCAGATAGATTTCCAAAAAATATAAAACACGTATTTTTTCTTTTTTGACGTAAACAAACAATGAAGACGATACAGTGCTTTGAAAACTCGTGTGACGTCATATTCTAAGACATAAGTATGACATTTTTTCCAGTGAGTGTCGTCACCTACCCCCCACTCAAATCTTTGACGCGTTTTATTTTCGCCAATTTCTATTATTTTGATAAAATAAAAAAATACGTATCCAATATTTTTGGATAATCTAACAGACAAACTAATTGGAATCTTTGAACTAATCACATTCAGTTCTTTAGTGAAATAAATCCTTAGTTTTTACTCATTGTACCTATTTAGGCAAAGTAAATTTATAAAAAGCTCCTCTTTCACTATACCTACAAAAGTTGGTAGAAATACAGCCTGATGCCAATCTCTGGTTTATGAAACAATCAACTCTGATTGCGTCAATTCATCTGAAAATTCGTGAATAAGGTGATCATTTGCTATTTTATTTACTCTTGGGCAATATAGACTGCAAAGAGATTTAAAAGATTTAAAGCGAATAATTGGGAAAATTTTCATTTAAAAATTTTCTTCCTGAACATTTTCGATTTCGATTATTCGATTTCCGGGTCGGGCAAAGTGTTATTGGGTTTTTCCATCAGGCATTTCTCAGTTTGAATTTATCCCCGGTTGATAGCAATAGGCTCACCCCCTTTTACATGCGACATTATTATAACTGTTAACTGTTTGTAAACGCACCCACGATACAGGAGAAATTCCTAGTGTGGGGCAACGTTTTTTTTTTAAATTAATAAACCAGCAGTACCTTTGTGCTCTTCTATTTTTTTATGTTTTGTTTTTTTTCCTTTTTTTGTATTTTGTGTGTACATAAATAAATAAATAAATAAAAACAAAATAAAATAATTTGTGTCTAAACCTTCGATGATTATCGGTGTAATGTTATGTTTTTTTTTTCTCTTTACAAACACCTATTTCATTTTTTTTTTACAGGTGGCAGGATGCAAAGATTACTTGGACAGGCCCTACCCCATACGTTGGAGAGCCGGCGAAATAGAATATCTACACAGATTCATCTTAGATACACTGATAATGTGAGAAAACATTATCAGTAATGTATAAGCTTTAGTAGTTTATAGTTTCTATAGAGATACACAAAACTATATTTAAGCTTTTGTGATAGTTCCTTTGTTGTATTGCTTAATTCAGATTCAAGTTAAAAATATTACTGTTTTTAGCCATGTCATTTTGTTCGAGATTTTGTAGTTGATGAAATAGCCTTGCCGACATGTGAAATCTATATTGAAATGCTTACTCGCCAAATATATTCCGCCAGTCTGTAACTTTTAATGAAAAATGAATAGCATCACTAAGCCTTACCTTGTCACTAGCTGTGGAAATAAATTCTGAAAAATGGAGCTGTAAAATTTTATTTAGTTGTGATAGATGTCTGTTGAATAACATAGTAAATAAAGCTGTGTTAGTAGATAACAAAGAAATAATGGCTGGAACTTTTGTTTGCATAATAATAGGACGTGATTTAGTTGGCTGTATTTATTCTATGAGAATTCCATACTCCAATAGTTAGAAAGAAAGAAAACATATTTATTTAGCACATGCCACAAGTGCTAAATAAATATGATAGTTCGGCTCAAAGTTCAGTCTTCAACGTGTAGTTAAATACTTACTTATGTAATTAGTAAGCCAGAAATACACACTAAATTTTGGGTAGACATAAATAAAAATCATACAAAAATAAAACCACAATTTTATTTCTCCACAGGTAATAATTACCATCATTTATAATAGCATCCCCAGGTCAAATTAAGGTAACAATTCACCTGAAACAAATCTCTGATAAGCTTGCCTCCTTACAGCACCCTTGAGACGTTATGGGATGACCTAATTATATGCGGTGTACCCGCAAACCATGCTACACCATAAGGGAATAGGAAGCAGAATCCTCTTGTCTGCTTATAAAAATCTGTGTATAATTTATGGTCAGTATGGGGGCCTTTTAATGCTGAGATAATTTATATTTTCACTCTATTAGACTTTCGATGGTTTAATGATTTTCATCGGAAGTTTTACTTGGACTGTTTTTGTCTGGAAAACGTCAGATCACTGTATTGATTCTTTAGGTCTTCTTCTAAGCGTGTGTGAAATTTTCATTAAAATTATTTGGCCCAAAATTCAGCTATGCGAACTCCGCTTGATGATGCAATCATAATAAGATCATCAAATCCGCAGGTGTCTGGGCATGCAGTGCAAGATGGAAGGGGGGCAAATGTCTGTGGAGACAGGCAACATACACACTTATGATCTGAGCCCTCTATGAGCTCCCAATCTTTAGACATCGATTTTGCTTTTTTCTTCAGGTTAAGATATTATTTAATAGTCGATTGATCAGCACATAAGGCTTTATGTGCAATAAAAACTTTAAGAATAAAAGTATAACGACAAGATTTTGATGAAGTAAAATGCATTAAATTGACTCCCAAATCTATGTGAATAAGTGTACAGAAAAATATTACCGTTGCTGCCCTACTGCCTCACAACTATATGAAACAGGCTAATAAGTATACAGCCAGCTAACTCACATTTACTTTTAAGATTAAACAGAAACATTTAGAAACTGTTGTCAAACGATACAGCATTTGACATCAGTCGCTTAATGTGAAACGCTTCATAAAACAGTATTGCAATTAAAATTTTCAATGTACTAGAATTATATATATTTCTGTATATATACTTATTAGCTAGTTCGAAACAGCTTCACGATTACTAAATCCAATCACACTAAAACCTAAAAACACCTTGAAAACCCTCTACCATAAAATCTCAGAGGTACAGATTCCCAAATCAATCTGGATTTAACGATATAAGTTCGTTGTTAGATCGTTATGGGTTTTGATAGATGGCTCCCATGACAAATTCGTTAATAAAAGTAATTTATCATTCGCCTGTCGTCCACAGAGGTGCCCTGTCGTCTTTGAAGGATCTGCTCCTCATTTTATCTGCAGGTAAGATTGCAGGCTTGTTTTTTAACTGTTTTATAAAATTTTCGATGTCCAAACTGGCCTTTTTTTTTTTTTTTTGGCGGGTGGAAAATCATTGAATAACCCCTGAGAGCGAAAGGGAGTGTCATACTTCTACTGACTCAAAACCACCCATGTTCCTTCTTAGCCGTTCATGTCGAGGCCGTGGTATCCCTTGCGAACAACCCGCAGCCCCGACGGGGTCCAAACTGGCCTTTGATCTGAACAGTGTCTAGCTGTGCGATACCGCAGGCTAGCAGTAACGTTTAAGTAAATGGTACTCCCCACTCACACAGAGTAAGAGAGAGCCTTGGCCTTGGTCCCAGCAGTGGGAATATTAAAGGTTGACATATAATAGTCATAGTAGTAATTGTATGTATTATCTAGCACTGGACCACATACTATTTAATTTGAAATGCCCTCTAACTGCCGCACTCAGAGAGCTTAAATGATTACTTAGGCCTTCACTTAGTAAAGGTTTTGACAGTTTTGTCATGCATTATTATGTCAAACTTTTACTTAGCTTGTAAATGGCTTAAGTAATCATTAAATATCTCTGAGTACCGCAGTAAAAATTAGAGAATAACTAAGTAACTGTATACAATATGGTACGCAATCAAGAATTGAGAATGGAGAGTACTGTACAGTAATGGGTTACTGAAGTAAAAATCGGTATCGTGGGCCATATCGTGGATCTCAGTCACTGGGTTGTGGAGGTCAGATAGGTATTGCTGTATGTTAAAATTTGGTAGAAGGAGCCAACCAGATAATGACTAACTTTTAGAGGTATATGTAGTTATTTGTAAACAACTGATGCTAGAACTTGTTGTGGAAAACAAGGTTTACACGGTGAAGTCGTATATTGAATAAGTAGCTGTTTATTTGTACAAGAAATAGGTTAATTAATATCAATCAGCTTTCTTAGAAGTTTAGTTTTGCATTCACTTTCAAAGAAGACAATATCCAAGCAACATAACTTATATTTTCACCTGCATCAAAACAAGCCAACAAGGAACCAACAATATAAATCACACAATTCACTAGCCACGTGACAAATCACCCACAAATAACCTCCTGAACATCACGATCCGATCTAAATCGGAATATCAAACTCAAATATCTCGGGAATATCGAACAATGGCGGACCGAGGCCACGTAGGCCAATAAATCATAGAGGCCTGCCCGAAGTGCCACGTACCCGGGTATTTGTCCATAAACCCGGGCATAACAATGGCTAATTGCCCCGGTCAACCCGGACAAGATAGGCAACAATAAAATTTTATTCGATCGTTTAAGTTTCTGAATTTATGTTGGTAAAGTTTCGCACCGGTTGACCCTGATAACGGGTTTAATTTTGGCCGTTCCATGGTTTCCCCGATGCTTTTTAATTTGTAAGGTTTACGCTTGTTTTTGAACTGAAAAGTTTGAACACGTTGTTTCGAAACGTGGTTTTACTTTAAAGCTTTACATCAGCTATTTAATATTTAAACTGCCTCGTTTGTGTCGTCGTCGCTAGCACTCCCGCCGATCATGAGGTTCCCGGTTCGGTTTTCGAGTCGGAAACTCCACGCAAAAATAATTGCCGGGAAACGTCTTTTTTGTGGTGAAAAATCACGTTTTTCGTTAGAACTCAACGTAACGCAATCAAAACATTGTGCTGATGAATGTATTAAAATAATAGTTTACACTATTATTTTATTCTTGGAGGTATTTAAAGTAACACAAAAAGTTTGTTATAAAAAAAAACAAATTGTAATTTTGTTTTTTACCTCCAATATTTTTATAACTTTTTTGGTTTCCAAATAAAGTCTAGAAAAAAAAAATTCGCAGTGACCTACTTTGAAGTTCATTAAACCCATACAGAAAAGAAACCGAAATTTAAAAGAAGCAATTAACCTGCAGAGCAATTTACATTCTGATTTATTTTTAAATCGATTTAAAATGTCACTTTAATGGGATCGCATTTTCCGAAAAATAATTGCAATGCCGTCCATTTGTCATCAACAAAACAGAATAAATGTACGGGTCTGCAATAAAATGAAATGAGTCAAGTGATTTCGTCAGAATTTTGGTCGTGTGCGATGCAATTTCGAAGGTCTTGTATTCATCTTTTGTTTTAATTTTTATCAATTACGGTGTAGAATTCGTAATTCAAGAATTCGGTTAAAAAGTTATATCATTCCACTCTGTTTTCAGTTGTAAAATAAAGTGTCTTCTTTAGTTGAATCATGTTGCAATAAAATTATATCCATCATCATCATTTCAGCCGAAAGACCTCCACTGCTGGATATAATAAAATATGCTTCCCTCTTCCTTGGAAGAACGCACGCACGGGACGGCTGGGTGCGTCCCGCATCCAGCTAATAATAATAAATCGTTTTATAAGACGTTCACACATAAAATACTGTGGGCATCGTTTTTACTTCCTTTTTTCTTGACTGTTAGCCTGAATAAAAGTCACGGACACAGCTCAGTACCTCATATTTGGATCGATGTCGGATTGCCGTCCCTTCGGACAATGAGAAAAAAAGGACCAGAGTGTGCACCTGTGCCTACACCCAAAAGAAGAAAGGCTTGAATTTATAAGAGATACCGCGGCCTCGACATGAAGGGCTAAGAAGGAACATGGGTGGTTTTTAGTCAGTAAAAGTCTGACACTCCCTTTCGCTCTGCCCAAGAGCGGGAGGGGTTATTTGATGATTTTACACCCGCCAAAAAAAAAATACACTCATTGTACACTCAAATTGTCCTACATGATAATAATCAAACTAAAATCAGCACACAACCAGCCCCTACATCCTGGATACACGAACAATGCCGAACTTGCCTCAAATATTATATGTAATTGCTATAATGTTACATCGTATTTGCCTGCGAGTGACTGTATTACCACAAACACATTAGGGAAACCACCGTTATTAATTAATTACTGAGCAAGCTGACGGAAGATATTTGACATTAGTGAAAATTGCTGCCTTAGCTGTTCGATTTGTGGAGGAGATAATTGATTGTTACAAGTCAATATTATAGTTGTTTTTATTTTATATTTAAACCACTGCAACTCCTGAATCAACAGTGGCGACCACCAGAAAAGTGCTGAGACAATGAAGCTCGATGAAGTCCCAGAGAAAGAACTGTATTGAACCTCGCAACTAACCAGAAAGATTATTCTCATCAAATTTTTTAAAATGAAATATTTATGGAGTTAATGCCTAATAAACTTTTGAAGTTATTATGCGACTCAAAACTTAACAGAGACATACTGCGTTAAGAGTAACACTAAAAGACCTTTCACAACTAAAAGAGTTTTACACGTTTTTCTTCCTTACAAAGGTTCACATCTGCAGTTTCCCAAGAGCATTTCCGTAAAAAGATATTTTATTACAAAACATTGTCACACGTAGTAGGTAACTGTATTTCACAAACAAAGAAGACAATAGTATAGCAATCTTAACTTAACGCTTGTTATCTCCAAAAGGCTAGGCTGTATTGACCGGTATCAGGAGTGCTACTGAGCTCCACCGCATAAAAGACAAGCAGAAATATTCCGAGATAAAGACTCATCTTCAGTAATTGGCCCCCATCAGAAGAAGATATACTTGTATTACATAGGTAGGGACTGAGTTTATATATATTACAATCAACCTGATTGAATAGCCCAAAAAAAAAACCTTTTTACTCGACCTGAGCTTTGAACCAAAGACCTCTCACTCAGCATTAGCGTTTGCGAGGCAAACTAACTATATTATAGCTTCTAGTTTACCCAGATGCAGCTGAATATGCATATTTTACATGGAGCGACTGTCTATCCGACCTCCACAACCCAGTTAGTACTGGGGATAAATATAATTTTATCAGCCTAATTTGAATACAAAGTTAGGAAGTAGATTCCTATACAACAACAACAACATCAATATTATGTATTTCAGGCTACAAGGGCCCATAGATATAGGGTGTTAAAGTACCCTTAACGCAAACGCGCGCTTGTTCTCCCCGCCACTGCGATAATTTTTTTGTTCTAGACCATACCTGGGAACCCCCTAGTTACGGAGATATTGGGGGTCAAAGTTCCAAATTTTTCAGTTTTTCAGTTTTTGTAAATACTAGTTTTTCAGGTTATAACTTTACTTAAATTACCTCCATGACCCGTTTACTATTCAAAGCATCCACTAGCACAACGTTTTAAGAGTGCTATATTGAGCTTTACCGTCAAATGTGAATTTTGACCCCAAAAAAAAATCGTTTCGCAGCAAAAATTTTTGCGTAAAGGTACTTAGTTTGATGTACAGAATACTTGGTTAACGGCTGTGTGATGGGTTGATTTACACCCTGTATATACCTTACTTCAAGTCAATCTTCGAACAGCATTACTTACTGTCTTGCATACAAATTGTCATGCCGTACGTGATTTCATTTGCGACGTCAGTCCTTGACTTAGCACCTATGCATATGCTGTAGTCGCAACTCCTTTGACGAATTACTGTCATAGGCATGGACACGTCATTGTGTTCGCCAAGCTGTTGTCTATCGACATGTATGTGGATGAATCTTCCAGAAAGTTTCTAAGGATATTTTTTGGTTCTGGTATTTACTCTATTTTCTCGTTGATTGTTGAAAAATTAATTAGGTGAACCTTGATTATATTATGTTCTTTTAAGAAAATGTCGTTAATCAGATGAACTATCAGATATTATGTTAAGAATACGTTAACACTTCTCACTAGAATACAGTAATAGTACATATTAATAACGCGTAGCTGCTTTAGAAATTGTAATTTGAGTACCTTGTATTGTTAAAAACCAAGCCATAAACTAAAAAAAAATACTCATACTTAAAATGACTGCAAGACAGGACAGCCAAAAAATCATTTAAGAAAGACAAGCTGTAATAGTTCAAAATCTATTTCACAAAGAATCTATGAAAAATCGAATACAGACGCATAGTTTCGATACATCATCGCTCGAACGTTCCAATACAATCCCAACTCAATCGAATTGTTTTTCCATTCCTTCTATGCATATTTTCTTCTTCAGAATTTTGCAACGGTGAAGTCCTACACTATCTAACTGCCTCCCCAGACGTCTCCTTACACAGACAGTCCGTTGCAAGTCCTTTGACAAATCACCCTACCAGCGGACACACTTTGTTCCCAAAATGATTTACTACGACTCTCCCGGCACCGAATATTCGGCCTGTATTGTTCCCAGGAGTTATGATTACCATAAAACACAAAACACTGTACGGAATGGTTCGCTTTCGCGGAATAATTTCAAAATAAAATTGAGCATTTTTGGCGGTGTATGTTTTCTAGAGAAGTTTTCAGATTTTTGCTGGTGAGAGTAGGATATAGTATTTTAAAACATTGTTGCAATCAGCAATCTTGAAAGTAAATTATGACAGTAATATCATATTCACACTTGTTTAAAGACAGATGAACAGATGGTACACATACACTCACTACACCACTATAACATACTTACACACCTATTTACGTTCCTCAGGTACACTATACTTACACACTCATACACGCTGTATTCTTAGCAATGTAAATGTATAGCTAATAAATCCTTAATTGGCTGTAGGATGAGTTTATATTTTTAAATCGAAGGGTGGGCGTTTTGGGGGACTGTCACTTGTAAATAAGTAAAGTATGACGTTCGAAAAGTGCTGATTATCAGCCTAGTTTGAATAAATTACTTTTGATTTGATTTCGATTTTAAGATAAAATTTCAAAGAGCTGTGGATTTTGTGAATAATAAATAAAGCCTCACCATATTATATAAGCATTGACCGATGAATAAGATATAATAAGCCCAAATTCTTTGTGGTTAAATGTAACAGTAGTGAAGGCCAGTTCTACTATAAGTTGGCTGCCATTGAAGGTATGCAGAAGAATAGGATTGATTTTATCATTGACAACCTTGTTCCACCAAGAAAACACATAACACCACGCCTGTAATCCCCGAAGGGTTATGCGAAGACGTAGGTCATCATCTGCCTAGCCTTTTCCCAACTATGTTGGGGTCGGCTTCCAGTCTAACCGGATGCAGCTGAATACCAGTATTTTACATGGAGCGACTGCCTTTCTGACCTCCACAACCCAGTTAATACTAGGTAATACGAAACTCTTTGGTAAGACTGGATGTCAGAATTTCAGGTCACTGACTACCTGTAACGACTGCCAAAGATCTATATATGGCAGCCGGGACCAACAGCTTAACGTGCTTTCCGATGCACGGAGGAAACTCGGTATGTCGGGCGGTCACCCATCCACAGACCGACCTAGGCAAGCACAGCTTTACCTAAAGATCGACCCGAGTGGTAGTTCTTATTAAGCCATGAGCTCCTCCTCTCCTTAAGCAAAGACGTAGGTACCACCCACAATTCGCCAGTTATGTTTAAGTCCCATGTAGTAGTGGGCGAGCCTATCGCCATAAACCGGGCACTCATCTGGACTCCGTAGTTGCTACCAACCGGGCACTCATCTGGACTCCGTAGTTGCTACCAACCGGGCACTCATCTGGACTCCGTAGTTGCTACCAACCGGGCACTCATCTGGACTCCGTAGTTGCTACCAACCGGGCACTCATCTGGACTCCGTAGTTGCTACCAACCGGGGACTCATCTGGACTCCGTAGTTGCTACCAACCGGGCACTCATCTGGACTCCGTAGTTGCTACCAACCGGGCACTCATCTGGACTCCGTAGTTGCTACCAACCGGGTACTCATCTGGACTCCGTAGTTGCTACCAACCGGGCACTCATCTGGACTCCGTAGTTGCTACCAACCGGGCACTCATCTGGACTCCGTAGTTGCTACCAACCGGGCACTCATCTGGACTCCGTAGTTGCTACCAACCAGGCACTCATCTGGACTCCGTAGTTGCTACCGAGAGATTCCTGAAGAAATCCTACTAATATTATAAATGCGAAAGTTTGTGAGGATGTATGTATGTATGTATGGATGGATAGATGGATGAAAGAAAGAAAGAAAAAGTATTTATTGGTTTCACACAGGACAAAGCAAACTGATAAAAAAGTAAACATAAGAGAAGAGAAGAGAGGATGGATGTATGTTACTCTTTCACGCAAGCACTACTGAACGGATTTGAATAAAATTTGGTACACAGATAGTTTATAACCAGTATTAACACATAGAATAGTTTTTTATCCCGATTTTATCTTCCCGTGGGATAATTTTCGAGTTGTAGCGGGCGAAGCCGCTGGCACAAGCTAGTACTAAAAACACGTTGCCCAACTTGGTAATCGAATCAAAATAGGACACACACACAGGAGACATAGCAGTCGCGATTGCGACCACTATGTAAACGAGACAATTCAGCAACTGCTTTGAGACTAGCCATGAAGCTATCCCTTATAACTTCTATGCCACGGTTCCCTGATTAATGTAAATTTCATCTCACACTTACCGGTGATCTGACTGACTGTCCACCTCCATTTTGTTATTCTATACGAATCACATGAAACAATATACAGAGTGGTGCCGACAATACGACAATAAATGAAACCACTGGTAGTTCTAGTTCATAGGAACATTTTTAAACTATCAAATAAATCCTAACACCGTCGTGGTGCCGACGATACGACAATAACCTACCTAAATATCTTTGCCAAATTCGTTTGTTACGTTTTATTTCCACACGTTAATCGATGCAAATTATTCCTAAGGTTAGTAAACCAATAATTATTTGTTTGTTAATTGTAATGTATTTCGTTAACAGTTTTATGCTACTTAGTTTTATTGTATTTATTTATTTTTTTATTTTGGTGTTAAGATTTATTTGATAGTTTAATAATGTTTCTATGGACTAGAACTACCAGTGGTTTCATTTATTGTCGTATTGTTATCACCAGCCTGTATAGTCCTGTAAATGACAAGGTTTTCCAGTTACGTTACTTTTTATCGCGCCTGTAATGTGCTGCGTCCGCAAACATATCATCAATTCTGTTCGAATATAAAAATATATCGGTTTAAAATTCTGAAGAAGTATTCTTAATTTGCTTTTTTGGTTAATTTCTCTTTTTTGCGTTGCGAAGAGTTTAAATTTAAAAAAAAATCTGAACTTTACTTGGATGTTTACTGACTAAAAAATTAGTCCATCTGTTAGACCATCGAGAAATGTTGGATACGTATTTTTTGTTTTATCAAATCATTAAAAATTGGCGAAGATAAAACACGTCAAAGATTTGAAAGGAGGGTTGTGACGTCATTCACCGGTAAAAAATGTCATACTAATGTCTTAGATAATGACGTCAAACGAGTTTTCAAAGCACTGTATCGTCTTTATTGTTTGTTTACGTGAAAAAAGAAAAAAATACATGTCCAATATTTTTTGGAAATCCATCTGACGAATAATTAAATTTTTTTAGTTAACTACCCTATTTTCTATGCAGGAGCCTAGGTTAAGTGGACCTGACTGGTTGCGAAACAAGGACGCGCGGCTTTACTGAAGAATCAGTGAGTAGCATTTTCCGGTATCTGCAGCCGATTCGACAAAGCTTTAAGAGGGGAGAGGCCAAAAAAATGGTATTTGAAGAAACTATTGCCGTCGCGCTCCGTCACTGTCCGCGTAGAATACAAAAGGGACAGCTGCAGCTCCGACCGATAACTCACAAAAAATCGACTAGATCGCCGTTTCGTATTCCTCTTTTTTTCTCATGAACTGAACCAATTTAATTATCTTTGACCTTAAAATTTTAAGAAAGTTTTCCCTCTTAATCATGTCCGTACTGTGTGAAGCGCACCTATCGTATTAGTTAAAACAAGGAAAGCTTATGTATCGGTTACATAGGCTCGAGTAACAAACAGTTTCGCTCAGTGTATCACGCCAAAGTTTTATTCACACATCAATATTTTTCAAGCATCGATGAATATTGTAGTCATAGAAAAAAATCAACAAAAATATTTGGTGTGTTACTTCCAAACCACAGTAAACTATTTCATAGACACCGAAAAATTCACTCTGAAAAAAATGCTAGGAAATTCACTCTAAAACTATCTGTTGGAGTGTAGCAAAACCAACTGAGCTATTCAAAATTCCGGTCCAGTTTTCCAGTTTCCACAAATTGTGCATGCGTCCGTCGCTTGAAAAAAAGACTAGGTACGATGCGGTGTCGATTGAATTCTCTTAAAAACTCCGACTCCCCGCGGTGTCGTAATTTTTTATCGGTCATCCCTCGGGTGCGTTTACCCCCAGAAATTGGCATACGTTGCCAAAAATAGCAAAATATATGGACGATATGTGGAAAAACGTTAGGTACTAATTTGGCGCGGACAATTGGCAGTGTTTTATGTTTGGCGACCTTAATAGTGATCGTGAAGTGTTTCGAGTTTGCTGATGTGGCAATGATGGGAATTGGAAATGCATCAAAAATTCTTAGGGCTTTAGTGAAGTAGCGTTCTAAGCTATAACGGTACCGAATATATTGTATTGGAATGAGTTTTTTTGTAGCCCTTACTGTCCCACTGCTGGGCAAACTCCCCCATTCCTTCTATGCGTTCTTTTCCCGTATGTCCTCAAACTATCCCACGCGATACGCGTCCAGATGGTCTCGCCAACTTTTTGTGGGCTGGACTCGGTGGCGGCGGTGCCGTTCATCTTTTGCCAACTGTCGTGTGAAGACTATTGTCCAGCGGTCATTGTGCATGCGAACGTGACCCGTCCAATCCCATTTAAATGAAAACGTCGAATGACATTTTAGTTTTTATCTGTCAGAAACCGAAAACCTAAAACCTTTTTACCTTAATTTGTTAAAAAGTTATGAAAACCATTAATTTTACAATCTTATTTATAAAAATCGGCTTTTCACGAAATAAATTCAACACTGATTGCCGTAATGACATGTTAATTTTATTCCCTGATTTTAATGCACAATATATCGCTGAAACAATGGTTCCACTGCACAAGCTGATTTCATATCCGAATGTGAGAGTCACAAAGAGAAGAAATTGCGTTTTATTCATATTTTCATTTTGAACGTTTATTTGGTTGTAAGATTTTGTACGAAAGTGTATGAGGTTTTGGAAAACTTCGGAACATAACTGCATTTTTTTAGGTGAAAGCACCATTCAATTTAACTTTTTTGAGTTTTTAGCCCGAAACAATCATTCGATGAGATTAAATGAAGTTGGAGGGTTGCATTTTTCGATTTTTGTGATTATAATTCTGTAAAACCATATTAGTTGCGAGCGCGAATCATACATATTTTAATTAACACACAACCTGAAACTTACCTGCAAATAGAGAAATTGAAGTTCACGGTCTCTCTGGGTTTTTTCTTAAGAATTATTTCAAAAGGTAGCAGCACCAGAGTCTGGATTTGTGCCCAGTTGATGGCAATAGGCTCGCGGCTTATTTCATGGGACTTAAACATAACTGACAGAACTGTACTGTCAGGTACGCCTCTGTCTTTAGGGATTACAGGCGCTATGTTTTGAAAATCAATCAATAGAATATGCTAATTATTAAATTTGTGTGACTGCTAAGAGGAACGTTGATCAGAATAACAGGGTTGTTAACTAAAAAAATCTCATTAGTCCTTCAGATAGATTTCCAAAAAATATTGGACACGTATTTTTTCTTTTTTCACGTAAACAAACAATGAAGACGATACAATGCTTTTAAAACTCGTGTGATGTCACGTTCTAAGACATTAGTATGACATTCTTTACCGGTGAGTGACGTCACGGCTCAAATCTTTGACGCGTTTTATCTTCGTCAATTTTTAATGATTTGATAAAACAAAAAATACGTATTCAATATTTTTCGATAATCTAACAGACGGACTAATTAGAGTCATCTTTTTGTCAGTCAGTAAACATCCCTATTTCCCAAATTAGACTACAACATAATACAACCATGAGTTCCCTTCAATTAACCATGCCTATGTGTCTTGGAACTTGATCCTCAATTAGACTACATAGTCTTGTTCAAGCCTTAATTGAAACCTATTCTGGATAACCATTTAGTTCACCAGCTTCCACTAACAGGCGTTTGGCCATTCTTCAGCTAATGATTCCAAGAAATTGTACACATGTTTGAACTTTGAAACAAGAACTTCTCGTGAAATAACGTTTAGAACATTGAGGTATGACATGATAACATGACAGGTATGATATGGTTTGAGGTACCTACTTTGTGGTAATGTGGGTTTATATTCAAAAATCTTTAATATATAATAATAAAAGAATACTCCTAATTGTAGAAAATTTGCCATTTTGATAATTAGCCATTCAGAGAATTAGGCTTTTAGTGAATTGGGCATTCAGAGAACTATGATTTTTGAGAATTGACCATTCAGTGAATTAGGCTTTCAAAGAATTGACCATTTTGAGAACTACGAGAATTCCTTCTGCGACTCTATTGCCATTTTGAGAAGTACGCGAAAATTGCTTTTAGATAATTTGCTGCTGACTGTACATTTATTAGTAAAATTCTTTTGTCAACATAACAGTTTCATATTAGTTTTATGGTTAGACAAGTTTTTTGATTAATTTGTTACGTTGTTGAAAATTTAAACTATTGTTGATATTTTTACTAATAATAATTATTGAGTTAAATAAAGCTTCAATTTAATAATGGTGGGATTAATTCTGTGGTTTTTGCATTCTCTTATTTACAGTTTATGTATTGTTCATTACGTAGAATCAGTAAGTACTTATTTGCGAATTGGATTAACTCATTAATTAATACCTACATATTTTCATCTGAAATTGCACTCACACTTAGAACCCTGATAATTTATAATTATTGCGTGATAATACATTATTGACTAGACTTCATAAAAATAACTGACACTTGGCTCGATCTTTAGGTTAAGCCGCGCTTGCCTAAGTTGATCTGTGGATGGGTGACCACCATACTGAGGTTCCCCATGCCTCATAAAGCACGTTAAGCAGTTGGTCCCGGCTGCCTTATAGATCTTTGGTGATCGTTACAGGTAGTCAGTGACCTGAAAGTCTGACAGTCTACTCAGGGTATCGTATTACCCAGTATTAAGCCAGGGACAGAAAGCGGTTACGGTTAAAGGTTAAAATACCTCAAAAATATACCGGTACCGGTTTAAAATAAAGGTTGAGCTATACCGGTACCTTTATAAGTAAAGAATAAGAAACTTTTATTTGTAAACATAGGTAGTTACACATTGTGCGAGATGTTACAATATACTTATAATAGATTCTCTATGTTTTGCCGTGAAGCGTACAAATGTGAACAAATTAATAAATGGATTCATTTTAAAACAATTTATCAATTATTACAGTTTCATGCAATTATTATCTTTTGAAGTTATAAACGAAAGGTTGGCCTAAACCGTTATTTAACCCTTACACGACTCGGTACCGAAATGCATGCGAAGCGGGGCGCGGCGCGCAGTTGTGTCCTTCCGATCGGAAATAAAAACCAATACTGGGTTATAATATAATAATGTGCAACAAGGTACTTTTACCGAAATATACCGGTATGTATTTCCAACTTCAAAATTCCGCTACCGAAAAAAATAACGGTATCGAAATATTTCGGTAACCCTTATTTAACGGTATGACGTCATACCGAAATTTAAAGATACCGTAATTTTGGTGTAATTCAGTCCCTGTATTAACTGGGTTGTAGAGGTCAGATAGAAAAATTGTCGAGTGGAAGGTCAGTAAGCAGTTAAAGGGAGATGTCACCGTTACCCGAGCTTTAATAATTTCCGAAAAGATTTAGCCAAAAGCAGTTGCATCTTAGACTCTCAACAGACAGTCCTGATTCAGTCTTCAGCACGACCTCAACGCAAAAGGGCGAAGCCACTACATCAATTACGAAATGTCTGACACTAAATCGCGTTACCGTGAACAAGGTTTTGTATTCAAACTTTAGCAATTACGTTAGTCAGGATTAAAGTTAAGTTGCGAACTTTCAAAACGGGACGGATGGTTACCGTGGTATTCTTCACGGCCGTGGGGAAGAGCGAGCTTGTTCGGGGAGCAATTTGTACAGTTGACCATGAACACTGTCTGTCTATTAATCATCATCGTGGTATGGACATGTGATGCGAAGAAATGTAGTGAGAAGAATGAATGTAGATGGCTATAAAAGTAGAGGAAGACCAAAGAAACTATAAGGATAACAGTCCGATAAGGAGGTGACGGCTGAGATGACGAGTAATAGAGAAGTATGGAAGAAGAATACATGTCATGCTGCGCCGATACCCAACAAATTGGGATAAGGGCAGGAGAATGATGATATTTATCATCATCTATCGATAAGGGACAGATAACTTTTCTCATGTTTTACCTCTTAGTTTGACATTTTAATTTATATTTAGTCTAATAAGCTACCAAGGTTGCTTATTATCTTTCAGCAGATAGGCGTCTCACAGGGTGTAGCAATGGTCTTGTGAAGGCCACAGGAATCTGTTGGGCACAAGAAGCTCAGGTGATGTGGCGGCGCTGGAGGCCTTTTACGTGGGTATTGTCTTTGATATAATTATTATTATTATTAAACGTTTATTTCAGATCCATAAATCCATAGAATAAAAACCATAATAGAATCACAATCAAAACAACACAAAATCAAAAATCTTAACACAATAATTATATAAAAAAATTTGAATATTTATATAAATGAATCAAAAAATAAATAAAATTGAGTCACTCACATACACAAAGAAATAATTTAAAAAAAATAAAAACACCATCAATCAGGGAGCCAGACACGTCACCATCATCCCTATTACGCACGCCAGACACCACCAAACTCCTGCGCTAGTTTGCCGATATCTAGCGTCCCAACACGACGAATTATGATGATAGTTTAATTTTTTGTTGCTATTTTGTGTGCACGTCATGTCCTTGCTTTTTTTCTTATTTTTTTAAGTGAAAACAACATCAAACATCTCAAACGTCTTATGCAGCTCAGATAAACCCAACAGATCCCGCGTTCTTCTGCTCCGTATACTCCAAGTACTTAGCCACAGATCCACAATCACACTTTGGCGAGTTTTAACACCAACTTTTGTTTGTGATCGGACAATTTATGTAAGTTTCCGTTATGAGCACTCTTGGCCATGATGGGGGAACAGTGGTTCTTGATTGTTATATTATTATTTTTATTTTAAAGATGGTGGGAAAAGTTTTGCAGTAAGATGGAGTTGAGATTGTAAAATATAGATAGTGTTGTGGTAGTAGGGGCTATATTTGTTTGTAGTTGCTTGAGCCGACGTTTATTTATTTATGTTGTGTCAACACTGTTTCTAACCTATGAGTCATGGTATTGTTTGACAATTGTATTGTATCATTATCTGGCTAGCTTTTTCCCAAGTATGTTGGGGTCGACTCCCAGTCTAACCGGCTGCAGCTGAGTGCTAATATAAGTATCCAGTCCTAACTAGGTTATAGAGGTCAGATACGCAGCCAGGCCTGCATGGTACGACACTGTTTTGTCCGCATCTTGGATTGCAAATTTCAGACACATTTTGAAGGGATGAACTTTTACTTTATAGCATTAACCATAGATTATTTAGGACAAAGCACTATCAGATAGTTAATATTTCCAAAAATAATATTCTGCCAAAGTATCCAAATAGATAATTGCAGAACACAAAAGGGGATACACTTCCACACTACCTGAAATTTGAATTCAACCTGCCTGCTGGTCCCCTTAAGGAATAGAGCAAAATTTCATCACATGTACCTCGTAATTAGTTTACGTCAATTATGACCAGCCTACATAAATTAAACAAGGCGATTATCATAAAACATTGAGGTTGACTCTTGGGAGTGACCCGCAGTCAAAGGAAGACTTTACCTTAAATTGTGGGGTGAAGAACGAGAGATGAGAGATGGCGGGATGTGAAATTGTGTGAAGTCTATCTTGTAAATGGCAAGGCCACGTTGTGTAATTACAATGGAAATAATAATTATTATTACGTTGACTGTTTTACGAGAACATTCTAGAATGTTCCACTATGGAACTGTGAAGAGGGTTCCAGAAAGTTCTGGAATTTTCTTGAAGCATAAATAGCCGTCGTGTATCATATGCGGGAGCAGTCTTGCCCTGACTGGAGGCCTTACATTCAAGGCATCTATAGGGAAATTCGGTTAAAAACAGTATACAACCTCTGTTGGTTGGACTGCGAGATGCCTTTCACAAAAAAAAACCGGAGCAGTCAGTCTGATTTTGGCAACACAACGAAGCGATACCAGTGAGCAGTAGTGAATTTGTGATTGAGCTAAAAGTGTTTTGTGTTAAATAAAGATATATTTTGGTGTTGAATGGTAGTGTTTTAATTTATCCCATACCCAACTCGTAACTATATTAAAGCATTCTATTACAAACAAAACATCACGCCTATAATCACCGCGTTAAGCAGAGGTGTACCTAATAGTACTTTCACATTTCGCCAGTTATGTTGAAGTGCGATGTAATAGGGGGCTAGCCTATTGCCATCAACCGGGCATTGTAATAGAACATTAATAATTGCAAATTAGTATCAAAGAGGTTTTCACAATGAAGATATATTTCTAAAATAATGTAATAACGTCATGCACCCGCTACCTCTTGTGCTTTAAAATTTTAATACAAAAGATATTAGATGTACTTGTGCTGGTCTCCCTGAGGAGATCTCTCTTAATTTAGTTCAATGCTGACGGGACAACTGTTTTTGCTGGTTCATACTCGAAACGTGTTTTGTGAGGGAAGCCAAGATTATTTTACTTATGTTTGTACAACTTGAATCGTAGAATTGTTAATGTTCAAGCAAAACCTTTAAAAAAATACAGTTTATTTTAAACATTGTTTTTTATGATTAGAACTAATAGTATCCGAATAATCAGTAACACCTATAAAGAATACAGGTAATTTTAATAAGTGTTTGTTATAAATAGAACTAAAAATAACCGAAAATACCATTAAAGATGCAGAATTGGTAAGCAACGATTATTTCTTAAATTAATTCCCATAAATTGTCGATATTTATGGTCAAATGTAGACAAATAACGGTTTATAGATCAGTTCCAATAAAGGTATTCGGTGTAAAATTACATCCACATGCAGTACACAGGTGAAAATAGGCGATGGTGGCCATTTTCCATTAGTAGGGTCGTTGGCTCGTTTGCTTTCAGAATAACACTACATTTAACATCACGCCTGTAATCCTCAAAGGACAGATGTGTACACCCATTTCGAAAGTAACGTTTAATGTTTAAGTCCCATATAAAGGTGGGCGAGTTTATAGGGGCTAGCCTATTTTCATCAACCGGGCACAAATCCAGGCTCCGAGACTGCTACTGAGGAGAAATTTCTGTTGAAAAATCCAATATAAATTTGCCCGACCTAGGACCAATCGAACCAAGGACCTCATGTGCAGTAGTCACGATTCCAACCACTTGACAAACTAGGCAGAGTAACACTCCAAAAAATAACTCGATAAGAAATAACTCGGTAAGAAATAACTCGGTAAGAAATAACTCGGTAAGAAATGAATGGCTTGGCTAGAATCTAGTAATAAACAAAATTTAGCTACCAAGTTCCATCTCGCCAAGTCGCCACATCTTCATAATTTCTTTGATCCCAGTATTTAACACAAATAGTAAGGGTTTGAAGGCAGTCCTTTGAGTCGGGCTCGGATCAAAGGAGTGAAGCTGAGGTACACTAAAATAAACATGTCTGTCTGTCTACGTCTGCCGCAAGATGGGTTGATACAATAAACTGTTTGTTTTTTATGAGGTTCTTTTTTTATCAAAGTAATGCATGGTTTTTTGAGTATTTTAGTGCAATTTGAAATAGTTTTATTTATTTATTTAGATAAGTTTTCGGTATCACAGGCTAATTTAACAGACCTTCAGGACATACTTATGGACATTTACATTAGATTACAAGAAATAATTTATATAGGCTATTTCAACCCTTATATTTTTTTTTGTTTAACTCCCTTAATGCTCAGTTCGGTTTTAAGAAGAAACTTATGTTCACAGTTTCGTTTCTTGGCCCAACAGTAAAATAATATGAAATGAAATGAAATGAAACTCGAAGTTCTCGGTTCGATTTCTGGATCGGGCAAAGTTTGATTGAGTTTTTCTATCACGAATTTCTCAGTTAGTCTAGATTTGTGCCCATTGAGAGCGATAGAGTGACAGAGCAGTAGGCAAGCTCACTATAATATTAATATACTTCTTAAACATAACTGGTGAAGAATGAATGTATTATAAGGTACTCCTTTGCCCGCCCGTCAGGGCTGTGGGTTGTTCGCAAGAGATACCGCGGCCTCGACATGAAGGGCTAAGAAGGAACATGGGTGGTTTTTAGTCAGTAGAAGTCTGACGCTCCCTTTCGCTCTGAAAAAAAAGGTACTCCTCTGCCTAACCCATCGGGGATTACAGGCGTGATGGTTACGTCATATTTTTTTTCTTTTAATCCTAACTTCTGTTATAAGACAAAACTCATGTTCAAAATTTTAGTTCTAGACCCCATCTAGACCTAGTTTTAATAATATGAAATTAAATTAAATGTGCGTTTCGTTTCATTGCATATTATTTCCGCGAATTCAGTTACTTATTCTAGTCGTTTTCGTACGAGAAAATTTTGCATATTCAAATATAAAATACTGACTGATATTTAGTATTAGACATTCACATGGCGTAAATAAAATATTAGGGTCCAAGGCGGGTTCCGAATCTTTACATATTTATGTGTACGTAGAATAAATTTCGATATTCAATAGTAAGTTTTCATAAAAATGTTTCCCGTTTTATCCTGGCGAATGATACTATTAGTTTTAGCTAGGGTAGGTACAAGAAGAAACTTAAAAACAAAAACCATTTACAGATATGTTGCAATTTTGTCAAAATTCCAACTGATCATTTTTCACTATACAGAAGCAAACGGAAACGTGGCAGTGTCAAGAGGAGACGGAAGGACCAACTGACTGTCAGCGTAGATTTAAAGATGGGATCGGACTGACTCAAAAAATATGATTCCATCAGTTATATTATCGAAAAATATTAGATACGTGTTTTTTGTTTTGTCAAATTAATTAAAATTGACGAAGATAAAACGCGTGAAAGATTGACGCCACTTGTAGGTAAAAAAATTACTAACATGTGACGTCACACGAGTTTTCGAAGCACTTCTTTCTTTATTTTTTGTTTACGTGAAAAAAAAAATATGTGTTCAATATTTTTTGAAAAACTATCTGACGGACTAATTAGATTTTTTTTTATACGATCCTCTATTGATTGGGATATTATTGTGAAAGAAGGAAAGCATGCCCTTTCAAAGAGAGTACTGACAGCCCTGCATTGGAACATAACATCATGCCTGTAATCTGCGATGGGTTTGACAGAGGAGTACCTAATACTACACCCACATTTCACCAATTACGTTTTTTTTACGTAAATGTAAATGTGTTTTACGTAAATTACGTAATGGGGGCGGAACACAAATGAATTAAAATGTCCAGAACCCGCCATGGGAATATTGTATTAATCAATGAATAATTATTAAAGTTTCAAAATTACTAATAAGTTTTCAAAGACCAACCAAGTTTTGACCTCCAAAGGGTACGACGCCGACGTTTACATTGTGTTTAGACTAATAAGAATTTGAAACAGTCGTTCAACAATTAGTAAAAAATATACCTAGGTACCTTAACCATTCCGAAACCTAAAACCCACGAAGCACCATTCCAATTAACATTAATTAGAACCCCGCGCCCATTAAAAAGCAAGAAGGCGCAAAGACCAAAAAAACACTACCGAAAGAGCAGACGAAATTTCCATCTGCCCAACAAGAATTAACAGCCCCTTACATTTACGTGTATCAAGAACGGACTACCTATTCTTTATCCAATTAAAGTCGAGAAACGAGACAGAGTTATTTGTAAGAAAGGGAAAGCTTAACATCCCTATTAATTATTCAAAAGAGGCCCCGATCGTCGAGATACGTACCCCAATTAATCTTATATTCATTGACTTCAGCAAATTGACACAGATTAGTAAAATCCGCTTTATAGTCAAGTTTCAAAGGGTTTCGATTGTGGAGTTCCAGTTTTTGAAGCTAACTGGTCGGGGAATTGTGTATTTATGATTGGAGGTATTAATGGTAACTGTTCCTTTAATGTTCCCTTATTAATATTTCATGTTCGAAGTCCTTTGGGTGCTCTTGTTGTAAGTAAGGACGTTCATTCAAATGAAACGCTCAATTTCCCTTAATTTTACTGTTGTTGAGTGACAATATTTTTATTCCTTTTCTAGCAGTCTTGCCTAGCGTTGTAGTTTTTTTTTTTTTGTTTATTTACCATTTATAAAAAATAATTACATTTGTTTAAGCAGAATAACATTATTAAACCACTGAGGTTTGTACTTAATGCTACATCGTAGTAAAAAACAAGGTACACAATAAATACAACATAATAATAATACAATTTTTCGAAACTTGGTAACTTCATCTTACGTGATATACTAACTAAACGTGACACTTAATTTCACTTATTATTCATTCAATGTGTTGTAGGTAAATAGTGGGACTTAAGTTTTAATTTAATATTTCTTGGCGTAATGTCACTGCGCAAATTGGAAGGTAGGTTGTTAATTAACCGAGGAACTAGGTAAGAAGACGTCCGCTCGGAGGTGTTATTTTTCAGGTACCGTGCGTAGACGCCTTGTTGTATCGAAAGACAAATAACTTTTCAGTTTTCGAGGATTAATATTTATATTAGTTTCATCAATAAACTTCTTCTTCTTTCCTAATTTTATTTCTCTGTTACCTATTTAAACCAATATGTATCCAAAAATTTATGGCTAGACAGAAAGTCAATATTGAGACGATGAGTGTAAGTGAAAAGTAAAAGTAAAAAGTAAGTAAGTGTTTTTAGAAACTTCCGTTTAATTTTACATCAACGTGTTGTGTTAACAGGAATATAATGAATTTCAAGCTAGAATCATGTTTTTTTTTCGTTTGAACTAAACCAGAAGGTGCTTTCAATTCCACAGGCGACATCGGTAAAGTAACTGACTGGTTTGAAATAAAAGCTAGCGTTTCGATCACGCATGCCGTTCGGGCGATTGAAATGCAACTCACCATTTTGTGGACAGCGACGTAAATGGATGTTGGACATAAAATAGAGGCTAGCCATGCGTCTCTTGCTTTTGAGAGGAAAACTGCGGAGTAGACATGATTCGCAATAAAATTGTTCAGTTCAATTGAAATAAAACGAATGAGGGAATTTGTTATGTATCATCATCTACCTAGCCTTTTCCCAACTATGTTAGGGTCGGCTTCCAGTCTAACCGGATGCAGCTGAATACCAGTATTTTACATGGAGCGACTGCACATCTGACCTCCACAATTCAGTTAATACTAGGTAATACGATACTCTTTGGTAAGACTGGATGTCAGAATTTCAGGTCACTGACTACCTGTAACGACTGCCAAAGCAGCCGGGACCAACAGCCTAACGTGCTTTCCGAGGCACGGAGGAAAGGAAGGAATTTGTTATGTATGTACGTTATCAATTAGGTACGTCAAAATTAATCTATAATTTTAACATACTTGCAAAGTATGAATGATGGAAAACATAAAAAGTATTCTAATTGAAGTTAAATACAACGTACTGAGGAAATTAGTTCTTCGAGCTAAAAATAAAAAGCTTTTGTTTAAAAGTATGACACGTTAGATGTGTTTCTTTTCAACTGGCAATCATCATTAATTTTTAACCGACTTCAAAAAAGGAGGAGGTTCTATGTTCGTGCGTATGTTTTTTTTTTTTTTTTTTTTTATGTATGTTACCTGATTTCTCCTCCATTTGTGAACCGATTCTCAAAATTCTTTTTTTATTTGAAAGAGTATACTCCTGAGGTGGTCCCATTTAAATTTGGTGAAGATCTGATCCTGATCTTCGGAGATATACAATAGAACTCTTCAAAAATAGACGGCAAATCTGTCGTGATTGCTGCAATCGCTTGGATGTTTATTGTTTATACAACATCATGACGTAACATCACGCCTGTATGATCTGAGGGGGTACGCAGATGTGTACACCCAGATTTGGACAGTAAGATATTGTGTAATGTTCCATTTATTTAGTTTTGGTGAAGATTTAATTCTGATCTGATCTGCGGGGATATACAATGGAACTCTTCAATAATAGACAGCAAATCTGTCGTGATTGCTGCAATCGCTTGGATGTTTATTGTTTACGCAATATCTTAACTTAGCATCACGCCTGTATGCTCTGACGGGGTACGCAGATGTGTACAAGACGCCCAGATTTCGAGAGTTAGGTATGTTAAGTTCCATTTTATTGCGGATAAGCCTATTACCGTGACATGTATTTTTAACAACGTAAAATTAATGAATATCAAATATTTGTAAAGGACACAAATAAAAATGGAAAAATAAAAAAACTTTTTTGCAAAAAATAAAACTGACTTCAAAAACACAAAAAAGTGAAAAATAACTTTAGCTTCTGAAGTCGGTGACAAAAAAACTGAATAAAACAAACAAAAGTCACCGACTTCAGAAGCTAAAGTTATTTTTCACTTTTTTGTGTTTTTCCGGTTGGGTCATTTAATTTTAAGCATAATCACAAATTAATTATTCATCGGCCTAGCCTTCTCTCTCTTCAGGTTGGCTTCCAGTATAACCAGGTGCACTTTAATAATCAGTATAATACATGGTGCTGTCTGACCCCCACAACCCCGCAATTACGGGAAAAGACGACAGTGGGGTCATGCATATTATTCACAAACCCATAACGTAAACGCAACCCACCAACCCGTTGGCTGTCTTAAAACAACGCCACCAACTAACAAACTCGGGAAACTCAACGAACGAATTGAAAATGATTCCACACGTATGCAATACGCCGCCGCCTTTCATACTGTAGACTAGTACTTGTATTTCCCGCTAGAGGGCGGCGAGTAAGAGGTTTCAGAACTTTCTATTAGATGGCGCTATTGTAAGAAAATATATTAAAGTTAGAATCTATTACTTTGAAAGGCAACAGTACTGCTAATTTAAAACTCATTTCTGAAATATATATTTTATGTTATTTTCTAGCTGAACAAACCGATGCGTACAGTCATTTCCGGACTACATTTTTTTTTTTAATTTTTCCGTTCAATTTTCAAAGTATTACTATGTTGTTGCAAAAAAAGTTGTAGCCTCTTCTCAAGTGATAAGATACGATTGGAACTAAATACCTAAAACTTTATATTTCTGTCTATGGTATGACTGACAAGACTGTATACAAGAGTGGTATGTTTAGCTCAAAATTAATATAGTAGATAATTTGTGGAGCAAGTCTAGTATTTATCCAACACGAATAATGCATTAGTAATCTTTTGTAAGTACCTACTTATATTTTGATCAAATTCGAAATGCTAAAAAAAACTATAATTTATTTTCAGTTTCGTTTAAAAAACACAACACCATTCTTAGATTAGGTTTTTACGCACACATCTAAATTCCACCTATTTTTATAATTCAGTGGGTCCTAGCAACCGCATGGCATGCCCGGGCGGATCGAAAGGGTCAAATCCATTATGTGGCAGAAAATCAGATAAATAATTCATTGTTTTAAGATTTATAGTGTCGCTGTAGTTTTATTTTACATTGTTATAAAAAAAGGTAACCTAAGAATAGTATTGTAAAACGTAGTAGTATTTCATTTTTATTTTTGTTTTTTGTATTTTGCATTTGTTTGCTTTTCTATGCAAAACATGTTGAAACTTGTGTTTTTGTAGTTGTGTCAACTGATTGTAATCCACCACGTGATTTTGACAAATAAATATGTAATAATAATTATTATCTTATCTTACAAATTCATTTATAATTTAATATCACTCATCTTGCCTTCCAGTGCTGCTCAATGCACCAGTATTTTAGATGGATCTCTGGCCTACCTGGCCAACCCAGTTACTGGAAAACACAATTCGCCTTCCGATTTATTATCAGGGAATTATAAATAAAATAGAAAAAAACACGTTTCTAGTAGGGGAGCCCCTATAATTTTTAATTTATTTTAATTGTTTGTTGTTATAGAAAAACACATTACGTCAAAATTTTAACTGTCCATCTATTACCGATCAGTTATAAGGACGGACGGACAGCAAGAGCTAAGTAATAGGGTTCCTTTTGGGTACGGAATTTTAAAAAGACATTATAGTGCTACTCACAGATTAAACAGACTGTCTAGCGTCGTAGCAGAACTTACTGAACTTTACAATTTACTAGATCAAAAATGAATATTTTTTCTCAAAACAAAACAAATCTATCACAAAATACAATAAAAACCTGAAAGCATTACAATTAATATTCAAACAAGCGTACAAACACCGCTTTTGTACCAAAAAAGCGAACTTTAAAAGTACTATAAATCTCCCATGCTTTAAGGGAACGCTCCACGGAAGCTATCCTTTGTCCACCATTGTTTAATGTTGCGGATTTGCGTCAGAATAATGCCTTTTTTTCAAAGGAAACTGGTAATTTCTGTGTGAAAGCGAAGGCCAGCTTCAAGGAAAAATTCAGAAAGTAACATTTGTAATGAAAATGAGGGGAACTTTTGGTTGAGGTGTTGGAGGTATTTGTTTTGATGTTTATGTAAATAGCGTGATGATTATTGTATCGTTTTTCTAAGGATTCGTCAGACCCTCGCATAAATGAAGAATGGTTTTTGTATAGGGAGCGAATACTGAGGCACACAATAGGTACGGTCAGCATCAGAAGTAGCTTAACATTTCGGAATTGTAATTATTTGATGTACAGGACTCCAGCTGTTATTTTTAATGTTTCAGAACATTATTCTTTTAAATATTCCTTACTCTTCAATAATTTGTTAGTAACGAGTAATATCTAACAAGTTTTAATTAAAAAACTTGCTTTGTAACTTTAATTATTGTTACGCTACTTCTGCTGCTGACCGTACAGACGCCAGCACATCAACCTACTACATTCTATCAAATTACTTTCAAATATTTTCAGCTTTATCGCTAAAGAATTAGGTTACAGATTAATAAGGATCTGTATCTGATCATCTGATCGTCTTTACTTTTGATCTATGACTAAATACTTTGTTTAGGTATGGTGAGGTATATTTTAGACATCTTGAATTCACGGTGAACCTTCACACGGTATTCTCTGAAATCAAAATCTTTTTTATAGTTGTTGTGTGCGCCTAAAATTATTATTATAGCTAGCCTATGTTGTCCCACTGCTGAGCAAAGGCCTCCCTCCATTTCTTCCAACGGTCACGATTCTGTGCAACGTCTCTCCAAATCTCAAGGAAGACATCCAGTTCGTCCCGCCAGTTCGTCCGCCTAAAAACGCTGATTTTTTTAACCTTATGGTCCGCTTACATCAGACATTTTTCAAATATCAAAGGATATCATGACATCTTTTTGTTAAATATTTCAGAATAATTAGCAAGCAATTTAACGTAAGTTTTTTCAGTGTTAATGTTAGTGATCATGTCACTAAAATTAAACCCGCAATCATTAATTCAGTTAATAAACTGAATTAATGATTGCGGGTTTAATTTAACGAAGTAACGAATACGTTACTTTGGTTTTTATGTACTCTTATACCCATCCACGTTCATACGTAAAACAAACACTAAACATGGTAAATATCAAGTTTTCACTGTAAATTTCAATTTTACGTAACAAAATGTAAAACTATTAAGAAATTTAAAACTTTTAATAAAAAAACTTTTATGTCAGAAAGTATTAAACAAATTACGAAGCTAAAGTAAGTCGCAAGCCATTGGAACGTTAATGAAGTATAAATTATTTAGTTAGTCCAGTGTCCGCAACTAATCTGTGGGAAGCTTTAGGGATTAAAGCCTTGTTGTAGCTGCCCACAGCTGGATTAAATGGGTAATATTCCAGTTTTTGTGTTAAGGCTGGGTGGACCCGAATTTAAGTTTTTTAAAACAATCTGAGACAAAAAATACAGTGTTTTAAATTTAATAAAAAATATATGTATTAGTTAAGGATCTTATCTAGTCAAAATCGCATTCAGTTGCAAGACCTGATGAACTTCACTCGATAGAAAAAAATCGCAAAGTTACCCCTTTTTAGATCGTTTTTTCAATATTATGACTATATTACTGATTTTTTACGTTTAATTTTTGTACTATAATTAAGAAACTAATTAGTTAAAGACAAATTCGCAGAGTTTGAATTGATAAAATGATTTTCTCAATTACTATGTTTAAATAAGAATTAAAAGCGATCGCGGCGGCTCGGACAGGTCAGTTCAGTCGCGTGTTGGCGCTTATGGACGACGGACCTGTGTCAGTTTGACAACTACGCGCACCATACTATCTCTTTTTGAGAATTTGTTGCTTGTTAGTTATAAATTATAATGGGCAATAAACAACGCAGGCGAAAAAAGTCGTGTAAAGCAATAAAAGACACAAATAGAAAGAATGCACTCCAAAGATATGTGAAGAAGTAAGTACCTACGTAAATGTTTTATTTGTATTGTAATGTAATTTGGTCTCAAAATTAAATTTTCAGTCTCTGATTGGTAAATGTCTAAAACTTACGATCATCGTACTATAGTTTATGAATATTAGTACCGAGGATCGCTACGATTTTTGATAATTCATATTTTGTCTTTTCGTTCGGTATCCTGCCTGGCGAGTGGCGAGCCACAATATAAAAATATCAGTACTACTAGAGAACGCTAAGATTTTTGATAAAATTAAATCATATTTTGTCTATTTCGATATCTCAACCTGGCGTTTGCTAACGAACAGTAAATTACTATATATACCTATCAATTTCATCTGTGAAATAGGTACTCCATTTACTTTTTGTTATAGGTTAGTTGGGCAGCCTGAAGAAACTAACATGAACACTGCCGCAGCAACAAATCTGATACCTGAGGATTCAAACGAAAATAGGTATGTAATTATCTTTTTTTTTTATCGTGTGGTAAAATCATCAAATGAGTCCTGCCGCTCTGAGTGGAGCGGAAGGGACTGTCAGACTTGTACTAACTAAAATCCACCCTGTTCCTTCGGTTGCCCTTTGCGTTCCAGGGCCACGGTATCCTGGTAAGACATATTCGTGGCCCCGGCAGGCATCCCTATTTGGGCCCCGTCAGTTTGCTGACAGCTCTTTGAGGCGCGCGTAGAACACGACGCGCCGCGGACCCGGGCTTGGTCCTTGATCGGACGACGAGTTACCCTTTTTTTTTTTTTTTTTGGGGGGTGGGAAATCATCAAATAACCCCTCCCGCTCTTGGGCAGAGCGAAAGGGAGTGTCAGACTTCTACTGACTAAAAACCACCCATGTTCCTTCTTCGCCCTTCATGTCGAGGCCTCGGTATCCCTTGCGGACAACCCGCAGCCTCGACAGGGCGGCGAGTTACCCTTACTCGCAGTCCGCTAGCCCGCGTCATGTAATTACCATAGATCAAGATTAGGGTTCCGTACCTCAAAAGGAAAAAGGAGTTGAACGACGTTCGGATAATCGATGCTCTACTGTATTAAAGTCCTGGATACTCATAATGTACATTAACTAACATAATGTGGGTGGGTTTTCAGGTACTACATGGATAATGCATCATGTAGCAACACGGCTGATGTATCCAAAACCTCTTTTATTGGATTGGATCCTGTTGATACACAAAAAACTGTAACATTAACGTAAGTACCACATTTTATGTTTTTACAGCTTTTTACATACAATGCTTTTACTCGGATGTGTAAGACGAACTTGTAAGACTTACCATATTTCTCATTTTTAGAGAAACTGAAGACACAGAAGACTCCTTCATCGTAGAAAAAGTACTCAAAGATGAATTCAGCAGAAGTGCATACCTGGTCATCACCCTCAGCCTCATCAGGGACCTTGGCACAGCACACTGCACTTCGGCCGGTCAGCAAGCAGAGACGCACTACTCTCCTGGTCGACGCAGCAGCCAGCCACTACGCAGCACAGCATCACTCCGACTCACTGGAGCATAATGCAGCATCACCCCGACTCACTGGGGCATCACCGCAGACAGTTCCGACTCACCGAGAACTACGCGGCATCCGGTTCCGACTCACTGGAACCTTCCACTGGCCTGGCAAGCATCAAGACTCAGTCTGCTATCGACCTCCGGTCTCGGAGGGGAGTGATGTGGCGACAGCGACATCTATCGCAACACATGCGAACTAAATTGGCAATTCCTACATCGCGCTATCAACATTATCCGCGACATTAGCCTATATAGAAAATCCCGACTTACATAATTATGTCGGACACAACACCCGTCTGGTCGGAGGATCCTCCCTTTTCTATGGGGGATGAGGAACTTTACACCCTGTTCCTCATACCCCCCCGAATACATGAATAATAATTTTGACACATTTGGTGATTATCATATGCGTGAGATATAGAGTTGATAATATTATCGTTGTTGTATTAAAAAATATACGATTTTCCATTCAAATATCGAGTTCTTTTTTAATATTTTTTTTTTATTTTTCGTATTTGTTCTTTTAGAGGCAACAGAGATACACATTCTGTGAAAAATTCAATCGTCTACTTATTATAGATCATGAGATACAGACCGCTGACAGACGGACGGACGGACGGACGGACAACGAAGGCTTATTAATAGGGTACCCCTCCGGTTCCCGTTGGTTACCCTTCGGGTACGGAACCCTAAACAAGGTCGACTAAAAAGTTACGATGATCACCCTAATCTGTTCCGTAAATGATAATAATGACGCGATCTTTGCGGCATTGTCGTCCTTGCGTTACCTATTGCATTTGGAACACCCGACCTAGAAACTAAAACATCAATTAATGTAATAAGTATAGTTCAGAGTTTATTCCATTTAAAATATCTACTCAAATTAATTTATTACAAAAAAACGAAAGACTTCGCTTCGATTACTACAAATTATAATAAAACGAGTTTTTAATTAATCAAATCTCTTATTTTAATTTAAAAATAAATAAATAAGACAAGTTGACCTACTGCCTGCTTATCTGTAATGTGACACAGGTGACACTCCTCGCGACGTAAGCGCACGGCTCGCTTTGCGGCAATCGCGGGCAACTCTTGGTAGCGTTAAATGCCTGTTTCGCTTGGTCTACCTGGCCTTAATGTTACAGCTAATTTTAGTTTGATTTTGTGCTTATCTCGTAACTGTAGGCTCAAACTTTGAAATGTGAACAAGAAGCCTTTATAAAGCGCCGACAACAGTGACATTTGTGTTGATCGATATTTTTATTCGTCGATCATCACCATCATCATCATCATCAGCCCACTTTCCACTGCTGGGTCACAAACCTCCCTCTTTGAAAGTGAATGGGCTATAATCTACCATGCGGGCCCAGTGCGGATTGGCTTCCTGACAAAACATAAATATTATTATTACACATACATAACATCACGCCTGTAATCTCCGAAGGGTTAGGCAGAGGCGTACCTAATAGTACACACACATTTCGCCAGTTATGTTTTAGTCCCATGTAATAGGGGGCGACCCTATTGCCATCAACCGGGCACAAAAAAAAATATATTATTATATTTTAAGCAATTCATCTTTTTATGTCTCGTTGGTATGGTCTGGTGTGGTCGCAATTATGACTGCTGAGCATGAGGTCCTGGGTTGGATTCTCGGGTTAATAAAAAAAATGGGGTTTTTTCATTAGGAATATCTCTGTAACAGCCACGGAGTCTGCATTTGTGCCCGATTGATGGCAATAGAATCGCCTCCAATTATATGAAACTTAAAAAACATAAATGGCGAAATGTGTGCGTAGGTTATAATTGGTACACCTCTATCCTTTGGAAATTACAGACGTGATGACATGTTATGCCATCTTTCTCCCACGGATTTTTACCCATGCTACGCAACCGATTTGCATTCAAACCGACGCGATGCAAGATTAAACAATTCTCAACTGTTTATCTTTCTTTTTAAAAAAATTGCTGTGTATCAATCTATTATATTTCTATTCAAAAGTGAAGTCTCAACAAAACATCCTCTTCCCACACTAGAGTTTATCTATGCACCGGTGCACATCGTACATTAAGTGGACAGCTCTAAAGGAAGGGGTGATCCATACATCTCCGTATGATTTATCACCCCGCTGTATTCGTAAGTATGCCACTCGGATGAGGAAATTGATAACACTTCTGCTTATATTGACAATGCTTTTGTTGTTTGATTAACTATTTAGGTTAGATTTATTCATGTAGTGAGTAGAAATTATAATTATATGGTGCCGTAGCGTATACTGGGCGTTTATAAGGTAGAAGGTACACCGACGCTAAAACGTTTACCACGTATTGAGTACATAATTCTGAACCCATTTTTTTATATATTTTTTTTTTATGGTGGGTGGAAAATCATCAAATAACTCCTCCCGCTCTTGGGCAGAGCGGAAGGGAGTGTCAGACTTCTACTGACTAAAAACCACCCATGTTCCTTCTTAGCCCTTCATGTCGAGGCCGCGGTATCTCTTGCGAACAACCCGCAGCCCCGACGGGATCATTCTGAACCCTCCCTTATAGATAAAGCTATGTATAATCAAACTAACATTATGCAATATTATAATATGCACCGACCCCAAATAGAATGGGCTAAGGGCAGGAAGATGATGATGATTATGCAATATTATCAGAAACAAAAAAAACTTGAGAGGTGTCAAGGAACACCCGGATGGAACGAAGTTATTGTTATTATTTTTTATTATGTAAAAAAAAAAAAAAAAATGTAGAAATGAAAATATCTGGCTTGCTTTCTATAAGAGAGAGAGAGACAGACAGAAAAACATGCGACGCCGCACAGCTTACAATAGCTTACTATAGCAAAAAGTGTCGTGACAACTTTTCGTAATAATTTTTTCCGTCTAGCCCCCTTTCACAACGCGCGATAAGGAACTTCGTTCCAAAAAAGGAACAAAGTTGCCAAAGTGTCGTTCTAAGTGGAACCACAGTGGTAAGGCTCTACAAGTAGATCAACGCAAATATGAGCCCAAGTCATCTTATTCATGCTGTGGCTATTTGACCAGTGGAAACAATAATCTTATAAACAATTTGGGTTGTATTCAAATAATTATCAGATCTATCGTAACCAGCTTGCCCTTGTTCCATTATGCTTGGAGTCAGCGCTACACGTTTTCCTTTCTATTCTCCTCTCGTCACGGCATCATTTACTCCTTTTATGTCATTCCTCACACAATTCATATTTGTTTTTAGCACTACTCTCCCTCTCCATAAATTAACATTCATATTAATTTATCTAATCAGATCCATACCATATTAATATTATACAGAGGTAGATAAAGTTTAAAGAGTAATCTTTGAAACTACTGGTGTCATTCCGAAAATTCTTTCTCCAATGGGAAACTCCATAATTCCAGAGTGAAAAAGATAGTGTATTTATAAACAAGATGGCTTCGACATTAGTTCCAATTTTGGCCACGCACGAAAAGATCCTTATTCAATTTTAAAATAACGATGAACCACTGCAAGTAGTCATCCTGTGGTTCAGTACTAACTATGTGACCGGTGACACGAAGCCGGTCACGTTCGAGCTCAGACTTAGGACTTCCATAATCTGCTGACAAGAACATTTAACGTAGAATCGTGCTTCAAGAACTTTACATTCTATTGGTAGCAGCCACACGATCACTTCAACTCCTTTGACATTTGAAACTTTCTGTCTGTCTGGCGGTTGTTTGATTTGTGGTTCGATGTTCAATTGTGAGTGGGTTTGTAGTTTGACTATTGTAAGTAACAAACTGCATATGCTTCAATGGGAATTTCGACAGTAAGTTGAGTATCAAAAATCGAACAAGCGTAACTACTTTATTAAGCGAATCCTAAAGAATTGTTAAGATTTGTTAGGAAAAAAGATGTGAGAAACCGTGCCCGTGCTCCGTTGTTGGCAATAGGCTCGCCCCCTATTTCAAACAAGTTAAAAAAAAACATAATTGGCATAAATTTTAATGTAAGTGTACTATTAGGCACACCTTTGCCTATCGCTTAGGTAATAACAGGCGTAATGTGATGTTAACAACATCATTACTAAAGCATGTTCAAATTCGTCGCAAGTACCCTGAACTCATGACCCATTCAACCAAATAACAGCGTTCCTCTCGTTTTAATCTCATCGCAGCCAAAACTCGGCACTTCAAAGCTAACCCTCTCTATTCAGTTTTCAAAGATTTAAGCGAGGTGCCACGTCGGAAATCCCATTAAATTCGGATCCAGTAGTTTTTGTGAGGCACGTACGAAGGGACGTGTTCGTAAAATGAAAGTAAAATTGTCACCTAGCATTTACGTAGTACGTTCAACTCCTACTAACGAATGCTTATGGATTCTTAAACGAAGTCTCGTTGTCTACTTGAATGTTTGTGTGGTTTCAAAACAACAATCGGTTCTAAGTCTATAACATAAAAAAGAAACTGCAGGCACCAACATACAGAGTTTATACGAACGCTTCACAAACCGATAACTAAGCAGTCTGTACATTAAACTCTACGCGGATCGAAATATCGGCGTGTGTTTCTCGAAGGCGTTAGCAAAATTTTAAATAGTCGACTTCATTTTTATATTGATAATTATGGTATAAAATGCCGTCTACAAATAAAAAACAAGCAAAAGACATGTAAAAAATCACCACAGAAGGGAAGAAAATTAATAAAAACCCTGATGCAAAACCAGTGAGATAAAATAATCTTTCAACCAACCGACTGATTGCGTTGAAGCTATTCTATTGAAATTAAATTTTATTTTCCAATAGATTTTATGCGGGTGAATAAGTCTCGCATTTATTAAAGTGGAATGCAGTTTTTTCTTGAAAACTGGTTACGGTCGATACGCTGGCAAAAAATCGACGTTATCAATTTGGCTCAGGTTTTCGACGGGACCTATTTAAGTGAATAGAGGTGAGGGTACGGACACCGAGTGATAGGAAATTGGAAAATTTTCAGTTTTATTAATCACTATCTCTTGCCCGCAACTTTTATACGGGGTGTAAGGAATTGCGACGCGAAAATGGTTACCGCGTATTCAGTATATCATTAGAGCTTCGAAAAAAAAAACCTTCGTTTGTTATAAACAGCTGATGATGAAAAGATCATCATCTGCCTAGCCTTTTCCCAACTATGTTAGGGTCGGCTTCCAGTCTAACCGGATGCAGCTGAATACCAGTATTTTACATGGAGCGACTGCCCATCTGACCTCCACAACCCAGTCAATACTGGGTAATACAATACCCTTTGGTAGGACTGGTTGTCAGACTTTCAGGTTTACTGACTATCTGTAACGACTGCCAAAGATCCATATATGGCAGCCGGAACCAACAGTTTAATGTGCTTTCCGAGGCACGGAGCAAACTCGGTATGTCAGGTGGTCACCCATCCACAGACTGACCTAGGCAAGCACAGCTTTACCTAAAGATCGACCCGAGTGGCAGTTCTTATTAGGCCACGAGCTCCCCTGATGATGAAAAGATATTGTAAGTTTGTTACTATTTTTGTTAGCTGACTAGGGTCACTGATGTTTTTTTATATCATCACTACATATTTCACTATTACTACATCATATTATTATTATAAAACAAAGTCCTAGGCTGTGTCTGTCAGTTCGCGATAAACTCAAAAACTATTGCACCGAATTTCATGCTGTTTTCACCAATGCATAAAATGGTTCTAGATAGGTTTTAGTATATAATTTAACTGACATCCACGCAAGTGAAGCCGTGGGTATCGGTTAGTTCCCTATATACAAAAGCGTCATGATGCCATGTGCCGAATGTGTTTATAGAGTAGTAACTCTGCAGTAAGTATACTGCCGCACTCAGAGACGTTTAATGATAACTTAAGCCATCACCTAGTAAAGGTTTTGACAGTTTAGTGAAGGTTTTGTATGTCAAATCTTTATTAATAGACGGCTTAAGTAATTATTAAATATCTCTGAGTACCGCAGTTAGACAATGTTCACGTTGCTCCGGATTAAGATTACGTTGGTGTGATTTTGCCGCTGCAGTCTATAGTGGAAGTGTTTGGGGAACTTTTAGATAAGAATTCTCGACCATTTCCCCATAAGTTTTGAAAGTTATGACTATTCAATAATTTTATTTTTCGATTTCCTTTTTGTAAGCGATCACCGGATCACCAATACTTTTGGTCAACATTACTATAATTATCTCCTTCTTCGCTTTATTCAAGCCCATAATGTCTACACTAATATTACAAAGAGGAAAGATTTATTTGTTTGTAACGAATAGGCTCCGAAACTACTGGACCGATTTCATTTTTTCTGGATAGATTTCACCGTTGGGAAGCTACACTATCCCCGGGTGACATAGGCTACTTTTTATCCCTGTATTCCCACGGGAACAGGAACTACGCGGGTGAAACCGCGTGACGTCCGCTAGTCATGTATAAATGTCTGTGTACCTATTGAGTCGTTTCATTTTACTTAACGATGCTGCATCTTAATAATTTTCCTGTTTGCATGAGAGTGCACGTTACTATTCTATCGCCAACAAACTTATACAGGCAAAGACTGTTCATATAAGTTCATTGTGTCCTACAAAGTTTGTTTCTTTATGCATAAGTTTGCAAATAATATCGTACGGTCCCATATTAAAAATTCAAAATTCTATGCAACTGCAGTTTTTGCTGTGTTTGACCCATTTCTCGGTTGCCATTCGCGAATATTATAGTATACGGTAACTTGCCTTCAAGTTCGGGTGTTAAGAACAAAAGTTGGAACTTAGTCTAAGAACTGGTGCAGGATTAGCGCAATATGGGCTCTATTGCATATGCAAATGTGAGTTGTTTTCGCGGGTTAAAAGGTTAAAGAGTAGATAGGGTAAGATATTATACAAATATTTCAGAACTCCTTTATTATACTTAAGTTTTTTATATGACCCGCGATAATCCGATGACTTAAAGGAATAGTTTAAATAGTTAGAACTTGTCTTGAAGTGGTAAACTAGGTTATTTTGGCAAGATATTCATTGCAGCGTCCACGTAAATAAAGCTTCCTCAACCACATAAAAATGCTATTTGACTACCTCGTTGCCACGACTGGTGAGGTCAAAGTTCCGGGTTTGCATTTTAGGTCGGACAAAGAATTATCGCGTTTTTTCATTGAGAAATTTTAAGTACCAGCTATTGAGTATGGATTTGTACCCGGTTGATAGCAATGGGCTCGCTCCCTAATACATGAGACTACAAACATAACTGGCAAAATTCGGGTGTACCATGTGAGCTATGTAGATCAAGTGTACACCTCTGCTTTACCCTTGGGGGACTACAGGCGTGATGTTATGTAATAAATATGCAGTTTTAATATGACGTGAAAACACTCACAAATATATATTTGAGCCACTGTGAAAATTATAATCTTTGTGATGGATTTAAAGAAATAACTACCTATACTTCAAAAGCAACCCCTAATTTTAAGACTTAGATCCGTTTTAAAATTCTCACCACGTAACCTATGTAGAAAACTTTACTATTCTTGTGCTAAACCCGTAGAAAATCACCTTTACAAAGAAGTAATCTTGACTCGAGACTAAAGTATATGTAATGGAAATCCATGGTTCTAATATCCTAGGATGGAAACCCTAGACCTGACGTTGACGGGTAGCAGATGGGGGTAGGTATTTGTCTAGTCACCGACTGGAAATTCAACCAATTTATCTTTTGCAAGTCGGTGCAAAAAAATGTATTGCAATATAAAATGCGGGAGAGTGCTTTTTAAAAAGGTATTTTAATTATCGTGCAATTTTCTCTTTAAAAATTGGTTTAAAAGTGTTGATTGTGTTAACTAAAATCTTTTGTGTTTTTTTAACTATTTTGATGGCCAAAGAATCAGCATTGCCATCCAACGTGAAAATGCTGCCAGCTTTCTGGGCACTTTTCCTGTTGACAGCAATGTGGATGAATTTTTTGACAACCTGCAATCCTTCTCTTTTTGATACTTGTATATATTTTATTATAATTTTAGTTCTGTAAATTGTATTTTGATGTTTAATTAATAAATACTCATGAAAGTTTTAGTCCTTTTTGTGTATTTTGAAGTTACAAAAATGTTTGCCTGTTTAGCTTCATTTAGATTTAAACAACTAGGGCGCTAGCATGAGCGCATGGTAATTACACGTACGTCGATTTTTAGGGTTTCGTAGTCAATATGGAACCCTTATAGTTTCGCCATGTCCGTCTGTCTGTCTGTCCGTCCGTCCGCACTATATTATTATATTATAATTATTCTTTATTATTATTATTATATCTCAAAGACTTAGTACTTGAAAGCTGTAATTTGGCATGAATATGCAAATGAGTTACGCCGAAAAAGTGCTTAAGTAAAATATTGAAAATTATTTTTGTTTAGGGTATCTCCTGTACACATTAAAGTGAGGATGATTTTTTTTTTCGCGATGTCTATTGTGTGGGATGTTTTTGGATAGGTCTTTAAAAAATATGCGAGTTTCCTCAAACAGTTTTTCAATTAAGGAATTCGTTTGTGAAATATTAAGCTTTCAAGTGAAATTTTTTGTTAGACTCTAGTGTGTCAACCAAAACCACCCATACGGGTTGTGTTTGGGTGCGTGATAAAATTCATGATCGTAGCATATCCAAAATAAAAGGAAAACTATTACAGCTAAGTTGGCTTTACAAGTTTACGAGTAATAGTCGACCAACTTATAAAATGTACTTGAATGAAATATTTTCTTATACATAATGTATGGGAGCGCAGGTCTCAAAACTGGAAATGTAAGTTTGTTTTATTTTTGCAATACAAATCATCGTTAGGAGGCAGGTAGGCAGGATAACCACCCGATATTTCACTCGATACCGAACTGATACACCTAATCAGTTTAGTAAGTTCACATATTTTGATGGACATCTACGGAACCCTACATTGTGCATTGTCCGACATGCACTTGGCCGGTTTTTTAAACAAAAATACAATGGGTGGGTATTTTAAATTTTACTTTTCGTATATAAAATATTTTCATAATTTTAAGAATTTATTCATATCTATGGTTGATACGGAAGGAAAGGGAAGCCTTTTCCCAGCAGTGGGACAATAGCTATAATAATAATGGACAATATTGGTTGTGCTAGTTGCGAACAATTTTTTTAAATTGTATAAGCAGCCATCTTTTTACAAAACAATAAGAATTATTAGAAAAAACTCAAAAATTCGTTGTGAGCAGAATTAGGTTTACGCACAAACGCGTCAATTTTATTCCTACTTCTGTCGTCCAATACGAAGATTACTAAAATGTTTTCTTTTTAAAATTTAAAAGAAACTTTCTACGTGAAACTGCAAACTCCCTGAGCTACTCGTAAAACTTTATGAATGGTCGAAGTGAACAGTTTGCGTTTTGAACATGTTTCGATACGGGACGTAAAATTGGAAAAATCTTGGAAACTTTTCTTAACTGTCACTGTATTATTAATGGTATCGTTTTTATGTCATGTTACGATTTTATAATAAAAATGGTTTCATTGTCAATTTGTTTCATAGATTTCGTACGATTTTAAGTTTTTTTCGGCTCTAATTAGAAACATATTATTCTCTTCTAAACGTAATTATACTTTTTTTATTTCTTTTTTTTTTTGGCGGGTGGAAAATCATCAAATAACCCCTCCCGCTCTTGGGCAGAGCGAAAGGGAGTGTCCGACTTTTACTGACTAAAAACCACCCATGTTCCTTCTTAGCCCTTCATATCGAGGCCGCAGTATCTCTTGCGAACAACCCGCAGCCCTGAAAGGAACGTAATTATACCTGGCTTCAATTAGATTACATATAATTATACGCCTTTTTTTCCATGACGATAGGCAGTAACAACAGAACGCAGGTTTCGTTCGGCTACGCTCTTTAAGTTCTCCTTTTGCCTCAACCACGTTTATACATTTGGTCATACACGCACGGAGATTGCGAGTCGTACGTACCTGTATTTTCTGAAGAACCTCACCAGTAAGGTGGTTTGGTCTTCTACCAAAACAATATTTAAATCCCGGTAACATTTATTATGTAACTTTATTTTTCTCTCAAAACTCTTAACAAATTATAAATTCTTGTAAATGTTCAATAAATACGAAGAAATTGTTTGGCAACGCTAGGTGAATGTAATTGACAATTACATTGTAGTTTTTATTTTTTACATTACATAATTTCTTATATTTTAAAATATTAAAAAAAAAAAAAATGCATTAGTAATTTTGTTAACAATAAGTATTTTAAACTACTCCTACAAACAATCAAGTCGGAAAACCTCATTATCTTGCTACAAAGTAGCGAATCGTGTAGACTTGAACAATTTGTACCACTTAATTAAAATATGAAAATGTTAAAAGTAACAAAAAAAAATGGGTATTGAATATCAAATGCTCATTTTATTTTCACAACTGAAAATAGTAATATTATTTTGACAATTTTCTTCTAAGGACTTAGTTCTAACCTTTAAAAAATATGCAAACATCCTAATTAAAATATAAATTAAAATCCAAGAACCATCGAATTCGGCCCACGCCTTAATTAAAAACCATGACATCAACCGGCAATTACAGATACCCAATGAACAATCCCCATTCAGCTCACGTCCCCAACATGCCAAACTTTTAATCCAATAATCCCCTTCAAAATTAAAAAATGGTAAGTAACACAGAAACGATTAAAACTTAAATTTTAATTTTCACGTTCGTTTAATTCGTACAGGCGGCCATTTGCAATTGTTCTCACAGTTGATTCAATTTTGGTGGAAAACTTTTTTATGTCGCAACGGAGGTGGAGTTGCGTTTTATTTGCATATTCTGTTCCGGTTTTTTTTGGCCTCATTTGTAATTTAGAAATAGGTGTCTGTTTAAGGGTTTTTCGTTTTTGAAGGTGTTTTATGAGTTTCTGTGTCTGTTGTAAAGTTAATTAATAAACTTTTTTTACGCATTTTTTGATAATGTATTACGTTAGCAATGAATATTTGCTTTTACAAACACTGTTACACTTAAATACACAGTTATAAGTAACATGGTTTTCATGTAAGAACAATATTGTTAGTTATTTTAATTTTATTTTTCCAATTGTTAATATTTCCAAATGTGTTTTGGTTTTTAGTTTCTTAATATTATTTTGGAAGGAGGAATGGAAGCACATCGCTGAAAGGGCAGTCCTCGGGAAAGTCAACGACCCAACAAACATCTCGCCGTGTACCTCGTCTGTGCAAGCACGACCACTCTGACAAGAGTGTATCGACTAAGAAGAAGAGAATAATATTTTGTGCATGCTGTGGTCTCTTACAAGTGAAGGAGTACCCCTACTTGATACTTTCACCGTTCATTATTTATTTCGCATGACCTGTGTATAACATCTCATTTTGGAGATCTTTAATAAAAAAATAAAACATACTTTCCATAGGTACTTACATAAATATTTAAGACAACATATACCGACATTAAATATCCAAACGTTTGAATACTAGCTTTCAATACGAACAAAACAAAAGTTATCCAAAAACAATACGACAACATGTTTCAAAACATTTCCGCATGTTTCATTTCCCCACAACATTACTCAAACAAGACTCCCGCTGCAACTAAACACCCAAAAACTTCCCTCTTTCCAAGTTTACATTAAACACACAACTAACTACAATATTTACAACGTTACGTCTTTACTTAAAAGCCTTGAGAGTGCTTCTTAACGCACGCCCAACAATTAGTGAGCCCTCTATGCAATGACCTACATCTAAATTTAGATTTTCTTTAAGCACATATTCTATCTCAACCGAAAAACAACTTTAAATTTCTGATGATACAACTGAAAATAGAAAGCGCAAAATTAAAATTACGTGAGTTACATGCTGGTATGACAACTCCAGCACAAATTGATTCTTGTTTCGTGTACTGAAGGTTTGTTTTCCATTGCGGATGGAAGTCCAGTATGACTTGTCGATTTAGCACCGTTCTAATCTGCATTCGAAAAGGAGCCTTAGGTGAAAGTTTACAGGATACATTTTCAGGGGTTGTGTTCTTGGATATTTGTGACCAGAATATTACGTATAAGTGATGACGAGTGCAGAGGTCAGAGGCTCGAACGCTGGATAGAAAGGGGTCCACAACATATGGTGATAATATACTGTGAATAAAGCTCCTAAGAAAATAATGTCGTGAATATATTTTGATGAGTTACGTTCGAGCAGTTAGTTTTTATGGGTTCCTGTGGTATAGTTATTAAAGTTGGGTTTTGGGTACGAACCTTTTTGGTCGTATGTCATAAGTATTAGTTTTTATGTCTGTAGTTTGAGTTTTAGTTTTATTGTCTTCTGAACAGGTCAAAGTTTTGGGACTTTATGAATTTAAAGTTAATTACGTGTTAAATGGCTACAACTTACTTGGTCTGGGTCCCAAATAATAACTAATTAAACATGTATCATACAAGAATAAAATATTATCTAAACTATTAGTCATTAATGTACTCTCTCCAGAGTTCAGCAGACCATCAGACCAGACATTACCACGTTCAATGACAATTTTAAGTTTTATAACATTATTTTTTTGTATTTAACTATTTTACATAAAATCATACCTTTAACTGCCGCACTCAGAGAGCTTTAATGATTACTTAGGCCGTCACTAAGTAAAGGTTTTGATAGTTTTGTTATACAAAAGTATGTCAAATCTTTACTAAGTGTCGGCTTAAGTAATCATTAAATATCTCTGAGTACCGCAGTAAGACCCGAAGGGTCAGGCCGAGGTAAAACTTATAGTACACCCACATTTAGCCAGTTATGTTGGGCACAAATCCAGACTCCGTGGCTGCTACTGAGAAACTCCTGATGGAAAACCCAATAACAATTTTCTCGACCCAGGAATCGAACCCAGTACCTCACACTCAGCAGTCACGTTTACGACCACTACACAGTTAACTATTTCATTTTATATCAATCAGTACCTACTTTTTTCCTTCGTATAAATTTTACATGTAACACCCCTTTTTTCCACTAGGGTAAAAATAAAAGATTATTAATAGTATGTTACGTGCTCTAATAACATGTCCTATTAATATTACTCGTTGAAATAACTGAATAAATAACAACTTGTGTGACACAAGTACCATTCCTCTCCGTCAAAGACAAACTCATCTACCTCGTTTGACTCGAAGAGAATAAACATGTCATATTTTTATTTCATCTGTATATCATTTTCCATATGCTGAAGAGATGTCCTCTTCCTCTTCTAAACGAATACATTTAGAATAGTGAACAAAAATTACCCGCTTAACTTTACTGGGTCCTAGTTACTGGAGGACAGGGCTCCAGAGAGAGGAACCTCCTCACAATACAAGCTCAGTCAGCTCTTGGCAATTAAGCCACTGGTTGAAACCACCCCGTGGACCAGGTCAAGATACTTGATTTGTTTCTCTTTCTCGGCTTTTATGTGGTTCTCGTCATACGGGACCATTATGTCAACCATAATTAATTGTGCGCCGCGAAGTTACACTTATTATTCTTTTTCGTATCGCCTGGCTCAATTTTTTTTAAATATTGGTATATCAAAACTTTACCACTTCCACCGCGCCTTCGGTGGCAGCACAAAGGTTATCACGACTGCAAGTTTTTTGGCTAAGAGTGAAGGATGGGATGTAGTGCATGGTTTGCAATACATTTCCAAAACCTCACCCAGCTGCTGTTTCAATGTCACTTATCGAAATACCATCATACAGTCGTTACAGGTAGTCAGTGGCCTGAAAGTCTAACAACCAGTCATACCAAGGGTTATCATATTACCTAGTACTAACTGGGTTGTGGAAGTCAGGTAGGCAGTCGCTCCATGTAAAATATTGGTATTCAGCTGTATCTGGTTAGACGGGAAGCCGTCCCCAACATAGCTGGAGAAAGGCTAGGCAGATGATGACTTTATTCTTTGTTTTATTGGATGACATTATAAATTGATTGATCTGGGCTAATAGATATGGATTCTAAAAACCATCATAATCAAATCACACTTCATATTCTGTTTCCAAAGAAAAACCTCCATAGTTACTTCTCACCCTTCATTAAAGTGGATTCGGAAGGGGATTTTAACGTACATACTACCAACAAAGAAATGACCCAAAATGTCCACAAGCCCTCGACCCTTCTGAGAGCATGACTGAACAGTGATTCGTTCTCGAGAGCTCCTATAAACGATACTTTTTGATAGATCGCTTATAATTGCTGTTGTATGGGATACTTCGGTATTGTTGTGTATTTCAATGGGTTAATGTGTTCCCTTTTAGGCTTTATGTGATGTTTTATTTATGTTACTAAAAGGGGGTTTGGTGTTTTGATTTTTGCGGTTTGATCGCCTGTTGTGGTGGTAATATATGTGTTTTGAAGGGTAGTTAGGTAACACCAAGTTTCTGATTGAAGTAAGTTAGTCGAATCCGCTAATTTGCACCCCAGGCTTGCACAGACGATAGACACAAGTGATATTTTCGTTATGATACCAAGCAGAGGGCGCAACTAGTCTACTAGGTACTGATTAAAATATGATTAAGACGATGAGACGACTAATTCTAATTAATTTAAAATGTCAGTTAAATTTTGTCTTGATTACGGCAGCAGGAAAGGGGATAAAACCGATGTGGTATATCAACCTGCCCGCCATTTTGTTTTTTTTTCAAAATCGCAGCCCACGATGAAAGCGGTACGTATGGGTAGAGGACATATAGGCAAACAAAAAATGTCCAGTAACATGATACCCCAAAGTGTCACGTTACCGAGATATTTGAATGTAAAGATCGACAAATGAGTACAACGGCAATCATTAAAAATAGACTTATTACGTGTGTAGGCGTTAAATTGTATCCAAATAATCGTTCCCAGGTCGATTATTATTATACGCACTAGAAAATTGCTTCGCATGGGAATGAAACGCTACGTTATGTCAAAGAATAGTTTTCTCGTGCTCTTAGTACTATGTAATGTATAATATATATAATACCTACTCTCTTTCAATAAACAATAATAATAATAGTTTATTTCAGATAACTTAGTACTATTTTACCATGTACCTACCTAAGTGTGGCAACAATTTCAATTACAATAAGAAAAGAGCTTAGCGTCTGTAGCCGAACTAGGCATAATAATAATAATCAACGCCTATAGACACGTGAAAGGTCTATTTTTTATGTGCTCATTTTACTCATAATTATGTAGATCTTTACCTTCAAATATCTCGATAACGTGACACTTTGGGGTACCATGTTTCAAGACATTTTTTGTTTGCCAATATGTCCTCTATCCATACATACCACTTTCATCGTGGGCCGCAATATCGAAAAAAAAACAAAATGGCGATGGGTCGTTATGCCAGCTCCCATACAAAAAAGTTCAAACCCCTTTATCAACCAAAGACTTTTATCGTCCCTATAATCCCCAAAAATTAAGTAAAAATGTAACTAATAGTACAGCCACATTTCACTGATCGAATTGCCATCGACACGCTGAGATGAATAATTAGGTTTTAATATGATTTTATTATAACTAAGCCAAGAGTTTTGCGCCTTTAGTAGCGTCCATCACTCCATCAGTTTTTGTAATGTACCAACAACAGTACACGCAGGACACGATATTAAGTACCCTATCGTTTGTGACACTTATTAATATTGTATAATATTCATTTATTTAACTCTTACGGCTAGGGCTTAGTTAGATCTTCTTTCTCCAAGAAAGATAAACACCAGACATCAATCCTCACAGTATCCACTGCAATCAACCTATAAATCGGAAACTTTTAAACGAACTACAGTGACAACGAAATTCTATTTACTCAGCAAACCGCTCCAAGACAAACAGCCAACGATCCATTCGGCTCTTAACAAAACAAATTCCCTTTAAAACCTAGAGTGCACCAAGTTCTGAAGGAAACGTTGCAAAGCCAAGTTGTTTGTCCAATGCGGAGTTGCTTCGAGTCGATATTTCAAGTTGCTATTTAACTCGGCAAGCTAATCTAAATTACGTCACGGTCAAGCTCTGTAAATCCCAAAACCCAATTTATCTTTGACACGCTCGTTTTATACTTCTTCGGGGAGCAACGCCTCAGGCTGCTTGCTGAGACGGAGAAGTGAGAAGGAGTGGAGAAGGTATTGTATTTTATTTAAGGTAATAGAGTAGTTAACTAAAAAAATCTAATTAGTCCGTCAGATAGATTTCCAAAAAATATTGGACACGTATTTTTTCTTTTTTCACGTAAACAAACAATGACGACGCTACAGTACTTTGAAAACTCGTGTGACGTCATATTTTAAGACATTAGTATTACCGCGCGTTTTGTAGTGTTTTTTACCGGTGATTTGATAAAACAAAAAATACGTATCCAATATTTTTCGATAATCTAACAGACGGACTAATGAGAATCATACTTTTTTTAGTCAGTCAACATCCCTATTAGCGATAGCGGTACTCTTTTGACTAGAACAAATTGTTATTTTGGGGAACGATGCTGCATTTAAAAGCTAGCTGGCAGTTGACAGCTTTTACTGGTATACCATGTTATTAAAATTAGATTTTTTTTTTTTTTTTTTTTTTTTTATTTATAATGGGCTTGCTCTTGACCTCAATCTTACCCTAAGGGCAAAGATGAGGTCGACGATGGAACGAGCTTACCCAGAAGAAGCCTATTTACTCGCGACTTAAATAGATTAGGGTTATATGAACTCGGGAAAACCGACGCAGGCAGGGAGTTCCACTCCTTGGCTGTGCGCATAATAAAGGACTTAGCAAAGCGCTTCGTTCGAATGTGTGGAACATCGACTAGGTATGGGTGATAACCTGCAGTACGCCTAGTCTCCCGATGGAAGAAGGGAGATGGTGGAATCAGCCCGTGGAGTTCCTGCGCACACTCTCCGAAGTACAGTCTGTAGAAGACCGACAGACAAGCGACTTTGCGGCGGTGGGCCAGGCTATGTAGCTTGGCAACCAGCTTAGCGTCACCAATTAGTCTCCTGGCTCTGCGCTCTACAGAGTCAAGTGTGGCAAGTTGGTATTTGGCTGAGCCATCCCAAAGGTGACAGCAATACTCCATGCCGGACCGGACTTGAGCTTTATATAATATTGAAAGCTGTCCAGGCTTGAAGTATCGCTTAACCTTGTTTAGGATGCCCAGCTTTTTTGCCGCAGTTTGAGCTTTTGACTCAATGTAGGCGCCGAAGTTCAGATTTGCGCTCAACTTCGTGCCAAGGAGCTCGAGACTGTCCGTGACTTGTACAGATGCACTCCGGAAAGTAGGGGCCAGATCAAACGGACTCCTTTTGGCGGTGAACAGACACACTTGCGTTTTGGTGGCGTTGAAATCAACCAGATTCTCGTCACCCCACTTGGAGACAAGACTTAAGGCTGAATTCGTGCGCTCTACCATGGCCTCTCTCAATGAACGTACTTCATCACCGCCGGCTTTTGCACTAGATGTATAGCTCTCCATGACAGTGCTGTCATCCGCGTACCCAACAATACCAGGAACAAGGAGGTCATTGATGTGTAGCAGGAAAAGTGTCGCGGAGAGAACAGACCCCTGAGGAACTCCGGCATGGATAGCCATAAGGTCGGAGGAGCAGCCATCAATGACCACTCGGATCGACCGTTCACTCAGGAAGTCAGATATCCAGCAGCAAAAGTCAGCGGGAATGCCGTATGCTGGAAGTTTGCTCAACAAACTTGCGTGCCATACCCTGTCGAAAGCCTTCGAGATGTCCAGCGACACGGCAAGAGCTTCGCCGTGTTTCTTCGTAGAATAAGCCGTTTATGGCGTGCTAAAGTGCTAAGTATAACATAACATCACGCCTATTGGTGGTACTTAAGTACACCCACATATCGCCAGTGTTGTTAAATTTATAGCATATTCTATACTTATGAATGTAAAAAGCCTGATTCTGAACAAAGCAATTTTAGTTTGTGGAAAAACACCTAATTAAACTGAAAACTTTATCTCTTAAAAAAACTGGCTTAATACCTTAAAAACAAGAATTTACACGACAACGACTATAAAGGTTCCACTATAATAGCGGAATTTACCTAAACCTATTGGTGGTATCTATTCGTATATGTATAGTAGCACTACTACATACGAATACCTACGTACGGTCAACACAAAGTACATAATACTAGCACATATTCCACCACAAATGAAACTAGCCAGCGCAGAACACACGGAATTTCCGGTAGTCCAAATTCGGGAACGGGTATTCGGCGAAGTTAAATCCTACTAATTAGGAACGGTAAGCAAATTACGCTGGTACAACAGATATGTGAAATCGTATGACTCAATTAAAATTGCGTATTTGTGTATGTGAGTTTAAATGTTTGTGAACGCACCCACGATACAGGAGAAATTCCTGAAAAGTGTGGGGCAACGTTTTAAAAAAAAAAAAAAAAAAATCACGTCAGAATTTGATAGATGCTCGCTGGCAGGATGATTTTGGACCGTTCCTAAAAGTTATGATTGTAGTTTGAGTACTTTATTGGATTTATATTTTTACTAGGAAACAGAAGAGGGGATTTCAGAGGATTTTTAACAGTAGCGCTCAAATAAAATGTTTTATTAATTGGTAACTGAACTGCAAAATTATTGGAAAAATACAAGCAGAGTGCATTCAGTTTTATTTTGTGTTAACTCACCTGCTCTGTTGAGTGTTATCAAGTAATGAGTTACACGAATAGAAATAAAAAAAAGGAAAAATAGAAATAGAATGGGATAAGGCCAGGAAGATGATGATGATGATGATGATGAGTTACAGGACTGATAGTTATTACGTTAGTAAGTATAGATATTACTTAAAAGGAGACTCCAATCACTAGTAGTTAGCCTCCTTTTAAGCAAACAAACCTCTATTTCTAAGCTCCGATCTTACATATTTAAAAATGTATTATATTCGTCATCATCATCATTTCAGCAATAAGACGTTCACTGCTGGACATAGGCCTCCCCCAGAAGGGGAGTGATTTGCCATAATCGCCACGCTTGGCAGGCGGCTTGGCGATCGCAGTATGGTTGTTACGAAGGCACAGAGAACGCTGCTACCCATTCTCTGGTAAGTCCCTTAGTCGCCTCTTACGACATCTACGGGAAGATATGGGATGGTGCTTTTCTTTACGTCTAACAATATACGGAACACCTACCCATTATATACCTAGTTGCTTAATAATTTAATATAGGTTTGTAATAAAGAAAATATTACAAGAAACATAAAAAAAGAGAAGAGAGAAAAAAAAGAGAGTATTTATTAGGGGTGGTAATAAGTAAGTCTGCACCACAATATAATTAAAAGGTGTTTCTTTAAAAAAAAAACACTTCTTTTCTTCCTCTGAATATTACCACATCTACTCCAAAACACTTCGTTTTAACACATCGAATGTGGCGCAAAGCAATCACTGTAATTACAAGTTTAATTCGCTCCGGGGCCGTTCCAGCTCAGTTTTATATTTATGATTTTTACCAAAGAGAGCCTTTGACTTGTCCCGACTATTTTAATTATTTCGTTCACAGGAAATCGAGGGTGCTGGTGTATAGGGAATGTTTAATGATGTAGTTGATGTGCTTTTGAGAAAGGTTTTGGAATGAAATGGATGTTTAAGTTTTTATAAGTTATGCAGTTTTTGTTGGAGCTCGTGGCTTAATAAGAACTGCCACTCGGGCCGATCTTTAGGTAAAGCTGTGCTTGCCTAAGTCGGTCTATAGATGGGTGACCGCCCGACATACCGAGTTTTCTCCGTGCCTCGGAAAGCACGTTAAGCTGTTGGTCCCGGCTGCCATACATATATAGATCTTTAGGTAGTCAGTGACCTGAAATTCTGACATCCAGTCTTACCAAAGAGTTTCTAATTATCTAGTATTAACTGGGTTGTGGAGGTCAGATAGGCAGTCGCTCCATGTAAAATACTGGTATTCAGCTGCATCCGGTTAGACTGGAAGCCAACCCCAACATAGTTAGGAAAATGGCTAGGCAGATGATGATGCAGTGTTTGTCGGGTTCGATTCATATGTCGGGTAAAGTGTTATTGGGTTTTTCCATCAGAAATTTCTTAGTAGCAGCCAATAAACCTGGATTTGTGCTCGGTTAATAGATAGGCTCATTCCCTATTACACGGGACTTAAAAATAAACTGACGTAATGTGGGTGTACTAAAGGGTACACCTCTGTCTAACCCTTTGTGGAATACAGGCGTGATGTTGAAGTATGTGATACTATTTGAGCCACTTAATGATCTGCTTGGTGTTTATTTTATGAAAAATTGCAAACCAAAGTTTTGCTTGCAAAGTTGAGACCCCGTATATCCCACGATTGAGCTCTGAGATAACTAGAGAAGATTGTGATAGAATGACGAGAAGATGATGTGCTACCGTAGATGACTTTCTCATACACAAATGTGTATGTATGTGTGTGTGTGTATGTGTCTTCTTAAATAAGAAGGGAAAACAACGAGAAAAATAGAAAGACCTAAAAGCAGGGACTGAAAGCGGTTACAGTTAAAGGTTAAGGTACCTCAAAAATATACCGGTACCGGTATTATTTATTTACGAAAGGTTGCCAAGAAAAAAAGATAATAATAAAAAAGGGGGTATAAAATAAAGGTTGAGCTATACCGGTACCTTTATAAATAAAGGTTGGGCTAAATCGTTATTTAACCCTAACGCGATTTCGGTACCGAAATGCATGCTAGATTGTGTATTTTGTACATTTTGTTTGCTACTCTTTTACTTATCTCTTTGTTGTGTGTGCGTGGCGAGGCCATGCATCAAAGAAAACCCCTATTTATCAAGGATTAGGTACCGCCACCGGTACATTTATAACGGTTACGGTACTTCTACCGAAATATACCGGTATGCATTTCCAACCTCAAAATTCCGCTACCGAAAAATATAATGGTATCGAAATATTTCGGTAACCTTTATTTAACGGTATGACGTTATACCAAAATTTAAAGGTACCGTAATTTTTGGGTAATTCAGTCCCAGCCTAAAAGCTCAGAAATGGCATTATGCATTTTAACAGCTACTCAAATAAAATATTTAAGACGATATTGACCCCTAAATAATTTATACACTTAACATGGTGTTCCATACCTTCTTTACCGTCACTCAAAGATAAAAATGGTAATCAATTTATTATTGACTTAAAAAACTTATCTGAGCAGCACATTGATTAAACATTTCAAACCGTTTCACTATCAGTATGTAAGGATGCCCCACCCATCCTTTGCATCGACATCGACAACAACGTTCCGTACACTATTTTAGTAGGTAGCTATGTATATTCGTATTGCATCGACTGCAAGTCACGTCGGCACTTAAAGTGCCAGCTAGGCTTCTCTGACAGCCTGATACCGATCTTATTGCTAGCTGCCAAATGTTTAGTACTGGTATTTATGAGTTTAGAAAATAGTGTTGTGTTCCTTTAAAGCAAAATTGAGCTGGACTACTTAAAGTGTTTTGTAAGGGGGTTGATTACTCTAGCTGAAAATTGTGGGCTAGGTTTTTGATGAAGAGATTGGATTTGAAATTAATAATACATACTCTTAATCTTATTCCCGGATCTCGTACATTTTTTTTTATAAAGTACAGACACAACACATAACTTAATAAAACAGCAACAACTACGAATCACTCGATTGTTTAATAACTATGTATTACGAAAGTAGAAAACCCTTTTTTTTTTGGGAGGTGGGAAATCATCAAATAACCCCTCCCGCTCTTGGGCAGTGCGGAAGGGAGTGTCAGACTTCTACAGATTAAAAACCACCCATGTTCCTTCTTAGCCCTTGTGCCGGGGCCGCCATATCTCTTTCGAACAACCCGCAGCTCCAACGGGCAAAGTAGAAAACCCTTAAGTGCCAATATAAGTTTTTGAACTGACATGGTCACTGACATTATCAATAACACTGAAAACTAACTAATTCAAATTTAGACAGTTTATCCGTGATCATTGTGCTTGCAACAGTGCTGAAATATCGGAAACTCAAATCAAACAGTAAACATGGCAAATGTCTCGTTTTCATAAATGTGTGTTAATGATAAAGGTCGTACTTTCCTTGAAAAAATTCTCATCGTCTCACCTATCATTTCTACAAATCTATAATAAAATAAAATATTACAGCGACACCAATTTCTGCAGAACTCATTCATTCCTACAACGCGTCCATGATACATAAACAGTAAAACGTTCATTGCAAGCAAGTAAAACCGAACATACAGACAAAAAGACACATAAAACAAAATGGCGGTTACGACGTCACGTTCCCCTTTTAAAAGTACATCACTGTCAAACGCAAAGTCACTTTATGACGTCACAAATCAAATATGGCGCATAACCAAACAGTGAGTATGGGAAATATGGAACAAACACAAGTACACAACACTGGATACGTTCCTTGTGTAATTCAAACCAACACGAGCTTAGCATTTCGTATTGCACGCTCTTACCCCCACTTTCATAATGTTTATCCGCCACTGACAAACACCACTAAAAAGTCAACTCTATTTTCTACTGCACAAAGTTCAAATTCAACTGTCTAAATCAAACTGCACGTAGCACTAAGCTCGTGCTGAAAAATATAATGTTTACTTAAGACTCTGTGACTTCAAAAATAAAGTAGGTTTTTGTTAAGCAAATTTTTGTACAGCGAAAGCGCTAATTGGTGCTTTTGCATTAAGATGTGATCCGTAGACCCCCATTAACTCCCCATTTTACTCACACGCTCGCGTTTCGCACTTCAACAGTAATGGATCAATTTTGTTAGAAAGTACCTTTTGGGTTAGCTTTTTGTATTCACGACGTCATTTTATTCTTTTGTGAAGGTAAGAGGATATTCAAGTGCAGCGTTAAGCGGTGGTATTAATCGAAATAAAGAAGACTGATGATGTAGAGAAACCGTGGCACCTTACTTTAATCAAAATATATCTTACTCTTTTCCCATATCCAAACGAAGTGTTTTTTTTTGCAAGAGTCTACGTCTGCGTCTTCACTTAAAAATATGAGTAATGATATAATAAGTATTAATATTCCTATGTAATAAATTGTTGTTCGTATTCCAAGGTCAAGTCATGAAACAAAATACATGTGATTATAAAATCTCGGACAATGATATAATTATCCTTAATCTTATCATCATAGTAATCACCTTTCTGCAATTAATTTGCCATGCATGGTGTTTAGCACTTTACATCTATATAAGAAACCATTCCATCAAAGAACAAAGACAATAAATTCATCATCATTCTCAACATCCCACACAATAACCATACAATCACCTGGTGACCCAAATAAAAAAACAGTATCACCTTAACTAGTGTTCTTGCACTGACTGGTAAACCCACCCGGCACAGCCATCACTCTCGATATCACGTATTAAAACCTTCGCAATAACTTCAACAATAAACTGGGGTGCCAAAAAAGTGGTCACCCATAAAAATCGAATGAGTTTCGCCTGTAATTACCCATTGACTGCAGACATTGGATCGTATATCTCTTGGATTCACGTTTTACGATAAAACAATTCGTTTTCCAATTTATTTGGGTAACGTTGTCACAGAAGTTGTAATAATTAGCAATATTTTATCGGTTTTTGGTGTAGACAAGTATTTGAGCTGAAAAATTGTGGAATATAATACGTTTTTTGTGACAATATTTTTTTAAAATCAAATTGAACAAAGCAGTAATCCAAATAGGGACATAGAAAACAGATAGTTTTAAAAATATCAGTTTTTAATTTTCAGAGCGCATGGCTATGAGCTTTATCCTTTTACGTCGAAAACTGTTCCTAGATCACATCAAAGTCACTTATTTTCCACCTTTTAAATAAATATTACAAATATGTGTGGGGTCGCTAGACCTTACTGCCCACAAGATAAAAAGAAGAATTTTACAAATAAAAAAAATATTCGTGTCTATCTGTTTTTTTCTCATGCTTTATGAATTGTGGAGGTCAGATAGGCCATCGTTCAATGTAAAATACTGTTATTCAACTGTATCCGGTAACTTTGAAAGCCGACCTCCAGATATGGCTGTCAAGATTTCCATACAATTCGATACATAGACAGACCACGCTTCGGGGTTTAAGGACATTAAATAACTACTTTTTACGTTCCCAAGTTACTTTTTTAACTTAAACTCCCTATTGAATACACAATCTTGTTAGCATTGCAGCAGCAGCAGCTAGTTCTAAATAAAATCCCTAGTCAAACATCACGTTTTCTCAACTAACACTTAGCTTCAGACACGAGAATGTAGGCTTCGCTAAAATATTTTAAATCTCTTGAAATTCCTACATGGAAATATGTTAGTCTGTCACTTTTATTTCAACAAAGATATTTCCTTCTTAAAGTCATTCCATCTGTTCACACTTACACCTCTACAGGAGAATATTTTAGGGCACAAAGTTAGTTGAAACAGTTCAATGAGACCTTATTCGTATGACGGTAAGGAATTTTTGTAAATATGGTAAGTGCAAAACTTAAAATAGTTTTGGTGGTGTTTTAAGTTATGAAATACTGGCGAATTGAAGTCTTTTGATCTTTGTATTATTATCGGAAAGTTTAAAAAAATTAGAATCGATTAAATAATGTATGTCGCCGCGAGAGTGTCTATCTGCTGGGATCATTAGTCAATCTAATTAATAACCAGCTTATAATAAGGCCTTAAATAGATTGAGGTAGGTGAGAAAGAATGATGATGATCACCTATAACTATAGACAATAATCACTATCTGCTTAACCTTTTCCTAACTATATTGGTATTGGATTCCATTCTAGCTGAAAGCATCTGTTTACATATTTTTTATAATTATATATTTGAAATAAAGCAACTGCTCCATGTCGAATATTGGTAACCCAAAATAATATTATTAGGTAAATATTGGTAACTAGCGGACGTCACGTGGTTTCACCTGCGTAGTTCCCGTCCCCGTGGGAAAACAGGGATAAAAAGTAGCCTATGTCACCCGGGAATAGTGTAGCTTCCCAACGGTGAAAGAATTTTTGAAATCGCCTTAGTCGTTTCGGAGCCTATTCGTTACAAACAAACAAACAAATCTTTCCTCTTTATAATATTAGTGTAGATATAGCATTGGTGGCATAGTGAGCAGTGGTGGCTTATTTCATCACCACTGCTCTCAAAACGGTGAAGGAAAACTTCGTGAGAAAACCGGCATGTCTTACAACCAAAAAAAAATCGAAGACATTGTGACATCTGCCAACCCGCACTGGGCCAGCGTGGTGAATTATAACCCATCCCTCTCCTTGAGAGGAGGCCTGAGTCCCTGCAGTGGAAACATTATAGGCTGATGTTGATGATTGGTAATATTGGTAACCTGGTTAACACTGAAGAGTACAATACCCCTTGGAAAGACTGGTTTTTCAGGTTTCTGAAATATAGAGCCAATATACATACCTAAATTATGATCCTCTGAGTGGGTCAAAAGAAAGAAAGAAAGAAAGAAGACAATTATTTAACTTAGTGAAAAAATTCAGTGATGCATAGAAATAATTTAACTCACGGAAACAACGCAAGTGCACGCTTAATCTCTCTCGTTTTGTAGTCAAAGGGATTTAAAAAAAGCAGTATCAAAAGAGCATTACCACAGCTAACGAATGAATTGAATCCGTTCAATACAAACATACAAAAAGCGAATCCAACAGAAAAATAATAAAACGCAAACAAAACGAACGTTCTGTCTAACTTGTTGAGATAAATTGGTTTCTTTACAGGCGCCATCTTGAATTTAAAAAACAAATAAAATTGTTGAAAACTTTGCTATTGCACACGTGGGATTTTTATAAGCTTTTATCAAAAGTTTCATGGAAATAATTATGGGTATGAGATGGCGATTAGAAGTTATTGACACCTGTTATGTGATTGCCTCGTTGGTCGCAATTGCGAAACTGCAAGCCTCATGCTTGCGTTCTACGTTCAATGCCCGGGTCGGGTAAATAGCTACTGGATTTTTAGCTCAGGAGTGTCTCAGTATTAGCCACAAAGTGTGGCTTTGTGGCCGCTTGATTTATTAACTTGTAAAAACGCATGATTTTAGACTTTTATTATAGGCAAATCTGCGTACGTAAATGGTTAAATTAAAAAACATTAAGCAAATTAAGATTCACAACACAACATTACGTCATGACGCCTGTAATCCCCAAAGCTTTTTTTTTTTTGCCGGGTGGAAAATCATCAAATAATCATCCCGCTCTTGAGCAGAGCGAAAAGGAGTGTCAAACTTCTACTAACTAAAAACCACCCATGTTCCTTTTTAGCCCTTTATGTCAAAGCCGCGGTATCTCTTGCGAACAACCCGCAGCCCCGACGGGATCCACAAAGCTATAGGTTTTTTTTTGCTAAATCTTTAGGTGTGCCTGATAGTACACACATTTTGCTACTTATGTTTAAGTTCCAAACAACAGGAGGCAAGCCCATTGTCATCAACCGGGCACAAATCCATACTTAGAGGCTGCTACTGAAAAATTCCTTATGACCCTGATATTATACGGTTTATTTGAAATTATCAGAAACACATTCTCGCAAAGAAGTACCTCTTAAAAAAACGATAAATTCCACGTGCACACATTACTTCGCAACTAAATAATAAAAACGTATGATTCAAGCACTTTTTTGTTACAACCAAACACCCTAAAAATATTAAGGTAACCGAGAAACCTTTGAAAAAAAGGAAAAAGTAAGAAATAAAAGGAAACGTGGATATTTAATGCGGCAGAACCCGTATATATTTCTTGTAAACAAATAAAAACGATACTAAATCGTGTCCATAGCGCAAAAAATATCCCACTCTTACGGAATTCTAATGTTTGGCGTTGCGGTTTATAAGACTTCAGCGTTTAGGGATAATCTGATTATAATACCAATACTCTATAAAAAAAAAACTGTCCAAGTGCAAGTCGGATTTGCACATAAAGGGTCACGTACCATTGTAGTAGATATTGAGAGATTTTCTATTTTATTTTAGCACCATAGACTTCTTATAGGTTTTCTTGTAATCTATAAGTATTGAACCAATTTCTGCATTTTTTTTTCAAAATTTTAGGGTCGGTAGTTTCAGAGATAAGAAGGGGGAAATAGTCGGACAGACAGACACAGTTCCGTTATTTCCTTTTGAGGTACGGTACCCTAAAAATGAGCTGATATAGAGCAAACGTTGTCGAGTGGCGCAGTGATTTTTGTACTGCTTGGCCACAAGCTTCACGGTAAATTGACATGCATATTTTTGACAGCAACTGCGAAAAGTAAAGACAACAGAACATACCACTAGTAAACGCGACGTCCAAACTAAACAGGTTGCCAGAGATTATTTCTATAAAACAGATCAACTTCAAACATAAAGTACTCTTAAGTCAACCAACATCAAAACACTAAGAGAATGTAACAAACTTTCACATTCCAACATCCCTTCATATCGACAAATGTAAACAACCATCAGACACACACCGCGTAGATCTTTCGTAGCACACTCGTAGACCCTCTACACGGCTGCTACGGCGTAGCAGCCTCGTAACTATCATTGCTACGACTTTGAGTGTACTACGTGAACTGTGCTACAATAGCACTCTACGCCGTAACTCTCAGTGCGGTCTCGGCTAAGAATAAATCATTTCATAATTTCCCTCGTGTGTCGTAAGATGATATTTACTAAGGGATTGTTTTAGTTTTGATTAGTTGTTCCGGCTTAGTTTTCTGTGTAATAATGTGACTTTTATGAAACTATTAAAATTTAACTAAAAGGGTTAGTGTTTGTGTTACATTAAACTTTTTTGTATTAATACCATTTTTTTAAAATTCAATTACAAACCACAGCAAATTTTTAATTCATCTGCAGTCGTCGTCATCGGGTGCATGGCACATAAGGGCTGATTATAAATTATTAGCCGGTTTCCCGGATTAATATGATCGAAACCGGGTTTTGTATGGATATTCCAGATGTGTGAACTTGGACATAGAACATTCTATATGTAGAAATTGTAACTGTAGGGTTACGTAATTTCTGTCAACCCTTCATAACAAATAACGTTATTTTAACTTCAAACTAAAACCAGTTTTTCTCGAAAGCCTATGAATTGGTCCTCACACCATCACTAAACACCGAAATGGTCCTTTCATCCGCAGATCAGCTTATGTTTTGCACCAGCCATAAAATGGCAATAATATCAGCGGCCCTAAGAAGGATATTTTTCCAGAAAATATCCAGTAATGTTAGTTTATATCGTTCATTTTATTTTTTTAGGCCCGCCCCAAGTTACATTTAAATCTTATTTAGGACAAAAAATCAAATAAAGGATCCGTTTCTCTATCTTCTGAGATTATTTAGCATAATATTTGCATACTTTGGTTCGTATTGTTTCGTGTTTTCTTTGTGCACCAGTGAAATGAAAGAGAAAAAATTTAATTAATAAATTACTAATTAGACATTCTTCTAAAATATTCGAATACAACGTAAATATTTTTTTTGTAAATTTAAGTCGCAATCGATGATTTTGGCGTGGTCTCACATACTACTACTACTTACATATTTAAGTTATCAAGATGGATGAATTAAGCATGCTGCATTACTAAAAAAATAATTTATATAATTATTATATATATTTTTATTTAATCATATTCAATCAAGCACCATCCTCAAAATCAAGCATGTAATGCAGTGTGTTTAATGTATATGGTCATTTAAACAAAAGCCCAACCCCTATTTTAATTTCTTCCGCCCGCATCGAATAACAAACCATGATAATCTCAAGGAATATTTCATTAAGCTTCAAACCTAACAAATATTCACAAAACTTTATTTCAACGCCATCTCTTATCAGCCCCGCGAACTAACACAAAAGCTTTCACGCAAACTGTTCCCCACCGGCACCTACACGCACAGATCTGGGGAAAATTAGGTTCATATTTGGTAATATTGTCAGTTGCCTCGTGACTGGGGCCACGCGCGGACGTCTTACGGCACGGCGAGTTATTCGAAAATCCGACACCGTGTTTGTTTTAAAACAATATTATAAAATAAAAGAAAAGACAAAGTTCCTCGTTGTTGTAAATTTTGTTCTGTGACTTAAAATAAGTAGTTTTTAGATCGTGTTAGTTAAAGTGAAGTTAGGTTTAGGAAGTGTTTTTCGTCTTTTCATAGATGTGACGATATGTCTCATGCGAGATGATCGCATTTGAATGGATGTGTGAGACCCCGACATGGTTTTAGAAAGGTATGTATTGTTTTGAATGTTCAGTTGCATATCAAAAGACTTTTCAGAAAATGTATCGTGTTATTTTTTAAGATTTTTCAAAGGATTTTTCTTGAGGAGAAAATATGATTTCGACGTGGAATCGTTACGAGTCTGTAGTATTGGATGAATGGTGGATATTATTTGGGACAATATTTCTTGTATTTTCTCGAATATTATTTATTTACCTTTTTTTTGTCTTCAAATTGCTACTGCCAAATTAAGACGGGAGTTATATTTCTCAGTGCGTCCAATGATTTTGTCTGTAGCATTTTCCTCAATTACATTTCATGGTTCTCAAGTTTTGATCTTGAAAAAGTTTATAATTTATTACAAAATACTCTTCATTAGTCAAGACACAAAATTTGAAATTAGGGGAAAACGCGTGGAATCTTTACGCATAATCTTATAAATACGTCCCTTTAAATAAAAATACGAATAAATTACCATTATTTTGTGAATGAAATGTGCGAGAAAACAAAATTTATGCGAGACTTCTCCCCAACAATATCCTATTTGGGTCAACAGTGTATTGGATATTTTGTGAGAAAACGAAACTTATAAGAATACCGAGGGATCTTTGGGAGACACATTAATTTTTCGTGCACCAATCATCAGGTTTTTTTGTTACGAAACAGATAAACAGATATTATTGGAACAGGAATATCTTTATGTTATTGTTTTTTATTTCGTTTGAGTTATTATTTTGTTTATTAATTTATATACTTTAATGTTAAAAATTCTGATTGTTATTAAAGGTATGCATCGTTATTCATGGCTCAGTATTCACTCATAAAATAATTTTAGTATTATGCTATGGGAATTACAATTCCAAAGCTTTTCACATGACAAGCAATTTAGTAGGCGTCTTATTTTTTATTAATTAAGTATGAAGAGTGGGAGCGCTTACCTAGCAGTAGGACAATAAAAGCTAATAAAAAATAAATAAAATGGTGTTCATTTCTTTCACGTAGGATAGCGCTATCCTACGTGTAAGAAATGAATACCATTTACTATTAGATAAGTAAAAACAAAATCGGTAGGACTTATTCTAGCTGTGGCTTTATAGGTCAGCTATAAAATAAAACTAATAAATACTAGGTTCAGTGCTTCGAACATTAAGTGCAAGCTCTATACAGCTGGCCTCATTCGCAGACTCTCAGATTATTTCCCATAACATGATCTCTGTTTAACACAACGTTCCGTATTCTGTGTTAATTTCCATATGCATTATTAAATGGTTTGCTCAAATGGGATTATGGGGATTATTACCGAATACCTTCTGTCAATGTCGCTATTTGTTAATGGTGTTATGTCGATGTACTATACCTATACACTTCTGCCTAATCCTTTGAGATTACAGGTGTTTTGAGTTTTAAGTTGTTTTACTTTAGACTTCAGTCTGACAATCAGCTGTCAGACAGCCAATCAATCAAATCAGACGGTCACAATTTTAACCTAAGACACGCAACTCTGATTTTTCGAATTCATGTGCGTATGTATAATTATGTAACTCTTGATTCCGTGAAGAAAAAAAATTGTGAGGTAACCAGCATGCCTTAGGGATATTCCTAGATGGCATGTTATAGCCTAGTCCGAGGCCCATGGATGGCATAAAAACTGACACCAGGTTAGGTACTAAAGCAGTCTTGCCATCCCGTAGGGGCTGCGAGTTGTTCGAAAGAGATACCGCGACCTCGACACAGAGGCATGGCAGGTACATGGCTAGTTTTTAGTCAGTAGAAGTCTGACACTCCCTTTTGCTCTGCCCAGAGCGGGAGGGGTTATTTGATGATTTCCCACACCCCCAAAAAAAAATATTATATACATGTGGTTACACACTAGACATTATGACACAATAAATATACTAACTGCTGTACTCAGAGATATTTATAGATTACTTAAGCCGTCAGTTAGTAAAGATTTGACATACAAAACCTTTACTAAAGTGTCAAAATCTTTACTAAGTGATGGCCTAAGTAATCATTAAGCGTCTCTGAGTGCGGCAGTGATTCTAAAGAAAGCTTGTGAAATTTACGAAATCTCTTCGTATTTCCGCCTTTTACAGTACATAGCTGAAAGAATAGGAAATATTGCTCACAATTCAGAACAATTTTGCAGCAATTTAAAGCCATTCCACACTTTTACACCGGCTCTAGAGTCGATTGCTTTGAAGCATTATTTCGGAGCTCAGAACCATTTTTGTGACAATAGAGTGCTGGCAGCCTTTTAAAAAGGTATTGTTGAATCTGCGAAAAAATAGAAGATCATTTAAATATTCCAACTCCGTAGCGGTCGATAGTTTAGTTTTTTTTGTTTACGTAATATTCTACGGAACAGTCGTATCACAAACTCATTGGAAACAAAAAAGAAAAGACAAACTTTTATTTCTATGTTATATCATACAAACAAAACTGTTGTATTTTTTTGGTACCCACAAATAAACTTCGAAATTCCACGTGTAAAGATTCTTAGATATTCTTTTAACCTCAACCACGTTAACACAAACATCTGCACTTGAACCAAACTTAATCATATTCAGTTTAAAGCAAAAAATGTTGCTACACCACGTTTTTGGGCAGTGACAGATTCGTTCTATTTAAATATTGCAAATAAGAGGAGCTCGCCGTTATATAATACCAGCCACTCGGGTCGATTTTCAGGTTAAGCCGCTCTTACCTAGGTCAATCCGTTGATGGGTGATGATACCCAGCATGTTAAGCCGTTGGTCACAGCTGTCTGTTGTAAATCTTTGATTGTTGTTATTAGTAGGCAGTGGCATGAAAACTGGGTTCTGAAGATCAGATAGGCAGTCGCTCCATGTACAATCAGTATTGTACATTACATAAACTGGTAGCTGATCCCAACAACGGCTAGGCAGACGATGATGCTAGAATATTGAAAATAATTACTTTTGCAAGCTTGCGTGCCTTGAACATCGTATTTTCTTAATTAAAAAAACATAGGTACCCAAATCCTTTCTTTTTTTTTTTGACGGGTAAAATTATCAAATAATCCCTCCCGCTATTGCTCTTGGGCAGAGCGAAAGGAAGTGTCAGATTTCTACTGACTAAAAACCACCCATGTTCCTTCTTAGCCCTTCATGTCGAGGCCGCGGTATCTCTTACGAACAACCCGCAGCCCCGACGGGAGGTACCCGAATCCTTTACTAACAGAAATTGCTTTTAAATATTTTTTCTTTCTTTCTTTTCTTTTTTTAGCTTAAAAATAGCTTCAGCATTTTCTACCACCATCCCATTGACCCCAGATAGCATAAAAAGCTTTTAAATTGTGTCATGTTCGAACCCCTTTCGCTATAGAGTACAGTTTTTGTGGAATCCTTTGATGTTAAGAGGTGAATGCCTAAGGAAATTCTAATTAAATGTGTGTTTTCAAACATGTTTCGCTCCGGGCTATTATAATAGAAAATGCTTTTGAAGATAATTCAAGTTTTGAGTTAGGCTCGGTTGTGGTGTTTCAGGAATTTCAACTTAATTTATAGTAACTGTAGGTACACGTTACGTTTTTCATGAAAGTGTATGAATTTTTGTAACCCCGGGAGTAGGTATTAAGTTTCCTGTTCCATGCAAATAAAACTAGAATAAATTTAAAACGTGTTCGTGTATTAACAAGAAAATATTACCTTTTCCTAAATTTAACCATAGTAATCAAACTCGCCATACATTTTTCAAGAATTTAGTGTTATGTATAACTTTGGATTACTGTTAAAAAAGGATATAAGTTATGTTAAACTTATGAATATAAATTACAATTTTCATTACTTCATTGAAATAAAAGCCTAAGTTACAATAAAATTAAAACATCACAAGAATACATGTCAAGGTTCAAACCCACGCATCAGTGTGATTGGTTAATTTGTTGTAAATATGTGTTTAATTTGTGTGGTTTACTAACATAGTTCTTAAGTGATTACTAACATAATTATATGGATCTGTGTCTATTACCTGTGTGATGATTAAGGTCGGAAATAAAGTTATTATTATTTTTATTAAAAACTGGACCTGTAAGTTTCTTGAAATACGACATTTCAAGTCACCTGAAAATTGAAATTCATGCCTACCAACGAAGCGAATATCTCATTTTCCACGCCTCCGCCAAGTATCTACTTGTAAAACATTAGCAGGTTCAAACACATAGAAGTTTCTGTTTTTCTTCGCACGTAATTTATTTATTCCACAAGGGAAAAAGAATAAAAGTGTGTGCGATACACGCATACAAAATACGGCAACAAAAGATTTGCTTTACTGTATTTTATTTGAAACTAGCTGTTCCCGGCATGCGTTGCAATGCCCTTTTTCCTACCTACTACCTGCCTGTGTACCAACTACCTACCTACCTACTACCTCCTACCCTACCTACCTACTACCCTACCTACCTACCTACTACCCTACCTACCTACTACCCTACCTACCTACTACCCTACCTACCTACTACCCTACCTACCTACTACCCTACCTACCTACCACCCTACCTACCTACCTACTACCCTACCTACCTACTACCCGACCTACCTACTACCCTACCTACTTACTACCCTACCTACTACTCTACCGACTACCCTACCTACTCTACTATCCTACTTACTACCCTACCTACTACCCTGCCAACCTACCTACCACTTTCTCACCTTTTAAACCTTCCCTGGACTTACACGAATAATTCAACACTATAATTAGCCAAATCGGTCTACAACTACCTACCACCTACCTATTACCTACCTACCTACCTACATACTACTAATTTCTCACCTTCTCTGGAATGCCACGTAAATGTTTCAAAACCAAAATTAGACAAATCGGTCTAGCCGTTCTCTAGTTTTAGCGCGACTAACTAACAGCAATTAATTTTTATATTATACGCAAACACCATTTGAAAAATCGTTTTTCTATTGGGAAAGAAACAGTAATTATTTGTGATTATTGTGATAATGTCGTATGGTCTGTTTGAAGTTGTCATTCGTTGACTGAACAACTGAACGTCACTCAATTGTTTTGCCTTCCCGGAACCTCTCCACTAACACTTGAACTTTATGGGTACGGTATTAAAGCTCAAATTGATTTTACGTTTTAGTTAGAAAACGTTTGTATGGGAAAAAGAAAAGGGCTGTTTTTAGGGCTTTTCCGGCCATTATTCGAAATTTTCTCGCCGTAAGAACCATCCTTGAACTTCAACGAACATTTAAAAAAAAAAATCAGCCAAATCGGTCAAGCCGTTTTCATGCCAAGTCGTGACAACGGAAAACGGGTTTCATTTTTATATATATAGATGGTTTGTGATACAAGTCTATAATGAGGTGACATAGTACTTATTGTTTGGAAAGCAATGTAGGATGTCCAAGAGATTTATGATTATTGATTGAGAGTCAGAAAGAAAATTGTGATTATTCGGCATTAACAACGCCTTAAAAATTTAAAAAACAAATAGAACTAATAATGCCAAAAGTACCCTTATTTTTGGAGGGTGGGAAATCATCAAATGATTCCTCCTCTTCTGGGTCGAGCGCAAGATATTGTATGACTTTTACTGACTGAAACCACTCATGTTCCTTCTAAGCAATGCCAAAAAGGCCTCAGCTTAACATAAATTAAATAAAGTTCATATTTGCACTTTTTGTGGGAGTACTATTAGCTACACCTCTACCCAATCCTTCGGGGATTACAGGCGTGATATTATAATGTTATTTTGCTTCTAGCGTGATATATCTACAATATTACGAAACACGTAATTCTTTGATTGTTGCTGTTCTATCAGTATACCTCTGTCTAACTCTATAGGTAAATACAGGTATGATGATTGAGGCACAAGCGAGACCCCGTTAGGGCTGCGGGATGTTTGAAAGAGATACAGCGGCCTCGACATGAAGGGCCAAGAAGGAACATGGGTGGTTTTTGGTCAGTAGAAGTCCGACATTCCCTTTCGCTATGCCCAAGAGCGGGAGGGGTTATTTGATGATTTTCCACCGGCCAAAAAAAAAAGGTATAGATTTACTACAGACAAATCAATAATAAAAAAAAGTATATAATAATAAACATCATCTTCCTAGCCTTTTCCCAACTATGTAAGGGTCGGCTTCCAGTCTAACCGGAACCGCAGCTGAATACCTGTATTTTACATAGAGCGACTGCCTATCTGACCTCCACAACCCAGTTAATACTAGGTAATACGATACTCTTTGGTAAGACTGGATGTCAGAATTTCAGGTCACTGACTAACTGTAACGACTGCCAAAGATCTTTATAATGGCAGCCGGGACCAACAGCTTAACGTGCTTTCCGAGGCACGGAGGAAACTCGGTATGTCGGGCGGTCACCCATCCACAGACCGACCTAGGCAAGCACAGCTTTACCTAAAGATCGACCCAAGTGCAGTTCTTATTAAGCCACGAGCCCCTCCTTTAAAATATATATAATAATAAACAATGTAAAAAAACAATATGCAAGACAGATCACCAAAACTCCTTACTCTGTTCTCTCCTAGACCACAAGCAATGAATCCTCCGCTCCGCACTATTCAATCCAACTACGACTAAGTTCACAACAAAATTCTCCTCAGACAGTTCCGTACACTTAATCACATTGTGTCTGCACGCGTGCTTCTCATTTCCTACTTAATTAGTAGCTTTACCGTCTCACTAGGCTATTCTATTGGGAACGGCTAACGTTGTTTGTTAGTCGGACGGTTATACACATTTTATGGATGCTTTGGTTGCTTTTAAAAACGTAATCTGGAAAAAAATGTTTGATAATGGAGCCCAAAAGTCTGCTCAACGCAAATGGGACTGGACAGGACATGTCTGCCGCATGCCGGACAAACTGTGGGCCAAAATAGTAGGAAACTGGTGCCCTGACACAGTGAGACGGGGTCGCGGCAATCCACGAAGGAGATGGCAGGATGAACTACATAGATCGGTTCCGTCAAAACTGGAAGGAGGACGCGCGGGTTTGCGAGAAGTGGAAAGAGTGGCCTTTGCCCTGGAGTGGGATAGAGCAGGCTAGCAAAAAAAAAATGGATTCTTTAAACTGCGACATGGGAACCCGTTTTGGTGATATACTGCCTCGACGGGCTAGTGGTTGCAATCGACACTGCTGAGCATGAGTTAATTTGATTCGATGGTCGTGCCAAATGTTATTGGGTTTTTCCACTAGGAACTTGTCAGTGGTCGCCACGGAGTCTGGATGTGTGCTTGGTTGATGCCAATAGGGTCGTCCTCTATTACATGAGACTGAAACATAACTGGCAAAATGTGGGTGTACTATCAGGTACAACTCTGCTAACCCTTCGGGGATTACAGGCGTCATATTATGTTACATTTTTTTATACATTCCATCCTAAAGAACTGACCTTCGTCTGAGTGTGTACGTATTTTACACCGCCGTAACTGAATCACCAAGAGAAAATCCCCTAAACAAATGTATCATGTGCAGCGCACATAAATCTTCGTCACCATCCAGTAAAACAAAAGAGACATTGTTTAAATTCCACGACGAGCGAAATTCAAAGCATCATTTGGGAGTATTGTTAGCAACGCAAATAAAGAGAGGACGAAAAATCCGGCTCGAAGGACCGAATCTCTGAATTAAGCAACAAAAATACAGCGACATTCGAAACAAAATTCTGAACACAATTGTCAATGGAGTGCATAAATCTTTTTGTCGAGCAATTAGAGCCGGGGCACGAAAAAAGTACTTGGCACCGATTCTTCGCTAAATGTGAGTGTACTGAGCACTTCGACATTAATGTTCCTAGTAGTATTCATTGATTGGAGCTATTCAAGTCGGGTCGCGACCTCGATTTGTTTGAGATTTATTCTAGATGGGATAGCTTTTCTGTTAGTGTATTGGCAAGGCAATCTTGGAACGAATTAAGAGATTGAACTAGACCTATTTTTGGACGTTAACTTTCGTTTTTATTTCTTATTGGACTGGGTAAAGGACCAAAGACCTTTTGATCAAGATCTTTTGATTTCGATATTAGTATCTCTTTACTTAGTTTGAGAGATTTTGATAAATCATTCATTAATACATTTCTGTTTTGAAATCACGTTACAACATCAAAGAAAGCCATCGAATCCAGTCGCTGTGATCGAAATCGGATAGGTGGCATCATCATCATCATCACATAACATCACGCCTATAATCCCCGAAGCGTTAGGCAGTAGTGTACTCATTACTACACCTACATTTAGCCAATAAATGTTTGTCTCATAAACGGAGGCAAGCCTATTGGCATCAACCGGACACGGATCGAAATTCCGTGGCTTCTATTAAGATATTTTTGATGGAAAAACTCAATAACACTTTGCCATACCTGGGAATCGAACCAAGGATCTCATGCTCAGCAGTCGCGCTTGTGACCAGTAATAGACCAACGAGGCAGTCACATCACGTAGTAACTGATATTTACTATATTTTTTTTTTTGTGGTGTGGTAAATCATTAAATAATAATAATAATCATCCCGCTCTTGGGCAGAGCGAAAGGGAGTATCAGACTTCTATTGACTAAAAACCACCCATATTCCTTCTTAGCCGTTTATGTCGAGGCCGCGGTATCCCTTGCAAACAATCCGCAGCCCCGACGGAGTATTTACTTCACTTGCGACAATCGTGTCCACCATACACGAAGTTATTTTCAAAGATCAAAAAATTACACACCAGACTTTTAACTGAATAATCATAAACAAGCTGCCTTAAAAAAAAACGTCCTCCAAAACTTGGGCCTCTGATTGAGCGTCACAAAGCGCTACACATAATCTGTCATGTTCCTCCAGTGACATCATCAATATTAATAAGATCTGGTGTCTTTATTAATATTCTACCAGCGGAACCACTCTGTAGTCTTCTCGTTTGCGAGGCGGGGCCCAAATCCTTCATATTTTTAAGGATTTAGATGACATCCGTTATGCACAGTGTTTTGTTTTAGAAGTGGATGAGGGGACTATGGGATAAGTTTGCTTGTTTTGATGGGTATGTAAGGCGGGGTAAAGCTGTGTTGTTTAGAGAAAGTTACATTTTTTGTTAAGAATAATGTTAGGAATTACTTGAGACATTAATTTTGAGATAAAACAAAGTCCGATGAGTGGGGACTCTCTTACATTTTGAGGAACTTAGTTTAGAAATGTATTGTTAGATTTGTGTTAGATGAATTTCACAATTAAAAACTGTTTAGCTATTACTCGATTGAAGTTTTTAAGGACTAAACCCAGAACGTCAGGTAAATATTTTTATTGTACTAGCATTAGCACGTAGGAAAATATGACGTACGTACGCCTACGGATGGTGGGCTTTGAGCTCCGAATTTTATTAACACTGTGATCAAAATTTAAAATTGAATACGCACTCTTCACTCCAAATTTTAAATTTTGATCACAGATTAAAAAACTCTTTTATTTTTCAGAACATTGAACTGTGAACGATTTAAAACGTAAATTCAAATTGCTGATAAAAACGAACAGAATGTTACTTCCACCATTCAAAATGAAATCAGTTTTAAAATGCAAAAGTTTTTACTTTTAGGAGTTAAAAGAAACAAACCTATACATTTCTGTATAGGGTAATTCGTTCGTTTTCTTTGTCATATTTTAATATTTATGTGCTTAAATTTCATTATTTTGTGAATCGATTTTGAACTTTATTGTATGTTTTAATGTTTCCGTTTTGCCATTATTCCAGCGTATTACTTAAGTTTTCTTCTAATATAATTCAACCAAATCACTTGCTATTCATTATTTCTACTAGCTGCAACAGTTTCAATTCATTTCGCAAAATTCTCCAATCTCAGCTGTACATATTAATTACGCGTTTTTCCTCCCACTCTTTGAAAAAATTTACTTAGTACTGAAAACTTTCATGCCAGTAACATCTCTATCATCAGTACAAAGAATACATAATTCATTGCGCACTCCTTGCACGTTCGCAACAATTTATTTGACCCGAAAAATCTAGCCGTATACAAGAGACATAAACTCTTACATTTTATTATCCCGACAAATCTCTACTAAAGAATCGTAAAACGTGTTAGTTTTTAATAAAATCCTATAATGTATTCAAGGCAATGTTTTACTGCACTTGTTTTATTCGCATTCTATAAAAATGCTCGTGAAACTTATTTAGATTTGGTTATATTGGGTAGTTTGAAGTTTCTGTTCATTGAAATTATAAGGGACTTGCTTTTGCCAGCAGATTTGGTCTCTAAATTGTGTACTGTACAGTTTCTTAATAAAAAAGCAAAAGGGATTGTTGTCCAGGCCGTCGCGTCATCCGCGTTGGAGTTAGACAATATCCTAAGAGCACGTACCGTACCTAATATAGGGACAAAAATTATCCGATTTAACCCAGCCCATGGTCTGCCCTTGCTCATTCAAATGCGTTAAGGTGTGAAAAGGTAACAGACATAAAGTTACTTCCGTTTTTATAATATTTGTGTGAAATGTATGTTATCGAAATGGAATGGGTCTTTTGATGTTTTCCTTATTTTTCCTTTTCAGTGATGTATGATGCCTTGATAGTGGGTAGTGGAATCATGGCAGACATGACGGAAATGTGGTCACTGTATGTTGTATGATTAATGGCTGCTCTTATCAATTTGTCAGGGGAAAATCTCTACGTTTGTTTCCTATTTGTTTTTCATCGTTTTGGTGCCTCTGCAAGGCAAAAATTGTTTGATTTACTAACTAAAACTATTTTAGAAATTATTAATCCCCTAGGATAAAAACTAACCTAATTGGTGATGATGTACAGGAAGTTCAAGTGCCTTGTGCTTGCTGCCGTCGTACGTGTCCATACGTGTACGTGAACATAGATGGAGCAAAAGAAGTAAAAAGGAACGTAGCTCTTGACCTTCTGTAGTTCGTACGTACTTCCATGAGAAAAAGGCGTGAGTTTACGTTTACGACGTAAATATGTCAATGAGACAATGATAGACTGATCAACACGATAGAGATATTAACAGGAAATTTAGTTACTTACTTATCATATCATTTAAAAACAAAAAATGTTCACAAGAAAACACAAAAACAGGAAGCAAGTACTTTAAAATATGTACATAACGAAAAAAGTTACCACAGAACTCACTGAATCGCCAGCGAATATAATGAACAAATGAAACCGTGGCTGACATGAGCTAAACAACAAAATGTACATACACAGGATAAGTCAGAAAATCTACAAACATAAATAAAACTAGGCTTACATGCGGGTCTCGAAAGCTACTACCGAACAGTATAAAAAGAATGACACGGATGTATTTCCACAGGTTTGTGATAAAACTAAATTCTAGCGTTTAAAATACATTTATGAACGTTTCAGGTTCAGCCTGTAGTGTGAAAAAGATATGTATATTTATGGCCTCAATTCGTGATGTGTTTTTTTAAGTGTTAACGTGCGAATTTTCTTTTTTATGTCTCTCGAAATATGGGTTTAGAATTTTAGCGTTTGTATTAATGGAACCTGCTATAAATATGATGAACTATGCAAAAACATAGTTTTCATGCTACGTTCCGTGTGCGTGGATGGTCATAGATTGATTAATTTACTATCAAGAAAATTTAGAAATTATTTATCACGGGATGTTGCTCGCGATTTCGTTCATGTGGAATTTTTGATGTGCTATTCCAAACTATTATATTTGTCTCTTTGCCAAATTTGATTCAGATTCGTTCAGCTGTTCTGACGTGATTGAGTTACAAACATTCATTCATCTATCTAAACTTTCGCATTTATAATATTTTGTATTTAAAAGTATTAGTTAGTATGTATAGTGTTAGTGTAGTAGTATAGTAGTAGTTTTAACTTTTATGCTCACATTGTTGTACAGAGGCGGATAAAATATCATTGGCATTTTTTATCAGGCAATCTTTTAATGAATATAGATCTGTTAAGACGCTGCTATCAATTTGTGAGCTGCGTTGACTGTTTATCTAAAAGGTGATACCCCCACATATTCCTAAAAATCCCCAGACCTGCACAATCCTATTCCGCATTCTCAGAAACCAAACCGTGAGTATACTGTCAGTTTTCTCAGAAAACGGAATAAGATTGTACTAGTTCCTGCAAAGCGTGAATGATACCGTATGTTACTCCTCTTATTTCACGACATCTTTCACGGCAGTTCCTCTAAAAGCTCATTTTGAACATGTTACAAGTCGTGAGCAATGGATGCCGTCGAGTGCGTTTCCTTGTACCACTGATATTCGTAGAACGTCATATTTTCTTGTATAAATGTTGTATCTTTATTTGAGAGTTTGTCTGGATGCGTTTGTTTGTTTTATTCTTGCATTTTTATAGTATAGTAATGCTAGACTGTATAATTCGTTAGTTTTGAATTGAAAATCGGATTTATGTCTGTTATTTCGTGTTTTATTTAAAATAAGCGACTGAGTTTTAATAAGTAGGTAATTACTTTAGAAATGGAATACTAAAGCACCACAGATATCTCGATTTTTCATTTAATAACAAAATAAGCTCATTTAAAGTCTTTTAATTATTTCCGAAATTAAGTGCCTCTTTTTATTAAAAAAATACACAAATCGCCGCCGCGACTGCCTCGTTTGTCTACTTACTGTGACTGTGTTTGATTCGCGGGTTGGGCAAAATGTTATTTAGTATTCCATCAGGAATTTCTCAGTAGCAGTTACGAAGTATGGATTTGTGGCGAAATGTGATTGTACTAGGTATACTTCTGATGATGATGATGATTATACGCATAAGTATCAAAGAGCATAATATATTAAATATGTGCATATCATTTTTTTTTTTTTTTAAGTAAACATGGTAAATATCCCGTTTTCAGTAAAATAATAGTGAGTCGTGGGTTTGAACCCAGTCAGGTGCATTACTTTGTGTAATTTATTTCATCACCACTGCTCTCAAAACGGTGAAGGAAAACATCGTGAGGAAACCGGCATGTCTTAGAACCAAAAAAATCAAAGCCTTGTGACATCTACCAATCCGCACAGGGCCCGCGTGGTGGATTATAGCCCATCCCTCGCCTAGAGAGGAAGCCTGAGTCCCTGCAGTGGGAACACTATAGGCTGATGATGCAGAAACCACAGAACGCCACGTGCTACGATCCTTATATACCTACTCCTTTTGCCTCGTCCACATTCATACATAATGATACATCTGGTCATACACGCACGTTACTATAATATATAACTATAATTAAGTACCTATTACCTGTAAATATTTAGAACTAACATAGTTTATAAGTTAAATTGCTACTAACATTCTAGAATTGTAACTATGTTGTGTATGTCGGTGGATTTTATTGTTAGTTGATTAAATAATTATTAGTACCAAGTAGTAAGTAAGATTGTTCACTGTTTTTGTAAAAGAGCGCTACTCGCCATTAAACGTAAAAGTTTGGCGAGTGTCACTCTCTGTACAAAATTTTCTTTAAATAAATAAAAAAGAAATGACTATCAAACACATTATCTGCCTAGCCTTTTTCCAACTATGTTGGGGTCGGCTTCCAGTCTAACCAGATGCAGCTGAACACCAGTATTTTACATGGAGCGACTGCCTATTTGACCTCCACAACCCAGTTAATACTGGGTAATACGATACCCTTTGGTAAGGCTGGTTGTCAGACTTTCAGGTTTACTGCCTACCTGTAACGACTGCCAAAGATCTTTATATGGCAGCCTGGACCAACAGCTTAACGTGCTTTCCGAGGCACGGAGGAAACTCGGTATGTCGGGCGGTCACCCATCCACAGACCGACATAGGCAAGCACAGCTTTACCTAAAGATCGACCCGAGTGGCAGGTCTTATTAAGCCACGAGCTCCTTTCAAACACACTGCCTGTCATTTTCTAAAAGCTCAGGTCACTGAGTCTATGTTTGTCTTGAGTCTATATTCTAGTCTAGCTTTATCATTGTGTTCACTTCACTGAGTTGCAGGAAGCTTTGACTTGTGTTTCCTGTTTCAGCTCCGATTATCTGCTGAGTGCAGTATTCTCAGATGTTTTCTTGTTATTTGCTTATTCATAACTAGCTGACCCACACAACTTCGTCTGCGTCACATAATATTGCTTATAACCTTTCTCGATAATTCAACTATCCAACATATTAAATTGAGTTAAATCGTACTCGTAACAAACAAAAAATCTTACCTTTCCTCTTTATAATACCTATTAGTTTAGATTGGCTTCGATTATATTATTAAAGTGACATTTACTATAGATATCTCTTACTGTTTAATATACAGTAACACCTTGTACTTGTAAACATTATGGTGCAGTAAATATTTTGAATTTCTCCGGAGCCCCCAGAGGCCAGAATCCCCACGCACCTACCGCACCGGACCGAATGACTGCCACTCGCTAATTATTTTGTCGCCCGTATATTTTTACATTGCGATATCTTCTAAGATATTTGTTTAAACTGTATAGAGTAAAAAGCACAAATATTCTATATTAAATTTCCGTGCTAACAAACGTATTTATTTAGATATAGATTAATACCATATGGGTTAAATAAGCTTCGCAAAATATCATTCTTTTAAACCTAACATTTTAATATTAAAAAATGGTTACAGTGAGTCAATCTTAAAAGATAAACATATGCTGTCGCGGACTTTTTTTTTGAACTTTTAAAGAGGAACAATTCCGTCATACATGATATTTACGTAACTTAAACCGTTTTCGCAGCGCACGCAACGGAAGCTCTCAAAAAGGAATATCTTTTCCCGTTTTTGCAACATTTTTTATTTATGCTCCGCTCCTATTGATCGTAGCGTGATGTTATGTACCCTAAAGCCTTTCTCGATAAATGGACTATCCAACACTAAAAGATTTTTTCAATTTCAACCAGTAGTCCCAGAGTTTACCGCGTTCAAACAAACAATCAAACAAACAAACAAACAAACAAACAAACAAACAAACTCTTCAGCTTTATAATATTAGTATAGATATTCCTTGCTACTGTTATGAATTAAAGACACTATTAATGCGTGTTGTTTTCTAATCTTAGTTCGTTGTCCGTTTGGTTCCTGTATGATGCTTTTCTGAGATTATTTAAATTTAAATAAGATAAGGAATTACGGGTAGGATAGGGAAATTATGTTAAAATTTACGAGACTTTTTTTTTGTTAAGTTTTGTGTGTTTGTTTTACGTTATTTGTACATGGTATCGAACCCCAATAGAAACTATGTTTTGGAACTATTGGGAAATTATGTTTTTTTTTCTACTCCTCCGCTATTCTTTTCTGATTAATTTCGTTGCGGGATCCAAGACAGTTAAATCGTTTCCCGGGGACTTCGTCGAGCTTCATTGTCTCGGCGCTTTTCAAGTGGTCACCACTGTTGATTCTGGCTAACAGGAGTTACAGTGGTTTGGGAATAGTGTGGCTGGCTTGTCCTGAAAACTTGGGTATCGATCCCAAGACCTCAGCCTCACTAGAAAGGCTATAACCACTGGATCAGCCAGATCATAAAGCCAAAAATAGATTTCAACGTTTTAAGTCATTCAAAATTACCCAATCTACAGGTGTTAAAGCTATTACCAGTTGTAATAAACTTCATGTACAAAATTAATAATTCTCCGCACTACTAAGGCTCCTCAGACACCGACACGTTACTCAGAACAGTCCGAACTTGTGGCACTACGATGTCCTTTACAAGTTGTAAGCAATGGTCCACACGGAGTGGAGAGTCTTGTTCTCTGAAAATCTATGTGCCTCTAATGCTTGAACCTTGTTGGGCTATTTCGTTGACCATTTCCACTGAAGAACAAACGATTAAAGGCCGTTATTGTTTGTTTTTGTTGTGTTACCTACTTTATATTTTCTTTGTCTTTGTCATTTATAGATCTTTGGCAATTGTCACAGGTAGTCAGTGGACCGAAAGTCTGACAGTCATACCAAGGGAGATAGGAGGTCAGATAGCAGTAGCTCCATGTAAAATATTGTAATTCAGCTAAATCTGGTGGCACTGGAAGCTGAGTTCAAGATAGTTGTGAGAAAACTAGGCAGATAATAATGTCTTAGGTTTGCTTTTTAAATAAAAATCCTATTAAATGTTTGTGTCCATTGTCGTCAGAAAATGTGTGGTAAAGCGTTATAAACTATTTTTTGTACATATTTCGAAATCGGCCATCATAATCAGAACTTAATTTATAATATACTAGCTGATGCCCGCGGCTTCACCCGCGTGGATGTCGGTCAAATTATATACTAAAACCTTCCTCTTGAATCAGTCTATCTATTAAAAAAAACCGCATCAAAATCCGTTGCGTAGTTTTAAAGATTTAAGCATACATAGGGATATAGGGACAGAGAAAGCGACTTTGTTTTATACTATGTAGTGATATATAATATATAATAAATTATTTTTTTCTTAAATATCTTTAATGTCACATCTTTTTCTTATATTTTATTCCCCTAATAAAATGTCGTATCCATTTACTGAATTCTCAGTATATGAATAGCGCTATCCATTCCATTAACTAAACAATACTATCAAATGACGAGTCCCTGATACTTCGAGAACTATCTTTTCTCCTTCAAAACTAATAAGCAGGCGTTTTCCTGTTGATGTTAGCGATATTATACGAAATAGGCGCCGAGTCAACAGTATCGGCTTATAGAAAACTAGCTCGAGTGGTACACTCGAGATTCCATGATCCTAATTTGAAAATAGGAATAGTAGGTAGTCGAGGGCAATATTATAGGGTAGTTGACAAAAAAAAATTTAATCAGTCCGTCAGAAATTTTCCAAAAAATATTGGGCACGTATTTTTTCTTTTTTCACATAAACAATAAATGAAGACGATACAGTGCTTCGAAAAGTCGCGTGACGTCACAGTTTGGTACATTTTTTACAAGAAAGTGACGTCACCAGCCCCCGCTTACGATCTTTGACACGTTATATTTTCGTAAATTTTTATTAATTTGATAAAACAAAAAACACGTATCCAATATTTTTCGATAATCTAACAGACGGACTTAACAGAATAATATTTTTTTTAGTCAGTAAACTACCCTATTAGACAAGTAGTGGACTGAAAATTAAACAAAATTTATAGTGGTCGGATTTTTGTATTACTTTTATTGTTTTGCAGAAATGTTAAGAAGGCGTAGAAAAAAATTGGCTCTAGCGGCCATTTTTTATTTTCGATTGAGGAATACTCATGCTGCGCCGACCCCATGAATAACACGACCCCGCTAATGAAAGGGCAAGAGAAATATGTTTTTTTTTCATTTCTGATCCCTTGTAATTGTTGACCAACCAACAAGAAACAGAACATAAGCAGTCCAGTATCTTGACCCTTCGACTTTGTCGTTTGACAGCGGTTCCGTCATGTTTTCCGGGATTCTTCCGGAGCAGGTCATTTTATTGTTCTTTTTGCCTTGTACCTTGAACACGTTCATACTCCTAGCAGCAGTGAAATGCTTTAATATTATAGATTGTTATTTAGAGGACTTATTCCGTTTGGCTTGTGTATCATATAAGCAGAAAATAAATGGATTTCGTGCATTGAAAAATTACTGTTTTATTATGTTGTTGCAACTCCGCAGTGATCATACAGCGTTCAAGTTGTTGCAAACTTCGCAAGTGACACTACAGTATCAAAGCTTAAAACATTGTTCTACTGTCCCTTTCTACAGTTCTCAAACTAGAATTAAAACTACAAAACTAAAAAGAACATCCCCTAACCCTTTCAATTCTCAATTCGACATGGACGCCACTATTCCACCAAAAAGTCCTGCAACCGACCTCACATGCCACAACGACCGTCACGTACGCTACACGTGCTTACACCTCATTGGTTAAACCTTCCAATGGATCGCACGTTTTTTTGAATACTTCTTGTAAGCATGTCCCCATGTGAGATGTGTTTTGAATACCCATTTTTGAGTCAGGTCAAAGATGGTTTGAGGACACAAATGCCATTGAACTAAAGCTACTCAAATAAGCGGCATTTTGAAATGGTAGTTTGAATTCGTAAGAATTTCGTCCACACCAGTAATGATGGGGTTGACTTTCAGTCTAACTGGATGCAGCTGAATACTAGCATTTTACATGGAACAGCGGCCTATCTGGCCTCTAACTGACTGCTTGTAACGAGTGTCAGACATTTACAAATGACCGTATACAACTGGGATAAGCCCAATTGCCTGGCACCACGGATATTATTGTCATTACCAACGGCTTAACTTGCTTTCCAAGACACAGAGGAAACTGCGTGTGTATTGGCGGGTTACCCATCGACAGACCAACCTAGCCAAGCACAGCGTTACCTGTAGTTTGACCCGAGGATCACTCTGCTTACGACCTAGGTACTTTTATTGTCACTTTTGTTAAATTCAGGTTATCCTTAATTTTTTAACGATGAAGATGTTATTTTTTTTTCTAGCAAACACAAATAAGTTTTCCGTCTTTCAATTCCGTACATGTAAACTTTATTTTTACAAAATTCATTGAACTTCGGTTTTATTTAAATCTCCAAACAAAACAAAACAAAAATCACATATCCAATGCAACCTCCTAACCGTTGATCAAATAAAATTTCAAAATGAAACCCAACACACATACCTAATCCGTTTTATTGGAAATCTAATCTCATTCAATATCCGGCATAATGAATATCCGACTGGATTTGTGTTACTTTTATTTGAACCCGGTTTCAAATAACACACATACATAATCACACATTCTGAATACAAATATTAATCAATGTAAAAAATACGAATGTGTGTGTGTGCATGTAAATGTGACTGTGTTGTTGGTCTAGTGGTAGTGGTTGCAATCGCCACTGCTAAGCATGAGGCCCTGTGTTTGATTCCCAGGTCGGGAAAATTGTTTATCTGGTCCATCTCTGTCTAATCTTCAATCTCTGACTTTTCCTAGTCCACTATTTTTTTCTGATTAATTTTATTGCGGGATGCAACACAGTTAAATTGTTGCTCTAAGACTTCATCGTGATGCATTGTCTCGGCGCTATTCTGGTGGTCGCTACTGTTGATTCTGGTTTAAGGAGTTGCAATGGTTTAGGAATGGTGTGTGTCAAAAACAACTATAACCTAGGTTAGGACAATGCATACTTTCATCCCACAATTCGTTATTTTGTTATCATTTTCGTCAAATTCACGGGTGAACCCTTTTCTTTTTTTTGGTGGGTGGAAAATCATCGAATAACCCTCCCGCTCTTTGGCAGAGCGAAAGGGAGTGTCAGACTTCTACTGACTAAAAACCACACATGTTCCTTCTTAGCCCTTCATGTCGAGGCCGCGGTATCTCTAGTGAACAAACGGCAGCCCCGACGGGACCCACAGCCCCGACTGGGCGGGTAAACCCTTTTTTTTTTTGGACGGGCGGAAAATCATCAAATAACCCCTCCCGCTCTTGGGCAGAGCGAAAGGGAGTGTCATACTTCTACTGACTAAAAACCACCCATGTTCCTTCTTAGCCCTTCATGTCGAGGCCGCGGTATCTCTTGCGAATAACCGCAACCGGCGGCGGGGACGAGAGGTTCTCTCCCTCTCACGTTCCGCCACCTCCTTCGCTAGCATCACTGCTTCGCAGAAGGAGACGACGGCGTCCCATTCCTTCTCGCCCCGGACCATGGCTTGCACCAGGGCCGGACGCGAGGGGTCGCCGCCGTCGATCGCCGCTACGAGAACACGGCGGGGCTCCGCCCAAGCGGGACACACCTCCACGATGTGCTCCACCGTGTCCTCCGGCCGATCCTCACAATGGTGGCATCCGGGCGTTTCCTCCCGCCTGATGGTGGGCGGGTGAACCCTCCAGTCACAAGCTAGTGGGATCCAAGTATCAAGCTAATATTTCCAGTATAAGCGGACCTCACGTTGAACCAAAAGTCAAACAATAGCAGGTCAGTTTATAAAGGAATCGTGTAGCTAGTCGTTGTGTATACCGAATGTAATACAAAAGGGAAGATAAAGTTTATGATACTCGTTTGCATATTTCAACATTTAATTGCACAAATAAATGATTTTAGCTTCGGATAATGGTAATGGCATTGGCCGTCCATAAATGATTTTATAGTAATAAAGATTTTTGTTTGTGTTTATTATTTGTTTAGGTTCCAGTTATTGGTATTGTGTTAAACGATTATTTATATGCACATTTGTTTGGATACAATATGGTATTTCACCAAAAAAATCTAATTAGTCCATCTGATAAATTATCGAAAAATATTGGATACGTGTTTCTTGTTTAATCAAATTAATTAAAATTTACGATAATAAAACGTGTCAAAGATCATGAGTGCTTATGACGTCACTTTGTGGGTAAAAAAGTACTAACCTTGTGACGTCACACGACTTGACACGACTTTTCGAAGCACTGTATCGTCGTCATCTTTTGTTTACTTGAAAAAAGAAAAAATATGCGGTCATTATTTTTTGAAAATCTATCTGACTGACTAATTAGATTTTTTGTGGTGAAAAACCTGTTGGTTATATAGACTCCAGTTGGTAACTGTTAGTTTTTGTAACCTTTTCCTAATTAGAGGAACCTAATTTGACTGCCTCGTTGGTCTAGTGGTCAAGCGCGACTGCTGAGCATGAGGTCCTGGGTTCGATTCCCGGGTCGGGCAAAGTGTTATACGGTTTTTCCATCAGAAATGTATCAGTAAGAGCCACGGAGTCTAGAGTTGTGCCCTGTTGATAGCAATAGGCTCGCCCCTATTACATGGGACTTAAACATAACTGGCGAAATGTGGGTGTACTATTAGGTACAGCTCTGCCTTATAACCCTTCGGGTATTACAGGCGTGATGTTATGTTATGTTTTATTAGATGGGTTGATGAGGCATTGGGTCCGATTTTTAAATCGGGCAAACTGTTTTTCAGTTTTTTCGTTAAGTATTTTTCGGTAGCAGCCACGGAATTAAGATTTGTACTTGGTAGGTGGCAATAGGGTCCATCGCCTCCACATGGGAAAACGTAACTGGCGAAATGTGGGTACTTTTAGGGTAAACCTCGGTCTAATCTGTTGGAGATTACAGGCGTGAGGTAAAGTATGTGTGTGCAATAAGAAAAACGAATACCTCACAGAGACATGACATTTAAAGAGCTCAAAAATGTCACATAAATTAAAACATAAATTTATCTTTATTTATGAATACTAAGAAACAATTTCAAACTGCGTGGGAGTAAATTTAATTATGTCAAAACCATATGACACTCTCCGAGGTCAAAAAGGTCAGGTTAATAAAGGCTTTACCTTTAATAAAGTTACACACAATACAGAAATAGAACAATCAACTCTTGTAAGTTCAACGAACTATTTCAAAGGTACGTACAGATTAGACCCAAGTTTCAATTTACACGAGACTTCGATCACAGACCAGACATTCGAAGTTGTGTTTGATAGACTGATAAACGGGTTATGGAGGTATACTGTGCTCGTAATTTAGATTCCATATACATAATGGATAAGAATTGCCAAACTAAATTAGCAGTGGGCAAGGCACATTGCTCGCTGGAGGATGCCGATGGGGCCGAAAAGTTCTGGAGTGGCGACCGCGAACCGGAAGACGTTGCGTTGGAAGGCCTCCCATTAGAGGGACCGATGACCTGGTGAAGGTTGCGGGGACCCACTGGATGCGAGACCCACGGGGCCGGTCAATGTGGCGACGCCTGAGGGAGGCCTAAGTCCAGCAATGGACGTAAATTTTTTTTTTTTTTTATAAAAACTTTGCCCCACACTAGGAATTTCTCCTGTATCGTGGGTGCGTTCACAAACATTCAAACTCACATACACAAACACACCCAGGCCCGAAACAACTATCTGTGGGCCATAAAAATATTTGTTCCGTGCGGGGATCGAACCCGCGACACGCAGCGCAGCAGTCCAATCGTTCAGCCACTGCGCCAACCGTGTCGTCCGTGTCGTGTGTGTTGTCCGTGTCGTCGTGTCGTGTCTTTTGACTGAAATGATGATGAAGAATGTTCGTAAAATATCGAAGCCGAAAAGCACTTGTTCATTCCGTCATTGCGATTAGTTTTTTTTTTGTTTTACACCTGGGAACCTTCTAGTTACGAAGATATTTGGAGTCAAACTTCCAATTTCTTCACAAGATTATTTTAAAACAATTCGTTTTCTGTGTAATAACTTTAAATATCTCCACGACCCCCTACCATTCAATGCTTTCATCAGTATACTGTTTTTAGTGTTGTTCATTGATTCCTACCGTAAAACGTGATTATTCAGCCCCAAAAAAAAAGTAGTTTTCCAGCTATTATTTTTGCAGCTACATAGTTTTATGTACAATATGCTCGGTTTACTGCTTCGTTAGGGGTTCGTTAAACCTTGTATAGACGAAAAGTGTTTTAACAATTCTATTGGCGCCACAAAAAATCATAACACATTCAATTAGACGTCTAGAATACAGTGCCCCATTGCACATCACCACGTAATCGTACCTAACCTAACACTGCCAGAAGGCAAAGAAGAAGGTAGGATGAGCTTGGAATTGGTTTGAATTGGAAACAAGGATTTGAATAGACAGTAGGTACTCGTGAAGATTACGTCATTGAACTTTCAACCTTATGACGTATTGTAAAGGAAAAGGTGGAAACTCGTGTTAACTGGTATGTGTGAGGTTATTGTAATAATCAAATAGACAGTAACTTAGCTATAGTTGTAGTTACGATATTTGTAAATTTAGGAGGCATTATATTAATGTTCATTCGCCCGTTCAAAGGTACAGATGCGGCTCTTCAAGCTATTTCAGTCTGTCTTTCTTTAATCGATTTTCAACTTTATCGCGTAAGCATTAGGTGTAATGTTGTTTGGGTAAACACTTCTTGCTTATTATGTATACAATATAAATATATACATTGTATATATAAACACCCGCCATATTCTCATAACCCTCATGGGAAAAAAGTACGTGTTATTTATGGAAAATACAAAACATCACAGAATTTTTGGTGGAGTCCTTTAGTGTAGCTGCCTATTCCCATTGGATACAAGCGTGTTTATTATGGGATTATTCAAATAAAATATAAATACAAACATACATTTGGGTTCGAATCCCAGGTTAGGCAAAGTGTGAGTGGATTTTTTCATCTGGAATTTCTCAGAAGCAGCCACGGAGTTTGGATTTGTGCCCTGGTGATGGCAGCAGTAAACATTTTTGTTATATTCATTTAAACACAAAATAAAAATGTACGCAATTTTATAGAAAATCTGTAAGTTAGTTCACCATACGACTGTGTATTTATAATCAATGACACACTGCATTTTAATTTTAATTTCCACATATTCTTCAGTAATGTTCATACTAACTTATGAAGTTAACGACAATGTGATATCCTTTATCTGCACAAGTCAATGACTAGCTAACGTTTCAAAGTCTTTGACTTCAAAACCCAGGTTTAACGAACAACTACCTCATAAATCAAATTTCTAAGATGACAGATATCCGACTTTTGAGATACCGCAGTGTCTGTACCTTTTTTACTTTCCTTAAATGTAATGATCATTTGTCATAGTATCCTTCTTACTGTATATTTTTTTTATTTAAGCTAAGGCAATGTTTTGAGTCAAGACTCACTTTACACCAAGGTTTGAAACTTGTATTCTCGTATTCTTGTATGTTTCAGTTTCGTTAATCGATTCCACTTAAAATAAAATATTATGTAAATAAAACAATTTATAGAGTTAAGAAAACTTTGTAGAAATATTATCAAAGTTGTTAGCTACATCGTTCTTCCCTATAAATATGTCCTACTAGCTGCTGCCAGCGGCTTCGCCCGCTACAACTCGAAAATTATCCAACGGGAAGATAAAATCGGAATAAAAACTAACTAAATTCTATGTGTTAATTTAGGTTATAATCTATCTGTGTACCAAATTTTATCCAAATCCGTTTGGTAGTTTTTGCGTGAAAGAGTAACAAACATCCACCCATCCAAACAAACTTTCACGTTTAAATTATTAGTAAGAAGTAAGATAATCTAGACATGAATGACTTTACCAAGATTTTGTAACAATGATTTGATTTAAAAGAGTGTCCATAGAGTGTTTTTACCATTTAAATTGATGTCTAATTGAATTAAATCTGTAAAACTTTGAGTTTGGGTTCAGTAGATCATATCGTGAACAATATCAATTCATATATAAAACCGTGAAAAACACAGGATATGTTTTAGTCAAATGTTGCACAACACTTGTTGAAAAGAAATATCACAACTTGACTTAGTGTAGGTATAAAGGCGAGGAGTAAGAGTTTCAAGATTCTAATAATAACTATCATCTCGATTAATCCTAAATTTAATCTATGAGCTCTAGCTCACAATTTAAACCGATTTCAGATTTTTTTTTCTAAAAGATAGTCCACTTACCGTAATAAGAGACTACGCCAACTTCAACGTAAAATATCTTCGCACCTAAATCTCAAAATCAATTTGCTGAAACTTACAAAAGCAATCACGATTTATCTATCGTGATAATTGTAAAACTCTGTCTAATTTCCAATCCCGCTGAGACCCAATTATGAGGAAACAATTGGCCGATTGGAACGGTCCGGTGGCGCTGTTCGATTGGTTGGAAGCAATCGATCTGATTGGTTGACGGTCGTTTGATTGTTTAGACGAATTATGATCGGTTTAATTTGAATGTGTGCAGTCTTTTTATTTGTTGAGTTTGAGGTTTTTGGTTGAAATTTAGAGCTGCTTTATGTACCTACCATACGCCTGTGCACGCGGTACATCGCGCGTGTAGTTGCTAAAACTGTTTTACCATTACCAACCACACGGGCGATGTACTGTGTGCATCGTGTAATCGCGCGGGCAAAAGTGTGGTGAAGCTTGAGCGTGTGTTAGGCCCATTAGGGATGAGACAAGTTGGTATGAATGAATGATAAAGCAACTGTGGAAACCAGAACGGTCTGGTTTGACGGTACAGGATTTCAGCAGTATTTATTTGCAGGTATCCGGGGTCCGCAACTGCTCCGTAATTTCACTCGATTTCGTCAATTTGCACTTTTGATAGAGTGAATCCATTATGGTTGCGGTTTCCTGATTTCATTACCTTAAAAGGGGCATTTACCAGTTTTCTCGCTGTTACATTGCGATTTTATTTTAGAAGCTCGTGGCTCAATAATAACTGGCACTCGGGTCGATCTTTAGGTTAAACCAAGCTTGCCTAGGTTGGTCTGTGGATGGGTGACCTCCCATTACATACCAAGTTTCCTCCGTGCCTCGGAAAGCACGTTAAGCTGATGGTCCCGGCTGCCATATAAAGATCTTTGGCAGTCGTTACCGGTAGTCAGTGACCTGAAATTCTGACAACCAGTCTTACCAAAGGGTATCGTATCACCCAGTATTAACTTGGTTGTGGAGGTCAGATAGGCAGTCGCTCCATGCAAAATACTGGTATTCAGCTGCATCAGGTTAGACTGGAAGCCGACCCCAACATAGTTGAGAAAAGGCTAGGTAGATGATGACATTGCGATTTTATTTTAATTTTGACAATATTAATAATTGAGTCAAATTATTTTACTTTACTTAAATTTAACTAAATTTGCTTAATTTCATGGCAGAATAAATTAATTTATTCTGCCATGACGAAACCGAGAGACACTTGTTCTTCTCGTCATAGTGATATTATTTCGTTTTAGGCAACATGTTCCAACATTGAAATTGGATTAAAAAAATGTAAATATCGTACTGTATCCTAAATACCTTTAATGACCGCTGTACTACGCAATGAATCACAATATTTGAGTGCTGTAATGGTTTTAGAAATATTTTTTGTACCAAGTCTACGTGGCGAGTCCGCTAACACCCTGTATAAATCGCGGAACAGTATCATACATACAGTAGGGGCAATACTAAAGCTACAAAAATCGAGTTCAGTCAAACGATATGTTTGCGCCATCTTAGTTTACGGTCGGGTACAGTGCACATCTTAAAACTGACGTTGAATAGGGATTGTATGGATAATGTACTATTTTTCTTACTTGAAAAGCTTTTCAGTTTTGTAATATAGTTTCATCTGATTTATCATTATGTATTACGTAGGTACTCGGTACAAAAAAATATATACTTGACGGGTTGAGAACCTCATTCTTTTATTTTCCTCGGTTAAGAACTGCAAGATTTCTATAATTCCTATTATCATTTTACTTGTGGGTATAAAAGTATGACACATTTTTTTATTCAACTTTTTTCAGAACTTACGATAATTAATTATCATAAAATTTTCATTAAAAAAAAATTACGACACGTCGACGTAAGTGAAACTATCTATTTTAAGAATATAATTATATTAACTTAAACTAAATAATAAATCACTTCCATTTAAAACAGCGCTACCTTCATCAAGAAAACTCCATACAAAATGAGGATAAATAAAAAAAAACAACCCGTCCATATATTTCAATCCCTAGACAGGTTATTAACCTCTCGCAAACGAACGCAACGACCTATTTCCTTCAGTCATACGCGACAGAGAGCGAACAGTGTGTTTTGCTTTAATATCTAGAACATCTGAATAATTATGAGGAAGAATTTAATAATGAACAGTTGTTTTAAGATGGGAAAATACCGTGGAAAGTTTTTTTAACTTAATTACTATGATATTATTTTATGTTCTTTCTCCAAAATTAGTTTACCAACATGTATGTATTTTTTATGTTTTTATTATTATATACATTATTTTTATTATTGATTTGTGTCTGAAGTCAATCGTAATATTAACTAACACCTTTCTATTGTTTCGAGTTTGGTTCCCAAACAGACAGATGTGTTGCTGGGGAGTTTGTTCCGCCACTTGTTCTTTCCAGCAAAAACACTAGGAAGTGTCGAAGGGTGGGCGTTTTAGGGGACTGTCACTTGTAAATAAGTAAACTAAAGTAAATTTTGACGTTCGAAAAGTGCTGATTATCAGTCTAGTTTGAATAAATGACTTTTGATTTTAATTGATTTTACAAAAATCATGTCAAATGACAGAGAGAAAGGAAGGAAAAAAATACCCTTGGAATCTTCCGTAGTCGTCTAGAATGGTGATTCTCCTGAATCCATAGTAACAATTTTCAGGTTGATGTGCCATGTGAAGCCTACTAACGCAATAAAATGTCAGATTAGTTGAATATTTGAAGAGGTAAGTAGGTTTTAAAAGTAATTTCATAACATGTGAAACTTGTATTTAAAAATATTAAATAAAAAATTTAACGGAATTGAAAGTAAAACCTACAATATCTCCGTAACTAGAAGGTTCGCAGGTATGGTCTAGAACAAAATAATTGAACGCAAATGAATGAAGATTGTCTCACGACTTTGTTACCCTACTATTGGCTTCGGTCAAGTTCATTCAATACTGTGAATATTAACCCTCCAATGTTTTTAACACAAAATCCACTCACATTTAAACTAAATCAAAATCCCGACATCAGAAAACTTTTCATTAAAATAATTTTTGGCCTTTCCAAACAGTTTTTGAGTTACAATCGCTTTAATCCCATTACCGTTTATCATTGCGAGTGACCTTTTCTGAATCGGCTTTAACTAATTTCTCAACTGACTTTCATCCAATTAGTAAGAAAAATATGGAGGCATTAATTATTCATCTAAAGAAAATTGACAGTCATATTATGCAAATTAGCAAAGAAAACTGGAAGTGAAATGATGTTTTCCTACTCCTTCACTATTCTTTTCTGATTAATTCCGTAGCTGGATCCAAGACTGTTAAATTGTTTATCTGGGTCTTCGTCCAGCTTCATTGTCACGGAGATTTTTTCTGGAGTTTTTTTTAGGAGTTGCAGCGGCTTAGAAATAATGTGCCGAGCATGTCCCAAACGTTGTGAATTTTATTCAAAAAGCTCTAATACGAAACCCCGAGAAAACGCTTTGAAGGAACTTTAAAAAAAATGAACAAAGATTCTTTAGTTTATTTTAAAGGAAAATTTTCGATTCTCACACATCTGATCCCATATTCAGGAAACCGCCATTCCGAATGTTAAAACGCCTTTTTTCCATACCCACACAAAAGTATTGCAACTTGCCCATACTAGCATACCAAATGGTCATGAATAGATCCCATAGAACTGATATATAGCCCAAAAGCAGTCTATAATAAATAATTTAAGGATAATTTGGATGCAAACGGCACACAAGCTCATGGTTATAGGCATTTGTTCCTTGAGGCTTTCCTTGCGTGATGGATTTGCATGGGATGGTGTTATGAAGCATCGTTCTCGTAAATGTTTATTGACTATACCAAAAACCCTTTTTTTGGACCCCCCCCTGAGAACTTAATCGTTATAAGTAAACTTCTTCGGATTTTTTATTGTAAATAAGACCGCTCGGTGTAACGTTAGTTTTACAAATAATTACAGTTTTACAAATAATGACGTATTTACGTTTACGTAAACGTAAATTATATTATTGGTATTGGTATTATTTACTTTACGTTTGTTTGTATCTTTTTACTCTAGATGGGTTTAACTTGCACGTCTTTTTAATCGTTCTCACATATATATAATATGATCTCAATATGAATGATGTAACCAAAATTTTGTATCATTTTTTTAAAAAGAACTTTGCCCCACACTAGGAATTTCTTCAAAACTATCTGTAGGCCATACAAATATTTGATCCGTGCGGGGATCAAACCCGCGACACGCAGCGAGCCATCCATTGCTTGAGCCACTGCGCCAACCGTGACGTCATTATTACTCATATAATTTCAGAGTTTTGTAGACACGTTTCCATACTAGTAATAAAGCTGAAACGCCTGTCATGTCTGTTACTATACCAACGATACTGGTAATTTTATCTGTATCATTATGTACACAATCATACTACATTTTCTTTGTATGTACGAACAATCCACGTGGCAGATATTTCGCCACAGGGTGTTTCATACTTAAGACATAATCATTTGTAATAACAAACGGGTTTTACGTTGAGGAAAATATTAATAGAAAAAAAATAAAACCGACTTCAAAAACGCCAAAAAGTGAAAAATAAACTTCTGAAGAAAAAATCAGCTTCTGAAGTCGGTGACATTTGTTTGTTTGATTTCGTTTTTTTGCCACCGACTTCAGAAGCTGATTTTTTCTTCAGAAGTTTATTTTTCACTTTTTGGTGTTTTTGAAGTCGGTTTTATTTTTTGCCAAAAAGTTTTTTATTTTTCCATTTTTAGTTGTTCCCAAACAAATAATAGGTTTTATTTATCCCCAATAAATGGAACATTACATAATATCTTACTGTCCAAATCTGGGTGTACACATCTGCGTACCCCCTCAGACCATACAGGCGTGATGTTACGCCATGATGTTGTATAAACAATAAACAATAAACATCCAAGCGATTGCAGCAATCACGACAGATTTGCCGTCTATTTTTGAAGAGTTCTATTGTATATCACCGAAGATCAGGATCAGATCTTCACCAAATTTAAATGGGACCACCTCAGAAGTATACTCTTTCAAATAAAAAAAGAATTTTGTGAATCGGTTCACAAATGGAGGAGAAATCAGGTAACATACATAAAAAAAAAAAAAAAAAAAAATTCATACAGACGAACATATAACCTCCTCCTTTTTTGAAGTCGGTTAAAAAGTAAGCCCTAATTGCGTATTTGCTTAGCTTTTATTTGGAAAAGAGAATAAAAGAATCTTACAAACAAAGATAGTCGCGAAAAACATAACCCTTCCCTTGCAGTCGGGTAAAAATTGCGGTACAAATACGTTTGTACCACAATCTTTTATTATTTTCTAAGCCCTAGCTTAGAACGTATATAATACTAGCTGACCCACGCAACTTCGTCCGCGTCACATAATATAACCTTTCTCGATAAATCGACTATCCAACATATTAAATTGAGTTAAATCGTACTCGTAACAAACAAAAAAATCTTACCATTCCTCTTTATAATACCTATTAGCTAGGATTGGCTTCGATTATATTATTAAAGTAACAATTACTATAGCTATCTCTTACTGTTCAATACACAGTAACACCTTGTACTTGTAAACATTATGGTGGAATACATATTTTGAATTTGAATTTCTCCGGAGCCCCCAGAGGCCAGAATCCCCACGTACCTACCGCACCGGACCGAATGACTGCCAGGCGCTTAATTATTTTGTCGCCCGTATATTTTTACATTGCGATATCTTCTAAGATATTCGTTTAAACTGTATAGAGTAAAAGGCACAAATATTCTATATTAAATTTTCGTGCTAACAAATACATGTATTTAGATATAGATTTATACCATATGGGTTAAAAAAGCTTCGCAAAATATCATTATTTTTAACCTAACATTTAATTATTAAAAAATGGTTACAGTGAGTCAGTCTTAAAAGATAAACATTTTTTTAGAGCTTTTAAAGAGGAACAATTCCTTCATACATGATATTTACGTAACTTAAACCGTTTTCGCAGCGCACGCAACGGAAGCTCTCAAAAAGGAAAATCTTTTCCCGTTTTTGCAACATTTTTCATTTATGCTCCGCTCCTATTAATCGTAGCGTGATGTTTTATAGCCTAAAGCCTTCCTCGATAAATGGACTATCCAACACTAAAATTTTTGAATTCCATCCAGTAGTTCCAGAGTTTACCCAAAAATCGTTCGTTCGTTCTATCAACTATTATAGAGAGGTATTATAATTGCGAATTAACCAAAATTAATCTTTATCACCCTTTGAAGTTCTTCAATAAATTCAATTGCCTTCATTGTAATGAAGCAACATAATTGTGTAGGTGTTATTTGTGTAGGAAGGCTTTTGTGGTAATTATTATATTATATTCTATTTTGATGAATTGATTGTAATGAATCCGTAAAAATTCAACTGTTGAATAGAAGTTATTCATCGATTTAATTATTATTCGGTTCACGTGTTGGTTTTAGATTGAAAGTTATAATTTCAGCGAACATTCTGTATCGAATATTCGTTTCTAAAGAAGTCCAGCATCCTATGGGATTTGTTTTTTGGAGGGGTGGGAAATCATTAAATAACCCCCCCCGCTCTTGGGCAGAGCGAAAGGGAGTATCAGACTTCTACTGACTAAAAACAACCCATGTTCCTTCTTAGCCCTTCATGTCGAGGCCGCGGTATCTCTGCGAACAACCCGCAGCCCCGACGGGCGTCGGCCCTTGCCCTTTCCATGTTGCTGACATCTCTTTGAGGCGCGCGTGGAAATTAATTAAATATTAATATCTTTTCAATGTCAATGAAATACTTTACCTTTCAAGCTCTAATTTGTTCTTTCTAGAAACACTTTCCAGTACTCCGATCTTAAAAAGTTACTAACTCCCTATATAAAGAATTTTGATGATTTATGGATAATGAAAAAAACTTATACCCACAATGTGCTTTTGGATAGCTAGAAATATCATCATTCATCATTCTCTTGCCCTTATCCCAATTCATTTTGGGTCAGCGCAGCATGTCTTCTTCTTCCATACTTCTCTGTTTCTTGTCATCTCATGGGACACCTCCTTTCTTACCATATCATTCTTAACACAATCCATCCATTTTTTTGGCCTTTCTCTACTCTTATACTCATTGGATAGCTGGAATTAATTTGACACAAAAGCATCGCATTATATTCTTAAAATCCTAAACTAATACAAATGCTCTACCAATACAAATATTACGTAAATATGAATGACGTGTAGTCCTGTGGCAGTCGTTACAGGTAGTCGGGTATCGTATTACCTAAGCACTTACTAGAGGTCGTCGCGTCATGGAAATACTCCAATGTAGTTATGAAAAGGCAACGCCGATGAGTCTTACTTAAGTCATTAATTCCATGTGAGATGAGCAAGCAGACTTTTTCCAAAAATATACCTAAACATTTTTCTGCGCAATCTAAGTAATGTAAATAAGTATGTCCAAGGCTCATCTATATGATTTAAATCCCTTGCAAATACCGAGAACACGGTTGTTTCATATAAAAATATCCACTGTAGCAGAAATAGGGACGGCATATTTACTGTTTGTTGAAGTCCAAGGTCGGTTATGTTAGTTTAGAAGCTTATTACTTAAACTTGGGTAAGTTTGAGAACCTTATTCCTTGTATACAGTTTCTAGGTAATCGTATGTTTGAAGTTTTTGGGTAGTATGTTTAGTTGGTAGAGAATACCATAATTTCGTTAAAGTATATCTCTTGTAAAACAGGGTCTTTTCATAAGAAGAAGCGACTTAATTTAAGCCTAATTATTTTTGTCATATTATGACAAAGATTGTTCATAATTTTGTTTGTGCCACGCTTACCTTACCTAGGTAAGATATAATATGGTTATCTATTCATTGCATGTCGGGTTTCCTCTGTGCCTCGGGAAGCTCGTTAAGCTGTTGGGCTGTCATTTGTAGTTTTTCGAAAGTTACAGGTATTGTTGCTGCCAGTTAAGATGTCAATAGCGGTCATTGCCCTTTCCTTAATATCTCTTCGTACGAACCAAAACTAATGAACCATGTATCGTTTTTCATTAGAAAAAAATTTGATGACCACGATAAGTGTCGGTTCAAGACATGAACAAGTTTATTTTTGGATTTCAAAATCAAGAACTTTAATAAATGTGGGTGGGTCAATGACCGCTATTGACATCTTAACTGGCAGCAAGTATAATCAGTGTCCCGATAATCTTACAACCAGTCTTACCAAGGGGTATCGTATTACCTGGTACTAACTGGGTAGCGGGGGTCAGTTGGCATTCCCTCGAAGGAAAATTTTGATATTCAGCTGCATCCGGTTAGACGGGAAGCTGACCCTAACATGGTTGGGAAAAAACTAGGCAGATGATGATGGATCCAGCAACAATTAGCTCCACATTAAGTTCATAAAGGTTCCTTGAGTGAATATTTGAGGAACCCTTATGAACTGAGAGGGTTGTATTGGTGATTTTAATCATTATTACTCAGTAAAGTCACATTTGATACGGTCGCGAATCGTATTTTATTTAACACACAACCTGGCTCTGACCGGTAAATTGCAGAAAACGTAAGAAAATCCGTATTTTGCGGGCTACCTTGTCGTATTCATCTTAACTTTTCTTTACTCTCAACAATTGACTCTAATTATTCCTCTACCCTTATTTCAATTTATTAGGGGACAGCTCTGAATGCCTTCTTCTTTGATACTTCTCTATTAGTTATTATCTCATGAGTCACTACCTTTCTTCCCTTTCACATTCATATTAGAAACTTCCCTCCTATTCATTAATATTGCAATCATTATTCCCATAAAATATTACGCTTCAATTTCCATCAACTCAATATTAATAAGAACGCTAAGGTCGAGGCCACAGAGTTAAGATTTGCTACATGTTAACTCAAACTGTAATTGTGTTGTTACTTATTTACTTTCGTAACATTTATATCAATAATATTTTAAGAGTATGAGGAGGTAAGTGTTTCTTGTTCGATTACTCCGAAAAAAATAAATGTTGAAACCAAACGAGGTCTCTTTTAAGATCTGACATTGGTCATTGTGTTTGACTCGTTATTTATGACTGTGGGTCAGCTGTGGACACCGGAATGTCAGAGAGAGTAATTACAGACGCCAGTATATAAAGCAACCCGAAACTGCCAGCCTTCTAATGCTTCAGCGATAAAGTTGCAAGTCAATAAAAGAAATTTGACAGATTGTATAGTTGCTGCCAGTTAATATGTCAATAGCGGTCATTGACCCACATACATTTAATGAAGTTCTTAACTTTGAAATCCAAAAATAAGCCTGTTCGTGCCTTGAATCGTTATCTATCGGGATCTTCAACATTTTTTCTATTGATAATCGATACATGGTTCATTTGTTTTGGTTCGTACGAAGAGATAAAAGGGAAAGGCCAATGACCGCTATTGACATCTTAACTGGCAGCAACTTTATTAGCTTGATATATGCTGTCGGTTGTATCAACAATTGTCACAATTTGACCATACTGGTTTTACTGAACCTTACTGATAGTTAAATATATTTTAATCTTGGTCATTTTTTTTTTTTTTTTTTTTTTCAAAAACGTCGCCCCACACTAGGAATTTCTCCTGTATCATGGGTGCGTTTACAAACATTTAAACTCACATACACAGAACACCCAGACCCGAAACAACTATCTGTAGGCCATACAAATATTTGTTTCGTGCGGGGATCGAACCCGCGACACGCAGCGCAGCATTTTATGGGACAAGCCCGCCACTCTATTGCCACACTATTTCCAAACCACTGTAACTCCTGTTAGCTGAATATAATCAACTGTGGCGACCACCAGAAAAGCACCGAGACAATAAAGCTCGACGAAGTCCCAGAGAAACGATTTAACTGTCTTGGATCCTGCAACGAAATTAATCAGAAAAGAATAGCGGAGGAGTAGGAGGTTTTTTTAATCGTGGTCAGTGTTAACAGCCAAAATTCCTAGCAGTGTGGCATCGGCCTTAGTGTTGCTACAGTCTCCTAATGAATACACAGCCGCAACACTTCCCGAGGGCGTTGTAAGAAGACTGCTAATGGGTTTTAATGTTGCGGGGTAGCTGCCAGCATAGCTTGTACTTAAGTTCCTAGGATATAAGTACTTAGGTGAAATGTGAGAATACAAGGAGGTTTTAGAACTCTGTTTTTTTTTTTAATTTTGTGGTAAATTCCTGAAGTTTACACTTAAAATTAATTTTGGAGTTAACGCTCCGTTATATTTTGGAGTTACCAAGGCGTTAGTCTTTATTTTGCTATAACTTTCGTTTACGTATTTATTGTATTCACACAAGTTTGTCTACAACACCAATATGATAGTAACGCTTCTTGACTAGTGCCCAGTTGATGGGAAATGGACTCACCCCAATTGCATGGGACTGAAACATAAATGGTGAAATGTGAGCGCACAAATAGGAAAATCTCTGTCTTTCCCTTCGGGGACTACAGGCGTGATTTTTTGTTATGTTATGTTTTTTTTTAAGTATTCACGCTTTACGCATGAACTGAAAAACTTACAAAGAAAAATAACACAACCATAAGTTAATTCAACGACACAAAATATACCTACGTACCTCCATTCACTGGACACCATTAAAGCATCCATTTCTACCTCATCTTAGAATCACGCATCACTAGCTCTAAAAAACTTTGGCCCTAAAAAGAAATAATACTTACAAAAATGTCAAATACCATTTCGTGTTATAGCAAGGGGCGACCTAATAGGGGTTGGTTTCCCTAAAAATGTGAGGGTGGAACTTACCCCCGGTGAAATATACCAGCTTAAAGGCACGGGTCACATCTGGAACGTGAAAGGTTCCTGAGAAGGGCAAAGAAAATATATTCAACGTTTTAATAAATCCAGTGACAAAATGTCGTATGTCGTGTCTATTTATGTAAAGTTCGAGATCTTTTGTTTATATGGGTTCGCTGAAAAAGAATAGATTAATGACAACTATTTTTGGAGTGGTTCCTTCCTTTCTGATACAGACATTTATAGATTTTGTATAAGCATTACTTAACCGTAAGCAAAATACGCGGTTTTGACGTTGAGTTGCGGACCCCAGTGCGTTTTCCAACTATGTTGAGGTCGTCTTCCAATCTAACAGGATACAACTGAATGCCAGTATTTTACGTGGAGGTCCCTATCTGACCTCCACAGCCTAATTCGTACTGGGTTATAATATATTGTTAGTTTGTTTTTTTTTAAAAAACGTTGCCCCACACTAGGATTTTCTCCTGTATCGTGGGTGCGTTCACAAACATATAAAGTCACATACACAAATACCCAGACCCGAAACAACTATCTGCAGGTCATACAAATATTTGTTTCGTGCGGGGATCGAACCCGTGACACGCAGCGCAGCAGTCTAATTGCTTAGCCACTGCGCCAACCGTACCGTGCGTGTGTGATTATACTTGTAAGACTGGTTGTCAGACTTTCAGTCTGTTGACTTCCTATTCTGACTGTCAAAAATCTATGAATAACAGCCAAAACCAACGGTTTAACGTGCTTTCTGAGGAAGGGACGAAACTTTTTAGAAACCAAAATTGATTCTTACTGCGCAAAAGTATAATTTTGACGGCACGGTTGGCGCAGTGGCTGAGCGATTGGACTGCTGTGTCGCGGGTTCGATCCCCGCACGGAACAAATATTTGTACGACCTACAGGTAGTTGTTCCGGATCTGGGTATTTGTGTATGTGAATTTAAATGTTTGTAAACGCACCCACGATACAGGAGAAACTCCTAGTGTGGGGCAATGTTTTAAAAAAAAAAATACATTAAAACTGTCAGAATTTTCCCAACATCCTTAAACCTTGTGCTTAAATAATAATGTTGATCATCCGTAGAACCGAGACGAAGACTTAAAACTTTTGACACACCAATTTAGCTAAAAATATTCTTAAAGAACCAAAACAAAGCGCTATGAATAACAGCACCGCTGAAACTAGATACTAACGGTTTCAAGGCGAGAACACTTCTCCGAAGGCAGCCACGAAACGAGGCATTTAAGTACTTGAGCTGCCTCGCAATAAATTGTAGCAGACCGAGGCATGTCCGTTCATCATTTACTAAGGCGCCGAGCACGCTAAAGTGGCGGCTGCTTAAAGTTTTGCAACCAAGACTAATATTTTTTCATAATTTTGCTATGAATTTTAAGATCTGAAATATACATTTATGGTATGTTATCACAATTTTTTATGTAGTCTAGTATTGTACTAGACAATTGACCTTAGACAGCGAACTTGTCACTACACTGAACAGTGCTACGGCCTAGCTCAGATCCACGTCGTCGTAGCCCTCTGTTTTATGTTCACGACTTTGAATCATAAAAATAGAAGCTATATTTCGTTTTTAAATTGACAATATCCCTAAAATCTGTATTTTCAGACTTTAATCTATCATTGACCTAAATACGTCCAGGTAAGGCCACCGACAAGGGTCTGTCATCTAAACAGGGTACAACATCTATCTAATTCCTGATGTCAATGAAAATTGACAAGTGTCACAGTGTATATGCATACACCGATGATGAGTAAAAAAGGTCTGAATAATTAATATTGATTTAAAAAGCATTCCTCTCACAGTTAATGAGAGGAATTTGGAAAACCAATTCATTTGCAATATTTACGATTCCCTTCGAAGTGATGGGTATTTAATCCACTCAAGAATCCCACATTCTCAAACAAAAAAAAATATTCAAAACATTTGCACAGCCGCAAAGGTTTCAGTAAAAACAAATACACCATTGAATACAGGAAAAGCCCCATTGTTTGCTTGAAACATCCTTGAAACAATTCTGAAACACGTTTGTGTTCAAAACTGATTGGTTCAGTCGTATCGGCGAGTGAAAAGTTTCAAAAGTACCGCGGTTTTATTATTGTGGTTCTTTTATTTCGCTGTTTCGCGTTTAATTTGGAATGAATTTTATTTCGTTACACCGGTTGTGGTTTGCCGGGCTATATTTAGCACTCGGTATCTGAATAAGGCTTATTAAGTTTCAGATCGGTAAATCCATGTTTTTTGTTTGATGATAATATTATTATTTAGTTGTCGCTGCATTCCATGAAAGTGTTATAAAGCCAATAAGGTAGTTGACAAAAAAATCTAATTAGTACGTGAAATAGATTTCCAAAAAATATAGATCACATTTTTTTTCTTTTTTCACGTAGACAAACAATGAAGACGCGGCTTTGAAAACACGTGTTATATACGTCATATTGTAAGACATTAGTATGACTTTTTGACCGGCGAGTAACGACACAAGCCTCCATTCAAATCTTTGACGCGTTTTATCTTCGTCAATTTTTATTGATTTGATAAAACAAAAAATACCTATCCAATATTTTTCGATAATCTAACTGACGGTCTAAACAGAATCACATTTTTTTAACAGGAACCCTATTTGCAACCTCGGTAGGTGATATTTATACAATACACACATGAATCTGAAAAACCAGAAGTGCATGTCTGAGGTTCGAACTCGAGATCTATGGACTTCTCGTCGAGGCTGCGGGTTGTTCGCAAGAGATACCGCGGCCTCGACATGAAGAGCTAAGAAGGAACATGGGTGGTTTTTAGTCAGTAGAAGTCTGATACTCGCTTTCGCTCTGCCCAAGAGCGGGAGGGGTTATTTGAGAGGTCTATGGACTTGGCAGACCACTAGACACACCACTTGACTAAAACTCTAAGTAAACCGAGAACTAAGTTAAGATCCTTAAAAACTGTTTGTTTAAAATTTTGTGCCTCAAAGAAAACAGTGTTATTGCAAATAATAAACCAACCCACATTTTGATGCACCCTGTGCACGTGGTTTTTTCATTCCAGTTTTATGTTGAAATCTGAACTTTTAATTAATGAAACTTCAATGAGGTTTGTTCATTTTGCTTTGGTATTATGAGAACGTGATTATGAAGAGCTGTGAATAAAGTTATTTTTATGAAAAACTTATTTTATTCGTTCATGTGGCATTTATTATAGTGAGAGTGTAATTTTCATTTAGTTTTTATCCTCGACTTTAAAGTTGAAAAAACAAACTAGTTGTTGGCTTATCAAATTCGTTGGATTAGTCGTCGTAAGCGTGGGTTCGAAATCAAGAAAAGTTTTATTGGAATTTTCCATTCAAAATTTTTAAATGGCAGCCACGGAGTCTGGACTTGAACCCGATTGATAATAGAAGTGAGTCTATTACACGGGACTTGTTTACATAACTGGCAAAATGTGGGACTAATATAATCGGGTAAACCTCTGCGTAACCGATCGGAGAAATGCGTGATGTTAACAAAATATATTTTCCTTATCTTGTCGATATAATCTTAGATTAATCTAAGATATCAGTCACTCATAATCAAGATCAAATCGCATTCCACAACACCGTTATCAATATCGTCACTTATATTGTCCTGATATAACGTTTGTCTGTTCCAATATTATTTCCAGTCTGGAAAGCAATTGGGTAACCAGTCGTAAGTCGTACTCGTGCTACGGTCGTGTCGTAACTTCTCCAGACTTTCCAATTTACCGACGACAAGATTAGTTACCTTACTAGAAAAAATTCACGTTATAAAATCTGGAATTACTTGCCATAGTAGTTGTGAGGCAAAATTTTTATGGACCAATTTTTGGAGGGTTTTTTTCGGGTCACATAATTTGAAATTTAGCTATTTGGTGCTTCTCTGGGAGTATTGTGTTACCTAGAAATTGGGTTTTGATTTGATCAGTTAGTCAGCCGCTCTATGAACAATACTGTTATTGGTTTCCCTCATTGTTTGTATCTAGACTGAAATCTGACCTGGCTGAAAAGTCTAGGTAGATGATGTTTATAACAAATAGCTTACCCAGGAAGGTATGGTTTGAGACATTTATTTCTCAAAAACAGAATACAATGATTCACTTGGATGAGAAACACAGGTTACATAATTACCCGTCGGGGCTGCGGGTTGTTCGCAGATACCGCGGCCTCGACATGAAGGGCTAAGAAGGAACATGGGTGGTTTTTGTCAGTAGAAGTCTGACACTCACTTTCGCTCTGCCTAAGAGAGGGAGGGGTTATTTGATGATTTCCCACCCCCCAAAAAAAAAAAAAAAAAGGTTACATAATTAAACGTTCATTGGAACGAGTATCGGAACGGTATTACAATATTGTTAATAATTAACTTATCACTGTGTTAGTAAAATAAAGTAAAAATAACTATGCTAAAAGAGATCGAGATTGGAAAGGTAGGTTTTTTAATATTTTTTTCTTTCTTTGATGTAAGGTAATCTGCAAAAATGTTGAGGTATGAGTCCATATTACGTGTCGAAACACACTTTCTATCATGGTTGCTATTGAAAGTATAATTACTTCAGGTCAATCAAATATTCTTATGGTTTGGAATTGGTGAACTTTTAATTGCCAACGTTTGCGTTCATTAATTTTCTCTGTGCCGCCAAAAGCAAGACTTTAATTTTAAATTTTATAACTATTTAGTACCTGCAATAATTTATTTAGTGCTTGTAATAATATTAATTATTTCGAACTTTTAGTAACTGATATGTATTTAGTAGGTGTTATAATATTTCACTCAATAAACGTAAGATTCTCATTAAAGCAAGTGTCAAAACAAGCACAATTTTCTGAGAACCATTTCAAAGAGCTTGCCAACTTGATAACGACGTGTTAAGACGCTCTTTGGCAACTATCCGCGAGTTAATATCACTTTACTGAAGCCAAATGAATGTACAGATGTTGTATTTTGATAATAACTAAAAGGTTTAGTGCACTGGCATGCTAATCACAAAGATGCCTAGATCTCTCAAAGGATATATAATTCTGGTTGAACGTAATTCGAGACCATTGACACACAATAATAAGAATTATGAAGGTATAGGAAATAAGCACTGCTAATCTAATCTAGCTAATGGTAGGAGTTTTTACAAAAAAAACTGTCAACTCAGACTTTTCTTTGACATAACATCACGTCTGTAATTCCCGAAGGGTTAGGCAGAGGTGTACCTAATAGTACACCCACATTACGCCAGATATGTTTAAGTCCCATGTAATAGGGGGCGAGCCTATTGCCACCAACCGGGCACAAATCCAGACTCCGTGGCTGTTACTGAAAAACTCCTGATGGAAAAAGCCAATAACACTTTGCCCTACCCGGGAATCGAACCCAGGACCTCATGCTCGGCAGTCGCGCTTGCCACTAGACCAACGAGGCAGTCAGAATAATATATATTTTATCTTATAATCCTGTTATGATTTGTTTACCAATATTTTTAATTAATATTGCAGCGGTGGCCCAGGTGGCAACCCGGATTTACAAACAGTAAGTCGTAGGTTCGAACATGTAGGCGCATTACTTCGTGTAATTTATTTCATGACCGCTGCTCTCAAAACGGTGAAGGAAAACATCGTGAGGAAACCGGCATGTCTTAGAACAAAAAAATTCGAAGACATCATGCGACAACTTTTAACCCGCACTGGGCCCGCGTGGTGGATTATAGCCCATCCCTCTCCTAGAGACGAGGCCTTCCCTGCAGTGGAAACATTATAGGATGATGATGGTTTAATTGCTGTACCTCCAACCACTACCTTTAATATCAAAGCGAATAGCTGCAACGGCGCTTAGTTTCAGGTGAAACATTTAGAAGCCTTTCCCGATAATTTAATTGGTGGCTCCGTGTAAAATATCAGCCGCATCTCGTTATACAGGAAAGCGATCCCTACCTTGTTAGGGCAAGCCTAGAACGAGAAGCATTAGTTACATTACGTATTTATAGGTAACAAGCATAATGAACCCTTTCTGGTTTGATTTATAATTGTTAAGTGATTCCTTCATCGGAAGATGGGGTTTCAGTGCAAAATGTTATTATCATTTTTTTTGTCCTAATCAAACTAGGCTGATAATCAGCACTTTCCGAACGTCAACATTTACTTTACTTTATGAACATAATATTATGTTGGATAATGTACAGGTTACATCCGGAGTTATTTACTATACGGACCTTGTAGAAACTAGAACAAATTTCCGTGCGTTCAAGCATTTTTGTCATACGGTCTATTATTGGAATCAAATATAACAACTCACAACTTAGGACCCAGTAATATTAATGACAATAATATCCGTGGTGCTAGGCAACTGGGCTTATCCCAGTTGTATACGTCCCTGTGTGCCTATTGGCCTTGTTATTTTCTGTCTCCTGCTGATACGGAGGGAAGTGGAAATTATGTTTATTCCTACTCCACCGCTATTATTTTCTGATTAATTTCGTTGCGGGAACCAAGACAGTTTAATCGTTTCTCTGGGACTTCGTCGGGCTTCATTGTCTCGGCGCTTTCCTTGTGGTCGCCACTATTGATTCTGGCTTACAGGAGTTACAGTGGTTTGGGAATAGTGTGGCGGGCTTTACTTTACTTATTTACAAGTGACAGTCCCCCAAAACGCCCACCCTTCGACACTTCCTAGTGTTTTTGCTGGAAAGAAGAAGTGGCGGAACAAACTCCCCAGAAACATAAAGGAGGGATTTAATAAAGGAGGTGGTGAAGAATTTAACAAGGGAAATAAAGTTTGATTACATTGTACTGAGACGTAAATAATGATCGCATTAGGAATATACACAAAATCTTTTGGGCTATATCGTTGATTCTAAAATAGCCTATCCACCTTGAGAAAGCCTGGTGATCAGTTCTCGTGTTATTTCTGTTTGATTAGACGATTTGCTAACAGCAAGAATTAATTAGAGTCTGATATAATGCACGTTTCCTTTATTGTAAAACTGACACAACTTCGCATTATTTTTCTTTGGGTTAAGACAAGATTACATTTAAAAGCATTGAATGGAATTTACATTTGCAATCCTTTAGTAAATATAAAGCCTGAATAATATGTTTAAAATAATTTTAAAATGCTTCCCCAGCGACTCGGACAAGTATTTCGATAACCCTATAATTATATTTATCGTTTGCGCAGTCTCGTTCTTGTAGTAATTCAATAAAGGGTTGCTTTATACAACATTTTCCTTGTAGGAGCATTTAAATTCAACAAACATTCCTTTAGCTTTGGACCTCAAAATATCTGACACGTTTCTTCCTGGTTCCGATTTGGGCTTTGTGAATTAGTGTAATAAAGTGTAACAGAACCACCATCTTTGATGTAGACGTGAAAATAAGAATGAAGTTGAAATCAAATGCCAAATCAGTGTGACATTTATTTATTTATTCGTTCATTGTGTGACCCGAAAATCTGACAACTAGTCTAACCAAGGGGGGGGGTCTTCTTAGTACTAACTGGGTTGTGAAACTGGTATTCAGCTGGAACCGGTAAGACTGGAAGCCATCCCCAACCTTGTTGGGAAAATGCTAGGCAAATGATGATCCGTTCGTTCTGTGCACAGTGGAAATCGAAAAGGCCACTGTTAGCAGTTTACGCATCATCAGGACAGAGACTTATTTAAAGAGAGTTTTTCACATTAAACTTGATGAAACGGAAAATTGTATGCACGTATCATCTATATGGAGAATAGAAGCAAAAAATAAGCATTGTGTGTTAACGATTTCATGGGAGAAAAAATGCCCATTAATCGTTAATAAAAATTTTATTTTAATAACATTTAATGTGGGTTAATAAAGCTTTGGTTAATCTTCCAAATCGACACACTTAAATTGCGTTTTGGGTTCTCCGCTCAGTTCATCTTAGTTTCACCAAAACAAAGAAAAAAAACTAGAAGAATTTTGTTTTTAGTTAAGTGTAGGTCAGTAGACTATTAGTGGTTTCTCTATAGAACTTGCTATCCGAAACAACATCTTTGAACCACTTTTAAACGTAGCATTGTGAGATGATTCAATTTAAGCAGCACTGGGTCGGACATTATTTGTTTCTTGGAGTAATCTAATTTGACGGAAACTTTCATGTTCTTCGTTACTATGTTTCAAATTGGCTTTATAAATGTAGTTGCAGGTGGTACTGAAAACAAACAAGGCACAAATATAGCCATATTTAAATTAAATTGCATAGTTATACACAAACGCATACTTACGCCTTCGCCTATTTCACTTGGGGATATGCCACACAACGCCACCTGCTACGATTAGTACATACTCGTTCTGCCTCGTTCACGTTCATAGATCTAGCTATGTACGTACGTTACTGTTACTGTTAGCCTGTGTCATCCCACTGCTGGGCAAATGCGCCCCATACCCAGGATTTTCAAATTTCAATGGCCAATGTGGACCACTGGTCGGTGGTTCCGACCAGCTTGTCGCGCCATCTCGTGTTAGTTATGTAATAAACAAAATCTAATGTATAGTAATGTGACCTTTAGAACGTCTAAAGTTAAAAGACCAAACCCAAACGTAAGCAAGAATAAAGAAAAAGAAAATTGTCGTGACAATAAAGCCAATTTATTGTATCCAATCAGCACCCAGCAGAATTAGTATCGTAAAAAACTCCTACCGTTTACCAAGACAACAGCCGAGGAAATCTAATAACAAAAAGAAAAAATAAAATACGATCAGTCTAGCAAAATTCCTCAGCGTCATTTCTTATTACAATTTTAATTAACTTATTCGAAGGCAGACCGTCGTCGGCGTATAATTTTCAATAGAAATTTAGCCTCCATTGTAGGTGCCTTCTAGAATCTTCGTTTGAATGGATCTTGGGAGCAATTGTGTGCGTCTGGAGCGATTTCGTCAGACCAGATGGCTGGGGATCGAATTCAGGTGTTAATTTTTGATGTATTGTGTTAAAATTGGTGGTAGATTTATATCTTTGATTAAATGGGATATCATCCACTTTTATGAAAGTGGATTAGAATTTATTAGTGATTTATTTGTGAATAAAAATACATAATCTGAGAGTTTTTATCATATTATTTGATTTTCAAGAAATAATTAAATAACATCAATATCAAGCATTAGACATGTCATAATACCTATAGTGTTTATTGGTAATAATGGTATGGAATTCGAACTAAAATAACTAAAACAATAATTGATAATACATAATATCACGGTGAAGCCAACAAATCAAGGGCAAACACAGAACAACAATATCAATTCTCAGACCGCCATCACAGACCTACCCTACTAACAATAGCAACCAAAAACATCATCACCAACCAATTACTTATTCAAACACAAACTTACCTATCAGATACTCGACCATAAATCACCTTGATGCCATCTGACAGTTTTGAAATGGGCCCATAATAGTTGCGCCAGACATCTTTGGGTTTACTTAGAATAATTAATGCCAAACGTACCCCATACCGCCTGGCAGGCTCTACCTTGCCCTTAAAATTAATTGGGGTATGTTTAACCCTACCTTGGGATGACTTAAAAGCCAAGAGAGATGTAGGATATCCGAAAGTCTTGTTACTAGGTTTTTGGGGATGATGTTAAGATTTATGAGTTGACCTAAGTTTTGGTTGTGATTTGTTTAGGTGTAAGTGGAAATTGGGTTGTCTATGTCAAATAAATGTCTTAACTAACTTTGTGTCTTTAATTCTGCTTGTATCATTTTTATACTTGTAAAATGACAAGACACAGAATTTAATAAAAAAAATCCGAAGCATTATATTGGTGGTAGCTGTAATAACAATTGTCTCATACAATATCGTTAACTGCAATGTTTCCTTAAAAACGACGAAATAAACGCCTACGCCATTACTTTTGATATTGCTTGAACTCTAATTACCATTACATAAAGTCACAACCCAAACAACTCCCTACCCACACATCAGAAACATGCCAAATTAGCATGAACGAAAAAAAGCGCAAAATAAAATGTCAACATCAGTTCACACGTGTAATCACATTTCAGCCCTCGAACCTAACCTAAAAGGATTGAAACATACAACATCTCATATCCAAACAGGCAAACAGCTCTTCAAATATACACAGGCGTACCATCTGTGTCATATCTCATAATCGCCGGGCGACTCGTTACGGTGACAGTTTAAGAGGCTTACCGAGGGATTACCCTCCATTTAATATATTTTTTTCTTCACAGGTGCGTTTGACGGTACTTTTCGCCTGTCACCTTCCCTTTCGTGACTTTCTTTTTAATTTTACCGAGAGTGGTTTAAGGATGATGGATTTGCGGGTAGATTGTCACGTGGTGAATTCAGGATATTTTATACCAAAGGGGCTGAAGCAAATAAAAAAAATGCTCATGATTATTGCACGCTCAGGTATGCCGTTTGGAATCTGAATATTTGGAATAATAAATAATTAATTTGACTGACACATAAGCCAGAATAATAAAATGGTTTTATTAAAATGGCCCTGACGTGACGAGTTTTATTAAATTGAAAAATGTGTTTCTGACTGAAATTTAATCTTTGGGACTTAATGAATTCATTTTCATCAAAAACTTAACTGACTGGGCTTATGAGGCTTACGAGGTAATATTCTACATTTTAATTAAAGTAAATAGAGTGTCAAACAAAATTACACCTTACAGTTTCACAAAGTTTTATTGGTGCCCAGCGTGGGGCTCAAATAATGTTGAAAATGAATGTGTTGTTTTAGGGTATCGTACTTTTGTTGTTTCCACATTGAGCAATCAATTATAATAACTGGCTGTTTGTATTTACTGAATAAATCAAAACAGCATTATAAATCATTGATGTGCTGAGTTCATATTGGCGCCCAAACTGGGACTACTCGCTCACACGTTATTTAAGTGAATTCCCGAATGGTAATAAAATAAAATAGCTTGCCATAAAATGTTAAAGATATTTTACGTCAATCCCATGACTTATATGACGCGTTTTCATTGATCGAAATATTCACATTGGCAAGATTTTCAGTGTTCGTATCATGGGCCCACAAATCATTTCTGCATTATTGAATCAGGAGATAGCGCGTAGTCAGTACCCGGAAAATCCTTCGTGCTATGCCTCAGTTGGTTAGATAATGATATTTTTGACGGGGTGTTAGTTCAAAGCAGGGCGGTACGGTAGTTCCTACTCCATTTTGTAAGTAGTTCAAAATTTACAAACATTTGAATGAAATAGCTATCTTAAAATATTGTCAATATTTTTCTTTTAAAAATATATTTTCAAAGTAGATCTCTGCGTTTATTACAAAATAGAGTAACTTAATACCTTCATAAAATAACTATAAAATACTTATGTATAAGACCGAGGTGGTAAACGTAAAGTGTAAATATGTATAAGGATCATAAAACCGCATCATTACAAAGTCTGTTAATAGCTCTTACTTTATTATACCACAACCATTTTGTAGTAGAATAAACAACGGGATGAGTATTTAATTATTCAATTAGTAATTCCATAACATTTACATTAGTTTAGAGCATTTTGCCAACATTTTAGTACTTTGTTGGGATGTCAAAACGTTCAGTCTCGTTTTTCGTGTGTGTGAGTTCTTAAGGACCACATTTGCGCAATTAGTTTGAAGCGATATGAAATGGCGCAACGTCCGAACCGTTACAATTCAAATGAAGAATTTTTCGAGTTTATTCCATTGACATAAAGTAGGCTTTTGTTGACCGGTTCAAGTCAATTCTGTATTAATAATATACGCCAAGAACACGCTATAAGGACGTTCACGTTGATCCATAACATTTTACAATTAATGTTTACCGACTGACATGAATGATCTTTGTTGACATTCAAACTGTTCAATAGAATCAATCACTTTGAGTCGTTTTCCTCAAAGGCCAATACGTTCACATCCATGCAGCTAATACCGTTTGCTCCCAATTTCAAAGAAACCTACCCAACTATTCATATAATACTTTATATTTAACTTCTCATACCCCAAACCTCGAAGTCGAATGACTTTATCCGTTCAGCAAGCAAGCCGAACGAGATTTGCATGGGACAAGGCGTGGCAGGAGATTCGGAGGGATCCCTTTTAGATAATATCGGCCCAAATAATAGTAAAGTCTGAGGTATTAAGTATTGGCAGTTGAATTGGTGCTTACCTAAGTGAATAATTTGTTAGTTTTGTCTAAGTGGGGGATTAACATTTTATGGTGAGGATATTTATCAGATTGGGAAGGGTTCTGGTGTAGTTATTGGCTACGAAGTATATTGGGCTATTTCATAGTCCTAATAAATATTTAGAAATATTATGTGGAACGTACTTGGGCTATTTAACTTAAAGTTAGGTTAGGTCAATGAGATATAAAAAATGCTGCATTTTTATTCGACCGCATGTCATAGGAACTCTTAATGTAATAAAACACACAATTAGAGTATACCTATTCACAAACTTTCCAATTTTGTTTTACAATAAAATTAAAGAAAACAAACTACCTCTCACAACATAAACTCATTGGGTTGACTTCAATATTTATTCGAAGTACACGCTAAAAACAAATATTGAGTCAAATAATACTCTGAAAACACACGACAAAATGGTCGGCCTACCGTAATCCTCAAAAATATATTCTCTAAATCAATATTGCAGAGCAGTGTTCGACCATCGAATATTTTATGAACACTGAATGAAAGCTGTCGACTGAAGTGACGAGGTATTATTTCGAGTTGCTAAAATGGTCTAAAAATATCGTGTTGAATTCAGCTTTTAGTTTTTTTGAAAGGTCTATCTGGACTGGATCATCTAGTTTTTTTGGTTTAAAAATTAAACGTGGCTTTAATAGGAATCACTGGGTGAGTTGTCGACTTTTTTTTGTTTGAATCTGGCTTGTCATACGATTTGTGTCTGAGGATGAACGGCGCTGCCGAGGCCGACCTCAAAAGAGGTGGCGAGCTGATCTAGACATGTACCTCGAAGTCTGGTTCGAGGTGGTTAAATAGAAGAGTACCTGTAAAGATACTGCGAGCCCCTTGCCCACTTTGCCCAGCAGTGAGTCATCACAAAAACTTAACTCACCTAACATTCGACTATTTCTATTTTGGGTGTTACTGTCTTCTACGCGCCTTCCATAATGTTTTGAAGTTTTGACATAGGAAGATTATGTCTCTTCTGATCAACATGACAAGCCTCTCCAAATAAGGCTAGAATCTGTTAATCTTATTTATCGTTCTTCCGGTTCCAATTATTCTTATTTCACTGATAAAATGTTCTATGTTTAAAATGTTATATGCTTTTTAAATTTTCAGCGGATTTTGCAGGTTTCAATACGAACCTAAACATTATTAAATACTTAGCTTAATAAATGGTTTCTTTATCTCTTAAAAAAAGTCCTCATCAATCAAAATTAGTTAGTTAATAAAATCTGAGCGTTGACAAACTTGTTAAGCCGTTGATCATCTACGAGTATCTGGGTAGTCAGAAATCTGCGAGTCTGACAACCGAACCGGTCTCACCAGATTAAAAGTATTTTCAGCTGCAACCAGCAAGACAGGAAGGTGAATTCAATAAGGTTGAATAAAGGCTGTGATAATAAAATGTGTGATTATTATAATTGTGATAGTAATATCTGTCTAAGTATTACATCCATGTCACCTTTGCTTTTTACATTGAAATTTTTGCGATATAACATACAGTTTTATGTATCGGTTGTTAATTCGAAACATGGGTTCATAAAAAAATTAAACACCACTCCTTCGTTGCTTCAGAAATTTAAACCACACCTTGTTAAAATTATGGTGTATTTTTGCGGAAAGGACATTATAATATGATCTGCTCACGTTCCTTCTCATGTCATACAACCATTTCACGTTCTTCTACTAATTAACGTTCTAAAATCCACGTATAGCTTTGCCCACTTATTCGGTATTATATTGGTTTTCCAGGAACTGTTTTCATTATTGCTAATCGAGATTTTAAATAGTATCTGGATAAACTGCTTCGTTGGTCTAGTTGTCACAATTGTGACTGCTTAGCATTAAATCCTGGGTTCGATTTCCGGGTCGGGAAAAGTATTATTCTTGTTTTCCATCAGGAATTTCTCAGTAGCAGCCGCGACCTCTGAATTTGAGTCCTGTTGTTGGCAATAGCCTCGCCCTGTAGTATATGGCACGTAAACATTACTGCCAAAATGTGGGTGTACTATTAGATACACCTATGCGTAATCCTTCAGGGATCACAAGCGAGATGTTATGATGTAGTTAAGTTATCAAGATAAACAGACTATAACGTTCTTAAATCTGGTATCCATGAGAATATCGTTTTAAGGATTTTTGCCTAAAAGCTGGAAAAAGCGTGAACCAATGTAAGCTAGGACACAGCCATGGGATGTAATGGATCCGTGCGCTTTGCGCAAGTTATAAGATTGAATGAATCCGTGTGCTTGCTCATAATATCTTCGAATTTCAAATCCAATGCTCATAAATCGAAAAAGACTTTGTGGTTCCGAAAATGCGAGAATAATTTAGTCTCCCAAATGTTTTACCCTTTAACCCAAGTAATTTATAGGTTATTTCTTCGACTCGTCTCAATAATATTTGAGATGTACTGGCCTAAAATACGAAAAAAGAAATACCTAAAAGCTTTCTACATTCAAAAGCAGACTAACGAAATCAATTACAAAAAAAACTCGGCAAACACAAATTAAGTTAAAAGTCCTTGGAATTTTATTTTCGCAGATTTACTTTCCGAAATGTTTCGGAAACATGTCTGAGCTAAAGAAAATACATCAAAATAAACTCCGCCCAGTATAATAACAAAGTTGAAGTCCCGTCTGCTAAGAAAATAAAGTTTACTGAGCGCACGGCAACAACAGGCGAGTTTTCATTGAATTTAGACACGATATTGTTGTGTCGTTGATGCTTTTTAAAGATTTTTCACGTGCATTAAGGGTGAGGATGTGAACGATTGTGTACTCAATTTTCAAGTATCTAAGGAGTGGGAAAGTGGTTTATCATACTTTCAAAGTGTGAAGTAAAATTTTGTCTTGAACACGAAATCACGTCTGTAATCTTCGTAGACTAAGCAGAGGTATATTTAATAGTACGCCTCCATTTCGCCAGTTAGGTTTTAAAGTCCCATGCAGTAGGGGACGACCTATTTCGATTAACCGGGCACAAATTAGATTCTGAGGCTTCATCTGAAAAATTCTTGATGAAAAAACAACATAACATCTTTCCCGATTTTGGAAAGAAACCGAACCAAAACCTCATGTACAACAGTCGCGCTTGCGCCACTGGACCAACGAGGCAGTCAAATATTATAATAATACATTATACCTACATCGCGTGTTTTCCTGCAATCGAAGCCTTACACCACCAACCACGCCTGAATGCACGAGAACTGATCATTAGCACGACTTACATGCTTACGTGTTGTTTTTTTGCACTATAAATTACGTGAATTAATTTAAATGACGGTTATTTATGATTTTTTTCAATTATACTTGTAATTCTTGTAGTTATTTTTCCAACCTTGTCAAAAGGTAGCGTGTTTTACTGTTACTGAATTACGAAAGCAGTCACTTCATTAAAATTACTGGAATTTGGAATTCAGCTGCATCTGGTATTTCGGGTCGACTGAAATCCGACGATATTTGGAACGAGTTAAGGGTTAAAATAATATCTCTTATTCTCAGTAAACCCTTTCATTGGATATTAAAATAACGAAAATACATGGAAAATAACCAGTCCGCCATCTTTGGGAGACCGCCATATTGTATTTCAATGACCTCATTTAGTAAACCACGGATTGTCATCAAAACTAAACATGTTTACACGGGACTTAAACATAACCTGGTGAAACTTGTAGAAACTAGAACAAATTTCCGTGCGTTCAAGCATTTTTGTCATACCTATTATTGGAATCAAGTATAACAGCTCACAACTTAGGACCCAGTAATATTAATGACAATAATATCCGTGGTGCTAGGCAACTGGGCCTATCCCAGTTGTATACGTCCCTGTATGCCTATTGGCCTTGTTCTGTTCTGTCTCCTGCTGATATGGAGGGAAGTGGAAAGTATGTTTTTTCTACTCCTCCGCTATTCTTTTCTGATTAATATCGTTGCGGAATCCAAGACAGTTAAATCGTTACCCTGGGACTTCGTCGAGCTTCATTGTCTCGGCGCTTTTCTTGTGGTCGCCACTGTTGATTCTGGCTAACAGGAGTTACAGTGGTTTAGGAATAGTGTGGCGGGCTTGTCCCATAAAAAATAATAATAATAATAACCTGGTGAAATATGGATGTGCTATTTGGCCTAACCCTTCAAGGATTACAGGCATGATACTATGTTATTCCCTATAAAATAGAAAATTAGCTCGCAACTACGCCGCAAAATAAATCTCCTTAAATAAGTCTCCTTTCGTCACGAAATCGTTAAGAACAAAACGGAAGAAAAATTAACATAAAGTTCTTCACGAAAGTCATAATAAAAACCGTAAAAAAACTCGAATATCTTCATAAAAAATTACCCATCAACATTTTCAAAGCTGTCTTTAATAAAATAATAAAAAAAAAACAGTATACTAGCAATGTTTTGTTTGCTACTCACGTCTGCGACCAATCGCACGTAAAAATAATACGGAGAAGGAATTTCATAGCGATATCGTCATCGTTTCTTACAGATAGATATCGGATTTGTGACAGACAAACAATTCCTGTTTTATATCGTAAGTTTTTTGTCTTATGAATTTTTTTGTCACTATCCGGTCTGACGTTTGTGTTTTGTCCTGCTCAATTTCGTAAGGGTAGGGAGTCAAGGCTGTTCGATTTGTTTATTTGCCAGTTGTCATATTTCTGTACTGATATTTTTTTTTTTCCTCTAGTCTGTACTGTCCCACTGCACGGGAAAGGCCTCCCCCAATTCCTTCCACTTTCTCTTTTCCTGAGCCACCTCGAACCAACCCTCGTGGTGCAATTTGCCGCGGTCGATTGACGGTTGATCGATCTTGCCCGGAGATTCTTAGCTCCCCTGACCCCAGGGCCGTGCCTGCGCCCGTCCACGCCAGCACAACCACTGGAGCCGCCGGCACTCGGGGCTTGTCTCTTACTCTTCTATCCATAAGGGGGGGTTTTGGACCATAACCCGCCACGCTGGTCCAATGCGTGTTGGCAGGTTGCCATAACCTCGTTTGTTTTTTAGCAGGGTGCACCGTGTGCAGGTGAGGTTGGCTTGAGTCCCGAGAAATGTTAGTTGGGACCCCTTTTTTTTTTTTTTTTTTTTGGGGGGTGGGAAATCATCAAATAACCCCTCCCGCTCTTGGGCAGAGCGAAAGGAAGTGTCAGACTTCTACTGACTAAAAACCACCCATGTTCCTTCTTCGCCCTTCATGTCGAGGCCGCGGTATCCCTTGCGAACAACGCGCAGCCTCGACAGGCTAGTTGGGACCCCTTACACTGATATTATAAAGAGGTAAAATTTGTTTGTATCTTTGCATGTACGGGGTAATCTCCAGAACTAATAATACAATTCTATTTTTTACATTATTCGTGGGTGCTGTGAGCTATAAATCATATTTATATCATGCATATTAGCAGAGTTATTGCAATTTTTGCGGACGAAGTCACGGTTAAACTGTGGAAATAAAGACAAAGTTAGTAAGTAGTTGTTAACTGAAATAATTTGTTAGTCAGTGTTGTATACGCGAGAAAGAAAAACTTAGATTGGATATAAGAAAAACCTGTCTAGATCACGAAATGAATAACGTTGTTATAATTCGAAAGAAAAACTTTCTTCTTTCTAATCCCAATTTGTTTCAACTCTTTTCCTACATCCCTATTGTTTGACTTTCAACCGAATCTCTATTTTCATCTCAGTCCTTTGTCCCCAGCAACATTTAAAGATACAAAATTATATCGATTCGACAAAATTACGAATTCCAATTTGTTCGAAACAGAGTTGAATTACGCGCCTCGTTGGCTTCCGAAGGTCAGTAACTAGTAAAATGATCGTTTAAAGAGATTTCTCTTCGAAACAAAGGGAACGATGACAAAGTAGATTTCTTGGCAACGAACAAAGAAACACTGAAATAAATGCTTTTTAAAATAAGCTTGGCGTGAAACGTTGTAGATATTTTGCCATCTTGATAACATGTGACGGCTTGATAAAGCTACGATTGAAATATGTGTTTGTGCTCAGTGACAAAATATGTAAGACTAACGTGATGTTATTAAAGAAATATGAAATATTAACAGTTGCACATGGCACTTCAAGTTATACAATCCCAGTATGACATGTCTTCGCTGAGTATAGATTTCCGTATAATGAGAGATCCGCTTAAACTGGTTTTGTAAACTTGATTGGCCGTCCTGCGTACCTACTAACTACCCGATACGTAGATACGTATCGGGTAGTTCATCATCAGGGTATAAAGTTCCCACGATGTCGTATGTCTTTGAATTTTTTGGTTCTAGGACATTATTACTTTTAGTTGGTCATTTGAATTTAATATGTTGTGAAACAGATAACACAATGTACAGTATATAGGGTGTAAAAGTACCCTTAACGCAAACGAAGGGCATTTGTTCTCCCCACCACTTCGATCATTTTTTTCACCTCCTAGTTACGGAGATATTGGGGGTCAAAGTTCCAAATTTTTCACAGCTGTTTTTGTAAATACTAGTATTTCAGCTTTTAACTTTACTTAAATTACCTCCATGCCCCGTTTACTATTCAAAGCATCCACTAGCACAATGTTTTAAGAGTGCTACTTTGAGTTTTACCGTAAAATGTGATTTTTGACCCCAAAAAAAAAGTCATTTCCCAGCAAAAATTTTTGCGTAGGGGTACTTAGTGTGATGTACATAATGCTTGGTTGACGGATGCGTGAAGGGTTCGTTTACACCCTGTATTATTTAAACTTATGTCCTGAAGGTAGATGTTCCGCACTGGACCCGCGTGGTGGATTGTAGCCTATACCTCTTATGGAGAGGAGGCCTTTGTCCCAACAGTGAAAATAATATGGAATGCATAATAAATGAATATGAATAAACATGAACATGGTGATTTATGTTATCAAAATAGTATTCTCCTAATTTATTTATTTTTGTACACTACCACAGTGCTGTCCTATTTGACCCTTTTTTATGGTGGGTGGGAAGGGAGTGTCAGACTTCTAAGCCCTTCATGTCGAGGCCGCGATATCTTTTGCGAACAACCCGCAGCCCCGACGGGAACAACCCGCAGCCCCGACGGGACCCGCAACCCCGACGGGTCCTATTTGACCCTAAGGTTGACTGGTAGAGAATGCCTTGTGGCATTAAGTCCGCTAAGTATACCACGTTTGTGTATGAAGTTTATATAAATAAATAAATAACATTATAGGCTGATTATACTTATGTTTATAATGTCGTGTTACTTTCCTATAGGTCATCATCATCATCATTCTCCTGTACCAACCCCACTTTTTGCAACCCTACTTTCTACTTCTACTACTAAGTAAGGCCATCACTATCCCCTTTCGATCTTCTGGTCACTACTATTCCATTGTTTCCCTTAATAACCACAAAACTAAAAATTGAAATACACAAAAAAAGCACCAATTTAACACAAATAAATTAAATTCAAAGCCAACGCTCCACAAACTAATAAACAACGACCTGGCACCATCCGCTCTGCCCGGAGCCAACATTCAGATAAAATATCTTAAACGTGACGAGATAAATGGAGGGGAAACAGATACAAAGCGAGCAACACAAATGAATGGAGAGTTAGACTGACATATCTGAGCCGGTGGATGGACAGCGATATTGATAAAAACATGGATATTGGAATTAATGGTGGCGAAGCTGGTTGGAATAATATTGATTAGGTTTAGTTTTTGATGAATATTTGATTATTGAGATGAAAAGTGTGTTAAACGTGATTAGATTAATAGAGGGCAATAGACACAGACATACTATGACGTCATCAGCACTATTTATAGTTACTATACAAACAAGCTACAATTCAAAATAGACTGAGTTGTTATTCTTTAATTATCTAAATCAAGTTCATGAGTTATAACGGTGTAACGTTGTTATTTTAAACAAATTGGCTTGCTGCGACAGTAACCTCGTTAAGGATCAAATACTTCAGCCAGGACCCGATCTGCACTTGCGTTATAAAGGCATATGACGACACGATTGGCGCAGTGGCTGAGCGATTGGACTGCTGCGCTGCGTGTCGCGGGTTCGATTCCCGCACGGAACAAATATTTGTATGACCTACAGATAGTTGTTTCGGGTCTGGGTATTTGTGTATGTGACTTTAAATGTTTGTAAACGCACCCACGATACAGGAGAAATTCCTAGTGTGGGGCAACGTTTTTTTTAAAAAAAAAAAAAAAAAAAAAAAAAAAAAAAAAAAAAAAAAAATTACCAAAAATCAAGTCTTTTTTTTGTGCTATGCATATATATATTACACTACTACACTCACCCACTCCAGTTTCTTTCCACACAACATAAATCAGTACAAAAACACGTCCAACTTGTACATCATACACATCAGTCACCCTATTGCAACACCAGCTCAATCCCGACAAGGAAAGAAAACACGACACAGATTAAGGGAGCCCAGATGTAGCGAAATGGGTCAACAACACATTTCGCCTAATGCGTCTCGAAGGACCACGTTGCAAATTGCCGTCGATCTCGCCTTCCGTCCTGAAGGGATTCACTTTTGATTGCCAACTGAACCCTAATTACCGCTTTTTCTGGTTCTTTCACTTCTTATTATAGGACGCCATTTTTTTTTCTCGTTTTCGCTCCATTAATTTCTATGTGGTGTTTTTGTATTGCTGGTTTGATTACCTCTGCAAACGTTGGTCTAGTGACTGTTAAATGTGAGGTTCGATTCCTACCCAGATTGAACAACCACGGTGTCCCCTGTGAATACTTTTTCCAACTGCTCTTTTTTACTTTTAGTCCGATCGATCCATCGAACAAAGGAATCACTAAATCTCAAAATCCGATCCATTGGTCAGCGTGATTTTTTAAACTTTTGGTTCAATTCATCGAAAAAACAGGAATCATGATTTCTTATAGTTCGATCATATTAAGACGATTTTACCAGCATACAGGGTCCACGAAACTGTTCTCGGTTAATGGCAAGTGACTTAAAAATAATTGCCAAAATGTGTGTATTAGGTACACATCTGGCTAACCCTACAGATTACAGGCGTGATAATATATATATTTCGGTAACCTCCACCAAACTGACAATTACAGTTATTTGTGCTATCTTCCTCGTCGTTATGATGCTCATCATAGCAGATATTAAGTGACAGTCGTTTGGCATATTATCGCCAATTTTTATTTGAACCTCTTTTGTGTAATGAGTGTTGAAGTGAAATAAATGGCAATTACTTTCCTATTATCTGTATCATCAAAGAGATGCAATAACGTAGGAGCGTTCGCATCATCAGCACAGCCTTCTTCTAATTATTTTGAACAGATCGGATCGCTAGCTTCGGATTTAAGTGGTAACATGATGCAGCTAATAACGGGAGTATAATAATATACGGAGCGACTGCCTCTCTGATATTAACAACCTGGTAACTGGAGAACCTCCCTGGGTAAGGCTGGTTGCTATCCCGTCGGGGCTGCGGGTTGTTCGAAAGAGATACCGCGGCTTCGGCGCAAGGGCTAAGAAGGAACATGGGTGGTTTATAGTTAGTAGAAGTCTGACACTCCCTCTGCCCGAGAGCGGGGGGAGTTATTCGATGATTTTACACCCGCCAAAAAAAAAAGGGCTGGTTGCTATACTCCACATTAAGATAGGTACTATACAAAGAAGTTACAGCAGTGATAGTGGTGTAACCTTTGGGCTGCCAAGTCATAGGTCCCAAGTTCGAACCCAAGGCACGCACGCACCTCTGATTTCTCGGGTTCATGTTCGTATAGTAAAATTATCACTTGCTTCGGGAAAAGAAATTAGAATGCTTATGAGAATTAATTATTAATTAATTAATTATTATTTAATTTATTTCATTGTCAGATTACAGAGATCCATAATGGTTAGTAACAATTGGAACTTATAAACTATGTTAGTAAGGTTACAAAAAATCAATTACAAAACACATAATAAATAATAACAAAAAAACATTTACAACAATACATTAACACAATTTATTTATTTTACCGTCCCAACCACGATGCTCACCCAGAGCGAGTGTAAGCGCGAGCGTGTGTGTGTGTATGTTAAGCCAAGTCAGAGGTCCATGTTCGAAATAAAAACTCTGGCACCACACAATAAAAAATAGAAGACTTCAGAAGTGTTGCCATTATTTTCACAATAGTATAAAATTACAGACTTCCTACTTAAACCTTTACACTATTTGCAAATCTATTTACCTCATAGCACGAGTTTATGTAAACACGAGCACACTTGGTTATAAAACAGTATTTATTATGTTTCAATCTCGATCACTACTTCATTCCGCGTGGGATTTAGTCCTGAATAGATTTTGATGAATGAAGTGCCAAACTATTTGTCACGTCCTGTAGATAGAACGTTTCATTCCAACAAAAACTAATGTGGTTTTTATTGTGCGTTAGATGTTTTATTGTGCGGAAAAAATGTGTACACCATTTTACCTTAAAAGCTTTTCAATTTGGGTGATGGAATACAAAATAATGTACACAAAACGAAACGGAGAGGTTTAGAGAGGCTTTTAATTTTAAGTTTTGCGGGGATTTGCCAACTACAATGGTTTTGAACCTATTTTTAGTAAAGCAGTAATAATAATTTTCATAACGTAGAACCCTTTTGAGTCATTTTCTTTAGATTTCTGGGTATAGTGAAATGTTATATCTATATATTATAAGTAATATTTATAGGGTGCTAATTAAACCGGCTTCTTTTTAATAGCATTTTTCGCCTCTAAAAATCTACATTGCCTTCTAAATTACTAAGTAAGCCACAATTAACGAGCATCTAAGTATTCCTATCCTAGCCACTAGTTAAGTTCTATCTGAGCCACTCTAAATATAACTCAGCATGGTGGTTATTTTTTACCCGACAACGGCGAAGTGACGCGCGCTCGCTTCGCTCGCATATTAAATAACACTAATATCTTCTGTCCCCGAAGTGCCGGGCCTCCGCCGGCCTCCTTCGTCGGCCTACGGCCCGGTGCCCATGCCGCCCATTAGGGTGCTAATTAACCCGGCTTCTTTTTAATAGCATTTTTCGCCTCTAAAAGCAATACGAACGCGCGATCGACAAAAATAAATACACGATATTGTCTATGGTCGCTTGACTTGTATTCTTTTGAGGACCTAATGTTAAAGCTATAAAATGAAAAATGGTTATGAGATATAAATTCCGTGGCTGCGTTAGTAAATAAGGTGTCTATGTAATAAGTACAAGTTACGATAATTGATGATCTTTATTTGACGCTTTCTGTAAGATATTTAGTTGGCATTGTAAAAAGACGAATTAGCTTTTTAGAGGCTATCTTATTTTCCCGTGGCTTAGTCATAAAATTAGAAGTTTGATCACGTGGGCTTTAAAAAAATCTGTTGCTCGATTTATTATTTCCCATATTTATATTTAGAACAAAGAACTGTAGTACCGAAAATTTCTGTAAACCATGAAATAGTTTTATGATTGTTACAAAAAACAGTAACAATTTGCCTTTTATTATTTTTCACAAGGTTTAGAGTCTTTTAACTAACTCCATTTCATTATCTAAATGACATCTACTACCTGCAAATTTTACTTAAGGGAAGGCTATAACAACAGCCTTCATTTTCTTTCGTTCTAAAATTAGCATAGAAATTCTTTCCCCTTCAATTCATTTTAACAACTCTGAAAGTTACTTTCTCCCGATTGATTTTTACGACGAATTTGAACCGACAATATTGTATAAAATTCCTTTCTAATCAGCACATAATCACAAAAAACTCATCGAAATAAAAGTACCTAACGTTAACAATAAAACCTATTTCATTCTTTTTTTTATCTAAAAATGTTTTGAGGAAAAAAAGAATACCACACGCTTTAACCTTTCCAAAGCGTAAAGAGTATCACAAAACTATTGTATATTTCAGCATACACTATTGAACGACCACTGTTTTGTCTGTATTACCCTCTTAGCATACAAATGTATATCTTACCCTCGAGAATCCGATCGTATTCCGATTTGAAGAGCTAGGTTTGGCTAGAAGTGAATATGTGTGAATAGTGGAGCGCTGTGCAAAGGTCAGGGCGTGCAGATAAGACAGATGTTGGCAACCTTCGGAGACATTGATTCCCTCACTTTTGTTATCCCCACGCGACTTGGGAATACTTTTTAACCTTTTAGGTTATATGGATAAAAAAATAGTTGAGTTCTTGAAATAAATTCAAAGAAGTTACCGTATAATTACGTGCTTAGATTGCTTTACCAGTTCAGGGAACAGTTTTCTTTGATACTATTAAACGAGAAACCGAAGTAATTTTTCATACGCTTTGTTGAACGCAGATAAAAAAACCCTGTAAAGCCCACACAGCTTTACAATTGAAGAAGTTGTAATTGTATCTCATTTTCATAAAGATTACGATTCTGTTATACCGTAATCGAGTTGGGTAAAGGACAATAAATTGGATAAAGTTTATTTTGCCGAAATAAATGTGCTCTTATTTTCCTATTGATGTATTAAAATAATATCATGTAGGTATTAGTTTTAGACCTGGTTTTTTACGTCGTTTGCGGTGTTGTTCAGCTCAAGAAAGTTGCAGACGAATGTACGATTCGGGCCCTCCAGCAGATAATAATTATAGTCTACTTAGGAGCATTACATCAAATAAATACGTTGACGTACCAATACATAATTTACGATTAATCAAACACAATTCTTCTCTCATTTGCGTATAAGAACAAAGATAAGTTAATTACTATGCGTCCCCCATTTGACTTTTCCGAAAAAAAATCCGGTAATCTAAATTGCTGATGCCTTCTATTATTTTTGCATTCCGAGTCCGCAATGGGAACCGTCGCTAGCTTAACAATAAAAAAAGCACTCGTGCTGATAAATATTCATTATGCCATTCATTCGATCTAATGCAGCGGTTCAATGAATTCACAGAGTTGCTTCGAAGGTCCACTATTCAACTGAATGAATAATAAGTTTTAACTTTGATGAAAAACATAGATTTGATTATTTGAAAACTTCGATTACTTGCTTTTAAAGTACTGAATGAAATGTTGTTTGTGAATTTTTAAGGGCTGCTTAAACGTTCGGGTCGGCATGATTCGATACAATCGGGTGACAAAACCGATTACCATGTGGTTGTTCGGAGATCAGTCAATTAACACGAGTTAGGTAGCCGAACTGTTTCAACTATCTATTAGTTTACTGATCAATACGAGTTAATTGAAATGCTTTTTACTCCTTCGCTATTCTTTTGGACTCATTCGTTACGGGATCCAAAACAGTTTAATTGTTACTCCGGAATTCGTCGAGACTCACTGCGGTACTCAGAGATATTTAATGATTACTTGAGCCGTCACTTAGTAAAGGTTTGACATTCTTTTGTATGACAAAACTGTCAAAACCTTTATTTAGTGATGCCCTAAGTAATCATTAAAGCTCTCTGAGTGCGGTAGTCACTGTCTTATTTTTCCAGATGGTCATCACTGTTGATTCTAGTTTTTAGGAGTTAGAGTGGTTTGAGAAAAGTGTCGGGCTCTTGCCCTAAAAAAACAAAAAAAAAAATAATACGAAATGTAGTAAGTATTTTCGTGTTATTTTTATTGTTCAATAAATGCTGACTTACCTCGAATAAAGGAATAGCACCCCAAAGAACGAAGTTTTATTCAGTCTATTCATGATGCTATCCCGCTGAAGTGAAAGTTAGAGTGGTTTATAAAATGTTACTAAATAATTTACCAAGCTTTTAACAGGCGTAGGCGTAAAATAATAATTCGTTTGGGCAAATCGTTAGATGGGCGTTCACGATTTTGTGGTCAATACTGAGACGAATGACCCAATCAGCGAAAAGTAACTGCCTCGTTGTTGATTGCTGAGTATGGAGTCTTGGGTCCGATTCCAGGTCGGGCAAAGTGTTATTAGATTTTTTCATCAGGAATGTCTCAGTAACAGCTACGGAGTCTGGGTTTGTGCCCGGCTGATGTCTGGATAGGCTAGCACCCTTTCTACATGAGATTTGAACTTAACTGGCGTAGAGGTTTAACTAATAGTACACCCCTGCCTAACCCATCTTTTCTGGTATTGTAGGGTCAATCTATATCTCATCATCTGCCTATCCTTTTCCCAACTATGTGGGGGTCAGCTTCCAGTCTAACCAAATGCAGCATTATACCATGGAGCGACTGCCTATCTGACCTCCACTACCCAGTTAGTACTGGGTAATACGATACTCTTTGGTAAGACTGGTTGTCAGACGTTCAAGTCGCTGACTACCTGTAACAACTGTCAAAGATCTATACTATAGATCTTTACCATATGGCAGCCGGGATCAATAACTTAACGTGCTTTCTGAGGCACGGAGGAAACTCGGTATGTAATGGGTACTCGGTAATGGAAACTCTGTATGTAAACCCATCAACAGACCAACCAAGCGGCAAGCGCGGTATTACTTGAGGATCGATCCGAGTGTCAGTTATTATTAAGCCACGAGCTCCTATCCATTCTATATTTGCATCGATTTAGATTATTGGTGTTTACACTAATTTTAAAAAGGTGGTTCATGTATTTCAAACTGTACTGTGACTTGTCCGCAAACTAATTTTAACAAACTTGTCTCTTGTGTCCTGTTTTCTAATCTTTAAGTAACATTGTGTTCAAGAGACAATACTTTACTACAAGAACGAAGTAACACTATTGCTGTCCGAAGCACTAGTAACACTAAGGAAGTTTCTGGAGTTATGTCTTCTAACTTTCGTCAAGTACAAAGTCAACAACACATTTAGTAACTCGCAGTAGGTGACCATTACACAATCAGTAAATCTAGCATCCGTTCGATTTGGTCAATGTGATCAAATATTGGTATAATATGTTCTGAAAAAACCAACCTTACGGGGTCATGGTAATACTAACTAAACTGATGCCAGACTGTAATAAATGTATGAATTAGAGTGTAATAACCGTAAAGGTATAATTTCCAAGACGACTGCACACCCCACGCATTAAAGTGGGAAGAAATATATAATTAGACGTGGGGCGAGGAGGCGTTGAATTTTTTTTTAAATAAATCTCATCGAAAACTAATTAATTATGGCTTTTCGTCCAATATTTTTGGAATGTAAATCAAATATCACGCTTAACATCATTATTTATTTTATTTGGCACTGTTTTCTATTAAACAACCACTACTTTTTACCAAGACTTACAAAATATAATAAAAACTGCTTAGCAATGTGCGTACGTATTTATAACAAGATGCCAAGCCACTTCAAAATATTAAATTCAAGCTTATTAAAGATTAAATTGCACAAATGGATAAATGAATGCAATTTCTATAGTTTAAAAGAATTTATTGAAAAACGATTTTGATGCACTTAACATTTTGCTCAAACCTAAAATTTTGCATGCTATGATCTATCTTAGCTAAACATGTTTGAACTATTTTAATTTTATTTAACACCATTGTATACCATGTTTTTAATACAAACAAATAATTTATGTTTATGTTTACAAAGTTTAAAAAAAATACATTTTCTGGTCGTCCAGTAACTTTAAAAAAAGATTTCCTGCTTCAAAGACATCTCTATCAAACGGTTACAGTTCGGATAAGAATCCAGTTTCACTTACAAATCCTTTCTCGAAGAGATCTTGATTATCTTCTATTGTAAGTGCACTGGCTTCAGCGTTCAGTTTTATTGTTTCTCGTTATAGAAATTAACATTTTAAGTAAGTTAGGTTTATAAATTAATCTTTGAATTATTTTAGTCTTATAAAGGGGTTTGAACTTTTTGTATGGACGCTAGTATATCGACCGACCACCATTTTTTTTTTTTTTTTCTAAATCGTGGCCCTCAATGAAAGTGATATGTATGGACAGAGGACATATAGACGAACAAAAACATCATGAAAAACGGTATCCCAAAGTGTCACGTTATCGAGATATTTGAAAGTAAAGATCGACATAATTATGAGTACAATGACCACATAAAAAATAGAACTTTTACGTGTCTATAAGCGTTGATTATTATTATTACTATTTATGGAAAGAGAGTAGCTACATTATAAACTACTAGGAGCACGAGAAAACAATTTTTTGACATAACTTTGCGTTTCATTGCGATACGAAGCGATTTTCTCGTGCGTATAATAAATAATAATCAACCTGGGAACTGTTATTTGGATACAATTTAACGCTTAAACACGTAATAAGTCTAGTTTTAATGATTGTCATTGTACTCATTTGTCGATCTTTAACTTCAAATATCTCAGTAACGTGACACTTTGGGGTACCGTGTTATTGGACATTTTTTGTTTGTCTAATTGTCCTCTATCCATACATACCACTTTCATTGTGGGCCGCGATTTCTAAAAAAAAATCTAAATGGCGGGCAGGTTGATATGCCACATCGGTTTTTTCCCCTTTGTTCGTGAAACATTGTATTTATTCACCGCCAACACCAGTGTGAACGAATGACATTAGGAGATGACGTTCGTGGTTTGAGGGGCTGACTCAGCCGATTTGCTCGGGCTCAGCATCGAATACGGACGTGCTATCTGTGTACAAGGAGAAAATAATAATAATAATATACCCTTCAAATGACTAATGTGAGTTTTATAATACTTCCATATTTAATGTGAGTCTTATGAAAATAACCAAACGTTTCGATTCATGTATTCAGCAATTTCTAAGACGTTATTTTACGAAGAATTCCGATATAATGTTCTGAGAATTTTGTTATTGGATAGGGACTAACTATGACTTCAGGCTATTGGTTTTTCTTTGAACTAATTTATTTGTACTGAGATTCTGTATAAACTAGTCCTGTCGTGGTACCAAATGAATAGAATTTCTGCGTAGTGTGTTTATTGAAGGCCATGACCTGGTCATCAATATACTTGTAATATTTCCTTTAATTGACGCAGCCTCCGGCTCCCATAATCTGCCTACGTATATCCCAACCATTTTAGAGTTGGATTCCAATCTAACCGAATGCAGTTGTATACCAGCATTCTACATCAAGCAACTGCCTATTTGACCTCCACAACTCAACAACTAGGTAATACGAAGCCCATTAGTAAGATTGGTCCTCAGACTTTGGCTTAACTTCCACAGCACGACATTATCATCATCATTACTGATGGTAAATGAGCAAGAGATCATTCTCTTGCCCTTATTATTCCACTTTGGGTCAGCGAAGCATGTCATCTTCTTCCATATTTTTCCATTACTCGTCGTTTAATCTGAGACTTCTTTTCTTGCCATAACATCCTGTACACAGTCCATCAATCGTTTCTTTGGCCTCTCTCTGACCCCATAGAACCTTTTTTTTCCAACCAAGTAAATTACCTAATTCCCTTTAATGAAACTTTCCTATTTTTCCCATCTCCATCTTAACACATCCCATTAAGTTTTAATTCCACGTTTTGCTCAATGGCTTGTACTACCATTTTCTTTGCGACACCAATCTAAGTGCTGACGATGAATAAATTTTCCATTTTCCTCACTTTCGCTTGTATTTCCTTTTTTCTTGTTTAGCGGTTTCAGGGGTTTTGTTCTTTGGCCTTTGTTACGAAATTTTAATTTGAAATTAAGTAAGGCGATGGAAAAAATTGTTGGGTTGAAACAAGTTTACTAATTAAGCCTTGGAATAAGATGAGCCTTTGTTACGTTATTGCTTTCGTTAAAGATGAAAATTAGAAAGTTGGTAGGTGTGCTAATAGTCCGAAAATCGGATTTAAGAGGTAATTATGAGTTTTTAATTTTTTTGGTTACCTAAAGTAGCGTTACGTTTTTTCTTTTTGTAAATATGCTAATATTTTGATAAGAAAGTTATCGTAATTAGGTAGCCTCATTTATTACGGCTTGTAAAGTTTCGTCGTGTTATTTTTATAATTATATCTGGAGGCTATTACTGAAACATTTTGAGTAGTACCTTGTTTATGAATTATTTTTATATGAGCAATTCTTTTATTAATAATATTATGTTAAACATTTCATTAAAACACTGTATTTATTTCATTTATCGTGGTACCTATCTAAGACATCAAAGCACAAACAAGATTAAAAATATTTTCAAACAACTTTACCGAAACAACAATATCGATTACTTATCATTCGATTAATCACATCCCATCGATATAATCTACCTCATCGATCACTCGGATATAAGTTTGGTATTTATTGAATGTGCCTTCACATGGTAACCATTTGTCTGACGCCATCCGTCTTTATTAATACGTCATCACCGGATCGTGTAGTGTCTTCCTTTTTTTGGCTGTTAGGAAAAAAGCTCGTTAGGTTATCGTTTATGGAACAATTGATCGGGAAAAAATAGAAAGAATCCATGAAATAGGAATTGATATTAGGACCGTTACTTCTTAATCGTAATCCCGCTGTCTGTCGTTATCCTGATTTATTTGGGTCCGGACTAGCATGTCTTCTTAATTCATTTGTTATCTCTTCAGTCATCATTTTGGACTCCAATTAAACCACATCACCGTTCACGACAAAGTTAAATAAAAATGATCAAACTGCAGCTCTATAATTAATAAACCATCGTGATAAGTCGTTCAAAAACTTCTCTTTAACACTGTCAACTGGTGAAGTCAGCGAGAGACATGCGACGTTACCACGTTATATGACAATGCAGCCAAGATAAACGCTAGTGCTTTGGTCACGGTAAGTTCACTAAGCGTATTGAAATTTCGATAAGAAGGCTGCGAGCATACGGATATCACGGACCCAAGGTTTTGACCTCAAACGACTCGAAAGTATACTTACCAATAATACTAGACTATTACACCACTACTGGGCAAAACCTCTTATCATACAGAGTAAGCACGAGTATATTAGATTGGCCATTGATACATGTCCACAGCCTTGTGCATGAGAGGCAAGACCTCAACCACTTTGCCAAATTACTTATAAGGTTACTATACAGGGTGTAAAAGTACCCTTAACGCAAACGAAGAGCACTTCTTTGCTCCACCACTGCAATCATTTTTTTGTTCTAGACCATACTTGGGAACCCTCTAGTTACGGAGATATTAGGGGTCAAAGTTCCAAATTTTTCACTGCTGTTTTTGTAAATATTAGTTTTTCAGGTTATAACTTTACTTAAATTACCTCCACGACCCGCTCACTATTCAAAACATCCACTAGCACAATGTTTTAAGAGTGCTACATTGAGTTTTACCGTGAAATTGATTTTTGACCAAAAAAAAAAAATCGTTTCCCAGCAAAAATTGTTGTTGTTGTTTGTTGTTGTTGTTGTTGTTTGTTGTACTTAGTTTAATGTACAGAATGCTTAGTTGACGGCTGTGTGATGGGTTAATTTACACCCTGTATTTACGCCGCTTGACGTTGTCCGCAGCCGGAGCGACAGCGCCAGCACAGCACGATGAGCTAGGATGATGAAAAGATATTTTTTTATACTGATACCTATCATTGGCACAAGCATCGTTACCAAACTAAAAGGCAATCTAGCCACCATCGTTCAAATTTCCAAAACATTGATTACAACCGTTCACACTGTCAATCAAATCCTAAAACGGAAGCCCGAAACGCCAAAATGTTATTCACCCTACCCTCTGTCGATCATCCTATACATTGCTGCTTCATCGTTCCATACAACAACTAAGTTTCTGTCAACACGTCCTGTATCGGCGTCAAACTCTTCAGACATGTCGATCACCAACAAAACTCCGGATTCGGAAGCTCCCGTTTCGGAAACCCTCCGATATCATACAACTTGCATTGCATAAAGCGGATTCGTGAACGAAAAAAAGATTAAAGAGGTATACGACTGTTGACGATGGATTTGTAAACAAGTACAAAGGATTTGGACAAAAACGCTTTTAGATCACATTCCAGTGAAAGCAAAAATCTGGTGGGATTGCGACAAATATTTGATTGGATGTTCGTGTTCGAATTGAAACTGAACAAATGTTTTATCCAATATTTGGACCAATAAACTTAGGTTCATGTACTATGGATGTACGTGTACTTAGTGTAAACACAATTGTTCAACTTGATTTGATAAAACTTATAATATTTATTTAATGTTTTGGTACGTTTTGTAAAAAATATGTACAGTCACGAGCAATAATACATACGCAAAGTTCAAACGCGAATTTCTTGTGAAATAACAATTGTGACTTTGAAATATGACCTACTTTATGATTATACGGGTTCCAAAATAATAGTTAAGTTTCGTAACTTGAAAATGAAATCAAAACAGTAGATGTTACACGTTACCTGCACCGAATTAGGCGGGAGGAAACGCCCGGATGCCACCATTGCGAGTATCGGCCGGAGGACACGGTGGAACACACTGTGGAGGTGTGTCCCGCTTGGGCGGAGCCGCGCCGTGTTCTCGTAGCGGCGATCGGCGGCGGCGACCTCTCGCGTCCGGCCCTGGTACAAGCCATGGTCCGGGGCGAGGAGGAATGGGACGCCGTCGCCTCCTTCTGCGAAGCAGTGATGCTAGAGAAGGAGGTGGCGGAACGTGAGAGGGAGAGAACCTCTCGTCCCAGCCGCCGCGGGAGGCGCTCCGGGCGTCGGGGGCCACGTGATGGCTTCAGGCCACCGTAGACGCGAGCCTGTGGACGGTGAGTGATGGGTAAGCTCGCCGTCCGTCCATCTTATGACGACGACCGGCCGTGTCGACGGCGCGTTCGTGTTCCACGCGCGCCTCAAAGAGATGTCAGCAACATGGAAGGGGCCCGCAAGGACCGACGCCTGTCGAGGTTGCGGGTTGTTCGCAAGGGATACCGCGGCCTCGACATAAAGGGCTAAGAAGGAACATGGGTCGTGTTTAGTCAGTAGAAGTCTGACACTCCCTTTCGCTCTGCCCAAGAGCGGGAGGGGCTATTTGATGATTTTCCACCCCCCAAAAAAAAAAAAAAAGGCGTTACAGGTTCCAAATTGTATAAATATTGGCGCTGTTGACTGCATAATAGATACCATAATCATATAATGTTCCCACTGCAGGGACTCAGGCCTTCTCTCTATAGTGTGCGGGTTGGTAGATGTCACATGTCTTCGATTTTTTTGGTTCTAAGGCATGCCGGTTTTCTCATGATGTTTTCTTTCACCGTTTTGGGATACTATATCCATTTAACATGTTTACCATAATATTACGAAGGACTGCACTAAACACAAAATTTTATATGATCTATTCCCATCCAATACCAAGACCTAATACCATTTGGTATTAGTTTATTTCCGAATTTATTTTCTATTCCCAACGAGTACCACATTTTGAAACCAATACCAAAACAAGTTTGAAGAAATTAGGTACAGTCAGGTTCACTAAAATTAAAATGCTTTGAGTGATTTTAAGTAATGTTTAATCAAGATTAGGGTTGGAATATAAATCACATATTGATCACTGAGTATGCACACTACCCGCCGCAAGCACGGAAATGTACTGAACTGAGTTGTCTGTCTGAAAGCAAGACTTATTTTGCACTCAACTCTGATTGGTTGCTTTGAATTTCAAAACAATAGACAAAAATCGACCCTTTTTCGCAGGTAAAGAGAAATGATTTATTTGAACTACTTATTAGTTAGCTTGGAAAGTTTTAGACTTTTAGCATTCAATTACGATAGTATAGTATGTAATTTGTGTAGCTGAGTGTACAAAAAGTCACGTTTTGGTATTCGTTAGTAATAGATTTTTTATTTTAAAAAATGTGGTACTCGTTGGGAATAGAAAATTAATTCGGAAATAAACTAATACCAAATGGTATTAGCTCTTGGTATTGGATGGGAATAGATCTTTTATATGAACATCATTCGTCGGGTAAAAGAACGTATCTCATAAAGAGAAATCGACAGAAAGCATTTAAAAATAATATGGGAGATAAAACCACCACATCCATTCCAAAAAAAAATCATTAACTGCTCAGATATATCTAAAACAATAAGACATTGTTTACCAACACCTGAGGACCACAAAACAATGTGACCGGCCATCCGTACTGAGGTATTCGCCCAATTGGAGACTAACAAGAGACTACCGATGGACTGCCCATTCGAGACTGTTTACGCACAGTTAAGGTGATCGGTTGGGTTAGGAAGATATTGAGCGAATTCGTCCAGTATGTCATTGAATGTATTGGTTTTTATATCTCATTATCATCGAGTGTCGATATGCTATTTAGTTGGTATTCCGTTGTGTATTTTAGTTTTTAACATAACAAGCATCACGCCTGTAATTCCCGAATAGCTTTCTTTTTTTATGTGACAAGCCCGCCACTCTATTCCCAAACCACTGTAACTGTTGTAACCCAGAATCATCAGTGGCGACCACAAGAAAAGCACCGAGACAATGAAGCCCGACGAAGTCCCAGAGAAACGATTTAGCTGTCTTGGATCCCGCAACAAAATGAATAAAAAAAAATAGCGGAGGAGTAAGAAAACATAATTTCCACTTCCCTCCATATCAGCAGGAGACAGAACAGAACAAGGCCTTGTTCTGTTTTGTCGCCCGAATAGTTAGGGAGAGGTGTACGCCACATTTCGCCAGTTATGTTTAAGTCCCATGTAATAGGGGGCGAGGCTATTTCCATTTATCCAAAAGACTAAAAAATAACCCGTAACAAAAAATGTGGAAAACGTTAATATGAAACTATGAAACGCCAGCTGGCCGTTTAATATTAAAAACAACAGCAAAACGCTCTAATATAAAAAAAATGTATCCATTTTTAGACGAGCAATTCACATTTTTATCTCGCTAACCCAGCTAATATTTGCAGAAGTACCTTCACTCTAGCTCTAACGAGATTATCGGCTTTGCTCCGCGACAGAACTAGGAATACCTGCTTTGCAATTTACAGTTTTAACTAGATAACTTTAGATACAACTTTTGTACAAAGATTTTGGTGGAATCGACTGACCTGCGGAGTTAATTGCAACTACACTTTGTCAGTTAAGTTTCGGTCTCACATAATAAGAGGTTAGCTTTACGCCATCAACCGGTCACCAATCCTGACTCACAGGATACAACTGAGAAATTCCTGATGAATAAACTCAAAACCACAATGCTTAAACTGGGAATCAAATCCAGTTACTTCAGTTATTTTTATTTTTTTTGTCAATTTGTTTTGACCTGTGTGAAAGAAATAAATACCTTTTCTTTTCTACATTCTAGTTAGTACTGGGTAATACGATACCCCTTGGTAAAGACTGGCTGTCAAACCACCTGTAACAAAGACCTACAGATGACAGCCGGGACCAGCGGTTTAACGTGTTTTCGAGACACGCTTGCCTAACCTGAAGATTGATTCGAGCGTCTGTTATATTTATTTTTATAAACTCCTCACACGAGTCTAACGATGCAGAAAGAAAATATCAGTCTGATATTATATTCATATCCTGATAATATATTAGGGTCCCATTAAAATATATATGGAGAAATTTGAACACAGCTTTCAATACGTAAAACTAAGGATATCCAAGCAAAACAAAAACTAATTAAAGTGATTTTATTTTGACCTACAAAATAATAAATTGTCAACATTTTTAGTGTATTTTCGTTAACAGATTTTATTTTCTTGTAAGTATGCGTTTTTCGTATTACTTTTTTACCACTGTCCTTATTTTGGTGTTCTCAATGATTTTTACAAGTTCGTCCATCTATTTTAATGGGTCATTATATACAATATTCTAGCCTGATATTTTACATACTCGTTGCTATATATATTCGTATGTCAGTGTAGTCTCGAACCAAAAAAATGACAACCAGCCTCAACAACCTTTACGATATTGATATGTCCCAGTAATTGGGATATCGGAGCTAATTGGCAGAGCCTTTGTGTAAAAATTCGGTTAACATTTTGGTTAGAATTGAGATCGAACGTAATATCTAGAGAGAGCTTTTACATATACGACATAGTAAAACATCGCGCCTGTAATCCCCGAAAGGTTAGGCAGAGGTGTACTCAAGTCGGGGCTGCGGGTTGTTCGCAAGAAATACCTCGGCCTCACATGAAGGGCTAAGAAAGAACATGGGTGGGTTTTCGTCAGTAGAAGTCTGACACTCCCTTAAAAAAAAGAGGTGTACTCAAAGTGTAGACAAATAAACCTCTATCGTTTTTTCCCAATCCGTGTACTCGTTCACGATTGTGTAGAAGATCTCCCTCAGGCGATAAGTTTAGAAGTTTCTCACGTACGTTCTGCAAAATAAATACTATGTTAGTATTTGATTTATATTTATTTATTTATTTATATACATAACATCACGCCTGTAATCCTCAAAGGGTTTGGAAGAGGAGTACCTATTAGTGAACCCAATTTTGCCAGTTGTGTTTATGTCTCATGAAATAAGGGTTCACCCCTTTTTTTATGGTGGGTGGAAAATCATCAAATAACCCCTCCCGCTCTTGGGCATAGCGAAAGGGAGCGTCAGACTTCTACTGACTAAAAACCACCCATGTTCCTTCTTAGCCCTTCATGTCGAGGCCGCGGTATCTCTTGCGAACAACCCGCAGCCCCGTTGGGCTCGCAGCCCTGACGGGCCCGCAGCCCCGACGGGCAAGGGTTCACCCCTTATTACATCAACGTCTATTGCCATCAACGGGGCACAACTCCAGAATTATTATTATTATTATTTTTTTTTTTTTTTTTTTTTTTTTTTATTATTATTATTTTTTTTTTTATGACTGTTACTGTGAAATACCTGATGGAAAACCCATTAATATTTTGCCTGAGATGGTAATCGAATCTCATGCACATCAGTCACGCTTGTACGAGTTGCTAATTAATCAGACGCATACAAGTTCTTGAAGTGAGAAATTTACAAATTGTATGTCGTGAGTTTCACATAAATCAGAGCATTACATAAGGCACTCTGCAAGCCCGATTCCTTTGAGGAAATTCTTAGAATTTTCTAGAAAGTTCCAGCATTAATTAAAGTAAGTACGTTAGCATTATTTGGAGCCATGTGCTAGTGTAATACCGTGGCTTTGAAATAGCGACTGTACACAATTATTACACTTTTCTGTGTTTTGTCTTTGGTTGTATAATTTAATTAGTAATGTTATTATTAAATTTGCTGTTGTTAATGTGCAGTCGTTTGGATGTTAGGGTGCTATTTAGAGCGTCACTAAGTTTGTTATCTTTCCTTACAGTTATGTATGTATTCATGTAACATCTTGTTTTAATTTGTGAATATCAACTGCTGCTCTGGGCGAAGTGGAAGGGAATGTCAGACTTGTACTAACGAAAACCCACCCATGTTCTTTCTTAGGCCCTTGTTTTTCGAGACCTCGATATTTCTTTCGAACAGTCCCGCAGCCACACCATAAAATCTGCAGTCTTATTAATTTAAAGCTGTTTTCATTATTGCAGTTTACATTCCCACTTTAATTGCACAAAAAAATCTGATGTGAATTCCTTGTTAGCACTTCACCGTTAAGCTGAAAATCCTGTTATAGTAAATTCCACCACTGTTTCAATGGGTTTAAGGTTTGTTTCCAATAAAAAAGCCCAATTAACAACCAGTTTCAAACAAACATCAACAGGACTTGTCTTGTTTACTTTACCGTTTAAACATTTTACAGTGACGTGACCGAATTAGAAGCTTACCTATTGCAAGATTTTGAAGAGCGAGTATCATTTCCTCTAGAACATAACGAAACATCACGCCGATAATCCCCGAAGGGTCAGGCAGAGGCGTAACTAATAGTACACCCACATTTCGACAGTTATGTTTAAGTGCCATGTAATAGCTTCGCCAAATATTGCCATTAACCGGGCTCAAATCCGGACTCCGCCGCTGCTGTAAAATTACTGACGGAAAAACCCAATCACACTTACCCCAACCTGGGAATCGAACCCAGGACTTCATGCTCAGCAGTCGCTTTCGACCACTAGACTAACGAAGCTTTCCTCTAAACATTACATTTATTTAAACCAATTTGTGTGTTGAATAGACGCCATTGATTTATGTTCCATCAAGCATTCAATCTCAACTCGTCGAGACGATAGATTTTTGAGTGGGAAAAGGAAATCTGAGGAATACGACTTCACCAGATTTGTTCAGTCAAATGTTGATGTGAAAAGGCTTTTAGAACTGCAGTCTGTAGGAGTCTAAAGATGTGGCTTTGATTGCGGCATGTGAAGTATTTTGTAAATCGAATTTGGGAATACGAACTCTCGGAATATATTTGAAAGGTCGAATTTGTTTTTAACTGATATTTGATTCAAACCTTTATGGTAAAAGCAATGTGAATTCTGAATACAGTTCGATGCAGAATTTTAAAACTCTATGGAGATCGATACATCGAATTCCAAACTGAACGTCATCATTTCATTTATTCATTCATATAACAATTCACATTGTGTTCGAAATATTTAGTACAATAATTAATTTATTACAGTTAAAACCAATAAAATTTAAAAATCAAACAGTAAACATTAATAATAAAATATTAATAATAAGGCTTCTAGGCTAACCAGATGTAGCTGAATACCAATATTTTATATGAAACGACAGGCTATCTGACCTCCACAACCCAGTTAGCACCGGGTAATACGATACTCCTTGGTAAGACTGATTCTCAGACTTTCTGGTCATTGATAACATTTAACGACTGCCAAAGATCTTTATGGCAGCTGGGACCAACAGCTTAACGAGTTTCCTTCGTGCTCCTAGGCACGCTATGTGGTCGTCACCCATCTACGGACCAAACTAGGCAAGCACAGCTTAACCTAAAGATCGTTCAGTAGTTATGATTAGACCACGAGCTCCTTAATTCGAACGTAAATTCTTACAAATCTTCAGTTTAGCACAGCAATTTGGCAGGCATTCCGGTCGCGTATAGCAATCCTGCTGCTGAATTACTAATGCTAGCGTACGGTGTTTGGGGATCTAACCAAACCTGTTGGTGGCTTGAAAGTTTTATGCTTAGCTGATAGTTGAACGAGTTTTGCACCTGCAATATTGACTAAAGTACACAACTATTATGGTGGTGTTTTGCTGTTTATTTAAGGATGGTATCTATTCTGACTGCTAAGAATGAGGTCCTGAGTTTGATGGCCGGGTCGGAGAAAGTGATATTGAGTTTTTTCATTAAGAATTTTTCAGTCGCAGCCATGAAGTCTAGATATTTTGAGCCCAGTTGATGGCAATTGGCTCGCCCCTTATTACATGGGACTTAAACGCAACTGGCGAAATGTGGGAGTACTATTAGGTACACCTCTGCCTACGCTTTTAGAGCACTATTTTTGATGTAACGGTTTCCTAATACATCAATAACAGTTCAGACAAAAAATTAGCTTGAGACATAAGAAAGACTTGTTTTTAAAGAAAAGACCCAGGAATTTACAAAAATGTTTGTGTAATATTTCAGAATCCTCCCAAAAATAGGACACAAACAACTCAAGATGAATAAGGTCGCCAAAAAAACACTAATCAGTGAAGAAATCTGTCAAAACAAATTTTAGTTCAAAATTCTTACAGAATAGTACATTTTGATACAAGTGCGGATAGTTTGTTATTGCATTTGAGGCGGATTGAGCACCCGAACCGTAAGGCGAGGCTGGTCATGTGGTCGAGAAATGCAAAAACAAATTCCCACGTGTATCAAACGACGTTCTTTAATACACTTTCGAAGAAATTAACTATTAAAACGAAAAGTATTTTTATCATCAATTTTTAAGAGACTATGATTTAATTTGTTTTTTTGCGCGGTTTGATTTCGCCAGGTTGAAGAATAAGCAAAGGTATGAAGCAGCTAAACAGCCTCACAGGAAAAATATAAAATTCAAATATTTTTTAATTAAGAACACAAATAAAGGTTAAATTGTTCATAAAAGTAAATAATTGTTTAAAATAATCATGTTTATTTATGGTATTCTTTTTACAAACACTTGTAAAGAATTGTAAAGACGCAAATCAAAAGGACGAAATTAAAAAAAATACTCACTCACTCTATAATCTGTGGTTATTTTCTTTCCCTTGGTTGTGGAAAAATAAGAAAATCGCACGCGTCCGAAATACGTTGCATGTCGAACCTTATCGTAGTGAAAAGAGTCAGTTTTCGAGGAAGTGTATTGAAAAATATATTACACCGACTATTTCATAACAAAGAAAAATGAGGTGATGAAATTGATAACGAAAGAGTACAAAGAGTAACGGTGGCCCAGTGGTAGAAGCCACGACTTACAAGCAGTAAGTCGTCGGTTTGAACCCAGAGTGGTGAAAGAAAACATCATAAGGAAACCAGCTTGTCCTAGAACCAAAAAAATCGAAGACATGTGACATTTACCAACATAAAATGGGCCTGCGTAGTGGATTATTTTCCCTGTCATAGAGAGAAGGCCTGGAGTCCCAGCAGTGGGAACATTATAGGCTGATGATGATGATTACAAAGTTAAACTCACAAGAACAGTTCATTAATATTTCTGATTTATCATTCAACTTTTATCCAAAGTTCCTCCATACACATGAGTATTACAATGAAGTGTCTTTTATAACCATTGGAACACTCAACTCTTTTGTAAATATTTGCAAAATGATAAACATAGCTTTTCTTTGAATTCAAAAATGAATTCTCATAATTTAAATTCCTCTTTCACAAATTGTGGAACTCAATCGGAAGCTTTCAGTTATTCGTAATTATGTACAAAATGCGATTCGAAATTTATTAATTGTGGCCGAAGTTTGGTCGATCGCCAAAATATTATATTGGATTGAAGCCAGCATCGGAAGTTACAATCATTGCTTTCATTATTATTGTTTCTCTGTTCTCTAATAACTGCCGGGTCGGTCTTTAGGTTAAGTCGTGTTTGACTAGGTTGGTCCATAGATGGGTGACCACCCATTACATACCGAGTTTCCTCCGGGCCTCGGAAAGCACGTTAAGCTGTTGGTCCCGTCGGGGCTGCGGGTTGTTCGAAAGAGATACCGTGGCCTCAACATGAAGGGCTAAGAAGGAACATGGGTGGTTTTTAGTCTGTAGAAGTCTGACACTTCCTTTCGCTCTGCCCAAGAGCGGGAGGGGTTATTTGATGATTTTTCACCCGAAAAAAAAAGCTGTTGGTCTCGGCTTGCATATATCATTGGCAGTCGTTACAGGTAGTCAGTGGCCTGAAAGTCTGACCACAAGTCTTATTAAAGGGTATCATTACCCAGTACTAACTGGGTTGTGGAGGTCAGATTGGCAGTCACTCCATGTAAAATAATGGTATTCAGCTACTTCGGTTACACAGGAAGCCGATTCCAATATAGTTGGGTAAAGGATAGGCAGATGATGTCGTTCGAGTTGATGGAGTACATAATTTCCGTGTTAAGATTGAAGGTGTGTGCGTTTACATAATCTTCTTCATAAATTGACGGCACGGTTGGCGCAGTGGCTGAGCGATTGGATTGCTGTGCTGCGTGTCGCGGGTTCGATCCCCGCTCGAAACAAATATTTGTATGGCCTACAGATAGTTGTTTCGGGTCAGGGTGTTCTGTGTTTGTGAGTTTAAATGTTTGTAACGCACCCACGATACAGGAGAAATTCCTAGTGTGGGGCAACGTCATTATAAAAAAAAACAAAATCTTAAATTTATCAACGGCAATATATATTGCGGTTTGGTAAATGAAAATACGGTGTTTCATTCAAATCACGAAATAAAACATTAGCAGCAACCTTCATTAAGTTCGGGTTAAGGAAAAAGGTTGCGAAAAAAAAATGCGGTAATAAAAACAATCTGTAAAAGGGAACTGCCAAAGTAATGGTTTTGATTTCCACGAAAATTTGGGGACCAAACAAAAAAGATTGAGTTCCTTCAAAGCTTACAGTCTTTTTTTTTCGTAATTACCCCGAGCACTTGTAATGCGTATCATTCGCCTTTTTCGGTACCCTAATTTCAACCTAAGTACGTGAGTACTTAGGTTGAAAAGTAAATCAAGTTTCATAAATAAGTAAAGTCTGATGAAAACCCTCAAGGGGACGTTTCTAACATGCTCATCTTCAATTTCTGTACCTTTGACATCGTTCAAACATCTCCCTTTTCTGGACCTTGTGAAAGTATTCAATTTTAGACCTTACTTGTGTAAGTGAAGGTTCGATTTGAATTGACGTTTTTGAAATGGAATTCGTCCCGCGTCGCAAAAGGTCGCTTCGCGTGACAAGAATGCTTTCTTTAGCATTTTGATCGCATTTGATTGGGATGTGTGAAGTACCTACATTTTATATACTTTGTCCTATTTACATGTTAAATGCTACTTTAGCTTTCGAGTGCGTGCAGCTTTCGTAAGAATATAAAGTGTATTTAAAGGAAGAGCTCGTGGCCAGATGATAACAGCCGCTCAGATCAATCTTCAGGTTTAGCCGCGATTTCCTAGGTGGGTCTATGGTTGGGTGAACACCCATTAAATACCGAGTTTCCTCCGCACCTCGGAAAGCCGTTGGTCCCAGCTGTTATTTGTAATTTCAAGGATTATTTGAAATAGTTACTATAAATAGTTACCTATTTATGATACCTATTATTTTATATACCTATTATTTAAACATGTTTTTCTTTATGTTAATGTTTCATGTTTATGTTTTTTATTTTTATGTTATTTCTGTTTAAATAGTTACCTATTTATGTTTAAGTGACTCCATATTACTCAGTCCCACATCAAACAACAAAAAATATAACGTTCATCTGCCCGAAATAATTTACCTTGACGATATTATCACATGCATGCAAAGCACCACAAAACCAAAATATGATATTTCCGTCCCAACTTTACGTCTACAAAATCCGTCTAAAATAGACGTCGACGGAGGTCAGACACTAATTTGACATTACGCCCTCCTAGCCAGTTGACACTAATGGAATGTTTTTATGAAGATGATAAAGTTCTGCCTTTCCATAAATTGTGGCAATCTGAAGTCAACTTAATAAGGGGGCAACAAAAGAGCGGAAGGCTTTTGTAAACGCTCTTAGAATTTTTTATTTTAAAGTTTAAGTACTGACTTTTATTTGAGATAATTCTAAGAAGAAAACTGTGAAATTACTTTAATGAATGTTGAAGACTGCCTCGTTGGTCTTGTGTTCAAAAGTGTGACAGCTATGCATTAGCATAATATTTATTTATTTTCAGGCTGCTTTGGGCTATAGGTAGATCCTGGGTAAGTTCTGGTTTCGATTCCCGGGTCGGGCACAGTGTTATTGGATTATAGGGTCAGTAGCAGCCATTGAGCCTTTTTTTTTTGCCAGATGGAAAATCATCCCGCTCTTGGGCAGAGCGAAATGGAGTGTCAGACTTCTACTGACTAAAAACCACCCATGTTCCTTCTTAGTCCTTCATGTCGAGGCCGCGGTATCTCTTGCGAACAACCCGCAGCCCCGACAGCAGTCGGCCCTTGCGGGCCCCTTCCATGTTGCTGACATCTCTTTGAGGCGCGCGTGGAACACGAACGCGCCGTCGACACGGCCTGTCGTCGTCATAAGACGGACAGACGGCGAGCTAGAGCCATTGAGCCTGGACCCTATAACTTGGAACTTAAACATAACTGGCGAAATATAGGTGTACTAATGGGTACAACTCTGCCTAGCCCTCCAGGGATTCCAAGCATGTTGTCATATTTATGTAATGCATGTTGAAGAATTTAACCTTAAGGATAAAGTAGTTTTAGCCTTTATAATGGCTGGAGGTCAGATAGGCAATCGCTCTTTCTAAAATACTGGTATTCAGCTGCATCCGCTTAGACTGAAAGCCGTACCCAACATAGCTGGGTAAGAGCTACACAATGCTGATGGTTTTAAAACAGCTGTAACCGACATATTTAAGAGCACACTCGAAAAAAGATCGGATCTTCATTATTATAATAACATTGTACCCATTAACGTTTACCCACGATCCTAAAATATCCTTTTCACTTTCCCAAGATTACTTCTCTCATAAACCAACTGTGCACATACAGCGGAACCCCGATAAAATACATAATTTCCTATATCCGGAAAATGGTCCTAATTGCTTTACCAAATATTATTGGGGGTCCTTTGAGTCTCGCAAATGAGTTTATTGGGCAAATAGCCTAATACAGGCCTAATCTCAGTTAATTCCGTGCAGAATTACACGTAAACCTCGTATGTTATTGGACGGTATATCCTGGGACAGTTTGCTCAGACTCAGATTAAATCTAGTTCAAACATTTGTTTAGTGAGTTTACACAGAAAATGTTGTGCTGTAATATACGGTGTACGTATATTCCTGGGGACGGTCAATATTAAATAAAAACTGTCTGTAGCAATGTTTCAACAGAAAAATATCTAATCTTACTTTACAGCCATCTCTACGTATTATAAAACAAAGTCCTCCGCCGCATCTATCTGTCTGTTCGCGATAAACTCAAAAACCACTACTCCGATTTTCATGCTGTTTTCATCAATGGATAGAGTGGTTTTTGTTAAAGGTTTTAATATTTAATTTGTCAAGTTTTATCCCTGAAATAGGTTGGGAACATGATCACTTTTGTTCGCGATAACTGATATACACGCGGGTGAAGTCGCGGGCATCCGTTAGTCTGTTATAAACGTAAAAGTTTGTGAGACTGGATGTATGGATGTTTGTTATTTTTTTCCGCAAAAGCTATTGAACGGTGTTGGAAGAAAATTGGGACACGGATAGTTTACAACCTACATGAGATACTTTTATCCCGTCAGCTTTTGTGTAACAATTAGCAATCTCTACAAGGTCGTAGCTGCAGGTAAAAGCTAGCAGGTTATACAGTTCGTATACTCGTATCCGTAGTTTATCCGAAATTTATCTTCTCCGAAAATCTGAAGATTATCCGAAAATCTAGTTATAGGTAATGTCTTCGTTCTTAGAAATTATGTAGGTCAATAATCTAGCTATGCTTTTTGCTCCGTAAAATTATGTTTGGTTTCGTTAGTGTACTTTAATGAACTTTAGAGAAACATGACTCACATGACTTAAACACACTACACTTAACACTTTACATGTTGGGTGTGGCAAACGAAGCATGAAGTAGGATTAATGCTGTGGAAATGCGTTCTTTGCGAAGCATGTGTGGTGTAACTCTGAATGATAAATTGAGGAATGAGGTATAAGAGAACGTTGCGGTTTAAAAGAAGATGTAGGTAGTGACAAAAATTGAAAAGAGTATTCTAAGGTGGTTCGGTCATGTGGAGAGGATGAATGAAAGTCGATTAACAAAAGGTATTTACAAGGCAGATGTGAGTGGTAATGCCGGGAGGGGACGCCCTAGAAAGACATCGGCACCAATAATATCAGTGTATTACACTGATATTATTGGTGCCGTTCTTCAGAAAGGACAGGTGCGTAGTACTCGTAACCGGCGTGCGTGTATGACCAGATGTATGAACGTGGACGAGGCAAAAGGAGTATGTATATGTATGTATGAGTTCCCATGGGAAAAGGGCGTGAGTTTATGGATGTTATGTGTACGTAAGTACACCTAATGTGTTCTATTTTCATCTGTCACAGATATAGACCAAAAACATTTTTTTCGAGGTCATATTGCCACCTGTACAACCTGTCTTTGATGGTTAACTAAACAGTTTTACGGAAAGGTTTTCAATTATACCAGGATATATCGCAAAGTAAAGTAATGAATAGTTATTGATCCTCTGACAAAAAGCACTTCAATTTGTGCACGAAAATATCACCGTGGCCTGTGGCGAGCTAAGTCTCACTCAGCACATTTTATCACTAATCCACTTAGTCTTACTGCCATAAAGCCTACCAAAAACTGGTGTCGCATCTACTATTTACTATCAGTGGCAGTTACTCGCCACCAGTGCAGTGATCGCACCATTTAATATGGAAATGTCTACAAATAAAACAGAGTAAGTCGATTCAAAACCTCCCTGAAAGTATACCCAAGTGAAACGCATCGCTTCCGACGAAATCATGGCTTTACTTCGGGACCTACCATCAGACCCCAACAATAGCCACATTTGCGACACAATCCAAATAAACGATGTCCATCGAAACTTTTCTTTTTCCCTTGATACGTCTTCTGTAAACAAAAGCAGCATTGTAATAGCCTGTTTTGGGAATAGATTCGCTGTATTGTTTCGTACCGTTCGACGGTAAGGGTAAATGGCAGGGAAGGATTTTCGTCGATTCCTTTTTTTGCGTCCGCGTATATATTACTTTGAATTATTGCGCCTATTCTAGGTTACCATTTTTGCGGGGTGAAACGGGAAATGACCGGTTGTTTCACGTAATAAACATGTTTTGAATTTTTTCCCTGGCAACATTAAAAGGGGTTGTTTGCGGGTTGTTTTATAAATGCTAATAGAAGGGTGGCTGTTTGTTGCTTTTATACAGAAAAGTTTTGGAGAAAGAAGATACGATTTATGCTGGAGTTTTTTGTAATTAGAAAGCCTAAAGATTTTTGTATCTTGTGGTTTCAAGACGAGAAAATTCTCAAGGGAGCAGTTCTCATTTTTCGGTAGTGTCCTACGATAACAAGTGCGGGTTTGGATGGCACTTAAGTTGGAAATAATGTACTGGAATTCCCAATAGGGTACTATGCCATGGTTTTAAATTTGAGACAAAGCCTGTAGAAGATAATAATTATGTGGTTATTTTTAAAAATAGGTACATGTAGCGATGCTAGTTTTTTAAAAGTACGAATAATACTGTATTTTTTCCCGAATTGACATCCCTGTTAGTATAGTTAGAGGTCCTGGGACCGAGTCCCGGGTAGTTTTTATTTATTATTAATATAATATTATTTTTTTATTATTATTTTTTATTTTTGTTATTTGTATTTTTTTGTATTTCTCAATAGCAGCCACGGAGTCTAAATTTACACAACACAATAGACAGTAAGCCAGTCCCTTATTACATACGAATTGTTTGTGTGGCATTACATACACCTCTGCCTAACTTCAGGGATTACAGTCGTGATGTTATGATATGTTGAAAGTATAGGCTTTTATTTGACTTATTACTTATTCAAGTTTTAAACTCATCTCTTGTTAAATAAGCCGTCACCTCAAACTGGCCTTACTAAAAGCCTGACCTAGAATGTTCAATAGACTTCGTGTTCACTTTATCACTTTGGACAACAAATAAAATTTTAAAGTTTAAGATACCTACAGCGTGTTTTTGTAACTTACTCAGATAAAAGTTTAATACTTTGAGTATCCTGGGAGTATATAATAATAATAATCGTTTTATTGCAGGCAGCTAAGGCCCATAGGTAAAATACACAAATAATTTAAAATGATAATATCAAACTAATACACTTTAAAAAACCTTATAAACTATAACAACACACGTAACGTGACGTCGTCGTAACGTTTTTCAAGATAAATAATTCGTGACTAAAGACCTAACAGCAGTCGCATGAGTTAATATTCGAGGTTAAACAGCGTTTGCCAAGGTCTGTCTGAGGATGGGTGACCATGTAGGATATAACAAGTTTTTTTCGTATCTCGGAAACCACATTAAGCCGTCCCGTCATTTAAAGAGCTTTGACGGTCCTTACAGATAGTCAGTGTCCCAAAATTTTGACAACCAGTCTTACCTAGGGGTATCTTATTACCAGAAATCGATATAGGTTATGCAGTTGGACCATGTTAAATACTAGTATTCAGCTGCATCCATTAGACTGGAAGCCATTATTGGTCCTGCCTAGCCAGGCAGATGTTGATCAATGTGACAAACACTATTGCAAGAACAGACCTTGACGTGTAAGACAAGTGATATTCAGTCTTAGGGTGACTAAGCAATTTTGGCGTCGACTGTACCTTCCTTTTACTTTGTTTCAAATAGTAGGCTGTAACAAGATATGCCTGTCCGTTCATAATTCAGAAACTATGTGATTTATACGAATACATTCGCTGGATTGTTCCCCGGTGAATAAAAATATTCGTACCCCTATCAGGATCGTGAAGTTTTTAAAAGGGGTAAAGGGGAAAGTATTTTTGGAAGGGAGTGTATTATGTGAGGTTATGTGTGCGAGATAGATGAAAATATTGTAGAATAGAGTAAGAATAATGTTATTTTTAGCGCCGTTAAATGTAACGTGCTTATTTTAACCAGTTTTCATTGTGGTAAGATGAGATAACGAGTAATAGAGAAGTTTGGTGGAAGAAGACATGCTGCGCCTATAAATTGGGATGAGAGCACAAGAATGATGATGATTTTTTCACACCACCTGCTCGAAAATGTCAAATTATATGTCAAGCAACCTTAACCTAAAGTGAGTCATTAGTGGCCGGGGGCACAGCCGGTCAATAATGTTGTACTGGATTTCATTATGACCCGCTGGTCAATAATGTGATTTGAATTTGGAATCTCACATGCTCAGCTAAATTGGCAGTATAGTACTAACAAACACCCTTTGGTGCCAGAAAGATGAAAGCTATTCTCGATACCCTTACTACGCGTGGATGATATTCTCGATTTCCTACAAAATCTGTCTCAAATGTTACCATTAACTTCAATTAATATGTAAGTGCATATAACTAACTAGTTCTAAATATGTTATTCTTACTGTTTTGTTTATTTAATAAATACATACTTTGTTTTTCGTACTATGGCTATTATTTTCTCACAGTAGGTGTAAAAAGTAGAGTATCCTCCTCTGGGCTAAAGGTGTCTTTGCCTTGGGCTAGCTTGAATCCCTCGCTGCATTCAGGATTCTTATAATAACTCCCTCCCTGCGCTCGGGAGTTAAATCCCGAATCCTTCATTGCGCTCGAGATTCAATATGACGCCCGTGACATAAGACACAACTTTAGCCCCTCGGTGCATAATCTACTATTAGTTCACTACAGACCATCATCTTCATCATCTACCTAGCCTTTTCCCAACTATGTTAGGGTCGGCTTCCAGTCTAACCGGATGCAGCTGAATACCAGTATTTTACATGGAGCGACTGCCTATCTGACCTCCACACCCCAGTTAATACTAGGTAATACGATACTTCTTTGGTAAGACTGGATATCAGACTTTCAGGTCACTGACTACCTGTAACGACTGCCAAAGATCTATATATGGCAGCCGGGACCAACAGCTTAACGTTTTTTTTTTTCTTTCCGAGGCACGGAGGAAACTACAGACCATTCTACTATAATTAATCATAATTTATTCAAAGCCTACTTCAAAGCTCTATTTCCACGGTGAATCATCCATTTCCTTTTTGTCTATCCACACAGAATATACCGCAATATTGCACACAAAATGAACTAAAGCTACGCATAATGAAAATCATAACTATGCATGAGTTTGCCACGCGCCCACGCGATTCAGCGAGTCCTATTTACTTGACCCATTTGGGTAATACTTCCAAGAACTGTTCTGTACAATGTTTGGAAACTTTGAGGTTACACCAACAAAACAATGAGGACCCGTAGGTAAGCCACAACGCGTCAATGGGAAAGTTGGAAACTTGTAACAAAACATGGTTTTATTAGGAGTTGGGAGCTTCTTTCGACAGGAAGAAGCTACACTAGCAAACGATGAATTTGAAAGTATTTATTTTGATCATCCATTTCCACTTCAACTTTTGGCTGTAGTTAAGAGCGTCTATTGCTTTTGTTTTAGATCGTATCTTAGTGTGTTTTATTTTTTGTATTTTCCTGATATTTATTTTATTTTATTTATTTAAGGACAATAAACAGCTACAATATGTGTGAAAGATACAAAAAATAATTTTAAAATTAACAATATTGCAGCCCACTACATTATCCGCATATTAACAGCTGAGAATATGATAATGAGTGTCACTAGATAGGCAAAAATAATAATAATTACGTCACATTAATAAAAAAACAAAAACAATTTCACGGCCATATAGCACGTTTTGAAGATCATAGATGGACAAAAACAGTTAAAGGCCCATCGGGCAAACGATATAGAGGGAGACCGTTCACTAAATGGGACAACGATATTAAAAAAAATTGCTGGCCCACAATGGCAACAAATAGCCCAAGACCGAGAGAAATGGAAAGCTTTGGAGGAGGCCTTTACCTGAGGGAGGGGGGGTTCCAGTGCAACATAAATCAAAATCAAAAGTCATTTATTCAAACTAGGCTGATAATCAGCACTTTTCGAACGTCAAAATTTACTTTATTTTACTTTACTCATTTACAAGTGACAGTCCCCCAAAACGCCCACCCTTCCACACTTCCTAGTGTTTTTTGCTGGAAAGAAGAAGTGGCGGAACAAACTTCCCAGCAACACATCTGTCTGTTTGGTTAGAAGAACCAGACTCGATACAATAGAAAGGTGTAACAACTTAGAATATGGATTTTTATATAAGTAATGATTAGGTATATTACATATTAAGTTAACATACAAAGTTCTATAAGCTAATTTTTAAAACTGGAAATATAAGGCTTTGTTTATTTATTTTGATCATCATTAATAACGTTTTAACAAACTGCCGAGAGTAAACAATGAATACGGAAGGTGGGTCTAGACGTACTCTTCCAAGTATACTGAATGATTTGCCTAAGAAAACAGCTAATAAGTTAGAAAACAAAAAGACTTGACAAATAAAAAATATATTAAAATCATACTTCACCGCTGGAATGTATAAAACAGGGGAAGGGCATACATGTGGACCCACTTCATGACAAACACTGTTAGCGAGTAATTCATTTAATATTTAATCTATAGCGCACATAATCTTGAATGATAGATTGAGCGTTATTGTTGCTGTATTTTTTAATCCATGAATGCATGATGTAATAAATAGTTTCAATTTTTTTTAAACGCTTATGATCGTCACACCCCTGAGAGAAACATATTTTCTTTATTTATTGAATTTCCTCTGCATGATTGTAAAAAAAAAATCGAAGAAATTGAAACTAAAAGGGTTTCTAGGAATCGATAATAATGACTGTTTTGCAAATTTAAGATAAACAGCTGTTCAAATATTAACTGGGTTGTGCAGATCCAAATACTAGTTATTATATTATTATTATAGCTAGCCTATGTGGTCCCACTGCTGAGCAAAGGCCTCCCTCCATTCGTTCCAACGGTCACGATTCTGTGCAACGTCTCTTCAATTCTCAAGGAAGACATCCAGTTCGTCCCGCCATCTCCTTCGTGGTCTGCCACGACCTCGTGTAGTAAATACTAGTAAAATACTCTTATTAAGCTGAATCTGGTTAGACTGGAACCCCCAAAACCCTGAACGAGGCGAAAGAAGTATATATGGACCGTAGTAGATCGGGTTCTGTAGTTTTTTGCCTACCTTCATAGAGAAAAGCGTCAGTTTATATTTGTCTGTATGTCATCATTATCATTACCAGCCATCAGCCTACAGCAATCCACTCCAGCAGGGCTATTGCGCATCGTATTAAATGTCAGTGGCTATCCATCGATAAACTGTCAAATAGTTCCATTTTGTACCAAACCATAACCATTTGACAGTTAATCGATGGACACTATGATAGCCACTGACATTTAAAAAGATACGCAATAGCCCTGCAGGACATCGGCCTCTTTAATCGCACGCCACTCAACTCAATTCTCGGAAAAACTCATCCAGTATGTATGTTATGGTAATACAAATACAGAAAATCAACATAACCCACTTCGAACACTCGTAACATTAAAACTCAATAAAATTTCCACTGAAAACACTCAAAATTATAACAAGCATCATGCAAAACCACAAACAAAATAAAATTATGCAAACTGGGTGATAAAATTATACTGTGACAGCTACATACACCACACCACTATAAAACCACAGTCAATATCGCATTAAATAAATTCAATACCAATATTAACATTAAGTACTTATAAATAATATTATTACCACAATATTTTATTAGATTTCAAAAGTTTTAAGTAAATATTAAAATGGTGAGGCCATAATCAGAATTAATAATACATCACTAACGAATGTAATTTATCACATTTTGTAGCACGCGCAGTTTGTTATTATTTCTGTTTAAATTATCGGTAATTATGGAATTTACTGCCCAATTACTAGCAGGTCATTAGTGAATTTGGTTTGGGGGGAAAAACTTATTTGTAATGTATTGTTTTTAAGAGTATTAAGAATTGGGTGTAAGGGTAAAAATTATTTCAATTAATTTTTAATATTACATTTGGGCTCAGTATTAACTGGGTTGTGGAGGTCAGATAGGCAGTCGCTCCATGTAAAATACTGGTATTCAGCTGCATCCGGTTAGACTGGAAGCCGACCCCAACATAGTTGGGAAAAGCCTAGGCTGGTGATGATTACATTTGGGCTCACTCCTTCACATCCCCGAAGGACAAGGCAGAGCTTTAATAGTATCACACCCACATTTTGCCAGTTATGTTAAAGTCCCAAATAAAGGAGGGTGAGTCTGTTGCCAATTTGCCATCAACCCGGCACAAATCCAGACTCCGTGACTGCCACTCAGAAATTCCTGAAGGAAAACCCCGACAACACTTTGCCATACCTCAGAATCGAACCCAGAAGCTCATGCTCAGCAGTCGCGCTTGCTGCCACTAGACCAACAAGGCAATCATAATATTAATAACTAGCTGTTCCCAGCATGCGTTGCAATGCCATTTTTTGTACCTACATACTAACTACTACGTTGTATATTATTGACATTATGACGTATGGTCTGTTTGAAGTTGACACACTAACGTCACTTAATTGTTTTGCCTTCCCGGAACCTCTCCGCTAATACTTGAACTTTATACAATAGCAATAAAGCTCAAATTGACTTTACGTTTTAGTTAAAAAACGTTTGTATGGGAAAAAGAAAAGGACTGTTTTTAGGGCTTTTCCGGCCGTTATTCGATTTTTTCTCGCCGTTAAAACCATCCTTGAACTTCAACGAACATTAAAAAAAAAGAATTGGCCAGATTGGTCTAGGCGTTGTTAAGTTATGCGCTTACCAACACATTGAGCGATTCATTTTTATATTATAGATATGATTGGGTAAATTTTATTTCAACTGTGGCATAAAAAACCTACATTTCATGTACGACCTACATAAATGTACCGAAAGAAAATCTCATAAAACATTTCCTTGTTAAAAAGCAATGCCCAATTTAATGAATCGCTAGGCAATTCGGTCATGTACATTGTGGCCATACAATGGGCCGGTGATCGTTCTAACCGCAGGGCTATCATTGGACGGCCGTATCGGACGAAAATACCCGATCGCTACTTCGGATTTCAAATAAATTGATTTTGGTATCGAATTTGAGTTAAATTGGACGAAACCACGACGCTTGAGTTAGGCATCGTAAAATATGTTGGGGCTATTTATATTTTTAGTGCCTGTATATACCTATAATTATTGCTATTAATAGTTATGGATATGTGATTAATTAAATCAAATGTTTTTGTGTTCTAGGGACATTTTATACACAACATGAATATTAAATATTATCACTAATTTATCATTTAGAATTTCGTAATTTCGATCATCGTTTTTAGGGTTCTATACCCAAAAGGTAAAAACGGGACCCTATTACTAAGACTACTTTTGAAAAATTTATTCTTAAAAAAAAATGTGTTTTTTTTAAACTGCTCAGAAGTAGCATGAAACTAAGACTAGTGCTCGAATGATGTCAATAAGCTTGTACCTATTGCAAGGGACTTAATCAAAAAATAAATAATTAAAAAAATTAAAAAACACGCCTGCCATGACAAAAAGTACCTAAACTAAAAAATAAAAAAACAAGTCAAACGAATTCAGCGATGAATGGGAGCAAGGTCCCGTAAATGTATTCGAAAATGGAAAACTGAAAACTAAAACTTTTATTGCAGTCGGGGGACAGTTCGGTGGAACAATTCTTTACAGGTCCCCCGACTGCAATAAAAGTTTTAGTTTTCAGTTTTCCATTTTCGAATACATTTACGGGACCTTGCTCCCATTCATCGCTGAATTCGTTTGACTTGTTTTTTTATTTTTTAGTTTAGGTACTTTTTGTCATGGCAGGCGTGTTTTTTAATTTTTTTAATTATTTATTTTTTATTTCATATCTTTTAGTGATATATCGGTATTTTGACCTATAACCAATCATTTAAGCCATAAGACGTCCACTGCTGGACATAGGCCTCCCCCAGAAGGGGGAAAATGTGTTTTTTGTCATTTCTCAGGATTCCGGTCGGCAAAATCGGAACCCTAATAATATGTACATTTTGTTTTCCGTCTGTCTGTCCGTATGCCTATCCGTCAATCAACACCCTGTTCCTCAGGAGCGTGTGAAATGATCTGAATGACTTAATTGCGTAATCTATACCTACAAACATTTTTCATTTCATGTAGGTATCTATTTGTAAACAATTTACGCTGAATTTAATATATACATGCAATTTACATACAATGATAAGAACTTTGAATATTTTGTTAACATTCTAAGAAATTCAAGTGTAGTGCCAAACAGTTTTAAGTATAGTAGGTACCAAAAAACTTTTACAGATCCCTTGGTGCGTGGGTTCAACTCGCACGGTTTTTTTAAACTATTGTTTTATAACACACGTCATGATTTATTCATTTGTGTTAGTAATGAATTTCAAGTTGAATCTCGCAGTCAGATTTGTCCATACCAAAATCTACCCTGATCTTCTTTTTCTACCCTTTAAGGGGTGATTTTGAAAATTCTATTATTGCAAATATTATTATTTCTTTAAATTAATATTTTTGCCATGTTTCAAGTAAATTGATTCACGCATACTGACTTTTCATACAAACTTAAAAACCATTTAGGTGCCGTCGTAGATGGATTTGGGAGTTGTAACCTAGCCAGTTTTATTTCTTTCATTACAGAGAATCTATTGATATGTAGCTTATTCGTATCGGATCCCGGGTTTAAAATGTCACTATATCATTTGTTGAGTAGTATTACTAGTAAACAATAGATATTGAATACTACTGTGGTATATTTTTGTAATATACTTAATAAGTTCTAGACGATGATTATATTTTTCATTGAAATTTCAATAAAAAAAAATTAAAAGTTCTTTTTATTTCTAAACCATGGCCACCCTATTATGTTTTTTGATATTTTATCTAGCCTATGTTACCCGGGGTGACGCAATGAATCTAACGATACCACATACATCAAAATCGGTTCAGGCGTTTAGAAGTTATGGTGGAATAAAGAAACTCACAAACAAACATACATACATACATACATACATACATACATACATACATACATACATACATACATACATGAACGCTAAAAACATAACACTCTTTTTTTTTGGGGCAGTCGTGTAAAAAGTATATGTTCTATAGGTATACCTCTGCCTTACCGTTTGGAGATTACTACCATGATGTTACGTCATGTTTATTTTGAGGATTCGTCGAAATAAGAAACCCACTTAATAAAATTAACTTTTCCCAAACTCTCCCGAACTTTTCTTCCCGTTTATTCACCTGGTCCTTGATAATTTGGGTCATTTAACGCAACAAATCGCGTTCCAAGACATCCAGGGTCGTTTAACCACAAAAAAAACTCCAGTAAATTGTTGCTAGCTATTTCATTTAAGCGAAAAGGGCAATGAGAGAACTCCATCAAATAAATTCTGGCCAAAAACTCGCTGCAGTAAAATAAAACTTTACTACGTTCATAAAACGTTACAGTCGTTTGTGGAACTTTAAATATTATATTTAGCATTTTAGAATTGCTGAATAAAATGGTACTAGACTTAATGTTGCGGTTATTTAGATTTTTATTTTTAGTCTTTGAACTGACCTAAAAATTAATAAATAATATCGATGCCTTACGGCCGAAAAGGGATAAGCGACATTTTTTGAGAAATTCAGTTATATACATACTTAGAATCGCCTTTTTTTTCTGCGTCGATTGGTCTAGGTAACGTTTGCCTACGTGAAACTTTTTGTCGGTTACGCGGTAGGAAAAATATAGACTTCTGTCAATTTATTTCGTTGTAAACGACTTAAATTTTTGTAAAATTATTTTTTTGGTGTTTGATCTACGAATTATTTAAGAATAAAGAAGTTACACCTTTTGGACTTTTTGTAATATTTTAATGATTGTACGTTAAACTATTTTGGCTGGAAGTAAAAATTCAGAAATATGTATTTAGTTTGTTATGCCTGTTCGTGTTTAAAACATAATTAGTCGTTTATTCCGTTTTGGCCGCATTTTGCAGACTCTGTTTGGTCTGTAGTCTTTTTTTCCTCGTTAGAAATAAATAAAAAAAATGGAGGTTACTACATATTTACCCGCACACAAATATGTAATAAAAGTTAGCTTATCCTTTTTTTCCCTCCCGATATTTATACAATTTTGGCGGTTAGATAAAAAGCTAGAACAAAATCTTATCGCGTTATGGCGCTTACCGAATTAAAAATAATTTAAATTGGCGGTTGTCGGTATCGTTTTCTGGAAACTACGAGCGCAAGCGGCAGCGGAACAAATTATTAAAGCAACAGCTACTTGTATCACATTGAGATCAATGTTTAAAATCAAATTTATCAAAATAATGAAAACAAATTCTTAAAATTAGTGGCCCTTTCAACTTCATAATCACTTGTCTCAATATTTTTACTTAGAACAATAATTCAAATAATTGCAATATAGGTACCTAATCTAAAAACTATAAAAAAGTTCAACTTTAATAAAGTAACAAATATTCTTATGATAGACAATGTAAGTATCACAATTTGCTTGCATCAGTCTTTGACTTACAAATACACATAAAAAATGTAAACAAGCAGAGCTTCTTATTCTACGCTGTCATCCTCGATATCAGACTCAGGGAGTGTATCCTTAACATTACTGGAACTAATCAGGCTGTTGTATTCACTATGGAGAAAATTAGGAATTACCTTATCTCTACACAATTTAAGTAAGTCATCATGTTTGGCTTTAGATAAAGGAATTAAAGATTTATAGCATGCTGGTGGACTAATTTTGGTTTTTGGTTGCACTTCAATACTATAAGATTCAGCATCGTCACTCATCGAGTTTTTAACAAAAATCAAATTATCCTTCTTCTTCCGAAAAGTTACAATACGCATCTTACTTATTTTTCCTGTTAAATTTTCTTTAAAGTATTTATCGCTGACTATATCCCATTTATTAAAGTCTGAAAACTGCAAACGCTCGACATTGTACGGTTCTGGATCTTGTCTTGCAGTTGTGAATACTGTATACCATTGTGAAGGTGCATAAATGATTGTATTTTTTAGATTTTTTTCTATCACGGCATGAACGGAATCAACCGGCATGTAAGTATGGCCAGTTAGTAGGAAGTTAAGCTGTATAGTCTGGATATTAACACATGTTTGCAGTGTTGTATGCAGCATTGCCATAATAATTCCGTTCATGCCGTGAGCGTTTGCAGTTTTCAGACTTTAATAAATGGGATATAGTCAGCGATAAATACTTTAAAGGAAATTTAACAGGAAAAATAAGTAAGATGCGTATTGTAACTTTTCGGAAGAAGAAGGATAATTTGATTTTTGTTAAAAACTCGATGAGTGACGATGCTGAATCTTATAGTATTGAAGTGCAACCAAAAACCAAAATTAGTCCACCAGCATGCTATAAATCTTTAATTCCTTTATCTAAAGCCAAAAGTAAAAATATTGAGACAAGTGATTATGATGTTGAAAGGGCCACTAATTTTAAGAATTTGTTTTCATTATTTTGATAAATTTGATTTTAAACATTGATCTCAATGTGATACAAGTAGCTGTTGCTTTAATTGCAATAGTTCTAAGTCTATTTGATCACGGTGATTTTTTGATACGAGGGTTTATTACAAACAATTGTTATTTAGTATGTTTTTAATTTGATAAGTGCGAGGTGCCATTTTTATGTTAATTAAAGACTGAGCTGATTACCTAATTAAATGGTTTTTTATTGTCTCTTGGGTGAACTTGAAATGTTAAATGCAGAGATAACAGTTTTTTAAAGTAAAATAATCAAAATACATCCACTAAATAATTGACATCTTTTCAAAAAATGTGCTTGATACAATTTTCCTTTCAGTCAACTATTGTTACATTGTTGGTTAGATTATATTATCACATTTTTTTTCTCTAAAAACCAAGACTTGACCTTTTTTTCCTTAATTTAAATAAAACATGGGTTGAATTTAGGTCATTTTTACTCGCATCAGATAATTTGATAATTCAATTTACGACATTTTGGGTGATTTTAAAATAAAGACCATTTGGGGATAACCGACAGTAACTGCTTCTTGCAGGCTGAATTACGTAAAAATAAAAACGCCATCTTATAGATAGCATGCTAAATATTATAGAAACTCATTTCCAGGCTTTCGGGAGCTATACTTAATTTTTTATGATTTTTTTTCGTTTATTTTGAACTTTAAATCACTCCCCTGTAAAATTTGAAAAGAGGCGGTTATCCTTTTTCGCCCGTAAGGCATCGATATTTTCGTGGCTCACATGACATGTGTATTATACAAGATGTTTTTTTATATCCCTATAACTCAATAATAATGTGTTTTTTGTTTTTTTTTTTTTACAAAGTCATAAATGTTTATGTATTACTTGTATAATATAATTATGACAACGTCATATTTTCTTAACTTTCAATGTTATGAATAATTGGTTTGCGAGTTATCAGAAGTGAGTAGTGAGTGAGTGGTATGTTACCGATTTCCTCACGGTGAATGTGACACGCACGACCTTGGTGACTTATCAGCTATTGATAATCACATTAACGTTGCCTTTCTTTTTGTTCCAGATGTAATTACAACAGTTGGAGAGCGAAAACCAGTTGATCGCGACTTCAGCCGCGTCACAATGATAACATGACGAAATATGCTCAAGACTCACACTAGCGCGCGGACTAGACACAGTGGTGCGAGCATGTTCAGCCATGTCCCGATATGTGCGCACATCAATCCTACCCAACAAATAGTCTTCTTCAACCTCTACTTCATCCTCGTCGTGACATGCCTCTCCGTCGACACAGTTAACTCCAACACCACAAATATGAACAGGCATTTCAACGAAAAAGGTGTTAAATATTACAACACCAAACAAAACGATGCTCCCGATGACAATTACGAAGACCACGACCCTTCACATGCAGATGTCAATTTCGATACGAACCCCTATTACAATAGTGAAAATTTTCTACATTTGAATACTAAGTTTTACAATAACGAGAATAATGCTTACAGTAATTACGAAGACTATAAAAAGTTCTATTTGAATCCTTCTAATCCAGTCCCTAAATCTAATGTTAAGTTTAAAATAAGTAGTAGGATAGTGCAGACTAAGTATGGAAAATTACAGGGGATAGTTTTGGCTATGGACGAGCACAGATATTTGAGTCCGCTTGAGGTTTTTTTGGGTGTACCGTACGCCACACCGCCGGTTGGAACCAACAGGTAAGATATTTTTAGACCTTATTATGTTTTTAATTATTTAATTTTATGCTCACCTTGCGAGAGGAGTGGTATATTAAGTAAGCAATGGGTTGAGAGACTTTTAAATTACTGAAAAGAGTTGAAAGATACTAAATTGGACGATTGAAGACTCAATTCAATGAAAACAATTTGTGGTTTCGCTCAACGTTTGTATTTCTCTGGGACTTCGTCGAGCTTCATGTGGTCGCCACTGTGGTTTCTGGCTTTCAGGAGTTGCATTTGTTGGAGTAACTTTTGCTTGTGGTTAGAAAAAAACTCATAATTCTGCCCTTATTTAAAATCTATGCCGCATTTCTTAAAATCAAAATCGTTTCAGTTTTCATTTCTTAAATAATATTTTGTCCAAGTAAACATCTAGATTAAAGTCCATTTGGATTTAAAACTAAGTAAGTCACGATTCTTGTATATTTTAGCACTGCTTGTGAATGATGATAGTCACATAAATGGAAAAGCAATTACTTTGGAGTTTAAATATAGAAAGAAATGTTCACTTGTTTTTACGTTGAACTTGTTCTTTATTTTATTACCTTAATAAAGGCTCCTGTCTTCCTCAAAGGAAGGACACCTCTCATATGCAGTCACAAACACTGAAAACATACATTTTATATTTCCAATGTATGAATGTATCATTAACACTGAAAACGCGATATTTAGGTACCATGTTAAAATTAAATATATGTTTTGAGTTCCCGTCATTTCGGTGCTATGATCACGGATAAAACTGATGTTATTACGAATACATGTTTATAAGCAGACAAATTATTCTACCTTCAGTCGAAATCGAGTCGAAATCTTGTTGTCGAACCTGAGAGTCAAACCCAAAACTCCATGCTCAGCAATTATTAACGTTTACAAAATACTAAAAAAGAGGCATAAAATACTTGGTATAAAATACAGGTATGAACAGAACAAAAACATCCAGACGTAACGTAATTATTTACTTTTAACGTCCTCAGATAAAAACGTTAAAGAAGTTTGTTGTACTAACTTTTATGATAGGTACAAATTGTTTTGTTAACTTTTAGTTAGCACAGATATTTGTATGTGGAAGTCTGTTAATAGGTAAAGTTAGGAGGTTCATTGTATCTCACTTAGTTTGATGTTTGTATATAAGAAAACAAATGCCTAAATTCTCAGGAAATATAATATCCAGAGTTAGCTATATTTTGCCGGAGTTACTTAATTATGTAGTTTATTTTTAAGATTTTTTTTTCATTCTAATCGTTGCTTTTAATTATGATCGGAGTTGAATGGAAGAACATCTTGTCAGTATATCTAGAGTATTAAGATTGGAGCGGATTTTTGTCGTATCGTTGACTCGTGGTATATGAAGCATCTATTGAGATAATACAAAGGCCATGATAATAAAGTAAATAAACATAAAGACTGTTCTCAGCCGTATTCTGCTATTCTGCTCTCCATTGCTTACTTAATCATTCCTGATTTTGTTCATGCTTTTCTAGGGGTCACAAATAGCTACTTTCACAGAATTATAGTAGGATAATAATGTAAATTACGCTACAAATCCTAAAATGCTCACAAAATGACAATTCATAATGTTAACTGTGCTTGTGACTATTTTAAGAATGTTAACATGTTTCAATATTATGATTCTGCTAAAGCAGCCATCTTAGGTCACAGTTTTTTGGGACAAACCCGTCTCACTATTCTCAAACTACTGTAAGGCTGAACCGGACTCCACCAAAGCGGAGAGGAGATGTGTCGAAATCGACTAATCACATTAGTTTAAACTTACATCGTCCTATCTGTGATTGGTTGAATTTGGCACATCTCCTGTCCGCTCTGCTCGTCTCCGCGTTGGTGGAAACCGGGCCTAACTTCTGAAAGCGCCAAGATCAACAGCGCCAAGATAATGAAGCTCGACGAAATCCCAAAGAAACATTTTAACTGTCTTGGATTTCAACGAAATTAATCAGAAAAAATAGCGGAGGAAATAGAAATTTATACATTATTTCCACTAGACTCATAGACACACCTGTTGTTTCAGTAACTACTAATAAACGGTAATGTCATTGTAATGATATTATTCTAATCTCTTTCTTGCTCCAGGTTCAGCCCCACCCGTACCCCCTCCCCGTGGGATGGAGTGCGTGTGTCAGACAGACCCGGTCCTGCGTGCCCGCAGAAGTTACCAGACATGGATGATGAACGGACCATTTTAGAGAAAATGCCTAAAGGCAGACTAGAATATTTGAAAAGACTGATTCCCTATCTTAAGAATCAAAGTGAAGATTGTCTATATTTAAACATTTTCGCTCCATTGCAAAGTGAGTATTGTTTTGTATAATTTATTTTTCCATTGGTTCCTTACAAAAAAATACAGAAATGTCTGAATAAATACCTCATCATCTGCTTAACCATTTCCCAAATTTATTGGGATTGGCTCCCAGTCTAACCGAATGCAGCTGAATACATGCAATTTTGCATGGAGCGACTGCCTATCTGACCTCCACAACCCAGTTAGTCCTGGATGTTAAGGTACCTTGGTAAGATTCTATGTCAGACTTTCGGGCCCTGACTACCTGTAACCACTGTTGAAAATCTACAAATAACACCCGGGACCAACGGCTTAACGTGCATTTCGAAGCACGCAGGAAACATAGAATGTAATGATGGTCATCCATCCACAGCCCGACCTAGGCAAACGCGGCTTAACCTCCAAGACCGACATGCGTGGCTGTTAATATTTAGCCAGCTCTTCTTGGACAAATACTTACTGAACTGAAAGTTTTATAACCTAGATATTATTAATTTACGAAAACTCAATAATCTAAATATACCTATTATGTAATTAGGTCAGCCCCCATAGGAATTAACATTTTAAGATTATTTCATTTTGCGATTGCGTCACAAGTATAACTTTTGACGTCAATGTCTGAATAATCACACGCCTACTAGCTTAGGTTTCTTGTGAAATAACATTAGGTATTTATTTAGTTAAAGTAGCTTTGATATCAGACATGTTTAATTAACATGACAGATCATGGACATGTTAAAATTATGTCGGCAGGACAGGTTATTAATCCACCTAAATCTACTTAGAGTTCACGTTGAAAAAAATACCTGCACCATAACACCATCATTGTTATCATTTAGAATTCGTTGATGACAACATGAAATGCATCAAAATTTTAGGTAGGTACTCAGCAGTTAGTCAGCGGTAACAAAACCAGTTAAATTTCTCCTTTTACTCTCCTGAAAATTCTTACTACGCAAAGCTAGCTCATGGTCAAAGTTTTACCACAGATGTTCGGTTTACTGTTACTAACACACGAAACCAACTAAAGTCCATTTCGTCAGCTGTATATCGCGCGACATAATGTTGTTTCACAACTTTTGGCATCGTAAATAAACCTTATAACGCACTTATCCAATAATAAACTCACAAAATATCTACCACAACAAACGCACCTTGATAACATCGACAAACGATAACATGGCCGATCTGTTAAATTTAGTTCCACAATTGTCCGCGGGACTTCTTTCGTGAAATGGACTTTATTTGAAACTTCCCTTCAAGATTCACATAAACTAAATCTCATGATACTCAAAAATCAAGGCCCAAGGCCAGTTTCGTCCAGGGTTGCAGAAATTGTTCGAAAGATTTACTGCGGCTTTGGAACGCAAAGTCTCAGACTCCTTTCTGCTCCGAGCAGAGCGGCAAAAGTCATTTAACTCCAAACGTTACAAAAAACAAGATACCCACAGAAAGGTAGTCACAGCTAAACAGACCCTTCACCATACAATCATCAATATTAATAAAGCAACCAACTCCACTAACCGGAAAAAACTCAAACTAGCGCAAACATTCTCCACAATCAACAGAAAAGTTTTACATAAACCCTTTTCATACCACATCACAAAGGGTGACGTCACTATAGACTTCATTAAGGCTTCGGAAACACCAGTTCACACTACTGTTTTCTTAACAAAATGAATTATTTAATGAATAGAACCTCACCCTTTGTTTGATTAAACAATATTTATTTTAGGTAATCAATTACCCACAGAGAGGTCACAGATATAGATATGCCTAGATAAGACAGGGATCACGATTCGTGTAAAAACAAAGCGTGCCAATTTTGATTACTTAATTAAGAACTATTTATTCACTATACAAAATAGGCTACGTTTTTGCTCTTTAAATGTCTAGATTTAAGTTGTAACGGTGTAACCTTATTGTTTTAAACAAATAGGGATGTTTACTGACAAAAAAAAATATGATTCTAATTAGTCCGTCTGTTAGATTATCGACAAATATTGGATACGTATTTTTTGTTTTACCAAATCATTAAAAATTGACGAAGATAAAACGCGTTAATGATTTGAGTGGGGGGTCGTGACGTCACTCACCGGTAAAGAATGTCGTACTAATGTCTTAGAATATGACGTCGCACGAGTTTTTAAGGCACTGTATCGTCTTCATTGTTTGTTTTACGTCAAAAAAGAAAAAATACGTGTCCAATATTTTTTGGAAATCTATCTGACGGACTAATTAGATTTTTTTAGTTAACTACCCTATTAGCTTACTGTGACAGTAACCTCGATAAGTTTAAAATACTTAAGCCGGGCACGCGAAGTAGATGTTGTTGTGTTATCTTGTTATATCTGTGGCTACGTTTTCCTATAATTTTTTTGTATACTTTACATATTCACTGTATTGTTAATTGCTCTGCAGGGCTATTGCGCATCTTTTTGAATGTCAGTGGCTATCATAGTGTCTATCGATTAACTGTCAAATGGACATGGTTTGGTACAAAATGGAACCATTTGACAGTTAATCGATAGACACTATGATAGCCACTGACATTTAAAAAGACACGCAATAGCCCTGCAGATAAAGGTTTTCTTTTTTTAAGTTTAGTTTTAAATTAATGATTGAATAAGCTCTCGCGATTCTGGTTTAAACCATTAAACAATATCTGCAAAAGGCGTACTTGAGCGCACACAATCGACATAAATTAATTAATTATATTGTTTCAGTGGACGAAACGAAGCTAGCATTACCAGTGATGGTGTATATCCACGGTGAGAGCTATTCCTCGAGTTCTAGTCATCCATACGACGGTGCAGTTCTTGCTAGCTATACGGATCTCATCGTCGTCACCCTGAACTTCAGACTGGGCGTTCTAGGTGAGTACCAATTTATAGTGCATAGAATCTGGTTCTTATAACGTAACAGACAGACGTGTTATTAGGGAGTTTGTTCCGCCACTTCCCACCAAAAACAGTACGAAGTGTCAAAGGGTGGACGTTTTAGGGAACGGTCTTTTGTAAACTTTGACGGTCAAAAATGGCAGACTAATTTGTATAAATGACTTTTGATATGATTAAACACCTTTTTCAAATTATTTAATGTTCCTTCATCGACAAGGAAACAATTGTGTGCAACATGATATGGCTAGAATGGGAGAGACACCTGAACTAACCGTTAATAATCGGTTGATGAATGGAATAGAAGACTTGCTGAGCTGACCTAAATAAATTGAAATGAGTAAGAGAATCATGATGCATAGCGCGGCCACGACCGCGACTATTGTAGCAGTAACCACGGAATTGCGTGATGTGAAAAGGTGGTTGCTGCCGTGGTTGGTCGCAGGTGTAGTCCCTCTGTGCTTACATTCATACCCAAAACTTTCCGCACGACATTTTCCACAGTCCATCTAGTACAATAATGAGCTCGTGGCTTAATAAGAACTGCCACTCGGGTCGATCTTTAGGTAAAGCTGTGCTTGCCTAGGTCGGTCTGTGGATGGGTGACCGCCCGACATACCGAGTTTCCTCCGTGCCTCGGAAAGCACGTTAAGCTGTTGGTCCCGGCTGCCATATATAGATCTTTGGCAGTCGTTACAGGTAGTCAGTGACCTGACATTCAGTCTTACCGAAGAGTATCGTATTACCTAGTATTAACTGGGTTGTGGAGGTCAGATAGGCAATCGCTCCATGTAAAATACTGGTATTCAGCTGCATCCGGTTAGACTGGAAGCCGACCCTAACGTAGTTGGGAAAAGGCTATGCAGACGATGATCTAGTACAGTAATCAACAGCTTTTCATTTGTACCCTACAAATGAAAAGTTTTGGGTATGAATGTAGATGGGTATAAGAGTTTAGGAAGACTAAAGAAACGATGGTTGGACGATAAAGTATGATATGGCAAGCACTGCTGAGATGAAAAGTAATTGAGTACTTGTCATCTTAACAGTGACCTCCTTTCTAGCCATATCATCCTTTATCGTTAAGTATGGAAGAAGAAGACATGCTGCGCAGAGCCCAAATGAATTGAGTTAGGAGCTGTAAAATTACCCCCGTCGGGGCTGCGGGCCCCGTCGCGACTGCGGGTTGTTTGCAAGAGATACCGCAGCCTCGATATAAAGGGCTAAGAAGAAACATTTTCACGGTTTTTAGTCAGTAGAAGTCTGACACTCCCTTTCGTTCTGCCCAAGAACGGTAGGGGTTATTTGATGGTTTCCCACCCCCCCAAAAAAAAAAGCTGGAAAATAATGATGATTGGAACAATTAACTAGTTTCTGTTTCCTACGTGGGATATAAGGTTGGATTATTCGTATTATTAATACCAAAAACGTCAGTCTTAGTTGACATTACCACACTTCTGTTAAAGGCACTGCTAATTAATTTTTGCGGTAGTTCATTCTGACTTATAAGTCAAGACAGCTGAAATGAGGTTTACCAGAAGTTCTGCATTTGTTTGTTTATTAAAATAATTATTTACGAACTGTGCCAGATTGCTATTTGGTTTGGCAAATAATAATTTAAAAAATCATTTCACAAAAATCATGCTAATATTAAACTGTGCTAATATTTTCTTGTTTGTTTTCAAAATCACCACTGTGATTAAAAACTTTTAAAATAAGTTATTCTTTTAGTGTATGTCAGTGACTGTTGGCTTCATAAATAACAATGGAACGGTTTAAAACTGTCAAGTCGTGATTAATAATGAAGATCGACTTCCTTTTGCTTATTTCCCGTTCCCAAAAACCAAGATAATTAAGATCCACGTAAAAGCCCAAGCGACAATTTTGCTTCCCAGTCAACAATATCAAGCAGAACAATCAAATTTTAAACCACTTAAAACAAATCAAGTCTACACAATTTAAGAGTCCAACACAAAGTTTAGATTCATCTTCATTTGAATAAGTGAATTAAGTGAACGTCATAAAGTCGAAGTCTTATTTCGCAAAATACTTGTAAGTTCAACGGCCCGAAGTTGGTAGAATTCTTGAAATATAATCAAGCTTTATTTTCATAGAGATCGTTGAAAGTGAGTCCAGTTTATTAGCTATTTTAATACCGCACAATTTAATTGATGGTGGTCTGTTGTAATGAAAACGATGCTTCATCATTATTATCTTTTTAGCCCAGAATCACCCACTGCTGGGTATTGACCTCCCCTTTTTTCCGCCACTATTCCCGGTCCTATGCGTCCCTTATCCACTGATTGTTTGCGAGAATATCATCAACCCTACGATCTTTAAGGCCCTGGTTTCTATGGCCTAACCTTGGCTACCACTCAGTCAAAGCCTGCTCCATCCGCCATCTCCATTTCTTGATGTCCAGCCCAGGTCAGCTTGAACCGCATTCCCCGACATCGTAAAGTTTCGTCCGACGGCGGATTACGGTGCAACGCACTCGATCTAATGGGGTTATGCCGAGCGTGGCCATAAACGATGCCTAAGGAATTATATTTACATTGCGTTAGCATATTTGTGATTAACTCATTCGTAGCAATGGTCCAAAGATGGTTCCTGTAGCTACTCAATAATCACACTATCACATCACACTTCACACTAATATTATAAAGGCAAAAGCTTGTGTGTGAGTGTGAATGTTTGTTACTCTTTCACGCAAAAACTACTACACGGATTTGGATACAATTTGAAACACAGATAGTTTATAACCTGAATTAACACATAAGATAGTTTTATCCCGATTTTATCTTCCCGTGGGATAATTTTCGAGTTGTAGCGGGCGAAGCCACTGGCATTACCTAGACTACGTAACTCGCATATACATTGTCTTAGTAAGCACGTCATGTAATGCGAGTAGTCTTTGATGCAGGATTCAATTGTGTAGTAGTGAATTTGATTTCATAATTAGGTGTTTCGAAATCTTGGGAAAGTTAAGACAGCTGGCACTTCGTATAATATATGTGTTTACTGTTTCGCAAGAGTACTTAAATATAACTTTTATACTTTGGTAATCTAAGTGATGTGTTAAGTCTGACAGCCGCGTTGGTCTAGTATGCGCAAACGCAGCGGCTGACGGTTCGATTCCTAGGTCGGGCAAAGTGTTATCGGGTTTTTTAACAGGAATTTCTCAATAGGCAGCCACGGAGTCTTGTTTGGACCTAAACATAACTGGCAAAATGGGTGGGTGTACTATTAGTTACACCTACTAAACCTTCGTGAATGATGTGCGTGCTGTTTTGTTATGTTAAGTCTGAATCTTCAGCAATATTTTATTTCCGAATTTATTTACTACGTAATTGACTGCAGCAAAATAATTACTTGATGCACTTCAATTCCCTTTCATTCCCCGATCGTAATCAACTTCAAAAGTATATCTGAAATCGTCGTACAAATTCAATTTGCAACTTAAATGCTCTGATTTACAGTTAACGTTACAGTGATGCAGTTACTGCTGTGTCAATTGGCAATCAACTTCCAATTGTATAGAGACAAAGATGAATATTTCTATGAGGTTGATACTGTTTATTCGTTTGGGTAGATTGTATTATCTCTCCATTGAGCTTGCTTGATACGTCAATTGTTTTGGTTTCAATTCGTGATTACTTTTATCTGCAAGAATGGTTCTAACAGGTTTGAATAGGCTCTCAAAACGGTGAAGGAAAATATCGTGAGGAAAGCGGCATTATTTAAAAAAAAAATGTTACCCCACACTTTGAATTTCTCCTGTATCGTGGGTGCGTTTACAAACATTTAAACTCACATACACAAACGCACCTAGACCCGAAACAAGTATCTGTAGGCCATACAAATGTTTGATCCATGCGGGGATCGAACCCGCGACACGCAGCGCAACAGTCCAATCGCTCAGGCCACTACGACAACCGTGCCGTCGGCATTGTCTTAGAACTAAAAAATTCGAAGATCACACATCTGCCAAACCGCACTATATTATATTATAGCCTATCCTTCTCCTAGAGACTCCTCTCCAGCACGCGTAGCACGACCACCGTAGAAACGGGTTTTGTCGACGGAAGAATCGACAAAATGACAGATTGTAGCAAAATTTAATGTCAAATTGTATGGAAAAAGCTTTGTCTATTCTTGGTAGAATAGAAATAGAATCGCCAAACTACACGTGCTGTAGAAGGATGGGCTATAATACTACTGCCACTGCAGGGACTCAGGCCTCCGCCTCCGCCGCAGTCCCTGCAGTGGGAACATTATAGGCTGATGATGAGGTTTGAATATTGTGTACTCTGCATATTGTTTCGTCGTAGCATTTTTACTTTATACTCGAATACGAGTTGGGGGTAACCGATGGATGCAAGGGCCAGGTTGTCGTTCGTTATGGCGTTCTATGGAAGAGGCCTCTGTTCAACAGTAGCTGATGTCTTCTAGCTTATGGTGATGACTTGAATATTAAATCAGGATCTTGTTGATTTTTTAGAGCAAATGTGAGAATTCTTCGAATAGTAAGTCACACCTATTAACAGATACAAATGTGTTTCTTTTTCCAGTTCTTCTTTTTCAAAATGTTTATCAGATTTCAATTCGATTCCTTCTCACACTATGCGCAATAATATTTAAATGTTAATAACGCCAACTTCCCTGATTAAATAATGTGTTATTTTTGTTATAGAATGTTTGAGCACACTAGAACTGAGGAATGACACAACTGGGACGTGACCTATAAAATAAATAATAATTGATAACACATATTTTGTTCACAGTCACGATCTTTTGCTCCACCGAAAATATTTTCTTTATAATAGACATTGTACATTTTTCAAGCAACAAAATGATACCAATCGTTGAAACCACAAAACTTGCATAAATAGCAAACAAAGCGAAGCTGTTGCCTTCAGGGAATGTTCCGTAATCCATTTCAACTCGGTTGACTAAACACAATTTGTGTGCAAAATCCAGCTGATACATTCTACATGTTCCATACCCTAGAATCAATAAAGCAAATTAAAAAGTTCAACATAAAACTCAACAAATAAATCTCGAAATGTTATTTTTATTGAGCATTCTATTTTAAAACGAGACTGAAACAAAAATGTAACCGATGTAATACTCTGTTCGCGAAATATTCCAAGCTAAGTTTTTCAAAGCACACTCGTGCGTAATGAACGTGATTTTATTTTTGTTGCTTTTTTTGTACTCTGTGTAGATACAGACGTGTTTCGTTCCATTTCAATTCATTTCAATACTACCCGCTGTTTGAATTAAACCCGCCCCTTGGGAATAGTTTCAACGTGAAAATATATTGGGAATATATTTTATTTGTAGGTATTTTGGTGCAATCGCTTCGTAAAAGCGTACCTCTGCATCATCGTTTGTAACGCTTTCATGGATTTTGTTTATTAAAAATGCTTGCATTTTTTGTTGTTTATTAATTGGGCACATATTTTGATCACAGTCACGATCTTTTTCTCCACCGAAAATATTTTCTTTAAAATAGACATTGTACATTTTTCAAGCAACAAAATGATACCAATCGTTGAATCACAAAACTTGCATAAATAGCAAACAAAGCCAAGCTGTTGCCTTGGCTGAATGGGAATGTTCCTTAATCCATTTCAACTCGGTTGACTAACAAATTGTGCAGAATCCAGCTGATACATTCTACATGTTCCATACCCTAGAATCAATAAAGCAAATTACCTACGATACGGTTATGGTATTCGTGTTCAATTTCACCAATAAAACCAAACTAACAGAAGATTAAATGATTTTTTTCTGTAAAATTTAGCACGTATTCCCCATGACCTCCAAATCTTTCAATCCAGGGCCAATAAGGACCACTGGTCGTTGGCTTTGGTTCAGCTCGTCCCACCATCTCCTGTGAGGTTTACCGCGTGTTAACAAAGTGAAATAATTTTTGTCTAGAATAGAGAGCTACTCACATTCGGAACACGATATGACGATTTAGAAGTGGAACACTAAAACTTTAGATAAATCTACCAAATAAACTATAACACACAAAAGTACAGACAATGAAACTTGAACTGAAACAGTTTAACCTACATTTAACTTTAGAGTACCACTGGCACATGCGGCTTTAAACTTTAAGCATACTCTAATTACAGTTCCATTAGACAAAACACGCTGTTTTAAACATGTCTATTTTTGCAGGCTTCCTCAACGCGAATCCAGCTCCACATCTAAAAGCCCGGGTAGCGAACTACGGGTTGATGGATCAGATAGCGGCTTTACATTGGGTGCAGCAGAACATTGCCTTGTTTGGAGGCGATCCAACCAACATAACGCTAATGGGCCACGGCTCGGGGGCCGCTTGCATCAATTTCCTTATGATATCGCCTACTGTTATGCCGGGTGAGTTGTCTTTTGTTTTTTAATGGTTTTTGAAGTGGAAGATAACTTTTTAATGGTATGTTCCGTTGGTTCGGGTTGGTATGCGGCTCGGCACTGTTGAACAACGCATCTGATCCGAAGTAAATTCTACATTCCCATCCCTGAGTCGTGTTGACCTGAACATGAACTGGCTTGACATAATTTGAGCTCAACCGAGTTAGTTTTTATTATAACTATTATGTGTGCATGTTTTAGTGACCATGTCACTATAAAAACTTATACTTAAGCCTATCATTTTCTTAGGTGTTCAATTTTGCCATAATTATCATACCGACCCAAACATGTTATGTAATATTTCGTTTAAAACACCTAAATCCGAAATACATTTTGATAGACGACTTATATTAATAACTAGGTCAAATGATATCAGAGCAATGACCTCATAAATGAAACATTTTATAAGATCATATAATTTTCAAGAGGCCACTATGAATCTGAAAGCTTTAATGAAGCAATGAATATTCAGAATCTTCTATCAGTCTACAAACTTCATTGGCAGTAAAGTCTATAAAAAATCGTATTGGAACCAAGAGTGTTTTTCTAAAGGAAACTGCAATATTGTCTGGATCGTTTCTTATTGAATAAAAAGATTTCTGAACGAAACTAAAAAACATAATATAGATTGGGAACTTTTTCAATTACATCATCCATTTGTGTGATTTGTTATTCTTTGGCTTCGTTGCCTGCGTTAAATCCAAGTTTTTAGCTCAAATAATAATTTCAATAAGTGATTTCCCCAACGTAAATACTTGGACTGTTACTACTTTTACAACTAGATAATCTCTTTTCGCAATTTTACAAACAGAAGCTTATTCCCTATACAAACAACGTCGGAAAAGTATTATAAGAACACTCGCTACGAAAATACGAGAAATAAATCCGATCAAGCAACAATAGTTTCTAAAGGTTTGATCCCTTCTCATAGGCACACTGAAAAGGATCCAACAGTTACAAATCCGCCAAATTCTGAGTCGAAAAAATGAACAATACATTCTAGGCGCAAATCTTGAAAGAAAAATATAGTATTATTATCAAATACCTTACCTTTTGTATACGTTCTAGCTAACCAGAATTTCATTTTCAGGTTTATTCCACAGAGCTATCCTTTTATCCGGGTCAGCACTTAGCTCGTGGGCTATTGTAGATGACCCTGTATACTATTCACTGAAACTAGCCAAACATATGAATTGTAGTATACCGGATGATCTCTCCAAAGACCACGAGATCATAGTGGACTGCCTTAGAGAAGCATCGATAGAAGAATTACTATCAGCAGACATATCGCCTCCTAACTTTCTAACTGCGTTTGGACCATCAGTTGACGGAGTAGTCATAAAGACAGATTTCTCAAAAGACTTCCTGACGATGTATTCGACTGGAGATTTCCCAAGTTTTGGGCCTTTAAATAACATGAATATAAACTTGAACGTTCATAAGAAGAGAAGTGATAGTGGGAGAAGATTGTTTCAAAATAAATACGATTTATTGTTCGGAGTAGTGACGAGTGAGGCGCTATGGAAGTTCTCGGCTCACGATGTACAAAATGGGATTGAGCCAGATAAAAGAGATCGAATGTTAAGGTGGGTACTTCTACGAGTTTTGTATTGGTAGATAAATTAGTTCTTTGATCTTGTTTGCTATAGTACTCAAAGAAGGATATTCTCTGACCTATTTTTGGAAACAAGTATTATGTAACTAGGTATTTATTTATTTTTATCGAAATCTATCTTCTCTGTGTCTATTTTATAAATGTGGGAAAGCTGACGTCGATGTTTTACTCAACTTGTGAAGATTTTTAATAAATTTTCTTAAAATAATGCATTTCTAAACACACATGTATCTTGCATATTTGACGACATAAGTAGTTTGCTCATCCACATCAAAAAGCAAGCTAAGCTTCTTACAATAATTTTGTATGCAATCACAGTTTTAAAGTCAAAATAAAACTGCAAAATCAAGAATTTAACTGCACTAATCGCCACACAGACCATGCTGTCACAAATTCACACATGCCGAACACTGACGCGATTTAGCGAAACGGACCGAAAGCGACTGACCACGCCGCATGCTTGAGCGCGGCACCGTTCGAATTCACGCGCGCGGCATAATGGCACCGCATTGCGCGGACGCTACGGTACGTCATTTTGGTACGCCCAAAGGCCTAAATCGTTAGATTCACCCTACCGATAGCAGTAAAACCGATGACCATTAGGGAGACGTGTTTTAGAGTGCTGACAAGTAAAGTGGAATCCCTCAAATTATGTAGCAATGATCTTCATAACTTGGCCTGTAGCAGCTGGATGAAAATTCCTGAATGGCGAGTGATTGGAGAGGCTTTTGTCCAGCAGTGGACTGGTGATGAATGTAGGCTAATGATGAATCTATATTATGTCATTTGACAATTTTTATTTTTTTTGGGACAATCCCGCTACACTATTCCCAAACCACTGTAACTCCTGTAAGCCAGAATCAACAGTGGCGACCACAAGAAAAACGCCGAGACAGTGAAGCCCGACGAAGTCCCAGAGAAACGATTAAACTGTCTTGGATCCCGCAACGAAATTAATCAGAAAATAATAGCGGAGGAGTAGGAAAAAACACAATTTCCACTTCCCTCCATATATATCAGCAGGAGACAGAACAGAACAAGGCCAATAGGCACACAGACTGGGACGTCTACAACTGGGATAAGCCCAGTTGCCTAGCACCACGGATATTATTGTCATTAATATTACTAATATCATTTGATAAATTAATGTCATTTGACTAGTAGGTATATTGAAAATCATATCCATGGGTTTATGCGGGATATATCAGTTCAGTCGTCTCATCATCGTATCAGCCCGGAATCACCCACTCCTGGGTATAACCCCCCGCCCCCCTTTTCCGCCACAGCTCCCGAACCTGTGTGACCCTTATCCAGGTTTTCCCGCGAATTTTAGGTCAACCGAACGAGCTTAGGAGGGCCTTGCTTTTTTTTGGCCTATTATTGACCACTACTCCGTCAAACCTTTGCTCCATGGGCCATTTCCGCTTCAAGACAGATGTCCTGCCTCGGTTAACTTGACATCGTAGACTTTCGTCCGACAGTGGATTTCGGTGCTACGCACTCGATCTAAGAGCATTATGCCGTTTTCAGTTTGATAAAATTTTGTGCAAACTGTTTAGGAAGATCTAACGATCTTTAGGTACTTACGTAGCTCGAAATACAAGGAGTACGTCACGACTCTATAAGCTCATTGGTCCGTGAAAATAATTTGGTTATTAATAGATTTGGAACTTCGCCTTGATGTGCGATCGTGAATTATGTAACACGTCTAATTTATTATGTATGCTTAGTATACATCACTTAAGCTCAAAAGTGAAAGACCCCGTGATAAAATATTCAATTTTAAAAACCTTTTGATACTACATATTAATATCAAACAACCTTTGTAAAATAATCTCAAAAGGAAAAACGGTGAAATATGACTGATATCGGTACTTAGTCACTTTATTTTACTAATATATTTTGATAAAAATAATTTGCGTAGACTTTACAATATTTTTTACGGTTCCGTACCTTGAAAGAAAACGGAACCCTTATAGGATCACTTTGTTGTCCGTCGTCTGTCTGTCTGTCAAGACCTTTTTTTCTCAGGAACGCGTGGAGGTATCAAGCTGAAATTTATATAAAATACTCAAGTCTACTGTCCCTTAAAATTGTGGGAAAATTAAACTTCTTACCCAACGCAATCAATAGATACCGCCATTTATGCTGCACCGTAAATTTTCGACATTCGCAAGGGAATCAAAACCTACAGGGTACTTCCCGTAAACTCAGAATCTTGAAATTTGGTACGAAACAACGTCTTATAGCACAGTTACAGGAAAAATTGCGAAAACTGTAAATTTTTAGTTACGTCATTATAATAAAAATATTTTTAATAATTTCAAACCTTTTTTTTCTGTTTTTACATAACCCCCGGTGCGCCAGTCCGACTTGCACTTGGCCGATATTTTTTTTGTCTATGATTTATCAAACCGGTGCGGACATAATATATTATTTCCGAACACTGACACATTCATACTTGCTGAGATATCTGTCAGTGTTCATTACCCCTAGTCGTACTTCAATGTGTCCATATCAGTCTGGCTGAGTCTTATGATGAGTGTATCTTGTATGTTCTTTTTAAATTTAAATCCAATGACTGCTTCGTCGGTGTAGTGGTCAGAACCGCGAATGTTATGAATGAGGTCGTGGATTCGATTCGCAGGTCTGGCCATATGCTATGGGTTTTTTCCATCAGAAATACCTCAATAGCAGCCACGTAGTCTGGATTTGTCCACGGTTGGTTATTGGCACGCCCTGTATTTACATTGGACTCAAACATAACTTGCAAAATGTGGGTGTACTTATAGGTACTCCTCTTCCAATCCCTTTGGGGATTACAGGCGTATTGTTATGTATGTAAATCCAATACTAACTCTGTATTTATTTTGCAGAACGTACGTGAGAAACTCCTACACTTATCACCTGAGCGAGATCTTCTACACAATCGTGAACGAGTACACGGATTGGGAAAGAACGGTAGAGGTTTGTTTGTCTATACGCGTAGAGATACTGTTGTAACACTCCTTGAGACCCTCAGGTGACTCCTTCAGATGTGTCTCATCGTTTTCTTGGAACATTTGTTTGAAATCACTAAGCTCACATTCAACATCTTCAACATTGAAATTCAGTATTGCTTTGATATTTCTCTCCATGGTTCTCAAGTAATTACTTAGCCTTTTGACTGCTTGGGAGGAAGTCTTTGAACTGAATCTAACTGTTATTTTACTTTTTATTGTATCATCGGTATTAATTTACTTACTAGACAGTTACTGAAATGATTATTTTTTAATAGACGTCCAAAAGGAGCTTTATTTTTGTATTATTGTGTATGTATGTTCAGTGACCATTCTGAACCATGTCAGCCGATTTCTTAGATTGTATTCTTTTTGACCATTTGAGGAAATCTTTTCTAATAAAATTTTGAGGTATCTCAAACCACTTCAGCCGCTAAAGAAATCTTGTTAGGGTGCCAAGTTGTGTGCAAACACTATTTTCACTATTGAAATTTAAACAGACCTTGCTCATAAATTCGCGAAGACGTTCTCTCAAAACTCAAGCCAAAAAAGCCAATCGTATAAAAAAAAAAAAAAAAAACTAAAATCACTTAACGACATTAGTTGTCAAAAATATGAATTATACTTTGTAGGTTTCAAATAACAATTTCAAACGAATATTAAAGTTAAATCGCAAATGGTTGAACCTCAATATCTCTAAGATTTGATTTCGGATTACTTTTTCAAATATTCGACGGGGCTCGCGAAATTAAATGAGGTAACAATTCCCGAGAAGGTTACGTTGCTATTTTGAATCGTATGTTACATAAAATATGGACTGCTTTTGTTTGTATTTGAGATCAAGGCCATATTCATAGATTTATCATAATCCCCCTGACGTGTTTAGAGCAGTACAACAGCGTCTTATTTACGAATTCATGTTTCTATGGAACCACACTAGGTCTATTTTCTTTCTTTAAGGCAAAAGTAATGACAAGCCATTTTAGATCTTAAGAGAGAATGATAATAAAGTTATTGTTCCTACAGATTCTATGAACATACTAAATTGTCCACAGAACCCGATAAACACAAGAGATGCGACAATATCTGCGTTATCAGATGCCCAATACGTTGCACCTTTGGTGCAAAGTGGGGATCTGTTAAGCGGTGGACCAAAGCCAGCTCCAAATGATGAAGATGGACCACGAAGACCTACGAAGACTTTCTTCTATGTTTTTGATTACCAGACTAAGGATGGATTTTATCCACAGGTAAGAAAGTTATAATTATAATAATTCGACGGCACGGTTGGCGCAGTGGCTCAAGCAATGGACTATTGCGCTGCGTGTCGCGGGTTCGATCCCGCACGGATCAAATATTTGTATGACCTTCAGATAATTGTTCCGGGTCTGGGTATTTGTGTATGTGAGTTTAAATGTTTGTGAACGCACCCACGATACAGGAGAAATTCCTAGTGTGGGGCCCCGTTTAAAAAAAAAAAATGATTACTCTTGAAACTTTTGATTATGATGATTTATTGAGGGAAATATTATTAGTGTAGTAAGGACCTGTAATGCTACCTACTTCAATTCTTCAAGTAATACGATATAATATCTTATTAACAGGTAATTTTCTGTTTAAAGTCTCAAAATATTCTCTTCGTTGAAATAATATATTTTCTAAAAAGAACCTTGTAATATTATTATTGTAGCCTACATTTTAACTACTTACAGCAAAAATTGCGACACAATTGCCGTTCGCTCGGGCGTGGCTAAGCTACCACTCATGAGAATCAATTAAGATACCTTCTTGTTGTTTCTAAAAGCTTTTAGTAAAGTATTATTTTATCACCTCTATTCGTTGAATTCTTATAGAAACTCGTGGCTAAATATTAACAGCCACTTGGTTTATTTCTAGATTAAGCCGTACTTGGCTACGTTGATTTGTGGTTTGGTGACCAGCACATACCAAGTTTCTTCCGTGCTTCGTTAAGCCATTAGTAGATCTTCGACAGTCGTAACAGGTAGTCAGTGGCTCGAAGCTCTGACAACCAGTATTCCCAAGAGGTATCGTATTACCTAGTACTAACCTCTACAGCCCAGTGAAGGTCAGAAAAGCAGTCGCTCCATGTAAAATACTGGTACCGCTTGGACTGGAATCTGATAACATAGTTGAGAAAAGGTTAGAAAAATGATGATTCGTTGAACTCTTGAAACACACATACTATCACTTGTATTATTGGAACGAAGTTCCTTATCGCGCGTTGTGAAAGGGGGCTAGACGGAAAAAATTCTTATGAAAAGTTGTCACGACACTTTTTGCTGTGCGGCGTCGCATGTTTCTCTGTCTGTCTCTCTCTCTTATAGAAAGCAAGCCAGATATTTTCATTTCTATATTTCTTTTTTTTTTTACATAATAAAAAATAATAACAATAACTTCGTTCCATCCGGGTGTTCCGTGACACCTCTCAAGTTTTTTTTATAGACTCACACACATACTAACGTTATTCAAGGACTTATTGACCGTATAGATATTTCGCCGTACCATTAATGGAATGCTTGTGTAATTAATATCCTTATCGCTCTTGGTGTAACCTCGTCGATATTTATGTAATAAAAACCTCACCATGTTGAAGTTATTTTCAACGTGTAAGTAATTAGGAATTTTAAAAAGGTTTTTTGTCAATTCGTGTGATTTTTGGGTGCTCAAAGTCTTTTTACATGAATTAATGATGTTGCACACCGATAACTTCTGTTTTGTTTGCTTTCATGTTATATCTGATAGATGGGTTCTTTTTCCAGTAGGGCTATTGCGTATCTTTTTAAATGTCAGTGGCTATCATAGTGTCCATCGATTAACTGTCATTTTGGTACAAAATGTAACCATTTGACAGTTAATCGATGGACACTATGATAGTCACTGACATTTAAAAAGATACGCAATTGCCCTGCAGGACCGTGTTCAAGAATTTAAATAATATTTCTGCTTTCTTTCTTATGAACCGTTTTTGGGCAATTACATTGTTGTCACGTAAACTATTTAGTTTCTTTCGTCAAAGACTAAAATCTAGATTTTATACTGTCTAGTCATTACAAAATAATTAAGTTTGCCCATTCTACAATTAAATAAGACCAAAGTAGAATTATGTAAGTTAATGGCTTTCAAGGTAATTAAGGTTAAGCTTTACTCAGCCTGGGCCTAAAATGAAGCCGTAAAATCTAGATTACTTGTTTGATATGTGAGTGTAATAGAACAATTTATTAAGGCTGCTTATTTTAGCGCGTAATTGTACTTTCAGGATATTAAATAATTACAGTATCTGTAATTATTTTGTATAACTTCTAGAAAGCTGACCACAAATCACTTTCTAGTACGATTAGATATATAAAGGATTAATTTAATGATGTAGATCTGACGTGTGTTTGATTGACCGCATTTGGTTTGCAATTTTGACCTACATCGGCTCAGCGGCTTACACAGACCTATACACCATCAATAACGTAGCTGCATAACGCCTTATATGACAGTATTGTGATATAATTTTGTAGCTGTCTACCGACATGATATTGAAACCCTAATAGGTGATACAAACATAATTTGAGAAAGAAATAATCGTTGAACATTTTTAGTAATTAAATCTTATTTCGCCACAGTAGATGTAACTTTACAAACGGGTCATAACCAGCTGCCCAATAGCCAAGCAACTTCCAAAGGGTTAACTTCTTAACGTGTTGATGATAATTTAAATTGAGTAAGCCCAAAATTTAGCGACGAGAATGGCACTTTCAGTAGCGTCCAGCAGTTCCAAGCAACAGGATTGGCGGGACACGACATCAAATGTACCACCGTTCGTGGGGCAACACCAAATGTACACTCCAGGGCAAAGTCCACCGTAGACGCGGGCCTGTGGACGGTGAGTGATGGGTAAGCTCGCCGTCCGTCCGTCTTATGACGACGACAGGCCGTGTCGACGGCGCGTTCGTGTTCCACGCGCGCCTCAAAGAGATGTCAGCAACATGGAAGGGGCCCGCAAGGGCCGACGCCTGTCGAGGCTGCGGGTTGTTCGCAAGGGATACCGCGGCCTCGACATGAAGGGCGAAGAAGGAACATGGGTGGTTTTTAGTCAGTAGAAGTCTGACACTCCCTTTCGCTCTGCCCAAGAGCGGGAGGGGTTATTTGAAGATTTCCCACCCCCCCAAAAAAAAAAAAAAAGGGCAAAGTCATCCATTAACCTCCACTTGAGCTGGTTTTCCTTACGTCGACCACCCAGTGTCTGGACTATATTTAAAGACTTCCATGTTAGCCATGGCATCTCGTGTCCAGGTGGAAGTTTTCAGCAAGTGGCACAAATGGGTTTGGTAGGGATACACTTTCTCGTCACAGTTTCAATATTTCCAGAGAACGTTCGGCAGAGACCGGGAGCAAAAACTTAAAAAAAATATGCAAAAATACATTACCGCTATCATGAAATCGGTTAGGTTTCGAATTCACAAACTGCCACTAAAGAACAGGAAATAAACCTTTTAAGATACGTAAAGGTTAATATTCCTCTACACGTATCTCCAAAGTCCTATCGTATACACGCGTGTTGATTGTATCTTCTGATTATCTCACTACGAAACTTTTTAAGGTCGATTGAGGAAAACGGTGTTCGCAACCGATAGATTATCTTGTCACTACTTATGTAACGTGGCTCCGAACAATCCCTACGTAATTCTCGCATGTAACATATCTGATAATATCTAATGTTATACGTATTATTTTTCTTGGAAGAGGCTGAAAGCTGGCTTCGAAAATAAACCGTCGTTTGTTCTTATTAGCTGAAACTTTAGTGAAAATCTTTGGGTAGATTCAATGAGGTTTTAGAAAGTTAAATGCGTGGCGCGCTCGTGTGAAAATGTTTTTGGCTGAGAATTAGCTTTTTTGAGAATTGTCATTACGTTTGCTTGAATATTGTTAATTAATGAAGAGGCACCCTGGTGCATGCTTTTTGCCGACGACATTGTTCTTGTCGGTGAAGATGGACCTGAGATCCAGAGTAGATTGGAGAAGTGGCAACAGAGGCTGGAGAATGTAGGCTTGAAAATCAGTAGAACTAAAACCGAATACATGTTCTGCGATTTCGGCGGTCTCTCCAGCCCTGAACTCATAGCGCTAGATGGCGCGTTTCTTCCGGTCTGCTCCGACTTTCGGTATCTCGGTTCACTCGTGCAAAGCAACGGCGAAATAGATCGTAGTGTTAAGCACAGAATTAACACGGGATGGATGAAATGGCGGCAGGTCACGGGAACAATCTGCGACTCCCGCTTTCCCCTTAAACTAAAGGGGAAGATTTATAAAACAATGGTTAGACCTGCTGTCTTGTATGGATCAGAATGTTGGGCCACAAAAGGGATGAATGAAAGGCATTTGCATGTGGCTGAGATGAGAATGCTTAGGGGGATGTGCGGTGTTACGCGAATGGATAAAATAAGGAATGAGTACATAAGAGGAAGTCTGAAAGTGGCGCCGGTGACTGAAAAGTTGTGTGGAAATCGGTTGTCGTGGTATGGGCATGTGATGCGGAGGAATGAGGAAAATGTTGTGAGGAAGGTTTTAAATATGAATGTGGAAGGATATACGAGTAGAGGAAGACCAAAGAAACGATGGATGGACTGTGTTAAAAATGATATGGTAAAAAAGGAGGTGTCTCATGAGATGACGAGAAACAGAGAAGTATGGAAGAGGAAGACATGCTGCGCCGACCCCAAATGAATTGGGATAAGGGCAAGAGAATGATGATGATGTATTTTGGTAAAGAAATTTGAACATATCGATACATATTATGTATATAAAAAAACTCTTCAGATAAAGTTTAGTCGATTTTGTAATTGTTTTACTAATTTTAAAAATGATTCTCGTGAAAATCCATACAATTGAAAATTTACTAGGGTACAATAAACAATTTGGCGAATATGATTGATTTAATTTACGAGTATTTTCTATCAAAAAAATTATATACATAAAAATATTAATACCTTAGTGTGAAAATGATGGAGATCATTTAAAATTATTCTACTAACTTCAACGTAATCCAGTCTTGTTATAAATTCTCTTAAATACGCAATTACAAATGCAAACCACCAACCGACCTAATTACTCCATAACACAAGATAATTGTGTTACCTCATTACATCATAAACAGGCAATTAACCACGATCACGTTCATGTCGAAGGCAATACACGACATAACCGTGCTGCTGGCAACGCGATATACAGTTAATAGTATCACTATTATAGGTATATCTGTTGGTAATAATATCACTATTTTAGGTATGTTTGTTGGTTAAATTGAATAATTAGGTCGGATCGGTCATCATCATCATCATCAGCCTATAATGTTCCTACTGCCGGGACTCAGGGCTCCTCTCTAGGAGAGGGATAGGCAATCCACCACGCGAGCCCAGTGCGGATTGGTAGATGTCACATGTCTTTGAATTTTTTGGTTCTAAGACATACCGGTTTCCTCACGATGTATTCCTTCACCGTTTTGAGAGCAGTGGTGATGACATAAATTACACAAAGTAATTCAGGTCGGGTCAGTCGTTCCTTGTAAAATACTGGTATATGGGTAAACATCATTCTCTTACCCTTATCCCAATTAAATTGAGGTCGGTGCAGTATGTCTTCGTCCATACTTACTTTTTACTCGTCATCTCAACAGAGACCTTCTTTCTTTACACAGTTGAAATAGTTTAGACAAATGAACGAGGTTGCTAGCGCGAATGCTGACTATGAGATCCTGGTTTCGATTCCCAGTTTGGGTAAAGTGTAATGGGTAGTTAACAAAAAAAATCTAATTAGTCCGTCTGTTAGATTTCCAAAAAATATTGGACACGTATTTTTTTTTTCACGTAAACTAACAATGAAGACGATACAGTGCTTTGAAAACTCGTGTGACGTCATGTTCTAAGATATTAGTATGAATTTTTTTACCGGTGAGTGACGTCACAACCCCCCACTCAAATCTTTGACGCGTTCTATCTCCGTCGATTTTGATTGATTTGATAAAACAAAAAATAGGTATCCAATATTTTTCGATAATCTAACAGACGGACTAATTAGAATCATATTTTTTTTTAGTCAGTAAACATCCCTATTGTATTTTTCCATCAGGGATTTCTCAGAAGCAGTCATGTGTCTGGATTTGTGTCAATAGAATTAGCACCACTGAAACCCAACTGGCGAAATGTTAGCGTACTGTTAGGAATACCTCAGCTACCTTACCCTTCTGGAATTAACGGCGTGATGTTATGTTTAACAAATGGCTATTACTTGAGGACAATGGAATAATAATTAATTAATGATGTGGCGACAAGTATTGATGAAGCATACTAATAGGATTAGCTACGGTCAAGTCTTACAAAAGGGATTAATGGATATAGTCGCAGACGAATGTCTAAGATGAATGATTTGATATTGTATTGCGTGGTTAATAAAACGGACTTATTAGTATAGTTTCTGTTTCGATAAAAATGAATTTATGGGCGAAATTCTGAACGTTTTTTGGGAGCTGAGACCAAGTGCCTTTCAGCTTCGCTAAGGACCTATTTTCACCTTTTATGGCTTTTAAAATTCCCAACTTCTCCAAAATCTAAGTACGTGATCTCCTTTCTCTGATGCTGTCAAAAGGTCATCGAGTGCGAATGTTCCGATTCTCAACTGGGAAACTTAAACAGGATGTTATCCTGGATGGTTGCACTAGCATAGTTGTGGAATTCTTTGAATACACTTTGGACACAGGTTAACCGAAGCAAGGAAAACTTGTTCAGGTGGAGATTCATATATGACTCTGTCCTGAAGTGTAAATGAGGTGTTACCCCCCACTTGGGGCTGCGGGTTGTTCGCAAGAGATACCGCGGCCTCGACATGAAGGGCTAAGAAGGAACATGGGTGGTTTTTAGTCAGTAGAAGTCTGACACTGCCTTTTACTCTGCCCAAGAGCGGGAGGGGTTATTTGATGATTTTCCACCCGGAAAAAAGAGGTGTTACCCCACCAACGATGGGATACTTGATATCGTGTCCTATCTGTCGTGTTGCTTGTACATCACAGGATCTGATGGACGTTACTGAAAGTGCGAAATGTTGGGCTGACATAATTTAAATAGTTATAGACACGCTAAGAAAAATATAGTTGTTGTATTTAATCGCCAAATCTAATATATTCATTTGTTGCAGAGGATGGGAGCAGTTCACGGCGAGGAGTTACCGTACGTCCTGGGAGCGCCACTGGTGGACGGTTTCGGCCACTTTCCTCAGAACTACACCAAGTCTGAAGTCGCTTTGTCAGAGTCCATCATGCTGTTCCTTGCTAATTTTGTGAAGACTGGGTGAGTGCCATATCAAAATCTGGCTTATGATAAACTGGAAACCCATTGCAGAGTATAATATAGAATATAAAGATGTCAAGATTGTATTTATGGGTTAATCTTCGAAACTGCTGATCCGGTTACGAAAAATCTTTTAAGATAAGATAAGGTATTTTTATTTGTCCAAAACACGAGTATACAAACACATGGCATGCAGGATGTAACAATAAATTAAAATATATCAGTCATGTTTTGCCTGAACGGCGCATCAAGTTATTAAAAATCGTCCATTACACACGTCATCAAATATAGCCGTTAACAATTCAATTATTATTATTATGAGCATAAATTAAAATTAAGAAGGTCAATAAAATATAATAGAATAGTGTCATGTCGTGTGTGTGTGTAGTGTCGTGTGAATAGTGTTATATAGTGTGTGTGTGTGTGTAGTGTGTGTTACTTTTTTTTAGTGCCTAACCTTACAGGCATGTTGGTTTCCACACGGTGTTTTTCTTCACCGAAGCAAGTGATAATTAAACAATACGCAGATGAATCTGAAAAATCAGAGGTTCGTCTTCGGTTCGAAATCGAGACCTGTGACTTGTCAGTTTGACGGTCACACCACTGGACTTTTTTTTTTGGCGGGTGGAAAGTCATCAAATAACCCCTCCCGCTCTTGGGCAGAGCGGAAGGGAGTGTCAGACTTCTACTAACTAAAAACCACCCATGTTCCTTCTTAGCCCTTTATGTCGAGGTCGCGATATCTCTTGCGAACAACCCGCAGCCCCGACGGGCACTGGACCATCACTGCTGGTATTATGGCGCAATCTAGTGGACCTACAGTTTGCTACTCACAGAGCAGTTGTAAACCTTCCTCTAAGCTTCGGTCGAACTAGTGCGGGCAGGTCGCGGACCACCTACGAACATTAGACACTGACAAATGCTTCAGGACGCTATCTGACAGAAACCGCGTAGGCAATTTGTCTGCACCGGTTTACCCGAACGTTTTGAGATTGGATACCAACAGCTTGTTTTATACCCTATTCAATTACCATGAAGGTTTTTGTTTTGTAATGAGTAGGTACTACTCAATGACTTCAAAACGTATCTCTATAAACAAGTCAAATTGATTACCTACTTGAGATGCGATTGTTATTATGTAGGTTAAGTTCATTATCAGCCTCTAATGTTCTCACTGCAGGGACTCAGGCCTCCTCTCTAGGAGAGGGATGGGATATAATCCACCACGCGGGCCCAGTACGGATTGCGGATCTCACATGTCTTCGATTTTTTTTGTTCTAAGACATGCCGGTTTCTTCACGATGTTTTTCCTTCATCGTTTAGAGAGCAGTGGTTATGAAATAAATAACATAAAGTAATGTGCCTGCCTGGGATCAAACCCACGACTCACTGTTCATAAGTCGTGGCCGCAACCACTGGGCCACCACTGCTCTCTTAGGTTAAGTTACAATTAACAAAAGTTAGATAATAAAAACTCAGAATATGATTCTTTTCTTTTTTTTTTATTGTTATAGTATAAAAAAATTTGCATAAGTAATTACTTTAACTATTAATAGAAGAACTATAAACTATACTACTACTACTTGAACTATGAATATATCATGTAGATTAGTCCAAAAGATTTTAATCAAATACGTCGGAAGGGAACACAACTAACTTAAATTATTAACGATCAACACGTGCCAAAGATTAATTATAAAGATTAATAGACGTAGGTTGCCTTGGTTTAACAACAGCAACATTTAATATTCGCAAATTCGCTTCTCCAGACAAAAGGACCTCATTCCAACATAATTCCCATTCTTCTTAAGCTCACAGCAAACCATGAATTTTAATACAGTCATAACTCTAAAATGCAATTTAGAAAATAGGTCAAGTCAAGTTTTCTGAGTCCAACTTCGCAGTATCTTCACACCGAGGCAAAGGTGCACAAATCCACGTCACCTTTAATAACATCTAACAATTTGCGAAACATAAGTTCGCTCAAAGCATCACTAATTGCTTCAGTAACGTGAGTCTTATTAATAAGGGAATAAGGACCACTTGATGCCCTAAATGTCTTGTTCTGAACTTCTATTTAATAGCTTCTCAAAGTTTTGGAAACTTACAAAGAAGTATTAACTTTGTGCTTCAGATATTAAGGTTTAAATTACTTTGATCTTCGTCTTAGCCTGTGCTTTTGTACGTCGTTTTACGATAATCTCTCCTTTAATTATGTGTTTTATATTCCTTTAATTTTTGGGAGTGTTTAATAATTACTGTTATTTAGTGAGGGGTATAATCATTACGGAGGCAGTAACTGTTACAGTGAATTTTAGGAGTCCCTGATTTAAGGTTACGCGAGGAACTCATTTAAAATTTTACCTGTTTTATTCCTCCAACCGCTGTGGCATTTAAACCGGGTGCGGGGTGCCGCCGGGTTTTAGCAGCACTGAGTTTAACTGGATCTAACTAAGGTTTTGCAAACAAAGCGTAATTTTATATTTTTCGAAAATAATACATTTAATTAGGGTCTTCAAAATTTGAATTCTATTGGCCAATTTAAGGAGCGTGAAACACCTGTTATACATTTAAAAACATAATAATTACAACCACTGCTTTGTTAAATATCTTGTTTAAGAATCCTAAGTAAAGTAATTCTAAGAAACCTACAAAGTTTTTTCACTGATACTTAAAAAATGGAAATATGGTTCGAAAGATCATTTTAAAACTACATAAAAATTGTGAGTTATGAAGATCGATAGGTACTCGTAACTATAATAAAACAAGCACCTTATATTTTAATCGACAGAATAATAGTAGTGAAAACATTTTGTCATTTATTATGTGTCATTTTTTTATTTGTTTTCCCTTTTGGTCTTAACGATTGTCGGGCAGTTTGAGCACCATAAGCAACCTATCCAAATATTGAATGTGTGTTCTTCTAGTTCGTCTTGAATTTGAGCTCCTTGAGTAGTAATTTTGTAGTCGAACTACAAAATGATAACTGCAAATACTTGCACTGATTGGACAGGTCCACTCAAATCTGTGAGGTTGTTTCTTGAAAAGACCATCTGAGACACTAATCAGCACAGTTCTCACCGCAAAAAGACAACAAAGTGTAGAGAACTTCACAAAAATATTTGAGACCCCTCACAAATTCTTAACAAAGATTAAAGAATATTCTCCTTACAGAAATCCGAACGACAACGCGCGACAAGAGTCACTGCTTCCCGCGTCGAGGGAGAGAAATAAATTCAGGGGTATAAATTGGGAAGAATACGACTCCACACACCAAAAGTATTTGGAAATAGGTAAGTTTTATTATGGTTTTGATAGTTGTAATATTTTACACGACATCGTAAGGAAAGCAGCTGATTAATTTGGTTAAATGCTGTATAGCATTGCCACATTTATGTTTCTTTCTAAAATAGTAATCTTTTCGTATTATCAAAATCAATGGAATAGAAGATAATTTACAATTCACAGTACTTTTACATAGCCGTGATTAAAAAACAGCACTTAGGTTAAAAGCAAGAAAACAAAAGTTAAACCAACACAGTTGATAAACTTTCGCTGTAAAGCGTAGAATTCAAAATTATACAACGGAAAGTGCGAAGTTTGGAACAAAAACTATCTAGGCACAAAGCACAAATAGCATTTTTGAAGTTGTTTTGTTCTGACTCAATATAAAACTCGAAACTGTTGATGATTTATGATATTGCAAGTAAATTCAGCCTATAAAACTAAAATGCCAATTCAATTTATAATATTCTTGCAGATTTATATTCAGTGAAATGTCTAAAAATGGCTTTTGAGTCGGAAAAATATAAAAATAAATACAAAGGGCGTAAATTCAATACAATCAATCAAATATTCAGAGCAACGACTGACGTTCATACCCAAGAGGCATCTCATACATTACTCCATAATGAAATCTTGCCTACATATTCATTTTTCTTTGTACAGGTATGAAACCGCGGCTCAAAAATCACTACAGAGCGCACCAACTTTCCGTTTGGCTGCGTCTAGTTCCTGAGCTCCACAGAGCAGGTATGGAGGATGTGGCAGCTCGCCACAATCTATTCAAAAACCACAACGAGCAGGATCTCTACGAAGGAATCGTCAGACCGGATCCATTGGCGAGAAACATCAACGATAATGACGCAATCAGACGTACAAACGGTTCAGTGTACACCGACACGGCCCTAACGACCGTTGATACGATACTGGCGACGTGCGCCACAATACTGCCAGGAAGAGATCTGCAAACATTGAACGCTACTGAAAACACTCTGGCTAATTTAGAAGCGGCCGGCTATGCCGCTTATTCGACGGCCTTAAGTGTAACAATAGCGATAGGGTGCTCCCTACTGATTTTGAATGTCCTAATTTTTGCTGGAGTTTACTATCAGAGAGATAAGTCAAGGTCTCGGGGGAAGCAGCAACGTTTTAACGAGAAACATTTTGAGACAATTTCTGGGAAGCATTCACATTATCATATGGACCCAACGCATGCGCCGAGCTTAGTCGTCGACGTTGAGAGACAGAACAGGAAGAAGCACATGATGAGTTCAGACCATCTGGCGAGTTTAAACTTCAAGGGACCGCTTGATGTTCCAAAGTCTCCCCCGAGTCCAACTTTAAGTATGGACAACATGATGCTGCCGAGCAAACTGGGGAGCCGGAGCAACAGTTTCAGAATACCTAACGTGAGTTACCCACAGATGGGTTACGCGACTATGCCAAAGAATGTGAGCCAGTTTAATAACTCACCGCCTTTGCAAGAGTTACGGCAACAGAAATTCCAGCCTCCGAACGGATCGACGGCTCAGACCTCCCCGGGGAGGGAGGCGGAGGCGAGGGGGGCGCACGCAACCCTACGGAGAGGGAAGGCCTCCCTTCACTCGAACCTCCCGCAAGCCGCCATTGACGAAATGAGAGTGTGACAGTTAATCCCATCTGACTCTGCATTACGGGATTAAAAGTGTGTGTGTAATTGTATGGTTGTAAATAATATTGTACTATGAGGGTGTCGAGATTTTTTTTTAGGAATGTTATCGATTTTCTCCTAAATTGGAATATGATTATCGAATAAAATCAATTGTATCATAGGTATTTGTTTAATTTTCACACATCCTTTACCAGAATTGCAATTTCTAAGTCCGTAAAAATTAAATTCAGTAAAAAAGAGAAACTGACTTATTGAGTAACATTCAAAGTGTAGTTTAGCGTGCTTTAACTGAAGCTTTGTTTTGCTCAACACAAAGTACTTCTCATATTCGTAGTCAATACTTGTGAGTATTGACTACGAATATGAAAAACTACAAAAAACTAAAACAACTATATAAAAAACTCTGCACCAAAATTGAACCATGAGATTCCTCTTTCATAAAAATGCACTTTAACACGATAGTAATAAGAACTGCAGTAACGCGAAATGAAACGCCAATCGACCAATGACTGGCTAATATTGACTAATGACGAGTACTTGGAGCAGTTCATTCGACTGGTTTGCTGAATGCGTTTGAAGTACGTCCTCTACGAGTATTCATTCGACTGTTTACGTTCGTCGACGTAAAAGGCTTTTAGGTGCACATTTTTCTGAAGCTTAGGGGGGTCGATAGCATTCACTCAACATACAATCACGCTTGTAATTCCCCAGAGGGTTACACAGGGCATACCTTTTTTTAAAGATAGAAAATCGCGTCTCCTCCCGCTCTAAGCGGAGCAGGAGGAAGTGTTAAACTCTTACTGTCACCCCCATACATGTTCCTTCATATGCCCTGTGCGTTCCAGGCCGCAGTCGCAACTCTCTCAAACAAATTCCGTAACCCTCCTGTAATGTGAAAGTCCTAAAGGCTACCCATAAGGTTTAAATAATTCACACAAACAAACACAATTTTAATTGGCCTAATCTAAACACAGTAAGGTGTTTAGATTAGGCCAATTAAAATTGTGTTAGCTTCCCTGTCAAGATTACAAGCTTAACATCTCCACAATTTACCTGTACCAATCTCAAGATTTACTGTTCAATTTTATGACCATTACAGTTTAAAGCTCCAAAGCTGACGTGAACTGGTTCATACTAAACTTGACGTCAGACGTTACTATCAAACGTACTCCTCCGACTCCATATATATTATGTCTCTTCGTGACGCAACCGGAATATATGTTTACGTATGACCCGGAGTAACGCAAAGATCTTTATTACCCTGTTTATCGTCGACCCAACCCCGAGAAATGTTTAAGTAAAACTTCCGAGTATCCTTGATTAGATGTCTCGTTAGTTAGGTATTGTTTGGCTAGTAAAGTTTATTGAATAGTATCGTTTATTTGTTCTGTACAACATACTTTTAGTAAATTCCATTACTCTAGTCCAGACCATTGTATCTCTGTTAGCTGAAATCCCACGTAAATCAACAGAAGTTTGGAGAGTCCCAGAGAAATACATCAGAGGAAAATTACTGTGACGGAATAAGAAAATACGTAATTTAAAAAAATAGATGTCATGTTAATTTTAAACATATTTATGTGGCAAAGTTGTGAAATAAGGTGATGAAGAAGAAAAAGTATACATTCCTAATCATTCATTTTAAGATTGAATCCCGAATGACTGTGGCTAATGGATTTTTATTCGAACTAAAAGTATTACAAGAAGTAATATGACTAGTTCAAATTCAAACAAGATTTTTGTTAAAGGTAAAACTAGACTTTTCACTTTGAGTACTGACGTAGCTAAATCGTTTTCCCCTAATATAAAAAAGTTCGTGCCTAAAATGAATAAAAGTCTAAGCCACCGTCAATTAATTTTAGAGATTATGTCTGGAAGCTAGCTAGCTTTTCTTGGTCGCTATTTAGCTAATTTATCAGTGTCCAGTTACAGACTAATTTCGCTTTTGAGGAATAATTTATCATGAACATACATTAATCTAATCTGAAAACATGACGAGACAAGCAAAATAATTTTGAGAGAAAAATGTGAGAGCAAATTACTTTTATAATATTCAATACTGAGAAAAACATAATCATTTCATTATTAATTTCTTGCAAAAAAATATTGGCATAATTAAACAGAATCTTCTTCATTAGATGAAGCCAATATGTAAGTTCCTACTACCTACACAAAATACATTTATTGTCACTGATACTTTTGAAAATACTACGCGGCTACATTGGTTGAGTGGCCACAGGCGTTGTTGATAAGCATGAAGTACTGAGTTCAATCCCCTTTGTACTAATATTTATTTATTTATTTAAACTTCACGTACAAAAGTGGTACATAGGCGGACCTAATGCCACAAGGCATTCTCTACCTACAACCTTCTTCTTCTTCTTCAGACCGACGAAACTGTTTATTCTATGATTGATATTTGTTATAGTTATTTAACAGTGAGCAAAAATTAAATTTGAAAAGGTAAGTGAAAGTCAAGAATAAAAGTTTTTTAGAAATACGGTTTTTTATTTCGATAACTTATGCTATGTAGTTCGTAGTTAGCTGGAACGTTCAAAAGAACCAAGTATTTATAAAATAACCTGGACAATAATATTAGTAACACATCAAATTGGCAATAGACCTGACATTTAAAAACAAGATCATTCATCTCATTTCACACAAAAAACCATACAAAAACATTAAATCGTACATAAACTATAAGAACTACACCACAAGAGCTGTACAAGATATATGTATAATAAATTCCGATATTATCGTTCCAAGGCGAATTTCTATCCCTCAAGCCGTAAAAACTTTCGCTGTCGGTGACTTTATTGGCGATTTACAAAGATTAATAAAATAGTTCGGTAAATACGTACAACAATACCCACACAGAAGGTCAACTTAAAAAAAAACAAGTAAAGACTGATACACGTGTACGCCCAACCTAACGAACGTGACGTACGGCCGCAGTAATGTTTAAGGTGTGACTGTACATGAAAATATTACATAACATAACGCCTGTAATCCCCGAAGGCTTAGGCAGAGGTGTCCCTATTATAGTACACTCACATTTCGCCAGTTATGTTTAAGTCCCATGTAATAGGGGGTGAGCGTATTGCCATCAATTCAGACTCCGTGGTTGCTACTGAGAAATTCCTGATTAAAAAACTCAATGACACTTTGTCCTACCAATGAATTGACCCAGGACCTCATGAAAGCAGTCGCGCTTGCGTTTTTACACGAAGGCAACTATATCAGGTAGATATGGATCGTGAGCGCAGGGCACTAGCAGCCAGATGCAACATGCTGGCTCACAGATTCGCTCGTTGTAGTAACGAAGTCAAAATAACTGTGTTTAAAGCTTATTGTCAAGGGTTCTACACGAGCAGTTTGTGGGTCAGCTACACGCGGAAGGCTCTAGATGCTCTGCGTGTACGGTATAATAACGGCTTCAGGGTGCTGTTGCGGTTGCCCAGGTTCTGCAGTGCGTCAAGCATGTTTGCGGTGGCACGAACTGACGACTTTTATGCAGTTATAAGGAAGAAGACCGCATCCTTAATAGGCAGAATGAGGGCTAGCCGCAACAGTATTTTGATAACCCTAGCTGACCAGTACGTAGCACGTAGCAGCGCGTACATTTTGAGGCACTGTGTCGGGTTGCTCGTGCGGCAGTGATAAATAATTATGTGTACCTACTTAGTTTATAAATACTAACACTTAGTTGATAAGTTTGTTTGTGTACTAACCATTGGACCAATGTTGTCAAATTAAATAAAATATATTATTATTATTATATCGTTTGCCCATGACCGCAACTGATGCTGGACGACCCACATTTCTTTTGCCAGTGCTTCGACACCAGTTAGTGACAGCCTCAGTTCACCTGTCATTACAGCACCTTGCTAGGTGGGTTTATACTACACATACATACATAAACTCACGCCCTTTTCCCATGGGGGTAGGCAAAAACCACAGAACGCCACTTGCTGCGATCCTTACATACTCCTTTAGCCTCGTCCACATTTATACATCTGGTCATACACGCACGCCGGTTACGAGTACTGCGCACCTGTCCTTTCTGAAGAACGGCACCAATAAGATCAGTGTATGTCTTTCTAGGGTGTCCCCTCCCGGCGTTACTACTCACATCTGCCTTGTAAATACCTTTTGCTAATCGACTTTATACTAGTTATTTACTATAGACTCTTGAGTTAGGTTCTCTTCATCATCATCACCATCATTTCAGCCGAAAGACGTCCACTGCTGGATATAAGCCTCCCCTAAGTAACGCCACATTGACCGGTACCATGCATCTCACATACAGCGGATCCCCGCAACCTTCACCAGGTTTCTTTCCAGGTCCAGGTTTCCAGGTTCTCTTGCCCCATTCTTAATCTTACTCTTTAAGATGGAAGCTTGCGCTCGCCGTACGTAAAGGACGCTCGTCAAATGGATCTGTCCTTCTGTTTGCCGGTTTTATGTTTGACTCGAGAAGTTTTACTATAACGTGCTTACGGGCGTGTGTATAACTGCTGTAGAAACAATGAAACTGGCTGATATAGCGGTATGTTTAATCAAACAAATGGACTCCGAAGGAAGAGGACATTTATCGTCTATTGGCCAGTAGGTCTATACTAGTACCTAAATGCAATCAGTTCGAACTTTCTGTTTCTTAACATTAGAGCTAAGTTGTTTTCGTCCAGTGTTATTGTTTGTTAGGTTAATGTAAACACATTTAACTATTGCATTTAACGCAATATTATTATCTGCTTTGCCTTTTCCCAGCCCTTTTAGGGTCAATTTCCAGTCTTACCGGATACTTTTGCTTCAGAGTTACGGTATGTTTAGCCAATTCAGAGGTACATATGCACTAACCACAAAATAAAGACATTGTAAAGTGTAAATGTGCTGCTGTTCCTCAAACAATGGGGCACTTAATATTGTGCCCTGCCTGTCCTGCTAGTTGTTCACTACAGGAACTGATGGACGCTACCGATAGCGCCAAACTAGTAGCCCAATTATGGGCCGACACAAGTTAGATTGCCATCGACACGCTAAGAAGAAGAAATACATTTTAATCGTGATGTTGCTCACATAACCCAGACAAATAAATTATAAATCTCAATACCACAGCTGTTTAATAAAACATCTCATTCGTTTATCTGCGTACCATTTCATGTAGCTATTTATAACGTATATTATAATTATAATTTTCTTCCACCCCTTAACATCACCACCGTCACAAGCCCACCCATCCACGAATATTAATAAACACACTACAGTAAGCCTGATATTAAACATACGTCTACATTTATATCCTTTATTTATCTAAAACTCTGGCTCTCAAAGTTTTGTACGCACCTAACAGATTTTGAATAACGGTACCAGAAGACTTAGACAACTTTTGAGAATTGTTGTTTAAACGTATGTTCTAAAAAGCCGACCCCAGAAACATAACATCACGCCAAAGGTTAAGCAGAGTATTGCCTAATAGTACGCCAATTTTTCGCCAGTTATGTTTTAAGTCCTATGTAATGGGTGAGGAGCTCGTGGCTTAATAAGAACTGCCACTCGGGTCGATCTTTAGGTAAAGCTGTGCTCACCTAGGTCGGTCTGTGGATGGGTGACCGCCCGACATACCGAGTTTTCTCCGTGCCTCGGAAAGCACGTTAAGCTGTTGGTCCCGGCTGCCATATATAAATCTTTGGCAGTCGTTACAGGTAGTCAGTGACCTTAAATTCTGACATCCAGTCTTACCAAAGAGTATCGTATTACCTAGTATTAACTGGGTTGTGGAGGTCAGATAGGCAGTCGCTCCATATAAAATACTGGTATTCAGCTAAATCTCGTTAGACTGGAAGCCAACCCTAACATAGTTGGGAAAAGGCTAGGCAGATGATGAATGTAATGGGTGACGAGCCTATTACCACTGACCGAGCACTCATTCAGGCTCTGTGATTAGTAGGTACTGGTAAAATTCCTGATGAGAAAGTTCATCAACACTTAGCCCGACCAGGGATTTGAACCAAGGACCTCCAACTCAGCAGTCACACTTAAGACCACTAGACCCACAAGGCAGACACCAATACCCGATCCTGGAAAAGACAGCACAAAACAAGAAAATACTGTAATCCAAAAAATTGGACGTCTAAAATGAAGAGAACTACGTAAGTTACGTGATAATTTGTAAAGCCAAGTCAGAGGGCAGTGTAAAATGTGTCTATCGCACTATATTGTACACTATGCTTGTATCTCATTTTTTGTATTATTAGGATAAACAGTTTAACAATAATTGTAGATAGGCCAATTTTTTCAATCATTTTTTTTTCATAAATAAATAAAAAACTCTGTCACCGGGTTAGACACTAACCACACGACAAAGAAAGAAGATGTTATATTTTAAACAATAATAAATGACAAGAAATATTTGAGAGCCACTGTTCTTAGACATAGAGGGAACCGTATTTTATGCTTTATCAAAATACGGCGAACTTGCGCAAATATTGCTAAGGGGCTTAATTGCATTCGGAGGTATTATTTGCTAGCAAGTTAATATTAGTTGGTAATAGATTAAACACTCACTTGAGTGAGATGAGAATGTTAGGGAGGATCGCGAGAGCGGAGAGGAGATGTGTCAAATTCGACCAATCACAGGAAGGGTGAAACCGCATGTCTCCGCTCCATTCCGCTCGTCTCCGCTTTGGTGGAAACCGGGCCTTACGCGAATGGATAAAATGAGAACATTAAGGAGTCTAAAAGTGGTGCCGCTGGTAGGTGAAAAGATGTGTCTTCGTTGTTACTTTCGGGCCACTGACTAAATGTAACGACTGTCAAAGATTTTCAAATGATAGCACGATCAACCGCTTAACGTGCTTTCCGAGGCACGGAGGAAACTCCGTATGTTATGGTTGGTCCGTAGATGGGTCATCTATGGGCCAACCTATGCAAGTGCGGCTTAACCTATACATCGACCCGGGTGGCTTTTATTACATAGCCACGAGCTCCTCATTTTTAAAAATAATAGAAAAACGATATTATTAACTTAACTGCCCGTAACAGAAGTACCTTTGTCACAATAACAAAGAGAACTAACCAACACAGTTGACATAGCCGACCAAACTATACAGACACAGATTACAGAGTAAAAGGAATTCCACGTATCACATACCAACGGTTATACAAAGTAGATATAGGTACAGAAGGTTATTTTCATACAATAATGGAGAATGCATGAACATGGAAACGCTTTTGATATAGTGAGTTCACGAGTATTGTGACTGACATTGGACTAGAACGTACTCATTTTCTTGTCGCTGGTGGCATGATAGCATTTAAAATAATGAGTGTAAAAGTAACCTTAATAAAACTGAAAGGCAATTTGTCTCCTCGTCGTGGCGATTCAATTTTTCTAGATCAATCTGGGAACCATTTTCGTTACGGAGATTTAATTTTTTTTAAATTTACTTTTTTTTAATGTTGAACCAAAATCCAAAGAGAAGGTGGTCCACCTGACCCTGGGCATCCCCGAAGACCAAAAGCAAGTCATCCTCAACCGTGAGCGACGTGTAGCACACGTGTCGGGAAGTGGGTACATCCGCTTCTTCACGTCGGACGAGGCGACTACGGCTGAAGCAGAACCAGCAGCGACGAGTGGGGCAACAGCCTTGACGCCGTCTACCTCGGCGACCTTCATTTTATTTAATGCATGCATGACAGATAAACAGAACAAAATCATAACAAATTGTAAACATAATGGTGAATATCCCATATTCATGTTAATAGTAGTGATAGAGACCACATCGGCTTAAAAACCTATGACGTATTTGACTTGTTTACTCGATTCATTCAAAATCCTGATATCAAAACAAACGTCGTACATTTACCTCGATTCGATGTAGAGTAAACCTTATTGATCGAACGTAAAACATTTGTGTACATTGTTTACCCAATCTGTCAACTCTGTTCAGACAATACAGGAAAACAACGTCAAAAAACTCGTGCCCTCATAACAAATTGAGCATTTTATTGGATTAAGTAGGTAGTACAATAACCTGAAAATGGCAATGAGTGGTGTTACAATTATAAGAGGAAAAATAATTAAATTTGATCGAATCATCATCATCACCCTATAAAGCCTATAATGTTCCCACTGCAGGGACTCAGGCCTCCTCCCTAGGAGAGGGATGGGCTATAATCCACCACACGGTCCCAGTGCGCGTTGGTAGGTATTTATTTATTTTTTTATTTGTTTCCTCACGATATTTTCCTTCACCGTTTTGAGGGCAGCGGTGATAATATAAAATTTACACAAAGTAATACGCCTGCTTGGGTTCGAACCCATGACTTACTGTTCGTAAGTCAGGGCCACCGCCACTGGGCCATTGATCGGATGGTACCATAAAAATATGAAACATAAATAACAAGTCTAATCTCAACGAGCTTGTTCTGTGAACAATATCAATCTTGTTTAATATAATCTATAGATGGTACTGCTTATAGAATAAGCCAGTTGAGTGTTGTTGATGTGCCGGCCGTATTAGCCGTAGAACTGATGTCCAGCTACAGGTGTTACTAGGTGGAGACCACGAATCGCTAAGCGTAATGTGGGATACCTTCAGCATAGGACTGGTAACAGCTGGATGGGAGTTGCCAAGAGAACCTAAGGGTCCAGCAGTTTGTTGCTGTAGAGTGATGATGACGGAAGCTATGATCAAGGCCTTATAAAGGTGACTGGGACACCCATCGGGGCTGCGGGTTTTTTGTAAGAGATACCGCGGCCTCGACATGAAGGGCTAAGAAGGAACATGGGTGGTTTTTAGTCAGTAGAAGTCTGACACTCTATTTCGCTCTGCCCAAGAGCGGGACCCCTCCCGCTATATATATTTGATGATTTTCCACCCGCCCAAAAAAAAAAAGGTGACTGGGACAGAGTAATTTAGTAAGGTGGAGAAACAGATGATGTAGTGGACAATAGGTTGACTTGAAAAAATATTGGATGAAAATAAATTAAACAGAAATTAAAAACAACAATCATATCACCAGTGGGTAAGTCTCGTAAACAGTAAAATATGGCAGTGTGCCGAATAATATCTTGCAAATCCTAAATAATAAATAAATACACGTACATTTACATCAAATAAATCACCCAAACTTCGCGGTTAATTACCGAAGAGTCAAAATTCTATAAATATGCTTAATATTCTATTAATATTTTGTAACATGAAACCCAATCGATTTCCACTCAAGCTGAAGTACTTATAGCTAGTTATATCCAAAACTTCTCCATAAAATACTGGAACATGTTTAATCCGACGCCAAAAATTAAGTTTCCTAAGCCATTACGTTCATATACTTAGCTAAGAGTTCCCTTTTTTGGCAGAATTCTTCAGCTTTATTGGGCCATTCGAACGCCCTTAGGAGTAACTCAAAAAGTTCGGTGAAGCAAAGAAAACTTACGAGTTACTTGAACGGGCAAAACGTTCTATAATAATGTTTCATATTTTATTTGGTAAGTGCAGAAATATTGGGTGAAAGCAATAGATTTTTTTGGGATATTTTATTTTATGTCATGTAGTAACTTTTTAACTTGGAATTGAGGGGGAGTTTTTCTATCAAGCGTTTTTCTGTTCAGTGAATAAATTCGCTTGAGTAATTCTCAAGATGTGTTTGTGCGGGACATAATAGGCCATTTTACATTATGGTTATGACATAAATGTGTTCAGTTGCGACCACTTACATGTACGCACTATAAAATGAAAATAACAAGTACAACTTTAAATATGACCTAAGTGCAGGTTTCAGATTATTATTAAAATTACTATTCATATGGTAGGAGAAACTTTCTATCCTCAGAAAGTAAGTGCTGCTCGACATAATGTTTTTTTTTTTGTAATGCTGAGGTGGAAATAATACGTAGTAATGCAAACTGGTGATTGGTTAGCAAGGTATAATAATTATACACCTAAATTAGTATTTATCTCTGAGAAGTTTTATTTATTTCATTACTTAAGCGGGTCTCCAGAAGGCGTCATAGCTGACCGCTCAAACGATGGCGGGACGAGTTGGACTAGACCAACGACAATTAGTGATGAAAATTATTCTTCAATCAAACAACTGAGGGTCAAAGGAAGAGACACTTGGCTGGGAGTAGGATGATGCAAGTTAGCAGTATCAGTGTTTAAGCACACGCATATGTACACGGGGAGACTTAATGCCATTTAAATTTTGTACCAGGCGACTTTTGTGTGAAGCAGAGACAAACTGAGTTCTTTACAAACTCTAACACAACATTGAATAAGTATGGGTTTCTCGATATTATACTTTACACCACGATTGGCTAATAGAATTTGTGATCGTTTATTATTACTATGACAGCCCTCTGATCCGCTTTCCTCAATGGAATCTCGGCATCATTCTGTAATCCCTTTTTCGCATTAAACGACACGCACAGTTCGTGGGAGAGGTTTTCTTTTCCGGGATCCTCCTGACTTGAATTAAGGGTAAACTACTACAAATACATTAAATTCCCGAACGTACCCTGTTTGTACTGTGCTTAGCTCTCGTTTTGGTATAATTTTTATTCACAAAATCATCGGAATATTCAATGTTTATTGCTGCATAAAATTTAGTTCAGTCCAATTTTGTACTTATATGACACCCTCGTTGTTCTAGTAATCTAGTGGTTGCAACCGCGAGTACTGAGCATGGGGTCCGGGTTTCAATGCAAGGGTCTCTGAATCCCCGTCGGGGCTGCGGGTTGTTCGCAAGAGATACCGCGGCCTCGACATGAAGGGCTAAGAAGGAACATGGGTGGTTTTTAGTCAGTAGAAGTCTGACACTCCCTTTCGCTCTGCCCAAGAGTGGGAGGGGTTATTTGATGATTTTCCACCCGCCAAAAAAAAAATGGATCTCTGAATTAAATTTCTTATTAGCAACCAGAGTCTGGGTTTGTGCCCGGTTAATGACAATAGGCTTGCCTCCTGTTATATGGGGACTTAAACATTACTGGCGAAATGTGAATGTACTTTTAAAATGTGTGTGTACTTTTAGGAACACCTCTGCCGAACTCTTTGGGGATAACTGCTGGATCTGATATCATCGAGCAAATCAGATAACATTATTTGAAACATTCATTGTTGCATCGTAATTCAATTTTATTATAAACTAGCTGATGCCCGCGGCTTCAACCGCGTGGATGTCGGTCAACTTATATTTAAAACTTTCCTCTTGAATCACTCTATCTATTAAAAAAACCGCTTTAAAATCCGTGACGTAGTTTTAAAGATTTAAGCATACATAGAGATATAGGGACAGAGAAAGCGACTTTGTTTTATACTATGTAGTGATAGTGATTGTGTGTTCAATTTGTACTCATAATAATAATCAGGTTGGCAACTAGCAACTATTTATAATTAAAAATTATCTTTGCAATTTATCTTCTAATTTAGATTTCAACAGACTATTTAATTCGCTCTAGTGGCACTTTATTATGCTCGGTTAATAATTTATGGTTTTAATTAATTTAATCTAAATTTGAATATTAATTTGAATTTGAATATTAGTTTGTAAAGTAATTGTATTTCATAATTGAACAACAATGTCGAACTTTGCATAGTAGAAATTAAACGAGTTTCAACAGATTTAGTAGTTCAGTATTTCAAAATACCCGAGTTAATCGCGAGGAACCTCATAGTACACCCATATTAAGTTGTGTTTTAGTCCCATGTAATAGGGAACCAGCTAATTGCCATCAACCTGGCACAGATCTGGACTCCATAGTGGCAACTTAGAAATTCCTCTAGAAAAACTTAAAAACACTTTGCCTGACTCGGGAATTGAACCCAGGACTATAATTATGCTTGGAAGTTGTGTTTGTACGAGGTATTTTTACCTACATAAATGTAAGCTCAAGAAAATATGGAGGAGCAGAAACATAACGAAAGCCACAAAGGTAAGGCTCGTAAAATCGTTAGTGTTTCCCATATTCCTGTACGCCGCCGAAACATGGACCCTACGGCAAACCGAAACTCATAAGATAGACGCTCTGGAGATGTGCTGTTGGAGGAAGATGCTCGGGGTCTCTTGGACCGAGTTCCGAACAAACGCCTCCATCCTTGATGAGCTTAACATAAAAGAGCGCCTATCCACTCTAGTGCGCAGTCGGATCCTTAAATTCTTTGGGCATGTTAGTCGGCGTGAAAACGACTCCATAGCACGTCTTGTCGTGCAGGGGAAAGTCGTGGGTACAAGACCAAGGGGAAGATCTCCGATGCGATGGACGGACCAGGTGAAGGCTGCGATGGGCGCTCCCGTGCACGAATGTGCCCGATTGACGGCCAGCAGGCAGGGGTGGTGGGACGTCGTACGGCGGGTGCTGTCTGCTGCCCTACCTTCTGGAACATGAAAACCACGACTGATCTGGCAAGAGTGAATCAACTAAGAAGAAGAAGAAATGTAAAAAGCTAACAGATATTAACATAGCCTAGTATTGAACAAAACACAACTTTATAGCTCCATCGAAGACGCTATGTCATCAATAAACAAACACCACAACACAAACAAATCGAACATTCTAGAATAAAACTGTCTGTGGTAGAAAAAATTCTGACGAAAAACACAATAACGCTTTGTCCGATCCGTGAAATGAAACCACAACCACATGCTCAGAAATCGCGCTTACGTCCACGAGACCAACGAGGAAGATTTTACTTACTTATTTATTTAGTACTTGGAGGACTTACAGCTGATAAAAGCAAACAAAATAAGAAAATAAACCATAGTCACCAGAAAGCCAATTACAAGTCCTCACATATAGATATGTAATAAAATTATTTCTAGTAGTGTGAGCACAAAACAAAAACGCCTTATTTAAATTAATAAATACAATGTAAAAACTGAGTTTCCAATTTAGAATATGAAAAGAGAAATAAAAACAAATAATAACCTACAGCTACTTAAAAAAATTGATTCTGCCTATAATTTGAAGATGAATGAGGTACACTGAGGTATTGGATGTTTTATATACCTACTTACTTAAATGTTAATTATAAAAATTCTATCTGTATTGAACAAAACATCTCTTTATAGCTCCATCGAGGACATTAAGTCAGCAGCAACAAACAAACACAACGACACAAACAACCAAACTAGACCAGACCATTCTAGAATTAAAATTATCTGTAGTCTAATACATCGTGCACGATTAGCCAGCAAATGTGACCACCATTACCCATAGTTCCATCTATAAAACTGTCAGCGCTTCAAAGCGGATTTTACTAAACCCACACAGCAAACACCACAAATGTTATACATAAATATTGGACCACGGTGAATCTAGGTTACATTCACAATAAAAGCCAGACTCTAGGGTGTCGTAAATTCACCAGTCAAAATTTAGTCGGCCTCAATAAGTGAAATTTAGTAATAATGGATGAGGAAAACATTGAAAAAAACTGCCTGGCCTAGTGATCATAAGAGCGACTGCTGAGCATGTGGTTCTGGGTTCGATTCCCGGGTCGGGCTAAGTGTTGTTGGGTTTTTCTATCAGGAATTTATTAGTAGCAGCCACAGAGTCTAGATTGTACCCGGTTAATCAAAATCTATATATTTAATTAGGTACACATAGGCCTACATACTGGGATAGGCAATTGGGCCTATCCCTTTTGTATACGTCCCTGTGTGCCTATTGGCCTTGTTCTGTTCTGTCTCCTGCTGATATGGAGGTGTGTGTGAAGTGGACATTGTGTTTTTTTTCCTACTCCTCCGCTATTCTTTTCTGATCAATTTCGTTGCGGGATTCAAGACAGTTAAATCGTTTCCCTGGGATTTCGTCGAGCTGCATTGTCTCGGCGCTTTTTCTTGTGGTCGCCACTGTTGATTCTGGCCAACAGGAGTGGCAGTGGTTTGGGAATAGTGTGACCGGCTTGTCCCATTAACAAAAACAAGGTGCACGGTTCGGAATTGGTTAGAAACTCCAGAAACAAATGACAATTGTCCTATAAAACATGATATTTAAACACCATTTGGTGAAATGTGGATGTACTTGTAAGGTACTCCTCTGCCTAATCCTTTACGGAATACAAGGCGAGATGGTTTTATATGAAAGCTTTGGTATGGAATAAGATCTAAGCGCTGTGCATAATAAGACGCTTCAAAGATTTTACGTCTCTTATGAAGGCTGTAAAAGAAAAGGCATGTGATTGGCTGACTTGAAGAAATTATATTACGGAACTAGTAGAATATGACTTCCTAGAAATCAGGGCACAGAATACATACGGGTTCAAAGGATTTAAAAGAGAATTCCACCTCAAACTGTAGCGTTTTAGACATCATGTTATAATCTGCCTATCCTTTACCAACTATGTTGGGGTTGGCTTCAAGTCTGTGAGACTTGAAGCCAACCCCAACATAGTGCGGATGCGGGTTGCATCATGCAGCCGAATACCAGTATTTTACATGGCTTCCTATCTGACCTCCATAACCCATAATATGTAGGTAACATGATGTATCATGTACAACCAGTCTTACCACGGTGTTCCGTGGTAAGACTGGTTGTCAGGCTTTCAGGCCGCTGACTGTTTTAATATTTTTCCAGGAAGTAACATATATTATCTTCTCAACATTACCCTATTTGTACCTGAAATTCATTAGCACCATTCAATCAACTAAAAAAATGTTTTCTAGAAATAAGATTCCCAGATTAATTTTTTCAATAACTTCGGGATATGGAAGTGTTTTATTGAATATTACCAGGTACTAACCGATTTTGTTCGAAATCAGTTTTTCTATCGTCTCCAGGAAAGTCAATTATTTTGTGTTACAATCATCGGTATAATTTTACGTGGGACGTCGTCGTCGCTTCGCTTTCAACCTAAACGTTTACTGCAAACCACATGATATGGCAATACCTACCTTATTTTATTTGTGGCCTCTTTTTCTTTTCATAATTTGTGTTTCCCTACCTTTTATTCCGGATTCCTATAAATTTTCTTAGAGCCTAGTCTTACGTTTCTACGTTTACGACTTATATGGTCCAAGTTTTGAGATTTGTCAGCAATTTACTGCAAAAGGCTATGAATTCTTAAGTACAAATCTAGTGAAAATATTATAGTGTAGTGGCAATGCAAAAGTGTGTAGTATAGTACAAAAAATGCTACAGCGCCATCTATATCAAAGTGAAGAACTAACATCAAAATCCTGAATCAGAATAGTGAATCTATCCGAGAGAGAGTTAAAAGAGGAATTCAACGACAACTGAACAATTGTCGGGCATTAATACATCAGACACAACATCTGCCTGGTCGGAGCATTCTTTCTTTTCTATGAAGTATTGAAGAACCTAATACGCGGTTCTTTATATCCCAAAATTGGTATTTAATTTTTTTAATGGTTCTAGCTATAAAAAGGTCACCTCTAACTAATGTAATGCTTCTGATACCTAGCAATCAGTTCTTTACTAATAGGGTGTAGTTTCATCATTTCGTTTTTTTTATTTTCTTCTGAATGAACCACAACAACAGACGTCTTATTCTTTAAAATATCTGTCACTTAATCCAGTCGTAAATCTCTTACGTACGTGCGGGCTGTCATAAATTATTTCCAAAGGGCAGAGAGTGGGTGATTGGCGAAGCGTCAAACCGGAATAATTCCTCAAGGAATACGGATGCGTGGGAATTTCAACTACTGAATTGATTAGTAATAGACGGGTTAACGTGTTGAAGGAAGGTGGTTCGTATTTTGGTGATTGAATTTTATTGTATGTTATGAGGGTTGTATGACTATAGGCGATATTACGATTACTTGGGTTAACAGTTACGACCACTAATCTTAGTGGTTGTAACTGTTTGCAGGCTGATTTAACCTTTCTCTGTGTCTGCGTCTTGATCGGTGGGACCAAACAGTCTTCGCGAAAGAGAATTTTATCGGTCTATATTTTTCAGTTTAAGTCAATGATGGCATTTTGTTCGTCCTCTAAGGTGCATTTATTGCTACGATCATTTTAGGACAAACCACTTCTTTGAGCGACCTTTTAGCTTGTAGAAATTTAAATACGAAGAATTTATGAAAAATCTTAGTTACATAATTAAGAAATTTGGAGCTCATGGGGGAGACCTTTTTTAAGAGTACAAGACTTTACTGTTATAAAATAATACACAAACATACATACATAAACTCACGCCCTTTTCCCATGGGGGTAGGCAGAAACCACAGAACGCCACTTGCTACGATCCTTACATATTCCTTTTGCCTCGTCCACATTCATACATGCCTCGTTCACATTCATACATCTGAAAATTAAAAAAAAACAAATAATCAAAATAGTAAAATCGGCATAGTTATTTTATTTTATTTATTAGGGAAAATTAACAGTTATACATTAAAATCTTACTCTAATTTATAAATACACAAGGTTTATAAATGTATAACCTACGACATTTTCCACAAAATATTAAAAGTAACATCTTAAAGTGCGTTATACTACACATTTAAAACAGAAAAAAAATAAAATTTGTTAAAAGTGAACTTAAGCATAAACAGGCATGCAAACAACAGAAAAAGAGTGAAACAATGAGCAAATATTAAACCAACTAACTGAACTAAGTTCTATTGTATTCTAAAAGTATTTTATAAGTAAGATTTCTAAATTTTTGAGCAGAGACGAAGAAGAAGTCGATATCTTCAAAGATCTCATTGTATTGATCGGTAAGACGGCGTAGGGGTGCTCGCAAGCCCGCGTTTGTGCGACAGGAACTTACTGCAAATAAAGGTCTTGCGCGCACCCCACGGCATATTGTTGTTCTGGGCACTACATAGCTGATTTTGTTGCGAATATCAATACAGTCATAAGTATTACACAGATCAAACAAGAACATTGTTTCCAACATAATTCGTCTAGACTTTAAGCTTTGCAGGTTATACTTCTGCAATAGGTCATTATAGGATGCATAAGTACGATGGCAACGAAAATGCATGGCCTTTAAAAATTTTCTCTGTACTCTTTCGATTAAATCAGAATATTTATCATAGTGGGGATTCCATACCGAAACAGCATACTCTAGCTGAGAGCGAACTAACGACCGATACAAATACAAATAGGTAGAGGACCGGGTAAATACTGTAGCCGTTCTCATGATAAAACCAAACATACGGAAAGCATTATTAACAATTTTGTTGATATGAGAATCTAAATGAAGTTTGTCGTCCAGCAGAATTCCAAGGTCACGGACCAGGGTTTCTCTTTTTAGATTTTCGTTTTTTAAGGTGTAGGGATATAATAAGATATTTTTATTTTTGGTAAAACTAATGACATGACACTTGGATACACTAAGTTGAAGTTTATTGCGTGTACAGTATCCCGAAAATGCATCTAAGTCATCCTGTAAGAGAGCGCAGTCGCGGTTGCTTTTAATAGACCTAAATATTTTAATGTCGTCAGCGTACAACAGTAATTTTGAATTTTTAAAACACTTATCAACGTCATTGATGAATAAAATGAACAGGAGAGGTCCCAGAATGGAACCCTGCGGTACTCCAGAAGTAACATCTACAGTGCTAGAGCAAAACCCATTTATTACAACTCTCTGCGTCCTGTTGCACACATATGAGTAAAACCATCTTAGCAGGTCCCCACGTATCCCGTTAAACGCAATTTTCTGCAAAAGTAGTTCATGGTCAACCTTGTCAAAGGCTTTCTTAAAATCAGTGTATATCGTGTCAGTTTGAATACGGGCATCCAAATTGTTAAATAAATAATCTGCAAAAGTCACCAGGTTCGTCGCAGTTGATCTTCTTTTCACAAAACCATGTTGCTGTGGTAATAAAACGTTGTGAAGTAGAGGGTACACTTTATCATGTACCAATTTCTCGAAAACCTTTGACAAGGCTGACAATATAGAAATTGGCCGATAGTTCTCGACATCATGCCTAGGTCCTGACTTGTAGACAGGGGTTATGTTTGCGAGTTTCCAAGCTAGCGGAAATATCCCTTTTGAAATAGATAAATTCAATATGGTATGTATATAGGGTGTACAAAGATTAGTGGCAGTCTTCTTAATAAAGATTACTGGTAAACCATCTGGTCCAGGTCCCTTTGAAGGGTCTAACAACTCGAGCCCTCTCAGTACATCAGCCACTGAAAATTCAATGTTACTCATAAGCGAGCAGTTAGGGGAGCAGTCGATATGCGAAGAAGGTGTATTAGTTAAGGTAGATGGTTCATATACCGAATGAAAAAAGTCAGAAAAAATGTTACAAATGTCTTCGGGGTTATTAATTGGCTGATTGTTATATTTTACGGTAGCAGGAATTCCATTAGTGGATTTTTGTTTGGAAATGAACGTCCAGAAATGTTTAATGTTATCTCGAATACCATCCTCTACTGAATTAATGTATTTTTTATATGATTCCTTGCACTCAGACTGAAATCTCGTGCGGTATAGTTTAAACTGCTCATAGTCCGATAAGTTCCTGTACATTTTCCATCTAATCCACGCTTTGGCTTTGTTTTTATATATGTGTATCAGTGATTTTGAAAACCATACAGGAAACCTCAAAGACCTACTATTAACCAAAGGTACATGTTTTCTTATTATACCAAAAATAGTGTTATAAAACGTGCTTAAATACTCGTCAGGTGTATGATCATTCAAAAATGTATCTTCCCAATCGACTTCTTTCAAATCATGGTTAATGCCTTCATAATTGGCTTTAAAATAATTATATTTTTTAATTATCTTACGAACCATTGAACAACTGGGTAACGAAACAGATATCGACACACAAAATGGGGGATGATGGTTATCTAACTGTAATAAGTAATCCGTGGGCGAGTATGTGGTGCAGTCGTGATTACTAATGACCAAATCCAATATATCAATATATGTGGAATTATCTGTGTATGTTATACTATGTATAACATACACAGATAATTCCAAAAATATGTGGAATTATCTGTGTATGTTATACTATGTATAACATACACAGATAATTCCACAGCCTACAATTTATATATCAAAACCAGTACAACTACACGACCACAGAAACTAAACCAACAAGAATACTAGCTGCAACAACAACACTAGTACAAACGATACTATTCCAGAAGCTGTGCCCGTAATAAATCGTATTATGTTCACATAGTGTATATTGTCAAACATACGGCCGCGTGTATCTAATGTGATTATATCGGAGACATGTGTCAGGTTGGTAGACTGCATCGGGGAGCAAAACTAGTTGGGGGTAGTAATTGAATTGGGGATGGTAATTTTGTGTGCTAGTATTATAGAGCTACTCTAAAAGTTAAAGTAGTGATTTTATTAAAATGTTCAAGTTATTGATCAGACATACAGACAAGCCAGGATGTTTTGTTCCCGTCGGGGCTGCGGGTTGTTCGCAAGAGATAGCGCGGCCTCGACTTAGAGGGCTAAGAAGGAACATGGGTGGTTTTTAGTCAGTCGAAGTCTGACACTGCCTTTCGCTCTGCCCATTACTACTATTACCCAAGAGCAGGAGGGGTTATTTCATGATTTCCAACCTCCCCAAAAAAGAGGATGTTTTGTTGATTTAGTGGTCTGAGTACTTCCCGTTGAGGTCCTAAGTTCGGGTCCCAGGACCCAATTATTGGTGTATGCTAGCTGAAACACATCATTGTGACAATAATAATTGAATATAATAGATTCATTGTTAATATTATTATTATTTCACACATTGTTGTATAGAAAGTAATTCATCTAATTTAACAGACAGATGTATTGCTGGGGAGTTTGTTCCGCCACTTCCTCTCAGCTAAAACACTAGACACTGCAGAAATATAATATAGGCTCATGTAAACTTTGAAGTTCAAAAAGTACTGATTGTATCAGGTTACTTTGAAAACATTACTTTTGATTTCAAATTGGACAACCGTGTCATCATCATCTGCCTAACCTTTTCCCAACTATATTGGGGTCGGCTTCCAGTCTAACCGGATGCAGCTGAATACCAGTATTTTACATGGAGCGACTGCCTATCTGACCTCCACAACCCAGTTAATACTAGGTAATACGATAATCTATGGTAAGACTGGATGTCAGAATTTCAGGTCACTGACTACCTGTAACGACTGCCAAATTTCTATATATGGCAACCGGGACAAACAGCTTAACGTGCTTTCCGAGGCACGGAGGTCACTCATCCACAGACTGACCTAGGCAAGCACAGCTTTACCTAAAGATCGACCCGAGTGGCAAATCGGGCAACCGTTATTGGATTTTTTATCTCATTCGTACACTGTTGTTACCCGACTGCAAGGGAAGGGTAATGTTTTTCGCGACTATCTTTGTTTGTAATATTCTTTATTTGTACCCACAGCTTTAACAACATCAGACTAGTTTTGGTCATACATCAAACTACAGAGATTTAGAGAATTTGTTGATGAAATTGTTTCATTCGATCGAGGGACAGCGTACGAAGTATTCAAATAAAAACCAGTTTGCAAAAAGAATAAAAAAAAATATAGGACATTTTTAACATACCAACAAGCAATATTGCAAATAGTTTTCCTCTCTCGGAACAAACTTTATTCTAATAAAATAAAACTCTTTGAATCGGTTTTGAATGTGGAAACCTTTCAACTATAAAATTGATGACATTTTTGGTATCTCACATCATTTCTGAAATCCCCAAAGAGCAAGAGGTGTGCCTAATAATACATAATGAGAGCGAGCCTTTTGCCATCAGCCGGGCACAAACCCAGACTCCATGGCTGCTGCTGGAAAACTTCTTGATGGAAATCCCAATAACAATTTGCCCGACCAGAAATCGATGCCGGTACCTCATGTTCAGCAGTCACGCTTGCGTCCACTAGACCAACGAGGCAGTTATGAGAATTAAAACAGTTAAGTTTTTTTAAATCTGTTTAATATTTAGATTATTTTCTTCGAATGCCACTAGCATCTTTCCGCTGTTTGTACGCCCAAATCTTTAAACTTCGTTACGAATTTTTATGCAGTTTTCAGCAATAGACAAATTATTCAAGGGGAAGATTTCTATATTTTACTAACTGATGCCCGCAACTTTGCTCGCGTCAAATTATTTACACTAAAACCTCAAGAACTCCTCTATCCATTGGTGAAACCAGCATGTAAATCGGTGCAGCAGTTTTTGAGTTTATTGCGAACAGACAGACAGATAGACGTGGCGGAGTACTTTGTTTTATAATATGTAGTGATATATACATAATAATATCATCTACAGTGCACCCGTGCAAAGCCGGGGCGGGTCGCTAGTTATCTAGACAATCCTCAGGGCAATGCCAACCATTGCCAGACATTGAAGGCCATCGCCGTCCACTTGCGCGCAAGTACAGCGTAGTGGCTATTTTAAGGAATCTTTCGAGTTCAAAGTGCGAGTGGTCGTAACGGATACGCCTCTTCGCTTCAGTGACCAAGCTTAGTTTTATGTGTGACTTTCACCCTTTGATAGCGACGTATGATTAAATACAGAGGGATTTATGATACTGTAGAATCGCTGTTAGATGAATGCAGTTTTAAGCTTGCTGTAGTCCATTTGCGGAGTTAATGCCTCAGAGCATTCTCTAACAGTCAACAAAATAAAAACAACGGGTTGCACTCCGATAGTACCGGCAGAAGTGAAAACTTGAACATTAACGTTGTGCATTTTTGGATATCTTGGAATAAAGGGAATAATTTCGCACGAATTGCTTTAGCATAAAAGTACTATCATATATGTGGTTAAATACATTATTCATTTATAGCGCGAGAGCGCAAAAGTAAAAAAAAAATATTAAATAAAAAAATTAAGTAATAAAAAATTTTATGTTATTAAAATTTTACATTAAATTTTAGAACTATGTATTACAATTATTTTACATTAAAAAGTTTATGTCTTAGAAAAATAAACTTAACTTTTTTTTTGACATTTGACACACATGCACATTCGCGCAAGCACCCTGCGCCGTCTTACGGTCACGACACGTGACCATCCGACGCGAGTTAACGTTTAGTACTCATTCCAAAAAAAGTGCACAACGCCGCTAGAGACATTTTCGCTTCAAAAACCAAAATAAAACAATAGGTCATCAGAATCTGATTGGCATTAACAGGTCACAAATCCAGACTTCGATTTGCTAATGAGCAATTTTTGCTGAAAGAACCCGGCTAGCACTCACGCTAAGCGGCATAGTTTGTGATCACTAAACTACAAATGGAGGTTTTAATAGCCGAAGTAAGATAAAACGTACTAAATCATAATCTTGCGACTAACGCAATCCGAACAAACCCCGAAGCAGCAATGAGACAATAATTCACTGAGATCGTTCCAGTTGACTTGCTACCAGTAAAAGTACTGGGAAGCTAGTTGGAAATAAAATAGTACAGAGCAGCGAGGGCGATGTTCAGCATCATTGCTCTCGCTTAGTTTGTTGTAGATTTGTTTGTAAAAAGATACTGGAGTCACTTAATATCAAGTAGAGTATTTTTGTGATGTTTGCTGTATGATTTTCCAAAATAATAATATTCAAAAACCTTTTAGTTCATTGAAATGTTACATTAAATTTAGCGTAGATTTGTTAAAGGACACAATTTTATTTTTCGATATCAATGATCCAAGTTTAAGGGGTTGCAACCCTTGTCCCGCGGCCGCCATCTTAAAAAAGGGTGTTTCAGATGGTTTTTAGTTTTATAATTGTATCACCTACCTAGCCTGCCCCCCATTATGTTGGGGTCAGCTTCCAGTATAACCGAATACCAGTATTTCACATGGAGCGATTTTCTAACTGACCTCCACAATGCTTATTCCTCGCCTTTTCTTAGTATTTTAGGTGAGAAATATTATCTTTAAATTGTCTCTATACGACACGTATTGCTATTAACAAATTCGTGATGATTTTAGGGTCGACAACTGCAAATTATTAGAAACATAACTTTAGTTTTTTTTTAAGTTCACATTAATTTATGCTATGCTCAGATACAAAATTAATAGCATTGTTTAACTAAACTAATTATCCTGTCATCATCATCATCATCAGCCTATAATGTTCCCACTGCAGGGACTCAGGCCTCCTCTATAGTGCGGAGTGGTAGATGTCACATGTCTTCGAATTTTTTGGTTCTAAGACATGCCGGTTTCCTCACGATGTTTTCCTTATTATCAATTATCCTGTGCTCAAATATAATGTTGATACCCAACTTAAAGAGTCAACTCTTTAAGTTTATTAAGCCTATTGTTAAAACGTCAGGTTCTCCAAATTTCAAAATTCAAAATTTACATCAAATACAATTTACCAACATGTTGAATATACAGACGTTCCACCTAAAATCACTGCCAGCCAACCTGAACAATCTGATCATGCCTGATCACTTAAAGCCTTTCCACAATAACCGTTAATTGACTGCACGCATTCTGTGGACGGCCTTGCTCGATTAAAACGGCCATACACCGCTCCGTTAGGTTTCTACACACCCTGTTACAGTCGTATTTCGGTATTAATCTATATAATAGATATAATATTTGTAGGTATGTGCGTATCTTAAGTGAACTTACAAATGAACATGCATAGTAGCACTCTGGCTGGAATCACAAATAAAAAATGTGAAGCAACAATTTTGGCGCAAAAGAACATCAACATCGTATAAGAAAATCATAGTTTTTCATTGCCCTTGAGGCGACTCACGGACCAAGATTTACATAAAATTAAATGAATTTAAATTTACAGTGAGTTTTCAGTGATATATACCTACAATAGAGAACACTAAATAAAGATAATAGGAAACACGTCCAACTTGAACTGTAAAAACAGTTTAAGATGACTTCACGGTTCGTATTTGAAATAATATAAAATAGTGATAAGTTAATGATTAACAATATTGTAACACCATTCCGATATTTATTCCGATGAATGTTTAATTATGTCACCTGTGTTTCTCATCCAAGTGAACTATTGTCTTCTGTTTTTGAGAAATACAAATATATTAAACCAGAATAACTGATATTTTGAAATTACAAACAAACACATAGAAGATTGTACTTAACATTCAAACCTTTCACCCACATGATTGAGTCCAAATTCAAATGACCCCCTTCCTCCCCCCAAAGGCTCAGTGAAACGGATCACTTAACAATCACTGTATACCGGTTTACAGTCAGCGTATTTAGATAAGCAAATTACGTAGTATCAATATCACTGATTGCAATCCATTAGATTACCTCAATTCTATTGATAGTGGTACATGAAGGTTATTAACGGTTGGGTTGACCTGATATTTATTTATATTTTTCTGTTTGGCCAATTTATTTTGGGGTCAGGTTAGTGTGTGTGTGTGAGTTTTGGAACGAAGTTCCTTATCGCGCGTTGTGAAAGGGGGCTAGACGGAAAAAATTCTTACGAAAAGTTGTCACGACACTTTTTGCTATAGTAAGCTATTGTAAGCTGTGCGGCGTCGCATGTTTCTCTGTCTGTCTCTCTCTCTCTTATAGAAAGCAAGCCAGATATTTTCATTTCTACAATTTTTTTTTATAATTTTTTTTTTTTTTTCATTTCTTTTTTTTTTTTTATTTTATTTATTATTATATTTTTTTTTTTACATAATAAAAAATAATAACAATAACTTCGTTCCATCCGGGTGTTCCTTGACACCTCTCAAGTTTTTTTGTATTAGGTTCGTAAGCCGTGTTTTTCAAGAGAATAGGAGCCACTCGGATCAATCTTCAGGTAAAACTGCGCTGCTGCGGGTTGTTTGAAAGAGATACCGCGGCTCCGGACACAAAAGGGGTAAGAAGGAACATGGGTGTTTTGGTCAGGGAGTCTGACACTCCCTTCCGCTCCGCCAAGAGCGGGAGGAGTAATTTGATGATTTTCAAACCTCCAAAAAAAAATGGTTATACCACGCTTGCTTAGGCTGGTCTGTGTATGAGTGACCACCCATTACATACCGAGTTTCCTCCGTGCCTCGGAAAGCACGTTAAGCTGTTGGTCCCGGCAGACATTTGTATATCTTTGACAGTCATAACAGGTAGGTAGTGACCTGAAAGTCTGATAACCAGTCTTACCAAGTCAAATCGTGTTACCCAGTATTAACTGGGTTGTGGCGGTCAGACAAGCAGTCACTCCATGTAAAATGTTGGTATTCAGCTACAGCCGATTTGACTGGAAGCCGACCCCAATATAGTTAGGATGTCCGAAAGCCGTATTTTAGAAATGTCCTGCTTAGTTATTCGTCCTCATAACACTCCATCTGTAAGAAAGAAAGAAAATTGTGTTTATTGGAATTAAAACAAAAAGAAACACGACGGCACGGTTGGCACAGTGGCTCATGTAGTTTACTGCTGCGCTACGTGTCGCGGGTTCGATCCCCGCACGAACAAATATTTGTATGGCCTACTAATATTTGTATGTTTCGGGTGTGGGTATTTGTGTATGTGAGTTTTTTTTTTTTTTTTGTTTTTTTTTAAACGTTGCCCCACACTAGGAATTTCTCCTGTATCGTGGGTGCGTTCACAAACATTTAATGTCACATACACAAATACCCAAATACCTATGAAAAAAATGTCAAAATGTGTTGTTTAAATGTCTATGAACGCACCCACGATATAGGAGAAATTCCTAGTGTGCAGTAACGTTTTTTTTAAAAAAAAAAAAAAACACCATTAAACTAAGCAAAATACAAAAACAAATCTATTAATGCATAAATGCATATTTCTGTAGATGAACGTGACTGTATCCAAATATTCGTGGGCACAAAGATATATCGACATGTCATCCGAGGGTGACCAAAATAAGGGAAAAACGAACAATATAGTACTATCAATCCAGTGTTATTTTTTTTATAATTATAATTATAAAAAAAATAACATATAATTATAATAAAATTATAATTCTGGAAGTGACAAAATCCGGTAGCTGTCAGTCTTATATGGATGATAAAGATATTTATATAAACTCAGCCGAAAGACGTCCACTGCTGGACATAGGCAACTGTCGCCACATTGACTGGTCCCACGCGTCTCGCATTCAGCGTATTCCCGTAACTTTTACCAGGTCATTGGTCCACCTTGTAGAAGGCCGTCCAACGCAACGTCTAAACTTTAGAATAAAAGAATCTAAACTCAAAAAGATTCTCAGTTCTTGTTTCAATTATTTACTTCATCGGAGCCTTAAAGTTATTAACTTATCAGGTTGCGTAGTGATCATTGAATGTGAATCCTACCTGACCTAACTTCGTAAGATGTCGGTGTATTTGAATGAAGTATGTACGTTTTGTGAATGCTGTTATACTTTAACCTTACAAAATTTTTGTTCTAGACCAAAATTTTTCTCGGGGTCGTTGGGGAAATATAGTATTTATTGAGATTTATACTTACACTTTTACTAATCATCCTCATCTTTCATAAAATGTCCTTTTTACGTCTCATTTCGCGCCTTGGCGACAACTATTTTTGTTGGCAGTCTTATAATCGATCTTATTCGATTTATTAACGTTGTTTTTACTGTTTTAAAATATTAAATCTTATAATTTTTCATTGTTTACTTTTCGTGTGACATAACGTCAGTTGTCAATATGTCATTTACTTTTTCTTTTTTTTTTTTTTTTATCTTCTTTTCCCTTTTGGGAAGGCAAAGGGATCTAGCCCATGCAGCCTGTTTACTTTTTCTTTTAATTTGTGTCATAGTTTTTCTTAGTGGTTAGAACTATGAAGGTTACATTTGATTTATATAATATAATTTATTTTTATTAATATATTAGCTCAAATAATGTAATTTATTGATAATTTCTATTAACTGTAACTATCAGTAAAAACTTCGTATTTATGAAAAAATACTGTGTTTACAGTAGCCGTAATGGGCAGTGAACATAAAAGAGAAAAATACTTATTTGTAGTTAACTACAGCTGCTCGATATTTTTTTCACAGTGTGGAGCCAAAATCCCCTGTATCATGTATTTATGAACGAGCTTGCTAATGAAAAACAGTACCTGTACTGAGATTTTTATATAACTTGAATCCTGTGTGTAACAATGTTCCGACACTGTGTTAATTATGAAAATAAATATAGGGGATACTAACGAAGCGAAAGGAGATAACATCACGCTTGTAACATCTATAGGGTTAGGCAGAGGTGTACCTAATAGATAGTTTATCACCATAATGTCTTATAATGATTAGGTCTTATAGGGGGCGAACGATAGATTTTTGACATTGGTGAATTTCTGTGATGACGAATTTATATTTTAATATGTAAGTAAATGATTTTGACAACAGATGAATTTAAATGGTAGTTATTATATTCTTTTCTAAATGGATTAATGTAAAGATTGCTAATTATCTATTATTTTAAATGACATGTTTTCATAACAGATTCTATGAAATATGATTTTAATTGTTAACCTAAATGAAGTTTTAGGATGTCTAAATAGTTTAATGAGTGAGAGGTTTAATTATTTGAATTGTAATTATAATTTTCTTTTAAAATCAATTTTCATTGAATATTGTATTATGTTACTGTTGGTCTGACTATTCTTTCACATAACTGGTTAATATTAGTAAATTTATTTTGTTAATATTTTAATTTCTTGTTATGTTGACATTGTTTTATTATTAACTTAATTTGAATAGCGATGGAATTTGTTTTTTTATTTTTTTTACTGTACTGTCTTTTATGTTCTTTTGTTTTGTACTCAATTACCTTTTTTGGTACACATTCATATACAATGTAAATTGTTATTGTATAAATAAAATGAAATAAGCCTGTTGCTAAGGAGAAAACGAGACGTTTAAGTAAAAGGTATTAATTTAGGTTTGTGGATCCTGTATCATCCTCAGCCTATAATTTTCCCACTGCAAGGACTCAGGCCTTCTCTCTAGGAGAGGAAAGGGCTATAATCCACCACGCGGGCCTAGCGCAGTTTGGTAGATGTCACATGTGTTTTCTATTTTTTTGGATTCAAGACATGCTGATTTCCTCACGACGTTTTCCTTAACCGTTTTGAGAGCAGCGATAATGAAATAAATGACACAAAGTAATGCGCCTGCCTGGGTTTGAACTCATGACTTACTGTTCGTACGGGGCCACCACCACCACACAATTCTGTATAATTGATCACACACATTTCTACATCTAGATACATTAATCCACCAAGCACTTGCATAAACTAAACAAAAATACAATTATTTACGCCATTCAGACCCCGTTTGCGAGAACAATAATAGCAACAAAACAACGGACGACTTGCCTTTGAATTGTATTTGTATACAAATGTTTTCTTTGCTTTGTAGTAACACAAGAAAGTGTTCTTAGATGTCTAGTGTAAGAATGGGGAATTTCTTACTTTGTGGGCGTTTGTAAAGGGCAATTCTGTTTGGTCAATGACCTTTTGGGTTGAAAGTCTCATTTAATATACGGGTCGCTGAAGTGGAACTCCTTTCAGAAGTCTGTCCGTCTGCAGTCTTTTTACCTTCAACAGTAGCATTACAAAACAGACCTTATTATTACTAGATTAGAGATTACAGTCATGCAAAATCAGAGATAAATTTAACCTTAAAAAACTATCTATCAATATCGGCCTCTACCTGTCACGCTGTTTGAATGAAATTATTTTAAGGGTTAAAGTTACTTCTCGTAAAAACATGAAATGAACAAACTCTACGACAGAAAATAACAGGTCACTTAATCTTATTTCGTTCACCAACGCACGTGGGTTCTTCGTGACGCACCGACAAGCACAAATGAGCTGCTCTTGACCTCAATCACGCCTGATGGATAGCGTCTATGATAGAACGAGCCTGCACAGAAGATTCCTATTTACTCTTGCGTTGAAGGCAGCCGGCTTACCTGTGAAAGGGAACACAGATGCCGTGAAGAAGTGTAGAGAAGCACTGAGTACGATTCGGAAAGATATCAACCAAGTGTGGATGGGAAGTCGTAGTACGTCTGCTAGTCCGGTGACAAGAGGGATATGGTGGGATCAGGTCATGAAGCTTCTGCGCATACTCTGTAGAAGATCGACAGGCAGGTAACATTAAGCTGATGGGGTAGGCTTTGAAGCGTTGCCACCAACACCGTGACGCCTATAATTTATGTCTGATGAAAGGATAAGGTTCTCTCATCTTGATGTGTTTAACACTAAAAAAGGTATATTCAGGAAACAATAATTGATAACGTCAGTTTGTGATGAACAGACAAGTATATCTCAACTTAATAAATATAATTGAACAGATGGTACACAGACACTCATCACACACCACTGTAACATACTCACACACCCGTTTACAACTCCTCAGGCACACTATACTTACACACTCATACGCGCTGTACTCTTTGCAATGTAAATGTATAGCTATTAAATTGTAAATCCTTAATTGGCTGTAGGTTTATATTTATATCATAAAATTTCAAAGAGCTATGGATTTTGTATATAAATAAATCTGTTCTACTTTGTTAAATATGAAGCACGTCAATCTGAGGCTTTACAGCTGACCTAGGAATAGAACCATATCAATAATAGTCACCTTAATTAATAAGTTTAAGAGAAAATAATTCCGCTAGTGCTGTTTCCTGTTATTATTCACATCGCAAGTCAACCAGAAATTCCGTACTTAGTATAGCCTAGACAAAAACGATTTCATCCCCAACCGGCAACGTTTGTTACAAAAAACAAATACATTTAGCTACACAAAGGCCCATTTCGAATTACTCTAGCGTTACGTACACAAGAATAATAATTTATTTCGCCAAAAATCAACACAAGTTTGGCTACAAAGGCGCGAACGGTGTGAACATTGGACGGTGGGAAAACATTTCATTGATAGTCGAAAGTATTTTTGGGGTGTGGTCGCGATTATAGACGCTTGGGGCCTTTAGGGCAGCGAGCTCTTTTGTTGCTGTTTCAATCAATCAGTCATTATTATTTTCTCATAATAAAACTCACAATCTGTTATTTATTCAGTTGAATGCGTCAAAATAATCCAACGTTTTAATTGCGTTCTATAACTCATCATCATTTGCTTACTCTTATCCCAACTATGTTGAAGTCTGCTTCCAGTCCAACCGGATTCAGCTGAATACCTGTATTTTACACGGAGCGACGTACCTATCTGACCTGCCCATTGCTCAATCCAGTTAGTACCAAGTAATACGATACTCGTTAGAATCATCAAATCAAAATATTTTATTTCACATAGGCCTACATGGGCACTTTTAAAACGTCGACCAAAAGGTGCTCTGTTCGGTGCATTCGTCGATTTCTAAGGAGAAAAACCGGCCAGAAACTCCAAAGGTTAAATATCCAATAATTGAATACTCTCCGACAGTGCTTCAGTTCTTCAATCCTTAAAGAATAATCAGATCATGTCGAGACTAACACTAGAATGCCACAAGGCCCTTGAACGAATCACGGTACTAAATCACAACACGGTAACGCTACAATTGATTAGAGGTCACAGTAGATCACTTGGAAACGATGCGGCTGACGAATTTGCCAGAAGAGGATCCAGCACAAAACCCTACAGACCCGAACCCATTGTGCCCATTCTTTTCAAGCAGCTAAGAAGCTGGTTGAAAGATCACACTCGAATACAAGCGGAGAAATGGTGGACCTCGACACCAAGAAGTAGGCAATCCAAGGAAGTTATGCCATCTCTGGATATAAAGCTGATCAGGCGCCTTCTGCGCCGGAGTAATCGGCCAACATGGCTTACGCACAATGGTCCACTTCAAGGACTAAGTGCGGAAACCCAAACCCCATGATAAGAAAGAACTCCAAAGAACTTTTAAAACGGTTTGGTTGTTAGTAAGACTGGTTGCAGACTTACGTGACATCAGCTGTAGCGACTGTAAGTGCAGCCTATTACCTAGTATAAGTTCTGCCGTAACCCCGTCTAGCTGTCGGTAAAAGAATTATTTCACTTCGTCTAGGCCCTTGCTGATAAAAGTAATTGAATTCTTCGCTTATTTCAAGGCCCCAGTCATAAGAATGTCACAACCGATTTCATACCTCCTCGGTTTTTAATAAGACTCTATTGGTTTCTAATATTGTTCACGAGTTTTCGAATTCGAGTTATGAAGGGCTGACCTTTTAAAAGTTATGAATAGAATAGAATAGCTTTAGAATTTTGAGGACCAAAATGTTTTAGAGTTGAAAATTGATTGAAAAGTGTGGATATTATGTACTTGATTGAGTTTAAGATGCTTTGTAAGAATTCTAATTACAATATTAATATTTTGCCTTTATATTAAAACAGGATAATGTTATCATTAAAGAGTTAGATGAAAAGCAGGTAAACCAGATGTTTATTTTTAAAACAAAAAATATACTGTTAATATTAATAATGTTGTATTTATTTGCTAGTGAATGAACTAAAAATATCTTTCGTCGAGATCACAACGATTTTTAAAACCTCAAAACTACTGAAAACACAAATCCACACAACTCTCGGGCAGTCACACAGTCAAACTAAATTACATTCACGTTCTCTAGTCAAACAAATTCTAAACTACACAGAACTGAAGAGACTTTTCGCAAACGAAATACGAGTAGCTTTAGTTCTAACATTAGTTCACAAAGCTTCGTTTGTTACTGCATTTGACAAAGTAAATACACCGTGTACCGGGATACCTATATACCAGTATATCGGTATACCGGGATACCTATATAAATATCCGTATACTGGCCCTCACTCGCTTCATTGGTTTTTCTGCAAGATAGCGTACAAGAATAAATACGTTACTTTCAGAATGATTCGTGAAATCGTGAACCTAATTGTGTAAAGTGTATCGTACTCGTAGGATGTTGAAATAGAAATGGAAGTAGAGTGGAAAGTACAGCATAGAGATATTTTGTCACGTAAGGAGATTGCTCATCTTTAAAATATGAGAATTGGTCCAAATGCTGCCCAGGAACTCCCAGTTACTCCCAGTAACTGCGCTGGCTTCCTGACACTAATCTATGTCAAACTTAATATTTTTAAAATCAATCCTCGGGTTGCTATATTTTTTAACCTATTTATTTTGATAATATTATTTTTTGAACATGGTGTTTTTTGACACACTTTTACGATTTTACATCTTTTATGACTACAACTAAAGACATTTTGTTTAAATCGACGGTTTGATACTGTCATTTCTTGACATAAACATGTCGACGGTTTGTTAGCTTTTTAGGGTTCCGTAGTCAACTAGGAACCCTTATAGTTTCGCCATGTCTGTCTGTCTGTCTGTCCGTCCTCGCTTAATCTCTGTGACCGTTAGCACTAGAAAGCTGAAATTTGGGACCAATATGTGTATCAATCACGCCGACAAAGTGCTAGAATAAAAATTGGAAAAAAATGTTTTATTAGGGTAGCCCCCCTATATGTAAAGTGGGAAGTGTTTTTTTTTTTAATTTTAACCCTAATGTGTGATATATTGTTGGAAAGGTATTTAAAAATGAATAGGGGTTTACTAAAATCATTTTTTGATAATGTCAATAATTTCGGAAATAATCGCTCCAAAAGTAAAAAACAAAGCGTCCCCCCCCCTCTAACTTTTGAACCATAAGTTTAGAAAATACGAAAAAAATCTGAAAAGTAGAACTTTATAAGGACTTTCTAGGAAAATTATTTTGAACTTGGATGGAAACAACAGATGGAAACTGCAGTTAACCAATATAATTTGGTCCCTGAATCGTATGAGCGCCTATACAATCCAGAGGTCAAGTTTCATTTGCCCGTATTTTTTTTTTAACTTCGTTTACATAATATTTTATTATCTACGGAACCCTACACTGAGCGTGGCCCGACACGCTCTTGGCCGGTTTTTAAACAGAGCCCTGGCCGTTTGCAGTCTCGTTTGAAACGAATCGAGGCACTGGGTCTCAAGGTGGCCCTCGAGTAGACGGAGGCGCTGGCATTTCTTGCGGGGTCTCCAGCCGGTGCACACTTCACCATCGGTGGTGCAACGATACCGGTACGGGCAAGCATAAAATACTTGGGCCTAGTTCTGGATCGAAGGTACTCTTCCGCGATCACTCTGCTCAGCTTGCGCCGAATCTGATCGGCACGGCGTCTGCCCTCAGACGGCTTTTGCTGAACCTGGTTGGACCCAGGGCCTGGACCCTGGGCGGAGACAGACTGACAGACAGACTGACAGACAGACTGACAGACAGACTGACAGACAGACTGACAGACAGACTGACAGACAGACTGACAGACAGACTGACAGACAGACTGACAGACAGACTGACAGACAGACTGACAGACAGACTGACAGACAGACTGACAGACAGACTGACAGACAGACTGACAGACAGACTGACAGACAGACTGACAGACAGACTGACAGACAGACTGACAGACAGACTGACAGACAGACTGACAGACAGACTGACAGACAGACTGACAGACAGACTGACAGACAGACTGACAGACAGACTGACAGACAGACTGACAGACAGACTGACAGACAGACTGACAGACAGACTGACAGACAGACTGACAGACAGACTGACAGACAGACTGACAGACAGACTGACAGACAGACTGACAGACAGACTGACAGACAGACTGACAGACAGACTGACAGACAGACTGACAGACAGACTGACAGACAGACTGACTGACAGACAGACTGACAGACAGACTGACAGACAGACTGACAGACAGACTGACAGACAGACTGACAGACAGACTGACAGACAGACTGACAGACAGACTGACAGACAGACTGACAGACAGACTGACAGACAGACTGACAGACAGACTGACAGACAGACTGACAGACAGACTGACAGACAGACTGACAGACAGACTGACAGACAGACTGACAGACAGACTGACAGACAGACTGACAGACAGACTGACAGACAGACTGACAGACAGACTGACAGATGTAATTTTATCTAAGCGACGCATTTTAGTTTTCGACAACCATGCGAACGAAGTCGCGGGCACAGCTAGTATCCAATAAGTTCCAGCAGTCGTTATTACATCTGCATATTGACATTTTTGCCATCCGTTTTTAAATATCCGTTGCAGACTTTAAAAATCAATATCATTCCAGCATTGTGACGTTACAAAGAGATTGCAATTTTAATAAAAAATGTGTAGGTACATTTGTTGTTTTTTGTGTATTAATCACTTGCTTTATGAAAAGGGAGGAAAATTCACATTGTGCACTTTAATATATTAATGGACTTCGATGATTTTGTGTTTCGACGCGATATGAAATCTGTTTTCTTTTGGGAAATTAATGTTGTTATGAGGTTTTCAGTTTTGTTTATTGTTCAGATTCTCGAGATCAATTTAATCATTTTGGAAATGTTATGTATGTATGTCTTAATTGCGTTGTTTTTTTTTTCAAATCTCACCGTAATCCAAAGGGTACATAAAAGTAAGAGAACTCGATGTATGACATGAAAACTGCACCAAACTAGGGCAATTTGCTATTATAATTTATTTTAAAATTACTTCAGTTTGATCCTTATGACAATATTTCTTAACAATCTTGTTGATCAATTAATCTTCTTGTCATTCTGTGAACTAAATTCGTCATAACTATAATCTTTTCCTGACAACAGATTAAACATTACATACATCACTATCGAACTATTCTGGACCTATTTCTGCCAACCCCATCGATAACCTTTTAATCAAGTAGTTGCCCTACTTTAATAGCTAATATCATCTGCCTAGCCTTTTCCCAACTATGTTGGGTCAGCTTCCAGTATGACCGAATGCAGCTGAATATCACCATTTAACATTGAGCGACTGCGTATCTGACCTCCACAACCCAGTTAATACTGGATAATACGATACTGTTTGATAAGACTGATTGTCAGACTTTCAGAACTACCTGTAACGACTACCAAAGATCTATAGATGGTAGCCGGAACCAACGGCTTAACTTGCGTTTCGGGGCACGGAGGACACCCGGTATATAACGGGTGGTCATCCATCTACGGATCAACCCAGGTAAGCACGGCTTAACCTGAAGATTAACTCTAGTAGCAGGTATTATTAAGCCACGCGCACCTTCTTTAATAGCTACTATAATAAAGCCAAATTGTTTACAAGCAACTCCTTATGACAAATTTGTGCTTAATTGCTTCTGAGCGAAGATTACCACATCAAACAGTGCCAGCAAGCGTTCATATTAAATGGTTAACAACAGGCAACCCACAGGTTGCTCAGTGTATGTGTACCTGGAAAACTAAAACTTACAGTCCATGAATTATTTATGAATGGTAGGGTAGTACAAGAAGTGGGGGGCAGCGGGTTTGTAAAGTATAAAGTAGAATGGGATTGTTTGGTGCGGAATTTGTTCGAAAGAGTTACCGCGGTCCTTCAACGCAAAGGGGATAGAGAATAAGAACGAACACGGATGGGTTTTAGTCAGTAAAAGTCTGACACTCCCTTCTGCTCCGCTTATAGTGGGAGGAGTCATTAGATGATTTTCCAGAAAAGCGGTTGTGATTGGTTAGAACAGTCATTCTAAATTACTACACTAATATTATAAAGAGGAAAGATTTGTTTGTTTGTAACGAATAGGCTCCGAAACTACTAGACCGATTTCAAAAATTCTTTCACCGTTGGGTAGCTACACTATTCGCGGGTGACAAAGGCTACTTTTTATCCCCGTATTCCCACGGGAACGGGAATTACGCGGGTGAAACCGCGAGACGTCCGCTAGTTCTATATAATTATGTTTTAAAACATCAGTTTATTGCATTGATCATGGTCGTGCAAGTATTCCTATTGTAACATAACATAACATCACACCGCTATTCCCCAAAAGAGTTAGACAGAGGTAAACCTGTTAGTACACCCACATTTCGCCAGTTATATTTAAGTCCCATGTAATAGAGGTCAACCTTATTGCCAGCAACTGGGACAAATCCAGACTCAGTGGCTGCTGTTGAATATAACCCAGGACCTCATGCAGACTAGAACAACGAAGCTGTCATCATCATCATCATTATCAGCAGCCTATAATGTTCCCACTGCAGGAACTTCGACAGATAGAGGAGCTATCCACACGGGCCCAGTTGGAAACCAGCGTCGGGCACTAGCTGCTCGGCAGTTTGCTGAACTGGTCCTATTTGGCGCAGCCGTGAGATGCACACTCCTTTTTTTTCTGTTATTTTTTAGGTTATTTTTATTTTTATTGCTTGTTGTGTGCACTTGTGGCATGTGCTGAATAAATATGTTTTCTTTTCTTCTTTTCTTTGTAGATGTCACTGGGCATTTTTTTTCTAAGACATGCCGGTTTCCTCACGTTTTTTTCCTTCACCGTTTTGAGAGCAGTGGTGTTGAAATAAATTACAAAAAGTAATGCACCTGCCTGGGTTCGAACCCACGAATTACTGTTCGTAAGTCGGGCCCACCATCACTGCGTGACGAAGCAGTCAGTTATTTGGAAATATCGCTGCGATTAGATTTTCCTTGAAGTTACTAACGCAATACTTGAACAGTTAGGACGTGGGTGAATTTCCACGAAATCTGGTTGCGGCAGACAGTCCTGTTCTCGTATATCGGACTTCGTAGAATTTTGTCGGTCGAATTGTTACTATTGGAACTGAAAACGGAATATTTATCATGTTAACCGTTTGTGTCGAGTACCTGATAATCGCGTGGTGCTGTTGCTAGCACCATTATCACGAAATATAATACTTATCTTCTTTATATATATAATTCTTCTGTACGTTTGTATGACACTGAACTCCTAAACGACTGGACCAATTTTGATCTTCATTCTTGTTTGTTATTTGGGTTCGGTACCGCTTTCACTGTTACTCACTACTCGATTCTGTTGACTGAACACTGAGTTTGTTTCAGGACACACAAAACTCACTGTGTCCTAACTGAATTTGAAACTGCCTCCGTGGTCGAGTGGTTTAGGCGTTAGCCTAATAACCCGGTGGTTGTGGGTTCGATTCCTACGGAAGCATACTTTGTAAAGTAGTTAGTGTCCAGTTTGACTAGGACACTGCAGGCTTGAATCACTTGATTGTCTGATAAAAAGATGTTTTCGTGCCTCGGAAACACCGGTTTATACGTGACCACCGAGTCCCGGCCGTCAAATGGTGGTCGTCAAACCATATCAGAGTTCTTTGAAGCGGTTTAGAAACTCTGACACTAGGATGGGGTCGTAAGACCTTACGCCCACACGATAAGAAGAAGAACTGAATTTGTGGCAGCTAACTTAAGCAAGCAGCCTGTTCAAAGAGTTTCATATCGGCCACTGCAGTTCGTGATCAGTGGGTAGTTTTTATCATATGGCTTATTCTTTAAATACCCGTCTATATTTATCACACTTAGGTGTCTCCACACCTTCGTATTTTTCACCCTGAATCTCACACATACCAACACCTTTCACACGTCTTTCACCGCTTCATCCCCCATTTTAAGCCCCACAATAAGGAATGAGGGACTAATTTGCATGTTATTACGGCTTAATCCGTCGCCGCTCTCGCATACGAAGATTTCAACTTGTCTAAACAAGATTTTTGCGGTTTTCCTGTGCGTCATGCTCTTTTGAGGATTAGGGTGTATAAGATACAAATATGAATTTGGTTGCTGTAAATGTATGGGGCGTGACGTGCCAAAATGTTTGTGTATTGTAGGTCCTTTTGGCAAGCTGTTTTATCATTCTTGCATGTCAATATTCATCATAATCATCATCAACAGCCTATTAATGCTCCCACTGCTGGGACACAGACGTCTCTTTGAGAGGGAATGGGCTATAATCTTCCACGCGGGCCCATAGCGGATTGGTAAATGTCACATGTCTTCTAAGACATGCCGCTTCACGATATTTTCCTTCACCGTTTCGAGAGCAGTGGTGATGAAATAAATTACACAAAGTAATGTGCCTGCCTGGGTTTGAACCCACGACCTACTGTTCGTAAGTTGGGGCTGCTACCACTGGGCCACCGCTGCGCTATTGTCTAATGTCAATATTACGGCAATTTAAAGCAAGCCTACCTGTTATGACTGTCAAAGATCGAGAAATGACAACCGCGACCAACGGCTTACCGGGCTTGCCGAGACACGGAAGAAACTCTGTGTGTAATGGGTGGTCACCCATCTCCAAATCAACCTCGTCAAACAAGGCGTAACCCAAACGACAGTTATTATTAAGCCACAACCTCCTTTAGTGTGTACTGTATTGAGATGTATTGTATTGAGTCTGGTTCTTCTAACCAAACAGACAGATGTGTTGCTGGGGAGGTTGTACCGCCACTTCTTCTTTCCAGCTAAAACACTAGGAAGGTAAGGGAAGGGAAGTCTTTTGTAAATAAATAAATTTTCACATTCGAAAAGTGCTGATTATTAACCTAGTTTGGAGAAATGACTATTGATTTTGATTTTTTGGACTTCTATTTTATATTTATATATTTTTTTGGAATTCTACCAAAAATATGGTTTTTTAGGACGACCTGAATCGGGTTGTTTGAACCTAAACTTAAGCTAAAGTACTTAAAGTACTTTGTATTCTGTTTGTACGTTGTTATTTAGGCTTAAGATTCTAACTTAGGTTACTCGTAAATATTAATCTTACTGAGCCTGGTTATAATTAAGAAAGGTTCTGCTCTAGAATTTGGCGTTTTAAGTATCTTAAAGCATAAATCCTCTGGGACAGGTAATTCAAAAGGTCTTATTCAGTAACAATATTTAGGCATTCAATATTAATTAGCCCCGACAGCTAGTTCAGCTGGTAAAAGTAACAGCATAATAGGGATGTTTTCTGAAAAAAAAATCGGTTTAGTCCGTCAGTTAGATTATCGATAAAATATATTATATCTTTCGTCACATTTTAGTACATTTTTACCGGTAGAAGACGTCACAAGCGGGGGGGGACGCATGATGTATGAATTTTGATTAATTTGATAAAACATAAACACGTATCCAATATTTTTCGACTATATAATGTACTTAACTGATGGACTATGCAGATTTTTTTATTGTCAGGGTACATCCCTATCATATTCATCACTTGCCGGCCTCATTGGTCTAGTCATGCGCTCGAGTCTGCTGAGTGTGAGGTTCTGTTTTGTGATGGGTGGGAAATCATCAAATATATCCCGCTCTGGGCAGAGCAAAAGGGAGTGTCAGACTTCTACTGACTAAAAACCACCCATGTTCCTTCTTAGCCCTTTGTGTCGAGGCCGCGGTATCGCTTACGAACAACCCGCAGCTCCGACGGGGAGCATGAAGGTCCTTCTTCGATTTCTAGGTAGTTCAAATTGTTATTAGGTGTTTCCATCAGAATTTTTTTATGTCTGCCAAGGATTGTGAATATGTGCACGCTTGATGGTTATAGGCTCGCCCCCTATTACATGGGACTTAAACATAACTGGCGAAATCTAGGTGTATTCTTAGGTACATGTCTGCCTTACCCTTCGGGGATTTCAAGCGAACTGTTATGTTACTTGCCTAGTGTAGGATAAAATAAACAATCACATAAACACACCCATACCTGCAGTCAAAATCAAAATCAAAGTCATTTATTCAAACTAGGCTGATGATCAGCACTTTTCGAACGTCAAAAATTTACTTTACTTTACTTATTTACAAGTGACAGTCCCCCAAAACGCCCACCCTTCGACACTTTCTAGTGTTTTGCTGGAAAGAAGAAGTGGCGGAACAAACTCCCCAGCAACACATCTGTCTGTTAGGTTAGAAGAACCAGGCTCGATAAGGCTCGATATAGTAAGGTGTAAGTTAATATTACGATTGACTACAATCAATAATAAAAAAAAAGTATATAATAATAATACATTAAAAAGACATAACATAATCAGTAAACTAATTTTGGAGAAAGAACATAAATAACAAACAACAAACATTGTCTTGTGTTCAACTCAATGACCAGCTATTCTTATCATTATGTACTATAGTATGTGTACTATTAATAACATACCCTTTCTTATATCTTTTAGTTATTAGATATATAGATATTCTGGGAAACGGTGAGCAGATATCTTAACAGCAACATCGACACCCGCATTGTTATATTTTAACGCGTGTGTGAGAAGGAAAACTAAACTTGAATGTGTTGAGATAGTAACCACGTAGTGGTGGCGTAAGTACTAACTACCGCAAGTCCACAGAACTCAGAATCGCAGCGCTGGAAGTGTCTCGAGTTAGAAGTAAGTACTAATAAAATTTGAGGCACCGCTTCTGTCCCGTCGGGGCTGCGGGTCCCGTCGGGGCTGCGGTTTGTTCGATAGAGATACCGCAGCCTCGAGGGCTAAGAAGGAACATGGGTGGTATTTAGTCAGTAGAAGTCTGACACTGCCTACCGTTCTGCCCAGAGCGGGAAGAGTCATTTGATGATTTACAAACCTTTAAAAAAAAGGCACCATTTCTGTCACGAAGTAGTATCTCCGTTCTCTGAGGCTTAGTCTGACTAAACTATCTTACAAAATGGAACGTAGGCAAAGATTTCAATCCCGATAGGAATAGTTTGTAACTCTAGTTAAGTTCAACATTTTGTGGTAAAAGTAAATTTCATATCTTGCCTAGTAGGTAACGAGATTGTCAGACGGGCAGAGTTCGATGACTCGTAGGTACCTATATATAATAATATTGCTTCCATACGTGTATCTAGATATTCTGGTTACCGCGATGTATGACAATGTGTCTGTGAGAATCGAAGAAGAAATCGGAGGCTCTGACCCGTAGTAGAATGAAACACGGACATAAAGATGATCATAATTTTGGTTACTGAAAGCTTTGAACTGGCTCATAGATTGTACGCGAATGTACTAACTATCAGACAGCTTTATATACTACCAACAGTTTTAAAAAAACATTCCTCTATAGACATTTCTACAGCTACACAAAAAGCTAACTCTAGACGATACTATGAAGTCTGTGAAACAATCCATTTAAAAACGTCTTTTGCCTCAAATTTCTTCAGTTCCAGAGCAAGCAGACTATACAATAAGATTAATAAAATTTTAGCAATTGTTAATCTGTCCAGAATAGAATGTAAAAAGAAGCTCACACAGTAGCTTCTAGAACTAGACTATGAAGAAACGGAAAAGTTGCTTAGAGTCTTATCCTAGTCTAGCGTTTTTCATAACCCCTCACTCACACATTCATATCACATTCATCTTCTAATGTAAGTACACACTTTCACCAGATTACTCACTCACACATACACACACATACACACACACAACACCTTCCACATCACAGACACACTTCACGCACTAACAAACACACATATCCATTTACTTTTTAACCGACTTCAAAAAAGGAGGAGGTTATATGTTCGTGTGTATGTATTTTTTTTTTTTTTTTTTATGTATGTTACCTGATTTCTCCTCCATTTGTGAACCGATTCTCAAAATTCTTTTTTTATTTGAAAGAGTATACTCCTGAGGTGGTCCCATTTAAATTTGGTGAAGATCTGATCCTGATCTTCGGAGATATACAATAGAACTCGAAAATAGACGGCAAATCTGTCGTGATTGCTGCAATCGCTTGGATGTTTATTGTTTATACAACATCATGACGTAACATCACGCCTGTATGATCTGAGGGGGTACGCAGATGTGTACACCCAGATTTGGACAGTAAGATATTATGTAATGTTCCATTTATTGGGGATAAATAAAACCTATTATTTGTTTGGGAACAACTAAAAATGGAAAAATAAAAAACTTTTTTGCAAAAAATAAAACCGACTTCAAAAACACAAAAAAGTGAAAAATAAACTTCACAAGAAAAAGCAGCTTCTGAAGTCGGTGGCAAAGAAAACGAAATCAAACAAACAAAATGTCACCGACTTCAGAAGCTGCTTTTTCTTGTGAAGTTTATTTTTCACTTTTTTTCTATTTTTATTTTGTTTAGTTAGAACTTGTTTTGTTATTTTTATGTTTTGTTTTTCTTACAGTAGTCCTACATGTTCTACAATTGTGATAATTCAATCTCGGCGAGGAGGGCGAGGAGTCCATAGCACAGGGTATCCTAGTTTGGATTCCTGACTCCCACAAATCTCTGTACCTCCAATAATATTGTTACAGGAACTGCTCTTACTGGTCGGCTAGTCAGCTTTTATCACCAGGTCAAAATCTTCAGGTCAATCAATCTTAGGACAAAATACATTGACATTGCACGATTTAATAGCATCATTTAAGAAAATGCCTATTTAGGTCTTGCAGTTTTCAAATATTGATAAACCAAAGCATTAATATTTAATAAACAAAAATAATATACTACCGTTACTTTTGTTGCTTCATCACCTACTTCGTGTATATTTGGGAAAAGTCTACCACACAATTCCCAAACCACTGTAACTTCTAAAAGCTAGAATCAACGGTGGCGACCACAAGAAAAGCGTAAAGACAATGATGTTCAACGAAGTCCCAGATGAACCATTGAACTGTCTTGAATACTACAACGAAATTATGAGAAAATTGTAGCGGTGAAGTAGGAAAAACATTATTTCCACTTCCAAATTTTGTTAGTTTCCCTAGTTTGAAATTATATATTTATTATTGTAACGTTTATTTTTCGACAAACCCTTTACCAAATATAATTCTTTAAAGAATAAATAAAAAGGCGTCAGGACCCCACAATTTCACATAACACACAATCTGCGAACTGCTTTTATCAGTAGACCAAACCGCCAATAATTCTCTTATACGACTCTTAAAATCGTGACCACAAACCGCTTTCCCGGGATATTCCATTACAATATTTTCCCATTGAAATACGGCTGTGAAATCGACCTTTCGATCGAATGGTTCTGGCTACATGGTTTTGGGTGAGCAGTGTTTAAAGCTTAGTTTCGTTAGTTTAAAAATCCAGAATGGGGTTAACTCCGGATCGAGTTCGGTAATGAAGGTAGTATTTCGGTTATCTGTGGTTTACGTTCGGACTGGATAGTTTTATGGGCTTGCAAAAGTATTGCTGAAGGAATTGCATTAACGTTTTTTATTCGATTTATTCATTTTCCAAGCAGTCTAAAGAAGAATGCACTTTGTATGTTTTAGATAGTTTTGTAAGAAAACATTATAGTAGATAGTTTAAGTAACACACTACTGCTAATCATTTGACAATAGCAAAGTAAGTTATGGTCCACTTTATTTCCATTTGACTAATTTATTCCTTTCATCCTACAAAACACACAACAATCATAAAACAATAAACTACCGAAATCTGCATACCAACTTAAAGTTTCTCTCCAAAAAGTTTCATTACCGTCTCCGCGGTGTAATATTGCATTCCTTTATGGGGAGAATCCTATCTCAATCCAAGTTAACCGTTAGGTAGTAAGCAGGGTCCTTGGAGACGGTTGTACAAACAATGGGACCTGTCAACAGAGACAAGTGGTGGACGAACTGTCTAAGAGAACGGTGGAAGCGAGTTATTGTTAGAATTCCTTGGAAATTGAATTACCATTTTCAAATTATAAAAAGAAACAGATTCAAATCAACAGAGAAATAGTTCATTATCATCTGCTTAGTCTTTTTCAGCGACATTGGTGTCGGCTTCGAGTCTAAACGGATGCAGTTGAATACCAATATTTTACATGGAGCAACTGGCTGTCTGACCTCCACAATCCAGAACTGGAACAAGGATTAGGGCACAAAGTAGAGTCGGATAGTTGTTCCGAGTCTGGGTATTTGTGTATATGAAGTTTAAATGTTTGCAAACGCACCCACGATACAGTAAAAATTCCTATTGTGTGGCAGTTATTTTTTAGAAACGTGTAAACCTTTATTGAACTGTCGTCAATTTCAATTAATTTTGACAGATTGTTACCATCGATTTCCTTAAGTTTTCGTGAAAGATTTATAGGCTTTCCAAACGAAGTATCTACTGAAGTACTGAGGTAAGTCCATACATACGTCTGGCATACCCTGGGTAGTCCCCAAGTATCCATACTGACTAGCTAATCTTTTCACCACAATGGCAACCCATTTATAAAACCGGCTTTGTGCGTAGTCTCGGTGAACATCGAAAGGTTCTCGCAAGACAAATCAAAAAATCTTTCCGATGTCTACCGCAAAACCTACGGCGACATTTTTAGAGCCACCGAGATAAAACCTAAAGCCGGCCACACATCGATGGACTTAAGCTTATCGCTGAGATCTGTCACCCGAAGCACGGTAATGCAGTGTTTGTTGCTCCTAGCGACGATTTCAAGTTATCTCGCGACTAAAACTTAAAAACCTCTGCTACATCAGTTGGTTTTCGTGAATATGGATTTCTAACCGTTTCATGTCTGTTCAAAGGATATCTTGTCACCCAGTAACTGGATATTGAAGATCAGAAATGGCCGTCGCTCCATATAAAGCACTCGCATTTGTATAGCTTGGCACAATGTTTAAAATATTTTGAAAAGACATAAGTTATGGTCTATAAAGGATGACTGAGGAGCACGAGGCAGAGCGGAATGGAGTGTCAGAATTCTACACCCGCTCTAAGCAGGGCGGAAGGGAGTGTCAGACTTCTACTGACTAAAAACCACCCATATTCCTTCTTAGTCCCTTGTGTCGAGCCGGCGATATCTCTTTCGAACAACCCAAAGCGAGCACGAGGTCTTGGATTCGATTCCTGGGTCGGTCAAATTGTTATTGGACTTTTCCAAAAAGATTTTTTCAGTGGCAGCCCCGGGTCTGGATTTGTACTTTTTGATGGCAATAGGCTCGCCCCCTATTCTCTTCGGAAATATGAATGTAGTATATTAGATTACGTATACGAAATGTTAACTATCCTCCTTTTTTCCAAAATAAAACAAACTAAAATAACTAAATGCGTCGTGCATTGCATACATCTTACGAGTATATCAGAGGTAAATAACCTATAGGTATTACCGAGATCTCTCAGACATTAACTGTAGGTTACAAAGTTACCAGTTCATTGCCCAGTAATCTCTTTTTAACGAGTCTCACTGGAATAATCAGAAGAAAAGTAAACCTTTTTCATTTATTTTGTAATTTACAGATATAATCTTCAATTTGTTAGCACAATGATAACTGTGATTTTCTGTTGAGTAAATATGTTATTGAATAGGTCTTAATAATAATGAAAATGTAATTAAGGTACTGAGAATTTAGCGGTGATCGGCGGCGGCGACCTCTCGCGTCCGGCCCTGGTGCAAGCCATGGTCCGGGGCGAGGAGGAATGGGACGCCGTCGCCTCCTTCTGCGAAGCAGTGATGCTAGCGAAGGAGGTGGTGGAACGTGAGAGGGAGAGAAGCTCTCGTCTCAGCCGCCGCGGGAGGCGCTCCGGGCGTCGGGGGCCACAATGATGGCTTCCGGCCACCGTAGTCGCGGGCGGTTCCATGCGCGCCTCATAGAGTTGTCAACAACATGGAATGGGCCCACAAGGCGGACGCCCGTCGGGGCTGCGGGTTGTTCGCAAAAGATACCGCGGCCTCGACATGAAGGGCTAAGAAGGAACATGGGTGGTTTTTAGTCAGTAGAAGTCTGACACTCCCTTTCGCTCTGCCCAAGAGCGGGAGGGGTTATTTAATGACCCGCCAAAAAAAAGGTACTGAGAATTGAAAGAGTTTCGAAGACAATAATGATTTTGTCCGTAACATAATTCTTCGAAGCAATTAGCGTTCAACAAGAAATCTCATCATGATAACTCACAAGTGACTGAATATTAGAACAAAATTCCAGTGAACTATTATTTTCATAAAATACGATGGATACAAAATAATATTTAACATTTCTTAGGAATCAGTGGAAAGGTCTCCGTAATATCGATAATAATTTTCTATTATGTTATTTTTTGTTTCGTCCGCGGTCTAGAGTCTTCATCTGTTGAGATGACGAGTAATAGTGAAGTATGGAAGAAGAAGACATGCTGCTCCGACCCCAAATGAATTGGGATAAGGGTAAGATATTCATGTTGATGTCCTTGGTCTAGAGTCTAGGTCTAATGCTTAGTCACAGTCACTTTTGGAAAGAAGTTCCTTATCGCGCGTTGCGAAAGGGGGCTAGACGGAAAAAATATAGTTGTAAGCCGTGCGGCGTGCGCGTGTTTCTCTGTCTGTCTCTCTCTCTCTCATAGAAAGCAAGCCAGTTATTTTCAGAACTTCGTTCCATCCGGGTGTCCCTTGACACCTCTCAAGTTTTTATAACAGTTCACTTCTTCATATAGGGTGTAAAAGTACCCTTAACGCAAACGAAAGGCATTTGTTCTCCCCACCACTACGATCATTTTTTTGTTCTAGACCACACCTGGGAACCTACTAGTTACGGAGATATTGGGAGTCAAAGTTCCAAATTTTTTACAGCTGTTTTTATAAATACTAGTTTTTCAGATTACAACTTTACTTAAATCACCTCCATGACTCGTTTACTATTCAAAGCATCCACTAGCACAATGTTTTAACAGTGCTACATTGAGTTTTACCGTAAATTGTGATTTTTGATCCCAAAAAAAAAAGTCGTTTCCCAGCAAACAATTTTGCGTAGGGGTACTTAGTTTGATGTACAGAATGCTCGGTTGACGGGTGTGTGATGGGTTGATTTACACCCTGTATAGACAGCAAGCCTGTGGCCCAGCCAACGAAACACAATAGACTGATTATTCTGCTAGATGGGTGAATAACGTTCAGAAAATTTCGGGAAAAACCTGTTTGATACTTGCTCAAACCAGAAAAACATAGCCTATGGCCTTTTGTCGACTGTGTTGATGTTGCTTTTCAGTCTAACTAGATGCATTATTGGAATTCCAGTATTTTACATGGAGCGACTGCTTATTTGACCTCCACAGCCCAGTTAGTAATGGTTAGACGCCCTTGGTAAGACGGGTTGTTAGACTTTCGGACCACTGATTAACTGATACGACTGGCGAAAGATTTACAAATAAAAGCCGGGCTTAACTTGCTTTCCGAGGCACGGAGGAAGCACGGTATGTTATTGGTGGTCACCCATCCACAGATCAAGCTAGACAAACGCAGCTTCAACTGAATACTGATCCGATCGGCTAAAAGCTAAAAAAGCTTTTGAAATGAGAACTGAGGATTATACTTAGCGCCGTGTCGACGGCGCGTTCGTGTTCCACGCGCGCCTCAAAGAGATGTCAGCAACATGGAAGGAGCCCGCAAGGGCCGACGCCCGTCGGGGCTGCGGGTTGTTCGCAAGAGATACCGCGGCCTCGACATGAAGGGCTAAGAAGGATCATGGGTGGTTTTTAGTCAGTAGAAATCTGACACTCCTTTTCGCTTTGCCCAAGAGCGGGAGGGGTTATTTGATGATTTTCTACCCAACATAAAAAAAAGGACTATACTTACCTAAAGGTGAGATAAGACTCCTAATACTGACAATGCTGTTATCAATCCCAGTCGCCGATAATAGTGGGAAAACAGCTCTTATGTCTCTCATCACTTGGACCACAATTAGCTCAAACAACTTGCAAGCAACACCGGTCAGGCACTTGTTTAATTTGGACTGTCTTTAGACGCTTAAGTGCCTGGCTGCTGTAAGTACGTTACAGCAAGGAACCCAGGAAGGCAGACAATTGTGATTAAGGAATATTAGATTTTGATGCAGCCAGTCATTCGGATGATTTGGTTAGTTTCGTCTTGGTATTATGGTAGATTTTGCTTTGCACTGGACTGGAGGAAATACAGGTAAACATTTAAGATGGTTGGTAAGATGGACGGGGGGTAATTGTTGGGGGGTTGTTGGATTTGCGCAAGGAAGTTGGAGAATTGCGCAACAGTGTGGCAGTATCTAGGTCAGCAGTCAATGTACCTAGCGTTGACACGTGCCGCGGAGCTGGCCACGATATATCGTCGTCAAATTCCGCGTCAGCAGTTTCAACGCCGGCGCATAAGCCGATTGCTGAGCTTGCAGAACCAACCGCCCGCGCGCCCCATGTACCCGCGGCGGCGCCTTCTCACTGCGCGGCCCGAACTGTACCGCACGACCCGCTGCCCGTTTCTGCAGCGCCTGCAAATTCTCAACGTGCTCCTAGAGATTTTGCTAGCATTGTCGCGGAAAAAACTGCTTCCGCTCGAAAGCCTGTACCTGAAAAGGTGCCGATTCAGACTGATGATGGTTTTGTGACGGTGGTGAGGAAACGTCGTCAGCGTACCGTCAAGAACCGCTGCGGCACGGCTCCATCGGAGCCCAACGTGACCATTCGTGCCGCAAAGCCGAACACTCCGGTGTATATCTCCCGTCTACACTACACCACTACGACAGAGGACATCGTGGAGTACGTGCGCCAGAAGACGAAGTACGTGGCGAGGGTGCAGTTACTTGAGTCGCGCCGCAACGTCAACTTTAGGGCGTTCGTGGTGCGAATTCCAACATGTTTTCTGCATCTTGTCTTGGAAGAGGACTTTTGGCCGCTGGGAGTGATGTTCCGTCGCTTCCGCGGGCAAGTGCCACAAGAACGCGCAGTGACTTAGTGCGCTAGTGAAGTGTTACTAACATAGTTTTAAGGCTCTATTAACTAACACAAATTGTATTTTATCATATTTATGTTAGTCTGTAAGGTATTTATCTATGGGCCTTGTTGCCTGAAAATAAATGGATTATTATTATTATTATTATTATTATTATTATTATTATTGTGCAGAGCTGCATGGATCTTTTAGAAGTTAAATGAAGTTGAAAGAGGAGTGCTGTTATAGGAAATTTATTTTATAGAACGCGCCGACAGCTAGAGCTTACACGTGTAACCAACCTACCTATAATGCCTCATTCAATAATATTTATTTAAACTGTAAATATTTTTTGTGATATATACGGACCAATATGTACGTCATCGGGATTATTGTTAACGATCAAACTGGTTGTAGTACATGCTAACCTTAATCAAGAAAATATAACATTAACACACACAACATAAAACGAGATAACTCACAAGCTGACGTCCACTAGCATCCACTAGCCGCGTTTATGAAACAGCTAATAACAGCGGAACATTATGACCCCTGACCTTATCGTGGGGTCAATAGGTCAATTAACAGCTAGGCCGCGTTGCGAAAGCAACCCGCGGCTGCGAAATAAACTGGAGACTGCAGGCCGTCATTTTGTTTTTATTAATGGCTGGAATTGGAGAAAGATTTATTTTAATTTAGAATTTTTTGATTTCGGAAGAAAGATGATAGAGTATTTAATTCAAATTGTTTATTGCAATCCATAATGTACATTGTCAGGTAACAGGTAAAATTCTAAACACAATTATGGACCCTGTTGGGCACAGCAGTTTATATAAGTACAGAGAGGAAGAGCGGTTTGTTTCTTTTCATTTATTATTAACTTGGTATTATTGCTAAATCTATCTTATAAAAAAATATATCTTATTAATCTATATCGCTATTCATATTATACTTATTCTATTAATATTGTATATGCAGTCTATCTATTCTTTTATTGTTTATTTAGTTATATTGTTAAGTAGCTTTATTACAGTGGTATCCCAAAAAATAGTAAACGGCAACTCGGTAGGCGGGACGAACTTGACTCTTATTTTCAAAAATTGACCAAAAACAGCCATGGATAGGGGAGTTGAAGGAGAGAGACATTTGCCTTGTAGTGGTACACAATAAGCTAATTGGTTAATTGGCCATTTAAGCAGAATTTGGGCAAAAATAAGTCAACACAATATTTCGAAATTGATAACTATTCTAACAAAATCGAGGTCTATAAATCTTACAAAATTTCAAATTAATTGGCAATTTTGCTGTTGACAACGATGCGGACAAATTATTTGACGCCCTGAAATTCTTCTCTTTTTGAAACTCGTTCATAATTATTTCATTTTAAATATCGTTCTGTAAATTGTTGGTTGTAAATATTGTAAATAAATTTTATTCGTATGAAATATCTAATTCCTACTACACTTATTTATTTATTTATTTACCAGTAGTTATAGCAACATTACAGACTATACACACTTACATCAACAACACGACAATACTTGAATCAAAAGAATCAGTTGTTCGTTCTTGGTCCCTCTGCATCCACTTAAGTAAATAACTACACAAGAACAAAGGTATCAATGCTTTAATCACTATTCCTAAACACACCATGAATATTCAATTGCACTCTCCAGGTAGGTCGAACTTCACTAGCTAATCCTAAACTTTAGTAGTCGATAGTATCCTAATATGAAGTTAAGATACACAGGGCTGTGTATATTGCCCCCTTGCTTCGGTTATTCGAGTTGATTGAAAGGATAGCTCGGCTCGCTCGGTGATAGCTTCGAGCTGTTGGTGAAAGCTGTGGTGGCATTAATGTTTATAGAATTGCTTTGACACTGAGTTCTTGTTTAAAACCTGATGGAACCGGTATTCACCTGGTGGAACTGACAAGTAAGACGTATGGCTTTTGCTGGTCATGTTTTCTATCACGTGGGTCCAGTGTGTTAGTCACTGACACGAAGCCTTCTGTTCTTTGGTATTAGGACTAGCCTTTTCAAGACAAGCCTTTATTTCAGTATTTTGAGAGCAGTCACATAATGCGTAGAGACGAGTAACATGTAGTAAATAAAGCCTTTTAAGCACCTGAATATAAAAGAGATAGAGGATGACCTGCGGCTACGTGGTGGACTAGCATGACGAAGTTCTTATTCGAGGAAGCCGATAACCCAGGGCAGATTGCCACGGCACCAGAAAACTAAGAAGAAGAAGTTTTGAGAGCAATAAGTTAATAATTAAAGTTTAACAAAATAAAGTATAAGGTACTTTATTTTGTTAAACTAGTGTCCATAGGACATACCTGTTTGTTTACTCGACAAAAACTGCTATGTCAGACTCTGTGCGTTCAATATTATTTTTAATTATATTGACGGCAAGTTCTGAATAATAGGGACACGCACTAATTATTTCCACGTATAAATGTTGTAAAAAGCGATTTCTGTTCCATAACATAGTACCATTCAAAAGTACCCATTTCAAAATTGAAATCCATAATTACAAATTAATCTATGCACTATCCAACGGTCTAATTACAGTGCATTTCATTTGCAGTTATATTATTCGCTCGGAAATGGCAAAAAGCTCATTACTGCACATGATATCCTCAGGCCAGCCAAAGAGCATTACAATCATTATCTATTAAATTTCCAACGATTGAAATTATGGCTTTGCCTTAGTTGGTTAATTATCACAAAATAGGATGGGTAAGTGGTGGTCCTTGTGGTCGTAACAACATTATACGTCAATGTCTCTCTATGGTACAAACAGAAAAACTATGGTTTTAGGTTTCATGCAAAAGGGAGCTTCTACCTTGGCCAGAGGGTAAGTAATGCCATACAACGTGATAATTCTGCCAGTCTTTTGGACACATTAACGGCTGAGAGCGTTGAGGAGCAGTTTTTTGATGCTTTTATATTTTCTTGTTAGTTTATGATTTTAATTTAACAACTAAAATCGCTCCTGTAAAAGAAAGGAAAAAGATAATTGGAAAAACAATAAATCATCACCTGCCTCGGACTTTTTGATTCACTTCCAGTCTAACCAGATACTGCTGAATATTAGTATTAAACATGGTAATACTGCTAATCTGACCACCACATAACAGATATAGTACTCGGTGATACGATACAATACCCCTTGGCATTACTGGCTCTCAAACATTCTGGAAAAATAATTAAATGCAAGTAAAAAATAACCTTAAGGTGCTTAAAATTTTCATCCTTTGAAAGCAAATATCCTTGTTAATTTTTGCGGTTCATTTTAGATATTGTGTCGACATTTGCATTTAACACGTGTCCCTTTTTTTTTATTGGGGGGTGGGAAATCATCAAATAACCCCCCCCCCGCTCTTGGGCAGAGCGAAAGGGAGTGTCAGACTTCTACTGACTAAAAACCACCCATGTTCCTTCCTAGCCCTTCATTTCGAGGCCGCGGTATCTCTTGCGAACAACCCGCAGCCCCGACGGGCGTCGGCCCTTGCGGGCCCCTTCCATGTTGTTGACATCTCTTTGAGGCGCGCGTGGAACACGAACCCGCCGTCGACACGGCCTGTCGTCGTCATAACACGGACGGACGGCGAGCTTACCCATCACTCACCGTCCACAGGCCCGCGTCTACGGTGGCCGGAAGCCATCACGTGGCCCCCGACGCCCGGAGCGCCTCCCGCGGCGGCTTAACACGTGTCCCTTAAAACACCATTAACAGATACCACTTTGACTTAAATTGCAAATTAGAAAATGTCTCCCCCAATTTGGTTATCCCTGAACGTGATTCACTTCAGTACTTACACAATCTGCTAATGGCATGAATCTTTGAGATGTGGCTCGCCTATATTAGCTGTAAAATACAGAATACGCTTTTAGTCACTAGCCTCTCCAATGTAGGTTAAACATTTAATATTTAGTGCAGAAAATATTTCCAGCAACAGTGTCAATATTAATATCAATATATTGGAGTATTTAGTTGTTGCAAAATTCGAAGAATTTCTTTTATGTTTTCGTGTTTGTGTTTTAAACCGACCGCGGCGAAGCCCACAATTATTATTTGTGTTACTGTTGCTATCATCTGCCTAGCCTTTTTCCCAACTATGTTAGGGTCGGCTTCCAGTCTAACCGGATGCAGCTGGCTGAGTACCAGTATTATACATGGAGTGACTGCCTATCTGACCTCCACAACCCAGTTAATACTAGGTAATACGATACCTCTTTGGTAAGACTGGATGTCAGAATTTCAGGTCACTGACTACCTGTAACGACTGCCAAAGATCTATATAATTATGGCAGCCGGGACCAACAGCTTAACGTGTTTTCCGAGGCACGGAGGAAACTCGGTATGTCGGGCGGTCACCTATCCATAGACCGACCTAGGCAAGCACAGCTTTCCCTAAGTGGCAGCTTTTATTAAGCCACGAGCTCCTCAAGTGTTACTGTTGCTATGTGGTGTTAAATTAACGTTGTAGGCTTGTTCATGATATTATTTGGGGATTGGATAACATATCTGTCAATATCCTATGTCTATATTAACTCGCTGATTGGAATAACCACAGCTGAAAAAAATCCCATTACCTTAAAAACACCAGTTCCGTTGTAAAAACAGCAAAAATATCCTAAAAAAACTAATTGTCCATCTCAATTTTCAGACACAATTGTGTTTTAATACCCAGTTGAGGAAAAATATAAATACCGCCGTTTTTTGCTCGACGCAAAAAGTGAATAGGTTGGATAACAACACTCAATTTGGAAGAATGACTCGAATTTTCTTAGAAATATATTAAATGTTGCTTCTTCGCGTTGGCCGTATATTGACACCAACGCCAACGTAGTCAAAATAATGTCAAGATGAGTCAATTTGCACATTCATAATGTATTAAGTCGTTCCCCTTTGCTGTGTACACATGATAAATAAACGTTGGAGGGTCTACAGAGGAAGCGTTCACTAAATCCCTTTGACTCGAAACTCGTTAAGCTTACTGAAAAATATACAAAACATCTAATGGCCAATGTTGGCTTACCTCGCCAACTTTTAAAGACAACACTTTTAGTTAATACAACAATATTTGCGGCCAATATGGCTAAGATTTTCTCAGAGCCTGTACAAAGAATTCTTTATAATTCAGTTACTGACTAAATTGTATGAAAACCTTAAACAATTGTTATACAGCCAGTCTTTGAAGGATTCTTAATTTTATGCTGATGAAATCTATTCATTCGTGGAGAAGCTCTCGCTTGAATTAGTTCTGTTAATGTTAGGAGTGCTAGTAATATATTCTTACTCGTGTAACTTGTGAATCTATTTAAGTAAATTGAAGGCTCATCCGTGATGTTTTAAAAGCTGAAAATATCACTATTAGTTATTTCTAATATTCTATGAAATCTGGGGCTCTTATCTCGATTATACAAAAATTCACGCCTTGATCATGGAGGTAAGTAAATGTACAGAAATATATCTGCTACGACGGAATGTTAGGTTTTTTTCATTGGGACAAGCCTGTCGCACTATTCCCAAACCACTGTAACTCCTGAAAGTCAGAACTAACAGTGGCGACTGACAGAAAGCTCCGAGACAAGGAAGCTCGACGAAGTCTTGGATCCCGCAATGAAATTATTGAGCAAAGAATAACGAAATTAATCAGAATAGAATGACGGCGGAATAACGGAGCCGATATCCTTACGTACCGTACCTAACGTAGTCCGGTACGTAAGGATACCGGCTTTTAATTGATTCACCTCTATTCATCTTGTCATACACGCACTTAACGAGTACTACGTACCTGACCTTTTTCAAGGAAAAAGGTCAGGTACGTCATACGTCGTACGTAGGCCATTAATTTAATTTGAAGTAGTAGACTAGCATGGACGTTTAAATTGTGACAGATATTATTGGGCTTCAAACGTTTTTTTTTAATTGACTTTAAATTGAATGGTTGCGTGTATTGTTTTCATAATTTTTAATGTAATTCTATTAATTTTGCAAAGAATTTTATCTAGATTTTTAATGTTTAATTAATGTATGTATTGAGACAAATGGTTACGGGTGTATACTACATGAATAAACGAATTTGTTATTATTTTTATTGTTATACTTTTCTAAGTACCAATTGCAAAGCAAAGCGCAAACCTAAAAGGCAGTGTTATTAGATTTTTCGATCAGAAATTTCTCGGTGGCAGTCATGGAGTCTGAATTTGTGCCCAGTTGGTGGCAATAGGCTAGTTCCCTATTACATTGGACTTAAACGTAACTGACAACCCGTGGGTGCACTATTAGGTACACCTCTACCTTACCTTTTGAGAATTACAGGTGTGATGTTATGTTATACAGGGTATAAATCAACCCATCACACAGCCGTCAACCAAGCATTCTGATTCTGTACATCAAACTAAGTACCCCTACGCAATTTTTTTTGCTGGAAAAGACTTTTTTTTTGGGTTAAAAAACGGTAAAACTCAACGTAGCACTGTTAAAACATTGTGCTAGTGGATGCTTTGAATAGTAAACGGATCATGGAGGTAATTTAAGTAAAGTTAAAACCTGAAAAACTAGTATTTACAAAAACAGCTGTGAAAAATTTGGAACTTTGACCCCCGATATCTCCGTAACTAGGAGGTTCCCAGGTATGGTCTAGAACAAAAAAATTATCGCAGTGGTGGGGAGAACAAGAGCCCTTCGTTTGCGTTAAGGGTACTTTTACCCCAGCTCATCTCACAGTGTGCCCCAAGCTTTCTCTCTGCCTGGCCCCTCGCCAAACCTACGACCTCATACTGTTAGCTGCGGTTTATTGATATACCACACACGTATAGTAATTGTTCCACTTTTTTATTTATAACTACCCTCAGGCAACGGATAAATTTATAGCACTACCTTAGAAATACCTTTTTCAATTTGTGCTAAGATGTCTGGACGTGTGGATCGCAGGATATTTTTTATTCTTTTAGTAGAAGATGTTTTACTTTATTTATAAAACCTTTTTGAAATGTCAAAGTTACAGGTAAAAACACTTTCATGTTTTTTAGAAAATCGAATTCGGCGTTCAGATGTTGTTTTATAGTCTTTAGAAGACATTTTATTTTTTTTACCTATTTTTCAGGTATCAATGTTTACTTACTTCATCACTATTATCATCATTTCAGCCATAAGACGTCCACTGCTGGACATAGGACTCCCCCAGAAGGGGGGGATTTGCCATAATCGCCACGCTTGGTAAGCGGGTTGGCGATCGCAGTATGGTTGTTACAAAGGCACAGAGAACGCTGCTGCCCATTCTCTGGTAACTCCCTTAGTCGCCTCTTACAACACCCACGGGAAGATTATGGGATGGTGCTATTCTTTACGTCCGACACCATACGAACACTTTACTTCCGTACAGAGTATTATTTAAGACCTAGTGAGGCATCACTAAAAGCAACAATTATAGACATCACGTTATATTTTTGACGTGGAAACTGAGCTGTTTTTCCTTCTAGAAGGTCTCAGAAGCAGCCTCGTAGCCTGGACTTGTGCCGGGATGATGGCAATAGGCTCGCCCCCTATTACATGGGACTTTAACATAACAGATGAAATGAGGATGTACTAATTAGTATACCAATGTAGTCGTGATGTTATATTATATCTAGAGAGGCATTACTAAATGCAATAATTAAAGGTATATAGTTGTATTTTTTGGCGTGGAAACGTATATAAGCAAAGTATAAGCCAATAATCTGACAACATAAGTCATTTTGTACCCATCACTAATACATTCTGACTTATATGACGGCAGCGAAATAAGTAGATACTAATGTCTTTGCATTTACCATAAACGCAACCCTCCCAAAATCATACTAACCAACTTTCAACCTTACCTCATTGTCATAGGGTACTCATGTACATATGCATATCTAATGTGTTCCTAAACAAAAGTTGTACCACAAAGTTGGCAATCAGTGAGTGATGTTGAGTGTTTGTATGTCACTTTATATTCAAGGTTCTGGAGCTCATTACCTATGGAAGGTTCGCTTTTTTTATTTAAAGGGTCAAGGGCGGAAAGGTGGACATATTTGCAAATGGGTACAGACGCCATCACATTTGATCAAGCTATCTTTTTAGGGTTCCGTACCTCGAAAAAAAAATCGGAACTCGTATAGGATCACTTTGTTGTCCGTCCGTCCGTACGTCTGTCTGTCAAGACCCTTTATCTCAGAAACGCGTGAAGGTATCAAGCTGAAAATTATATAAAATACTCAGCTCTTTTGTCTCTCAAAGCTGTAAAAAAATCAAACTTTTAAGTCAACGCAATCAAAAGATACAGCCGTTTATGCCGCTAATTTCCGCAATTTTCAACACTCGCAAGAGAATCAAAACCTACAGGGTACTTCCCGTGAACTCAGAATCTTGAAATCAGTAACAGCTACGGAGTCTGGATTTGTGGCCGTTTGATGGCAATAGGCTCGCCCCCTATTACATGGGACTTAAACATAACTGGCGAAATGTGTGACACCTCTGCCTTACCCTTCGGGGATTACGGGCGTGATGTTTTGTTATGTTAAATAAAAAACATAAAAATATTTAAAAAATCGACGTATTTACGTTACATTAACACTGCGCGCTCGTACTAGGGCCTCTGACTATCCAAATCGGATGCGTAATTTTTGCCCCGATGTAGTTTAGTCATAAAACAAAGAAATAAGGTCAAAATGACCCACATAAAGTCAAAGAATAAAAAGGTAAAGCGACCCTCTCCTTAACATGACCTCTCCACAATAAAACTGAAACCATTCATCTACCCTCAAAGAAAATACCCTGAAATAAACTGGTACCCGAATACCCTCGATAACGATAGTTGCCAAGAAGGAAAAACTAAAGAAATTAAGATCAACATAGTTGTAGGTGGTAATGAGGGACATACATCTCCAATCACCTGACTAACGAATTCGCATTCGGAATGGACATACAGTTTTTTTGGACGGTTATCGTGGAGAAGACGATTGCTACTAGTTTTGTTTTAGTTGTTGTTACATTTATTTAATTTTGTGGGGAAGTTATGAAGTTTTGGTTCTGTCAATGCATTCATTGGGGCCTTAACAGAATACTTAATTCTATCTGATATTTAATGATTACTTTAGCAGTCACTTAGTAAAGATTTGGCATTACAAAACCTACACTAAACTGTCAAAACCTTTACTAAGGATGGCTTAAGTAATCATTAAAGGTCTCTGACTGCGGTAGTTAGTATTATTTTTTAAGTGTTCCTCTTAATATTTTTTTTTTATGTAAATTTTTTTATCGATTTCTTTTGTCCTGTGTGAGAACAATAATTTATACTTTTTCTTTACTTTCTTTCTTTCATTATATTATTTGAAGTTCAAATTGTGATATGAAAAAAAAATATGTAAAAAAGGATCAGAATGAAGTACCTGAATTAATTAGATTTTGGCTGTAGCTTATAATTTTCGCTGTCTTTATAGTGATCGGAAATTAAATAAATACATTACATTAAATTACGCCTTTTTTTGGTGGGTGGAAAATCATCAAATAACCCCTTCCGCTCTTGGGCAGAGCGAAAGGGAGTGTCAGACTTCTACTGACTAAAAACCACCCATGTTCATTCTTAGCCCTTCATGTCGAGGCCGCGGTATCTCTTGCAAACAACCCGCAGCCCCGACGGGATAAAATTACGCCTGTGGTTCTCGAAGGGTTAGGCAGAGGTGTATTCATTAGTACACCTACGCGGAATCGAACCCGGAACCTTGTGCTCAGTAGTAGCGACTGCGCCGACTAGACCAACGAGGCAGTAACTGCAACTTCTATTCTGGGTCTACACACAAGTTCTGTAAATCTATAGTTTCACTCACAGTTCAGAAACTACACATTATCAAAACACAGTTTCTGAACAGTAACAGTCTACATCAGACATTTCCGCTCACTCCGACCGCTTTCATTTACCTTGCAAACGAATGTTTGCTCGCAGAACACTAAGTGAAAACGCTGCTTAACAAGGAATCTGCTTGTTTTCATAATTTCAGTTTGTTTTCTTAACAGGTAGTACAGGAGTAAAAAGAGGTGATAAATGCATGATCAGTTAAATCTTAATTGAATAATTAAATCGTAGTTAATATTTTACTATTAAAATGTCATTATGCATAGATACAGATACACAAATTGCGTGTACTACGTACAGTCAAGATTGCTAATATTATATATACCCAATGCAACTTTTAAATGTAATTTTATTCTTCCGTATTGATTGTTATTTTTTGTCGTTACGGACAAATAATTTTCAAATTCATTTTTATACAAAATAGGTCATAACTTCATTCATCAACTTCACTACATAGTATAAAACAAAGTCGCTGTCGCTGTCTGTCTGTTTCTATGTATGCTTAAATCCTTAAAACTATGCAACAGATTTTGAAGCGGTTTTTTTTTATAGATAGAATGATTCAAGAGAAAGGTTTTAGTATATAATTTGACCGATATCCACGCGGGCAAAGCCGCGGGCATCAGCTAGTAAAGTATAAATTGTTGTTTAACGAGAGAATCTGGTTTGAGTTCTACTGCTTGTATACATTATTAAGGTTCGTGACTGTGGGTACAGTACAGTTATTCGTATCATAAAACTTTTTACGAAAACTTGTTGACTCCGTGTGAGGTTTTAATTACATCTTCGTAAAACATCTCATCTGAATGTCTGTTTATTACACTGAACAGAAGCGATGTTATGTGCTGTTATGAAAGTTAGAGTAAAAGTAATGCATCTGGTCATTCTGTTACATAAAACCCTCGAAACCGCACTCAGTAAAACTTCCTTATAAACAACCATATATCAACCCAAAATATACCCCTTAATCCACTAAAGTAAGGAAAACATACTACCAACTCATATAATTACAGAGGCAACCGCCTCTCGAGTTACATGATAACGCACCAGAGGCATGCCTATAAATGTAATTGTCGACATAAGAAAGTAGTAAATAAGAGGTGAAATTGTGAGGGAAACGTATTGCGTGTAGCCGATGTACCAATAAAGTAGGATAAGAATTGTAGAAGAGGATAATATGAATGTCGGTAATTCATAAATTTTGCAACAAAATAATACATAGATTTTGATTACAAGTATTTTTATACGGCATTAAAAAAGAACTTAGTCTAAAACATTTTTCTCAACACTTATTCTCTATCAGATATCTCTATCAGACGGCACGGTTGGCGCAGTGGCTGAGCGATTGGACTGCTGCGCTGCGTGTCGCGGGTTCGATCCCCGCACGGAACAAATATTTGTATGGCCTGCAGATAGTTGTTTCGGGTCTGGGTGTGTTTGTGTATGTGAGTTTAAGTGTTTGTAAACACACCTGCGATACAGGAGAAATTCCTAGTGTGGAGGAACGTTTAAAAAAAAAAAAAAACTTTGTCGGTAATTCTGTCCAGCAGGGCCATTGCGTATCTTTTTAAACGTCAGTGGCTATCATAGTGTCCATCAATTAACTGTCAAATGGTTATGGTTTGGTACAAAATGGAACCATTTGACAGTTTAACGATGGACACTGTGGTAGCCACTGACATTTAAAAAGATACGCAATAGCCCTGCAGGTGTTTAGATATTTTGCTATTGAATATTTGGAGACGAAATTAAATGTACCATGAAATATTGTAAATTTTCAAGATTTAAAACTGTGATTAGATTCTTTTGAAACATAAACTTACCACCAGCAGCAATAGCAGTATTTGCCCAGTGGTGTGACCGTTGGACTACCAGGTCATAGATCTCCAGTTTGAACCCAAGAAACGCACCTTTGAATATTGGTTTCATGTGCGTATTGTTAACACTCGCTTCAAAACATCGTGAGTAAACCAGAATGCCTGAGAGATGAACCTCGACTGCATGTTAAACCAAGTAAGAGGTTCATGGGCAGTATACAAACTTTGACACTAGGTTTGATAAAGAAACAAGAGATCAGATACTGATAACTTGCCGTAACACACATACCCTACTGTAATTACCAACTCAAATTTTGTAGCACTTTTATATATATATATATATAGTCTTCCTTACCGATTTCGGTAACGGCGACCCTTACAAGCTATTTCCTAGCGTGTGCCCTTAAATGGCTGGCCAGACCGAATTTGCTTTTAAACACCCGGTCACAGCTAAAGCAGTAGAGTTGACCGGAAGAGTTGTACGTATAGGTGTAGGAGGGCTTAGGTTTCACTTTACGTACTTGGCGCTTTTCGTTCAGTGTTTCGATTCGCTGTTTTTGTTTTTTGTTGAAGCACTTAAGCAGCCACTTAAAAACCTCTGTCTTATACTTGTTCTTCAATCACTTAAGTGTAAACTTCTTATACCGCGAAACGATCACGAAGATACATAAAGTATGCAGAAACAATGTCTAATTTCCAATGGGGGGCCATACGTGTACGGAAGTTTGTTCATTAGAAACTTTCTACTCCCTTTTCCGAGGATGAAGTTCTCTCGCGTCAAACCCTTCCGTGGTAAAGTTAAAGCGACGGTGACGTCGACGTTGGTATCAGGTGTAAGTGCAGCTATGTTTAAACGTTAATGTTGTGTGTAATCGATTCGGATTCGTTACCGAATAGCGAATACTACGTTTTAGTCGATTTTCGTTTGGGTTAAATTCGACTGTTTTCTTTATGATTGACCTTAGACAGGGCTTTTCCTAAGTATGGTGGGGTCGGCTTCCAGTCTAACCAATCAGCAATTAAAATCTAGTTAGCAATGGATAAAAAAATGAAAGGAAGGAAAAATGAACTTTATTGAATACTAGATTGTACCTTTGTGCGCGACCACATTATATTGTTTTAAATTCTATACTGTAAGGGAAACGAGATCCCAGTTCGTACTCATAAATATTCCATTACATACACGGATTTTTTTTTTTTTTTTTTTCTATCCTGTCAATCACGTGTTCTCAGAACTGAAATAAATACGTATTTAATCTTCACTAAATGACAATACTAAACCCTAAAATGAAAAATTTAGGTAATGTACAGACGGCGGAACATCAAGCTACAACTATCAACCTTGAAGCTAATGCTTAAGCGATAAAGTTAAAAATGTACTGAAAACAATTGTCAGATTTCAGTAGCTTGATGTGCTTGCGTGGTGTATGGTGACGTGTGTTAATTAATAGAAAAAAAAGTAACAATGTACATTCATTAAAAACTACTAATTAAACTAACAAGAAACTATAAAAGGCATCAATATACTACTTACATCATTACATTATTACTTTACATTTAGAAAATAATGCAGTGTAAATAAACGTAGAAAAAAACGTAACACCCATGTCGATTTTTCCACGAAATGTAATATTCGGTAGATTCCCAAAAATCCTATAAATTTTTGGGCATCTGCATATTCGTATCCAAATTTCCATAATCCAATACTGGATTGGTGTAATTTCGAGGTTCACAAATACAGTATGGAATTGAGTTGGACGGTTAAATAAAGTACAATTGAACGTTTTGATTACTCGTCATACACTGGTAATTCCAACTTTGTAGACATGGGATACGTGTGTTATTTTTAGAAAATGAGTAAGCTTTTGGTGAAAGATAGAAAATAATTACGGTTTGAGAAGATTTTGATGAGTTTTTAATACAAAATAATATGAAACAAGAAAGGAAAAAATATTAATTTGTCGCAAGGACACAACGTGAATTACAAAATGCATTAGCATGCACAATCAGCTTATAATTTTTCCACTGCTGGTACAGAGGTGTTCTTTTATGAGAGGGGCAATAAGACAAAAAAAAACAATATAAATGAACATACAACAAACATCACGTTTGTGTACCTCGAACGGTGGCAATCGTCCCTTTAACAGGAGACGAAAACGGCTCCTGATTGGCTTAAATCTATATAATTGTAACCAAAGGTTACACGCAAAATGAGCAGCTCCATCTAAAAGCATTAAAATGTGAAAACCAATTGGGTACTACACTTACAATTAGCCAGAAGACGAGACTAATGCCATTAATATTAAACCTACTGGAGATACGTAAACATAACATCACACCGGTTATACCCGATGGGTTAGGGAGGGTATTAGTACACCCACATTACACCACTTATGTTTCCAGTCTCGTGTAGTAGGGGGCGAAAGAGAGTCGAGAGGCTGCTGCAGATACATTCTGAAAAACTCCTTGATACATTTTGCCTGGAAAGAAGATTTCATTTTTCAAAAGCATCTTTATTTCGAAAGTACTTGGACAAGACAAGTGACAAGTTTCGATCGGAATAAAAAGCCAGTGGAATGTTCTAGAACGACAACACAGACAGACGGCAAGTCGACACTATGACATTGAAAAACGGAAGGCGTTAATTCTTTTTTGGGATTTTGATGGTTTTTGGGTTGTCTCACTTTAGAGGCTTGCAGTTTTAGTTGTGAGACCGGCTCTAAAAAAAAGCAGAAAACGTTATGTATGACTTCTTTCAGCTTTTCTAGTTTTTATGTCCCTTATATGTCTACGTGGTATAAAAATACCTATCACATAGCTATCATCAACGCATGATGTACATAAAACTAAAAAATACTTAGTAAAAATTATTACTAGAAAACTTTTTGAAAAATTGAGGATGAGAAAAATAAGCGACTTATGGCTCTATTATTAGTGTTTTTATACCTCTTATGATTAAAATCAGCTCATCATCACCTGCGTAGATTTTTCTTAACTATGTTGGGGTCGTCTTCTATAAGTATTAAATAAAGAATTAATGCTAATTAATAATTGAAAAAAATAAAAAGAATTAATGCTTATTTTATTCGAAGTTTGGTTAAAAAAACACAGCATCTTTATTAAAGAAAGTACCAGGTAAACATGACTTCTCAGAACTTCAGGGTTAGTTTTCTTTATACAAAAACCTACGTCGAAGTATCACAACGTTCTGAAATAAAGACGATCCAAAATAGATCAACAAACCTTTGAACCCCTACCTGAGTCCTAAGCTCGACAGAGGTACATAAAACTGTCACTTGGAGATTGATGGAAAAAAGATTTCCTTTTTCCGTCACAGGTTCATGAACGCTTCAATTCTTAAAATTACATTTGGTTCAACATGTTGTAATAAAAACAAGTCTTTCGTAAGTAGGGTCATACATTAAAAGGTAAGATTCGGCTTCCCCTATTCATATTCATTTATATTCCATTCTCATTCACCTTTCGGAAAACATTATTTTACCTGAATAAATATTACGTTCATCCAGATTTTATTGCTTGCTTATGCACGTGATTTCACCTGCGTAGAATCAATGTCGTCTTGCGGAGAAATCGTAAAAAATATAAAAAATGAGTTTTGTAAAATCGCCGGAATAATTTAATACAAAAGAATGAGCTGGCTTTAGTCAGGAGGAACTCGTGGCTGAATTATAACGGTCGCTCGGATCGATCTTCAGCTTAAACCGCGCTTGCTTACGTTGGTCTGTAGATGGTAAACCACCTGTTTAATTTTTTTTATTTTTATTTAAAGACTTTGGAAGACTTACAGCTAGATACAATAGTGATAAATAACATTATGATAACCAGACAGCCAATTACAAGTGTTCACGTCAAGAGCTTGTCTGGTATAAATACACAAAAAAGCTTCTTCCTTAGTTTGAAACGCACGTTAGGCCGTGAATCCCACACGGTGGAGCACACTGTGGAGGTGTGTCCCGCTTGGGCGGAGCCCCGCCGTGTTCTCGCAGCGGCGATCGGCGGCGGCGACCTCTCGCGTCCGGCCCTGGTGCAAGCCATGGTCCGGGGCGAGGAGGAATGGGACGCCGTCGCCTCCTTCTGCGAAGCAGTGATGCTAGCGAAGGAGGTGGCGGAACGTGAGAGGGAGAGAACCTCTCGTCCCAGCCGCCGCGGGAGGCGCTCCGGGCGTCGGGGGCCATCACGTGATGGCTTCCGGCCACCGTAGACGCGGGCCTGTGGACGGTGAGTGATGGGTAAGCTCGCCGTCCGTCCGTCTTATGACGACGACAGGCCGTGTCGACGGCGCGTTCGTGTTCCACGCGCGCCTCAAAGAGATGTCAGCAACATGGAAGGGGCCCACAAGGGCCGACGCCTGTCGAGGCTGCGGGTTGTCCGCAAGGGATACCGAGGCCTCGACATGAAGGGCGAAGAAGGAACATGGGTGGTTTTTAGTCAGTATAAGTCTGACACTCCCTTTTGCTCTGCCCAAGAGCGGGAGGGGTTATTTGATGATTTCCCACCCCCCAAAAAAAAAAAAAAAGCCCGTGAATCCCAGTAATTTGTAGACTTTTGATAGTGGTTACCTACCGAAAGCCAGTGGCTCTTGTCTCACAACTAGTCTAACCAAGAGGTATCAGAATGCCTCGTACTAAATGGATTGTTGAGGTTAGTTATGCAGTCGCTCGATGTAAAATACTAGGCAGGAAGGTGACAATTTAATTTAATCATTTAATTCGACTTATTAGTGCTAGTAACATCATCATCTGCCTAGCCTTTTCCCAACTATGTTGGGGTCGGCTTCTAGTCTAACCGGGTGCAGCTGAATATCAGTATTTTACATGAAGCGACTGCCTATCTGACCTCCACAACCCAGTTAATACTAGGTAATACGATATTCTTTGGTAAGACTGGATGTCAGAATGTCAGGTCACTGACTACCTGTAACGACTGCCAAAGATCTTCTGCAAAAGCTTAACGTGCTTTCCGAGGCACGGAGGAAACTCGGTATGTCGAGCGGTCACCCATCCACAGACCAACCTAGGCAAGCACAGCTTTACCTAAAGATTGACCCGAGTGGCAGTTCTTATTAAGCCACGAGCTCCTCTTTTTTAGTTCTAGTAACAATGTACTTACAAACTATGTTAAGTAATACATTTACAAAGACGAGATAGAAACAAATTGTGACATCACTGCTGCAAGGTGACAGACCCAGCCGAAACTTTGTAATAAAAAATCTTGGTTTTCTGCAAAGTCATCTCCTTTTTAAATAAATAAATTAAAATAAAAATCAAATTAATTAAAAAAATCTTCAGATGACCTAATTACAAGTTTACATTAACGAGACACACGAGACCACTTACTTTAATTAATTAAAAATATACAGAATATCTTGACATTGATGGGTCACCCTAATGACATTCATCCCTTACTACGAAGGCGAACCAATAAGATTATCAAGAAGCTCTCAATGTTACTCAAACTCGGTTCTAATTCTATGTTCACTCAACTTGTATGGTCCTCCATAATTCTTCAAAGACACGATAATTCTCTACCAATAATTTCAAACATCGGTTTTCGGAGTAAAAATCTCATTACGATATCCAGCGGGTGCTAACGCTTTGATCTTTGTTGATCGATTTTCAAATGAGTTTTTGTGGTCAGGCTTTCGTTTATGAAATAGGTTGTATTTTTTTTTTTGTACACTATTTATCTTTATTTTGGGCTAGATTTTTTAAAATTTTGGTAACCATGTTGATGGTGCCTTTGTATAAAATAAAGCAAAATAATTATAAACTTTGTTAACTTAAACGTTCAGTCATATTTTAGTTTTTTATGCTAATTTAATTTTCATTTTTCTTCTTTTATTACTGTTATATTCGTTCATATTACATAATACTATCCACGGTAATTGAATTTTTCTATCTGTGATTCTAATTATTTGGTAATAAACTTTAGTTTACTTGCGTAATTTGCTTTACGAAATTTTTCTTTGGGAAACAACAAAGTTCGTGATAACTTTTTTATAACTGATATGAAGTGCCTTTAAAATTTGAGAAATGCCCTCGGCTTCCCTGGGATCCCATCATCAGATCCTGACTAAGGGACAATGGGACTACCTCAAGAGTAGTCTTTCGAACTGACGGAGATATCGGCGTACATACACAAAAAAACCTCTTCTTTTTGAAGTCGGTTAAAAACTACTGCAATTATTCATCATTGCAATCACAAATATTCGTCACATATCTTTTTCTGTTGGGCAAAGGTCTCCCTAATTCCTTTCCAACTTTCCCAGTGTTTCGCCTTCTCAGGACAATCAGTGAGGAACGAGTCTAAATCGTCACGCTAGCGTTTCTTAGGCCTACCTCGGTGACGACGACCGTCTTCAGGCATCTTCTGTGTGATGAATCTGACCCATCTGTCCCGGCCCAACTTTATTTCATTAGCGTTATTCGCTTCACGATTTTTTCTTTTCTACGTGAACGTGATATTTTAATTCTCCTCAATAAATTACTTCAAACAAAATCAACAACAAAACACAACTTCTAAATCCCTAACTACAATATAATTTCAACTAAAGCAGAAGCTTCAACAATTGTGGCAGCGTTCTGCGAGCAATGCTTTACGTGACCAGAAACTGCTAAGTTATTTAGCAAATAGCCATCGGTTGCACAATTAAACCAATTCTACCTGTCTGTGAAGCCGTGACTATTGGACGCCTTCGATAATTAAGATATTGTTGCAGGAATTTCTGAGAGGAATACCGAAATGGCTTTGAAAGGTAATTAAGCTTGGTGGTATACCTGCTTTGTGGTGGTATAGCTTTGTGCGCGGGCTAGCAATATGATCGCATATTTCGATACTCATTGAGAAATTTAAATGCAGCGAAATTAATTTGCTGAGGAAAAGGATCGTAAATTGAAAATAAAATTTCTGTTTCAGGCGGTGTCTTATTTAAACGATTGATATCGCATAATTATAACGACCGACAAACATACATTCATTTTCCGTACAAAGGAGAATCTGAAAAGCGACGATCTAGCGGCGGTCGAGTAAGCGATCTTACTCGAGAGGTGCGCTCATTAACGACGGAAAAAGGAAGCAATTCACAATACAATTCGAAGCGTATATTTTTAGAACAAAAGCAAGAACAACAGAAAACCAATTACAGTTTCCAAGTTTCATATGACTAAAATAAAAGCCGGAGGTAAGAAACACAATATCCCGAACTTTGCCTTTAACCCACAAAACAATTCTCCTCTCCAAACATAAAATTCAATACATCTAATTCGGAGGTAGAAAACTTGAAAACTCATCAATAGAACAAAACGTTATTTCCAAAGTAATCTTAAGTTACCGTAAACGACAAGAAAGCGGGGTCCAAGGTCGGGACAAATTACCACGAAGTCAATAAATAATATTGAAGTTGAACAACTCATTCAGAAATTCAGATGGATGAAGCTAGAAAGTATAATTGATGACTTACTGTGTAATGGTCATAGTAATGGGCGTAATGAGGTCGGGTTTCTCTGAAATGAGTTACTGAATTGCTGTAGTAAAGTAAATTATGGACACAGAAACTGTAATAAAAGTCCCACGAATCCCGTGAGTTCATAATTATAAAAAATCTAATTAGTCCGTCAGATAGATTTTCAATAAATATTTTTTCTTTTTACGCGTAAACAAAAAATGAAGAAGATACAGCGCTTCGAAAAGTCGTGTGACGTCATAGTTTGGTTCATTTTTACCAGAAAGTGACGCCACAAGCACTCATGATCTTTGACACATTTCATTTTCGTTTTTGACGTGACAACGTCTTATAAATTGGTTTGCCGGGTGACACTTCAAGAAACTGCGTTACGCTCCGCTCACGTTATGCGCTCACAATGAGAGCGAGTGAGAGGCACGCGTCCAGAGCGAGAGAGAGAGAGTGAGAGAGATAGGCATACACACCGGTTCATGTCTTGCGCTTCTATTTTCGTTGTCACGTAAAACTTTCGCCCGTATACCGACTTTACAGGCAACCAATTTTTTTTTTTAATTTGATAAAACAAAAAACACGTCTTCAATATTTTTCGAATATCTAACAGACGGACTAAACAGATTTATATTTTTTTAGTCAGTCAACTACCCTATTGGGGCAAGAACCTGTCAAAATTCACTCCGAAGTCTTAGTAACGAATACTGCTATAACAGACAACGTACCAGGATTCAACTCCTGGTACGGAGTAAATTTCACTGAAGCAGTTCATCGTTAAGTTGGGGATACAATGGTCTTGCGGCAACACTGACTAATTGAAGGGCCCTAACATTAGTCTTCCGTCGTTAATGAAATGAAAGGGTTAGTGTGCCGTTTACTACAGTTGATTTTGAAGTCAATTGTTTGGGAGACATATTAGTGGTACTTGACTGTTATTTACTCCTTCAGCTTAAAGGTTTTGTGTTTTTTTTAGGGTTCCGTAGCCGAATGGCAAAAAAACGGAACCCTTATAGATTCGTCATGTCTGTCTGTCTGTCCGTCCGTATGTCACAGCCACTTTATTCGGAAACTGTTAAGACCAGACAGTTGATACATGGAAATGTAACTAATAAAAACTTTTTTCATCAAACCTATTCGTGTAGGGTATCTATAGACAGGTCTTTGGAAATGACATTGAGGTTTCTAAAACCATTTTTTCGCGAAGTCAATCGTTTGAAAGGTAGACACTTCCAAAGTGGTAAAATGCTCCCCCCCCTAACTTTTAAACTAAGATAGTGATAAATCAAAAAAAAAAAACATGCTGAGATCGCAATGAAAACTTTCAATCGAAATTGGTTTTAACGATATATAGTTAGTAGATCTTGAGATATAGCACATTTAAAAATCCGCAAATATGACTTTGTCATTCATATTATACAAACCTTAGGGAAAACAAATTTATCACAAAATATGTTTTTCTGTTGCCATTTTTACAAGAAATCTACCTACTACGATGGTACGGAACCCTTCATGTGCAACTCCGACTTGCACTTGGCCAGTTTTTTTTTCTCTCTTTTTACGTACAAATATTTAATGCCTATAATCCCCGATGGGTTAGGCAGAGGTGTACCTAGGACACCTCAATTCGCCAGTCATTTTTAGGTCTCATGTAATAGGGGGCGAGCCTATTGCCATCAACCGCTCATAACTCCATGACTGCTACTGAGAAATTCTCATCGCGTCGCGCTTATGACCACTAACCTAATTATTTATTCTTTGATGTACCTCGAATTATTTGTGCTGAATATTGAATATCAGTCGAATTATCAGTGTATGATGCCAAGAATAAGGCCATTAGGGTAGTTAACAAAACAATCTAATTCCATCAGATAGATTTCCAAAAAATATTGGACACATATTTTTTCTTTTTTCACGTAAACAAACAATGAAGACGAAACAGTGCTTTGAAAACTGGTGTGACGTCATTTTCTACGACATTACTATGTCATTTTTTACCAGTGAGTGACGTCACACCCTCCACTCAAATCGTTGACGCGTTTTATCTTCGTCAATTTTTATTGATTTGATAAAACAAAAAACACGTATCCAATATTTTTCGATAATCTAACAGACGGACTAATTAGAATCATTTTTTTTTTGTCAGTAAAAATCCCTATTATCGAGGAATAGAGTATTAACGACATGGTAATTGAGAGAACGCACGGAAATTTTTGTTGTGGTTATCATAATGACTCGACCATTGCCGCTCTTTTAAGCTTCAATCAACCATCGTAATCTCCGTTCACTTCTGACCGGTGATTGCAAATTCCATTTGACGTAAGTGCAAACCTCCGATCCAATCGATCATGGTCCTTTCTGACCAAAAACCTTTGGACTAGAGCAAATCAGTACCTACTTAAACGTTGTGGTGGAATTGCCGCATCAAAGGGAATTCCGAAGTTAATTTGTCTCTTTATCAAAGTAGTACAGACAGCATGTTAAGCTACTGGAAACTGTCAAATTTACCCAACCAACCTTTAACCTAATGTTTCAGCGATAAAGTTGAAAATCTTTTAATGAAATTTGACAGAATGTAGTATCTTCATCTACATAGAACCGTCGTGTCAACAAATACAGGAATATCGTTAAAAATGGTTTCATTATTGTCGTCACTATCCACTGCCCGCAGACTTCACCCACTGCTGGGTAGACGCCACTCTCTGCTTGTTATCCCATGGCATATAGCATGAAGTCGCAAGAGTGGTTTCATCATCAGCCTATAATGTTCCAACTGCAGGGACTCTGGCCTCCTTTCTAAGAGAGGGATGGGCTATAATCCACCACGCGGGTTGGTAGATGTGACATAAATCTTCAACTTTTTTGGTTCTAAGTTTTCTCACGATGTTTTCTTTCACCGTTTTGAGAGCAGTGGTGATGAAACAAATTACACAAAGTAATGCGCATGCCTGTATTCGAACCCACGACTTACTGTTCGTAAGTTGTGGCCGCCACGACTGGGCTACCACTGCTCCACTGAGAGGTTTAATCATGATTAAATAAAAAGTTTATTTGGCAATTGTATTATTCTTCAACATAAAACTATAGTTATTTACAGCACTAGAATCGTGAGTAACACCCAAATAATAAGCGTACCATCAAATAACATATTTAACTGAGACAAACAAATAAGAAACGTCAATTATTGTCTTCCGTTCCGTTTCGAATTCAAAATCACTATTCTAGTCGCGTTCTACTCCAGCATAGCTATTCACAAACAATCGAATCGAAACGAATATGTCGTATGTCTATCTTTTTTGGAATTACGAGAGCGAGGGAGATAGACATTCGACAAATTCGATTCGATTGTTCCTGAACAGATATGCTGATAAATTAAACGAGCTAATCCAATCTGGTGTATCAACAGCATTACTTTCAGCGTTCGCCCTAAACGCAATAATTTATTGAGGTAATTTCGTTACAGTTTGATAATTTCCAATTTTTATGGGTGGAACCCCTATAAAATTTATGCCGTCGTAATACTGGCGTATTCGCGCGTCGCGATCCTATAATTGATACGTTCCCGTTTAGGCACATCCCATTCGGCAATAAAGAGAAGTGAAACGTAAACTTTTTTCGGTAACACCAGCGAGTGGGTTACCTAATTACAATAAGGGACGAGCCTATTGCCATCAATCAGGTACAAATCCTTGGTGGAAAAACCCAATAACACTTTGCCCGACCTGGGTATCGAACCCTGGATCTAGTGTACAGCAGTCGGCGACCACTAGACAAACTGGAGTCTAGTTAGTCAAGTTACTAGACTAACCTAATTTTTTACTTCTTATCGCTCTAGAACTTTTCCAGTCAATAAGTTTGGTCGTATAAACACATAAAATATAGGCATCGTAAAGATACATAAAGGCCGATTATCTTAGAAAAGATGTAGGTTGTATTTTTTTCGTTATTCTGAATATTGGATAGAGAAAAGAATATTATTGGAAGTCACGAATTATTATTGTAACCTTCTCGTTTGTTACGGTGGAGGAGATCGTGAGAAGTGGGAGGAAAATATTTTATAGGTAATTTGCCAATTATGACTGGCTGGTGTGACAGTGGGCGCGTTTATTCTTTATGGACGATTATTTTGAACCAGCTTAAATTACTCTTTGGATATTAGTACGCTGAATAAATTTTATCGATATAAGACAAGCGTTTTACCAGTAATAAGTACAATATTGGTAATTACAATAACTGAACCTCTAATTTCAAATACTAAGTTTTACATAAGACTAACAAATTATTAAAGGGGTTGTTTCATGTTACACAACAGTATTATAGATATTTCTACGATACTAGAGAAGAAGTGATACGAGAGAAGTGAATTGGATACTAGGCTCAGCGAGAATTCGCAATAACATAATACGCCCAAAAACAGGAATCGCTGGTGTGGCTAAATTGAAGGGCATCAGGACCAGATTTGTCACGCAGTGACCACACAGAGAGAAGAAAAGAAGGCCATGAGGGCCTCACCTATAGCCATTGCATAGAAAAATACCGGTTACCTACCTCCTTAAACCACAAACAAACCGCGCTGCAAGATTTTAACTAAACAGGTTATTATAACACGATGTAGTAGCAAGTTGTGCTGTAATTTAAGTCATGCGTCTTAGTCAACGTGATTACTCACCTCTGTTTGTGAATGTTCGTCAATATTACTTGTGTAATACTGAATTATTTGTTCGCGAGAATTTATCTTAAGATTATTGCGGAAGTCGAGTTGATTGTGTTCGGTTACTGTTAATGATTGGGTATTACTGAAGACAGGTTTATTATTGTTGTTAATTATTGCGACATTTTTGTCCTTTTTTGGTCTGCTTTGGTGTATTGAGGAGATATTATGCGTAGTAAGAATGAATTTATTTCGTCAATAGATTTCAATCGATACCGTAACATAAACATCACATGTTTAAGTTCATATAATGTTTTGGCTTTGTTTCAATTTGTGGCAAGAAAGTTCTGCTTAAATACGTACCCAAAATATTGAAAGACAATGTTTAAATAAAAACACCTTCTTTCTTTTAGGGGGCTAAATCAATACCAAAAAACTGGCAAACCAATTAAAACAAGTCTTTCAACAATAAATCTTCCCTCAAGTAAATAAAAAAGGCCTATTTAACATTGCTTACCCAAGACAACAGACACTAATAAAAACCCAAACGTAGCACGAACTCCAAAATAAATCTCAATTCAGTTAATTCGCATCGTCGCATGTAAAAGGCGAGTCACGTAGGGCAATTGATAAAGGGTGCAGAGCACAATTCCGCGTCAGACTGACACAGAGGCCTCTTACAGGGTGAATGTTCGGTGGCGTATCAACGGGCGCGGTAGCGGGGGCGATAAAGTGAAACAGTGCATAGCGTGATTGATTTCTGAATATCTCCGGGACCATAGAACTCACATGCATATCATACATGATCAGGTGCCAGTCAGGGTTGAATTTCAGGTCCCTTGCTCATGCAAAACACGCAAGTTTACTTGACGCCGACAACCTGAAAATATATGCAACTGTAAAGGCAAGTCACGTAGGGCAATTGATAAAGGGTGCAGGGCACAATTCCGCGTCAGACTGACACAGGGGCCTCATACAGGGCGAATGTTTAGGAACCAGGATGAAGCGTGTGCGGTAGCGGGGGCGATAAGGTGACACAGTGGATAGCGAGGTACAGAAGCGGGCCTTAGTTTCTGACTATCTCTGGGACTCTTTGACATCGGCTTAAACAAGAGTTAGTCAGGGTTCCATTATAGGTCTCTTACTCTCTTGACTATGGTAAACGATCTGCCGAAAATAATAAAACATACCAAATGTCACTGAAAGTATGATCATCCACCTAGCCTTATCCAAGCAGGCCAGTCTAACCTGATGCAGCTGAATACCAGTATTTTATATGGAACTAGAGCCAATCTGACTTCCACGACTCAATTAGTACTGGGTAATATGATACCCCTTGATAAGACTGACCTGATAGTACATGCAATTGTAAGCTCCATGTCTGACTGTATAGCTCTCCAGTGTGATATTTATGCCTTGAGTGAATGGGCCACCACCAACAAAATAGTTGGTTCTTCCGCGTAAGTTATCATTGCATCGCGGTGACCGCACACTCGAAAATAACTTCTTTTTTTTCAGTGGCAATGGTTAACGCGTGTACATAGTCAGTGTGACTGTCATTATGGTCTCAAATTAATGAAGATATCAAAATATTTGATATTTACTCAGAGCTACAACACCCACGTCAGCTTATCACCATAGGCATAGCCTGATAATGAAACATTCGACATGAGCTCCTCTTGGATGAATGGCAATTGTTGAGTGAAGAGAGTGCTTGTGTTCATACATAGACATGGAGATGGAAATATAGTTAGTGATGTTGTTGAGAGCGGTTATTGTTTGTTAGAAATAAGATTAAGATGAATGGTAAGATTATCAAGAACGTTGAAGTACTTTGTGTGGTAATGAATCCTAATACTAAACACGCACATAATATGGTTGTTATTCGAACTGGGATTAAAGAGAAACAAAAAGTAGTACTGAAGTGATGAGTTTTATAGCCATAGTTAATTTGCAAAGATAAGATTACAGTAGTTAATGTGACAACAGGTAGCAATATTTAAAGTAACACAGTGTTAAAAACGTAGACAGTAATGTTATATGTAAATACTGTGCAAAACACAATAGAACGTGATTCTGGATAATTGGATATTATAAATCGGGTAGATACAAATATACAAACACAGACAACACACAAACGCAGAAAACCAATTCAAAGCGGCCTTCATACAACCGCAAACATTTCAGACCTCAAACAAATTGGAAAACATTAAAATAAATTCAAACAAATATATTGAACAAAACAAAAATATTAAATTGACTCCCAAAAGAATCGAATGTAATCCAATACTAACATTGTAGCAGAGTTGTACTAGGATTGTATTTGTTTATTCATATTTTTAGCTATGTTTTGAAGCAAGTAAGTGTGTGTGCACGAAATTGTTTTTTTTTGGATAGAACATTTTGGTTTGTCAGTTATAAGGACGGTGTGTAGGATATAGCTAGAAAGAGGTGATTTCTGAGGAGACACCCCACATAATCAGACATAATCTTGGTCAACTCACACTAGTAACTTAGAATAGTATCTGACATGTTTTGTTTTTAAGATTAGAGGCAGATGTTAGGCAGAGGTGAATTGAGCGAAATGTGGGTAATAGTGATCTTTCATCAAAATATAGTATCGCTGGTGGTATTATTGTGTTCTTTTGTGTTTACAAAAGAAGAAGCTTTTGAAACGAAATTGTTAACCAGTTGAAGAATTATATTATGTAATGTTCATTACGCCCTCAGCTTGGCACTGAGCAAGAAATAAATTAACCTGAACGATCTCCGAGGCACCAGCTACTATGTTATAAATTCTGAACATTTGTTCCTGTATTGCAGAAACAGAACTTTTTAATGGTTGTTCATATATTTTCTTTTTAACAGGCGATGTTAGTATGGAGATATCTTCATTTTGAATTTTAACCTTATCTACGACTTATTAGGGTTGGTTTTAAATTAGTATCTTTTTAAAAGTGATAATTAAGTGTGTTAGTGCATCTAAATTATGATACGACATTATTTTATTGAAACTAGTTGTTTGGGTTGCAGCGCAATTACAGTTGTTTTGCTTTCGAAGAGTATTTTATTGGTTGGTATTTTATAGGTTCTAGTATTAAAATTTATTGACGCACTGTATGAGTTTATTTGTACTTCGTTTTCTGTGCAGTCTTGGAAATTGAAATAGAGCTCTTTATAAACTGCCACATTAAGATAGCTTTACTTGATGATATCGTGCTATTTATATTGAATGTAACTTCACGCCTGTAATTGTAAGAGTTATGCAGAGGTGTACCCAAAAGTACACCCACATTTCACCACTTACAATTGTTAAGTCCCAAGCAATAGCAGGCGAGCCTATTGCCATCAGCCAGCCTACTACGAAGTCGCTGTTGGAAAAATACAATAACACGTTGTCCGATCCGGGAATCGAAACCAGGACCTCAAGCTCAGCAGTCACGCTTGGTACCACTAGACCAACGAGGCATTATTCATTTGTATTGTTTCACCCTTATTTACGTAACAACAGAGCAAGAAACGTTTTATAATATAACAGTACAGCACAGCACGTGCAGAACAGTTGAATCCCATTATAATGTAATCGCGTTGAAGAGAACTCTCGATGTTAAGAGACTTACAGTGTCGTGTCGCACCTACATTGAGTTAAATGTTCAAACTAATATTTTGCATATAATTCAGTAATCAGAATATTATTTTACTCAAGCTAAAGCGAGTGATAACTTATACTGAACGATATTGAAGTTCCGTATTCTGCTTTTTACCTTGTAAACTTGACGATTCAATTATTTTTGGCATTCAAATTTTCAGATAGAGTATGTGTATCTTCCTATAATTTTTTTTTGGTAATCCTCCAATCACGGTATCAGAACTAACTATTATCTTCCCGTCGGGGCTGCAGGTACTTCCCGTCGGGGCTGCAGGTTGTTCCCGTCGGGGCTGCGGGTTGTTCGCAAGAGATACCGCGGCCTCGACATAAAGGGCTAAGAAGGATCATGGGTGGTTTTTAGTCAGTAGAAGTCTGACACTCCCTTTCGCTCTGCCCAAGAGCGCGAGGGTTTATTTGATAATTTTTCACACGCCAAAAAAAAAATGGTATTATCTTCGGCGTTGGCGACCCCTCGCGTTCAGCCCTAGTGCAAGAAGCGGGTCCGGGGCGAGAAGGAATGGGACGCCGTCGCCTCCTTCTGGCAAAGGAGGTGGCGGAACGTGAGAGGGAGAGGACCTCTCATCCCAGCCGCCGCGGGAGGCGCTCCGGGCGTAGGATGCCACGTGATGGCTTCCAGCCACCGAAGACGCGGTCCTGTGGACGGTGAGTAATAGGCTAGCTCGCCGTCCGTTCGTCTTATGACGAGGACAGGCCGTGTCGACGTCGCGTTCATGTTTCACGCGCGCCTCAAAGAGATGTCAGCAATATGGAAGGGGCCTGAAAGGGTGGACGCCCGTCGGGTCTGCGGGTTGTTCGAAAGAGATACCGCAGCCTCAACATAAAGGGCTAAGAAGGAACGTGGGTGGTTTTTAGTCAGTAGAAGTCTGACACTCCCTTTCGCTCTACCCAAGAGCGGGAGGGGTTATTTGATGATTTCCTAACACAAAAAAAATCTTACTCAGCCGACCCTTATTTTATGGAAAGAAAACATTGCTCTATACTTTTTGGAATTGTTTTTGTCATCAGCTTTTGTTTTTTAGAGTCTTTGTTCAGGAAGAAGAAGTGAGAACACATTTATATGAAGAATCTTAACCTGTCACTGTGAATAATATATTTCTTCTCATACAATTAAAGAATGATCGGAATTAGAGATCTCAATCTTATATATTTGTCGTGGATTGATGGCGCCATAGTGCAACTGACAGCGCCACCTATTAGTTCGTTATGGAACTAAATAAATCTTTACCGGAAACGCAAGCGCGCCCTACCGCTTGGACACGATCGTCGGTAGAGGGGATGCAGCGAGGACTGGCGAAAGGACGGAGTGTTCGCTCACTTGAACTCCGACAGTCTCGGCAGACGCTCAGAAAACCAACGCACGTGTTTGTTTCTTGTAAAACCGTCGAGTGTTTTAAATAAAGTTATTTTGATTTAAATTCTGTTTCGCTCGAGTACCCACGACAGTGCCCACATCTAACTAAAACTATGTCGGATCACGAAGAAGACCCGATACTTCGCATCTCGGCCACCCATGATGCGACATCAGAACCGGGATTCACTCGAGCGGAAGAAAATACGGAGAATGGTACGATGACGTCACGGTGCGCTGAGAATTTACTTCGGCAACGGCGCCGGCGGTGGCGCGGCAGGCAGCTGTGCGGCAGGCGGCGGCGCGGCAGGCGGATGGCGGCGGCGCGGCAGGCGGCCGGACGGCGCGGCAGGCGTCCGGTGGTGCGGCAGGCGGACCAAGCAGTTGCGGGGCAGCGCCAGCAGCAGTGGCAAACAGCGAGCGACGCGACGCGTTGTAGTTTGCTTTGTGAGCAATCTCAGCAGTATGCTGATGAATTTGGTGAGTCGTACCCATTTTATTATGATTTTGGTGCCGAATGCTCTCTGATCGAAAATAATGTTTCGTCACAGTTCAGTGGCAAGCGTGTAAACAACATTGTAAATTGACCCGGGATAGGTCATGGTAATCTGTACCTTACAATTATTTTCTGAGGTTATGATTAACGATTAGAGATTTTATTTTATGTTGTACCGGATAGTTGTTTAGAAAATGATATTTCAATTGGCCTTGAGATTTTAGATCAAGGGTTTTAACGTTAGTATGACGTATGACGTGTGATAGTGTTGTTTTTGTGTCGTGAAAAGGTTGTTAGGTTATGTGATGTTTTAAATAAGCTCAAAAACGCTTCTATTTTCAAATTGATTTCAATACAGTTGAAACAGATGTTCGATTAGAATATCGTTCTCAATTAATTAATCTTTTGACAGAGTATTTATCTTTGTTTTCTAGTGCCGTTTCTAGATGCCGTATTAAGAATTACGACAAGACAGTTGCAAATTAGGCTTGTAGATTCTAGTCGAACGGTTAATCATCGTCCTTACACACTTAGTGCTTGTGAACGCGATGTTGTTACTGCTAAAGTTCGGGGATACCGTCCTGCTTCCTCTAACCAGGTATCATTAGACCAAGTTGTTCACCTTTTTCTAGTCCAGTGTTGCTCGTGAAAAAGAAAGATGGTTCAGATCGTTTGTGTGTCGACTACAAGGAACTGAACGACAACAATGTGTCAGATAGGTTTCCGTTGCCTTTCATAGAGGATCTTGTATCTAGGTTAGGTGATTCCACGAGATTCACGTGTCTTGATTTATGCTATCAGGCTATCATCATATTCCAGTGTATCCTGAGTCAATAGAGCATACTGCAGCGTCACACCTGATGGTCAGTGGTAGTATTTGATCATGCCGTACTGTTTGAAGAATGCGAGCTCAGTTTATCAACGTGCACTCGTGCAGTGATGAAAGCTTTAGGTGATATTGCTTATAGCTATGTTGTTACATACGTCGACGACATTTTAGTGATAGGGTCATCAGTGGAAGAGAGTTTGTGCTCGAGAAATTAACAAAAGCTGGTTTTTACCTGAATTTTGTAAAGTGTTCATTTCTTATGGGACGGGTTGAATATTTGGGTTTTGTTGTTGAGAATGGCCAAACCAAACCCAACTTAAATAAAATTACAGCGATGTTCAGACTTCCCCCACCTAAAACCATCACTCAGTTGAGACAGTTCATAGGGCTGGTCACTTATTTCAGACAATTTGTGCCACAGTTCTCAAAAATAATGGCTCTTCTGTTTTGTTTAACGAGTGGCAAGAATAAATAGGTCCATTGGTTGGGAACCGAGTCGTGAGGACGAATAGCTCGTCAGAAAATTATATCCTATTTAACCAGTTAGCCAGTTCTAGTTGTCAATCTTTGAACCTGCGCATGCAATCGAGTTACATACCGATGCCAGTGCTGAAGGATATGGTGCCATTTTTATTCAAAAAATTAACGGGAAACAACATGTAGTTGCTTATTACAGTCGTCGTACGTCCCCAGCCGAATCCAAATATCACTTGTTTGAATTGGAAACGTTAGCTGTCTTTAACGCCATAAAGCATTTTAGACATTATTTATTAGGTCGTAAGTTTACCGTTGTTACGGATTGCAGTTCTGTTAAAGCCTCCAAAAGCAAAACGGACTTGTCTCCGCGAGTTCACCGTTGGTGGGCCTACATGCAGTCATTTGAGTTTGACATTGTTTATCGTGAAGGCAGTAGGATGAGCCATGTAGACTTTCTTTCCAGAAATCCCCTCCCTACACCTAAAGTACCTTTTACTCGTGTCGAACAAAAGCGAGTCGATTTAGCTGAGCTTTCTAGCAACTGGTTGCAAGCTGAACAAGAAAAAGACGAAGAGATCAGTAAGATTGTGTCAGATCTTCGTAATGAAGTTTTTCCTGAGGAGACTCGTAAAACTTACGAAATTCGTAAGAATATTCTGTATCGCAAAATTCAACGTAACGGTCGCACTCAATGTCTTCCTATTGTACCTAGATCGCTTCGGTGGTCTGTGATTAATAACGTCCATGAATCTGTTATGCACTTAGGATGGGAGAAAACTCTCGAAAAGATTTATGAGCACTGTTGGTTTGAAGGCATGTCAAAATATGTGAGAAAATTTGTCGATAATTGCATCACTTGCAAAGTAGCGAAACCCCACTCGGGTAAAGTTCAAGCAGAACTTCACCCAATTCCTAAGATCAACATCCCATGGCATACAATTCTTATTGACGCTTTTGTCATCATAGATGTGTTTACCAAATTTGTGCTATTGAGTTTTGTTTAGCGTTGTTTGGTGCACCGAAACGCATAATAGCAGATCAAGGTCGTTGTTTCGCTAGCAAAGATTTTTCTAGTTTCTGCACTTCTAACAACATCGAGTTGCACTTGATAGCTACTGGAGGCAGTCGCGCAAACGGTCAGGTCGAAAGGGTAATGAGTACCCTAAAGGGTATGTTGACAGCTGTAGAGACTAGTCGTGACCGCTCTTGGCAGGACGCATTAGGAGAGGTTCAGCTGGCTATGAACTCTACTATTAATAGGGTGACTAAATCTAGCCCTCTCGAGTTGATGATTGGAAGGGAAGCGAGACCACTTAGTTTAGTGACCGCTGATGATGATTTGACTATAGTTAATTTAGATGAGATAAGAGAGCACGCGACACAGAACATTGAAAAGAATGCTAGATATGATAAAAATTGATTTGATCAATTAAGGCTCAGGTTTCTGAGTTAGTTGTTAATGATTATGTTTTAATTGAAAATGAGGAAAGGAATCGGACAAAATTAGATCCTAAATTCACAGGTCCATTTAACATTATTGATGTTAGACGGGGACAGATACTTACTGAAGGTTCTTGACTCTAAACGAACTTAGAAATACCCCCATGATCCTGTGAGGAAGATCCCCGATCACCAAGTTTCTCGAGAATTAGATGTCATAGTTGATGACAGTGGTAGTGAGACCAAATCCGATTAAGAATGGTTTGTACACTCATACTCGTAACTCTAGACCGCACCTCATGATTAACATGTGGCGATGGGTCTACAAAGAATCGTTGGTGCGATTCATGTCTGTGTTGGTGCACAGAGCGCTTTATGTGTTGTAGCACATTTTGCGATAGATCTTGTGAGTCGTTGGTGCGATTCATGTCTGTGTTGGTTCACAGAGCGCTTCATGTGTTGTAGCACATTTTGCGTTAGATCTTGTGAGTCGTTGGTGCGATTCATGTCTGTGTTGGTGCACAGAGCGCCTCATGTGTTGTAGCACGTTTTGCGCTAAATGATGTGAATCGTTGGTGCGATTCATGTCTGTGTTGGTGCACAGAGCGCTTCATGTGTTGTAGCATATGTGGTGGCAGATATTATGTAAAGAGTCGTTGGTGCGATTCTGGCCTGTGTTGGTGCACAGATTGCAATGAAAGTTTCAGGAGTTGAGTATGCATTGCTTATGAATTATTGTAAATAGTAACAGGATTGTTAGAATTACTTTGTTGTTAACTTGTTGATCGGACCTTCTCCAATGATTGATGTTGTGCAGGAAGCACTGTGTACGTAGCCTTAATAACAGGGCATTGTAAATCATGAAAGTTGATTATTGTACTTAGATTCAGAGGAAATAAAGTACCTGTAAGAATCAACCTTTTTCTCCATTGGCAGGATAGCCGAGCTAGATTACTCTCTGAGTATTTTGTCCACAGGTACTACACCCGAGGACGGGTGCTAGTCAGGAATGGCCGTGTCGTGGATTGATGGCGCCATAGTGCAACTGACAGCGCCACCTATTAGTTCGTTATGGAACTAAATAAATCTTTACCGGAAACGCAAGCGCGCCCTACCGCTTGGACACGATCGTCGGTAGAGGGGATGCAGCGAGGACTGGCGAAAGGACGGAGTGTTCGCTCACTTGAACTCCGACAGTCTCGGCAGACGCTCAGAAAACCAACGCACGTGTTTGTTTCTTGTAAAACCGTCGAGTGTTTTAAATAAAGTTATTTTGATTTAAATTCAGTTTCGCTCGAGTACCCACGACAGTGCCCACATCTAACTAAAACTATGTCGGATCACGAAGAAGACCCGATACTTCGCATCTCGGCCACCCATGATGCGACATATTTATATAAGTAAAAGCTTCCTCGAGATTTTTCAGAACATACTCATAATATAATTATTACCAATTACTCTGCCTTTCTCAGAAATTCCTTACCCTACAAACTTAAATAGGTAATTAACTCAACAAAGTTCCAGAGCATTTCCATTGCTTCCACGTGAGCCATTGCGTGTGAGTATGTTCAGTTCTCGCAAATAACAATTAATTAAAATAGAGTTTCTCCTCTACCTTGGAAATGTTTCAAACTAATAAAAATAGTGTTAGACGAGAGAAACTGTACTGCCTCGTTGGACAAGTAGTCGCAAGCTTGGCTGCTGAGTATTAGGTCCTGACTTTGATTCCCCAGTTGGGCAAATTGTTGTTGAGTTTTTTCATGAAGAATTTTTTAAAAGCAGCCTCGTAGTCTGGCTTTGTGCCTGGTTGATGGCAATAGGTTCGCCCCTATTTCATGGAATTTAAACATAGCTAGTGAAAGGTAGGTGTAAATACATACTATTTGGTACACTTCTGCCTAACCGTTTCAGGGACTGAGTCATTCCGAAAAACGTGGCAGAGTAGCAAACAGCCGCACGTATCGTTCAAAAGTTAAGTTATGCTTGCAGAGGTCGGTCTGCGAATGGGTGACTCTCCATCACATATCGAGCATCTCTGTGCCTGGAAACCATTGGTTCAAGCTATTATAAGTAGGTCTTTGTCACTCGTTAGAAGTGGTAGTTCAAACCCGAAAGTATGTCAACCTGTCTTAACAAAAGGTATCGTTTTATTAGTTACTAGGTTGTGGAGGTTGCCTATCTGACCCTGTCTCTCCTTGTAAAATATACATTTACCCGCATCAGGTTAGACTGGAAGCTGATCCCAAAATAGTTGGAGTAAGGCTTTGAGACGGACTGAACCTGTCCCTATTTTGAAAAGGTCCTTCGTAAGTTTATCCGTTTCTTAAGTTTCAGAATTGTGACATGCGTTCTCTAATTCGAAAAATTTTTCAGTCATAAATGTTATATTTTATTATATTTATGTACGTTTGATTTTGTCTTTATTAACTACTAGCTGTGCCCGCGACTTCGTTCGCGTGCTTGTCGGAAACTAAAATGCGTCGCTTAGATAAAAGTACATTTAATCATTGCCCTGCGTTAACTTACTGACGCTGTAGAAAATAAGAAGAGAGTAATGCAAAGTACTGACTATGTCTCATACTAAAGTTTAGATGGATGGGTGTTTGTTAATCAACCACGTCAGAACGGCCGAACGGATCTTGAAGAAATTTGAAACAGGTACATTATAGTCGACAGGCAGACAGATTGTCGTTGGCGCGTTCGTGTTCCACGCGCGCCTCAAAGATATGTCAGCAACAATTAAGGGGCCCCAAAGGGACGTCTGCCGGGGCTGAGGGTTGTCCGCAAGAGATACCACGGCCCCGAAACACAAAGGGCTAATAAGGAACGTGGGTGGTTTTTAGTCAGTAAAAGTCTGACACTTTCTTCCGCTCCGCCCAGAGCGGGATGAGTCATTTGATAATTTACGAACCACAAAAAAAGGGGGGATTAGAGGGTGTTTCGAGAGGGTACCTGTACCGAATCTGGGACATCGAATCTGAAATGGCCGCCACCTCCTTCTGCGAAGCAGTAATGCTAGCGAAAGAGGTGGCGGAACGTGAGAGGGAGACAACCTCTCGTCCCAGCCGACGCGGGAGACGCTCCGGGCATCGGGGGCCACGTGATGGCTTCCGGCCACCGTAGGCGCAGGCCTGTGAACGGTGAGTAACGGGCTAGTTAATCGTTCGTCCGTCCTATGACGATGGAGGCGCGTTCGTGTTCCACGCGCGTCTCAAAGAGATGTCAGCAGCATTGAAGGGCCCCCCAAGGACCGACACCCGTTGGGGCTGCGGGCTGTTCGAAAGAGATACCGCGGCCTCGACACATAGGGCTAACAACACACCACATCTATATGACGACATGTTGGCGCAATGGCTGGACGATTAACAGTAGCACAGCGTGTCGCAGGTTCGATTCCCACACGGTACATAAAAAAATATGTCGTGGGTTTTATCTAATTTTAATTTAGTTTAAAAAAAAATAGTATTTTAATACTGTGTAATTGGTAAATTTTTATTTGTTGACTATTCACGAAACATAATGTGTGTATGTTTACTATCATCGCGGTTCAGAAAATGACATCAAATGAATAACGCCATCTGTCGAAGACGAAGATAAACTGCTAAAAAAGAGCGATCAAACACTATAAGGTTTAGGCTATGTAGATTTTGAAAGCAGCGTCATTTAGACTTATATCTACGTACCTTTTGCTATCATAACTTTTTTAAAGTTATCTTGTGAAGGCATTTAGTAATAAGTACCATATTCGTTCAATAGATGTCGTTGCTTGTCTCATTCTTGACCATAACGATAAGTTCTTCTTGAAAACTATAAATTCATATATCTTTTGATAGAGAGCACCGATTACGATGAAACAAAGACTAAGTAATAGCCCAAGTTACGCACAATATTTATGTATAAAAGTTACCTACATTCGTTTCGTAAATTTGACGTGATGCTTAGTCATCGAAACAGACAAACAGACAAACAGATAAACAGACAAACAGACAAAAATTCCAAAAATGCTGGAAATGTGTTCTGTTGGTTATACTTTAATACCCTGACAATTTTTTTTTTAAATATTTTCGATGTACAAAAACGATTTCTCTACAGATTTATTATATGTATATATATATATATATAGATAGATTTGACCACATAAAAATAATCTTGTGTTGTGAGATCAATTTGTTTTTAACCAGCTGATCCCAGCGGCTTTGCCCGCGTCAAATTATACATTAAAACCTTCCTCAAGAACGACTCTATCCTTTGGTGAAAACAGCATGAAAATCGGTGCAGTAGTTTTTGAGTTTATCGCGAACAGACAGACGCGGTGGAGGACTTTGATTTATAATATGTTAGTGAAGGCAATGCAGCCTGGCTGGTTTTAGTCTGCGTTTTATTTTTACTTTATTTCGGTGGACATGTAAAGTCTAGTTCTTCTCTTGTATTTGTAAAAGCCAATGATAAATATATAGGCCATAACATGGTAAAAGAAAAATATACACATAATAATGTCGAAGTTGACTGAGATTTAGAAAACATCCCTAGTTCATATTTTGATAGCTACATTTTATTTAAAGCTTTACAACACCACTCGCTTACATCTAGGTCCTCAGCTTCTCCAAAACGTAAAAATACTCATTCTTTGTTGTCTTATATAAACTCGAAATGATGCGGAACATAAAATGATGTTAGACTGGTGTCAGAAAGCTCTCACGGTGACTTGTAAGAGTGAATTACATTGTTCTCTTCTAGTGCTGTACGTACAGTAGACTTCTAATTTTCTTTACCACGATGCGGGTGAATGTCACGTTGTTTTTTATATGGCAGTTATACAGTATGGTGCTGAGGAGCTCGTGGCTTAATAAGAACTGCCACTCTGGTCGATCTTTAGGTAAAGCTGTGCTTGCCTAGGTCAGTCTGTGGATGGGTGACCGCCCGACATACCGAGTTTCCTCCGTGCCTCGGAAAACACGTTAAGCTGTTGGGCCCGGCTGCCATATATAGATCTTTGGCCGTCGTTACAGGTAGTCAGTGACCTGAAATTCTGACATCCAGTCTTACCAAAGAGTATCGTATTACCTAGTATTAACTGGGTTGTGGAGGTCAGATAGGCAGTCGCTCCATGTAAAAAAACTGGTATTCAGCTGCATCCGGTTAGACTGGAAGCCGACCCTAACATAGTTGGGAAAAGGCTAGGCAGATGAGTTATACAGTATGGGATTTTTGTAATGCCGTTTTGCCTTGACTAAAATACTACTTTAGGCTAAAGACTGTTTGGTCCTTTTGTGATATGCATAGCGATGTGGTCTTGCCCCATAAACTATGGGGCACTTGATATCGTGTCCTGCCTTTTCCGTTACTTGCATATCACAGGAGCTGATGCAGGCTACTGAAAGTGCCAAACTTGTAGTCAAATTTTGAACCGACTCAATTTGAATAGGGCAGTTGACTGACTAAAAAAAATATGATTCTGTTTAGTCCGCCTGTTAGATTATCGAAAAATATTGAATACGTGTTTTTCGTCAAAATAAAACGTGTCAAAGATCGTGAGTGGGGGCTGGTGACGTCATTTTCTGGTAAAAAATGTACTGAATCATTGTATCGTCTTCATTTATTGTTTACGCGAAAAAAGAAAAAATACGTGTCCAATATTTTTTGGAAATCTAGCTGACGGACTAATTAGATTTTTTTAATCAACTACCCTACATCGACACGCTAAGAAGTAGAAAATAGCGTTCCTATCTGCCATTATTATGCAGCCTCAAAAATCAACCACGTACAGTTTTCATCTTGAGTTTTAATTCAGTTGGAATGGGTATTAATTGTTTGTTCTGTCATATATTTCTCAGTACAGTGTAGTAGCCACAGTGTCTGGTTTTGTGCTCGGTTGATGGCAATAAGGTCGCATCCTATTGCATAGGACTTAAACAAAACTGGCAATAAGTGGGTATACTAAAAGTATAATTCTGCGTATCGCTTCGGGGATCACAAACTTAATGTTCTGTCATGTTGTTAAAAGTGGCTTATACTTATGTAGTGTAAAGCATTTGCGAGGCCGACTGTACACTTCTAGTGTTCTAAGTATAGTTCTTATAGCTAGCGTGTTTGTTTGTGGTACTGAGAAACTAGACGACCGCGACGCGACGAATAATGTAACTACCAGGTATTTTAGAACTGCAAAGGAGTTTAGAAAATGGTTCAGGTTTAAACATTCTAACCCTTTGTTGCAGTGTGGTTTAACTACAGGTTTAGGTCTATTGTTCGGGGTACTTAAACAATACAAGTTAATCTAAGATTACTGTTAAACCAAGTTTCTGTGTTTACTGTTATAGTCGAGTGAATGAATGTTATAGTTTCTATACTACAAACCGAATTTTATTGGATACTAACTTTCAAGGCTTCTTGATTAATAGTTAACCTGTTGAACGTCCGCTAACATTGCTTGAATGTCTTATGATCCACCGGGTGCTCATAAGGACGCTCGAGGACTTAATACTAGTTTAACCTGTATATTTACTTGGTTTTCATATTATGGTACATGTTAATATTATGATTTAGAACCGTATGATAGAATGCCTATCGCCGATGATTGGAAAGGCACTGAAGCGGAAAACAATCTAAATAAGAACAAAGCAAAACAAAAGAATATGTTGCACTTTTAGGACTTTAAAACGAGTTCTCAGGAACGCATACCTACAATATTATTATGCTGTTCGTTTTAGAAAATGTATAGTTTATTGCCCACGCTACAACCTGGGTGTTTAGACAGGCAACATTGTGTATACCTCTATAATATTGCTTAACTGTGTTCCTTCTTATATTGCTCGTTTATAACAGCTGCCAGTTCCAACTTACTGACGATATAAAGGTAATAAAGTGTTCATAACGAGACAAGCATTAAAAGTGTTCATAAAACCTTGTTAAGTTGCAGTCTTCAGGTAAAGGTTACAATGTTATTTATAATGGAACGATAAACTGTGTTCTTCCATTAGTACTGCTATTCGTAAAGTACTGCCAGAATCACTACATATTACAAAACAAAGTCCTCCATCGCGTCTGTCTGTCTGTTCGCGGTAAACTCAAAAACTACAGCACCGATTTTCATGTTTTTTTTACCAATGGATAAAGTGGTTCTCGAAGAAGGTTTTAGTATATATATTTTTTTTCAAAATTCTACCCCTAAGTTAGTTAAATAGTGGATGAAAGTTATTTAACCCAAATGTTGACTGGTAGGGAATGCCTTGTGGCATTAAGTTTTACAATAAAGTTGTATTGTGCGACTGCTGAGCATGAGGTCCTGGTTTCAATTCCCGGGTCGGGCAAAGTGTTATTGGCTTTTTCCATCAGGAATTTATCAGTAACAGCTACGAAGTCTGGATGTGTGCCCGGTTGATGGCAATAGGCTCGCCCCCTATTACATGGGACTTAAACCTAACTGGCGAAATGTGGGTGTACTATTAGGTACACCTAAGTCTAACCCTTCGGAGATTACAGGCGTGGTGTTATGTTATGTTATGTGTGTTGTTTTGTTTTAAAATGGAACACTGAAGCAAAACACTTTGGTTTGATTGTTTCGCAAATCATGATATTATACATCTTCTGAACCTCGCGCCTTCCCATGAGAACAGGCTTTGCAGAAACAACGCAACTCATTGCACGTGTTATGATCCTTGAGGTGGCTGTACGTTCTCACCGAGACATTCCACGGCATTGCAAGTGTGTGTATGGCCGCTCGTGTAGCTAACTTTACGAGTGTTTGGTCAAAAGCGCTAATATGTGTACATGTAGCAATGTTAAGGAGAAATTTTCGCCTACTACATTGTTTTTTTTTTCATGTTACGTAAAGAAACTAACATTTTGGAATCCATATCAGACAGAAGATTATATTTATTTATTGGCCTCTATCTACATCTTAATAATACAAACAATAAGATACAGCATAGTGTACAATATGGTGCGATAGACACAACATGCAAAAAAAAGGTATATCTTAAAGTTGCATTCGTTATTTCACGAGAAACTCGCGTAAATACTTTGCCAAGTGTATAGATATTATTGTACGTGATTGTGCACCCTCGCACTCACCCTGCCTTGGATTGTCTCGGCATGAGCCAGCCTTTACAAACACGGGTTCCTACTCCTTGTGCTTCATCCTTACATTCCGTGTTATATACGAGCATAACTCGTACAGTCAGTGTCCAGCATTATCTGACCCCTCGCATAAACAAGAAGAGTGTAAGTGGCATGAGAAGAGGGGTCAGGTTATGCTGGGTACCGACTGTATTACGCATGTTCCACTACCCACATATAAATTAGTTAACAAGTTATTGTCAACGGGGCAATGTTTTGCTAGTTTGACCACGAACACGTCAATTCAAATAGAAGTACAATGTTCGAATTACTGATTACTACATTCTCTGACGTAAATTCTGTTCGGATTTGAATCGAAACAAATGCATCGAAATTAGGTATTTATGTTGACGAGCTTTCACAATGTCGTTTAAACATTTCAGTGTTAGTTAAATTCGTTGGTGGACGGAATTCAAATGGTTAGAATGTTGAGTTTATGTTACGTACAATAGGAAAATAGCGAACGAATTCTGTTGCAAATTGCAACTGAGTGACTATCTCAAACTACTAAGTACGTGTTTTCACGTGTGATCCTAGAGCAATTTTTTTCCATTACTTGTCAGTTGCACCTTTAACTGTCTTTTTAACCGACTTCCCAAAAGGAGGAGGTTCTCAATTCGGTATATTTTTTTTTATATGTACACCGATTACGCTGAGATTTATGATCCAATTTGCGTGATTCTTTTTCCGTTTGATGCGAAATAGTTGCCATTTGGTCTCATAAAATTTAACATATTTTGGCCTAGTACTTTTCATTTTATGAACATTTTTTGTAAATATTTGTATAGGATATTACAACTAAAAATGAAAAAATAAAAAAAACTTTTTTGCAACAAAGAAACAACCGAACTGATTTTTCTTTTGAAGTTTATTTTTCACTTTTTGACCGGATGGGGCGAGATTCAGCGGCCGAGTCGCCTACTAAGACTTTTTGAAGTCGGTTGTTTTTTTTGCAAAAAAGTTTTTTACAGACTGTACTTCGGTGAGTGTGCCCAAGTCACGAGCTCATTCCACCATCTCTCTTCTTCCATCGGATGTCCCGACATACTACGACGACATGCAAGTTATCACCCATACCTTGTCAATTTTCCACAAATTTGCACGAAGCAAGGAGTGAAATTGCCTGCCTGCGTCGGTGTTCCCAAGTTCATAACACCCTAATCTATTTAATGTACGAGTTAATTGGCTTTTTCTGGGTTAGCTCGTTCCATGGTGTGCTCATCTCTGTCCTCAGGACAAGATTGAGGTCAAAAGTAGGCCCATTTCATGTACATATTTGTATGTGAAATGGGCCTGTCACGAAAACGAATAAGACTTTTTTTTACCCGACTGCGGCGAAGCCCAAAAGAAGGGTTATGTGTTTGGCCTGTATGTATGTATGTCCGTTTCTTTGTTCCCTCATAACTTCTAAACGGAAGAACGGATTTGAATAAAAAATAAACGTCGTTTTATTCGTTTTGATGGCGCGAGTTTCACGGGCTACATTAAAAAGAAAACACAAGGAAAAATTTCGGATTTTGGGGGCCATAATATCGCGGAGTTAATTTTTTTTTTTTGTTTCCATTACCATCGAGTAGGGTATCAAACTGAAGGGTTTTAAAAGGAGTTAACAATAATAATTATACAACTGATGATATGTTCAAAAGAAATTCATAGTAACAAATCGTTTCGTAATCGTTCGTAAAAAAACTTAAAAACCCGACTGAAAAAAGTGAAAAACAAAAAACAAACACATTTTAAATTAAACAAAACTTGTAAGCAGGTGGGGTCCATTCTATTTTCGTAATTTTAGATTCAAATGGACCCCGCCTGCTTCCAAGTTTTGTTTAATTTAAAATGTGCTAGTTTTTTGCTTTTCAGTTTTTTTGTGTATTGTGTACTTTGAGTTGTGTTTTATCTGTTAGATTCTATGTTTAAGTTGAAGAGATATATCCGAAACGCTAAATCAGAAACACTAAATAAAATATCGGGGAAAGAAAATGTTGTTATTCTTCTGGAACATTCAATATAGTTAATTTTATTCATCCTATAATCTTCCAGGATCTCTTTTCCTTCGTAAAAAGACTTGAATAGAACAAAATTCCGACTTGTACAGACACTTAAGCTACTACAATCTGTCCAATTATTGGTACACAAAGGAGTTTAATATGTCTTACCTTGTTATTGAGTGAATTTATTCCGGACGTAAACTTGTAAGTGTGAGGTTCTATAAGCATCTGTCTAGCCTCGGTGTTCCTCGCATGATTGTACACTCTCAGACTCACCCTACCTTGGAATGTCTCAGTGAGGGTGTATAGCTTGGCTGCGGGTTGTTTGCAAGAGATACCGCGGCCTCAACATGAAGGGCTAAGAAGGAACATGGGTGGTTTTTAGTCAGTAGAAGTCTGACACTCCCTTTCGCTCTAGCCAAGAGTGAGAGGGGTTATTTCATGATTTTCCACCCGGAAAAAAAAGGGTGTATAGCTTGCCTTGTAGCTGCTAGGATGAAATAGAACTCGGCTGGTCACATCTGCCACATGTTGGAGGAGCAATGGTCAAAAATACCACTGAGTGGTTACTAAATAGCAGAAAATGTCAACGCAACAGGCCCAAAAAAATATAGCGGGATGAGCTGCATTTTTTTTGTTGTTCTGTTATAAGTTACACTTTTTATTTGGGACAAGCCCGCCACACTATTCCCAAACCACTGTAACTCCTGTAAGCCAGAATCAACAGTGGCGATCACAAGAAAAGCGCCGACAATGAAGCCCGACGAAGTCCCAGAGAAACGATTAAACTGTCTCGGATCCCGCAACGATATTAATCAGAAAATAATAGCGGAGGAGTAGGAAAAACATAATTTCCACTTCCCTCCATATCACTATATATGTATAATATGTTGAACTTGTGGCATGTGCCAAATAAACATGTTTTTTTCTTTTCTTTCCGCTAGCCTTAAATCTAGATCTGCACTAAAAATAGCATCACCCCGAAAATAATATAAAAGCGAAACAACATTTCCACAGAAACTGGACGTAACTTTAATAGAATAACCGTCGGCCCACCCGAGGCGCGAATTGCAATGTCTCTGGATTGGAGGTAGGTATTCCACTCAGACTTGCCGGAAAGAGAATGACATTAGCGCCATTTTCTAGGTGAATATGTAGGAGATTATCGCCGGAAAATAGTGCGGTTTCAGGTGAGATTTGAAATAATAAGCAGTGATCTTCGTACGTGACTGCTATAATACAGAGCAATTTAGCAGTACTAGAGAGTAAGAGATACATTAATTTACATACGACATGAAGAAGGCCTTTAGCAGAAACCTCTAAAAAGCAGTTGGCTTCACTTCATCTCAGTTTTAGCACCAGATCCCGAAACGAGGTGATACGTACATAGGCCTCCTCAATGGCACGCCATTCGACCCGATTCTCAGCAACTCTCATAACATCTGCTAACAGCCACCCTGCGAAGACTGTTGCTCCACCGAGTCTGAGTGAAGAACATGATGTCTACCCCAACTTTCATCGTTTCTACGGCTAATATGCTCGGCCCATTGCCACTTTAACTTACTTATTCTGTTACGTTTTTAGGGGTATGAGGAACAGGATACCCGATGAAGCCGTGGTTGCTGGCTGACGGTATGACTCGCTGCTCGAAGGCTTGCGGAAGTGATGATGACGTTTGAAGTAGCTGCACGAAGGCTGCGCTGACGATCATGCTCGGGGTCACCAGTGTTCCTCAAAGTTCCTCATACCCTATAGAAAAAGGAGGATCCTCCGACCAGACGGGCAGTTAGCCCACCAGACACAACACCCGTCTGGTCGGAGGATCCTCCCTTTTCTATGGGGGATGAGGAACTTTACACCCTGTTTCATTATACCCCCCAAACGTTCTATATCTGCTATGTCGACAACTCTGGTTTTCTGTCGGATCACTTCGTTCTATATGCGATCTCTCAGAGAGACTCCAAGTATAGCAAACTCGGGTCCGTTAGAAATAAACGATAAAATCGGCTCCAATTGAAATGAAGACGATCCGTTCCACAAATTAAAACACTAATTAATTTTCATTAAATCGGAACACTTTATTCGAAGGAAACGTATTTTTAATAAAATCCCAGACGCCATAAAAATATTAAATGTCGCACAATTTAAAAAACGAATGAAATCATTTCTAATTGATAAATGTTATTACACCGTTGACCAATATTTAAATGACGAATTAATTTGATTTACTGTTTTATTACATGACTTGGCGTTTATAATTAATTAATTTTGATAATTCTTATTTGCTGACATTTATAATTTTTTTTCATGACTTTTTGTACTACGTATTTAAATTAATTTTAGTTTGACAATGATTGTAATATTGCTGACATATTATTTCTTTTTCGTGCGACTTTTTGTAGTATTTCATTTCAAATTCGACAAATTGTATTGTATTTTATGAGTTTTTGAATTTTTATAATTAATTTGAATGAATTGGATAATGTGGACTTTAGCGACACTTTATTAAGAGCACTATTTTGTATGCCTTGGGGCGGAGCATAGGCTGGACTAAACATTGTTTTTTTTATTTGAACATCATATTTTGTACCCTGTGTTCACAAAATCAATAAATGAATTTGAATTTGAATTTGAAAATGAACGTTTACCTATGAAAAATATAAAAATATTATCTTCATTAAATTAACTATATTTTATGGAAATATAAATTATTTTCCCTGAAGCTATTGCTGATGGTAATAACTTTGCTTCTGTTATTTTTTTCAACGTAATTAATTTTATGTACGTGCTCAACACTTAATGAAAACTTTTCACATTAATTATTTTAGCTAGTAGATAAATTAATAGAATTATGTTTGCATATTTTCGCTGTCCTATCATACATCTGTCTTACTATGTAAGCATGTGTGGTGTAACTCTTAATGATAAATTAAGGAATAAGGTTATATTCCTCAATTTAGCTTTACGTTGCAGTTTAAAAATGGATGACTGTTGTGACAAAAATTTAGAAGAGTATGCTTAAGTAGTTTTTTTATGTTGAGAGGATGAGTAAAAGTTGAATAACGAATTTACAAGACAGACGTGAGTGGCAACGCCGGGAGCTGACGCCCTAGAAAGACATACAGTGACCTTATTGGTGATGTTCTTCAGAAAGGACAGGTGCGTAGTACTCGCAGCCGGCGTGCGTGTATGATAAGATGTATGAATATGGATGAGACAAAAGGAGTATGCAAGGATCGTAGCAGAGTCGCGTTCTGTGGTTTCAGCTTTTCCCATCGACCCCCATGGGAAAAGGACGAGAGTTTATTTATGTATGTGTCTATATTTTAAGCCATAGATTTTTTGTGAATAGACAATCGACCCTATTATTTCTGTTTCTTAGCTATTGAACAAGGCATTATTCCAATGCTGCGCGTCACAGAATAAAACACCAGTGTTTGGTGTTCATTCTGATGGCCTCTCCAAAAACACACGGTGGGGTCGTATTGCATATAAAGGGTATAAAAGTACCCTTAACGCAAACGAAAGGCACTTGTTCTCCTCACCACTGTGATCATATTTTTGTTCTAGACCATATCTGGGAACCCCTTAGTTACGGAGATATTGGGGGTTAAATTTCCAAATTTTTCACAGTTGTTTTTGTAAATACTAGCTTTTCAGGTTATAACTTTACTTAAATTACCTCCATGACCCGTTTACTATTCTAAGCATCCACTAACACAATGTTTTAAGAGTGCTACATTGAGTTTTACCGTAAAATGTGATTTTGCCCTAAAAAAAAAATCGGCTCGCGGCAAAAAAAAATGCGTAGGGGTACTTACTTTGATGTACAGAATGCTTGGTTAACGGCTGTGTGATGGGTTGATTTACACCCTGTATGTATATTAGCTAGTATCGTACTAATAGGCAATTATCTAGTAAAGCTGTAAAAACAAACACATTTTTATCTAACTCTGTAATAGACAGCTACTATCTTTCATACTTAATCGTATGTCCCGAACTCACCACGTAACCAAAAACGAGGGTATTATTACCAAAGCCGAAGAGAATTTATCACTTTACACATGACTAGCCATAACCTATCTGTCGGTCTCAATATGAGCCGAATGACCGTTTTATTACTTGTTTACGACTATATTTATGGCGCCGTAAATATGTATTGATATGTTGACACATATAATATGGTGACGAACAAGGAAGTATGGGTAGGGTAGATGATCAAGTGTGAGTTACGCACGTTCAAGTTGTGCATTTTGAATGGTGGGAAATGGCCGCTAATGTGTTAAAAAGTGGTCAAGTATTTCTAAATTTTTCAGTAATTAATCGATAGTTTAACTCCAGAGTACTCCAGAGAGCAGCGGTGGCCAAGTAGTGGCGGCCCCGACTTAGAACAGTAAGTCATGGGTTCGAACCCAGACATTCACATCACTTTGTGTAATTTATTTTATCTGCACTGCTCTCAAAAATGGTGACAGAAAACATCGTGAGGAAACCGGCATGTCCTCAAACCTAAAACATCTACCAATCCGCACTGGGCCCGCGTGGTAGATGATAGGTCATTCCTTCTCAAAGAGAGAAAAAAGCTCGACATTTGGGTACCTCACGAGCTCACTAAAAGAAACCTAATGAACCGGGTACTCATTTGTGATTCTTTATTACGACGTAATGAAACCGAACCATTTTTGAAGAAGCTGATAACTGGTGATGAAAAGTGGATCACGTACGACAAGAACGTGCGAAAAAGGTCGTGGTCAAAGGCCAGTCAGGATTCACAGATTGTGGCGAAACCCGGGTTAACTCGCAACAAGGTGATGCTGTGTGTGTGGTGGGATTGGAAGGGCATTATTCATTATGAGCTGTTACCATTAGGCAGGACCATCGATTCTGAACTCTACTGCGAACAACTGATGAGATTAAAGCAAGAAGTTGAGAGAAAGCGGCCGGAATTAATCAACAGAAGGGATGTGGTTTTTCATCATGATAACGCTAGACCTCACACATCTTTAGCCACTCAGCAAAAATTAAGAGAGTTTGGCTGGGAGGTGTTAATGCATCCGCCGTATAGTCCTGACCTTACACCTTCAGATTTCCACCTGTTTCGGTCTCTTCAGAATTCTTTAGGCAGTGTCAGGTTTACATCACGAGAGGACTGCCAAAACCGGGTACGTATTTGAATATCGAAGATTAAAATACCTACGCTTAAAACATCGATGTTCAAAACATCGAAAATGGAAATATCGAACGATCATAAAACCGAAACATAAAATATCGAAAGTTTATATTATCGAATGGTTAAATAACCTACGTCCAAAACATCTAAAATCTAAATATCTACAAAAGCTACATCGAAATACAGATTATCGAATGTCCTAAATATCGAAGTACAAACTATCGAACGTCCTAATCGATGGGTACATATATTATTTGAACATCGAAAAATTATTTTTGATGTAAGTAGTATGAGTGGAAAAAGGTTGCTTCTGCAACGTCTCCGGCGCTACGGGAAGTGCAACCCCTTCGCCCTTGCGTAACAAAGGATAGGCACCCATGTTCACCTCCGCAGCTTCGGCTTGCTGGTCGCCTCCGGCGACCAGCCTCAGCCGCTACGGCTCCCACGGGTGCCTATGCTTTGTTACAGCGAGCGGGGGTTGCCCTCCCTTTGCGCCTCCGGATTTTTATATACACTCTAGGGGTAACAGCCAAAAGACTACGTAAATTCGGGGTACCCTAATTCGGTTTTGAAACAATTTCGACCTATTTTATCCATGAAAGTCAGTGTCCAGTGTACAAGCATAGGTCAATCGTGAAGGTATTATTTAGGTCTTTAAATTAAAATATATTTTTGAAAGTCAATATGTTGTGCTACTAAAGTTAGTGACAGAAACGTATCGCTGCAAAATCGACTCCACTTAGTCTTGTATGCCCTACCCCTAGAGTGTAATTTAGAATCGCGTAGGCGCGGAGGGGCGCGGCAGCCCGCGAGCTGAGGAGCAGGTGGTTTTAACGCCTGCCGCCGCAGCTGAGGCTGGCCGGCGAAGCCGGCCAAGAAGCCGAAGCTGCGATGGTGAGCGTTTAGATCATCTGCGACGTTAAGCTCGCGTGGGACTGCCGGAGCCCTGCAGCGCCGGAGCCGTGACAGAAACCATGCTTGCTTGCATGTTGCATGATTGCTGCAAGCTTGTTTGCTAGATGGTAATCAGTTACTAGGTGGGTTACAAAAAAAAAACAAGGAAAACCTCATGTAATGTAGGTACTTTAATTATTTTTACATAATAAAAACCCAAAATAAAACACGTTTGTACGCAAATGTACAATATAACCACTGCGATATTTTTTTTGTTCTAGACCATACCTGGGAACCCCCTAGTTACGGAGATATTGGGGGTCAAAGTTAAAAATTTTTCCCCAAAAAAAAACGTTTTCTAGCAAAAATTTTTGCGTAGGGGTACTTAGTTTGATGTACAGAATGGGTTGATTTACACCCTGTATAATTTTTTTTCGGTATTTTAACTAGTAGGTATTTTGAACGTAGATATTATGAACTTAGGCATAATGTCATTCGATATTTTGAATCATTCGAAATTTTAATCATTACGAATTTTAATTTTCGATGTTTTAAGCGTAGGTATAACAATTTTCGACATTTTGATACAATCGATATTTAAATTTTCGATGTTTTGAACATCGATATTTTAAGCGTAGGTATTTTAATCTTCGATATTCAAATACGTACCCCCAAAACCACTTGTCGCGGTACCTATTTTGACCAGAAGTCCCCAAATTTCTATAGTAATGGGATCATGTCCCTACCTACAAGATGGCAAAAAGTTATCGAACAAAATGGTACCTACATACTTTAGTTAAATGTAAATAAACTATATTTAAAAATGTTTTGAATTTTCTTAAAAAATGCGAAGAAAATTTTTCCCCAACCTATTATTTATTTGATATTAGTCCTTTATAAATAATTTATATCACCAATTTCGGTTTGAACTTTAAAACAACAAATATTTCGCTGTTTTCATTTTAATTCTTAAAATAATACTTAAATAAACTAACATATTTATCACTTAATGGTGCAATCCATCCAATTTATATGCATTGCTGAGTATTAAAATTTTTACACTTGAAACGTCACAAATTCATGATTATTTATTAGTTGCGAAGATCACGCCGGGCAAAATTTGTATAAAGGAATAAACACATGTCATATTAAGTATAATTTAACAGCTTAGTATTATATCGCAATCATATCTATCTTGACACAGCCAGAAGGCGACGCGGTACACCCCTCGTGAGACAGTGGAACGTCGAATTATTTGATTCGGTGATGATATAATAATACACCTACTCAATTATGTGTCTTGTTTTCAAATATTTTATGAAAATATTGCGACCACTAGGCCAACAACCAACCGTTTTTTTTTTGGCGGGTGGAAAATCATCAAATAACCCCTCCCGCTCTTGGGCAGAGCGAAAGAGAGTGTCAGACTTCTACTGACTAAAAAGCACCCATGTTTCTTCTTACCCCTTTATGTCGAGACCGCGGTATCTCCTGCGAACAACCCGCAGCCCCGACGGGCGTCGGCCCTTGCGGGCCCCTTCCATGTTGCTAACATCTCTTTGAGGCGCGCGTGGAACACGAACGCGCCGTCTACACGGCCTGTCGTCGTCATAAAACGGACGGACGGCGAGCTAGCGTCTACGGTGGCCGGAAGCCATCACGTGGCGTCCGACAACCAACCTTACTCATTGATCTTTGGTCGCAAGCTCGACTTCTGAACATGTGGTCCTAGATTCGGTCGGCAAAGCGTTATTGGGTTTTTACATCTGTTTTTCTCAGTAGTAGCCACAGAATCTGGATTTGCGCCCGGTTTATGGCTATAGGCACGCCTCTATTAGAGGACTTGAACATGTGACAATGGGGCTTACACATATTCGAAATATTGTGTGCATAAATTAACTTCGCACCTTTGCCTAACCGTTGTATAAATGTTCCAGTCTTCAAGCATTAAAACTAAGATCTTAATCGCACAAACTAAAGTAATTACTCAACTAGATCCCCGTTAATCTTAATTACTCAGTACCACGTAAAGAAAGTGTAACGTACCTATCAACGGGTACCGGAATGGCAACACGTTCGCTCTGAATATATTGTGCTGTCACTCGAGTGTCGTGTTTGTTCAAGTGTGGGTTAAGGGATAAGGGAGTAGCGGGGTTATTAAATAAACTCACATTTAAACATACCACCACGCTTGTAATGCCCGAATGCTTCGGCAGAGGTGTACCTGGTAGTACACCCACATTTCGCCAATAGGGATGTTTACTGACTAAAAAAAATATGATTCTAATTAGTCCGTCTGTTAGATTATCGAAAAATATTGGATACGTATTTTTTGTTTTATCAAATCAATAAAAAATGACGAAGATTTGAGTGGAGGGTTGTGACGTCACTCACCGGTAAAAAATGTCATACTAATGTATTAGAATATGACGTCACTCGAGTTATCAAAGCACTGTATCGTCTTCATTGTTTCTTTACGTAAAAAAAAAAAATACGTGTCCAATATTTTTTGGAAATCTATCTGACGGACTAATTAGATTTTTTTAGTTAACTACCTTATTGTGCTTAAGTCACATGTACCGGGCGAGCATATTGTATTCAAACAAATCCAGACGTTGCTAAGAAAGTTTTACCTACCTGGTGCTCAATTGTGACAAAAGTGATAGCTCCCACTTCATCATCTCATATCTCCTCTCTCTTACTTTTTTATGATCTATGTTGTGTCCGACATGGTCCAAAATTGAGACTGATGTTTCCCTATCAACTGTATATATTATGGTACGCAATAAAGAATTGAGAATTGAATCATCATCTTCCTACCATTGTCCCATGCCACGTGGGGTCGTTGCAACACCAATTTTGCTTCCATTCTCCTCTGCCACCCGTCACACTATAATATACTCCTTTTTTTTCATTAAAATTTTCTCTTACAATCCATCCATCGTTTCTTTGGTCTTTCTCTCCCTCTCCACCTATCAACATTTATGACTCCACTTATATTGTTATACTATGAACTGCATACTGAACTGGAAATCTACTAAAACAATTTGGTTTGTGTAATAAAATAATTATTGAGATTTATTTTTCCATTTAATTTAAGTCAGAACGATTGCTAACATAAAATCACGGCATTTGAAGGAAACAAATAAAATCATTTGCGTGAAATTGTAAGTTATCAGCAAGGAGGTACAAATTCTCATTTAAAACGCGTCCGCTTACAACTTAGTCCACACACCCACTCACGAAAACAAACAAATTTAAACGTTATGACTATTATAATAGAACTTTCTACGCCGTTATGTGTGTATGAACATAGCTAGACTCTATTTGTTAATCCTTTGTGGAGCTCACTAACATTATTATGAGAGATCTGAACTAGCTAATGAAGTCACGACTGTTTGTGATAATTTATGGGTGGTTTAAGTACCTACTGTCTTTGAACGTTACTGACTAGAGTGCTTGTATAAAGCTCCACCCACACTTCTATCAGATAAGGAAAGGTTAAACGTTTGACAACCTCCTACGTTGGACTACGAGACGCATACCACAAAAAAAAACTATCAGATAAACTTATATAGAAAAAAAATATTTTTCATTTATATTATTTTAATTTCTCGTCCAATACCTAAGTCCTTTTTATTAGGGCCCCGTACCTGAAGGTAAACCAACGGGTTTCTATAACTAAGCCTCCGCCATCCGTCCATCTGTCCTTCCGTCTGTCTGTCAGCGGGCTGTATCTAATGATCCTCAAAAGGTAAATAGTTGACTTTTTTATAGAATATGCAATGGGTACTAACAAAAAACAAAAAAAATATTACCGGTGAGTGACGTCACAAACCACCACCAAAACCCACTCAAATCTTTGACGCGTTTTATCTTCGTCAATTTTTATTAATTTGAAAAATCAAAAAATACATATCCAATATTTTTCGATAATCTAACAGACGGATTAATTAGGATCATATTTTTTTTAGTCAGTTAACATCCCTATTCTATTGGCGCTATAACAACAAAAATAGAAGAAAATCCCGCCTTATTTTCTAATTTATTGATTGTTATACCTACTACGATGATACAGAACCCATCATATTAGTCCAGTGCAAAAAAACAACTTGAAATAAAAATAGCGCTCAATATTCCGACTTTAATAAAGTTACGTCAAAAAATACATTTATCCACTTTTAAAATTTTAAACGTAACGCTGGTCACTTCAAACCACGCAATCAAACCGAAAATTAATACAGCAACACTCAATCTATCAAAACCAAAATTAATTATTATAGTAAAGCAGCCTGAACGACCGCGACGTTTAATTAAGCTGAAACGTTCAGATTGACCGCGACAACAAAGGGGCTAGAATAGGCCCGCCAATACAACTGCCCGTCTGTCCGCAACTATTGTCCGTCAGATGATGTGATGACGTCACATCAAATGATTAGATTGCGACCAAATAATGGGACAGCTGATATTCCGCTGTGATGTGTGAGTAATTGTAGTGTAGATGTTTGATAGTGTGTGATTGGGACTAGATTGCTTGGAATGATACTAGATTATCGTGTTATGATGGGTAGTATTGTTATTGTTCTATGTTATGGTGGAAGCGACAGAGTAGCCCGCGAAATTTAATTTTTTATTATATTTTGTACAATTTGCAGGTCAGTGTTAAGTGGAAATAATGTTTTTTTTTTTAAGGTTGGGCAGCAGACAGCACCCACCGTACGACGTCCCGCCACCCCTGCTTGCTGGCCGTCAATCGGGCACATTCGTGCACGGCAGCGCCTATCGCAGCCATCACCTGGTCCGTCCATCGCATCGGGGATCTTCCCCTTGGCCTTGTGCCCTCGACTTTTTCTTGCACGACAAGACGTTCTATGGAGTCGTTTCCACGCCGACTAATATGCCCAAAGAATTTCAGGATCCGACTGCGCACTTGAGTGAATAGGCGCTCTTTTATGCTAAGCTCATCAAGGATGGAGGCGTTTGTTCGGAACTCGGTCCAAGAGACCCCGAGCATCTTCCTCCAACACATTTCATTTACCATAATCCAATGATCACCACTCTCATCGAGCACCAAGAGTTATCAATAATCAATAAATTGACTTTACTACTAACCTGAACAGAGACCTCTCAATTCCAAACGTACCCATAATACTTTTACGTAACTTTCCTACATTAACCAGGATTTCGGTAAAGCTAATTATAATGAAGGCGGCAAGCCAAAGAGCTTAAAACTAAAATAACTGCCACGTAGGGTAACTAAATATTTCACGCAGTTATAAGTTTGTTGCAAAACTATTTCAAAAAGGTTTTTGCATGCCTACCCTTGTTCGGAGACAGCAATTTCGCTAAAAGGGTCACCACTTTAGTGCCCTAACATTTTTTAGATTAAAAATGCGTGTCTTTAGGGGAAATATAGTAAAGGTCCTTTTCTCGCTTCGTCTATTTGAAGATTTAGCAGTAGTTTTCGGTGGTGGCAATTTTTTTAGTCTGATTTATTACAAACTAGCTGTTGTCTGCAATTTTCGGCCTCCACTTTCTTCTTCCAAAGGTCTCTGTTTTGAAAATATTATAGTATAGAAACATTACTACTCCATTTTAATCTGATTATGTTAAACATTTCTTGAGTTTTATTTACACAAAACCCTTTTTTTTTTACTAAAACTAACCTAGTAACACCTTATACCATTAGTCATCTGTCAGTAAAGATTCACTCAAAATTGGTCGAGCCGTTTCGGTGGTTAACCGGATCAAACAACCAGACCGAGACAAAAATATGTGAATATGATAAAGGTACGATATTTATTATTATAGATAATCATTAAGTGATTTAAATGTCCTTTAGTGTACTAGTTGGAACAGCATCTGCTGAACGTGAGGTGCTGAGTTCAGTTCACTGGTCGGCCTAAATGTGTTTAGGGTATTGACCACTTGCCCGTATGGTGTCGTACGTAAAGAATAGCACCATCCCATATTTCGCGTGGGTATCGTAAGACGCGACTAAAGGACTTACCAGAGAATGGGCAGCAGCGTTCTCTGTGTCTTCGTAACAACCATACTGCGATCGCCAACCCGCCTGCCAAGCGTGGCGATTATGGCAAATCCCCTCCTTCTGGGGGAGGCCTATGTCCAGCAGTGGACGTTTACGGCTGAACTGATGATGATGATGACAACTAGACCGTAAATTTTATTACAAAAGACTCCATGTTAAAAAAATTGTGAACAACACTAAACTCTTTTTCCTTACTATTTTTGGTAGGTGCAGCATGTCTACCATACCTACATTACTTTTACCGTCACCTGCTTTCGTAAATAATGTGAACTGAAATGATTCTTTATCAGATCTTCCGATAAAACCAACCAAGATTCTAGAAACTGAAAGTCAAACCCTAATGAAATAAAAGCCTACCAACGGAGCATTCCAAAACTCCAATCAAACAGAAGTAAAGAAAACCAATCAACAGCGCGCACTCGAGGCCTCAAATAGGCGATTTATTGCCAAATTGAGGCCACAATAGGCCGGAAGAAAGGCCGAGATGAAAGGATAGTTTATCAGCGGGTCCATTATTGTTGGACATCCATTGTAAGATGGGCGCTCCGCTTGTTTTGTTACTTAATTTAATTTGTTGCGGAAGGGTACCTTGTGGAAACGTGGAAAAAATGCTCTTTTTTTCTATTGCTGTAATGTATTATGCTTTTAATATTATTGAATGGGTTCGTGTAGTCTTCTTAGTTTTTTTTACTATTGTTTGGTGAAAGGATTGGTGTTCAGTTTTTACTTTGTTAAAAAGTCAATCAACGTATTTGATTGCAGATTAGTTTTGATCGAATGGATACCGTATACGCCGATTCATTTTGTATTTTGGTACAAATAAACTTTTTTATTACGTCACTTTTTATTGCAGCTCGATATGAATTCGATGTTTCCAACCGATTGAGATATCAAAGTCTTCACATCAACCTATTTCGCGAGTATAATATACGTGTAAATAGCTTAATTTTACACTTGAATTAAGCATAATAGATTGGAGCTCGTGGATATATTTAAAACAGTCGCTTAGGTTGATTAAGCCACACTTTTTTTCTTTTTTTTATAAAACGTTGCCCCACACTAGGAATTTCTCCTGTATCGTGGGTACGTTTACAAACATTTAAACTCACATACACAAATACCTAGACCCGGAACAACTATCTGTAGGTGATACAAATATTTGTTCCGTGCGGGGATCGAACCAGCGACACGCAGTGCAGCAGTCCATTGCTTGAGCCACTGCGCCAACAATGCCGTCAAAAAACACTACGTTAGGTAAAACCATTACATACCGAATTTCCTTCGTGTCTCGGAAAGCACGTTACGCTTTTGGTCCCGTTACATATCATTTGCAGATCTTTGACAGAAAGTCAGTGGCTCAAAGTATTCAGCTGCATTTGGTTAGACTAGAAGCCGAACCCAACATAGTAAAGAAATGGCAAAGCAGATGATGAGATTGTCGGGGCTGCGGGTTGTTCGCAAGAAATACCGCGGCCTCGACATAAAGGGCTAAGAAGGAACATGGCTGGTTTTCAGTCAGTAGAAGTCTGACACTCCCTTTCGCTCTGCCCAGAGCGGGAGGAGTTATTTGATGATTTCCCAAACACCAAAAAAAAAGACGTGTGGCACTCGGAGACTGCCGCGGTAAAGCTATTGCATAGCATTTTTTATCAACTTATGCAATTATAATTATTTATTTATTTTATTAATGCAGTATTTTTTTTCCTTTGTTATTTTTTCTTTGATATTAATTCAAGTTACACTTTGAGCGTGGTGACCGATAAAGAAATATTTTTTTTTTTCTTTTATTAAATAAATGAGTGTTAGGTTTTTTTCGTTACGGAATTTCTGGATTCGGCCCCCACGCTCAAGGCCCGCGATAGAAGCTATGCAATAGCTTAAAAAAAAATGATGATGAGATTGTTATAATTCTGTATCAAAAAACACACAAAAAACGTATTTTGCATAAGTAAATCGTGCAGTAAGTTTATTTAAACTCTCAACCTATCGATTCCCTGTCGAGACAGGAGTAAAAGATGGCCACTGTCGCTTAAGAAATAAATGTTTACACATACGAAAAAAATGCTTACACTTCGAATTGAATAATAGGGCTCAATAAGGGTTTGAAATTGGGGAAAAAGGGCATGCTGCGAGGGTCGGGGCTACTTGACAGCTTTCGGAAGAAGAAATATATTGAAACATATATTTTTAGACGCAAAAATGATGGTTTTGTTCGATATTATTATCTGAAAAATTGAAGACTTTCATTACCTTTTATAAACACCAGAGTGATTATAGCATTGAAAATAAAATGTAATAACAGCGTGTTTAATTTTATTTATGGTTAAATATAGGACTAGAAATAGGGAAGTGTGGAAAAAGCAGTCATGTTGCGCCGATCCCAAATGAATTGGGATAAGGCCAGGAGAATGATGATGATGATAATGTAGGATTATGAGTCGGATGTGGATACGGAGTCTGGTTTTGTGCCCGGTTGATGTCTATAAGCTCGCCCCATTTTACATGGGACTCACATTTAACTGGCGATTTGTCAGTGTACTATTAGGTACCTACATCTCTGCCTCACCCTTTGGGAACTACAGCCGTGAGTTTTTGTTCACTAATAGGTACCATTCTGCCCAGCCTATCAGGGATTACAGGCGTGATGTTATGTTATGTATAAATGAAAAAAAGAAAAGAGATCCAGGAAGCTACAAAACATTAATTAACTAATATTTTCAACGTTTTATGCCAGTTACCAACAAACATGTGGTTCACCAAGGCTTAAGTATAAACGAACCAAAAACAAAACAACTCAACGGACTAAAATACAGCCCAATTTACAAGCTTAACTCACAAAATAATTATCAGCCAAGTACACACCGTGCACAAACAGACTGATCCAGCTGAACCACTTAACCACCCAATTAATGGGACACCCGCCCAAATTGCTTGAATTTTTCAGGCCACACAGGCCACATCGCGTCGTGGAACATTCACCCACTGATTTATGCGACGATCCACTGCTTGATAAACTGCTGTCTGATGGTAGTGAAATATGGGGTGAAATGTGAGGGTTATGTGACCACGTACAGCATGTGGCTTGCTTCGTTGGTCTAGTAGTTGCAAATTTGACTGCCGAGCTTGAGGTTCTGGGTTCGATTGCTAGGGCGGGCAAAGTAATATTGGGTGTTTTGATCAGGAATTTACGGAAACCACAGTCTGGATTTGTGCCCGGTTGACGGCAACAGGCTCGCCCTTATTACATTGAACTTATACAAAACAGGCAAACTAAGAGGTACTCCTCTGCCTAAACCTTTAAGGATTATAGGCGTTATGTTATGTCAAGTTCAACGGTGTGTATTTCAAATTCATTTAGGAATCGTAATCCCTAAATTAATTTGAAATACGTTCAACCCACAGATAAAATTAATCAGATTGATGACCTCAAAAATATGACCACACATTTATGTCACACGCTGTATACGACCCGGTTTAAGGGGAATTTAGTGGTGTTTTTAGGGCTTATGGGGATATGCCTGTCAGGTCTATAAAGTTAGTTATAGGAGGATGAACCGGGATCGCGTGTCAGTTGTCTTTGCATGTGGCCTAGTGTGACACTAAACGGACGATGTTGGTGCAATGTTTCAGTGGCCTGGAGATTCATGATACACAACAGTGTCAGAATAGGATTCACAATGTTTGAATAAAGTGAACAGTATGTTTTCGCTTCATTCAAAAACTCTGGATTCTAAAATTGCCATGTATCATCTTAATTTTTAAAGTCACATCCTAAAATTAATTAAATTATGCCAATAAGTTATTCTTTAACCCAGTATTATAAACTATCGTAAAAATTGTTAAAAAACCCAAGTGTTTAAGAAACCCTCGCTCGCCCGAGCAAAACCATCGGCGAGGACTAGTTGCTATTGAGATTAGGTTAATAAACAAGACTTCTTTGGGTTTTAACTTAATAATTGTTTTATTTATCTAAACCACACATTGCACAAGAAAAGTTTTACGACGAACAACATAACAGAACAAAAACAGTAGTGCCAACTGGCGTTACAATATAAAAATAAAACAGGCAAACGACAAGTAGGATACAGCCTAGTTATACAATTTTATTCAATAGTTGCTATATAAAGAAGTCTTTACTCACACACACACACACACACACTAAATAACTTACACTTTTGACTTTTTGTGAATACACTTAACAACTTTTACATGTACGTATACATAACAACATTTTAAAACATTATTTTATAGTTTATTCAAATCCCTTTGTTATTTACTCTTAGGTTATGCTCTTTGGTAAGGTTACGCACTGTCTTTTTAATGCGTAAAGGTTAACCTACTGACTGATCTGAGCTGGGCAAAGGCCTCTTCCCATGATTTCTTTTTATCTACTGAAAAATTGTAAATTGATATAGAAGCTTTGTCTCAATGTACTATCCTTTTAAGTATTTTGTGTGTACATAAAGAAATAAAAATAACCATAACAATATTATTCACACCTCTGAAGAAAACCATTCACCCAACACAATACAAATGAGTATAAACCAGAAATATCGTAAGAAAGCATTATGAATTCTATTAATGTTTGCTCACGTAATGTTCAGCGATAAATCCGTCACGTGGAAACGTGGGTGATACGTCATATTCAGCCAAACATGGCGACACGTTTGGTATCGAAAGGATGTATGTCAGTTGTGTTAGCAGTTAATAATGTGGTGTTTTGTTAATGAGTTAGAATGTGTAGGATTATTTGTTTGTGGAGCTCGCGGTTCAATAGTAACAGCCACTCGGATCAAATTTTCTGGTTAAGCCAGGCTTTTCCAGGTGGTTCTGTCGAAGTGATCACCCATAACATGCCGAATGTCGATTTCTCCGTGTTGCTGCGAGTTGTTCGAAAGATACACCTCGGCCTCGACACATAGGGCTAAGAAGGAACATGGGTGGTTTTTAGTCAGTAGAAGTCTGACGCTCCTTTCCGCTCTGCCAAGAGCGGGAGGGGTTATTTGATGATTTCCCACCTCGCAAAAAAAAAGTTGTTAGTCCAGGCTATCATATTTGTTGACCTTTGCTAGTCGTTACAGGTAGTCAGTGGCCCGAAAGTCTGAAACAAGTCAAACCAAAGAAGTATTGTAGTACTCATTACTAACTGGGTTATGGAGGTCAGATAGGAAGTCACTTCTGAACGGCTTTGCGTTGGTAGTACATACATACCTATTCGGTACCTTTCTATTTAAATCACAATGTTTTTAAAATTTACATTTCCTTCTTAAATTATTATACTTCAGTGTTAATTTTAACTGCTTTAAATTATCATCATTCATAACTAAATGAATTTATTTGATAATCAAATATTATAATATGAATATTGACCATGATAAAGCCGCAACATTCCGATTGGTCACCGTAGAGTTTATAAATCAAATGATTACAAGCATAACAAAATAAAGCAAACCACACTGCGGTTAGCAAATATTAACGAAATGGGAATATTAATGGATTGATTCAGTATTGCTATTAAGTGCAAACGCTGGCTTACCGCAACAAATATTTTTTATCGATCTGTTACGACTGAAAACGAACCTTGTTTTACACAATTTTACTGTCTCTAGTAAGAATTATAATTTACTGTTGTAGCCTACCTATAATATCCACTCAGTCCAAGTTTTGTTGCAAAGATGGTAGGATCTAGCGTAGCAGCGGCTTCTCGCGTAGACTCACGTAGCAGTGAAGCTACGCCGTAGCCGCGTAGCAACACGTCGTAGCACTCCACGTAGAAGCTGTTTCCTATCAAAGAAAGTACAGGAGACGCGCCAGGATGATGAAGCGTGTGTGTCGTAAGACATTAAAAAGAAATGATTCTGGGGTATTTCAAAAATGTAACACTTGCTAAATTCACTTAAGGGGGAAGCGTCAGGGTAGGCCGCAAAATTTTCTTTAGTTTTTTGCAATTTGTCTGTCAGTGACTTTAAGTTAATACGATATCCGGCTAGAATGTTCTGTTATGTAGATAATAAAATACAAGCTATTTTCTAAAGCAGAGTGACTTACATGCAAAATGACAAAAGCTAAACTTAGCTCACAAGTACTTTAAAACTGCATAATTATACGAGAGAGTATTTCGAAACTTACTTAAGTTTAATACCGACAGCGTTCCAGTCAGCAAGATAATATTTTACGCTACGTTTGTGCTTAGTACGTGACAATGTAAGCCCGGAACTGGAGGAATATTTCATAAAACGAGCTTACTCCGTTACACGAGATTCAAGTTTCACCTTCAGATGCTTTTCGCAAAAAAAAGAAAGGGTTTTTGGACGGTGTGTGTCAGATTTTATGTTAAGATGAAAGGAAGGAAGATTGTTAAATTTTTACCTCCTTTCTGTAATATAAGAGTTTTTCTTTGTTAAGTAGCATAAATAAGTGGTCAGACTAAAGGGTAGAATGCCATTCTTGTTCCAGGGCAACATTTCGTTAGACTTCCAAAGCTCTGTACTTCTCATTGTTGTTATAACTATAGCTAATATAGCAGCACGCCTGTAATGCCCATAGGGTTAAGCAGTGTCGTTCTTAATATTAGACGGTGTTTTTCCTGTTGGGAAAATTCAAAAGCATTTCATACAGGAATCGAACCCCTCATACCTATCAGTCACGCGACTGTTAAGCATTTTATCAGGGTATTTAAATAAATAATTTTGACTTTAACTTTGATTCTCGTCGATCACTTTGACCAACGAGGCAGCCAATAATTTACGAACACTTTTTTTAAACAAACAGCATGATTACTAGACATTGCCATTCCCCATCAAAACGTAAAAGTTTGGCGAGTTTAGATTTAAGTAACACCTATGTACTATAATTTGTTTAATAGATGTTAAAAAAAAAACTATTACTCAAATCTCAAATGTAATTTTTAAGCAGTCCTTTATTATGATTAGATCACTTACATTAAATCATTTCGGCAACAGCTCACATTTTATCTTTTATTTAACATCTAATAAGGACAAAATCAAAACCCTCCCTAATATTCAACTGAATGAAAAACCAGCACCCGCTATCAAAACCCTTCAATTTTCAGTTACGTTTCCGTTCGAACTTAAAAAGATTATGTATGCGAATAAATTTATTCTTGCGGCTTCAGGTGGGACTGGTTGGGATTTGAAAGTCTGATTCTCAAATGGTCACACGTTTGCTTATTCGCGGAGGATATGCTAATATTTTAAGATTTTGTAGAAAAGGGAAAATTGTTGGTTGGGTGGAAATTGTCTTCGTTTACGTTCACGGAAGCGTGTGTTGAATTTCTAGGTGTTTCTATGTAAATTAGATAGGTATTGTAAAAAGTTTAGTTTAAGTTATCTTGCTGTTACATACTAGTTCACTGCAGGACGAAAAAATAAGTCATGAGAATTTTATTTACTAAATCGTATTCGATTCATCATCTGCCTAGCCTTTTCCCAACTATGTTAGGGTCAACTCCCAGTCTAACCGGACGCAGCTGAATACCAGTATTTTACATGGAGCGACTGCCTATCTGACCTCCACAACGCAGTTAATACTGGGTAATATGATACTCTTTGGTAAGACTGGATGTCAGAATATCAGGTCACTGACTACCTGTAACGACTGCCTAAGATCTATATATGGCAGCCGGGACCAACAGCTTAACGTGCTTTACGAGGCACGGAGGAAACTCGGTATGTCGGGTGGTCACCCATCCACAGATCGACCTAGGCAAACACAGCTTTACCTAAAGATCGACGCGAGTGGCATTTCTTACTAAGCTACGAGCTCCTCACTACTAAATCATATTCGATTATGTCCAGCAAACTATGAACTGGACAAAGCTTGGAGATTTTTTGAGGGAACGAGAATAGCAACCGGAACGAGATGATCATCACCAGATTTGTGGACGTAGCTCACAGAATAAGTAAGCTAAACAATGAAAAGGTCATATTAGCTTTAGGACCGATGACCGCTGGCGTAGACGTATTCTTGAGTTGGAGACTACGAAGCGGCAAGCGTATGGTTGGATGCACCCAAGCTTGGTCGAGCGACGATCTTTGCAGGACGGCTAGTAGCAACTGAATGAGAGTTGCTGAGAATTGAGCTGAGAACGTCTATGTCTAGCAGTTGACTGCTGTTGTTGTTGTAAGTTTGATGATGGTGACTCTATTCTGTACTTTTAAAATTTTACCAATAGTTTCCTTGCATTGTGCCCTCCCTTGCTTTGTCTTTTTCTCGTATAACAAGCCAGTAACATTAGATAAATAAAATACCCTAATGATAAAGATGAATTAAACGATGATTTTTAAGTTCATTGTTCTAAGTAAGTGTAAGAGCCAATTGCCATCAACTGGGCACTAATCTAATCCGTGGCTGCTACTGAGGAATTCCTGATGGATAAACCCAATACACTTCAGCACTTCATTCCGTAACCGGGACTCGAACCCAGGACTTCATGGTTGCCTCCGGGCTCCTGGCTTCGGGGCTACGGTTTGTTCGAAAGAGATACCACGGCCCCGGCGCAAGGGTTCTTAACCCTTAGCACATGGGCGGTTTTTAGTCAGTAGAAGTTTGACACTGCCTTCCGCTCTGCCTAAGAGCGGAAAGGGGTTATTTGATGATTTCCCAGCCACCAAAAAAAAAAAGTCTGCAATATTAGATAAATAAAAAACCATAAAAGCCTTCAATCTTAACACGATAATTTACTGTCTTATTTTCTCAGGAATTTCTCAGTAACAACCGAGGAGTCTGGATGTGTGCTTGATTGACGCCAATAAGCTCACCTCCTATTTCATGGGTCATTTACATAACTGGCGAAAAGTGGGTAGGTATACTGTTACATACACCTCTGCCTAACCCTCCGTGAATTACAGGCGTAATCTTATGTACACTTATTGTGAAATACACTACTTGTACTCGGTAGGTATCAGGTCGTTTAGCAGAAATGTGGTTCTGACATAAGGTGTGAGACCAATTCAATCTACACTACCACACCGGTTGCATACAAGATATTCGCACCAACGAACATTTTGATTCTCGAAGTGTAGACGGAACCATTAAACCAGTAGAAATACATTGAATTGAGATCCTGTGTTTGTTCTCTATCTACACTCATTTCAATAGCTCTTGATGGAGAAACATGGAGAACGTTAACATTACTGAAACTGCTTTGAAAGTATTTTTGTTACCTTTGTATGAAAAGAGAATGGATTGCTATAATCATTCTCTACTTTATGAATATGGAGTATAGATAAGACACTTTTAATATGGTTTTAGGGCAGCTAACCGACCTCAAAAGATCAGTTTCCTCTTCAATAACCCATTCATAGTTTTATTTAAAATAACAAGGCATAAAATGTCTCTTACTGGTCTTCAGCCATTCTAGAAAATGCCGCTACCGCTGACTATAAAAAATCTATCACCACACTCTTAATCTAAAATGTATTAAAGAACTCCAACGACATCAACGCTGTGGACATTGGTATGGTTTCTGTTTACCTATTATTATCTAACGACTCATAGTTTTAAACTATACTGTTTTCTCGTGACTAATAAATGAAATACATGTCAAAGTAATAAACAAACACTTACCTTTTTATCAAAATACAATAAAACATCAACTAGCTACATACTTTTAAACAAACATACTTACACGCTCACATTTTTGGAACAGTAAATAACGTTAAAGGATAATTGAAAAAATCGGTTCTTTGCGAATATCCTATAATTTTCGCAAAAAAGCAGATTATTATAGAAACATCGTAAACGTCGACGATAAAACAGATAGATATGTAAGTTACTTGCTTAGATAAACATTATATCACTAAATACGCTTTTAACCGATGAAAAAAAAAGGTGGTTCTCAATTCGACACGTAGGAACGTATATTTATTTTCTTAACCTTTTGAACCAGGCCATGTTTTTCTACCTATTTAGGTGTCGAATACCCTCAAATTTTGCTAAATCATTTTGTAGCTCCTTACATACCTCTTACGTCGGTGGCTCGTGTGCTGACCAACCAGAATAAATTAATAATATTAAATTGATTCTTATAAATATCGCGAAGGCCAGAGGTTTTAAACCCGCAACGAAGCAACGTGTTATCTAAGCCTTTGATTGACCAATCAGAATAAAGACTGATTTCTAAATGACTTTAAGATTACCCAAACAGCCATCGAGTTTCTAATCATCGAGAACAAACTAGGATCTTCGCAAAAATACGATTTTCCAAATATTCGTCGACATGCACACACGTACTACTACATATCAGATAGCCCGCAACGACGCGGCGTGTTCACGCGAGTCGAGATTACTAGGCACGTGACATACCGGGGCACGCCATCCGACACGGAATTTTATACCCGACCTCACGCTCTGCACTAAACTTAGCAGATGGGATTGGATAGATATTTTTAAAAAGAGGTCGTCTGTAAAATGAATTTTATCTGTATGGTGCTATGGGGGCTTTTTGGTAAATTGATCCCACTCAGATAGGACCCGCGGGATGAATCCACCAAAACTATTTTTGAATTGGTCAACTGGACCCGCTGTCAAATTTAATGAAGCAAATCATTAAATTTGTCAGCGGGTCCAGTTACTGTTGTAGTCAAGTAGATGGATAATTTTTACAATCGTCCAGCATATGGAACTACATTATTGCACTAATAATATTTGTTTTTATATTCTATCATGTTCAGATACCCATTACGTCTTTAGATTCCCGCTAGCTATATTAATTTGATTTTTTTAATCAGCCTAAAATATATCTACCACTGAGCCTCGAGCCTGTAAAAAGATAAAGTAAAAAAGATTTTAAGGCAAGAGTAAATTTGCCCTATCCTACCATTGTGTCTCTACGAATATTTGGTTCTACAAGATATAAACTGAGTTTATCGTCGGAACAAAATCATGGCCAACCTGAAAATATCTTCAGCAACTTGAATATATCAGATTCAACAATGTTATCCTCTACCACACTAAGTAGATAGACCCAAGACGGTGATGATAGTATATCCCAAGGCCCCAAACTTTTAAAATTTCTTCCTAGTGTATTTTAAAAATATTACTTCCTTTACAAAATGCAACTTAGAACGTTTCCACTCACCCCAAGTTTAGAAGGAAAGAGATAAAACTAGCTACTAGCTGGTAGGTAACAGCCCAACGGTGGCGTTCACGCGAATCTAGATTACTTCGAACGTGACAAACCGAACTGTGCAGTGCAACACAGATATTGTGTTGTACCTACATATCCAGGTATACGTATCTAGTATAATCTGACCTCGTAAGAAATAGAATTTCCGTGTGGTGACAGGTCAGGTTGTACTGGTATATTTTTTTAAATAGGAATTTAGTCGTGCTTAAGCGTATCTGGTTTTAATTACATCGATTTTTAGTAGGAAAACTGTAAAAGGTATTTTAATTTGGAAAGCTTTGAAAAAAAGTGTAGTTTTCAAGAGAACCTTTTATATAATCAGTCGGCTTCCATTCAACCGAATGCTGTGGAGTGACTGTCTATCTAACCCCCACAACCCAGTAAGTAAAATCGATTCCCGGGTGGCAATCTATTGATTAACAGCCACGGAGTCTCTACCCGATAAGTGGCAATAGGCCCGTGTAATGACACGGGACTTCAAAATATAACTGACAAAATGTGGGTGTAACATAAAGATAAAGATATTATTTATTGCGTAACTGTGTACATTAAGTTCTAATAAAAAAGAAAAAAAATACATCCACACGAATAGAGAACCTCCTCCTTTTTGGAAGTCGGTAAAAAATTATTATCTCACATACTATTTAATTTTTTTCTATCAAAAAACTCTTGCAGATTATAAAGTACATTATTAATTAACATATTTTTCAATTCATTTTTAAACATATTTCCATTTAATTTCTTAATTGCCGGCGGTAAATGATTGTACACACGAATAGCCGTAACATAGGTACTTTTATAATACATCATATTGTTGATAACTGGTAAATTTATGTCATACTTATATTGTTTCCGAATATTTTTTTTAGAATTTGATTTTAAATTAAAATATTGCATTTTGGGCATATATCTACCATAAGGCACATATCTACCTAATCCTTCCTGGATTACGGGCGTAATGTTATTTATGTATATAAATATATTGAAATAACCCTAAAGTCCAATCAACATGCTTACGACTACAAAATAGACATTTGAAAAACCGTTCTTCCTTCAAATCTTACGCAGTCTTAATAAAATCCTTAACCCTAAACAGACTTAAGTAATATCGAATGACAAAATTAAACTCGCATCGCACACAAGTAATAACTTTGAAAAGTATGTTGACTCGCAAAACTCATTTTTCATTTCTCATCTGAAGGCATTGTGTAAGGAAGCGAGGGCAAACAAGGAGGATTCATTACGAGATACTCATATTGAAAAGTGTACAAATATCGGCGTTTGAATTATTTAGGAGTAGATACTATTTTGGTGCAATTTTACGTCATATGAAGGAAAGAAAAATATATAAATATTTATTTGTCGCAGGTTTATGACGTGCATACAAAATGATAAGGAAAGAATAAACATGCAACACATAGCGAATATTAATATAAAAAGTTAACAGGTTGCACGTCGTGACTGCAACAAGCAGGTTACTACCTGCAGGGCTATTGCGTATCTTTTTAAATGACAGTGGCTATCATAGTGTCCATCAATTAACTGTCAAATGGTTATGGTTTGGTACAAAATGGAACCATTTGCCACTGACATTTAAAAAGATACGCAGAGCCTGATAGTCATCATCATTGTCATCTGAAGGCATTGTCTAAGGAAGCGGGCAAATAAGAAGGATTCATTACAAGATACTCATATTGAAGAGTGTCCAAACACAGGAGTTTGAATTATTCAGGAGTAGATATTATTTTAGTGCAATAAAAGTACGTCATCACAAAGAAAAAATGAAAAACAAAGAAAAAATAAGAGGTGACCTATGGGCACCTGATCGGGTTTCTTTTTATTTATGTTTATAATGAAGTTATTTATACGTTTACATCATAAAATATTTTTGCTTATTCTCAAAATTGACGGGAAGCTAAATCGATTAAAAAAAGTTTTAGTTTCCTAGGTGATCGGTAAATGCTTTAAAAACTACTGCAAAAAGATGCTCTAGGTGTCGTTATGTATTGGTACACATTTTTTGGTCTAACCTCTCAGCTGGAAAATAAATCAGAACGATAACGTGCGATTAGAAACTCCGTTCTAAATAATATTTATTTATCGTAGACACCTGACGTGCACACAAAATGACAAAAAAAATAATACTACTATTAATAACGAAAACGGGATATTTACCATGTTTACTTATTGTTTCGAGTTCCCGATATTTCGGCACTGTTACAAGCACCATGATCACGGATATACCCGTTTTCAGTATGTGACCATAATGTCATTTTAAAAACTTAAAAAAATATAATAAGCATACAACGCATAACAAAAATATTAAAAAAAATACAACAGGACGAACTAACTAAGAAAAGCTAACAGGTTGCACGTTGTGACTGCGACAAACAGCTTAGGTTACCACCACTCAAAATGATACCATCATCCTAGCCAGCCAGATAATCTGCCTAGCCTTTTCTCAACTATTTGGGGTCGGATTCCAGTCCAACCTGCCGCAGCTGAATACCGGTATTTTACATAGATCGCCAGCCAATCAGACCCCCACCACCCAATTAGTACGGGGAAATATGAAACCGCTTGGGAAGACTGGTTGTCATACTTTTGGGCCACTGACTGCTTGTTCAGACTGTCAAAGATATACAACGGGCCAAATGTTTTACGTGCTTTCCAAGACCACCTATCCGCAGACCAACCTAGGCAGTTGCGGGTTACCCTGAAGATTGATCCAAACGACTGTTTTAATCTAGCCACGAGCTCCTCTGCTACATTGAAGTCGCGTATGTTACTTTTATGATAACATGAAAAATGTTTATGGGCCCCATGTTTTGTAATTGGTTTCTGTTGGGGTGAATTTTTAAGATGGTGTAATATCTGTAATGGGTAATAATGGGCCGTCTTGTTCTTTTGGTAAAGAATTAGCTATGATGTACGTCTCCATTTATTATTTAGTTTATTCCATGGTTGCGGCGTTTGTCCTCAAATAAAAAAAACAACAATTACACACGTTCCAAACAGCCATTTAAAAACAAAATAATACTATTCGAGGAAAGAATGAAAGATCGAAGGACAGCAAGACTCTTAAAATTACTAATATTGGCAATTTACTGATTTTAAAGCTGAAATTCCGTTGCATCATTTTTATAATTAGTACAATATTCCCAAGCGTTGAATACCGAGTCAGTACTGACAATTTAGTCCTTGTTAGTCTATTAACGGTTCAAATAAAATACCGTCCTACATTCCGATTGCAGATCAAAACAGTGACGAAGGCATAATTATTCAATTAAACCGACGAGTGATCTATAGTTAGATAGAGTAATCGGATTCCCTGCAACGATTCTAGCGAGGGGAATCTGTAGTACACTTTTTTTATTAGTATTTTTTTATCTAAACTGGCCTGTAATTTTACTATTGTATTGCCAGGCAAAGGATTTCTTTGAGGAGGAGCGGGCAAATAGTCACCTTATTTTTTGGAGTGTGTAGAATCATCAAATGACTTCTCCCACTCTGGGCAGAGCGGTAGGGAGTATCAGACTTCTACTGACTAAAAACCACCCATGTTCCTTCTTAGCCCTTTGTGCCGAGGTCGCAGTATCTCTTTCGAACAACTTGCAGCCCCGACGGGGGCTAATAATCACCATGATTGCACATTGCAAAAAGTTTTTCGGTAGCCCACTCGCCCAATATATACCACACGTGTGCAGAGCGGGAGATATTAAAAATTATTTTTTTTCTACGATATTTTGCTGTTAGCGTCTTGAGAGTTTTTATGACTTTCATCATCATCATTATCAGCCTATATTGTTCCCACTGCAGGGAGTCAGGCCTCCTCTCTAGGAGAGGGACTCCATGACTTTAGTAACACGAAAATGTCACTGTACTCACACACAGTACACTTTATTCAGTCAAACTTTACAAAGACCAATAGTTTTTTTTTCATAGACTTTCATGATTGTGTCCTCTCTGTTTTTTCTCCGAAATCAGCGCCCTGGTGGCACTAGAACGCAGGACGGTCAGTGTATCAAACGCGATCTATACGCTTCAATACAAAGACTAGTTTGAAAAAAAAATATTAATTGTTTTTGTTTTATTTTTACATTTTATTAAAAAATATACCTACTCTATCCTGTAGCAAGCATAGCCAGCTAAGTATAGCCATATCCTTTCGTGTTTAATCCACTGCGTAGCGGATGAGCCACAGCTGTTTACATTTTAATTAGCCGCGGCTATGAAGAGCGAGATACTGGAACGAACTATTTTATTGGAACGGTATTAAAAAACTTTAGCACTAGCATAGTTGAGTTGATTTATTTTTAAGGCTGTTTATTATGGCTGCGGGTTGTTCGCAAGAGATACCGTGGCTTCGACATAAAGGGCTAAGAAGGAACATGGGTGGTTTTTAGCCGACGGGCGTCGTCAGCCCTTGCACCACCAGTTAGTACTGAGTAATAGGTTAGTATTCTATACTAACTACTATAGTTACTATACTATAGTTACTCTTACCAAACGGTAAGACTGGTCTGGACCATCATACTTAAGGGCCACTCACCATCCTCACCGGGAGGAAACGCCCGGATGTCACCATTGTGAGGATCGGCCGGAGGACACGGTGGAGCACACCGTGGAGGTCTGCCCCGTTTGTGCGGAACCCCGCCGTGTCCTCGTAGCGGCGATCGGCGGCGGCGACCTCTCGCGTCCGGTCTTGGTGCAAGCCATGGTCCGGGGCGAGGAGGAATGGGACGCCGTCGCCTCCTTCTGCAAAGCAGTGATGCTAGCGAAGGAGGTGGCGGAACCGGAGAGGAAGAGAACCTCTCCGCTAGCCGCAGGAGGCACTCCGGGTGTCGGGGGCCACGTGATGGCTTCCGGTCACCGTAGACGCGGGCCTGTGGACGGTGAGTGATGGGCTAGCTCGCCGTCCATCCGTCCGTCTTATGATGACGACAGGCCGTGTAGACGGCGCGTTCATGTTCCACGCGCGCCTCAAAGAGATGCCAGCAACATAGAAGGGGCCCGCAAGGGCCGACGCCCGTCGGGACTGCGGGTTGTTCGAAAGAAATACCGCGGTCTCGGCGCAAGGGCTAAGAAGGAACATGGGTGGTTTTTAGTCAGTAGAAGTCTGACACTCCCTTTCGCTCTGTCCAGAGCGCGACGATGGAACGAGCTAACCCAGAATAAGTCTATTTACTCGCGACTTAAATAGTAAGTAGTTCGCAATTGACAGGATCGTGGAGTTCGGGCTGTGAATGATGATGATGGTAATTGATGTATTCTTTTCTACTAATCTGCAAAACACCACTAAACTATGGTTTTATACGTCGAAAGTCTTAGAACTTCATCATCATCATCATCAGCCTATAATGTTCCCACTGCAGGGACTCAGGCCTCCTCTCTAGGAGAAGGATTGGCTATAATCCACCACGCGTGCCAAGTGCAGATTGGTAGATACTACAAGTCTTCGAATTTTTGGGTTCTAAGACATGCCGGTTTCCTCACGATGTTTTCCTTCACCGTTTTGAGAGCAGCGGTTATGAAATAAGTTACACAAAGTAATGCGTCTGTTTGGGTTCGAACCCACGACTTACTGTTCGTAAATCGAGGCCGCCACCACTGGGCCACCGCTGCTTCTTAAAACTTACTGTGTATTAAACATTACTTGATCATCATCATCTGCCTAGCCTTTTCCTTCGTCCTCTTTCCTTTGGCTTCGAGTCTTACCGGATGCAGCTGAATGTCGGTATTTTACACGGAGCGACTGCCTATCTGACCTCCACAACCCAGTTAATTACTAGGTAATACGATACCTCTTTACCACTGACTACCTGTAACGACTGCCAAAGATCTATATATGGCAGCCGGGACCAACAGCTTAACGTGCTTTCCGAGGCATGGCGGAAACTCAGTGTTTCGGGTGGTCACCCATCCGCAGATCGACCTAGACAAGCACAGCTTTACCTAAAGATCGACTCGAGTGGCAGTTCTTATTAAGACACGAGAACCTGATGACGATATAAAAAACGATGGTACACCAAACATACACCACACCTGTAACCACCAGAGGGTAAGCGTGAGGCAGAGGTGTTAATAGTACACTCACATTTCGGCAGCTATATTTAAGACCCATGTAATAATAATTATGTGCGCCTATTGCCATCAACACGACATAATTCCATCATCATCCACGTACAAACAGCGGGAGCGACTTTGTTTTTAACTACATAAAGATAATCCATAAAGTAACTTATTACTTAAAACTTTCATAAACCCTTTTCCGGGGATAGGAACTAAAAATGGGATTTCAAACAATTTTCAATGTTTATACGTCAGTAAAAATCCGGCTTATAACTTTACTTGGCTTACGTGAGTTAAGTCAACTAAAATCATTAACGTGAACGAAGTTGCGGCCAAAAGTTAGTACGGTTATGTGAGAACCATTTTTAAAGCTAGTCTAAGTATTTTTGCTGTGAAAGAAAAGTGAGATTTTTCTTCCATTCGCCTCTATCAACCGTCACGCTATCATTTTCGTTTTTTTTTCATTCCATATACAAACCATCTATCGTTCTGTTGGTCTACCTCTCCATTCACCAACCTTTACATTCATCACTTTTTTAGTCACATGCGATTCGTCTCCTCATCACATGTCCAAACAAAGTCAGTCGATACTCTTAAATTTTTTATTCGTTTTTGTGTGCCAAGAATGAATAAAGTAAAATTATTATCCATAACGGAAATATAGTGTCAATGATTTCGACATGGTAAATAGTTTATTATCCGCATTCTGCACTCTCCCAGCCTCATAAAACACGTCTTACTTCAACAACAGCAAACTGCAAGCTATATCCGTGACATTTTCAGCATAAGCTGTTAGCCAAATTATGGTAATGCTCGCTAATTTGCGGCCAGACTGACGGGGACGCACGGTCCTAAATAATGGTGGGAATACTGACAATTTTGTGAAGTGCTAGCCACGGCCTCTATTGTACGAATGATGTGAGTGATAGAGGGTTTGGTCAGGGAAGGGTAGTTTTATCGACTTGTGTATCCAATGGTATTGAAGTTTATCGATTCTTTAAACTCGAATATTTTTATTTTTTCATACTTCGCTTTTTCGAAATACTCTTTCAGAATCTCGATGGGGAATTTTCTCAATTGATGAGTAATTGGTCATTGCAAACTTTCGGAGTTCTGTACTTCGCGATAATAAACATTCTGAATACAGTACTTCGTGGTACCAAACTTTCGGAGTAACGAAATTTGTGAATACCGTACTTCGTCATAGCGTACATTCTGACTCACGTAATTCGGACTCACAAACTTTCTGTATACCGTACATCGGGATTTCGAACTTCGGAGTAACGTAACACAGTCAGTGATTTTGCACATTTATGTTTTATTTTACTCTAACTGCGGTACTCAGAGATATTTAATGATTACTTAAGCCGTCACTTAGTAAAGATTTGACACACTTTTATATGACAAGACTGTCAAAACCTTTACTAAGTGATGGCCTAAGTAATCATTAAAGCTCTCTGAGTGCGGCAGTAAGAATTGAATGTAATTTTCTTAGTAAAACGCGTTCACGGCAGACAAACAGGATCTAGACCAAGTAAAATTCTATTTTAGCGGTTATTCTTTTTTTTGGTCGTGTGTAGTGCCCTAACTTGGTGGCAGAGTTTTTAAGCCACCATGGGCCACTAAAGTGAGAGGCCTATTATACAGTCATGCCGTCGAGAAATATTTCTCAAGCATCCTGGTTTCCTCACGATGTTTTCCTGCACCAAAGGAAGTGAAAATTAAACAAAATGCACATGAGTCCTAAACATCAGAGGTGCATTCAGCGGTGTGAAGAAATAAAAAATGTATTAAAGGCATCAGCTTACTGATTGACTTAGAAGACCTTAAATAAAACCTGCAGAGGTGTAGATTCTTTGATGACTGGGCTCCAGAGTGTTAAAGTGGTGCTGTTCTACAAACTACAATACAACAGGACACTAACTGCCGTAATCAGAGATATTTAATGGTTACTTAAGCCGTCATTTAGTAAAGATTTGTATGACAAAACTGTTTACTTTTGTATGACAAAACTGTCAAAACCTATACTAAGTAACCTTATAAACAAGAACAAGAACAGCAGAAAAAGAAGAAGAGCAAGAACTGATGAGCAATACTGAACACGCCTAAATTGTGGCTCAGTTCTGAGACACAGTTTAGATTGAAATCTACGAGATGAAGATTAACTATCTGGTTATTTTCCACGACACTTATTCTTTTTGCCATACACGCAAACCTTTCTGTTAGTTTCATGATTTCAAGGTACTACGTTGTTGTTGTTGTTATTCATCTGCCTAGCCTTTTCCCAACTATGTTAGGGTCGGCTTCCAGTCTAACCGGATGCAGCTAAATACCAGTATTTTACATGGAGCGACTGCCTATCTGACCTCCACAACCCAGTTAATACTAGGTAATACGATACTCTTTGGTAAGACTGGATGTCAGAATTTCAGGTCACTGACTACCTGTAACGACTGCCAAAGATCTATATATGGCAGCCGGGACCAACAGCTTAACGTGCTCTCCGAGGCACGGAGGAAACTCGGTATGTCGGGCGGTCACCCATCCACAGACCAACCTAGGCAAGCACAGCTTTACCTAAAGATCGACCCGAGTGGCAGTTCTTATTAAGCCACGAGCTAGTTGTTGTTATTGTGACATTTTATTATGCTGTCTATGATATTGATTTAATGCAGCTTCACAGCAAATTATCTGTATTCACCAAGCCCGACTTAAGACCATTAGGTAATTCTCGAACCCGAACACTGGCGTTCCCACTTACCTGAATACCAAAGGAATATTAATACAATCAGAATCAATTTATCTTGCACAGGAAAATGAATGAGGGTGTATACATTATTCATGATCAATTACAAGAAACCGCGGACGCCTGTTAAATTTATGATATTGTAATGTTGAGACAATATTCCCTCGTGATTTCGGGAGATTTCGTTCTTAGCGAATTTTGATGATATTTGTTTAAAATGAACGGGTAAATAAAGATAAGATTCTGCAGTAACAAAGACTCTATGAGGGTTTAACCAAAATTGGAGTTGATTGATTGAGCCTCAAAGATTTAAATCATTTGATGTGCTTTTTGATTGTGCCCTTACCTTACTAAAATCGCACTAAGAAGCGTTTAAAAAAACGACAATGCGACGAAATGTAGGTACGTATCGGTTGGTAAGCTAGTCCAAATTAAAGCAATTTAAAATTACAACTATTGTTGCAACAATGTCTTAACCTTTACACAATAGCCCTTTTAAGAAAACTATGGAAATAATCCTTAAAAGAAACCTTTCCAAACAAATATTTATTTACCTTGAGAAAACTACGCAGCACCTAGCAATGAAAATAAACGACAATCACCAAAGAAATAATGTAAAAGCACTTTTATAAAAATTCACACGTAGAGGAGAAACCGTCGCCATAGAACAGGAATTTAAAGATGCGAAACTCAAATATACGCAGTTTTGGGTAGGCCCACACAACACAACCAAAAATTAAAATCAGTCACGAAGTTGTATTTCACCAACTGCTGAGCTGAAGAGGCAATGGGCCAGTTGTACAATCGATGACCGTCGGGGTGGACGTGTTTTCTAGTGGCGACTCCGAATTTGCAAAGGTAAGATGAGATGCCTTTAGGCTCCGTGGAGCGACGATCTTCTCCGGGTGGCTGGTAGCAACTGGATGAGAGTTGCCGAGAAAAGAGTTGAGTAGCGTGCGATTGAAGTCCTATGTGAGGCTGATGATGATGTATTAGTTTGACTCACTCTCATAAAGAAAGTGACTTCTGTCCCAGATAGGTTATAAGGCTGATAAAATGTATAACATGGGACTTAATATAACGGGTGGAATTTAATTTTGTGAGTTCCAATATGCCTCATTTTGACTACTTACCTCATTTTACTTACTTACTTACATTTTGCTTACGCTTACGCATTTTGCTTTAAGGGCCCCCGCCCTTTGGGGGTTACATTATATTGTAGCCTTCAATTCGGTGACCATTTTGTTTCCCGGTCTGTTTTAGAGTGTCGTTTCTTTTTTCTTACTCTTTGGCGTCTCCAACGATACGTAATCGAACTGGAGCACTTTATCAAGTAAACAAAAAGCGGCTTACGACAGTTCTCATAGAATTTCATTCTAACTGAATGTCGGCTTTAGGGGTCCTTGAGTTTAAAGTGAAATGAGAAATACATTCTGTAGGGTTCTTACGACGGGTTATGAAACCAGAACTATGTGTTGAAATTAATAAGTTGGATGATTTGAGAAGATTATAACATTGTTTGAACAATTTAGTAAGTTAACACATTCACACACACACACACACACACATTCACATTTAGTCTAAAGAGTAAAGAAAATGCTCACGAGTTATTAAGCACTGACTACTTCGTTGGTCTAATGGTTGCAAGTGCTATGCATAAGGTCCTGGGTGCTATGCCCAGATCGGGCTAAATATTATTGAGTTTATCTATTAGAAATTTCTCAATATAAGCCACAAATTCTTGATTTGTGCCCGGTTGATGGCAATAGGCTCGCTCCTTATTATATGGGACGTAAACATAACTGTCGAAATGTGAGTGTACTAATGGTTAGGAGGAGCCCAGGTGGGATTGAGGTCCACTCCTAATGATAGCGAAAGCTTTGTCCCAGCAGTGGTCTCGTGGGTTAGCTATACCTCTCTGAGTTAATAAGCACGTTATTAGAAAAAAAAAACAGAACTCTACTGCCATCATCTCTATTCAAAGAACACAGTAATCAAAAAACGTAAATTCATTCTATCACCAGCCAGTCAATAAGGTTTTACTATCACCCATAGGAAGGATTTACCCCATACCCGGTTTAATCCCTCAGGCACCTGCAACAACATTCGCTGGCGAAAAAGAGGTCCTCCCTAGAACCAAACTCACCAGATGGAAGCGAAACAATTTTGCATAATCCCAAAGACCGGGCAAGTGAAGCCGTATGCAAAATATAAGGATGCGTTTAAAATTGTAGTTCGTGGAGAAAATAAAATGACAGTTTGCTTTAGCATTCTGTTTTCAAAAGTAGGTTTGTTAAGTGCCGGTTTGGATGCTGGTTGTTCTTTTTATGGTTTGGATTTTGTCGGTTTGAGTGGGACAGATATTTTCATGATTTTTCCTTTCAAGTTTATGCTGGTTGGTCTTCTGCTCCAAGACTGTGCATCATTATCTGTAGCACCATTGTTTAACATGATTTTGCGTCACTACGTGAGAGTACAATAATAATTCCTGTTCATATTTTATTGTTATTAAAAGGTACAAAGGTTATTTTCAGATGGCGACAAAGCTACTTCGATTGAGACTTTTTGTTGAACAACCAAGTATTTCGATCAGATTAAATTAAAATTAAACCTGATTCAGCACAGTTTCATTTATTTTGGTTCTCTAGTTTGATGTGAATGGTGTTACATAACACACGTTACCAAATTATTCACACGCTACATTAAAAATGATTAAGAAAACTAACTAACACAAGAATTCTACGGAACCCAAAACACCTACTAACTTTCACTCAATTTTTCCATCAAAAGACGTTAGGGTAGTTGAAAAAAAAATCTAATTAGTCCGTTACTTTTATTTTTTCACGAAAACAATAAATGAAGTGCTTCAAAAAGTCGCGCGACGTAACAGTTTGGTACATCTTTTACTAGAAAGTGACGTCACCTGCCCCCACTTACGATCTTTGACACGTTTTATTTTCGGCAATTTTTATTAATTAGATAAAACAAAAAACACGTAACCAATATTTATCGATGATCTAATAACAGACGGACTAAACAGAATCATATTTTTTTAAGTCAGTCAACCACTCTATTCAATAGAGAAAAATGTAAACGAAATACAGTCGAGAAGTTATGCCGCTCCCGTCAAAAGATAAAGAAAAGGTTTGTTCAAAAAGATAATGTTTTTATACCCACCGAAGCCGTTCGCATACTGTGTTATAGATTTGGAATATTTTACCCATATCCATTGGGAGGATTTTTAAAAGATATGAGGGTATCGCACTGGTAATATATGTGGCGGTGGGTGGAGCGAAGATTGGGTGATATTATAATTTTCACGAAAAATTTCAAAAAATATTTTTAGTGTTAGTGTTGGTCTGAGCAGGAGAGATAGATAGTAAGTTGTTCTATGTACATAATATAACATCACGCCTGTAATCCTCAAAGGGTTAAGCTGAGGTGTGCCTAGTAAAACGCCTACAAAACATTACACCAGTCATGATTTAGTCTCATATAACATGGACCAAGTCTATTGCCACCAACCGACCCCAAATCAGACTACCACTAAGAAGAATTCTCTAATGGAAAAAACCCAATTATACTTTAACCGACCCGAAAATTGAACTCGGAACCTCATGCTCAGAGTTATCGACTCGACCAACCATGCAGTCAGAAAAAAAAAATCATTACCTTGAACCTCACTAATTTTTATATTATGCCAGACTTAATTAACAATCTGTCTTAAAAGTCCCTCTTCGAGTTATAAATAGCAGACAGCAAAAATAAACGAATTATCAAAAATTAACCCTTCGCCCAGAAACTGTCCAAAACAAATGAAAACAATTTAACCCATTTTTTGCCTGAAGTTGGTCATTAAATTAAATCACTCCAATTAGTTTTGAGGTTCAGAATAAAGTAAGATGATGATGTCCTTAAATTCGGTCAATTATATCTGTTAAAAGCTAATTAATTCTATCTGGACTTGGAAAGGAAAGTGGTGAATAATTGTAAGGGGAAAAGTTAAAGTTAAACATAATTCGTACAAACTGTACGTATGTTTCGTGTCGTGCTAGGTACACACCTGATTATAATATTGCCACACAGTCTAAAGTGGGTCCAGAAGTCCATTAAACAAAGTTCCTTGCATAACAAGGATGAGCACTAAAGCAAGGTTTTATACGTATAATTCTCCCAAAAAAATATTTTTAGGTTTAAAAAAATTACTTCAAGAAATTAATTACGAACCTTTGCATAAAAGTTCTAATTGTTACTAATGCGTAATTCTATAATGAATTATGTCATGAATTTTAATAGATTATTGCAAAAAATTCAATAAAAACAGAGTAGATATGGACTAGACCGACTACTACACAATTATTGTATCGAATCCACTACCAAGCAATCACAGCAAGGTGATTTTATCACACCATTCAGTAATTAACACATTTTTCATAATCATAATCATCATTTATTGCACTTATGTAGTTTACAGGTTTTTTTTTTTTTATAAAAACGGTGCCCCACACTAGGAATTTATCCTGTATCGTGGGTGCGTTTACAAACATTTAAACTCACATACACAGACACCCAGACCCGAAACAACTATCTGTAGGTCATATAAATATTTGTTCCGTGCGGGGACCGAACCCGTGACACACTACGCAGCAATCCAATCGTTTGGCCACTGCGCCAACCGTGTCGCCGAAGGTTGTTACAAGTTATAGGTTTCATACATGAACCCTGCTACACAGCACAGCAATATAGGTACATAGTTTAAGGTGCTACAGTGTCACATAATAAACAAACCAATTATAGGCTTAAACGAAAATATTTTTAACATGTTCATCATTTTTGTTCTTTAAAATAGTGATGAAATAATAAGGATACAATACAATACACACAATACACATTACACAAACAACACAATACACAAACACACATTTTTTTTTTCAGCTGCCAATGCGATTACCGTGTCCATACTGACCCCTCGTCCCATAAGGATAAATATCAACCAAAATATTGTGAAGTCCAATCAAAGCTGACGATGTCACCATTAAAAGGGTTTTAATTAAATTGGTTACAAGCAAATTATAAAGTGACATCCATGGTGAAGGGACGAGCGGAATCTCTTTGATTTTAGCTGAATAACGTTCATTAATAAAAACGATAAAAAAAGTCTGTTTATGATTAAGATCAATATAAATATAGACCGAGTTTAATGTTAATATTGAAAGTTTTATAAATATTTTAGTCAACTCTAGCTTCTTGCGTGGCGATCAGAAATTATACAAAAACTTACAACTTAACACTTGAAACTTAGAATTTTTTTGGTGAATAAAAGCTACTACTCATTAAATGAATATCTAAGAGATAGACTTATAAAGTCATAATTTTAATAAGTAAGTAGGTATATACTCAAAATTAAATATTTAATTATTTATTCATTAACACATACATTATGACATATTACACTATTTGATTTATTAATTATAACCAGATCTCCCAAAAGATACCTATTTATATTATAATTTATATTTTAAACCTTCTATTAGTTTGTCTGAGAAATTACCTACGAACTATGTTTTAATTATAATTTACTAGTGCTTCCTCTCTCCTAACTTACTTATTTTGCTGTGCCCGACAGGGTCCATGTGATCTAATTTTAAGTTTACCACCTAAGTACTACATGTGGAATGCAATAAAGTATTGAGTATACTACGAGGCGGGAATACTGGAGGTGTAAAATGTTTACGTTATACACAAATAATTGTACATACTTACCTCTTGTTAATCGATACTTAGAGTACAGCTTTCAATGTTTTGAGATAACTTTGTTGTTAAAGTAATGTATTGATATTTTCACTGACTTAGACACAGATTTTTTTTTAAATCATTGTTTGTAATTGTTTTGTGGCTAAATAAAAATAGCCCCGCGGATCAATCTTCAGGTTTAGCCTCACTCGGTTTGTCTGACAACCCTAGGTGAGAGCGGCAGGCGGGCATTACATACGAATGCTTACAAAAGATGTACAAATCACAGTCGTTACAGGTAGTCAATGGCCTACCAAGGGGTTTCGGGGCTGCGGGTTGTTCGCAAGAGATACCGCGGCCTCGACATAAAGGACTAAGAAGGAACATGGGTGGTTTTTAGTCGGTAGAAGTATGACACTCCCTTTCGCTCTGCCCAAGAGTGGGAGGGGTATTCGATGATTTTCCAAACGCCAAAAAAAAGAAAAAAAAGGGGTTTCGTTAATATATACCTTTCCCCGACCTCACAACCCAGTTAGCTTTGGGTAATCCTAGATCAGATAGGCAGACGCTTCATACAAATAACAGCTTCCGGTCATACTGGAAGCACCCAAGGCTAGGCAAATTATGATGATATTTTCACTACTTTTCCTATCGAACCGTTAACAAAAAAATCGTTAAACTTACAAAGGAACCAAAGCATTGTTTAACCGATAAAACTACATACATAAAACGTCCCCTGAGAAAATGCGAACGAGAAAACTAAAACCAGGAGAATTCCTTCAAATTTTAGACGGATAACATTTACTAGTACCATTTCAACAGTAAAACAACAAACTATCAACAAAATGGAAGTAGTAAAACCATGCTACACAGTTGCTCTCAGAACACCTGTCTCTCAGACTGTTGTCATAGTGTTGTTCAATTGTTCATAAGCGAACGAGTTTTGTTTTAAGTGTGTGAGCATTTTAATTTATTTTGGTATTGAATTGTGTTTTGGCTAGTAATTTGAAGACTGATTTGAGTGGAAATAGACGAAGATGAAGCTCTAGGATGTAATTATGTTTGCATTGGTGATTTTCTTCATTATTATTTATCATTGATTTGCTCTTCACAAAGCTGAGTTAAACTTTAAAGTGGACGAAACAGTGTCTTAACTTTATTCCACCTTTTTGAGATACTGGTGGTATTTTTTTGGAAAAACCTGTGTTATTTTTCAACAACTGTCTGTTGCAACAATTATTTATACTGAAAACGGGATATTTACCATGTTTACTGTTTGTTTCGAGTTCCCGATATTTCGGCGCTGTTACAAGCACCATGATCACGGATAAACTGAAGTCATTGCGGGTGGATGTTTATGAGCAGACAAATCGGTCTACCCTCTTTCTTGTTCGTTTTTTGCGTTCGGTACCACTACCATTGTCACTCACTACACGATTCTGTTCCCGACACACAAAACTCACTGTGTCCACTCGCGAGCTTTTTTCCACACTTTTTCGGTTTTTGCACAGTTGACCATGACCATGTCAGTTTAAAATCTTATAACTGTCTGTTGATTTATAATTATTTCAATGTTTTAATTCTCTTTGATGCATACACGTTTTTAATATTATACCTTGAATGAGAAAATAAATAAAATACCGCTTTATACTGCGCCAATAAACGTACAATGTACCTACAATTATTTATCTTTTAATCAATCTTTTAATACATTATATTATATTTGACAATAAATCGCCTTTTTTTTCTGGCGGGTGGAAAATCATCGAATAACTCCTCCCGCTCTTGGGCAGAGCAAAAGGGAGTGTCAGACTTCTACTGAGTAAAACCACCCATGTTCCTTCTTAGCCCTTCATGTCGAGGCCGCGGTATCTCTTGCAAACAACCCGCAGCCCCGACGGGCATCGGCCCTCGCGTGGAACACGAACGCTCCGTCGACACAGCCTGTCGTCGTCATAAGACGGACGGATGGCGAGCTAGCCCATCACTCACCGTCCACAGGCCCGCGTCTACGGTGGCCGGAAGCCATCACGTGGCCTCCGACGCCCGGAGCGCCTCCCGCACAATAAATCGCCTTAAAACTCAAACTCCCTGATATAAAAATTCCTTTACAATTTAATATTCCGTATCTAGATAGTGCATCGGTAACAGACAGGGCCCCTTAGAGGCTACGGTGGATGCTTCAATGATCCAGAGGCAAGGAAATGCTAAACAATTTCACTTTGACTGCGCTCAGCTTTGGGGATAGTACTGGAAGTGATTTGTAAATACCTGCTCCTGTACTACCGTTCACTGGGTGCGGTACGAGTAAAGAAATGTATGATTTTGTTTTAAAATTCTGAAATAAAGCTAAATTGTCCAACTAGGTGGTTTTTGAGGTTAGATCCGTTTTACCAACGGAAATTCTGTTTATTTTTTTTTGGCAGGTGGAAAATCATCGAATAACCCCTCCGGCTCTTGGGCAGAGCGAAAGGGAGTGTCAGACTTCTACTGACTAAAAACTACCCATGTTCCTTCTTAGCCCTTTATGTCGAGGCCGCGGTATCTCTGAACATCCCGCAGCCCCGACGGGCGTTTATATTAGCCTGGTTATGTTCTAGCCTAATAATAAATATGTCGGAGGAGACGGTATTTTTCATGATGATGATGATAAGACAGGATGGATATCTCAAAATAACACTCAGTTGTTCTTTAGTACGACGGTCATTGATATAAAAACTAAAGATATGGTCGTCCGAACATTTGCTCGACGCGTTCGCCATACAGAGAATCGCGCGGTGTAGTCTGCTCGTTAACGTAACCTTGTATAAGCGGCGTGGTATTTTCGAGGTATAAAGAACATAAATAAATCTTTTAATAAAATTTACGACCGCACCCGAAGAGAGCCGATCGTGGACTAGTTCACTTCGGCTTAGGAAAGACCATTTTAGGACCAAGTACGAGGCGTCATTGTAACATGCGGTCCGTCCAGTCTTTACGCAGTAATATATAAGTCAATGACAACGGTCTACATTGGTAATCACACCTCGATTACAAAATAATAACGGATGCTCATGACAAACGATCAAATCAACAACATGGAATGCAGTGAGGTTAGTAGGAAACACGACCACGACCAACCGCAGCGCCGTCCACCATCGAAGCCCTACTGGCTCCGACACCTCGAAAATTGACGAGCGCTACTGTCATTCATCACCTGACAGTTGTCGTTGTTAATCGTGCCAGAACTAAACACACCCAAGCACTACTAAAGAGTTTGAACTTAACGACAATAGTTGCTTGACATTCCAGTAGTTCTGATTCTATCCACGTTCAGAGACTGCAGTCTCCGACAAATATATGAGGCATTGTATACTTTTCTAAGGTTTAAATACTATTCAAGAGTTGCACCTTTATCCTCTCTGTAATATCAGCAGCATTTAATTAAATAAAGACGTCTCAACTAACATTTGATTAAACAAGAGTACACTCGATGTCTGTACCAAAAGCTAACACAACAATAACGAAATTTGTTCGCGAGAAATACAGAAATACAAAATGGCTGCTACTTACCAAGCTCGAGACATGCATAGAATAATATTCCAGAGTAGTATTCTCAGCAGACCACATAATGTTTTTTCATTTTCAAAATCGTCGTCTGTCTAAAGAAATCACTTTTGCTTTTGTATCCACAATTTGCAACTATGCGCTCCTCTGTGCATTCGTATTTTGTATTTTTATCTAGATTTACATATTTTTCTCCGTCGCTTTAACTCCTTCTGGGAAAACTGCAGATATTGTCAGGACAAATCGTTTGGAGGACTTCAATTTTAAAATTCAATTTTGTGGTAATATTGGTCGACATTCCATTTGTTATTCTGAAAAATAATATTGCACACATACAAACTTACACAGAGTGGTAACCAAAAATACAAACCATCACTTGTACGATCAATAAAATACTTTTTGCTTTGCCCATGTTCCATGTGCAGGCGCTAGTACATCATGTTACACGAAACTGTCAAATTCCCAAAACCCGGGAATCAAACCGAAGACCTCGGGTTCTGGAGTCTTGCTTGCGACCACTAGAACAACGAGGTGGTTATGTTTTGTAAATTTAACTATGGTTTTTTTTTTTTGGCGGGAGGAAAATCATCAAATAACCCCTCCCGCTCTTGGGCAGCGCGGAAGGGAGTGTCAGACTTCTACTGACTAAAAACCACCCATGTTCCATCTTAGCCCTTGCGCCGAGGCCGCGGTATCTCGCTCGAACAACCCACAGCCCCGACGGGAACCCGCAGCCCCGACGAGAACCCACAGCCCCGACGGGAACCCGCAGCCCCGATGGGAACCCGCAGCCACGACGGGAACCCGTAGCCCCGACGGGAACTATGGCTTAACTATTGCTCTGGAATTCCATATATATTTACTTATAGCCTAAGAAATCTTACCTATACGATGCTATGTGTGTAGGTGTACCCAACTATCTATTTGTCTTGTCATCTTGTAAGACATGGAAGACTAATCTCCACGACGCGACGCAAGGAATCTTAGTTGGGGAGCCAGTGACATTATATTTATGTAATGCTCTCTTGAATAATAAAGATTTTATTGTTTTATATTGAGATAGATGTGCGGAGTGACAAGAATGGATAAAGTAAGGAATGAGTATATTAGAGGAAGTTAGAAAGTGGCACCTGTTACAGAAAAATTTAAAGTCGTTTATCTTGGTATGGTCATGTAATGGGGGGAGATGAAACGCATGTGACTAAAAAAGTGATGGATATAAATATTGATGGATGGAGAGGGAGAGGAAGGCCAAAGAAAAGATGGATGGATTGTGTGAGGAATGATATGAATGAGAAAGGAGGATATGCCACCGTGACGTGTAACAGGGAAGAATGGAAGAATGAATGGGATAAGGGCAGAAAGATGATGATTGTTTTATAATGAGTGACTGACTATCTGACCTCTACAGTCCAGTTCACTACTGCAAAACACAATAAATCATGGTAAGACTGTTTATGCTGTGGTTTAAGCAGTGGTGGCCCAGTTGTTGCGGCCCCGACTTACGAACAGTGAGTCGCGGTTTCGAACCCAGTCAGGCGCATTGCTTTATGTAATTTATTGGTCTCAAAACGGTGAAGGAAAACATCGTGAGAAAACCGACATTTCTTAGAAACAAAAATTCGAACACATGTGACATCTACCAATCCGCACTGGGCCCACGTGGTGGAGATTATAGCCCATCCCTCTCCTAGAGAGGAGGCCTGAGTCCCTGCAGTGGGAACACTATAGGGTGATGATAGAGACTGTTTATTACATAATCATCATTCTCCTGCCCTTATCCTAATTTATTTAGAGTCTGCACAGCAAGACTGTCTTCTTCTGCCATACTTCTTTATTACTTGTCATATCAGCAGACACCTCCTTTCTAGCCATATCATCCTCCACACAGACCACCGTTTCTTTGGTCTTCCTCTACTCAGACCTTCATCATTATGATGTCAGTAATACACAGTACTTATAACCTACGTGAGTTGCAAGAATTAAAGATTTTAATACATTCATCATACTCAAAATTTTCCTCATTCCTGTTAACTAAGGCTGTAAACCTATCAAATGTCAACATAAAATGCAAAGAACCCCTTAAAATAAAAGATAACATTACGTCACAACCCATATAAGTACGAATTACAGACGTTTCAATTAAAACCCAAATGTTAATTAATGTTCTAACTTGTTTCATTACCGCCGTTTGTTTTTCAAGAGTTGCCTTGTGGGCTTCAAAGCCTACCCCATCTGTTTTCGTCGGTGTCGTAAGCTTATTAAGGATTTTGCCTGAAAGATAGGTACTTTGGTAGCAACAGGAATTTATGTTTGAATTTCGTCTTGTTCAAGGTTATGGGAGCTTGTACAATTCGATTATGAACAGGGTTATGCTGGGAGAATTTGAGTGATTGGCTTACCGGTACAGGTGAAATATTTCATCAGAATACTTTAGCGTTTTGGTGAAAAACTGTAAGCTTAAATGTATTTCTGTAAATAAATAAATAAAATACATAGCTTATCTTATATGCAGGGGGAGACTCACTTCTGACGTAACGTTCCGGTAATACGAAGGATGTTATGTTGTTTTCAATTATTTACTTTACCTCTGGTACTTTAATGTCAACCTACGATTTATCATAGAGTAGTGGTGGCCCAGTACCCTGGTGCTGGTGGGCCCTACTTACGAGTAGTAAGTCGTGGGTTTGAAACCAGGTAAACACATTACTTTGTGTAATTTATTTCATCACCACTGCGCTGAAAACGGTGAAGGAAAACTTCGTAAAACCGGCATGTCCTAAAATTGAAATTCGAATACATGTGACATCTGCCAACCCGCACTGCACCCGCGTGGTAAATTATAGTCCATTCCCTCTCAAAGAGAACGTTATAGGCTGATTATGCTTTGGTATAAACAAAAAGAATGAACCAAACTTAGTACTCGAAATCACTTACAAAATCTCCATGTTTTTGCATACAAAACTAAATGTATGACGACATAAATGTTTAAACCTATCTAAAATGACTTCTACTGCAATAACAACCACATACAGAAACCTCTGCTATAACGGTCATAATGAAATTTCGCTAAATCTAACTTTAACGACAAAAACTTTGTTCAAACCGCTGTATGAGGTGGGTCTTACAGTAAGCGGACCAAAAACTTATATTATAAACTGGCAGCTTCGCCCAGGTAAGGTCAAATTATATACTAAATCCTTCCTCAAAAATTACTCTATTCATTGGTGAAAAAACAGCATGAAAATCGATGCAGTAGTTTTTGACCTTATCGCGAACAGACAGACAAACGCAGCGGAGGGCTTTGTTTTATAATATGTAGTGATAGTGATTTTAAAGTAGCTTTTACCAGCGGCTTTGCTTGCGATATCATGGGAATCGTAATATAACGTAAGTACGTAAATGTTTCTTCCTTCTTCCATTAGTAAAATCATTGTCCGTACTTTCATCTTGGTTTCGTAGCCGCAGGCACAACTGAGCCTGGGTTCCCGGGTCGGTCAAAAAGTGCTCATGAATTTTCCCATTAGAAAATTTTCAGTAGGAAACTGGAATGGCAAGGAACGGGGGTATCCACCCCGTCCACTCATGATAAAAAAGTGCCAATACAAAATATATCTACATAGTGCTTGAAAACTGAACTGTGACAGAAAAAAATTTCAATGGGATTCCTCTAAAACGAATACTTCGTATCGTGGGCGGCAATACCTACGCAACGTCAAAAAAGGTTTGCAATATTTTTTGCTTTGGTTTTATTAAAACGCCCTGCTATAACAATTTTGTTATATGGAGTGGACCAGTACGTTGTATACCAATTATTTGAAAACAAGAAAAAAAAAATTGGTTGCCTGTAAAGTCGGTATACGGGCGAAAGTTTTACGTGACAACGAAAATAGAAGCGCAAGACATGAACCGGTGTGTATGCCTATCTCTCTCACTCTCTCTCTCTCGCTCTGGACGCGTGCCTCTCACTCGCTCTCATTGTGAGCGCATAACGTGAGCGGAGCGTAACGCAGTTTCTTGAAGTGTCACCCGGCAAACCAATTTATAAGACGTTGTCACGTCAAAAACTTGTTCACTTTGAACGCAAAGGTTTGGTTTTTCATATTAAATACCACAAATCACAAACACTGAAGGGAGTATGTGTGTACTTAGTAGTTAGTTATGTTTAAGTCCTATGTAATAGGGGGCGAGCCTATTGCCAGGCATAAATCTAGACTCCGCGACTTCTACTGAGAAATTCCTGATGGAAAACCCAATAACATATTGCCCGACCCGAGAATCGAACCCAGGTGCTCACGCTTAGCAGTCGCCATTGCAACCACAAGACCAACGAGACAGTTTCTTTATGAGTTTTGTATAACATCTGAAGCAGAAATAGTATTTCGTTGTTAGACGAACAAAAGTGTAATGATCTATGAAGTCTAATTTTAAACCGGATAGGTTTAAAATTTATAAAAAAATCTTTTGATTAACCAACAACTTTCTAAACCTTTCTAAAAATATTCCAAGCCTTCTTAAGTAACCTTAAATATTCTACCCGCCTTCTGTCTGACCCACGCCTTACCACCCACCGTACCGATGTAGGCACCTATGACTTACACTTTCGCACTGTTTTTCTAAAACATTGCGGTTGACAGAGTTGATGGGGGTCCCCTCTGTAAAAAAATGTTGGAAGGTACGACACAGATGTTCCATTATACGGCGAAGAGAGGGTTGACTCTTGTCTTTTGTGGCCACGAGTTTTTGGGGTGTTCGTGCTAATGTAAATTTAATTTGGGTTCAAAGTCGATTGCGAATGGGACTTTAAAGAAGTATGGGGCGTGTTAATTTTTTTTCTGTTCGGTGTTACTTTTTGTTTAAAATACTGTGAAAGGTATTGTTAGAAATTAAAGGAGACTCTCGGTTGAAAGTTTTGATTATTGTTATGCTACATTTTTTTACTAGCGTACCTATGCTAGTTCATCCCAACCATCTTATGATTGAGATTCTGTTAAAAGTTTGCATTCGGATTGTTTAGCAGTGTTAGCCTAGTAATGTGAACGTCGCACGTCGTACTGCCGAGTCTAAGTCGACCAGTATTTTTTCAGATTCATGGGCGTATTGTATAATCATCACTTGCTTCGGGGTAGGTAAACATGGTAAGGTCGCCAGCATGCTTTTTTTTTTTTTGGGCGTGGAAAATCATGATGATTTCAGACTTCTACTGACTAAAAACCACCTTCCGTTCGTTCCTTCTTAGTCTTTGCGCCGAGACCGCGGTATCTCTTTCGAAAAACCCGCAGCCCCGACGGGCGTCGGCCCTTATCCATGTTGCATCTCTTGAGACGCGTGTGGAACACAAACGCGCCGTCGACATGGCCTGTCGTCGTCATAAAATGGACGGACGGCGAGCTAGCCCATTACTCACCGTCCACAGGCCCGCGTCTACGGTGGCCGGAAGCCATCACGTGGCCGTGGCCTGAAACATATTTCTCGACGGCATGTAAACCCAAATCAATATGGATGGCATAAAAACTCTGTCACCCGATAATGAAAGAAGATAAATGAAAAAACAAGATGGCGTCATCATTACAATTTATCATTCAAAAACAACCGACAATCCTTTAAATCTGCACACTGTATACATCTTCTACCAAATCCCACACGCGCATAGCTCAAAGCCCAAACTTTACTTGAATACCTCCCCGCGTAACTCCAACAAGACCATTAGTATTCCTCCGCCATTCTTTTAACAGCACTAAAAACAGTAAGTAAAGCAATTTCGTTCCAAAGTATTTACCACATGAGAGTTAACTATGGATTCGTACGACTTAGTGTTTATATGTGTTCAACAGGGATAGGGAAGAGCTCGTGGCTTAATAAGAACCGCCACTAGGGTCGATCTTTAGGTTAAGCTGTGCTTGCCTAGGTTGGTCTGTGGATGGGTGACCACCCGACATACCGAGTTTCCTCCGTGCCTCGGAAAGCACGTTAAGCTGCTGGTCCCGGCTGCCATATTATTATATAGATCTTTGGCAGTCGTTACAGGTAGTTAGTGACCTGAAATTCTAACATCCAGTCTTACCAAAGAGTATCGCATTACCTAGTATTAACTGGGTTGTGGAGGTCAGATAGGCAGTCGCTCCATGTAAAATACTGGTATTCAGCTGCATCCGGTTAGACTGCAAGCCGACCCCAACATAGTTGGGAAAAGGCTAGGCAGATGATGATGAACAGGGATAGAGATTTTAGTGAGCTGGGTTGTGGAGAAACTGCAATATCACATTTAAAAATATTGCTGCAACTTGTAAAATGTTGCTTCTACTGCCGCTATCCCAATTTATTTGGGGTAGGCGTAGCACGTCTTCTGCTTCAATACTTCTCCATTATTTGTCTTGTCAGCAGTCACCTCCTTTCTAGTCACAATATTCATCCTTCACACAGTCCATCCATCGTCTCTTTCTCTACTCTTATAGCCAGACATTCATACTCAAAATGTTCCTCATTTAAGGCCATACCATGATAATCAGTTACCACACCACTTTTCAGTCACCGACGCCATTTTTAGACTTCCTCTTAAGCATCCTTGCCAACATATAATCTATTTTAATAGCATTAATATATGGGCTATATAACCGCGGCACCCGAAAGCCGCTCTCTCAGTTAAATCCCTAAGACGTACACATTAGACAAGAACTCTTTAAGTCCTGCCTACTCACGAGGAGCTTATACTTAATCGGATAACTCTTATAGATCATATTATGGCTGTCTTTGACTGTGTGACTTAATCTTAATACCTATGACGTTATTAGAGTGGCGGACAAAATTAATGGGTGGTTCTGTTAAATGTATTAGATTTATCTAAGTCGTTAGCTGTCTAGACTGACCATCGTACATTCGAGGTTTATCGTTATGTGAGGTTTTTGTTCTATGTGATTTTATTAATATGTTTAAAGTTTTATATTTTCAAACTCCATAAGGTACATAATATTTTTTTGCCGGATATTACGCGGACTTAGACTACTACGTATCGTGTTATTATACATGTATTGTATATGGCTCATTAAAGAGAAACTGAAAAAGCTATGTTTTATCCAAATACAACATTCATTTTACCTTTGAAATCTTTTCAATAAATCAATTCTTAAGTAAGTTTGGTCATGTTATAATCCTTTATACAGTTTCGTCAGATGTGAAATTGAAGACGAAATCTTTATATGAAAACACTGTAACACGACTTTAGGTTAAAACTTTTTCAATTATTATTATACCGCTATCTACAACCGTAGGTCAACTTAGGGAACTTATCAATGAAATATTTTTATTAGCACAAGAAATTCAGCTGCTCTTAAAGTGGGTCATTTATTTTGCACGCCATTGTACCAAACACCGAGGCACTTAGCCTAGCACGTAATCTTCTTAGCGTTCGCTACATTCTTATATAAATTGTTAATATTCGGAATATTACTGAAATTCTGGTGTGATGTTTGTAATCGTATTTCGGAAAACATACCTATTTATGGTCCTATTCAAATAGATGGACAAACTTTTAGATATCATTTCGACCACCAAAATAAGGACAATGGGTCGTGGATACTAGGTCTAACCACACCTCTGCCTTACCTTCTAGTTTTACTGGTGTAGTGTTTTGTGCCTATACTAACACGAATGTTATTAGTATGTATAATATATTTAGGTTAAGGTATTTGTCTATGGGTTTTTGTTACCTGAAAGTAAATGTATTATATTCTATTCTATTCTATATCGTAATAGTAATTTACATTACAACTCGTACGATAATCGAGGAGACTGAGTGTCTCACTGCGTTGGACGTACATAATAACATAAGTACTTAACATAAATTCGTCACCTGTAAAAGCACTTTGAATTATGAGTTTGAATCCCGCGTGTACATAATATTATGTACAATATTAATTGTAAATCCATTATTAGACGAACCATGAATTCCACAGCGCTACTACAAAGTATTTTTGTAGTAACTACTAGCTCGAACGTCGAAGTAACTGTAAGAAAGAAAGACAAAGTATTTATTAGACTCGCACAGAATAAAACAAAATAAAATGATTTAATTAACAGAAAAAACATTTAAAAAAAGTAAACAAGAACTAATTTAATAAAAAAAAAACAAACCAAAAAGTCTCCATCTTGGCATGGTTTTTGACAGAGGAATATTTTTTTAATCGGACATTATAACAAACTAAATCATTTTAGATTACACGGAAAGCACATACAGTAACATTTAAAGTTATCAATAAAGTCTGGAAATTAAAAATAAACAAAATGTGGGAAAAAGAATCAATTCAAATTCTCAATATTATAACAAATGTTTACTTCACGCATTATTTTTGTGCTAGTTAATACAGCAACATATCCATATCCCCGAAGGGTTAGGCAAAGGTACCTAAAAGGACATCCACATTTTGTACAGTAATGTGGTCCCACGTCTGACGTAATTAGGAGCGAGCCTATTGCCATCAACCTAGCCCTTTATAAGGCATAACGATCTGGTAATCGGAAAATAAGGGCAAATAGGCATAGGTATAATTGGTAGAAAATAAAAATTCAGTTTTTTTAACTTTTTTTGTGTTTTTTGAATATTTAATGAGTTATTGATAAATCTTTAAATAATCTCTGTACAATCATAGAATGCGTAACAGAAACAAATAATTTAATTTTTGAGGTGAAAAATATGGTGGGAAATATATTCCCTTTACCTTATAAAGGGCTAGGCTCTGTGGCGTGGATGGCATAAATCTAAACTCCGTGGCTGCTACAGAGAAATTTTTGATCAAATGTTCAATAACACTTTTGCTCAGCAGACCAACGATGCAGACAACACACACAACAACAACATACTCAATTCTATAACTATCTGGTGTGTAATTAACAATAATCCAGCAGGTCTAGTTTCGTTCGTTAATGACGGCACACTCGCTCCCCATAGCGTACTGTTGCACCTAGTCGCATATCTCGAAGTTAGACCGCCACTTGAGACAGTGGCTGGACGCCAAGCAATGGAGTTACTATAGAGATAACTTGCAGAAGTTACAGAAGTCTTAATAATACGTCGAAAAACTGAAGTAACAAGGTAACAAATAGGAAGAACAATTTTTTGGAAAAAATAATTGTCCGTAGTACACCCAGGTGGACTAAGCGGATGGATCACGGGCAATAACGACGGCACGGTTGGTGCAGTGGCTAAGCGATTGGACTGCTGCGCTGCGTGTCGCGGGTTCGATCCCTGCACGGAACAAATATTTGTATGGCCTGCAGATAATTGTTTCGGGTCTGGGTTTTTGTGTATGTGACTTTATATGTTTGTGAACGCACCCACGATACAGGAGAAATTCCTAGTGTGGGGCAACGTTTTTTTTTTTTTTAAAAAAAAAAAAAAAAGATCCATAGTATTCTAAATTATCAGGTTACTAGCTTTTGTCCGTGGCTGCGCTCACTTAAGGTCAGAATCTCAAATAAACCCTCCTAAAATAAAAAAGGTACATGTCTTCCTCAAGTCTAGTCAATACTTGTGGCAATTTCGAAATTCATTCAGCCGGTTAGGCCTAAAAAGGTAACAGACAAACACAGAGACACTTCTACACTGTTATATGGATGGGGTTATGATTTGAGCTCAAGTCTAGAGTATGAATGTGGAAGGGTACAAGACTAGAGAATACCAAAACGATAGATGGACTGTGTAAAGAATAAGGCAAGAAGACACCTCCTGTGTCTGTCAAAATGACGAGTAATAGAGAAGTATGGAAGAAGAAGACATGCTGCGCCGATCCCAAATAAATACAAATATTATATTTATTGCTCAACACAGTACATAATATTGCATTTATAGGTGTCAAGTGAATGCGCAGTTCACTGTGATGTACCAAATTAGGCATGCAAGATTTATAGTTAAAATTATACACATTCTCAACCAACTAAAATAATATCAATTAATACCGTAAACCGGGCAAAAAGAAAAATGAAATCAAATTAATTATACAATGTCATAAATACATACGTTGTAAATTGTCATAAATTCAAAATAATAAGTAAGTAATGTCAAAGATTCAAATCAATAAGTACGTAATGTCAAATCATTATAATACAATGTCAGAATAATTATAATATATAAGTAATAACATAAAAAATATATAATATAATTATAATAAATAGGTAAGAGAATGATGACTCCTTTCTGAATTTACTTGTTTTTCAACCATTCTTGCTCGGCATAATTTTTCAGCGCATACGGTACCCATTTAGTTCACTTTGTTACGAGTGACCCTTCTCCTTCGCACATGTGACAGCATGCAGAATGTCTGCCCGGAGATGTATATCGCAGGTCGGGAGATACATTAACAGTGAGAAATGTTTATGTGCACTGCGATGTTCATTGAAATAAATAAACGTTTCACACTCATGGCTCTTGAATTGTGTATGTATCGTAGAACTGTTTGCGGTTGTATGTTGAGATGAATAATGAGTTGCATGTCAGTCACTGGTGTTTTCTGCACAGAGTACGAGATGGTATTGTCAATATTTGCTGAACAAACCAGAAAGCCTAGAGCAGTGGTAATGCTTACGATGTGTCTCGTATTTCATAACACGCTTTTATTACCTGTCTCAGTAACTATTAAACCAAGTAAAAACTTCTTTGAAGAATACGAGAATCGTGTTTTTTTAAACTAAACTATTGAAATTACAACGACATAAAAAATACACTTTCGCTACCTTCATATTAAACATTTTTCTTATTTAAGACCTACCAAGCATAGTTATCATTTGAAGAAAAACACTTTGGCTAGTAGAACCGCCAGGACCAAATATTTGTATGACCTACAGGAAGTCGTTCTGGGTGTTGTGGTTTGTGTATATAACTCATTTAATGACTGTAAACGCACAAACAATATAGGCGGAATCCCTAGTATAGAGCAACGTTTAAAAAAATACCTTACTTTTTTTCAGGGACACGGGTATTAAGACTTTATTTCACCAAGTGTCCCTTAATTCAGTCCGCGTGGAAAATGTAGTTGAATGCAAAAATATTAACCCGTAGGGAGGCGAGGGTGGTCAGTTGTACCCTCTCTTCACACGGCGTAATACTTGTCTCATGCATATTTAAGCACTAGGATTTTTGTATTGTTGAACTAAAGTCGGTTTCCATCCAAAAAAGTAGTTTTGTGTTTAATTTTTTGCACGAACGCGCTTCTGGTTAAATAACAGCAGCGCAGAATTTTGAACTGCAATGTTAAGCTGAGCGTACTTAAGGCAGTTTAAGAGAGTAAATAATGCTCACTCCACAGGATCATTTTGCTATCATCGAAGCCTCGTTAAAGCGTCATTAATTTTGGAAGTTTGAGCAATACTAAGTTTTTTGTACCTGTTTGATACCAGACATCAAATAATTGTTACCTCTCTGAAGACAGAAAACTGTGACAAGGAAAGTGGCCAGTCAGTCTGGAGTCAGAATGGCTGGCCACTTTTTGCTCGAACTTCTAAAGTCTATTGCCACCAAAGGGTGCACATTTCATCAAAGGGACAGCGGGTTGTTCGAAAGAGATACCACGGCCTCGACGCAGGGGCTAAGAAGGAACATGGGTGGTTTTTAGTCAGTAGAAGTCTGACACTCCCTCCCGCTCTTGGGCAGGTTATTTGATGATTTTCCACCCGCCAATAAAAAAAAGGGAGCACATTTAAATAGACACCACTGCACGTTTTTTTTTTATATTAACACATAACCGCACGACGAAGAACTACTTTCGGGGTAAAACAAAAACTTCCCACGCTCCTACCTCTTTCAGATAAGGATAGAGAACGGTTACTGACCTCACAACGCAAATTTAATTTCCCTGAAGCGAACAAAGGTCAAATGGCAATTATTTTATCTCAAAACTATAGACAAGGCCATTCATTTCACTATTAGGTTGTAGGCAATTTTAAATTAAGGATATTTATGCCCTCAGCGTAATTGGTAGGGGATACAAAATCGTTTAAGAGAACGCTCCTAGTTGTAATTGGTTCCGTAATTAAACTTAGCTATGTTATTAAAATTTGTTCGAATATATTTAATCTTGCCTTCGTATTTTATCACCAATTTGACGGTCTTTAATATTATGTTTTAAAGCAATAGAGAACTATATAAAACTAATAAATAGAGAAATCAATCTCTCTTAAACAAAATATGTTATCTTTTAAAAATATGTATTTATTTTGTTCAAATAATTTTCTACGTGACTGCACTTGAGCGATCTTTGCAAATGGCTAACTTCAGAGGGGCAAAGTTATTTGACGCGAACTATAGGCGGCAAACTTTTTTATCATTGAAGAATTTGGCCTTGATTTACCTATAGAAGTTCAATGTAGCAGAGTGTCCTCGTGACTGCTACTGAGAAATTCCTGATGTAAAAACCTAATTGATAACACTTTCCTGGCCCGGGAATCGAACCTCATGGCAGTCGCGCTTGCGACCACTCGATCAACAAGGCAGCTATACTGTCTGTCAGTCAGTTACATGTTTTTTTCTTACATAATAATACATTCTCTAATAATCATAATCTCATGGGTCATCTCCAATTGCTTCTAAATACATTACTGAAAGCGGCACATTTCTAAAATCAACCACTTTTGGAAACTATAGTATAACATAATTACTTACTTATTTGACTGCCTCGTTGGTCTAGTGGTCGTAAGCGCGACTGCTGAGCATGAGGTCCTGGGTCCGATTCTCAGGTCGGGCAAAGTGTTATTGGCTTTTTCCATCAGGAATTTATTAGTAACAGCCACGGAGTCTGGATTTGTGCCCGGTTGATGGCAATAGGCTCGCCCCCTATTACATGGGACTAAAACATAACTGGCGAAACGTGGGTGTACTATTAGGTACACCTCTGCCTTACCCTTCGGGGATTACAGGCGTGATGTTATGTTATGATAAGTAGTACAACATAATAATCTAAACTTTTTGTGTGGCAAGCCAAAACACAATAAAAACAAATTACGATCAAGCTCTTTGAGACAATGACATCCTAATTCCAATAAATCTCGACTCAATTGGGTAGCAACTGTGTGACTGACGCATTTCGAAACTGACAGACGACCGTTTTCCTGTTCGCTTACGGAACCCTAAAATGTTAAGGTGTGGTTTTGATGTTGCGTCGGCTTTTATGGCAGTTGGTATTACCGGCTTGTTATCCAGCAGTAAAGATTTAATGTATTTCATGATGTATGGTGAAACTTTTCGGATTTGAAAATAGGTCAAGGACGTCGTAAGGACGCCAACATGCCCGTCGGGGCTGCGGGTTATTAGCAAGAGCGACCTCGACATGAAGGGCTAAGAAAGAACATGGGTGGTTTTTAGTCAGTAGAAGTATGACACTCCCTTTCGCTCTGCCCAAGAGCGGGAGGGGTTATTCGATGATTTTCCAACTGCCAAAAAAAAAAGGATGCTAACATTATGTGTTTATTTACCGTTTTCATCTTATTGATTGTCTAGGTATTATAGCAGCTTTAGAATTTAACTTCCAGCTGTGGGGTACCTGCTTTGACCAATACTCGTCTAATGTTAGTGAAATGGGAAAAAGACCTACGAATATCTCTTACCAAATAACATCATGCCTGTAATTCCCGAAAAGTAAGGCAGAGGAGTACGTTATACAGGATGTAAATCAACCCATCACACAGCCGTCAACCAAGCATTCTCTACATCGAACTAAGTACCCCTACGCAAAAATTTTTGATAGCAAACGACTTTTGGGTCAAGAATCACATTTTACGGTGAAACACAATGTAGCACTGTTAAAACATTGTGTTAGTGAATGGTTTAAATAGTAAACGGGTCATGGAGGTAATTTAAGTAAAGTACTGAAAAACTAGTATTTACAAAAACAGCTGTGAAACTTTGACCCCCGATTTCTCCGTAACTAGGAGGTTTCCCAGGTATGGTCTAGAACAAAAAAATGATCGCAGTGGTGGCGAGAACAAATGCCTTTCGTTTGCGTTAAGGGTACTTTTACACCCTATATAGCATATCGATATTGCCATCAAACCGACAAATCCAAACTCCATAGCTGCTGCTAAGAAGTTTCTGATAGGAAAATCCAATAACTATTATCCCGACCTATAAATCGACCTTACTGCGGTACTCAGAGATATTTAATGATTACTTAAGCAGTCACTTAGTAAAGGTTTGACATACTTTTGTATGACAAAACTGTCAAAACCGTTACAAAGTGATGGCCTAAGTAATCATTAAAGCTCTCTGAGTGCGGCAGTTAGGACCGTAAAATTAACGAGACAGTTAAAGTATGAATTAAATACTAGGTGACAAATAATGGTGATAGGCCATACAAACCCAACAAAACAAACCAGTCATCTCTTCTCTTTATATCATTCCTTATATAATATACTGTTAACCTATTTATACATAAGATATGTTTAACACAGAAGCTGTTGTAAACCTATTAATAAATAAATTTAAAAAAATCCTACAACCCGATTTTTTATACTTCAAAACCAAATGAATTACCTTTCAAGTAAATCGCGACTGCAACAAAACGCATGCGACTATTTTCAATTATACTGTAGTATCGCAATCGTAGAATCGAAGAGGAAACAACACAGTTTTTTACTAATAGGAACAATAAAAGGCTTGAGTGGTCATTAATGTGAAGATTTTTCCGCTACATCGAGTCGAAGGTCGTAAAAAATGTTAACAGTTATAGTTGAGAAGGGTGAATTGTGTTTATGGGTTACGTTAGGAGTTGTGTTCTGATATTTCTTTATGTATTGCTTTTTGTACGTTTTTTTTATTACTGGGGACTGCCTCGTTGGTCTAGTGGTCGCAAGCGCGACTGCTGAGCATGAGGTCCTGGGTTCGATTCTCGGGTCGGGCAAAGTGTTATTGGCTTCTTCCATCAGGAATTTAGCAGTAACAGCTACGGAGTCTAGATTTGTGCCCGGTTGATGGCAATAGGCTCGCTCCCTATTACATGGGACTTAAACATAACTGGAGAAATGTGGGTGTACTATTAGGTACACCTCTGCCTAACCCTTCGGGGATTACAGGCGTGATGTTATGTTATGTTTTTTTTATTAGCCTATATTGTCTTACTGCTGGGCAAAGGCCTCCCCCATAGTCTTCCATTTTTCCACTCTCCGGCCAATCTCGCACAAAAGCCTCTAACTGCCGCACTCAGAGAGCTTTAATGATTACTTAGGCCATCACTTAGTAAAGATTTGACATACTTTTGTATGACAAAACTGTCAAAACCTTTAATAAGTGATGGCCTAAGTAATCATTAAAGCTCTCGGAGTGCGGCAGTAAGTCTTAGATTTTTCTACTATTAACTATATTTAACTAAGTTCAAAAACCGACTAGGTAATGCATTCCGCAAGTAGTTAATTAAACTTGAACTGAATTTTTAAACTTTGTAGTGGGTTTTTTTAAGTCAATAGTTGTTCTTTAGTCTTTTGAGTTTATTAATTGTTCAGCTCTAAAATGTTGTCCTAAATATAAACTTACCCTACAGCCAATTTATTATGAATTTACAATATCTATACACCTAGGCTAAGGTTTTTTATAAGAAACGATGAAATCAATTCTAATTCTTCAAATTCTTGGTATTTTAAGTACAAGTACAATACAAAACTAAAACAAAATTTAAAGCTTCATAAATAAAATACCTTGTCAAAGTCGGAGTTATTTATTAATGTTGAGACTACATTATTAATACTTCTACTACATTGGCAAATCAAACAAAATGGCTGGGTACGTGGGCGCTGCTAATGATGTGAAGCCATTACGTAGAAATACGATTAATCACGATCAAATAATTGCTCGTCAAATGAACGTATAGGTTCTAGAACCTCTCCATGTGTATACAGGGTGGTGCTGACTATACGACAATAAGAATAATGAAACCACTGGTAGTTCTAGTTCATAGGAACATTATTAAACTATCAAATAAATTAACACCATGATAAAATTAACAAAAAAAACAATAAAACTAAGTACCATAAAACTGTAAACGAAATACGTTACAATTTACAAACAAATATTGGTTTAAGTACTAACCTTAAGAATAATTTGCACCGATTAACGAGTGGAAATAAAATGTAACAAACGAATTTGGCAAAGACATTTAGGTAGGTTATTGTCGTATCGTCGGCACCACGACGGTGTTAGAATTTATTTGAAAGTTTAAAAATGTTTCTATGAACTAGAACTACCAGTGGTTTAATTTATTGTCGTATTGTCGGCACCACCCTGTGTACACATGGAGAGGTTCTATATAATCAAGAATCTATACGTTCATTTGCAAAGCACTAATTAGCGCATACCAAGTTAATTGAAGTAAACACTAAATTCAAGAAAACGCAAAGACGAACTAACCAACTAAGAACCAAAACTACACAAGTTGAATACCAACTCATTCCCTAGAGAAATATTATTTAAGAAGTAAATAAAATACTCCAGCGCTCCCAAGAGCCTAGTTTCTTTAAGAACTTGAAATATTTCGGGTATAAACTAAATCAAGACAGACTATCGTACAGACCAAGTAAAAAGCTCTGAGTGAAAATGTACTGAAAAATTTGTATGCGCAAAAAAAAACTAGCAGCATACTGAAATTGCCATTATAGGCAGAGGTGTACCTGACACATCCACATTTCACCAGTTATGATTTTTAAGTCCCACGTAATAGGGGCCGACCTTATTACCATCAACCACGCAAAAAAATCAGAGACCGTGGCTGGTACTGAGAAATTCCTGATAGAAATATCCAATAACTCTTTGCACGAACTGTCAAAGTCAAAGCATTTATTTCAATTAAACCATTACCAGGTACTTTTAAATGTCAGAAGAACAATTCATAAAACTAAACTACGAGTACAATACGTCATCCCGAAAGCCACCACGCCGAATCACACGCCGCCGAATGCCTGCAACAACGAACACTGCGAGCACGAAAGCACGCAGCGACGCACACCGCAACAACGAATGTACGAGACTCCAAATCACGGAACAACGAATGCACGCCGCAACGAACAACCGCCGCCCCGCGACCCGGAGCCCCGCGCACCCACAGCACTCGCCTCCGCAGACATCCGGCGACGTGCAACTCGACGCAGCAACCCCCGGGACGACGTATGGCACTCCTAAGCTACAGTCACAGTCACAAGGCATAATAACTTGTGAAAGTACTGTGGATCGAACCCAGGATCTCATGCACGACGACTCGACAAACGAGACAGTAAAGCATGTTTATATTCTCTGTATCTAGATATCCTAGCAGGTTCACTGTCCGCAGACCACATACGGTCAGTAGAGCAACTTCCATACCAGTCCACAGACCGTATGTCGTCTGTTTGCCGGTAAAATTTTTAAGCCATCTGACACTATGGACGTTAGAAGAAAGTATTTAATTTAATGCGGACTTGGCAGGACACATCATATGGATTATAAAAAGTGCTGGGACTGGTAATACTGGTTTTTTTTATTTCAATTATTGACGTTTAATAAAACCATAACGGAATTCGTGGACCTTTACCTCGGAAACCTAAGGTCAAGGGAAAGTTTACCTAAAGAAAACCCTTTCATGAATCTATACAAATGTCCATATATCAAAAAAAAAACCCGTTTTCAGTGTTAATGATAGTGTTACGAGTAGTTTTCAGTTAAAAAAAAACTTATATTCTTCTAACAACTCAAAAACATTGAACCTACAAGTACGAAATTAACTAAACTATCAATCTTAGATAGCGTCATTCAATAAAGCCATTGTCAGGGATGTCGCAGTTTGAAAAATGTGCGAATCCGGCTAGGGCTGCCCCTCGGTAGACGTAATCAATCAATGAGAGAAATTGAGACCGCTTTGATATGCGCAGCCCTAAATTATAAGAGATAAACGTCTATTTATCATGGTTTTGAGAAGGCTCAGTGATTTTGGGGGCAGGAGGGGGCACTTATCGTGAAATGAAGAATTTTGTGTTATCTTTGTGAAATTCTCTGCTTAATTAAACTAAAGCTAAAATAAAACTTCGAGAAGAAACGTGTATGCAACCTTCATTGTCTGTTCTTAGACTCGCATTTGGTCCATTTTTAGCAAGGAGTTAGCTATGATAGCCAAGCCAGTTCAGATCCACCCTGAAGCACTGAAGCTCATTAGGGTTCCCAGAAGCTTTGTGGAGCGGCCCAGCTGTTCCAAGTAATTTATTAGTGTTAAATTCTTAGATCCTAATTTCGGACGATTAATAAGGGCACTGGCCCTTAATTGACCGTAACATTTTTTTAAGTTTAAGCCAATTTAGTAATATTCGCAATTGTCGTGGGTAGCCGTTTGTGACTGTCAACTGTCATCTTTCTTCATTTCGAAGATTTTATATTTTAAAATCACTAAGTATAGTAAAAAGTGTGTGCTTGCTATATTTTGAATTTGAACGAATTTGCATGTTGACCGACTTTTATTTCTAATGATCTAATAAAATCATTAATTTTCGTACCAATTTAAAGCGTCACATATTGATAGCAGATTAAGCAACTCGAAACTGAATTTTCCTAATCAACCTAGAAGCTTTAGTGATAAAGTTGAAAATCTATTGAAACAAATTGAAAGATTATATTAGTTTGATACATCAAGCTAACGAAATGTAAACAAGGTTTAGGTCTCATAGCGAAATTTAAAAACATTTGATCTTTAACGATGGAAATCGAAAATTGTCAAATGTGGGAGTACTTTACATTTAAATTCCTAACCTTTAATGGTTTCGGCGAATTCGGGCGCCATTTTATGTTTTTTGATTAGAGAATAAGAAAAAAAATAAAAAACATTAAAGAAATGTAAACAAGGTTTAGGTCTCATAGCTAAATATGTTAATAGATACCTACTTGTTATTTTTGAAGAAATATTTATTTAGTAAATACTCCACAACATCTTCAAAGGAATCAAGAGTAATAGAATCTGAAAATAACTACAGCATTGTGTTTATTTTTGGCGTCTGTTACTTACGATTGACGTAAGTAAACAAATTAATATAAGTAGCTTGATAATAATTAATTCATCATCATCATTTCAGCCATAAGACGTCCACTGCTGGACACAGGCCTCCCCTAGAAGGGGGGGATTTGCCAAAATCGCCACGCTTGCCAGGCGGGTTGGTGATCGCAGTATGGTTGTTACGAAGGCACAGAGAACGCTGCTGCCCATTCTCTGGTAACTCCCTTACTCGCCTGTTACGACACCCACGGGAAGATATGGGATGGTGCTATTCTTTACGTTGACATCATACGGAACCTTTACGGTCGACACCATACGAAAAAATTAATTACCATAGCTAAATCAAAGATTCTACTCATAATTATAGTACAATATTTTTCCTGACTTGTGAATTCTTTAACCAAATTTATCATTATTTCAGCCCGAAATCACCCACTGTTGGGTGTAGACCGCCCTTTTCTTCTAGCACTCTTTTCTGTTCTGTGCCTTCCTGCATCTGTTTCGCGCGATCCTGAGGATACCGTCAAACTAATGTAACCAAATTGATCATATTGATTGTTGCAATACAAAATAATATTACAATAGTAAGAATATTAAGATAAAACGTTTTTTTTTGTGTTTTTAGTGACTGTGTATTTTTAAAGTATGTGAGTCATTTTGTAATAATTTTCGCCATCTAAGAAAAAATAATATCAAAATAATAAAAATGTATACAATAAATAACATTTAAAGCACGGAAGGTGGATAGGATGATGAATAATACAGAACACTGTCTGATTTAGAAATCTTGTTACTTTGTCGTCTAAAAAGCACAGTGCCATGCATGATTTTCTGGACAATAAATTTTTTTATTATAAAAAAAATATTGTGTCGGTATTATTACATTACTTAAACAATATTTTTTTAAAATCGAATAAATAGGTAATACGCCATATTTTGTTTACAAAATAAGATAAAGATAGAATTACATACATCATTTAATATTCTGTTAAAAATTCCAAGAATCTTACGTTTATCTACAGACAACACAATATTTTATCAAAAACATGTTCTGTACAAGATGAAATCAGTCTCTCAATCATTATCATACGTAATCCATCTTGTTTTTCATGCAAGGTTGCGTCCTTCATTTAACATGGAAACGACCTTGAACATTTGATCTTTAACGATGGAAATCGAAAATTGTCAAACGTGGGTTTACTTTTCATTTAAATTCCTCACCTTTAATGGTTTCGGTGAACTCGGGCGCCATTTTATGTTTTTTGATTAGAGAATAAGAAAAAAACTTTAAACAAAACCGACTAATAAACAAAAAATAAATTTAAAAACAAGTGCATGCAGACGGGTTTAATTCTTTGTTTGAATAATGTTACCAAATGCACTTGTTTTTTTGCTTTACAATATTTTTTTTTTTATAATTCACTTTTCTCATTTCTACCTTTAACACTGTTTCAAGTTTTCTAAATTCGCTCGCTCGTGTCTCATAACTTATACCCAATATCGAGACCCATCAAACAAGAATTTCCGTTCGATAGTCAACCATTAACACTGCAAATATTTTCCCCCTTTTAATTTATTGGAAAAACATACAGTTATTTATTGGGCCGGAAAAATAGCATTTATTTTGGCGACGAGGTATAAATAGGATGTGGGTCACGCGAGCTTTTGTGATACGTGATTAGAATTATGATCAACGTTCGCTTGGCTTGTAACTGTCCCAATTCAGGGCGAACGCCTTTTCTCATACTGATAAGGAACGAGTATTACTCATCGTACATACGTGTTATATGTTACATGATCATATGTGTTTATTCGTTGTACACTTTATTTTTTCAAATTACTAATTAGCACTGTGATTTTTTTTAAATGTTACAGCTCCATGCTGAGATAGACCTTTTGGCCTTGTGCAGGACAAATTTTGTTTGTTTTTTTTTTGTTAATTGTATTAAAAAACAAATGTCATTTTTTTAATGTATAAGTAATGGCATTGGTTTGCAAAGGTTACATTTTTTTTAAGTTTTTCGTCGTGGTTACCGCTTAGAAGGTCTCTTTTACTGGCCCTCTGATATTTCTCCAATGTTTCGCATATCCAATAGTGATACTGAAAAACCAAATAGTAATTATGTCTGTCAAGAATTATTGGGTTCCAGAAACAGTCATAATTCACATGAGATTATTAACTCCACATATTTGTACTCTATTGCCAGATTGACGTCCCATGACACGTTCTCAAACTAATAGCATATACTTACATTACTCGAAGTAGGTATTAGCAGCTTAAGATGTTTGTACTCAATGGAAATTAATGCAAATCTCCGTATTGGATCTGAAGATGCAGGATTAGCCTAGTTTAGTTCGCGACTAATAGCACTCAGAATATCATTATTGTTCCGATCTGCGGAAATATCTATTTTTGGAAGAACAAACGGAATAAAGCTTTTGACTAAGTTCAATATTATATACTTAGGGCGATTTCATTAAGATTATGATATCCTTATTTCAATCGAAAGATGAATCAGATGTCATGAATCACACAATGTCACAGCTGGACCGATTTTGACGGGACTTTTACTGCTGGATAGCTGATCTATACTAATATTATAAAGAAGTAAAGTTTGTGTGTTCGTATATTTGTTAAATTGTAAGGGGTAATCTCGGGATCTACTGAACCGATTTAAAAAATTCTTGCACCGTTGGGAAGCTACACAATCCGCGGGTGACATAGGCTACTTTTTATCTCTGTATTCCCACGGGAACGGGAACTACGCGGGTGAAACCGCGTGACGTCAGCTAGTGTTATAATAAGTACCTTTTTTAAAAAAAAAAAAACGTTGTCCCACACTAGGAATTTCTCCTGTATCGTGGGTGCGTTTACAAACGTTAAACTCATATACACAAACACCCCCGGACCCGAAACAACGATCTGTAGGTTATACAAATATTGTTACGTGCGGGGATCGAACCCGCGACACGTAGCGCAGCAGTCCAATCGCTCAGCCACTGCGCCAACCATGCTGTCAATTTAAAAAATATTTTCAGGGTTCTGTGCAAAAAAATTAAATACTTGACTTTGTTTACGAAATAAAATTCAAAAAGGAAAGTAGTCATCATTCTTCTGCCCTTAGCCCAATTTATTTGGGGTCGGCGCAACAGTTCTTCTTTCAAACTTCTCTCAACGGATGTGACTGCCATTTCGTTGGATTATTTCGAACCTGACCCGAAATCCTAACCCGGTCGCGGGTTAGGTTAGGAACTTGAAAAAAAATATAGTATTTATTCCGAACGTAACCCTCTTCCTAACCTGACCCGATGTATCGTTCCTATCATAACCCGAATTGCGATATTATGGTAGTTTCGTCGTATGAAATTGGCATCAACAAGAGTAGGAGATGAGAAATAAGGACAGTGAAGTCTCGCCAACTACCAGGAGGCCAGAAACATAAAGGAGAAATTGTTAATAGGAATCGCATAATCTTAAATTTAAAATTTCTTATAATATATTTTTTTATAATGATGATACCTACTACTACTTTACCTTTCTGGAATCCTGGTAGTTTGGAAGACTTTACTGTCCTTATTTCTCATCTCCTACTTGTTCTTGCCATTTCACCTAGGTGATGATACTATTAGAAATGTATGTAGGTATATAGATTTAATTATGGGATTACTATTAACAATATACAATACCTCTTTCATATTTCTGGGCTCTTGGTAGTTTTCAACACTTTACTATAATTTTAGTTGTTAATGTGATAATAATATTATTATGGATTGATAACGTAGGTATTGTAAATATTATACTCTGATTTGACCCATAGGTACCTTTTATTCTAAGAAAGAGGAGAGGGAAACCTACCATATCGCAATTCGGGTTATGATAGGAACGATACATCGGGTCAGGTTAGGAAGGGGGTTACGTTCGGAATAAATATTATATTTTTTTTCAAGTTCCTAACTTAACCCGCGACCGGGTTAGGATTTCGGGTCAGGTTCGGAATAATCCTTTCGTTTCTAGCCATATCATCTTCCACACAGTCCATCCCTCGTTTCTTTGGTCTTCTTCTCTATATCCATCTTCATTCATTCTCAACATTTTCCTCATTCCCTCGCATCACTGTCCATACTACGATAAACGATTAACACAAAACTTTTTCATTCACCGGCGCCACTTTCAGACTTCCTCTTATGTACTCATTCCTTATTTTATCCTTTTGCGTTACACCACACATCCCCCTTAGCATTCTCATCTCAGCCACATGTAATTGCCTTTCATTTATCCCTTTTATGGCGCAACATTCTGATCCATACACGACACGAAAAAGGAAAGTACGCTGTGACAGCCATTATTGACATACGATCACTATTGCCTCTAAACATCATCTGCCTAGCCTTTTCCCAACTATGTTGGGGTCGGCTTCCAGTCTAACCGGATGCAGCTGAGTACCAGTATTTTACATGGAGCGACTGCCTATCTGACCTCCACAACCCAGTTAATACTAGGTAATGCGATACTCTTTGGTAAGACTGGATGTTAGAATTTCAGGTCACTAACTACCTGTAACGACTGCCAAAGATCTATATATGGCAGCCGGGACCAGCAGCTTAACGTGCTTTCCGAGGCACGGAGGAAACTCGGTATGTCGGGCGGTCACCCATCCACAGACCGACCTAGGCAAGCACAGCTTTTACCTAAAGATCGACCCGAGTGGCAGTTCTTATTAAGCCACGAGCTATTGCCTCTAAACAAATTATGAAAAATGTTGCCTTTTAAATGCTAAAAAATTCTACCATTACAAAGTAAATTGTTAGTAGGTAGATTTTTAAGATAAGTGAGTGTATACCAAATACCTATGGTATGGCCGAGGGTTTGGTAAAGTCGCCACATTTTACGGTAATATTTTTAATGTTTTAAGCGGAGCGGGGAAGAATACGGGTAGTTACTACTATTTAATTATCTTACAATAAAATTGTAACTGTATCTAAAATAGTATACCGCTCAAAAGGGAACATAACCGCACTGGTTCCCGGTAACTTGTTCAATGTAGAAATTCTGAATTTAAATTGAAACTAAACCAGACCAGACTTGTTATGTTTAAACTTTTAGTACAAAATGGCTCGAAAGGACGTACGCTCTAACACGTAACGTATTGTTGGATATTCAATTAGTTTTAGGTTCTAAACTTTAACTTTGGTTAACAGCCTGTATCGTCGTAAAATACGACTGTATTTCTACATTTCAGTTGATGGGTGAACGGAACTGAAAAGTTCTAGAGTGGCAATACTAAAAATAAAATTTATTTATTTATTGAACTTACCTCTAGATATCATAACAGGTATTTTTACACCTAATTCAATAGTATGGTATCGTAATATTGGTTTTTGAAGATAGCTAGCTAACCTTTTTTTTTTCTTTTTTGGTGAGTGGGAAATCATCAAATAACCCGTTCTTGAGCAGAGCGAAAGGGAGTGTCAGACTTCTACTAACTAAAAACCGCCAATGTTCCTTCATAGCCCTTGTGCCGAAGCCGCGGTATCTCTTTCGAATAACCCGCAGCCCCGACGGGCGTGGCCCCTTTCATGTTGCTGATATCTCTTTGAGGCGCACGTGGAACACGAACGCGCCGTCGACACGGCCTGTCTTCGTCATAAAGACGGACGGACGGCGAGCTAGCCCATTACTCACCGTCCACAGGCCCGCGTCTACGGTGGCCGGAAGCCGTCACGTGGCCCCCGACGCCCGGAGCGTCTCCCGAAGATAGCTAACCTTAGCTCTGACTAGCTACCAAAGCAATAAATATTAATTATTATGTACTCGTGGGTGCGTTAGGACAAGTGCACTCTCTTAACCCTCGCTCTCATAACCTTGTCTAACATAACCGTAGTAAGATAAGTCTCAGGACCTAAGTTTTCACGTTCCGACGATACCACAAGGCCAACTTCCGTTTGGAAGTTGCTGAACTACTGCTGAGAAACTCGGAGAAGTATTATTTGCTTGAAAAATACAACAATACTTTGCCCAAGCGAGGAATGGAATTCATGACCGCATAGACAGCAGCCGTGTTTATGACAACGAGAACGAGATCGATATGGCAGTTACGGGGTAACTTATCTGAAGGTTTTCAATAATCCCAAAACATATAACTCACTCAGCAAAACAAAAATTAAATGCTCCAAAATATTTCTTTATAATATTTTTTTTTTGTTGATTTTGGTGGATATTTCCATGATTACGATATTGAAATTACGAGTTTATTGAAAATGAAATCACTTCAACAGAATAATAATATGTATTACAACACTTTGCCTTGATCCTTGATAATGAAATCCTTAGTCGCTAATTGAATGGATTCTCTACAAATTATAATGAACGAAGTTTTTTGAAGGACGTGACGAATGAATTCATCAATCAAATTAATATTTTCATATAATTGCTTATTGGATGACCTATGGAATGTTTTAATTAAAAATGTTGTTGAAACAGATGTTTCGGAGTGTTTTATTCACAACTTTGATTTGTACAATTAACTGGTTTGATCAATTCATTAATTTTTATATTTATGTAAATGACCTGAACAAAACCATTTAGATTTTGTTTAGATTTGTTTAGAAATTGTTTTGGAACTGATTTTACTTTACTTGCTCTTGTTTCACTCGACAATCAAAAATATTCCATTAATATCTATAAGGAAATTTGTCGTCTTTGGGACGTAACAACCAAAGGGCCAAGCAATTGTTTTTACTTTCATAAAATATTCCGTTGGTAAAAACACTTTCACTCCCATATCTTTTACTTCAATAACTCCCACTCCATATCATAAAATTTTATAGATATTACAACCACTTCCATACACACAGGTCACGTTCAACCGAATCAATTTGATATTCAAACAAAAGACGACCTAAAAAACCTTTTGGGGGTTAAAAATATACAGCTTTTTCTATAGCAGACCATTTGTCAGGCGATTTGATGGTGTCGCGTGGAATCATTTCAATTCATCATGGGGGCAAACGGTTGGAAACGAGTACCCACTTATTAGGATGAAAAATTATTACTGGCACTTTTTTTCGTTTTTTTTTGTGGCCCAGTGTAGCCGTGTGTGGCGGGAGTAGGTATGGAAAATGAATGATACTTTTGTTTTTTTGACTGGAAAGCAAAAGTTTCTGCTTTGTTTGTTTCTAAAGTCTTCACTACCTACGCAGTATGAAAACAACGAAATTTTCAGATGTTTGTTTTGTCAGAGAAGACTAATCTCGTACTCGTTTTTGTCGATTTTGTCTTATGAGTTTCCAAGACTAACTGCGGTACTCAGAGATATTTAATGATTACTTAAGCCGTCACTAAGTAAAGATTTGACATACTTTTGTATGACAAAACTGTCAAAAGCTTTACTAAGTGATGGCCTAAGTAATCATTAAAGCTCTCTGAGTACGGCAGTTACTTAACATAATATCTACAAAATGCTGCGTTCCTAACATTTTAATTCACACGGCCATGCATTATGTGAATAGGGGATCGGAATGAGTAAAAAAATATATGATTCTGTTTAGTCCGTCAGTTAGATTTTCGAAAAATATTGGATACGTCGTGTTTTTTCTTTTATCAAATTAATAAAAATTGACGAAGATAAAACGCGTCAAAGATCATGAGTTGGGGCTTATGACGTTACTTGTAGGTAAAAAAATGTACTGACATGTGACGTTTTCGAGGTGTTCACGAGTTTTCAAAGCACTGTATCGTCTTCATTTTTTGTTTATGTGAAAAAAGAAAAAATATGTTGTATTTGCTTATACCATTATGTTTGTCGAATCCGAGCAATGACCGAATCGCAAGCGCGCCACAGTGACATTACGCGAGTCTACCGACACCACAGCGAGATTCTACAAAGTCGTAATGTTCTTGAGTTCTCAGCGAGGACTATATTCAGGGTCTGATCGCAACAGAGTTGAAACGTCCCTGAACTGTACATGATTCATTATGCCTCTTGTTATTGTGTTAAAATGTTATTTCAAGTCATTTTTTGTGTTTAATAAAAACACATAATGTTCGATTCTAACAAAATAAATCCTGACAATTCGACATATTTATTCCAATCACTTTATATAATAACTACAGGCTATTTATAAAACAATACCAAAGCCTACGGTTGTCCAGTTTTTGATTGAATTGTTTATGTTCATTGGGTTTCGTCGAAAAGCTTGTAACGGAACGTATTGTAATTTTTAGCTTTTAGTAAAATTGGTAAAACATTTGTAAACCTACTTATTGTTTGTTATTCGGTTGGCTTGTTTTCGTGATTGAAAAGTTTCTCGTCGAAAAGTTTTGAAATACAATCGCGCTTATATTTCCCAAAGGGTAGAATGCTCTAGGAAAAACCGGAAAAGCCTTACGATTATTTTCGATACGTAATAGATGCGTAGTATAACCAACTTCAGTAGTTGTTACTTTTAAAAGGAAGAAGTACATCACACTCTGAATACTTTTATACCTACGTGACGTTTTTTATACAAATAAACATCTGATCTGGATTAGCACAAGTTGCGTAAAGTAAGGATTCGGGGTAAAACCGCGGGCAACAGGACAAAATCAAAATATGTGGTATTTTATTTATGTCATAGGCCGTTTTCTGTGTAAAAAAAACCGGTAAAAAACTCCATTGTAAGGTACTCTCATCTAATTGATACAGTGCAAAAGTACTCTGTCTTTTCACGGCTTTCTGAACTGATTTAGATGTAATCATGCACAGAGATACACCATGACCCAACTGATAATCTGACTTCCTATAGCAAATAAAAAATAAAGCCAAAAAAGTACAATAAATCTCATCACAATCGGACAACATAAATAACTAGGCAGTTTCATTTTTTAGCTCAAATTGAAACCGGCAAACAGGCAGTGCGCTTCACACAATTCCAATAAAATATGTCCGTTAGTTTTAAATGGGCGTGCGTGAAAACAATTTGTCACAAGTGTAGCTGTGATACTGAATGTAAAGGGTGATTGTTTTAGAGGCGGAGAGGTTTGTTTTAAAATAAAACAGGAAAATCGTTTTAATATTAATAGAATTGACTTTTATTGGCTGATAATTGTATTTTTTTTTTTGGATATTCTGTTGTTCCTCAATCTTTTTTTTTTAAACGTTGCCCCACACTAGGAATTTCTCCTGTATCGTGGGTGCGCTTACAAACATTAAACTCACATACACAAACACACCCAGACCCGAAACAACTATCTGTAGGCCATACAAATATTTGTTCCGTGCGGGGATCGAGCCCGCGACACGTAGCGCAGGAGTCCAATCGCTCAACCACTGCGCCAACCGTGCTGTCAATATATCTTGACCTGAGGACAGAGATGAGAATAGATTGTGGTCGTATGAGCTTGGGAACACCGACGCATGCACGGAATTCCAGTCCTTGGCTGTGCGCATAATGAAGGATGTTGCAAAGCGCTTTGTGCGAATGTGTAGAACATTACAAGGTGTAGGTGATAACCTACACCTTGTAATGTTCTACTGCAGGTTACTGCAGGTTATCACCTGCAGTATCTACGTATGGACTGCCGGTAGAAGAAGGGCGATGGTGGAATGAGCTCGTGGAGCTCTTGGGTAAATCTAATTTTGGGTGACGTGGCCATTAGACTAATTCTTATCGTGTGTAGCTTTTAGGTTGTATAATATAAAGATCATAGGAGTTACTCGTATATTAGAAAATTAAATCATTGTTAAATATTTTTGTATAGCATCCTAACGTTTTCAAATTACTATATCGATTAATCATAAGATAAATAAGCGCGTTTTCGTTTAGGTTGATCTAAGGAGTTTTATCGGCTTCAATTTTTATTTTGTTATGTTTATTGTGAATGAAACTTTGTTATCATTATTTCTGGCGTACCTGAAAGTATTTATTTTCTAAGTACATTCAGTTTCTGTTAAATACCGTATGTAGCGACTATACTCCTGCTGTTGGTGGCTATCTAACCTTCAAAATTCGTACTGGGTAATACGATACCCCTTGTTAAGACTGACAGCCAAAGTTTCGAGCCTCAGGCGACCTATAACGACTGTCAAATATTTGCAACTGACACAGCCAAGACCAACGGCTTAACGTGCTTCGCGAAGCATGGAAGAAACTCGGTATATAATGGGTGGTTACTCATCTACAGACCAACCTAGGAAAACGCGATTTATTCTGGAGATTAATCCGCACGGCTGTTATTATGTATCCACGAGCTCCTCCCTATTAAAAGGTTTCCGTAAGAAAAGTTCAAAACAATAATTATTTAATTATTTATCACTAATTAAAGAAAAATTACGGAATACGATGCTATAAGACACACAAAAAAAGAATAATTAATATAAACCGCCCTTTAATTGATCTTTTTTTGTGTGTTTCTTAATCAATTAATTAAAATAAAGAAGTTCTTAATTAATTAATTAAAATAAATGCCTACACAAGTAGGTGTAAACAAGTTATTACCAGCGTTTAATTAGAAAATGAAGTGCTTGCGGGGAACATTATCTTGCTATTTACCACTGTACATAATGTTAATGAGTTTATTCTACGTAATCATTGTAGTGGAACATAATTGAAGTGAATAATACACGAGTCTCTTACAAGTACAGTCGGTAAGAGTAGTGTTCATTTAGTGGTACTTTAATTTAAATGTAACGTTAAGAAATTACTAACACTTTACGCGTTCAATAAAAAAATCGGATGAGGTTATCTAGCTGTTCGTTTACAATGAAAGGCTCGTTCACAATGAAGGGGGGTTCGTTTACAATAAGTAGGTCGACAGTGTTACAGTTTATTAAATTGAATTAGTTTAGTGCTAGTTTCAAGCTTATCTTGAAGCGAACCAAGTGACCAACCAGTGTAGAACATACAAAAAAATAAAAAAAAAAAGTAAAGAATAAAGTCACTCGGCAATGTAGGCTGAAGAAATACAGCCAGCGGGACTCCACAAGGCTAGTTGGACATTCAAGGTATCATCATTCATCTCCCTTTTGATGCAAACCATACACGATAAGGGTGAGTACACATTAAAGCTTTTGCCTAATGTGTACACGCCCGTATACTCTAACGCGATACCCGGCGAAATTCACTTGAATTGTGCGCGACAATTGAATTGAATTGAATTGTCAGCCAACCTTGGAGGATGTCATTTTATCTAGTTACGTGGCAGGTGACGAGTGCATTATTAAATAGGGGTTTGTAATACAATGTTTAAAATATGATCGCAGTAAAGTCCATTTCACGAAAGAAGTCCCGCAGACGCAGCGCTGTATGTCGCGCGACATAATGTTGTTTCACAACTTTTGGCATCGTAAATAAACCTTATAACGCACTAATCCAATAATAAACTCACAAAATATCTACCACAACAAACGCACCTTGATAACATCGACAAACGACAACATGGCCGATCTGTTAAATTTAGTTCCACAATTGTCCGCGGGACTTCTTTCGTGAAATGGACTTTACTTTTGCGGCGATAAACTATGTCAAAACCATGTCAAAGATTATGGTAAATATATTTTTATATTTTGCCGGTTGAGAAGGAGGTGAAAATGCGAATCTTTTTAAAAATACGTGAATTATTAATCTATGATTCTATTATCAACAAAACTTACTGTAAGTCACGTTTTTGTGCCATTCTAAACGAGTTTTGTAAAATTATAATTAAATCAACACAAAGTGATTAAATTTCTACAAGCATAACCCAAATCAATAAGTCACAAAAACACAACCAGATGTTGTAACCAAAACTAAATAATACCAGCCGAAAATAAATTGAAACAGCATAAATTAAACCGAATCGGAAATCCATTTACAAAAAAAGAAACCTGGGGTACAAAAAACAAATCCAATTTATTTTACGTTATCATATTGGGTTGCGACTGTACCCACATATCTTGGCGGCGCCCGTTTGAAATTATTACAAAACATTCCAGTGATTTACTGTGAAGATAAATCGTGCTGTAAAACTTATCTAGTAGACAAATACGTTGTGATTAATTGTTAGGGATAAGTATACAATGTGAACATTACATTACGGGCTGACTTTGCTTATCCAAGCCTGAAATTATGCGACGAAAAGGCCTCTTTTCATGCAGATATGCTGAGAGCTATCACCATGGTTATTAAATGCGGGTTTGCTATGGCGTTATCAAGACCAAGATGCAGTAGAGGTAGAAAAAAGTAACAGAATAGACTGTATCAGTGTGTAAACAAAAATCATATTATGCAATCAATCATAATGGAAGTGCTGATATTATTGGCCAACAAGCGGAATTAAACCGCTTGTTGGCCAAGAAGATATTAATTTTAAATTGAATTGCACAGTCACAAAAAAGTAAACTTACTAAGCAGAACAAAGCGAAAGTAGGCAGAATTAACTATCTAAACGGCACGGTTGGCGCAGTGGCTGAGCGATTGGACTGCTGCGCTGCGTGTCACGGGTTCGATCCCCGCACGAAACAAATATTTGTATGGCCTACAGATAGTTGTTTCGGGTGTGGGTGTTCTGTGTATGTGACTTTAAATGTTTGTAAACGCACCTACGATACAGGAGAAATTCCTAGTGTGAGGCAATTTTCAAAAATTTGTAAAGGCATTTCGCAGTTTAACCATTGAGCATGTCGACTGCTTAACCGGACTATAGTGGTGGCTGCTGTCTGTCATTCTCTCCATGCAATTACTTGGCAATGATATTGTGTCTATATTGCTCTGAGGACCGATCGTCGATGGATCGAACTAACCTTGGACCAGATACTGCGTGTATGCGAGTAGTGTGGAACGTCCTCTTGAGCTAGATGGACTGCAATAGGTAGCTGGGTCAGACGGGATAAGAAAAGCGAATTTTATTTTGGCTCAACTTGGGAGGCGTCAAAGCACCCAAACCAGTCCAATGTCCAGCAGTTGACTGTAACACGCAGCTGAGTTGATTTCTGATAAGATCCCAAACCAATGCTGAATCGGTTGATGGCAATAGGCTCGGTCCCATAACAGGGGACGTAAAGATAGCTGGCGAAATATGGGTGTACCAATCAATACACTTCTACGAAATCCTTTGGGGATTACAGGCGTGATGTTATGTTATGCCAAGCCACTTCAAACAAAAAACCGACAATCCGTCGTCACAGTAATATGAAACCCTTTCCTAAGAAGTTACATAAGACACTACCGTTGGCTCTGACACGTCAATTACTAGTGATGAATGATGAACGAGAACTAATAGTAGGTACTCCGCTGATTATGACGAGTGATTGATTCGACGTCCGTCGTTCAAACCGTGGGCTCGTTCATTCAATTACGGAAGCAATTTTCCTTGGCCACGTCTTTGAAAAGAGGATGCGATAGAAGAAAATCGAATAGGTTTTTAAATAACTTGGGGTCGTTAATATAAATATTCAAATGTTGTCTATGGATACTAACAGGGTAGTTAACAAAAAAATCTAATTAGTCCGTCAGATAGATTTCCAAAAAATATTGGACACGTATTTTTTCTTTTTTCACGTAAACAAACAATGAAGACGATACAGTGCTTTGAAAACTCGTGTGACGTCATATTTTAAGACATTAGTATGACATTTTTACCGGTGAGTGACGTCACAACACCCCACTCAAATCTATGACGCGTTTCATCCTCGTCAATTTTTATTGATTTGATAAAACAAAAAATACGTATCCAATATTTTCCGATAATCTAACAGACGGACTAATTAGAATCATATGTTTTTTAGTCAGTAAATATCCCCATTCGAAACGTTTGATGAAAAATAACATCACGCCTGTAATTCCCAAAGGGTCATGTAGAGATGTACCTCAAGATGATGATGATGAGATGATAAACACCCACATTTTGCCAGTTATGTTATACTGAGCTGAAATTCTTTTGGTATTATCAGTTTGTTGCTTTTGTATAATTTTTAAGGTGTTTTTGTTAATAATGCCGAATAAACACAATTCTCTTTCTATATTTCTATGTGTAAAGTTCCCTGAAATAGGGGGCGAGCCTATTGCCACCAAACCTGCCACAAACTCCGTGGCTGTTACTGAGAAATTTCTGATGGAAAAAAGCCAATAACACTTTGCCCGACCCGGGAATCGAATCCAGGACGTCAGGGCTCAAGAGTCGCGCTTGCTACCAAAGAGGTACTATGATGAAAAATCTCATAAAGAAATCTTTTTATCGACTTAAAATCAGTCTCTTAATTAAAGTAGATACGGTTTGCGAGAACAAAACACACAATAGAATATTAGAGCAAATCGCTCAAAGCAATCTTCAACCACGTCATACTTCACCAAAGTAAGTAGAATATAATTTCTTGCTCACATTCTCATCGTACGTGGGCGCAACTTTATGTAAGACATCAAAGAGATTATTAGACCGGCTGTCCATTGTCCACTTATATGCTACTTGTACGTGTGTCTAAGTGATTTACATACATATTACTCGGAGGACTTAGCTTGGGAGCTCGCCACATTATTGGGAGGAGAGACTGCGTGGTGCGGTTTGGTGGAGAACGGAGTTACGTGATAGTAAATTCTAAGTAATTAGTGGTTACCCTAGGAGAGTCTTATAACCAAAAAGTCTACCTGTCAAAAATTTACAAACGGAGGAATTTCGAGGGTGAATTTCTTCTATTTTGTGTCACACTGTGAGGCAAAGGCCTCGCCGTCGGGGCTGCGGGTTGTTCGAAAGAGATACCGTGGCCTCGGATAGAAGGAAAATGGGTGGTTTTTAGTCAGTAGAAGTCTGACACTCCCTTCCGCTCTGCCCAAGAGCGGGAGGGGTTGTTTGATGATTTTTCACCCGCCAAAAAAAGAGGCAAAGTCCTCGCTCTTGATCTAAGGGCACGTCCGCCCTGATAACAAGTTCAGATCATCATAATTCCTTCGCCGCGGTCTACTTTGAAGAATATTTGCTCTGACAGGTATCCAGTGAGTGAAGATCGTTGCCCATATCTCCGGGAGTAATCATTCCACTCTCACTCCAACTCTAGCTTGGTGGTTTTTGTACAAAATCTGCTACTTCAGTACTGTCAAAGTCTTAACTGAAAATCTAGAAGAGACTAAAAGAAATTTTGACAGACCAAGGATCCGGTGGGTGAGTGACTTAAGGTAAGGGAAGGAAGGAGACATCTATCTATACATATAATAAATCTGTAGAAAAATCTTTTTTGTACATCGAAAATATTTGAAAAAAAAAAATTGTCAGGGTATTAAAGTATAACCAACAGAACACATTTCCAGTATTTTTGGAATTTTTGTCTGTTTGTCTGTTTATCTGTTTATCTGTTTGTCTGTTTGTCTGTTTCGATGACTAAGCATCACGTCAAATTTACGAAACGAATGTAGGTAACTTTTATACATAAATGTTGTGCGTAACTTGGGCTATTACTTAGTCTTTGTTTCATCGTAATCGGTGCTCTCTATCAAAAGATATATCTTCTATCTTCTATCTTCTATCTTCTATATATATAAAAATGAAACCCGTTTTTCGTTGTCACGACTTGGCATGAAAACGGCTTGACCGATTTGGCTGATTTTTTTTTTAAATGTTCGTTGAAGTTCAAGGATGGTTCTTACGGCGAGAAAAATTCGAATAATGGCCGGAAAAGCCCTAAAAACAGCCCTTTTCTTTTTCCCATACAAACGTTTTCTAACTAAAACGTCAAATCAATTTGAGCTTTAATACCGTACTATAAAGTTCAAGTGTTAGTGGAGAGGTTCCGGGAAGGCAAAACAATTGAGTGACGTTCAGTTGTTCAGTCAACGAATGACAACTTCAAACAGACCATACGACATTATCACAATAATCACAAATAATTACTGTTTCTTTCCCAATAGAAATACGATTTTTCAAATGGTGTTTGCGTATAATATAAAAATTAATTGCTGTTAGTTAGTCTAAAACTCGAGAACGGCTGGACCGATTTGGCTAATTATAGTGTTGAATTATTCGTGGAAGTCCAGGGAAGGTTTAAAAGGTGAGAAAGTGGTAGGTAGGTAGGCAGGGTAGTAGGTAGAGTAGTAGGTAGAGTAGTAGGTAGGGTAGTAAGTAGGATAGTAGAGTAGGTAGGGTAGTCGGTAGAGTAGTAGGTAGGGTAGTAAGTAGGTAGGGTAGTAGGTAGGTCGGGTAGTAGATAGGTAGGGTAGTAGGTAGGTAGGTAGGGTAGTAGGTAGGTAGGTAGGGTAGTAGGTAGGTAGGTAGAGTAGTCGGTAGGTAGGGTAGTAGGTAGGTAGGGTAGGAGGTAGTAGGTAGTAGGTAGGTAGGTAGTTGGTACACAGGCAGGTAGTAGGTAGGAAAAAGGGCATTGCAACGCATGCCGGGAACAGCTAGTGCATTTATAGTTTTCAAGAAGAACTTATCATAATGGTCAAGAATGAGACAAGCAACGACATCTATTGAACGAATATGGTACTTATTAATAAAATGCCTTCACAAGATAACTTTAAATAAGTTACGATAGTAAAAGTTACGTAGATATAAGTCTAAATGACGCTGCTTTCAAAATCTACATAGCCTAAACCCTATAGTGTGTTTGATCGCTCATTTTTAGCAGTTTATCTTCGTCTTCGACAGATGGCGTTATTCATTTGATGTCATTTTCTGAACCGCGGTGTTATTAAATAAACATATGTTTCGTGAATAGTCAACAAATAAAGATTTACCAATTACACAGTGTAAAAATACAATTTTTTTTAAACTAAATTAAAATTAGATAAAACCCACGACATATTTTTTTGTACCGTGTGGGAATCGAACCTGCGACACGCAGTGCTACTGTTAATCGTCCAGCCACTGCGCCTAACATGTCTTTATATAGATGTGGTGTGTTGTTAGCCCTATGTGTCGAGGCCGCGGTATTTCTTTCAAACAACCCGCAGCCCCGACGGGCGTCGGTTCTTGGGAGCCCCATCAATGTTGCTGACATCCCTTTGAGACGCGCGTGGAACACGAATGCGCCTCCATCATCATAGGACGGACGAACGATTAACTAGCTCGTTACTCGCCGTTCACAGGCCTGCGCCTACGGTGGCCGGAAGCCATCACGTGGCCCCCGATGCCCGGAGCGTCTCCCGCGGCGGCTGGGAAGAGGGGTTGTGTCCCTCTTACGTTCCGCCACCTCTTTCGCTAGCATTACTGCTTCGCAGAAGGAGGTGACGGCGTTCCATTTCAGATTCGATGTCCCAGATTCGGTACAGGTACCTCTCGAAACAGCCTCTAATCCCCCCTTTTTTTGTGGTTCTTAAATTATCAAATGACTCATCCCGCTCTGGGCGGAGCGGAAGAAAGTGTCAGACTTCTACTGACTAAAAACCACCCACGTTTCTTCTTAGCCCTTTGTGTTTCGGGGCCGTGGTATCTCTTGCGGACAACCGTCAGCCCCGGCAGACAATGGCAACAACAATTAAGGAGCCCCAAAGGACCCCTTAATTGTTGCTGACTTATCTTTGAGGCGCGCGTGGAACACGAACGCGCCAACGACAGTGCCTGTCGACTTTAATGTACCTGTTTCAAATTTATTCAAGATCTGTTCGGCCGTTCTGACGTGGTTGATTAACAAACACCCATCCATCTAAACTTTAGTATTAGACATGTACTTTGCAATACCCTCTTCTTATTTTCTACAGTTAACGCAGGGCAATGATTTAATGTACTTTTATCTAAGCGACGCATTTTAGTTTCCGACAAACACGCGAACGAAGTCGCGGGCACAGCTAGTTATAATAATATACAGCAAGCCAAGAAAAAGAAAGACTGCTTGGTTTTTGTCGAAGTGTGAAAGCTCTGCCAGTATTTCAAGATACAAACTACGTTCAAGTCTGATTTCGCTAGTTAGTTCTAAGTTCATGTGCCCATAGTTATGACGATGGCCATAGTTATAGCTAAGATCATAGTTAAAGTTACTGGTATTAAACTTGTTAGATGCTCCTAAAGTTCTGGCTTAGTTTGAAGTTTGGTTAAGATTTAGATAGTATTCAAAGGTTGCATGCAATGAAAAGTCTAATTTTTATTTACAGCGAAAATGTTAAGTTATGATTTTAATTTTGAAAATAATCTAGCTAAATGCAGCACCATCCCGTCCATAATAAATATGAATGTGCAAGAAAAGCAATCATAATTAGAATGCTATGCACCTAAACTTATACTCGAAGGCACGCAGCATCTTTAGGATCGGAAATCACATCACAATCAATGATTCATTCATTCATTTATCACAATTAATGTCCAAAATCCATGGTTTTTCTCAAAGTAACGCCTGATTCTATCCCACTTACCTATAACGAATTCAAAATTATCCCAGCTGTAAGCAGATGGTTTTGAATGATCATTTTTACATGGGACAAGCCCGCTACACTATTCCCAAACCACTGCTCATCCCATTACTACAAATCAGGATCATATTTACGAACGGTCTTGTTAGCAATATAAATTCCGACATTCCAATATCGGGTCACACAAAATCCTATAGCAACCAGCATCCGGCATTCTCATAAGTTTCAAAATGTCATAGCTGCAGACCGTACTGTTGCGACGGAATGGGTTGTGAATAATAGAAATGTGTGTGGTGTTACACTATCACTTCATAGCGATTTGGATATAATTATTATGTAAAACATCACAAAATATAACTATTACTGTTAGCCTGTGGAATCCCACAAATCTATGGGCTGGGGAAAGTTCACTCCCATGACCTCCAAATTTTTCGATCCTGCCCCAATGTGGACCAATGGAGCAAGTTGAAAGTGTGCGAAACAGGTTTGTTTCAATGCGCCCGTTTCATTTATTTGGATGCCTTAGTTTCTCAGTTTTGTTCTATCTTACACTTTTTATCATATTTTTATCTTTATTACTAAGTATTATCATTAGTATTTATTATACACCTATTTCACTGATATAAGTACTTACTCATACACACACATAATATAAACACAAAGTACAAAACTGTTTCACATTCGTCACTTCACCATCTCAGGGCCAGTTGAAAACCAGCGTCGGGCACTACTGTTCGGCATTTTGCTGAACTGGTCCTATTTGGCGCAGCCGTGAGATGCACACACTGTTTCAGATAAGATTGTTACTTTCTTTTTATATTTTTTAATGTCTGTTGTGTGCACTTGTGGCATGTGCTAAATAAATATGTTTTCTTTCTTTCTTTCAATGGTTGTTGAATCTGTTCAGCTCGTCCCGCCATTTTCTCCGAGATCTATCGCCTTCTGGCTGTGTTAGGGCTCCACAACGTAGAGTTATTTTGGACCACAGCTCGTCGGGCATACGGTAGACATGACCAGCCCAGCAATGTCAACAACGTGTAGTTCGTTTTGAGCAACGTCTGATATTTGTATTTTGAAGCGCAGTGTGGTGCGTTTATAGTCGGCGAGTTTCACGCTTAGGATACTGCGCTCCATTGCACGTTGGCAAACCTTGAGTTTAAACTTTTGAATGTTTGTCAAAGACCAAGTCTGGGATACATTGCTCAAAACCACAAAATGATATACTCGTACTAAGACATACTATGTGTCTAACCAAAGCACTCTCGCATTTTAACTCTAGCATTGCAAATAACTGTTATTAAGTGGCTGTGACCACTAGCCGTGCTTGTTAATAGAGTGGCGAGCTTCCCCTGAAAAAGGTATATAACTTAGTATGTTAAACCAAAGTTAACCTCAGTCATCATGGTTTGCTAAAATGGTAAACGGATGGTTTACAATGTTCGTAAAAACATGGTAAAGCAATCATACTCATCATCATCTCATCTGCCTAGCCTTTTCCCAACTATGTTGGGGTTGACTTCCAGTCTAACCGAATACCAGTCTTTACTACGTACACTACGTACGTGTACTCGTGACTGCCTATCTGACCTCTATAACCCAGTAGGTGTTGGGTTAAACAATCATACTGATTTTATAAATGGCTAAAACAACCAAATATACAAACAGGCGCCATTTTAGTGTTCCTAAATTCGCAGTGCGGTTTGATTTCACCGTTAATCAGATTCGTCCGGCTTGCGTTACCGTCGCATTAAACGTCACAATCTCTACCAAATGCTATTTCTGTACTGGTAGAAATTAATTAGTTTCAAGTTTTGATGGAGATACGGTTTTGGTATCAATTTTGTGCATGTAATGTGATTATGAATGAAACTAGAGTATGAAGATAGCTATATGAGTAGAGGAAGAACAAAGAAACGATGGATGAACTCTGTGACGGATGATATTTTTAGAAAGGACCTCCTTTTTTTTTTAGCTGGTGGAAAATCATCAAATAACCCCTCCCGCTCTTGGGCAGAGCGAAATGGAGTGTCAGACTTCTACTGACTAAAAACCATCCATGTTCCTTCTTAGTCCTTCATGTCGAGGCCGCGATATCTCTTGCGAACAACCCGCAGCCCCGACGGACCCCGCAGCTCCGACGGGCCTCACAGCTCCGACTGGCAGAATGGACCTCCTTTAGTAGTCGCCAGACTACCGAGTATTTTTTGTTTTTTTTTGGTCTTGATTTAAAAAAACGTTGCCCCACACTAGGAATTGCTCCTGTATCGTGGGTGCCTTTACAAACATGTAGACCATACAATAACCAGTCCAATCGCTCAGACACTGCGCCAACCGTGTCGTCGAGATGACGAGTAATCTCTATTAGTTAGTCGTCGTCTAGAAGTAAGGAAGAAGAAAACATGCTGTGCCGACCTTAAATAAATTGGTATAGAGGCATTAGAAAAGTTACACATAATAAGAATGGATCCATTGATATCCTTAAGACGGGTGTTCAGGAATTAAACACACATAAACGATGAAAAAGTTCCACATGGGAATCGATATGGGGTACGATTCCTTATGGGGTCTGCCAACGAGCTATGGAGCAAAGTATACTGGGTGTCAAACTCACAAACCGTCATCAGAAACACCATACTTCGCTCGAAAACCCAAATAGCCGATGCTGGCAATACGGCTGCTAGGTTGAAATGGAACTAGGCTGGTCACATCTGCCGCATGTCGGAGGAGCAATGGGCAAAAATCACCACTCAGTGGACACCAACAAGCAGGAAACGACAACGTGGCAGACCCAGAAGGAGATGGCGGGATGAGCTGGACTCTTTTTCAGAGGATTGGCCTGTAATCGCATTAGATCGCGAAAAGTGGAAGGAGGGAAGGGAGGCCTTTGCCCTGCAGTGGGACAATACAGGTTTATAATAATGAGAATCGAACCCGCTACACACATAGCCGCAGCCAATCGCTCAACTACTGCGCCAACCGTGGCGTCGTCGACTCCTGGCCAGTGATGGCAATAGCTAACCTGGAACCACGATAGGTACTCTTCTGCCTAACCATTCAGGAATTACAGTTGTGATGTTCTTGTCCATGAGATAATGACGTCAGGTCATGGCACATCCCATCGGTGCTACGGGTTGATCGAAAGAGATACCGCGGCCTCGGCACAAGGGCTAATAAGGAACATGAGTGGTTTTTAGTTAGTAGAAATCTGACACTCCCTTCCGCTCTGCCCAAGAGCGGGGTTATTTGATGATTTCCTACGCCACAGAAGAAAAAAAAAATATCGTGGCACTTAATTTTGTTTGTATGAAAAAGGCAAGCACGTGTACCAAAGGTTCTAGGCTCACCTTTAAATATCGCACACGTGTTCTCAATATCTGACTTTCACGTCACGCAGCGTCGATTACAATCTTTCGTTTCATTTGTTCTCGTAATCGAATCGATGATTTTGCATTTTTGCCCGCGACTAATGGGAGTTGGAAAATGCAAGCGAACAACAGCGAACGGTGGATTTTTAATTATTGGAGGTTTTTACAGAAGTTATTATAAGTGCCTCGTTGGTATAGCGGTCTTATGTACGACTGCTGTGCATGAGGTCTTTTTTTTTTTGCGGGTGGAAAATCATCAAATAACAACTCCCGCTCTTGAGCAGAGCGAAAGGAAGTGTCAGACTTCTACTGACTAAAAACCACCCATGTTCCTTCTTAGCCCTTCATGTCGAGGCCGCGGTATCTCTTGCGAACAACCCGCAGCCCCGACGGGCGACGGCCCTTGTGGACCCCTTTCATGTTGCTGACATCTCCTTGAGGCGCGCGCGTCGTCCCATTCCTCCTCGCCCCGGACCATGGCTCTCTGTGCATGAGGCCTTGGGTTCGGTTCCCAGGTCGCGCAGTCTTATTGGGCTTTAACTTTTTCTTTCTTTGTTTCTTTCATCAGGAATTTCTCAGCAGCAGCCATTGAGTCTGGATTTGTGCCCGGTTGGTGGCAAAAGGCTTGCGTATTTTTATCCAATACATCAAAAACTGTTTATCAAAACGATTATTGAACGACAACATCTTGTTTTGCACAATGCACATGTCACTATCAATCATCATAAAATAAGACAAAAATGAACAGAGTAGAGTACATAATAATATACACTTTTGAACTATAAATAATAAAACGTAAAACAATTATTCTTTATTACAACCACAATAATTGAAACGGTCAAAATCAAGTAGCTAAATAATTATGTTTTGAACTTCAAAGAAAAAAAACCAACTTAAAATTTTTCGATTATGTTGAGGTGTGACTAAACAATAAATTATTTTGATTTCCTCATAAATTTGCAAAATTATCGCTTACTATGTAACAGCAGCGTTGGCCAAGTGGTGACGGTCCTGACTTACGAACAGTGAGTCGTGGATTCGAACCCAGACAGGCGCATTACTTGGTGTAGTTTATTTTATCACCACTGTCCTCAAAAGAAGAATATGATGAAGGAAAACGGCGTGGCGTGAAGAAACTATGTCCTGGAACCAAAAATTCAAAGACATGTGACATATTATTATATCAACCCGCATCGATCTCGCGTGGTGGATTATATTATACTCCATTCCCTCTTATATAGATGAGACGTGTGTCCCAGCAGTGGGAACATTATAGGCTGATAATACTAAGCTAACTATTCAATCATACATAATAAAAAGCTACATTATCTGAGAGTGTCATAAAAAGTCCCCGTATAACCTTCCACAAATAAACAGAAAATAAACACAAAAACAGCACGTGTGTAAGATAACGCAAACACAATGTGTAAACACGTTCACAACACAATTATTGTTCTTAATTACGAACACAGGAAATGTATCGAATTCTGTGTCGACACAGAATCCGATACCTTTCTCATTAATCAATTCATTGCTCAACAAGAACAACGAATTTGTCGCATGCCTGCGAAATGTACGTAAAATAAATTTAAAAGCATTTATTCGCAATGGCAACCGTTGTTAACGTTTTGTCGCGTAAATGCGCGTCAGTTGACTGATTTGCGTAAATTTATTACTTTACGTAACGTAACGGAGTTATAGCGGGCTATTTTGCTGCATGTAGGGTTACCATCTGTCTAGATTTATCCTGAAATGTCAGAAGATTTGGCCCTACGCTACAGTTAGGCTTTGTGCGACTTTGTTTTGTGTCGCGATTTTTTGACACAAGAGTATTGATTTGGACACAAAAGATGGTAAACTTTGATTGTATTCGCCATTGGCGTGCTTATAATCAATACTAGGCTAAAATAGTATGTAAGAATCCTAGGCGGGTGGCGTTCAGTAGTTTCAGATGACAGGACGCCAGAATTTAGGCGGAATATGGGTTTCATGCGATGAAAACGCACTGGGTATGCTACAATATTTTACCAAACTAACTTTCTTGAAATAACACGGGGCACAATCAATCGGGCACAGTTCCGGGACGTGTCAACTCCGCTGCGATCAGACACTGAATGTCGTCCTCGCTAAGTCTTAAACATCACGACTCTTTACAAACTCGCTGTGGTGTAGGTAGACTTGTAAGTGGGTCGTTTGTTGTCACCATGGCGCGCTTCCGATTCATTGAAAAACCGCCAGATGCGACATCTGTAGGTTTCAAAATGGTAACCCTAGCTGCACGCGTAAACTTGTTCAGCTCGACGCTGTGTTTTAATCATATTCTCCGGTATCTTTATGGTTATACGAACATAAATTGTGGGAGGTATTGAAGTTTCCTTGTAAAGCAAGTGATGCGTAATTTATTTTCGTAAGAAAATATTGAGGTAGCAAGATTCATGTCAAGTATATTCAAGATTTTACGCTCTCATTGCCGCCAAACGCGTGAAAAGTCTGTCTAGCTTCGACCCTGTATTTCTTTGATCATCATTATTCTGTTGAAAGATATTGTTGTAGGATACACGTCCCCATAAGAGATTTTATAATCATCTGCCTAGCCTTTTTCTAAGTTCGTTGGGGTCGGCTTCCAGTCTGACCGACTGCAGTTTCATACCAATATTTTACGTGGAGCGACTATATATGTCGGTCACAACCCATTTAGTAAGTTGCAACCGATTTGGTAAGACTGAATGTCGGACTTTCAGGACACAAATATTCAGATCCTTGAATTTATTTTATTCTATCAAGTAAATTCAAGTCTATTTCGCTAACCTCAGATCATATTCATCATGTTTTAAAACGGAACAGCTTTTCAAGTAATTGTTTAACTAACTTATTACTTACTTACTTTAAGCGTGTTTACTTTCAAAGTATTAGCGGAGTAGTCTTGGTTGCCTTAAATTTTGCTAAGCCTAAAGTTGAATTGAAGTTAATTATAAATCAACAAACTTTTGCCTTCGTTTTAATCGGTTAGTTTTCCGGAAAATTGTTTATCATAATGTCGAAAATCTGTTTTTCTTCTAGTTGACTCATAATAACTTTATAATCTAGAACTTTGGTGAAGTTCAAACTTAATCATAATGTAATATCAACAACATCACGCCTGTAATTCCTTAAGGGAGAGGCAGAGATGTACCTTTCTAAGAGTACACCCACATTTAACCAACCGGTTAAACATAACCATGTTTAAGTCCTATGTAATGAGGGGCGAGCCTATTGCCAGCACTTTGGCTCAAATTCAAACGCCGTGGCTGATACAGATAGCACAATGTATCGTGCAAGTGAAGTGAAGTACTACTAACATATATGTAGTTTTAAGTTATTTATACTAACACAACTGTTTAGAATGGTTAAGGTCTATGGGTCTTTGTTCCCTGAAAATAAATATATTCTCTTATAATCTATAACAGCCGCAATTATCACCACAAGACTAACGAGGCAGCCATAATCGTTATAAAATTAAATGATTGTGACTACGTGTGATAAAGATTTACATGCAGAGTACTCTACTCGTAAATCTTTGATGACCCATTTGAGAGAACACGTATGTTGGAGCAGTTTTTCGGTTTAACTCACAAAACGAGTAGGTAGTTTGTAAATCAAATTAAGAATTAAGAACCGGCTTTCGTCGACTGTGCAGCTGCGAATTTTAAAGTTTTTTGGTCACATTACTCGTAATGAAAGCTCGATGGAGAGACTAGTAGTTCAGGGCCGAGTGGAGTGCAAAAGATCACGCGGCCGATCACCGACTCGCTGGACTGACTTGATCAAAAAGGCTACCGAGTCGACCATGGTCCAGTGTACTCGCCACGTCTCCAACCGGCAGAAATGGAAGCACATCGCTGAAAGAGCAGTCCTCGGGGAAGTCAACGACCCATCAAACATCTCGCCGTGTATCTCGTCTGCGCAACCACGACCACTCTGACAAGAGCGTACCGACTAAGAAGAAAACAAATTTACATTCAGACCGTTTTAGCACTATTCTAAGATACTATTTACAAAATAGTTTCGTTTATCATTTTTCATTCTTTCAACATTAAAGTTTAGCTTTGAAAATAAATTCCAAAAGACCTTCTTTCTTAAACATTTTAAAATAACGCTTCTGTAAGCTATAATTAATAAAACTCCTCTACACTCGCTTTCAACACACGTCGATCAAATTACACTTTAATTAAACACACTACTGAAGAACATCCAACCTTAACTTTATAAGAATAGAGTTTAAAGTTGAACGAGTAACGACGTTGTTATTGCCATAATATCTTTAGCTTATTATGCCATGGCTCTGCTTTTTCCCTCAGCCTAGGGCTATCAAGATGAGCTTTGCATGAACTATTTATGGATGAGCTACTAGCAAAAGGCTTGAATAATTAATGTTCGCTGTATCGGAAAATTCATGAGGGAAATAACGTATTCATGTTTATTAAAAAATGTGGACTATTAAGACTGTGTGTGTGACTCATTGATATAAAAACTAAAGATACGGTCGTCCGAACATTTGCTCGACGCGTTCGCCATACAGAGAATTGGTGTAGTCTGCTCGTTAACGTAACCTTGTATAAGCGGCGTGGCATTTTCGAGGTTTATAGAACATAAATAAAGCTTTTAATAAAATTTACGACCGCACCCGAAGAAAGTCGATCGTGGACTAGTTCACTTTGGCTTAGGAAAGACCTTATTGGGACCACGTTTGTGGCGTCATTTTAACATGCCGTCCGCTCAGTCCTTACGTAGTAATATATAAGTCAATGGTAATACTTGAATTTATGTCTTGAGGATATTTTTTTGGATTTGAGATATATTTGTAACTAGGACTAAACATGGCATAATCAAAGATATTATCACATTTATCAAACCGCAGTGCAAACGAATGGGCAACTTCTTCTCACAGAGACTGTTTGTATTCCAGTAGTGTGAACATTATACGCTGTTAGTGAATACCAGTAGCTATGTATTTATTCCGAAGATTTTTTGACGAAGAATCAGCAGATATTAAAGCTGTAACAATAAGCCTTTTTTTTTTTTTTTTTGGGGACTGGGAAATCATCAAATAACCCCTCCCGCTCTTGGGCAGAGCGAAATGGAATGTCAGACTTCTACTGACTAAAAACCACCCATGATCCTTCTTAGCCCTTGTGCCGAGGCCGCGGTATCCCTTGCGAACAACCCGCAGCCTGTAACAATAAGCCTCGATTGACAAAGTGATGTGCTTCGCATTAATTTTTTCAGGCAACTTTGGCCCATAGATAAATTTCTTTCTTACCAACATACTCGTACATATCGCAAAAATACATTAAATAGAACCTTACAATTTATGTCATTATCACTTCACTGCACTATGACTCTGTGCGGTAAGTACACCAGTACTTACCCGTGGACGGAGTGGACGGCGTCGGAATACGTAAGTTATATTACAGGATAAGATGTACATAACATGCAAGTATTCGCACCACAGATGCCTTTTTTTTTGGGTGGTAGGAAATCATCAAATGACTCCTCCCGCTCTGGGCAGATTGGTAGGGAATGTCAGACTTCTACTGACTAAAAACCACCCATGATCCTTCTTAGCCCTTGTGCCGAGGCCGCGGTATCTCTTTCGAACAACCCGCAGCCCCGACGGGGGCACCACAGACGCCTTAAAATAGTAACTGTGTGTATTTGTGGCGCATACAACTATTAGGATTTTGACACATCAGAGCCTGCGCACACCACGTTTTTTAAACGCGCCGTCGACGCGCGTTTTGGGAACGCGCGTCGCCGGCGCGTTTTTATCCTACAGAGCAGTTTGTTGTCGTTTGTATCGATACAAACGCGCGGCACCGGCGCGTCTGTATCAATACAAACGCGCGGCACCGGCGCGTCTGTATCGTCTGTATCTTCTCTCGCTTGTAAATGGGAGTACCCAAAAACGTCGGTAATTTTGCTTCTTCTTTTTTTTTTAATTAATAACAAAGCGCATGTAATCAATGCTGTCTCGACCGACGCCATCTTGCTACTGTTGACGAGGTTCTGCTTAAAAACGTAAAATGCCAGCGCGTTTGTATCGCTACACACGCGCGTTTGCATCGCGTCTGTATCGCTACACACGCGCTTCTGTATTTATACAGGTGTGCAAAGGTCTACAGGCTGCGTCTGACTTGCGTGCGTATCGCGTCTGTATCGCTACAAACGCGCGTCGACGGCGCGTTTAAAAAACGTGGTGTGCATAGGCCCTTACATTTGATTCAACGGTAAGTATTTGCAATATTACTTTACAATGTGTAATAAAATTTAACTTTCATACTGTTCAGCAACTCCATTCGCTGTTCCTTAACTCGACTAACTAACTTAACACACTACATCACATCACAACACGCTATATATTATAATAGCACAACAAAACAATCACTGCTTCAACAAAGCAATTTAGATGTTAAACAAACAAACAAAGTCACAACTTTAACTTTTACCAACTGTCTAATTATTATCAATCAAGCTTAGTCTTAGGACTTATAATAAACTTTCAAAGTTCTCAACAATTCCAAAATTCAAGCACATTAATTTCAAGTCAAGGCCTTAATAAAAATTACTTATAATTTCTCTGAGTTCACTGTTCTGTTTAAAATTGCTTCAGCTTAGGATTTTAATGAAAAACAAATTCGACAGGTTTTCATTATTCTATCTCGGTTTATAAGTGAAATGGAGAGAACGCGAAAAACCCGTCGGGGCAGCGGGTTGTTCGCGAAGATACCGCGGCTTCGACATAAAGGGCTAAGAAGGAACATGGGTGGTTTTTAGACTGTAGAAGTCTGACACTCCCTTTCGCTCTGCCCAAGAGCGGGAGGGGTTACTCGATGATTTTCCACCCGCCAATAAAAAAGGGAACTCGAGAAACACTTGAAGATGGAAATGTCAAATTTATTAATTATTTGTATAAATGCCAGCGCGTTAATAAAATACACGTAATGCAGAGGTCTAGTGATCTCGACTGCTCAGAGGTACTCCTCAAACAACTAATCAAACTTAGTAAAGTTTGACTTCCTAGCTCGGACAAATTGTTTTTGGGATAAATCTTGATTTCTCAGCAACAGCCACGGAATCTAGATCTGACAGGACAAAGTGATATAAGAATTTTCCATCAAGGACTTCTCAACAGCAGCCACTGAGTCTAAATCTGCTCACTATTGTATGAGACTTTATTATAACTGGCGCATAAGTGCTAAATATGGTTGTAGTATTAGATACTGCACCCTTCGAGCACAAGACTAGAGAGGCAATCGTACCCAATTATACATACAACATATTTTCAACAATTTTAATGAGATAGATTATTATGATTAGTTTACTTAAAAATCCAACGTAGAATATCAGCATTCACTTCATGGCTTTAACTCCGCATTCCGTCGTCTCGGCTTTTACAAGTTCAAGCTTTCGACAGTCTGTCAAGCATTCATTAAACGTTTGAAAGGATATTTGCTTCAAGGAACTCCAAATATCTTCCTATTTCTTGAGATGTGTTGGAGAAAAAGATGATTTAAATTACAAACGCATTAAAAGGTGGTCTTTTTGAAAGTCAAAAATAATTTACGTTTTATCGTCAGGTTAACTGCATCCTTTAAGAAGTCCGAAAATATTAATTAATTTCAAACCTAAGAGTGAGAGATAGTGATTATGCCTGCATTGGAAAACTTTTACGCTCATTCGCTCACGAACTCGGCTGCAGAATCGATGACCGTTTGGTTAGACGTGTTTTAGCGTGGAGCCCGGGAATTGGAAAGCGTAAGGTGGGTCGAAGATCCTCGCTCCACCGACCCTAAGCTCAGTGGAGCGAGGATCTTCGCAGGGAGGCTGGTAGCAACTGGATGAGAGTCGCCGAGAATTGAGTTGAGTGGCGTGCGATTGAAGTGGACTATCCAGTAGGGCTAGCCAAGTTACAACCGCTTCGTTTCTATTCTCTTTCTACAATAGATAACGCTCCGGCGCAAGCAATTATAGGAAGCGCTAAGTTGGTAGCCAACTTCACACAACTGAGTCGATCGCTTATTTTCTAATAAATATAGAAAAAACCTACACTTTAGTCTATGGTGAGCGTTTCTACTAACGTCAAACTAATGTCAAAATCGCAGTTGTTTACTTTATGCGCGGGTTGAAGTTTTGTTTTGAATTGTTATGAAAGGAATAAATTGTATTAAGTGTTAAAAAAGTAAGTGAAATAAGGTACAAGTTCGTTTAATATGATATCACAGTGCGGAATGTAATTTTAAACATTACTGTGTCGTGAAATAATATTATATTGTGCATTTCGATGAAAGATACTTAAATGAAGTGATAACTTTTATAATATTGGATCGAGATCTCGACCAGACCCAGAACAGTTCGCAGGTAGATTGGAATTAGTGGGAAGGTACGTAAATTATTACTTATTTTGTGACCTTCCTTTGTTAAAATCTAATATACTTGGGCACTTGAAAGTTTACAATATAAACAATGACGTGTTGCGCGGCATGAACCTATACTAATTATTTTGTTTGACCCTTAGCGCACCACAATATATTTAAAGTATGCATTTTAAATGCTAAATAGGCACATAGAATCCAAAATTATGAGAAATAAACAAAACACTTCTCGGTCTCAAGACAGCTGTATCATATATAGACGCCATTTTTAAGCGTTATCTCGAGGCTCGAGGGTCTCGGCAAACGCTAACGTATCGTTCAAATACTTCGCCAACGTTTCGTTTGCGCTTGTCAAAAGTGTGACATGGCTAGCATTTATATGGGATGTAGCGATCAACGTTGTAGAAAGGATCACATTTCATTCTACCATTTTGAACGATTCGATAAGTTGTAAACATGGCTACGAATTTTCTATTCGTTTGTTCTGACCACGTGACTTAGCGTTGAGATGACGTCATCCCCATACATTTGAGTCGTTTTCTACTAGCGTCAACGTTTGTAGATTGTCAACTTGGCTAAGCCTACAGCAGTGAATTGCTGTAGGCATAGGTTGATTGATGTAGAATCTACACTAATTAACCTATGCCTATATAATTATGTGCATCTACACTGTAGCTGATAATTGATGACATGAGTATCATTTGCCATGTCGCTTGAACGTAACACTAGTTTTTCCTGTTCATATTTTAAACTTATTTAACACCCATAATAACAGCTAACATCACTCTAAAAATCAAAATTCAGCAGGTAAAACCTGAGATTTAACCGACAGCAACCTTTTAAACCACACCCTCTCTACAGAAACAGCGCGTTCAATATATTTAAAAATCTAAAGGTGTTGGCTGCAGCATTCATTATTCAGAACATACAACTCGTCACTACCCCCACTACTTGTAAACCTGTGGCGGAACTTTTCAACCAAGTTGCTACAACTTTCAGGTCATTTTCTCTCTGTGGAGTTTCGACGTGGTTTCCTAGCTAGTGATGTAAAATAGATTGGTACAGAAGTTATACGTTACAAAAAGGTAAGACCACTTAAAGCTTGTTCTGTGCATCGATATCAGATGTATAAATTCATAATAATATTTGTAAAAATATAGTAAAAAACTAAATCAGAAAAATTTACAATTTATTATTGTTAATTTAAATTGTGCATTATCTTTCAAGCTTACATCTGACATAGAATAGTTTGGTATTAAATACTCTATTAATCTACCATTATTAATTAGGGTCCGTTCACACAGACCGGCTCGGAGAGGATAGCAGATTTTTATCATTGTAATAAGATATACAGGGTGTAAATCAACCCATCACACAGCCGTCAACCAAGCATTCTGTACATCAAACTAAGTACCGAACGACTTTTTTTTTTGGGGTCAATATTCACATTTTACGGTAAAACTCAAAGTAGCACTCTTAAAACAATGTGTTAGTGGATGCTATAGTAAATGGGTCATGGAGCTAATTTAAGTAAAGTAATAACCTGAAAAAATTGTATTTGCAAAAACAGCTGTGAAAAAATTGGAACTTTGACCCCCAATATCTCCGTAACTAGGGGGTTCCCAGGTATGATCTAGAACAAAAAAAATATCGCAGTGATGGCGAGAACACTTGCCTTTCGTTTGCGTTAAGAGTACTTTTACACCCTATATGTTATATCCTTTTTTATTTTACTATAATTATGTCGTGCGTTTGTTTTAACTCTTTGTACAAAATCAACCTTCTCCTACTTATTCAGTGGTAGTCGATAGGGATTCTTGCACTCTGTTGAATATTTTAATTACATTACAGGCGAACACTTCAACAGTTTAGTTATTAGGTTATGCAATTACGTTAGTACGTACTTACGCGGTTTCGGTCCGTCTACTTTTGACGTTAAGTTTTATTAATTTGATTTGGCTGTTGGTTTTCGGGTTTAGTAAATGTTTTTAGGTGGTTGTTGCTTGATGACTATTAAAGAAGTAGGAGAATGAATCATCGTTCTCATAGTATATTTAATTTATGTCATGTATTTAAGGTATTTTAAAGGACAATTCATCTTTCAGACAACCGTGTTTTTATTTAAATTAAATTAAATATTTTATCAGTTCAATTTCGTGTTCTCTTTCATTTCGGGGTTTTATCATTCGATATTAATTTATCACGTACAAAAATCTAATAATTGTCCAATAAATCACTCCAAAATCAAACACATTTTTTATTGGAAATCTCGATTTACAGTCCCACATGACATTTAATTGATATCAACGTACGATTGGCAGGATAAATGGGGGCAACATTAACATTTTATCACGCCCCTAAAACTGGGGGTGTAAGCAATTTTTCAAGGGTTAAGCCTAGGGAATAAATCATCTGCTAATACCGGCAGGCCATTGCAGGAGTGATAAAACACGTTGTTATGTTTGAAAGGATTTTAGTATCTGAGGATTCGTTTTTACCTGGCTACAGTTAAAATCTCTCCGTACGACATTGCCAGAGGATTTGGTTATCTGCCCATCATTCCGTCATTACATTACGCCAAGTTTACAGAACATCTCTCATTTAAATTAATTTTAAGTGGACAATAATAAATATACGATCATAAAAACGATTAAATAAACTTAAATATAATTTAATATTACTAATATGCATGTTCAATTTATTATTAAACATGTAATCGTTTCATGTAATTTAGTTTAGTAACTTATTGTAATGGCAACATTATCTATTTGCTAGCCTAGTAATGTTTTAATTTTAGCTTAATTTTATTTATATAACATAGCATATTAGGCCTAAAATATTTTCACTGCTGGAATACAAACCAATCCTCTCTTCGAGAGGGAATGGGTTATATACAATCTACCACGCGGGTCCAGTGCGGGTTGGAAGATGTCACATATCTTTGAATTTATGGAACTACTTCATCATTTTGAGAGCTATGGTGATGAAATAAATTACACATAGTAATGCGCCTGCCTGTGTTCGAACCCACGACTTGTTCGTAAGTCGGGGCCACCACCTCTGGGCCACCGCTGTTCTTCAAACTGCGCTACTAACATGCACAAAGTGTAAAACATATTACCATATTATTATTCCTCTAGTGCGTTTAATCTATGTATATGTCTATGTTAGATGAGTTCGTGGCATTACAGCGGACCCTAACTGCGCTTTTTACTTTTTAAGTATCGGCGAATTATTCTAAGACTAGCTGTTGCCAGCGGCTCCGCTACAACTCGAAAATTATCCCACGGGAAGATAACATCGAGATAAAAACTATCTTATGTGTTAATCCAGATAATAGATTATCTGTGTACCAAATTTTATCCAAATACGTTCAGAAGTTTTTGCATGAAAGAGTAACAAACATACACACTCAAGCAAAATTTCGCCTTTATAATATTAGTGTGAAGTGTGATTGTGTAATAGACAGATAACCCGGTTAATGTTGCGAGGACCTATTGGATCCGAGACGCAAGGGACCGCAATGTGGCGAAACCTGGCGGGATCTATGTTCAGCAGCCGACGTCTTTCGGCTAAGATGATGATGATTCTGAGATAGGAGTCTTTTGGCCTCCAACAGATATTTTGTTCCATTTGTTAGTTTTAACGCATCGTTTTCATCGTCTGTATTTTCTGTGCGTGTTCCAAATATTCCTCAATTTACCAACAACTCAATCGAAAAGCTAGCTTTTTGACAACCAACCAACTAAGTTACATAACGACTCAATCCCCAACACGCACGACGCAGTTCCGATACTCCGAGTGATTAAGCTCATTATCTAAAACTACGCCGTATTAGTAGCGTAGTTAGCTACTACAGCTCCGAGACTAGGGGATTTTCGCTTCATTACCTGACCTACAAAATTACTAGGCTAATATCCGCTTCGTGTTCGAACAGCGAGTTTCATTGTCTCTCTCTAGCATGTGCGAATAAAATCGGATGTCTCTTTCAGTTTCGAAATTGCTTCGAGTTATTTTGTTCGGGTTGCCGTCATCAGCCTATAGCTGCATTGAGCTTCTAAATGATTGCTTAACTCAATGGTTGACGAGGAAATTGCGGTAATGATCTCAACTTTGGATGGAATGGCGATCGCAGTTTTTTGTTATTAGAGGACATGACGACGCCGTTACTAAGTGATTTTGGTGCAAGCAGAATTTATAATAAAAAAAACTTTTTGAGTTTTTGAGTGCTTTGCTGGGGTAGTGGTCACTAGCGCGACTGGTTTGAATAAGGTCCAAGGTTTGATTCCCAGGTCAAGTAATTAGATTTTTCTATAGGGTATTTCTCAGAAGAAGCCCAGCCATGGAAATTGTAGGTGTACTGTTAGGTACACCTCCAAATTACTCTTCTGGGAGAACAGGCGTGACCTTAGGACTTAAATATATAGTTCGTTTCCATAAAATATTTTCTCCAGTATCAAAACTTCAACAATTCCACAACACTGAACTTCCGGACCTTTACGAAGAAGTAAGTTACAACAATATACTGCAAGGCAGATGAAGTACAAAACGCTGGCTGACACAGATCTCCTCAGACAAAGTTCAGCGGTTTCGAAGTTCAAAAGTTTAGACCGCCAGCCAACCTCCATTAGTGGGAGGTATTGAAAATTTGCATCGCGCATTACTTAGCAGTTGTGGGAGAGTTTTGTTATTCATAAATCTGTTATTAAAGAAGCGATCAATATTTAGATTAAACCGTGCTTGCCTAGGTTATTCTGTGGATGCATGACCAGCGTAAAGAGTATGGTGTCGGACGTAAAGAATAGCACCATTCCATATCTTCCCGTGGGTGTCGTAAGAGGCGACTAAGGGACTTAACAGAGAATGGGCAGCAGCGTTCTCTGTGCCTTTGTGACAACCATACTACGATCGCCAGCCCGCCTGCCAAGCGTGGCGATTATGGCAAATCCCCCCCTTCTGGGGGAGGCATATATCCAGCAGTGGACGTCTTATGACTGAAATGATGATGATGATGACCAGTTGACCACCCAGTAATAAGTTGGTAAATGTTACCTTTGGACATTGACTCAGCACTCTGCCTGCCTCATGCGATCCAGTTAAAATATTGACTTGGTTGCATATTACACGCATAGGACACATAGAATTAAGTATAATAGTGTGTGTTAAGAGAAACTAGTATATAAGCAGAACATTTTGTAAATAAATCAGATTTGAATTTTATATTCTTGTCTCATTACCCCTCACTGTGGCCAAGACACCTTTAGCCATCTCCGATCAGTCTCGTGAGTCTGCGTGACTGGCAGTGAGTGTACCCTTCCCGAACCTGGTATTCCTGTCTACTATCCGTCTGTTACCTTAGGTCGCATGGTGCAGACATCCTGTACTTATCTATATATTTATTTATCACACACTAAGTATATGGTAGGCTAGGGACTGTTAGGCTTGTAGGTCTTTGTAGGTTCCTTAACTTATCATATATTTCCATGTACCGTCACACCCTTGACAATATTGCGGCCTTACGTGACGTTTGTTAAGGGTGGATGTACATTTTGGTCCTTCGAGCATTTGAATCACGCGGTTCCCCTTGCCCAGAGTAGGGATAGACTTTGACAGACTGACATTTTGGAGAACTGGGGGCTGGTGTGCTCAACAAAGCACCAGTTTTCGGTAATCTGAAGAACATTGTACTAGGGTATTCTGTCGGAAAGCCTCTCGTTGCGGATCGGTCACTGGCCTCCCACAAGCGGGTCTCACCAGCTGATTGAGAAGTCGCACAAATATAACAAGAGCGCAGATACCACTAGTACGGACTTGACTGTTAGAGTAGGGTAGGGCGTTAGGGAAGAAGAAAGAAGAGCACAATGGAGATACAGGAAATTAACGAATTAATCAAGAGCCAGGAAGCGGATTACAACGAGATCAGAAGAGTATTGACAAACATAAAAAAAGACTCGCCCACAAGAAAAACAGAAAAATACATCAATGAGAGAAAAAAAACCTTATACCAAGTTTTTCAGCGAGTTCAAGAAAACCATACAAGACTACAGGAACAGGAGGTGTTATCAACTCATAAGTATATGACTACAAACTACTTTGACAACATTAAAAAATGTTACGACGAAGGAATCGAGTACCTCGAAAAATGCGAAGAAAGGCTACAACATGTACAAAGTGTCTACGAACCACGACTTTTAGATGAAGAGGAAGACAAGGATGGAGTCAGTAGCCCAAAACTATTTATACAGCTATTCCGAATGTCACAGATAGCTAAGAAAATATCTCAGGCTAAGGAATCTGTAATACAAAATAAGCCAATATGGCACTTACAAACACTATTACAAACATTACAAAAACAATGGCTAGAAATCGAAGAAACTCACATCGAACTACTAATGGCCGAAAGTACACTGGACAACAGCTACTTCAGAGATACTTGTTTCGAAAAAACGCAGAAAGATTATGAAATTACTACGGAGTTATTGGAAGAAAGAATCTTTCAAATCTCAGATGAAAAAGTTATTACGACAAAATCCTCGGGAAAACTTCCACGAATAAGTATTCCCATATTCACGGGGAACTATGACTCTTGGGACACATTCCAAGACTTATTTAGAAAAATTATTCACGAAGATAAATCGATTTCTTCAACAGAAAAAATGCAGTACCTAAAAACACACGTAAAAGGCGACGCAGCAAGATTAATACGTCATCTAACAATAAGCGAAATAAATTATGAAACAGCTTGGAAGTTGCTGACGCAGAGATATGAAGACGAGCGCATGATCGCTACTAAATTTATTGACAAACTATTAGATTTGCCTAAAATGCAACGAGCTAACGCGGCACAATTACGAGACATGCATGACACTGTAAATGAATGTCTTGAGGCACTAAAAAATCAACGCATAAACACATCGTCTTGGGGCCCGCTATTGATAAGAATAGTCAGTAGAAAATGGGATGAAGAGACAAATACGAAGTATGAAGATCAACTACAAAACCGAAATAAAATACAATCCTTTGACGAGATGATGAAATTTATGGAAAACCGTTTCAATTGCCTTAAGTCTTTTGACGGATCTACATCATATACAAACAAGCAACTATCACGGGACAGACAGACAACGGAAAAATATAAACGTTGTTGGTTTTGTCAAAATAACGACCATACTATTCATCACTGCCCTAGTTTCAAGGCGTTATGCGTCAACGATCGATACAAGGCTGTCGCGCAAAAAAGAATGTGCAAACGTTGCTTAAATCACGATGATCAGAAACAATGTGTGAGTGCAGTTTATAAACAATGCGAAATTTGTCAACATAAGGGTCACAACGTTCTATTGCATCAATCTAGGCCGTTTCAAAACAATGACAACGCTAAAAAATACGCACCAAAAAATACAGGTACAGAGAAGGCACAAAATATAGCGACTTCGAACTTATCTGCAACAAATACTGACGCTACAAACACTACTTTACTAGCTACTGCCATAGTAAGAACTACCGCGTATGACGGGATGCCGCAGTTGCTGAGAGTATTGTGTGATCAAGGATCAGAAGCGTCATTCTGTACTGAAGAAGTAGCACAATTGTTATCTTACCCACGACAAAAAATCCAAGCCGAAATAAAAGGTATCGGAGATGAAAAACCAAAAACGTCAAACTACACAATCAACATTACTCTACAACCAAGGTATTCCAGCGATTACAAACTACCAGTAACGCTAATAGTACTACCAAAGCTAACAAGTTCCCTACCAAGGAATGATCTACAACAATTACAAGAAAAAATCTTGGATAATGCACTTGTAGCAGACCCAACTTATTATAAAAAGGGACCTATTGATATTATATTAGGTGCCCAAGAATACAGCAGAATATTACTACAGGGTTTCGAAAGACTAAGGGACGGAATTATCGCTCAGAATACAGAATTAGGGTGGATTTTATCCGGATTTTATCCCAATGAAACAAAGAATGGAGTTAAAATACTCAGTATGGTGGCTTGCACCGAAGATGTACGACAACTTACCAAATTTTGGGAATTAGAAGAAATTCCACAAAATTACGAACTTACAAATGATGACCAGACCTGCGAAAACTACTATAAAGAAACAACAATAAGAAACCCAGACGGAACTTACACAGTACGACTTTCTTTAAAAGATGCAAACGTAAACTTAAACTTAAACGGTGAATCACGCAGGAAAGCCGCTGCACGGCTACTACAATTAGAACGACAGTTCGCAAAAAATGAAAATTTACGACAACAATACATTGACTTCATGAATGAATACCTACAAATGGGTCATATGAGAAAAGTAGGTACAACGAACTACAACTCAGGAAAATACTACATACCACATCAGGCAGTAATCAAAGAAGACTCATTAACTACAAAACTACGCGTGGTTTTTGATGCGAGCAGTAAAAGCAGCACAAAAATAAGCCTTAACGACAATATGTATAAAGGACCACGATTACAACAAGACTTATCCACTATACTTCTACGATGGCGAAAACACAAGTTTGCCTTTATGGCAGATATTATGAAAATGTACCGTTTCATAAAAATTAACGAATTAGACTACGCACATCAAAGGATACTATGGAGATTTTCACCAAAACACGCAATTAGTGAATATGAACTTACAACTGTAACCTACGGTACAACTAGTGCCCCCTATCTTGCGGTACGAACATTGCAACAACTTGCGATAGACGAACAAAACAATTACCCAATTGCAAGTCAAGCTACTTTACAAGATTTCTACGTGGATGATATTTTATCCGGAGATTCCCAGGAAAGTGCAGCTAAAGAGTTACAAAGTCAGTTAATAACCATGTTAAACAAGGGCGGTTTCAAACTACGAAAATGGTCCTCAAATAGTTCAGAGCTACTGGAAAATATACCAGTGGAAGACAAAGACGATCAACTGCTCAAACTACCGTTAGACGAGTCCAGGAAGTCATTGGGCATAATATGGTCACCACGGGAAGACAGTTTTCATTTCCAGATAACTATAACGGAAAATAAAAAACCAACGAAAAGATTTATTATGTCAGAAGTTGCGAAAATATTCGATCCCTTGGGCTGGTTAGCGCCAATTATTATTAAAATGAAGCTGCTCATACAAGAACTCTGGACGAACGAGATAGGATGGGATCAACCTGTTGATGACATAATCCAGAAAAAATGGGTTGAATTACAAAACCAAATTAAAAGCATAGAAGAAATTAAAATACCACGATGGTGTTACATAACAGACAGCACAGAAATTGAGCTATACGGTTTCAGCGACGCTTCCGAAAAAGCTTACGGAGCGGTGGTATACAGCCGCGTAAAAATCAATAACATTTACTACGTTACATTATTACAAGCAAAATCGAAAGTGGCGCCAAAGAAACAAAAAACTACTCTACCTCGACTTGAGTTATGCGCTGCACTGCTACTAGCCGGTTTAATGGAAAAAGTAAAAGAAGCGCTTATCTGCAAGAACATTACGATATTTTGTTGGACGGATTCTATGATCACGTTAGGCTGGATAAGAGGAGAGCCAGAACGGTGGCAAACGTTCGTAGCCAATAGGGTGTCTCAAATTAAACAACTTTTACCAAACGCAGAATGGAACCATGTAATTTCTGCTGATAACCCGGCTGATATCGTTTCAAGAGGTCTTGAGCCGGAAAAATTGATTAACTATTCACTGTGGTGGAACGGGCCACATTGGTTAAAAACCAACCAGATTCCTATCACGAAAGGTATGCCGCAGACGAACCAAGAAATCAAAGTGTGTCATACAACTACAACTGAGATTGAAAATAATGATCTCTGGAATAGATTCTCCAGTTTAGATAAAATGGTAAGAGTGTTATCTTACTGCTACAGATTTACAAACAAACAATCAACAAATAAGCTACTTACTAGTAATGAACTAAACGTGACAGTAAAACGAATAATTCAGAAGATACAACAACAGGAATTCAAAGATGAATTGAAAACCATACAAAGTGGACAACCCTTGAAGAAAAATAAAACATTATCCACTTTAGATCCGTTCATAGACGAGGACGGACTACTTAGAGTTGGAGGCAGATTACAAAACTCCAATTTGCCTTACAATCAAAAACATCCAATACTTTTACCATATAACCATCACGTAACGTCATTAATTATACAAGACGCACATACAAAAACTTTGCATGGTGGTAACAAATTAACAATGGCTTATTTACGACAAACATACTGGATCATTAGTGGAACAAGAAAAGTAAAGAGTATAATTAACAAATGTGTGAGGTGCATACGATACAAAGCAGACACAAACTCACAAAAAATGGGAATACTGCCAAAAGCACGAGTAACGCAATCCTACCCATTCACTTATACTGGAGTGGATTATGCGGGACCAATACAAACAAGAACCATGAAAGGGAGAGGACACAAGTCTTATAAATCATACATTGCTGTTTTTGTATGTTTAGCAACAAAAGCAGTGCACCTAGAATTGGTGGGAGATTTAACAACAGAAACATTTATCGCTGCGCTACGCAGATTCATGGCACGAAGAGGTCACGTGTTACACATGTACAGTGACAATGCAACAAACTTCGTAGGAGCAGCCAACTTTTTACATCAAGAAATATTACAAATCACGCAATCGCCGGAATTTCAAAACGCAATGACGAATATAGGAACACAGTGGCATTTCATTCCTCCATCATCACCACATTTCGGTGGCATCTGGGAAGCTGGCGTAAAGTCAGTGAAACATCATTTACGTCGAGTAATCGGGGATTCGACACTAACATACGAGGAAATGACAACCTTTCTACACCAAATTGAAGCGTGTTTGAATTCAAGACCATTGTGTGCGCAAACCGAAAATATTAATGACAACACAATACTAACTCCAAGCCATTTTCTTATTGGCCGAGAAGCAGTAGGAGTACCAAACCCGCTCGAAAACATCAATACTGACCTAGTTAACAGATGGAAGCAGATTCAAAAAATGAAAAAAGATTTTTGGAACAGTTGGACAAAAGACTATCTTCATCAACTACAGCAAAGATACAAATGGAAACAAGCACATGAAAATGCTAAAATTGGAACGGTAGTACTAATAAAAGACGACAATATAAATCCAAGTAAATGGCCATTAGCAAAAATCACAGAAGTACACCCGGGAAATGATGGTGTAGTTAGAGTGGTAACTCTTCAAAAATCAACAGGCGCTTGTCATAAAAGATCAATTCACACGTTGATCCCGCTCCCTGTGAACGAAAACGAAGAAATTGAAACAACTAGCAAAAACATGCAAACGTCTACGCAATGTAACATGTCAACAGCCACAATAAACAAAAAAGGTATACGATCATCGAAAAGTTGGCTAAAGGGTTTACTAGTTCAGACAATGCTTATTTTATTAATCGGCACCGTATCGACTACGCCCACATACACATTAAAAAATTTAAAGCCAGGGCTATACGTTGAAGACATTGGAACCACAACTATTAATCGAGGAACGTTTAGACTTGAAACTGATTACGAGAGAGGAAGCTTGGAACTAGACCAAAAGAAGATCGAAAAAATAACAACACAATTTCAACAACTTTGTAAGGACACTCAATACATCATGGATGAAACGCATTGCAATGAATTTTATCACCATTTAAATGAAGAAAAAGCAAAATTTGAGACAACAAAGGAATACCTAACAGAGATAAAGAAAACTAGGAAGAAACGAGGTCTCTTGGGACAACTTTTAACATCGGTATTCGGAGTTAATGATGAAGTATACAGGGACATAGAAACATTAAATAACAATCAGCAGAAGCTTATAGACGCTGCCAATCATCAAACAAAGATAATGATATCCACCATCGCAGGTGTAAACCAAACTGAAGAACAAATCCAGAAGAAGTTAGAGAAGTTCCAAGCAAAACTAAATGAAGCAATATCGTTCATGAATAACCACAATGTTTGGTATAAATCGATTGACAAAAATCATATCAAGATACAAGTAATGCAAACCTACGAGTTAGCAAACAATTTTATAAACGAAATTATGGACTATTATAAAGGCTTACTTGAAATTTATTCACAAAAAACCACTATATACAGTATACTAACACCAAAACACATTAGCAAAATTATACAAATGGCTAATCAAAAACTACCATCAAACTTAAAAATTATTCAGGGTCAGATAATACAAACAGAGATGAATGTTAATACTACGCACATAAGAGTGTACGCGTACTTCCCAATACACGACATCACAAAGTATACTCTGATACACGTAACGCCAATTCCAGAAAGGAAAACAGATGGATCTTTCGAGTGTTTAACGATACAGCAGACATTCATGGGTTTCGATTACAACAACGAGCGCTACTTTGAATTAAATCAAGACGAATTTAAAGACTGCCTTCAAAGTAACACAGAGTTTGTCTGCTATCCCGTAGCTGTCAAGAACATGCAATTAAATAAAAATTGCATAGTTGAACAACTCTTCAGAACAGAGAACGACACCCACACCCAATGCACGTCAAAGACCTTCAAAATTTCGACAGATGTTGTATGGAAACAATTATACATGCAAAACACCTGGCTCTTCATTGCAACAAAATCGGTTGCCATATCGATTGTGTGTGACGGCCAAAGACAAGAAATAACGATACAAGATGTCGGAGTTCTCTATATTTCTGAGAATTGTGTCATTAAAACACTAAACAACATACTTGCTGCAAAAAGGACAACGACTATAACAGTACTAGCGTCTTATTCCAAAACGACGAACTTCTCCATTAATACGCAAATCCTACCAACACATATAAAAGACATATCCAAGGAAGAATTAGTTTTAGACAAGTCAAAGGGAGTTTTCGACCATTTACTCACTTCGGAAACAAATTTACAAACTCAGCTAGACAACACAATTTGGAAACAACTACAATCACATACATACATCGCCAGCATTAGCACCTCACTTGTCATTATAAGTTTAGCATGTGTTTTAATTTATTTCGGTCCACAGGTATTGAACAAATTTCGAGCCACCATTGCAGCAAGAAGGAAGACTACGCCACCTATGCAGCAACCAACAAACTGCCCACCACACCCGCGACAAACTCCACAACGGTACGGCATTCCACACAGCGTGCCCACCCCGTCACAACAAACTGAACAAGGCCAGGCCAGACCATACGAGACCATCGAGTTGTACCAATTGGAGTCCCGTTCCTGAGAGTCGCCAGAATGTTCAATGTTACCTTTGGACATTGACTCAGCACTCTGCCTGCCTCATGCGATCCAGTTAAAATATTGACTTGGTTGCATATTACACGCATAGGACACATAGAATTAAGTATAATAGTGTGTGTTAAGAGAAACTAGTATATAAGCAGAACATTTTGTAAATAAATCAGATTTGAATTTTATATTCTTGTCTCATTACCCCTCACTGTGGCCAAGACACCTTTAGCCATCTCCGATCAGTCTCGTGAGTCTGCGTGACTGGCAGTGAGTGTACCCTTCCCGAACCTGGTATTCCTGTCTACTATCCGTCTGTTACCTTAGGTCGCATGGTGCAGACATCCTGTACTTATCTATATATTTATTTATCACACACTAAGTATATGGTAGGCTAGGGACTGTTAGGCTTGTAGGTCTTTGTAGGTTCCTTAACTTATCATATATTTCCATGTACCGTCACACCCTTGACAATATTGCGGCCTTACGTGACGTTTGTTAAGGGTGGATGTACAACCAACCAACTAAGTTACATAACGACTCAATCCCCAACACGCACGACGCAGTTCCGATACTCCGAGTGATTAAGCTCATTATCTAAAACTACGCCGTATTAGTAGCGTAGTTAGCTACTACAGCTCCGAGACTAGGGGATTTTCGCTTCATTACCTGACCTACAAAATTACTAGGCTAATATCCGCTTCGTGTTCGAACAGCGAGTTTCATTGTCTCTCTCTAGCATGTGCGAATAAAATCGGATGTCTCTTTCAGTTTCGAAATTGCTTCGAGTTATTTTGTTCGGGTTGCCGTCATCAGCCTATAGCTGCATTGAGCTTCTAAATGATTGCTTAACTCAATGGTTGACGAGGAAATTGCGGTAATGATCTCAACTTTGGATGGAATGGCGATCGCAGTTTTTTGTTATTAGAGGACATGACGACGCCGTTACTAAGTGATTTTGGTGCAAGCAGAATTTATAATAAAAAAAACTTTTTGAGTTTTTGAGTGCTTTGCTGGGGTAGTGGTCACTAGCGCGACTGGTTTGAATAAGGTCCAAGGTTTGATTCCCAGGTCAAGTAATTAGATTTTTCTATAGGGTATTTCTCAGAAGAAGCCCAGCCATGGAAATTGTAGGTGTACTGTTAGGTACACCTCCAAATTACTCTTCTGGGAGAACAGGCGTGACCTTAGGACTTAAATATATAGTTCGTTTCCATAAAATATTTTCTCCAGTATCAAAACTTCAACAATTCCACAACACTGAACTTCCGGACCTTTACGAAGAAGTAAGTTACAACAATATACTGCAAGGCAGATGAAGTACAAAACGCTGGCTGACACAGATCTCCTCAGACAAAGTTCAGCGGTTTCGAAGTTCAAAAGTTTAGACCGCCAGCCAACCTCCATTAGTGGGAGGTATTGAAAATTTGCATCGCGCATTACTTAGCAGTTGTGGGAGAGTTTTGTTATTCATAAATCTGTTATTAAAGAAGCGATCAATATTTAGATTAAACCGTGCTTGCCTAGGTTATTCTGTGGATGCATGACCAGCGTAAAGAGTATGGTGTCGGACGTAAAGAATAGCACCATTCCATATCTTCCCGTGGGTGTCGTAAGAGGCGACTAAGGGACTTAACAGAGAATGGGCAGCAGCGTTCTCTGTGCCTTTGTGACAACCATACTACGATCGCCAGCCCGCCTGCCAAGCGTGGCGATTATGGCAAATCCCCCCCTTCTGGGGGAGGCATATATCCAGCAGTGGACGTCTTATGACTGAAATGATGATGATGATGACCAGTTGACCACCCAGTAATAAGTTGAGTTGTTGGTCCCGGCTGTTTTTTGTAGATCTTTGGTAGTTGTTACAGGTGGTCAATGCCCAGAAAGTTTGATAAGCAGTCTTACCAAGGCCCAAGGGGTAACATTTTCCCGTTGGGGCTGGGGGTTGTTCGCAAGAGATACTGCGGCCTCGACATGAAGGGCTAAGAAGGAACGTGGGTGGTTTTCAGTCAGTAGAAGTCTGACTCTCCCTATCGCTCTGCCCAGAGCGGGAGGGATTTAACACCCCCAAAAAAAAAAGTTGCAGAAATTCAGTTTTTTCTTTCATTAAGGACTCTCTCTTATCCCGTCGGAACTGCGGGTTGTTCGAAAGAGATATCGTAGACTCGGTAAAAAGGGCTAAGATAGAACATGGGTGGTTCTTAGTCAGTAGAAGTCTGACACTCCCTACTGCTCTGCCCAGAGCGTGAGAAGTCATTTGATGATTTACCAAACTCCAAAAAAAAAAGAAAAAGGAGTCTCTCCTATGTCATAAACATAACATTTTCTCGTGAAATTAAATCCTTCAACACTAAGGGTCGGCTAGTTAACACAAGTTGTACTGGGGGAGAGAGCGCAGCGAGCGCGATAGAAACTTGCTCTAAGCACGTACCTGGACTACTTGTTCCACGACGATGTTGAGTGGACCGTCCGCATTGTGTAACAACGCTTTTTATTAAGGATTTAGAATAGGTTTGTAAGGAAGAGACTAGATTTGGGTCAAGAATATATTTTTGTACTACTGCATTTCAAGTTCGTTTTGAGAACTTATGGAGGGATAGTGAGTGCATGGTTGTAACTGCAGTTCTTGGAAATCAACGATGAATACATAAGGAAACCTATGAATTGGGTCGTATCGGAAAAAAATGTAGTAGGTACATTATTTTAAATTTTGTAAAAAGTTAAATCTTGATCTGAAATTCAGTGCGTCGAGATTGTCATTTGTGAACTCTGCCTTACTCTTCTATGATTTTAGCCGTAATATTATATTTACAATTTAGTGTTAGATTGTAATAGTTTAAAACCTATTCTTCACTACATAACTTTTTTATTCATCATTATAAAACAAAGTCCTCCGCCGCGTCTGTCTGTCTGTTCGCGATAAATTCAAAAACTACTACACCGATGTTCATGCTGTTTTTACCAATGGATAGAGTTCTCGAAGAAAGTCTGTTGTACATAGTATAAAACTTGTTAAGTTTTTCTCCTACATTATACATCGTTATAATATTCTCGCGCAAACTTTCTAATTCTTTTTAAAAATTCAGTAGGTATTTTTTAGCATGTTTATTAAATTGTGTTTTGACTATTAATAGTCACTTCAGAAAGTGTCAGAAACACGACCATTACTTTTTATTCCTACTAAAAACAATAGCCGCCAACAGTTCATTTAAAACAAAATCTGACTTTTTTCATAACACAAAAGCATACATTTTTTGCGCTAATGAGAATTGTAATAAACGATGCACCGAGAAGGAATGTGCAGTGTCGGAAAGGAATTTTAATGTTATGAACATTATGAGAAATTTGTGAATGTTGTAGCTTCTATGTCAGCGGTAATTTAAATAACATTTGGTTATACGGTTCGGCGAAACTGTAAAGGATACAATATGGAAGAAAACAATGTATTTTTAAAAGGTTTTTATTTATTATTTATTAATTTAAACTTCATGCACAAACGTGGTACATAGGCGGACTTAATGCCACAAGGCCTTCTCTACCAGTCAACCTTAAGGTCAAATAGGACAGCACTGTGGTAGAGTACAAATATAAATAAATTAGGAGAATACTATTTTGTTAACATAAATTAATATACCTACATAAATGGTACATACTAATACATATATATTAATATGGAATTAAGTAAACTAATATAAATTATAATACATACAAATAATTAAAAAAACGAGAAACCAAACAAAAATTACCATGACACACTCACTGGTTCAGTCTAGTTTTCATCCCTTTATATTTTAGCAATTTAGTATATTTGGTGTTGCAGGCCTATTCTACAACTTAGCTGATTTTTATCTTCTTTATCTTGATCAGAGCTCAGAGATCAGGAGCTCGTGGCTTAATAAGAACTGCCACTTGGGTCGATCTTTAGGTAAAGCCGTGCTTGCCTAGGTCGGTCTGTGGATGGGTGACCGCCCGACATACCGAGTTTCCTCCGTGCCTCGGAAAGCACGTTAAGCTGTTGGTCCCGGCTGCCATATATAGAGTTTTTGCAGTCGTTACAGGTAGTCAGTGACCTGAAATTCTGACATCCAGTCTTACCAAAGAGTATCGTATTACCTAGTATTAACTGGGTTGTGGAGGTCAGATAGGCAGTCGCTCCATGTAAAATACAGGTATTCAGCTGCATCCGGTTAGACTGGAAACCGACCCTAACATAGTTAGGAAAAGGCTAGGCAGATGATGAAGATCTTGATCAGGACCATGTAGCAGACACAACACGATTTAATGACACTATTATAATATTAATACTGAAAACGGGATTTTTACCATTTTTACTTTATGATTTAATGAGGTACCCCACAGAATATGCTTCTTTTCTGCTAGTGAAGCACGTTACCCAGTACATCAATCATATTTAATGTTTTTCAATACGTTTTTTTGCACCTATCTGTACATTTTTTAACACTTAGAACATTATCTAATAGGCTCGCCTCTTATTACATGGGACTTAAACGTAACTGGGAAAATGTGGATGTAGTTTTAGGTACATCTTTGCCTCACCCTTTGTGGATTATAGGTGTCATGTTTTGTTACATTATGTTCACACACAAAATGAAAAGATTAAAAAAATAAACAAAAATGTTTATTTCAATTACATAGAGTTTTAACAAACACGATTTGGAGGTCACCTTTTAAGCAAGGAGATGCGTGTGTTAGATGACTCCGCACTTCCACTTAATAGTAAACAATGTGTGCAATTGAAAAACTAGAGAATTTACAAAAATATGAATAGTAGCGCACTTATTTTCGTTTAGGTTTGGGTTAGCCCTGCGACTATGTTTTGGGATCGGAAGAAGTCAGAAGCAGCTTCCTCCACTAACGATTATGTTACTGTGGATCTATTAGCTACAGCACAGATTATGGAAGCGATGATACTAAAGTCTCAATGTCGTCGATAAGATTAAATGGTTAACACAATGCTTTGCATATTTTCTACCTTTACCATTTCTGTTTTCTCAAACCACGAGTTCTTCTTTCTTTCTTTATTTCCCAGTTCTAAATCCACTAAGACCTAGTTCCATAATTCTTTCTGCATTATTCAAACCATTCCCGTTCGTACATTCGTGACCTAACATATCTGTATGCAATAAATCAAATGCACTGGAGTAATACATTAGTGTTTCCGACACTACTGCATCAGCTTAAGTGGTTTGAGAAATATTTTACTGTGACATTAGAATGTACAATTGTAGATGGAAGTATGTTTAGGTACATACGTTTTTTAAGTTTCACTTGGAGTACTTTTTTTTTGTAGTGTGAGAAATCATCAAATGACTCCTCCCGCTCTGGGCAGAGCGGTAGGGAGTATCAGACTTCTACTGACTAAAAACCACCCATGTTCCTTCATAGCCCTTTGTGTTGAGGCCGCGGGTATCTCTTACGAACAACCCGCTACTCCGACGGGTCACTTGCAGTGCTGACTCGAGGTTTAAACATCGCGTCTGCAATCCCCGAAAGGATGGGCATAGGTGTAGGTCAGTTAGGCTTAAGTCCCATGTAATTAGAGGCGAGCCTATTACCATCAACTGAGCACAAATCATGCCTTCGTGACTACTACTGAGAAATTTCTGATGGAATAATTTAACAACCGTATAAAGAAAAAAAAGTCGATGAAAATCTGTGAAATTGTTCCCCGTATTCTTATGATTTACTAGCGGACGTCACGCGGTTTCACCCGCGTAGTTCCCGTTCCCGTGGGAATACAGGGATAAAAATAGCCTATGTCATCCGCGAATAGTGAAGCTTCCCAACGGTGAAAGAATTTTTGAAATCGGTTCAGCAGTTTCGGAGCCTATTCGTTGCAAACAAACAAACAAATCTTTCCTCTTTATAATATTAGTGTAGATTCCAGTATCTTCACCTTTTAGCTCTCTGGGTCAACAAAGTGGAAATGACCAGACAAAAATGGTAAGTGCACCTTATTGTTTTCCTGTTATTCTCGGAAGCACTCTCACATTTTAGGTGAAAATTCGAGGTGGAATTTATTATCGGTCGGTTTTAGAACTTCATAATATAAACGGGACTTTTCTTGAAACTGAATACCTTTTAGATAACATACCAAAACGCCTGTAATCCCTGTAGGGTTAGGTAGAGGTGTACGGCTACCATATATTTCGCCAGTTATGTGTGTTTCTTTTTTAGCTTCATGTCGTCACACCTGCTTACAAAGACTTTACCAAATTCACAGGAAAGACGAATCATCATCAACATCCTACAGCAATCCACTGACGGAAATAGGTTTCTTCAATTACACGCCACTAAGCTCGATTCTCAGTAACTCGCATCCAGTTGCTACCAGCCAACTTGCAAATTTCGACGCTCCATCGAGCCTGAGGTTTACCTAACGCTTACCGATTTACGGATTCCACTCAAGAATACGGTCATCGTCATCGGTATTACGGCTAATGTGGCAGGCCCATAGACTTTTCAGCTTACTTACGAGTATTCTGTGAACTATGTCGACAATAGGGGATCGGACAAAAAAAAACTAATTAGTCCGTCATATAGATTTCCAAAAAATATTGAACACATATTTTTCCTTTTTTCACATAAACAAAAAATTAAGATGATACAGTGCTTCGAGAACTCGCGAACTCCTCGAAAACGTCACATGTCAATCCATTTTTTACCTACAAATGACGTCACAACCCCCCACTCATGATCTTTGACGCGTTTTATCTTCGTCAATATTTTTCGATAATCTAACTGACGGACTAATTAGAATCATATTTTTTTGACTCAGTCGGATCCCCTATTCTGGTTCTCTGTCGGTCCATCTCAAATACCTCGAAATACCTACGTGGTCACTCAACATAATCAATTCACGAAGTTCAGATGATAAATTCCTCATCTGACAACTCATACAATATTCCTTAACACTAATAAAATACCCTGTAAACTTTTTTATCACACACTCGTTTGATGCAAAATGTTACATCAAAAAAATATGAGATTTTTACGATATCACAGTTGCTGCATAAAATGCAAAGCGACGTATGTATTTTAATTTGATGTTTAAAATTTGCTGGCGACAATCTCTGTAAAATGCTTTGTTTTTTTACTCTACTGGACAGCGTACTGTCATTTAAAAACGTGCGCATGTATGCTTTCCTTTTTGCGATGATATTTTTGTCGATGTTCGTTGGTTTGAAGTAATTTTTATGCAGAAGTTTTATTTTATTTTATATCATTCACTTTTGTTGTTACTTTGATAGTGACACAGCGCTGTGAGTTTGTGTACAGTCACAAGAACTTCTTTACCTTAGCGTGTTGATGACAATGTTCAAATTGACTCAGCCCAAAACTTGGTGACAACTTTGGCATTTCCAGCTGCGTCCATCAGCTCCTCTGACGTGCAATTAACAGGACAGGCAGGACACGATACCTTTAGCAAAATTCAAAAGCGATTTTCTGATGAAATATCAGATTATATTATTATAAATAAATAAATAATTATATATAAGTGTAATTTATCTATAATATGTATGTATTTAGAAATATATAAGTATGTTTATCAGTTGTCTAGTACCCAAAACACAAGCTCTGCTTAGCTTGGGACTAGATGGCGTTGTGTGATAGTTGTGGAATATTATTATTATATTATTATTATATTTTGAGATAACCCATGTATTTCGTGATATTATGGCTTTCAAATCACTATTGATAATTGCTGTGTGAATATAATTTACCCCCAGAAAGAAGATTTCTTTAGAATTTCTTCGACGACTTTTTGCAGATTTGACCAACGTTTTTCAGAAGCTGATATCAATCTAATATATTTTCAATTCCATCATACTATACATATCTACTCAGTCAAACCCTAATGGATTTGCAACGAAAACATTGTTGGCAACACTAACAGAGTTTTTCTAGTATTGCAACATTGATTTGATTGTGTCACTGTCAAGTCTCAAAATATGTAGCAACCACGCGTGTTGTAAGGTCCTGCATTTATTAAATCTATATTTGAGAAGAAAAAGGAGTTCTGTATTCCAGTCGCTACACACCTTGCCTCCAACACCAAAAAACCAACCGCCTATAAAAATAATACATACAGTCCACTCATCAAGTTCCCAACAAACATAATTAAATCCCAGAACATTAACAAAAACTGAATATAATAATTACATTTACAGACAACAATCGTAACATTTAATGAAATTGTCGATTGCCCGTTAAAGTATTAAGAGTGGGCAAACCGGAGGAATTCTCTGGGCAAACTGGAAAGCATAGTCATTATAAGGAATGTTTAATGGCTAATTTACCTATTTTAATTCAGCTAAAGCAACAGTAAATTATATGGATGGCCTGTTTGGATTCTTAATTGTTTATTATCTTGGTTAATTGCACAGTTGGGGAAGAATTTTGGAGGCCAGTGTATTTTTATTGTTTGGAGAAGAAAATCTGGATATTAGAAAGGAGAGAAAGTTATGTTTTAATCAGCATTATAGACGAAAACAACTGATTTTGTACTTAGTGATACTTATACTTATTATACAGGTAGGTTATTATTTTATCTTTGAATCGTCATTTTTGACTTTACAGTGGACACTTATCGTGCACATCTTGCTACATCGTTCTCACATAATATACCATCTCAACATGAATGATGTAACCAACGTTTTGTAACAATACTCGTATTATGATTTAAAAGAGTGTCCATGGAGTTTCTTGCCGTTCTTCCTATGAGACCAACGCTTTGGAATGGGCAACTTCAGTACACTCACAGTTATTATGCCTTGTGAGTGGAACTGTAGCTTATTTGAATAGTTTATTTAGTATTTGTTTAACTATTCAAAACTGCCTGTAACTGGCTTACTTGAAATAAATATTTTAATTTTGATTTTGGTACTGATACTGTTAGCCTGTATCATCCCACTGCAGGGCAAAGGCCTCTCCCCATGACTTCCAGTTATTTCGATCTAAGACCAATGTGGACCACTGGTCGCTGGTCTTGTCCAGATCGTCTCGCCATCTTCTACGAGGTCTACCGCGACGCCTTCTGACTGTGTCAGGGCTCCAGAAAGTGGCTAATGTACTTAGTGAATAATACAAAATTTCAAGCATTTAACTACATAGTTGATGCCTATCAAACTCTACTGATTTTCAAAACTCTTATAGTCAAAATATAACATAACATTGCACCTGAAATTTCTGAAAAGCTAGGTAGAGGTGTACTCATTAGTACACCCACATTTCGCTAGTTATGTTAAAGTCCTTTGTAAAAGGGGGCGAGCCTATTGCTATCTACCGGGCACAAATCGAGACTCCGTGGCTGCTACAAAATATTATTAATTTGTTTTTTCAATCTTATCATATTTTTCCAGAATGTGAATATTAAATGCTACAATCGGACAAGTTTAGGTTTGAATCCATAATTTATTTGTATTTATTTATTAGGTACAACGACAGCCATACATACTAAAAAATTACGCATTAAATTTTAAAACTTAAAAGTGCTGGTATGTAATTGATTTGAAACTTTCCAAGAAAAAATCGATTTATTTTATTCAATATTGCCTTGCAATGACACCTAACGAAACCAAAGGGTGCCGCCATTGTTACCTACCACTTTCATAATTACTTAACCAGTAATAACCATTTGCATCAAATTTTACTAGCCATTAACCATCTCATATTACTCAAGGCTAAGTATTATGACACCTCATTATGATGTTACAGCTAATTAATATCCGTTGTCGCAGGCATTGCGACTAATTATGAGAGTATCTGGTCTGTTCAAGTTTACTTAAAAGCTTTTAAACAAAATCATGCATGTGTATGTATCTTACAATAATTCAGTATACAGGTATAATTTGGTAACATAATCACTATAATTTTTCCCACAGCTGGGACACGGCCATATTCACTGCGAGAGGGAATTGCATCTAATACACCACGCGGACCCAATACAGTATGATGGATGACATACCGAGTGTAACTGACACCGAAGCACAAAGTGTTTCAGTTTTTCGTTCTAAAAAGTCAACAAAAACGCAACTACATGGTCAAAATGTCTGAAACTTTGTTTTTTTGTAACTACTGATGAAAAATCTCTGTGTACTAAATACACGATAACCGTTTGTTTATTATTTTACTTTATTTTTTCTCATCATAAAACAAATGTGTGAGCCGTCGCGGGCCTGGCAGATGTGAAACATTGAAATTGTTTTGTATTTAATAAGTTATATTATGAATAAAAGAACAGAATGATTACGACAGGAATCAGATATAGCTATATAAATAATAAATAAAGATATAGATATAGATATATAAAAAAATAAAGTGTTCGAATTTATTCCATTAAAAAATGACTGTTTTTTACATTCATATTCAATTATTTTTTATCAACTTTATTTATTAAGTCAAGTATTTTTTTTTATTCCCTTTATAAAAAGAAACATTTAAAAATATATAAAAAATATTATTATTTTTTTAGTTTTTTTTATTTATGCGAGCTCAGTGCGGCAAGAGAGATTGCGCATGGCATCGTGGCGCCACGTCTGACATACTACTACGTATGGACTACGTATAGTATATTTATATACCATCATTATAACGTGGCGATGCGTCGCCACGGCCTGTATCGCCACGCCAACAATCAGGTGTACCCTCGCCTACAGATGTTTCACATCAATAAACAGTACGGTTTGCGCGTACGGTGGCCCTTCATAATTATTTTTTTTTGAGTTGTCAGGAAATCATCAAGTGACTCCTCCCGCTCCCGCTCCCGCTGGGCGGAGCGGAAGCGATGGTCAGACTTCTACTGACTAAACACCACCCACTATTATGTTCCTTGCGCCCTTTGTGTCCGGGGCCGCGGTATCTTTTTTGAACAACCCGCAGCCGGCCCTTCCACCCACATTTTCGATGGTTTTTTTTAGAATATTTTTTTTAAATTTCTTCGTGATCTTTTTCTTCACAAAAATCGCACTTCCACTGGGTTGTCACTGCTCAAAAGTTTATTTACTTACTGTTCCTGAGTAGCCACATAAATTTAACCAAAAAACACTCCTATTTCAACAACATTTCAGTAACATTTACACCTATGGGGTACTCACTAACAATATCGTATCAAGTTATATTATAGCCAGCTTGCACTTTACGCCTTTATGGGGTAATTAAACGTGAGCTGTAAATTTAAGTAGCCACTTGAAGCTGTTTTTAGTCACTATAAAGTAAGTTTTAAGTAACGGTGACTTTAAAAATTGATGGTTTGGTTTCGTGTTTGTAAAGTGTTATTATTATGGTTTTATAGTACCGGGGAAAAGACCAGTATTTGAAATGAAAGTTATCTGTATATTAAGGAATGCCTTAGAATAGGCAACTACAGTAGGTACTTTCACAAATTAATATGTCTTATGACTATGACTGTAGCTTTGTATTCGTAGTTTTTCTGACATTCAAGAGTGCCTAAAATGGTATTTGAAATAAATGCTTTAAGTTTGATTGGCTTTTAAAGAATAAAATAATTATTATACGGTCTACATATGTCAAGTAAAGTCAGAATATTATGTATATTGTTCAACTTTCTTAAACTTTTCGTAGATTAATGTTTGGATCTTGCTTTGTCATCTTTTAATATTTTTGATGTTTTTAGAACAATCAATCATTATCGTCGACTGTGACAGCTCTAAAATGAAAGCAAAACTAAGGAAATAATAATAATAATAAAAAAAATTATAAAGAAAAAAAAATAATAATAATAAAATAATAAATAATAATAAAAAAAAAAAATAATAATAATAATAATAAAATAAATAATAATAACAACAAAACAACAATAATAACAATAATTTTCCTGACGGTCAAACAGGTATCTTCCCAAAGACGTAAAGGAGACCACCCAGCTTCTATATATTTTTGAGCCATTTTAATAAGTACATAATTTTATGTTCAGAGGTACCTATTTTAAAAAGCCGGAAAAAAAATACCCAATCTGGGTGATTTCAGATATTTTGTTATTGAGTATTGACTTACGATTTATGTGTATTTATGAAAAAAATGTTTATTATGTAATGCTTATCTAAATTATAAGTTTATCTTCGCCTCACAAAAAAGCCCAATCTGGGTGTGATCTCCTTTAACAATAACCTGTTATTACTACACTTTTAAACCAAAACCCTCTACCAGAAAATTAATTAAACCATAACCCTCTAAACACAACTACACATCACAGGTCAGATGCAATACATCGCTAATACAATGTAAGCCGCGACCGGTGTCAGATTAGCATTACGTATACCTGTAATAGATCTGTCCGCATTCCGAGCGCGCCTCGATTGGTCATAGGGTTGTGAGGTCAGCGATCTGCTATGTATATGTATGTACTAGTTGATGTTATCGGTCTAGTATTCCCCGGAGGAATTATGTTTGTATTATAGGAGGTGAGCCCTTAGTTATAGACCCTGTTGGCCTTCGGTGATGCGATTTTAGTCAAGAAAGACGCGTTTGTTTCATTTTGTTTCCTTCGCGTGAGGAGGTTAGGGCCCTGCCTTTTCGTATATTTTAAAGTAGCGACTCGTGGCATAATCATTGCATTTTTCTCTTTGTAAACAACAAGAAATAAATTCGCTTCGTCTTATTTGTGGCCAGACAGTTTGTAGGTGGAAATACAGCCTCGAATTCGTCGAGAATGTGTTAATGAAAAAACTTAATAGAGTTTTACTTGGTTTTACGAGCTTGGATTTTATATTGTCTTTTTTAAAAAGCAGTCCAAATCTTGTATTAAATAAAATACGTGAATCATAAGAAATGATGTAATTACAACGATCTACTTTTAAAACGCTTAAAACTTTCAAGTTCTTAAAGAAACCGCGATCCGAATTCCACATAAATAACAAAAAAAGAAAACTTCCAACCAGTAACAGCGCTTGAAACAAAAATTCGAAAAAAGAACTTTGCATGTCTGAAACTTTTGAACACGACGAACAATTTTTTTCCTAATTCGTCGACGACGCTTCAAAAATATTCTCGAAATAAAAAAGTTATGCAAAAGTATCAAGTACGTCATACCGTAAAGGTAAAACCACACGGGGTGAAAGCACGACATGTGATAAAATATCTCGCGTTTAAACAATACATGACTGCGAGAATACTTCACAATCTTGATTTAGAACGATATAATGCGGCGAGAAAATTCTGTCGAACTGCTCAAGACATGTGATTCTGACAGGGTAACCTTAATATTTTCCGTGTCAATAGACCTTCTTATAGTACAGTGAAACATTTACGCGTAACATAAAGAATAACAGCACGTGTTGGGTTTAAGGTCGTTTTTATACTTAATCGTAAAAGCTTGTTACGTATTTACTGTAGGTACCTGAGGTGCTTATTCTGAAAGCTAGAGATGAGATGGTAGAATTTTTTGGAATAGGGTAAGTTATTTGCAAGTTGAGTGCTGCTAAAGAGATTATTTTTCGCGTCAATGAACCAATTTTCCGAAAAATGTTAAGCCATTATGTTTTAAGAAAATACGAATAATAATTTACGAAATTAAATAAATAGCATCACGCATATAATCTCCGCAGGGTAACCTGAGGTATACTTAATGGTACACCTACATTATTCTCCAGTTATGTTTCACTCTCGATTGTAAAACACGCTCCTAGACAAAATGAATTATACCGTAAAAAATTTAAGATTTTTAATCGACTTGATTGATATTTTTTTTACTGCCTCGTTGGTCTAGTGGTCGCAAGCGCGACTGCTGACCATGAGGTCTTGGGTTCGATTCCCGGGTCGGGCAAAGTGTTATTGGCTTTTTCCATCAGGAATGTATCAGTAACAGCTACGGAGTCTGGATTTGTGCCCGGTTGATGGCAAAAGGCTCGCCCCCTATTACATGGGACTTAAACATAACTGGCGAAATGTGGGTGTACTATTAGGTACACCTCTGCCTAACCCTTCGGGGATTACAGGCGTGATGATGTTATGTTATGTTATTTTTAATTAATACAAAATTAAATTGTAGAACATTAAAATATCGTTCAAAACTAAAATCTCATCAATGGACAGTTAAAGAATTTCCGCGCCCCTCTAGTTTTTCATTCCATCTTTCTTGAAGTAGCACGAACTAAACGAAATGGAATCATATTTATTTCCCATCAAGTGCGCGCTCTCGGACTTTCTTGGACGGGCTGGGAGAAATATTATCATTTAAAAGGAAATCCCTCGTTATTTTTGTATGAGCGCGGCATTTTAATTAGGTGCTTACATGAAGATGCTGCTCTTGTGGCGAATCTATACATACAAATAAGCAAAATTGTTTTTTTTCTGTTTGTTTTAAAAAAAAAATTACAGCTGTTTACTGAATGCATATATTATTATGATATACGGTACTTGAGGAACATACCTAAACCTAATATATATTTGTTAATTTCGAAATCTGTAGGAACTACATGCTTCATAGTTTTCGAAGAGTGTTCGTTTTGTCCATTGGCATAAAAAGATGAAAACACAAAAGAACTTCGAAATTCAAATGTACGCGAAATTGCTGCTGAAAATCAAAAGTATGGATTGACAGGAGTTGTTTCATTTTGCTTTTTTTTTCAATGTGAATTACCTATTAGCTCGTGGCTTAATAAGAACTGCCACTCGGGTCGATCTTTAGGTAAAGCTGTGCTTGCTTAGGTCGGTCTGTGGATAGGTGACCGCCCGACATACCGAGTTTCCTCCGTGCCTCGGAAAACATGTCAAGCTGTTGGTCCCGGCTGCCATATATAGATCTTTGGCAGTCGTTACAGGTAGTCAGTGACCGGAAATTCTGACATCCAGTCTTACCAAAAAGTATCGTATTACCTAGTATTAACTGGGTTGTGGAGGTCAGATAGGCAGTCGCTCCATGTAAAATACTGGTATTCAGCTGCATCCGGTTAGACTGGAAGCCGACCCCAACATATAGTTGGGAAAAGGCTAGGCCGATAATGATGTGAATTACCTATTAGCCTGTCTAAATACTCCTTAAAGCTGTCACTAAAGTCAATAAATTATATTCCACAGCAAAATGACCATACAGATTGAATTAATAGCCACTTAAGATTATGAATGGCACTTGTATGCACGTTGCGCCGATGTCAAGCGCCGAACAAGACTAATAGGACTATTCATCATTCTTAAGTCATGGAGACAGTGTTCGAGATAGGGGTTATGGTTAGGTTATCAAACAAGTATGAGAAACTGTTTTTGAAACTAGTATTAAATACCGGTAACACTATTTACTTTTATTTTAAATGGGTTCTGGAGGTTAGACAGGCCGTCGCTGCATGTGAAATACTAATTTTCAGCTGCATCTGGTTAGAATGGAAGACGACCCCAACATAGTTGGGAAAAGCCTAGGCAGATCATAATGATGACTATATTTTACTAGTAATCGGAATAAAATACATATTAGTCAACCAAATATTGGATTTTTTTTTGGGTATTTGTGTACGTGAGTTTAAATGTTTGTAAACGCACCCACGATACAGGAGAAATTCCTAGTGCGGGGTAACGTTTCTTTAAATTAAAATATTAAATATCCAGTGTTCTATCATGTATTAGCAGGCAGAGTATTCGTAATGCCACCTGCTACGAACAACATAAAAACTCTTGGGAAAAAAAATTCTTACGATTACAACATAACTATCCAAACTGTACCAATCACGGAACAAGAAAGCTTCACACTTTGAACCCTCAAAAACGGTTCAGAATTGTAAATCTAATGGCATAACCCCGATTACGCTGACAGCTCGATGGCAGAGCTAATGGTGCGGCAAATGAAACGACATAAACCAATATATGGCCCACTTATCGCCATCCTGGCTCCATGAATTCGCACGTCGTTTGTTTTCCGACACTCGTACCGGCCTGCGAAATATGTCACTGCTCTTTTTAAATATTCCATCAATTTTGACGGGGATTTAATATTTTGATGTAATTGACACATTAAAATTGGAGTGAAAATTGTATTAGACTGTCTCGTTGGACTAGTGGTCGCATGAGCGACTGCTGCACGAGTTTCTGGGTTCGATTTCCCGGTTGTTGCAGACACGAAGTCTGGATTTGTGCCCGGTTGATGGCAATAGACTCGCCCCCAATCACATGGTAATTACCCGATCCCCGGAGTTCGTGTTCATCATCATTAGCTTATACCCACTTGCTTGCCACTTGCTTGCTTGCTTTGCTTGTTCCCACTGCAGAGACTCAGGCCTCTTACCTAAAAGAGGGATGGGCTATCATCCACCAAGCGGGCTCAGTGCGGATTGGTAGATGTCACATCTCTTCGAATTTAATTTAATTTTATATTGTAGAGCATACTCGTAACATCAGTAAACAAAAAGAATCAGAATTTAATTTCATTACACACCGAAAATGTAATAAAGAAGAAGATGCACTTAAGATTTTAGCTGTTGACCAACAGCTAAAATTTTAAGTGCATCTTCTACAGGTAAGCCGAAAAACTTAACCCTTCACGTGTTCTTAAAATAATACAATTCACTTAGTAATAAAACGAGAGCCACGCTAAGGGTTAACAAACGGGTTTGATGCTCAGTTAATTCTCAGCAAACGCTCAGACACTGAATATTCAGAGGCACTCCGTTACCATGGCAACGGAAGCTGGGACACTTAATCTTGTTACATGTCAAGCATGTCCTAGTTGTGACTTCTCGCTTTTTAAAATGTATTTAAATGGAGACGGTCGTGTGGAATGTGACCGGGTGAAACAGTCGTACGAATTGAATGTAATGTTTCGGAAGAAGCTTGTTTGGACTTAAACGTTAACGTTTACGTTTTTGGTTTATTTTAGCACTTAGCTAACTTAGTTCACATTTTTGATGTTGTGTTATAATATGATTATTTCTCCTATTTCACTAATTTTATGCTCGTGCCTAAATAATAATACCCACTCGGGTGGATCTTGGATCTTCATGTTAAGCCCTGTTTCCCTAGGTTGGCCGAGGATGGGTAACCACCTATTACATACCGAGTTTACTCCGTGCCTCGGAAAGTACGTTCAGCCGTTGGTCCCTGCCCTTGTCACTTGTAGATCATTAAGTCCATTAAGTAGTCAGTGGCTCTAAAACTTTATCATCAGTTTTACCAAGAGGTATCGTATTATCCAGCATTAACTGGGTTGTGGAGGTCATATTATCATGTAAAATACTGGTATTCAGCTGTGTCTAGTTGGATTGGAAGCTGACCCTAACACACTTGGGAAAAGGCTAGGCAGATGATGATGATTTTTTGTTTCACTTTCGCGTTTTGCATTTATTTTACAGTTTATCATGTCATCTGTTCTGTCCTAAATATAGGTATTTAAGTACAAAATCCGTCAAAGTACGAGTCCGATTTGACCAAATCTAAAATCTAAACTGAATCATGAATTAGTTATTTATATTCCATGTTTTACAGCCCCAGAAATAACAGAAGATCATCAGAAAGAGCAGATTCTATGAACCTCGTTTTTTATATTTGAAGTAGAATTGTAAAAACACATTTTAATGTCACTCGCTATAAAATTGGCTGTAAATGACTTAACGCCGGCGACGCCATGTTCCGTTTGCTTCGTGAAGTATAAAATAATGTAAAGGCTTACTCAGACGAGGTATTATATTAGCTTCAATGCGAGCGGGACGTGTTGGTGCTGGTTTGTTGCGTTCAGAACTTGTTTTGCAGATAATTATTATTTTAGTAACACACTCTTATCACCAAATTGGGGAGGAAAAATTCTGAGGAACCAAATTCGCAAAGACATGCGACATTTTCCAACTCGCCCTGGGTTCGCGTGGTGGATTAGAGCCCATACCTCTTCATGAAGAGGAGGCTTGTGCCACAGCAGTGAGAACATTGCAAGCTTATCAATGTTTAAATCACATCATAATCATCATCAGCCTATAATGTTCCCACTGCAGGGACTCAGACCTCCTCTTTAGGAGAGTGATGGGCCACCATGCGTGCCCAGTGCGGATTGGCAGATGTCACATGTCTTCGGATTTTTTGGTACTAAGACATGCCGGTTTCTTCACGATATTTTCTTTCACCGTTTCGAGAGCAGCGGTGATGAAATAAATTACACAAAGTAATGTGCCTGCCTGGGTCACTGTTTGTAAGTCAAGGCCGCCGCGACGGGTCCCTCGTGCTCTTCTGTCATAGTACTTCCAAGCAACATTATACAGGTTGTTTTGGTGTTTGATTGCATCGTTTCCATAATTAAATGGGCTGACAGGACGCCCTTTTTTTGTTTTTTGGGGAATCTTCAAATAACCCCCCCTCCCACTCTTGGGCAGAGCGAAAGGTAGTGTCAGACTTCTACTGTCTAAGAACCACCCATGTTCCTTCTTAGCCCTTTGTGCCGAGGCCGCGGTATCTCTTTCGAACAACCCGCAGCCCCGACGGGATCCGCAGCTCCGATGGGGGACAGGACCCCTCACTCACACGACTCAACCCATCTCCGTCCCCACGGATTTAATCATTTTAATATATTTTATTCCGAGAGAATTTGGTCTGTAGACAAACTTCCTCGTCTGCACAGACCTTAACGCCAAGTTTTTATTCATATTTTGTTTATGAACGTTTTAAGATTTTTTATTCTGATTAGCTTTGATGGTAAATTCTATTGCTGTTGGAATGTGGCACTTAAGTGATAATGGTTTCTGTTTTTCTTTATCGTCTTTGGAATGAAATTGGACTTCACCATGACTGTTATAATAGTAATCTTTGATACGTCGTAGGTCAATTATTTTATCTTTTTTTTTTAAACGTTGCCCCACACTATAAATTTCTCCTGTATCCTGGGTGCGTTTACAAACATTTAAACTCACATACACGAATACCCAGACCCGAAATAACTATCTGTAGATCATACAAATATTTGTTCCGTGCGGGAATCGAACCCGCGTCACACAGCGCAGCAGTCCAATCGCTTAGCCACTGCGCCAACCGCCGTCAAATAGACAATGCCAATGCTGTCAATGACAATAGTACAAAAATTCAATAATAATAGTCATTAAATTATCACACTTCATCATCAGTTATTTTACAAAGTTACTAACATCAAACCTCCGTATCGTATCATAGTTTTACCTATCTACTCGTATATTGCGACACGTACGAACACGTGTAAGCGTGTTAATCTAAAGCCACCTTACGAGACAACGCCTCGTCTTACATACAAACAGTTACCTAATAACTCACCTTACCTTACAGTCGAAGTAATTTCCCAATACACTTGGGTCCTAATCAGGGTGGTACTTAGTGGTCCAAAATGAATTGCGTCTCGGGGCCAAACCTTGGGCAACAGGCCTAAAGGCCGTTATAATACAACATTACGTCCTTACAGGTACACATAATATCTCGAAGGGCGAATACTGAAAGGGATGGGCCAAGGGAATAGCTGAATGTGTCTGGTTAAATTTCAATTTATTTGCTTGTTTTGTATTGTACTCGTATAAAAGGGGTGAGTATTTGAGATAAGAACTTTTGGGTGGATAATTAAATTATTGGAAATAGTTGGGCAATTATGAAGGGGTTAAAATAATAATATCTCAGTTTATTAGTCAGAGGTTGATGAGTGTTAAAAACCAAAGAGAAGATGAATGGAATGTTAGGTATAAGATGTTTTAGCTAAAACGGGGGTGACAACTGAAATGAAACAGTATAAAGACCAGAATAGTATGTCTTCATACTGCGCCGACCGTCAGTAAATTAGGAAAAGGGTTCTTTCGTTATAAAAATAAAATCCATTTACTTCAGGTTCCCCCATATTAAAATAACAAGTTACAAGACACATAAAAATTGAATAAACAAATGCATCAAAATAGAAACAAAAGCCAAATAACATGATAAAAACAATGTCAAAAAAATCAGAAATAAAATGTTAAAAAATCAGAAATACAATGTCACTAAAATCAAATCAAAGTCAATTTCACATAAAAATAATCGAAAATTACATTGAATTTAGGGCATTTTTTTTTTTACATGTGGTTATTTACCTAACCTGGTTTTAGAGTATTTATGTCACCCATTGGACTTTACATACCGTCGAGAAATATTCCTTAGGCATGCTGGTACACCACAAACAACACTGGAAACAAGTGATCATTCAGGGGTCTTGGTTTCGAATTTGAGACCTATGAGTTGCCGAAAGAGATTCCGCGGCGTTGACACAAAGGGCTAAGCATGGGTGGTTTTTAGTCAATAGAAGTCTGACACCGTTACCGCTCTGCGGGAGAAGTCATTTGATGATTTCCCACCCATCAAAAAAAAGGACCTATGGCAATTGGCAGTCCGACGATCACATCACTAGACAATCACTGATCAATGATGATGATGATTTCCAAGATATACCAACAAATTTTTCAGGCAAAGAATTTAATTTAGGCTCTCTGCCCAAAAGGGGAACTTCATAGCCTATAATATCGTTTGTCTGCCTTAAAGCAACAGAGCTGTATTTTTTGAATATTTTTTTATTATTACGTAGAAATAGGCTGGTATTTACAGTAGCTTATTTCATTATTGAAATGGCAACATAACATCCCAAATACATATTGGCTACCGACCCTTTTCCCCTTTTATCTCGAACATCAAAAAACATCATCAGCCATGTAAATTAAAATCGCTTTGCAAAAAAAGAGTAAATTAAAATGTATATTTTAATATGTTGGACGATAACGCGCGCGTTTGCGTTTGTCCTAACCAAACTTTAATTTGTCCCCGACCATTCAGATCTGCCTTTGTAATAAGGTATGAGTCGGGGATTTTTGAATGTGGATAGGTACTTGGTGATATGGGAGAAACTCGTGGATAAGTAATAACAGACAGTACTTTTGTCGACTTTCAGGTTAAGCCGCTCTTTTCTAGGTTGGTCTGTAGATGGGTGACCGGCCCCCCATTATATACCTACGTGAGTTTCCTACATCTTTCGAGAAAGCACGTAGGAGGTCAGAAAGGCAGTAGCTCCATGTAAATCCTCCACAACGGAATAACAGCGTATGTAACACCTATGTATTAATTACTAGCTGACCCACGCAACTTCGTCTGCAACACATATTATAGCTTATAACCTTTCTAGATAAATCGACTATCCAACTTATTAAATTGAGCTATATCGTACTCGTAACAAACAAAAAATCTTACCCTTCCTCTTTAAAATACCTATTAGTTTAGATTGACTTCGATTATATTATTAAAGTAACAATTACTATAGGTATCTCTTACTGTTTAATATACAGTAACACCTTGTACTTGTAAACATTATGGTGCAGTAAATATTTTGAATTTGAATTTCTCCGGAGCCCCCAGAGGCCAGAATCCAAACGTACCTACCGCACCGGACCGAATGACTGCCACGCGCTAATTATTTTGTCGCCCGTATATTTTTACATTGCGATATCTTCTAAGATATTTGTTTAAACTGTATAGAGTAAAGGGCACAAATATTCTATATTAAATTTCCGTGCTAGCAAACACATTTATTAAGATATAGATTAATACCATATGGGTTAAATAAGCTTCGCAAAATATAATTCTTTTTAACCTAACATTTTAATATAAAAAAATGGTTACAGTGAGTCAATCGTAAAAGATAAACATATGCTGTCGCGGACTTTTTACACGACTGCCCCAAAAAAAAGAGTGTTATGTTTTTAGCGTTCATGTATGTATGTATGTATGTATATATGTATGTATGTATGTTTGTTTGTGAGTTTCTTTATTCCACCATAACTTCTAAACGCCTGAACCGATTTTGATGTATGTGGTATCGTTAGATTCATTGCGTCACCCCGGGTAACATAGGCTAGATAAAATATCAAAAAACATAATAGGGTGGCCATGGTTTAGAAATAAAAAGAACTTTTAATTTTTTTTTATTGAAATTTCAATGAAAAATATAATCATCGTCTAGAACTTATTAAGTAGATTACAAAAATATACCACAGTAGTATTCAATATCTATTGTTTACTAGTAATACTACTCAACAAATGATATAGTGACATTTTAAACCCGGGATCCGATACGAATAAGCTACATATCAATAGATTCTCTGTAATGAAAGAAATAAAACTGGCTAGGTTACAACTCCCAAATCCATCTACGACGGCACCTAAATGGTTTTTAAGTTTGTATGAAAAGTCAGTATGCGTGAATCAATTTACTTGAAACATGGCAAAAATATTAATTTAAAGAAATAATAATATTTGCAATAATAGAATTTTCAAAATCACCCCTTAAAGGGTAGAAAAAGAAGATCAGGGTAGATTTTGGTATGGACAAATCTGACTGCGAGATTCAACTTGAAATTCATTACTAACACAAATGAATAAATCATGACGTGTGTTATAAAACAATAGTTTAAAAAAACCGTGCGAGTTGAACCCACGCACCAAGGGATCTGTAAAAGTTTTTTGGTACCTACTATACTTAAAACTGTTTGGCACTACACTTGAATTTCTTAGAATGTTAACAAAATATTCAAAGTTCTTATCATTGTATGTAAATTGCATGTATATATTAAATTCAGCGTAAATTGTTTACAAATAGATACCTACATGAAATGAAAAATGTTTGTAGTTATAAATTACGCAATTAAGTCATTCAGATCATTTCACACGTTCCTGAGGAACAAGGTCTTGATTGACGGATAGGCATACGGACAGACAGACGGAAAACAAAATGTACATATTATTAGGGTTCCGATTTTGCCGACCGGAATCCTGAGAAATGAAAAAAAACACATTTTCCCCCTTCTGGGGGAGGCCTATGTCCAGCAGTGGACGTCTTATGGCTTAAATGATTGGTTATAGGTCAAAATACCGATATATCACTAAAAGATATGAAATAAAAAATAAATAATTAAAAAAATTAAAAAACACGCCTGCCATGACAAAAAGTACCTAAACTAAAAAATAAAAAAACAAGTCAAACGAATTCAGCGATGAATGGGAGCAAGGTCCCGTAAATGTATTCGAAAATGGAAAACTGAAAACTAAAACTTTTATTGCAGTCGGGGGACCTGTAAAGAATTGTTCCACCGAACTGTCCCCCGACTGCAATACAAGTTTTAGTTTTCAGTTTTCCATTTTCAAATACATTTACGGGACCTTGCTCCCATTCATCGCTGAATTCGTTTGACTTGTTTTTTTATTTTTTAGTTTAGGTACTTTTTGTCATGGCAGGCGTGTTTTTTTTTAGAACTTTTAAAGAGAAACAATTCCTTGATACATGATATTTACGTAACTTAAACCGTTTTCGCAGCGCACGCAACGGAAGCTCTCAAAAAGGAATATCTTTTCCCGTTTTTGCAACATTTTTCATTTATGCTCCGCTCCTATTAATTGTAGCGTGATGTTATATAGCCTAAAGCCTTTCTCGATAAATGGACTATCCAACACTAAAAGAGTTTTTCAATTCCAACCAGTAGTCCCTGAGTTTACCCCGTTCAAACAAACAAACAAACAAACAAACTCTTCAGCTTTATAATATTAGTATAGATTGCGATATCTTCTAAGATATTTGTTTAAACTGTAAAGAGTAAAGGGCACAAATATTCTATATTAAATTTCCGTGCTAGCAAACACATTTATTTAGATATAGATTAATACCATATGGGTTAAATATGCTTCGCAAAATATAATTATTTTTAACCTAACATTTTAATATAAAAAATGGTTACAGTGAGTCAATCGTAAAAGATAAACATATGCTGTCGCGGATTTTTTTTTAGAACTTTTAAAGAGGAACAATTCCTTCCTACATGATATTTACGTAACTTAAACCGTTTTCGCAGCGCACGCAACGGAAGCTCTCAAAAAGGAATATCTTTTCCCGTTTTTGCAACATTTTTCATTTATGCTCCGCTCCTATTGATTGTAGCGTGATGTTATATAGCCTAAAGCCTTCCTCGATAAACGGACTATTCAACACTAAAAGATTTTTTCAATTCTAACCAGTAGTCCCTGAGTTTACCCCGTTCAAACAAACAAACAAACAAACAAACAAACTCTTCAGCTTTATAATATTAGTATAGAACTTTTGTTAACTCACATAAAATCTTTATATATTCTGCGTGTGACAATAACTAGGTATAATATTTTAACCTTTTTTTAAATTTTTGTCAACGCCCAAAAAGTATATGAAATTAAATTAAAACCTGCAAGGGTTTTAAAAAAAAGATCTTCTTACAACCCTCTTGCCCAAAAGTTTTAAACTGCTTTCTACATCACGCTCTCGACCACAGAGCAAGCCTCTTTAGGCATTTACCTGCTTAAATTATTTATAATTTCTCTTTTAGGTCGGAAAGATTGTCCGTGGAGTTTATTGCTCATTTTTTTCCATACAGATATACTCTTTACATAGGATAACTACAGTACTTTAATAAAAGTTATCATTCATATAGCATACTAGCTGATGGCCGCGACTTCGCCTCGTGGATGATGGAACTTGACAAATTATATACAAAAACTTTCCTCGAGAACCATTCTATCAAAAAAACAGCATGAAAATAGCATGACACAGCAAAAAAACAGCGAACGCAGCAGCAGCATGAAAATCAGTGCAGTAGTTGTTGAGTTTATCGCGAACAGACAGACAGACAGACGCGGTGGAGGACTTTGTTTTATAATATGTAGTAATTTTTGTATTTGACGAGTGCCTTCTTCTTTTTCTTCCCCGTTTCCCGTCTCTTCTAAATCTCTACAAGTGCCTGTAACGTCATCATCATCATCAGCTTACAGCAATCTACTACTGGATATAGGCCTCTTCAATCGCACTGTAGCCTAATTTAAATTAATCTTTTGAGTATACATACTTTTTGTTCTTATCCAGAATCCATTAATCTTTGCTCGGCAGGACCAGATATCACATTTGCCCTAAGCTCTGTTATTTAAAGCGAACAGGAGTTGTCATGTAAAGTTATTTACGTTTAACTCGGTTTAAAGAGCATTACTTTAATTTTAATGTCTTTATTTAATGTATTTCATTAACAAATTAATTTCTTAGTAGCAGCCATGGATTCTGGATTCGGGCCCAGTTGATGGCATTCTCTTTTTTCTCTTTTTTTTTTTTTTTTAAAAAAAAACGTTGCCCCACACTAGGAATTTCTCCTGTATCGTGGGTGCGTTTACAAACATTTAAACTCACATACACAAATACCTAGACCCGAAACAACTATCTGTAGGTCATACAAATATTTGTTCCGTGCGGGGATCGAACCCGCGACACGCAGCGCAGCAGTCCAATCTCTCAGCCACTGCGCCAACCGTGCCGCCAATCGTGCCGCATTAGGCTCGCCCCCACAGATATAGATAGACATAGATAACGCAAGAGCAACTACTACGCGTGTCTCTTCGCGTGCTTAACTTACGTACAAAAATCGTAAGTGGCCACTTTCGCGCTCAGTCTGCATCGGTGTATAGCGCTAGTCGGACGTCGGCGCTGGTGTAAGGCGGGGGTTGGGGCGAAGGGGGCGCTGTACGTTGAATCGATTTGATTTTCCCACGCTAAATAGTGCTTGTGACGTCATAATAGGTAGTCAAAAAATGGCACGCTTGGTTTTTAACCGACTTCAAAAAAGGAGGAGGTTATCATACAGATAGTGATGCTTGCGTTACTTAGGTAGGGAACTTAAACATAAACTCGCGAAATGAGGGTGTACTTATAGGCACACCTCTACCTAACCCTCCGGGGATTACAAGCTTGATGTTGTGTAATAACAAACTATAAATAACTGAAACATCCCTACCTATAGTTATATCAACTAACTATCTCCCACACCTTTGACGGTACACATTAAGCCCACCTTACCCAATGCCGACATTAGCGCCATACAAGATGATATATTGCCCACTAATCCGCATTTTGACCTCGTTCCTGTAATGACGCCACTTGTACGACCGATATCGGGAGGTTATTGATATTGTTGCGTAGGTTACTACTTAGGTCCTTAAAGACTTTCGTCAAGACTGTAGTCTTGCTATGGACTAGACTAAGTACGTAGTAACGTTTATTAGTAGTTAAGAACTCTCTTGATCAAGTCACCTTTCAAACAACAAAAACAAAACTGAATCAAGATTCACAAATGAATGCATGTTATGGCTGCTACACACGTTACGAAAAATCATTACGATCGGACGGTACAGTTCATAGTGCCCACACACGTTACGAGGAAACTGTGCGATTATTATTTCGTTGAGTTATGACTTCGACTGACGACGCTTTAGCAGTTGTCAGTTTATTATTCGCAATAAAAAAGCAAAAGGAAGAAAAAATTAAGAAAAAGAAAACACGTGTTTGGTGTGAATAATGAAAAGGAAAGCTCAGTCCCATGTTAATTTATAAAATCACAATTTTGATAATCTTATCGCACTTAATTTTTTAACCGACTTCAAAAAAGGAGGAGGTTATATTATAACCTCCTCCTTTTTTGAAGTCGGTTAAAAAAAAAAAAAAAAATACATACACACGAACATATTATGTTCGTGTGTATGTATTTTTTTTTTTTTTTTTAATGTATGTTACCTGATTTCTCCTCCATTTGTGAACCGATTCTCAAAATTCTTTTTTTATTTGAAAGAGTATACTCCTGAGGTGGTCCCATTTAAATTTGGTGAAGATCTGATCCTGATCTTCGGAGATATACAATAGAACTCTTCAAAAATAGACGGCAAATCTGTCGTGATTGCTGCAATCGCTTGGATGTTTATTGTTTACGCAACATCTTAACTTACCATCACGCCTGTATGCTCTGACGGGGTACGCAGATGTGTACAGGACGCCCAGATTTCGAGAGTTAGGTATGTTAAGTTCCATTTTATTGCGGATAAGCCTATTACCGTGACATGTATTGTTAACAACGTAAAATTAATGAATATCAAATATATATATTTGTAAAGGATATTACAACTAAAAATGGAAAAATAAAAAAACTTTTTTGCAAAAAATAAAACCGACTTCAAAAACACAAAAAAGTGAAAAATAACTTTAGCTTCTGAAGTCGGTGACAAAAAAACTGAATAAAACAAACAAAAGTCACCGACTTCAGAAGCTAAAGTTATTTTTCACTTTTTTGTGTTTTTGAAGTCGGTTTTATTTTTCATAGATAATTTCCATTGCGTCAGTCATTTTAGGTATTATTATCGAACCAAGATCCACGCGAAAACTGAACGCACACACGTTACGATTATCGACACAGTTTCTTCCGATTCCGATTTTACTGCTCCGTTTAACTGTACAGTTTTATAAAATCGAACTAACTGTACAGTTTTTATCATACACACATGTAGAATTATCGTTGCTGTTGGAACCACCGTCCAATCGTAACGATTTTTCACAACGTGTGTAGCAGCCTTTACACTTGTATAAAACCGCTCTTTTTGTGTAGAAGCATGTCGATACTGTTGAAAGTCGTTGTAGAATACGGAACAATTTAAAAGCGATTACTACTAAGTATCTAGATTCTCTTTGTCGTAAGTAAATCTTCGAATTAACTGCATATTATAATTGCATAACCAAAGCGTTGCAACCACGCTTCTGTCTAAAGCAAAAGTGTTTTAATTGATTTTATTTCATGACCGAAACAAATATTAGTAAGGTTTCAAATAGATTTGCTCAAATAGTTTCAGATACAATGTTCTTCTAGAACGTCCTTTGCGGCGTTTTCACGTCAGCCTCGTAAATACCTTTTGTAATTAAGTAAACCCCGTACAAACATCCATCAAGTCAAAAATAACACCAGAAAACACGACACGCTGTAACAAAAAGCCGGAATTAGGGACACATCTAAAACAGAATAATAATTAACGTTTAATTTGGTCATTGGGATGCCATTTACAGATTCCCTTGCGATCACTAACGTTACCGACACCATCAATACATAAGTGGATTACTGAACGTGTTACGAGCCAATTATATTCACGCTTCGATGCTCAATTATTGGTGGCAGTATTATATTATTAGGTAACAAGTAGTATCGTTAAGTAAAATAAATAAAATACCTGAGACAATTTTCAATTCTGTTTAAAACAAATAATTGACGACGATAGGAGCATTGACTCTTGAGCGACAGAAAAAAAATATATTCACTTCGTTTTCGGTTCAAACGACACGACTCATTAAATTGTTTTCATTATTCGTTTCTAATACCCGCAATAAGTGGAAGGAGGGAAGGGAGGCCTTTGCCCTGCAGTGGGACAGTATAGGCTCATAATATCTTCTTCTCTATATATATAAAATTCTCGTGTCACAATGTTAGTTACCGTACTCCTCCGAAACGGCTTGACCGATTTTTATGAAATTTTATATGCATATTCAGTAGGTCTGAGAATCGGCTACCATCTATTTTTCATACCCCTAAGTATTAAGGGTTGTCCACACCAAACATTTTTTTAGTCACACATCAAAGTTACCGGGAACGAAGTCGCGGGCATCAGCTAGTAATATATAATATAATACCCGCATAAATGTACATACATAAACTCACGTCTTTTCCCAAAGGGGTAGGCAGACACCACATAACGCCACTACGATCCTTACATACTCCTTTTGCCTCGTCCACGTTACACAGGGCGTTACGTAGGACAGCTGCGTAGTTCACATAGATGCATACATCTATGTGAACTGCGCACCTGTCCTTTCTGAAGAACCTCACCAATAAGGTCAGTGTATGTCTTTCTAGGGTGTCCTTTCCTCAAATAAAGCCCTTTCTGTCCGGCTTGAGTAAATTCCGTGTGTATAAGTGTGGTTACTCTATTGTGCAGTAATCTAAAGCTGCATGGTGGTTGATCCCATTCTGTTTAGCCTTAGCAATTTCAACACATGCACCTTGCACCTTTTTGTCGACGTGTTACAAGCGGCGTGCCCAGGTAGGCGTATGTGAAAAATTTTTTTCGATTTTGATTGAAAAAAAGGTGTAAAAATCACAATATAGTAATCCTGTAACTATTTCACATTTCCTACTCCAACGAATCACCAAACACATCCCACTCTCGCCCCTTAATTGCCAATATCCTGAAGAAACTCAATAAAGATGGCTGCCAAAATATTTCCACTATACGCAATCCTATCGGTGCCATCAGCTGAACTGGTAACAATGTTTGTGTGGTTATTAAATTCCCCAGATAGTTTGTGATGTTAAGATAATATTGTAACTAGAATAATATTTTTGTACGACACTGGACAAATATTGGTGAATTCTGGGTATTGAATATGAAGTAGATTTGTTTAGGCGTAGGTATTTATAGCACTTGTATGGGGATTTATTTCCGTTAAATCCCAATTTAATATTTTTGTATTTGGATCCCACAAAATGTTGGCAACTTACTAGGGGGGCTAGTAATGAGTCATCATCATCTGCCTAGCCTTTTCCCAACTATGTTGGGGTCGGCTTCCAGTCTAACCGGATGCAGCTGAGTACCAGTGTTTTACATGGAGCGACTGCCTATCTGACCTCCACAACCCAGTTAATACTAGGTAATACGATACTCTTTGGTAAAACTGGATGTCAGAATTTCATGTCACTGACTACCTGTAACGACTGCCAAAGATCTATATATGGCAGCCGGGACTAACGCTAACGCTAACGCTAGCTTAACGTGCTTTCCGAGGCACGGAGGAAACTCGGTATGTCGGGCGGTCACCCATCCACAGACCGACCTAGGCAAGCACAGCTTTACCTAAAGATCGACCCGAGTGGCAGTTCTTATTAAGCCACGAGCTCCTCGAGCGGGCTAGTAATGAGTATAAAGATTTTATTAAGGGTCCATTTCGTGGTCTGGCTGTTTCAGCTTTTACAACATATTTTTTCAGTCGCAACCAAGGGTTCTAGAAGAGCTCTGCCCAATTGATTTAAATAATAATCATAATTATTTATTTCTCACCGTAAATAGGTACCAAAATAAAATACGTAACAGCAACAATTATACTCTCAGAGACTGGTGCTTACGCTACACCGTGTTTGGACTGTATTTCAGTACGATCAATGGCTCATCCTCTAGGATTTGAACATAGCTGGTCAAATACCTAACTAACCCTTAAAAAATCAGGTTTTATCATCATTATCCGCAGCCCGACTTGACCCACTCTTGGGAGGTATAGGCATCTCTTTGTTTGAGCCAAGCTGAACGCTCTTATCGCACACACAATATGGTCGACTGTTATGCAAATATACAGAAAAACTTTCTAATGAATGGTAGGAATATCCACAACCGAAATGGTTAGAAAAATTCAAAATAAACCTATGAAACGTTCAAAAAGTCAAAAACGAATATCGCTTTCAATATGGCATGAAACATTTTTCATCTAACCACTTAAAGACATACTCGTAGATGCTTGAAAATACAAGCGTGTACAGAAAAGAGTGTTGCGAGTGATCGGTATAACGTGCCGGAGAAGTGCCATCGCCGCGTCGCGCCAATCCATAGGTGCCAGTTTCACGGAATCAAATCCTGGGAATTTTTCGGGAACAAACGAACTACCGTGTGTGGTTCTAAAAGCAGCGATTCGTATATTCTTATTTTAATACAACCGAGATAGTAATGAGATGACGGCCTCGACTTACGAACAGTAAGTCGTGGGTTTGAACCCAGGCAGGCGCAATTCTTTGCGTAATTTATTTCATCACCACTGACACAGTGGTGATGAAATAAATTAACGAACGGTTAAAATGGTGAAGGAAGACATCGTGAGGGAGGAAACTAAGATGTCCTAGAACCAAAAAATAGGGTGATGACCTTCTTCTTAGCGTGTCGATGACAATATTTAAATTGAGTCATCCCAAAATTTAGCGACAAGTTTGGCATTTTCAGTTCCGACCGCTCCTGTGATGTGCAAGTAACGGGACAGGCTGGACACGATATCAAGTGTACCATCGTTTTTGGGGTAACACCACATTTGCACTCCAGGGCAGAGTCATCTATAAATCTCCACTTGAACAGGTTTTCCTTGAAGGATGATGATGATGAGATAGAGATGAGCCAAAGTCATTACGCACTCTCACTTAGAGGACATCGCTGTGTCTGGGGCCGCGTTACTCTTTCAAACAACTCGCAAAGCCCCGGCAGGCAACCTGCGACGGTCCTTATGTGCTCCTTTTGCCGGAAAAGATGATTATAGCAATACAATTTTATGTTACTTAGAAACGACTATATTTAGTGATTTAATAAATTGTTGTATCTTGTGTTTTTGGAGACTATTGTAATTTCAGGCTTAAATAGGAAACTCAGTACCCACTATTCTAGATTGTAGTGTCTATAAATACAAAGAAATGGGTACTTAAATACTAGTAGTAGCGCATACGGCTTATTGAACTGGCTTCTAATATAAAATCAGTGGTTTTGTATATTTTAAGTGGGTATAAGTCCGTGAGACGCGTGACGTAATCTCTTAATGTAGATACAATAAATATTTGTCCCAAATTCGAATTCTAACTTATGTTATAAATGTGATAGTGAGTTTACTTGTATGTAACGCCTTAAATAAATTTCGGTGAATCATTAATTCCAGAAAAAGAAGGTGAATGTAGAACACTGAACAAATGTCGATATTTTATAACCTGGGTTCGTGCTTAGGTTATTTTTATCGACAATCATGTGGGCCAAGCCGCGTCAAATTATAGTTTAGGTACAGAATTGATTAATTTACTAACAGTAACATTCACATAACTTCATCATCATCATCATCTCAACCCAGAATCACCCAGTATTGGGTAAAATAGGCTTCCCTTTTTTTCCGCCACTTCCCGGGTCTGCGTGTCCCTTATTCAGGTGTTTCCCGCGACTTTGACGATATTATCGACCCAACGAGCTTTAAGACGATCCTGGTTTCTTTGCCCTATATTAGCCACAATTCAGTCAAACCCTTCTTGACGTAACTTTCTTCTCATAAAACAGAATAGTTTTTTTTTCCCAAAACTTTTCAAACCGCGTCTCTCATAGCCCCGTTTATGTCTCGGCATCACCTGCCGCGTTCGACACCCAGATACCTATTGGTAAAGAAGAACGTATTGTTTTTGCTTCGTATAGATTTCTGGATATATTTTTTTGGATTTTATTCCGCTGTCGATTGGATTGGTTCCCATTCCTTTGTTTTGTTTTTTGTTGATCCATGTTTTCTGCAGTATTGTTTATGTGCGACGAAATTTTGTGCTTTAAATCTTGCTGTTTTATTTAGTCAAGAATTCATTTAGCTAACGAAATACCAGATACGTGGAGGGTGTCTGTCTTTATAATAATATGTTTAAACAAAATTCGCCTCACAGAGAGGAGGCAAATGACCCTTTTTTTGGGTGGTGGGAAATCATAAAATGACTCCTCCCGCTCTGGGCAGGGCGGTAGGGAGTGTCAGACTTCTACTGACTATAAGCCACCCACGTTCCTTCATAGCCCTTTATGTCGAGGCCGTGGTATCTGTTGCAAACAACCCTCAGTCCCAACGGGAGGAAAATGACCCTTCAGTGGGTTACAGAGTTCATGTCTATTTCAATTATTTATAATTATGCATGTTTAGGCATAGATAAATAACAAGTCTGTAAAGGTTTAAACCAAAAAAAAATTAACTGATTGACACCATAATGGCCGTTGACAAAAAAGTTTATTTTTTCCATCATACAATATAACGGCCATGGTAGGTACTCAAAAAATGTATTGCATTATCTTAAAGTAATAAGTTTTCAGAGAAACTCGTCTTTGCTCATACATCTTTATAAAAGAGCTTTGCTGCAAATATCAAGGATGAGTGAATCTAATTCTATAACCCATGTGTCTTATTTGATCCATACACGGTATTTAAATCTAATTTTGGGTAGGTACTTGGGTTTTACCCCATAAGCCTTATGTATTTGCTTTCAGCGAAAGTTAATTCGATTTCGGCAAGGAAAAAGTGCCATAAATTAACGGTAAAAGGTTTCAAATACCTTAAGGAAAATGTTGAGGCGAGAAACATTTTTGGCGTATAATTTAATATCTATCGAATTGTATTTACAGAGCTCAAAACTTTGTTTAGCAATCATCATCATTTCATCATTTTCTTGCCCTTGTTCCATGTCACTTAGGGTTCGCGCAACCAATTTACCAATATTTTTAATTATAGGTAATATATTTTTATGATACCTACAAAACTACTGTGTATTCTCTCTGCATCACCATGAGGTGGTCTGGTAGAAAATGCCCAAGGAATTGATTTCGCCTTTATACGTTTTTATTACTAGTTTATAATTTTTTTTGAAATAAATACATACATAAACTCACGCGCTTTTCCCATGGGGGTAGGCAGAAACCATAGAACGCCACTTGCTACGATCCTTACATACTCCTTTTGCCTCGACCACATTCATACATCTGGTCATACACGTACGCACGCCGGTTACGAGTACTACGCACCTGTCCTTTCTGACGAACGGCATCAATAAGATCAGTGTATGTCTTTCTACGGCGTCCTCTAAAAAATTTAAAAAAAGTTGTGATAATTAATTTAATTGAAAAGAAAATGTATGTAGCACTATTATGAAGTCTAATATTATAACGAGGAACAAACCAAGCGTGGATAAACAACCATAATTTACAGTGTTACATTTTAGGAAACCATAACAGCACCAAAAAGCCTCTACATTCCAAAACCGCAACAGGAAATCGATGGAACGTAGTACCACACGTTACGACGGCCAATGCAGAAGGGCCACTGAATTTTAACTCTTAAGAAATCCTGATCAAGAATATCACCACCTCCTAACTCTTCTAGCAGATGCTAAAGAAGATTGTGTAAAGAAAGATGGAACAGTTGTGTGATAGAAGAGTCCATCTGGAGATGGACACTCGGTATTATATAGGGTGTATAAGTATCCTTAATATCTGCAGTCTTCAGTGCGCGATTTTTGAGCTGTTTTCAGCATATATCGACTGTAGTAGTGTTCCGCCTACTCCCTGACCATTTTGACACGACCGCACGCGCAAAAAATTTCTACCCTCCGACACTTAGGAAAATTTTACGCAAAAGAAGTGCACTTCTTCTTCCTACCACTGCGATCATTTTTTTGTTCTAGACTATACCTGGGAACCTCCTAGTTACGGAGATATTGGGGGTCAAAGTTCCAAATGTTTCACAGCTGTTTTTGTAAATACTAGTTTTTCAGGTTATAACTTTACTTAAATTACCTCCATGACCCGTTTACTATTCAAAGCATCCACTAGCACAATGTTTTAACAGTGCTACATTGAGTTTTATCGTAAAATGTGATTTTTGACCCAAAAAAAAAGTCGTTTACTTAGTTTGATGTACAGAATGCTAGGTTGACGGCTGTGTGATGGGTTGATTTACACCCTGTATTGTCCTCACAGCAGCTTTTTTATACCAAACCAATTAGTCCTCATCCCAATTGATTTGGAATCGGTGCAGGATGTCTTTTTCATCCATATTTATAAGTTTAGCAGTCACCTCATCAGCCACCTCTTTTCTTGCCAAACAAGTCCAAAAGCACTAGTGAAAAACTGTCCAAGTGCAAGTCGGACTTGCACATGAAGGATTCCGTACCATTACTTCTTATAGGTTTTCCTGTAATCTATAAGGGTTGAACTAATTTCTGTATTTTTTTTCTGAATTTTAGGCTCAGTAGTTTCGGAGATAAGGGGGGGGGAATGTTCGGACAGATAGAAAGACAGACAGACACACGAGTGATCCTATAAGGGTTCCGATTTTTCCTTTTGAGGTACGGAACCCTAAAAAGTAGTGCAGTTTCCTTACAATCAGGAAATATTGAGACAAGTCACAGTATCATACGGTTTTGTGTCCCACATTCTGCTAGCACTCTTAGCACCTAAAGTAACATAACACCACGCCTATACTACCCGAGGGTAAGGCGGAGATGTACCTTGTAGTACACTCATATTTCGACAGCTATGTTTGAAGTCTCATGTAATAGAGGGCGAGCCTATTGTCATCAATCGTGCACAAATTCAGACGGCTGCTACTGACACTATTAGCTAATTTACATTTTTTTGGGGTGGGAAATCATCAAATAACCCCTCCCGCTCTTGTGTCAGACTTCTACTGATTAAAAACCACCCATGTTCCTTCTTAACCCTTGCGGGCCTCTTCCATATTGCTGACATCTCTTTGAGGCGCGCGTAGAACACGAACGCGCCGTCGACACGCTCTGTCGTCGTCATAAGACGGACGGACGGCGAGCTAGCCCATTACTCACCGTTCACAGGCCCGCGTCTACGGTGATCGGAAGCCGTCACGTGGCCCCCGACGCCCGGAGCGTCTCCCGCGGCGTAGCTAATTTACCTGATCCGGGAATCGAACTCGAGTTCAACGAGGCAGCCAAACATCTTAGGTATAAGTAGTTGATTTAGTTTGAACCTTCTCCTTTTCACGTATCATGGAATCCTATCGGCCGTCGAAAGCGCTTTCGAGACCTAATGGGCGCTTTTTCCACTTTACCTGCGTTATTTAGCGCGTCCACCCGGAAAACAGATATAAATGAGACACTTTGCGAAATGTTCTAGCTCAGGGTTTACAGGTTTTCATAGCTTCAGCAGTATTCTAACTGATAGACGGAATTGCGATATTTATTGCCTTTGGTCAAGGGAATTTATTTTATTTTCTTTCTTTTGGAGTTCGAATTTAAAAATCATTATAATATTAACACTACGTCACACCTGTATTTTTCTGGGTATTAGACAGAAGTGCATGATAGTAAACCCACATTTCGCCAGTTATGGTTACGTCACAAGACATGTTATATGGGATGAGCCTCTGAACTCAAATTTTGGGTTTCTAATAAGACATTCCTAATGGCCACCCAATAGGGTAGTTGACTCATTAAAAAAAAAAATTATGATTCTGTTAAGTCCGTCTGTTAGATTATCGAAAAATATTGGATTGTTCGTGTTTTTGTTTTATTAAATTAATAAAAATTGACGAAAATAAATCGTGTCAAATATCGTGCTGGTGACGTCACTTTCTGGTAAAAAATGTACAAAACTGTGACGTCGCGCGACTTTTCGAAGCACTGTATTGTCTTCATTTATTGTTTATGTGAAAAAAGAGAAAATACGTGTCCAATATTTTTTGGAAATCTATCTAACGGACTGATTAGATTTTTTGTCTACTACCCTATTGCGCTTAGCCCGACCGCGACGAGGGAATGGAATCTAGGACCACAAATTCAGCAGTCGCACTTACGACCTCTAAATCAACGACATTATTTTATTTCTTTAAACCTACACGGAAATTTATGAGACGTCAAATAAACACGGTTCCAAATGGTAGTTTCCTATGTAGAAAACTCGGTAAGAAACTGTACGCTTCAAAAGAATCAAATTACAACTTCAAGTACCAATAACTTGTTCAAGTTACGCTCCAACTATTTACGTCCAACTTTACTTACTTTACTTTTCACACAATTCTTGCTTTCAAGCATTTTCGAATCGTCAGAAGCTACGTTACAATGTTGATTCTCTTCGCTAGAATCAACATGTAACGGAGACTTAGTATCTGCTATGAGTAACTAAGTCTTTACTTTGAAGAAAAGCCAGTTTAATGTTGATATTCGGTACTAAACCAACAGTTTCAGTCATCAGAGTTTTAAGTTATAAGTCTTGAAATTGAAGCTAAAGGTTCTTCGTCTTCATTGTTGAAATGCCGCACATTTTAAAATATTTGTAGCCTCAATGATCCGACCTTTTTTCCACTTGCAAGTTCAATTAATCGAACTAAGACGACGTACTTGAGTTTTCAACATAACATAACATCATGCCTAGGGTTGCAGGGTTAGGCAGAGGTGTAGCTGATGTTATACTCATATTGCGCCAGAAATGTTTAATTCCATGAAATAGGAAATGAGCCTATTGGTATCAACTGGGCACAAATTCAAACGCCATGGCTGCTACTGAAAAATTCCTGATAGAAAGAACCAAGTACAATAAGGTTTCAAGTACATGGTATATTTCCATTACGCCCACCGTCTTTTTGAATCGAATAAGTTATTTGTATTTCCTAACGTAAACAACGTGCTCAAACCACAATAATACAATATAATATAGAAAAAGTAGTATCTAGAAAAAATTTACTGAAATAATAACGGGTTTTTGTCATGTGAGAATTCAATTTGGTATGAATTTAGATGAGAAAGACCGTTTTTTGTACACGCAAATTGAAAATATGAATATTCTTCTTTGAAATGAAGAATAAATTGAAATATTAATACGAATGGTTTCTTTTGGTGTAAATAAAATTGGGAAAGCATCTTGTGTATCGCATTAACACCATCTAAATGGATTTCAGATACGTAATTTATATATAAAAGTCTTTTACGTTGGTATATTTTTGATAGAATGATGACGATTGATATACGGTTGGTTAGAGAAACTTGATAATGAGAGCCGCTCGGACTATAGATCAGTCTTCAGGTTGCCTAGGAATAATATAATATTTGTTACATTTTTTGTCGAATATATTTTTTTTAAATAAAGAATTGCTAATACGATTATCCCAATATTTAGATTCCTTTTTTAATTTATAAATAAAATAATATAAATTGGGGCTCTGGGGTATACGGGCATTCACACGTCGATGCCACCCTTCCAAGGCATTTGTGGTGCGATGACGCTGACATTTTGAGAAAGTGTCATTTCGGGATAGGTACATTTTGAGAAAGGGACATTTCGGGAAGGGGTCATTTTGGGAAATGGACGTTTCAGGAAAGGGACGTTCTAGGAAATGGACATTATGAACATTTCGGAAAAGGGACTTTTTGAAACCAAGGGACATTTTGGGAAAGGGACATTCTGAGCCTGAACGAATAGATGAACCCGGACGTCATTCGTTTATCTTTGACAGTGGTCCATAGGTCTGAAAACCAGTCCTGTACCTGTTACGACTGTCAAAGATGTACAATTATTATTATTGACAGCCGGGACAGCTTAACGTGCTTTGCGAGATACGGAGGAAACTCAGGATGTAAAGAGTGGTTACCTATTTACGGAAAAATTTTTTTTTTGGTGGGTCGAAAATCATCAAATAACCCCTCCCGCTCTTGGGCAGAGCGAAAGGGAGTGTGTTTTTCAAAACCCTTGTGAATAGTTTTGTCTCGGTCACCTCTTACTATTTTAAGTTAAATATTCCTCCATTAACCCAACACACTGCATAATCTTGATCGAAACCCACCATAAAGCTTCTTAATCAACCCCTCACAAAACCACACTTTTAGTGTCAGCCGCAACTACCAGCTGCCTCAGCCATTGTTCGAATGCAACTGACGTTTGTGGTTCATATAGAATCAGAATCCAATTTCCATTGACTTGCTAACAGGGGCCGTATTTGTGGTGGAGCAAATAGCTATGATTCTGACAGCAGCAAAGATAAGGGGATTTTGGGTACTGGGATCGGATGTGATAGAAAATGCTTGAGGTGATATGATTGTTGTATAATATTATGATTAGTTAAATGGAAATTAAAAGATTATTTCAGGAGGCTTACTAACAGTAAGACTTGGACCCCACTAAACCGGAGACGAGAAGAGAGGAAAAAAGATGTGTTGTAACCACCAATAGAATTTTGTCATTTATATAACCACTCTTTCGTCCCAGGACGGTCGCCCGCACCTATATATTAAGAAGTATAAAACCTGCGGACGGGCGCGTGTGGAGCGTATCTGCTTAGTATTAGTAAAAACGGTTACGTAGAGAGAAGAAGAGATACCCAGTGTCAGCTCTCGGTGACCGGGGCCCGGGCACAGCGGGATGAGTAGCGACATGAGCGTTGTGCGGTGAGTGGTGTGCTGCAACCTGTGAGCGGTCAGCGACAGTCTGTACAGCGTAACGAGTAAGTCTCCTCTGCTCCGGACTAGCGTGTACGCACCTCTATACAGTCTTAACATCTCCTACGTTCTAAGCATCTCCTTTTCTCACTGCTTCGAAAACAAAACAAGACAAGACAGTTAAATCGTTTCTCTGGGACATCGTCGGGCTTCATTGTCTCGGCGCTTTTCTTGTGGTCGCCACTGTTGATTCTGGCTTACAGGAGTTAAAGTGGTTTGGGAATAGTGTGGCAGGGTTGCTTCGCACGTCTCCACTTTGGTTGAGGTCGGACATAATCAGCTCCTGTCTCCAGAAGATGATTACGTTTTTGTTGCTTTATCGCAAGTAGTTTTAAATGTTCGTGACTTTACGATTTAATACTACATACACGATACACTGATATGTGAGAAAGGAAGAGCAATCAACAGTAGAAACAACAGACATAACACTCTTTTGTTTTGGGTAGTCGTGTTAAAATAGATTGTTAAGGATTTTTTGAATGTCTTAGATGTGTGAGAAATAAAATGTTGACACTTAATTAAAAGCGTATTTTTAGTTTGTCTATTATTAATACCTCTGTTTCTATATTTATTACAGAAATACCACCTTATCTCTGTTCCTCCGTAGGGCAAATACCTCTATTTATTCAGAGAACGAACAAGCATTTATCACAAAGCTAGCTCACACTAAAAACTATATTTTCAATAAAACATTTGACTTCTACAAAGAAAGCTTATATTTATTTACGGTACCTACATTTAAACTCAACCAGCGTACGATGGTTATCGCATGAACAATATAGAATAAAAACAGCACAAAAAATACGCTCTCTATAAAAGAAAGCTCTTGAATTTTCTTTGTGTTTCTGAAATTGTGGAGTGAGACTGAAAATTGGATTTTTGAATATTTTATTCAGATACCCGATTGTTTTCAGCAACATGATTGCTTTCGTTCACGTATTTGAGTTTGGTTTAGGACTTCTAGTTAAATAACGTTATGTTCTTAAGCTGACCTAAATAGGTGAAATTAAGGTCTATGGTTGATTGACTCTAAGACTAAATACAAGTGTAAAAAATTGGTGTGAAATACATGTTCTGAATACATTTCACATCACAAGTACATTTTCGAAGATTAATGTTTAAAAAGAAATGCTAAATAAAAAGTTCCGTACGGTGTCGGACGTAAAGAATAGCACCATCCCATATCTTCCCGTGGGTATCGTAAGAGGCGACTAAGGGACTTACCAGAGAATGGGCAGCAGCGTTCTCTGTGCCTTCGTAACAACCATACTGCGATCGCCAACCCGCCTGCCAAGCCAGGCAATTATGGCAAATCCCCCCCATCTGAGGGAGGCCTGGGTTCAGCAGTGGACATCTTTTGGCTGAGATAATGATGATTATGAATGAAAAGTGGCATTTACTTATTCAAAATCACTAAAACGCTGGAAAAATAATTGACTATATTTTTAAATAAAAAGTCACAAAAATGAGTTTGTAAAATAAATAGGTTCTTAAAATTGAAGATGGGAACTACTAAGGATTCTTCCTTTAAAAGTGGTACCTTTGTCATTAACAATATTTTAAAAAAATCACCACATAGGTAGGTAGGAAAAACTAGCTTCCAGAAATTTAATTAACTCAATTACTTTGCCTCTACTCCTTCCTTTATTTGTTTCTTAATAAAACAGCATAATATAAAAGTGTCAAACCAAAGTTTAAAGGCGTCGCCAGTCTTAAGGCGCACAGGCTAAAAATAAACAGCTACACTCCCACCCTTTATGCATCTCAAGTCATAATAAAAAATCTTAATAATGCGACGGCGACGTTTATTTACTCTTTGCTACATAATGAGAATTTAGCAGCAAAGGAACAGGAGACCAGCGGCCATTCTTCATGGTTAATGACGAAATATTGCCACGGCTTATTTTGTTGGTCTAGTAGCGGCACGCGACGCTGTCTGGAAAATAGACTTTTGGGAAATAAATTATTTATGGGACGCTAATGGATTACTGCGCTGCTTGGCATTTTGTAAAGGAGTACCTTTTAAAAATATTTTATTGTATTTATGGTGTTGATCGGTTAAGATTTAAGCCGCTTTAAACAACATAATTATTATAATGTGAGTGAGACTGTATTGTACAAAATGTTTTTTTTTACTACACAAACTACTGGTATCTAAAATGTTTATGGGATACGACGGATTGAGGGAAATGTCGAGAGGAAAGTTGTGTGAATGAATGTGGATTTGTATAAGAGTAGAAGAATACCTCAGTAACCATGGATGGACTGTGGCACGAAATTAGCTGTTTAATGAGATGGCGAATAATAGAAAAGTATGGAAGAACAAGACATGCTGCACCAAACCCAAATGAATGGGGGATCGGACTGAGTCATAAAAATATGATTCTAATTAGTCCGTCAGTTAGATTATCGAAAAATATTGGATACGTGTTTTTTGTTTTATCAAATTAATAAAAATTGACAAATATAAAACGCGTCAAAGATCATGAGTGGGGGGGGGGGGTTGTGACGTCATTTGTAGGTAAAAAATGTACTGACATGTGACGTTTTCGAGGAGATCACGAGTTTTCGAAGCACTGTATCGTCTTTATTGTTTGTTTATGTGAAAAAGGAAAAAAATGTGTTTAATATTTTTTGGAAATCCATCTGACAGACTAATTAGTTTTTTTTTGTCCGATCCCCTATTGGAATTAGGGCAACAGAATGATGGTGTATCGGACTGCATACTGGTCTAACACGATTTTAGCTCAACATAACGTAAAGAAGAAAATTCTGCCATTTGTTTATTTTGTTATACCTAATTTTCTGTATAATCCGTCATAAAAAAAAAACAAAAACTAACATTAACCAAACAAACAGTCACACAGTCAAAGTTCAAAACACACATACAACTCACGTAGACGTCACGTACATAATGCGCCCCAAGACTGTACGCAGAATAAATTGCACGGAATAAAGTCCGCGATATCCAACACGTACAAGATTATCATACGTAAATATTGTAATCGGAATGAATGAGATGTGTTATGACTTTGAGTAACGATTCTGGGCTTTGAGGTTATAAAGTGGAAGTGAGTATGAAATAATGGTGAAGTTGAGTGGTTTTTTTTGGAGGTTTCGAAATCATCAAATGACTCCTCCCGCTCTTTTACACTTTTTTTTTTTTGGTGAATTGGTATGATCTTAACCTCGATCAAGCCTGATACAAACTGATGGATAACTGGGCGTGCCCAGAAGATACTTGTTCACTCTTGTTTTGAAGGCAGATAGTTTAAATGTGGGAAGAAAACACAGCAGAGAGTTCCACACTTTGTATGTGCTCATAATAAACGTGAAGGAGAAGCGCTGAGCACGACTCGGCTGATATCCATCAACCAAGTATGAACGAAAAAACTTAAATTCAAATTCAAATTCAAATATTTTAATTCAGAATTACATCCATATTTTGTTAGTAACAATAAAATAACTTAGGCTAATGTTAGTATTAAATTCAATTTAATTTACAATAATAACTGCACCACACGTTTATTTGGATAAGTGTGTCTGAACACTTATCCACTTACGTAAAAGGGGTGAGTCCCACCGGTCTGAATAAACTAATGCTTTTTTTATAGGGGCATGCAAAACCACAGGTAAGCCACCTCAAATACATACTATTTTGCTTCATCCGCGTCCAATCATCTTTACCTGAACATTTTAAAGAACATCGAAACCGAGTCGAAATGTGATTGAAAGTGGTTTTACGCAAACGGTATCTTATACTGACAGCCGGATGATATCCTAAAACGGAACGCGATTTAAAACAATTACCGATTTTTGAAAAAAAGAGAAAGTTAAAAAGTTCGCAATTAATTCTGTCAGGCATTTCAGCGAGACAATTAACTTCGTTCAATTATTTCACAGATTGATTTGCTGTAAAGGAAAAATGCATCACTTGCTTCCTGATTTGAGGAAAGTAATTAAAGGGGAAGAGGGTTAATAGAACTTCTAAATGCTTACTAAACTAATTTAATAATCAATTTCATCAGTCATTAGTATTTTTAGGAGGTAATTTAAGTAAAGTTATAACCTGAAAAACTAGTATTTACAAAAACAGCTGTGAAAAATTTGTAATTTTGACCCCCAATATCTCCGTAACTAGGAGGTTCCCAGGTATGGTCTAGAACAAGAAAATGATTGCAGTGATGGGGAGAACAAGTGCCCTTCGTTTGCGTTAAGGGTACTTTTACACCCTATATTATAGGTTACGTGCCTTCAAAATATAATTTTATTACTGCCAAAGTAAACTCTTACATCCGAACAAAATATTATTCCAATGTTACTTAGGCGCTTTGCACATGGAGCAACTATTGCAGCAACTAGCAACTGGCAACTAGCTGTTTACATATATTTCAATTGGACTGCGCACACATAGCAACTCGAGTTTCGAGTTTCGGTGATCTTCAACAGTGTTCAGTTGCTATAATCGATGATTAAGTTAGTTCCTAATTGCAGAATATATGTAAACAGCTAGTTGCCAGTTGCTGCAATAGTTGCTCCATGTGCAAAGCGCCTTAGTAAGTTCGAGTATCCCCTCACACCGTGTGAGAAATCAAGCGTAAAAACGTATATCACTACCGACCCCATAAACGTAATGGCGTTACTATATATTCGAACCCCAATTCCCCCAAAAAAAAGTCCGTTGAAAAGCTCCCAATTAATTTTGTCAGAGCACATTTTTCTAATCAAATGTCTGTCGTGTAGGAAAATTAAGTCCGTGTCCAATTTGATCGCCTCTAGAGGGTTGTTGCGTAAAATTTACCTACGAAAGTAGGCCGTAATCCGATTTAGGTAGGTACTGAATTAATTTGTATGTAAAGTTGTATTAAACCTATGTCTATCACGGTGAATAAGGATTAACTTCTTTGTTTACTTTTCTGGCAATCGTGTATAAAAATCGTGAGTAGATTAGTACATTTTGATACAAGTGCGGAAAGTTTGTTATTGCATTCGAGGTGGACTGAACACTCGACCCGCATGGCTAGGGTCTTCATGGGGTCGAGAAATGCAATAACAAATTCCCACGTATATCAAACGACGTTTTTCAATACACTTTCGAAGACTACTAATAACGATACCTAGGTATTTTTGTCATAAATTTTTAGGAGACTATGATTTCATTTGCTTTTTTTCCGCGGTTTTATTTTGGCCAGATTGAAGAAGAAGCAAAGGTATGAATAGGAAAAATATAAAATTAAAAATGTTTTTAATTAAGAATACCTACAAATAAATGTTTACTTGTTCATAAAGTAAATAATTGTTTAAAATAATCATGTTTATTTATAGTATTGCTTTTTCAAACACAATTTAATATTCGAAATATATTTATGCTGTAAAGACGCTAATCAAAATGACCAAATTAAACAAAAAGCACTGCCGAATCTACAGCCGGTGGTGATTTTTTTTTTAATTGTCCATGTTTTAATCGATTTGGACATTATATAATGTATAGTTATCTCTGGTAATTTTCTTTCCCGCTCTTGGTTGAGAAAAAATAAGATTACCGCACGCGTGCGAAATGTGTTGCATTTCGAACCAAATCGTAGTGCAATAAGAGCTAGTTTTCGAGGAAGTGGATTGAAAATATTGTAGCATGTATTGTCTTTGGTCTATACAATAAGAAATAATATTATTACTATTGCCTTAACGGTCTACTGTTTGCGAGTGTCGCCACTCTTGAGCTAATGTTCTGCGTTCGTTTTTTAGATCAGGCAAAGGTTTATTGGGATTTTGTTTTCGATTACGAATTTCTCATCAGCAGCATTTGTACCCGGTTGATGGCAATAAGCTTTTTGGGAGTGTCATACTTCTACTGACTGAAAACCACCCATGTTCCTTGTCGAGGCCGCGGTATCTCTTGTGAACAACCCGCATCCCCGATGGGACCCTCGCCTAATAAAATGGTCGAACGCAGCAGGTGAAAAAAATTGGGTGTTATGTGGTCAGGTACACTGCATAACTCTGCGGGCATTACAGGCGTTATGTTATGTTTATGTAAAGCTATTAAAACCTGTGTCTGGATGTCTTAGCTGTTGAAGTTGGTACTACTAAGGACTGACAACTGACTTCTTTGATTAAAATCTCTGCGTTTAGGTTTATATGAGTAACTAACTTACTTTGAAATATTTACATCTACATTTTAGTTAAGATAGTTAGAATTTTCTCGTTTATGTGTTTAGAGTTCAGATTTCAGTAAAAGCTACTTTATGTCTACAGGGTATAAGACAAGTTTTGAGCTAGAATGTTGACGAGGCTATAAGAATAGAGAAAGACTACATAAACGAAATGGCTGGAAAGGAGGTGACTTATGGGATGACAAGTTATAGAGAAGTTTGGAAGAAGAAGACATGCCGCGCCGACCCCAAATAAATTTAAATAAGGGGTAGAGAATATTTCCATGTTTATTGTTTAACAACATAACATAACTTCGCGCATGTAATTCCAGCAGGGCTAGACTGATGTGTAAATAAAGTACACACACATTTAGCCAGTTATGTTTAAGTCTCATGTTGTTGTTTATTGTTTGTATTGTAACCTGTTTAAAAATTGTCAAACCTACCCCCAATTCAGTATGTTTATTATTGTTTTGGGAAAATAAATCAATATAGTTTCGTTACTCGCACGTGTAACCAAATCTTCCACAAAATGTTTATTATTCTTCCCGCATCCATTCTCATCCTCAAACAAATCCCGTATAATCTTCAATAACAACAGCGGCAAAATCTCCCAATAAAAGATCATCGAAACACCAAATATTAACTCAGAGCAGTTCAAATAAAAGTCAAATTAAAAAGGGAGCAAACGTATTCGTTTCATTGCGAACGAAATCACTCAAAACGGTGGGCAACATTTTGTAAACCCCTCCCGTCCTCTGGGATTTGAATCGGTTTCTATGTTCCGATATATACATTTATCTGTTGGTTTACGACTTAGGGAAATATCGTGAAATGGTGGTATTCCTCTGGGGAGTAATTCGGGGTATGTAAGTCATGATACTAAGTGATGTAGGCGTTTTTGCGAAAGGTTTTTCGGGTTGAGATTGCGAGTTTGTTTTAAGTGTTTGGTAATAGTGTGCCTGGCTGGGCTAGTAGACTGCTATGTCATAAGGTCCTGGATTCAATTCCTAGGTCGGGCAAATTTTTATTAGGATTTTCCATCAGGAATTTATCGTTAGCAGGCACGGAGTCCCAAATCTTAGGCATCCGCTCCATATAAAAAAATATATGCTCAGCGGAATCCAATTGGACTGGAAGCAGACCCCAATATAGTCCGGCAAAGGCTAGGCAGATGATTGTAGTTAATAAGTCACTCTAAGACCATTGCTATATCCAAAACCTTCAATCTCAAAATCTGACAAATCACATTCTAATCCACTCAAAATTCAAAATTCATGTCTGAATAGTCACAGTTTTACAAAACGGGCCTTTCACTAAAGTCTAGGCACACCATAATCGTGTTAAGGGCATTCCATACAGCCAGACTCAAAACGCCGTCACTCACATGGCACAATCGCCTCAAACATTTCGGTCCCCGCCCTTAATTCAAGCCTTTTGTCTGCCAAACAAAGGCCTTGACAATTAAACCATACCGAGGTGTGATAATGAGACGTTTCCCATTTACGTTGTACTTACATTAATGTATTATCGGTATGTTGCAGATATATACGCGCGGTAAGTGCGTAATGAGTGTGGGAGTGCCTTTAGAGGGTCCATTATTTTGGATTGTCAGTGTAAACTGTTTATGTAATGTTAATTACATTGTGTATATATAACGTTATGTAATGTAAATAAGTACAATTCCGATTGTAAATTACATTACGAAAACTTATGCAAATGTTAGTTTTAGCGTAAGTAGATGACTAGGTCTTCTGCTTGAGTAACTTAATTTAATTATATCAGGATATATTATTCTTGTTGGAAAGCAAGAACGGTAAACGTCCTTAATAATTGTCGTTGGGTAGGTTAAATCGGGATTATTTTATAGCCACGCAACTTAGCTGCCAATTTAATTATTCCGTATGTACGAATCGTTCAGTATTTTACAGTTGTGTTAAATCACCAATGAATAAACGTAAAATATTAAGTTTTATACTTAGCCAATTTTGTTTAAGCTTGGTGTTTTATGTTGAAGCAATAATCTTCACAGGGTGGTTCGTAAATATGTATAAATGATATCGAATGACATACAATTAAAATGGCGATCGAATACCAATCGGATGAATGCTGAAAAAATATCGCTTTTATCATTTTAATCTTGAGGTAAATAGCAGTTCGTAATTAATATCATCGGTATTGTGACATGAGCTTCACGCTTCATTTTTAAACCGTTAATATGGTGACAGCGCTGTAGTTTTTTATTCCGATTACATTTTATATAAATACGTTTCAGTGAACAGTGTCAATGATTACTGGGTACTATTTCCACGGAAAAAACTGAGTATGAAATGGTTGGTCACCCATCCACAGACCAACCCAGGGAAGTACAGCATAACCTAAAGACTGATTCAAGTGGCTATTTTTATTTAGCCACGATTTTCTCACCGCGCGACCTTCTTCTACCAAATTGAAAAATAATCACATAATACATAACCATAACAAATCAGTAATCACGGAGCAATCGGTGTAACACATGAAAAAAAATCCTCCTCTTATAAAAGTCGGTTAAACACTACAAAACATGCAAACAATTGGCCAAAACGATTGGCCTGCACCTTGTTTCCTCTTTCTCTCTAACTTTAGTCACGTGATTCCGAAAAGCACATGCACACTGCGATATAATGTAGCAAGGTGCTCTCGATAACTTCCCCTTTGATCAGAACTGTTTGACAATTTAGAACCCTATAACTTGCATCTAAAGGTTGATAATTGAGTGCTTGAATGAGTGGTTTTCCAACTTATTGTGTACAATATGCAAGATATCAATGGTTCAGCAAAAGTTAGGAGACACAGTTTATGTATGCCTTTGTTTGTGTGTTTGGAAACGGCTGTGTTGCGTGTTCCTGTATCGATTGGTTTGGTATATTTCATGGGAACTGATCTAGTTGGAGAACAGGGTCATCATAAAATATTATAATTATAATACTGTATAGAGTCGTTGAGAAGTATCTTTTTTTTTTGGACAGTTTGTTATAATGTGTCTAGTTTCTAAGGAGCTACAGATCGTTGATTTGGTGAAACATATTTAATGATATACAGCTGGCAAGTTGAGGAGCTCGTGGCTTAATAAGAACTGCCACTTGGGTCGATCTTTAGGTAAAGCTGTGCTTGCCTAGGTCGGTCTGTGGATGGGTGACCGCCCGACATACCGAGTTTCCTCCGTGCCTCGTAAAGCACGTTAAGCTGTTGGTCCCAGCTGCCATATATAGATCTTTGGCAGTCGTTACAGGTAGTCAGTGACCTGAAATTCTGACATCCGGTCTTACCAAAGAGTATCGTATTACCTAGTATTAACTGGGTTGTGCAGGTCAGATAGGCAGTCGCTCCATGTAAAATATTGGTATACAGCTGCATCCGGTTAGACTGGAAGCCGACCCCAACATAGTTGGGAAAAGGCCTGGCAGATGAGATGACAGCTGGCAAGTTTTTATTTTATTTTACTGTAAATATTTTGTTCCACTGCTGGGCAAAAACTAGGTGGTTCAAAGTCAAAGTCAAAGTCAAAGCATTTATTTCAATTAAACCATTACTGGTACTTTTGAATGTCAGAAGAACAATTCATAAAACTAAACAACGAGTGCAATACGCCATCCCGAAAGCCACCACGCCGAATCACACGCCGCCGAATGCCCGCAACAACGAACACTGCGAGCACGAAAGCACGCAGCGACGCACACCGCAACAACGAATGTAAGAGACTCCAAATCACGGAACAACGAATGCACGCCGCAACGCGCAACCACCGCTCCGCGACCCGGAGCCCCGCGCACCCACCGCCACGGCACGCGCCGCCGCGCGCCCCCGCACCCACAGCACTCGCCGCCGCAGACATCCGGCGACGCGCAACTCGACGCAGCAACCCCCGGGACGACGTATTGCACTCCTAAGCTACAGTCACAGTCACAAGGCATAATAACTTGTGAAAGTACTGTAGTTGCCCATTCCCTAGCGTAGATCTCTATGGAGAAGAACGGGCAAGAAACTCCATGGACACTCTTTTAAATCAGAATATTGTTACAAAATCTTGGTACATTATTATCATTCATGTTGAGATGGTATATTATGTGAGAACAATGTAGCAAGATGTGCACGATAAGTGTCCACAGTAAAGTCAAAAAACGACGATTCAAAGATAAAATAATAATTCAAACAAGCCGTGGCAGCCAAGAGGTGACCAGTCACAACTGACAGCACCCGTTCACGAGCATGACGCATGGATCAGCACCATTCCACTCAACCATTTTGAAGGGAACGAAATGATCCGACACACCCGCCACCATCAGCGAGACATTTAAAGGTTTTAAAAGTAACACATCTTTAGCTACACCACTGTCCAACCCTTCAAGCATTACAGGCGTAATGTTACGATGGTGGCTTACTAAACATATATCTACTTAATTCACTCATCCATAAATAAATTAAAACTCTTTTTTTTTTGGGGGGTGGGAAATCATCAAAAAACCCCTCCCGCTCTTGGGCAGAGCGAAAGGGAGTGTCAGACTTCTACTGACGAAAAACCACCCATGTTCCTTCTTAGCCCTTCATGCCGAGGCCGCGGTATCTCTTGCGAACAACCCGCAGCCCCGACGGGAAATTAAAACCCTCAAAAGTAAATTATCCAGGGGTTGTCAAAACAAATCCTGCTGTATCCACATTCATTTTTCATAGTCAAGACAGGGAAGAATTTTTTTATTGGCTGTAACGCATGTTGTGAGGCCCTGATAGGTAGGTACATCTATTAATTTCCCTTGAGGCGAACATGTCGTCCGTACAATGTTCTCGAATGGTGTTAAAAGAATTCCTTAGTATTTTTTGCTTCATAAAGAATGAGGGATGCTTTTTTGTATCTTGCTGGTGAGGATTTCATAGTAAAGATTTTCATGTTTTATATGGTACACTTATGCACAAACCTCGTTAAGAATTCTTAATTTTATGTAACTCGTTAAAAGTTCGATTAACAGCTTAACGTGCTTTTCGAGGCACGGAAGAAACACGATATGTAATGGGTGGTTACTCATCCACAGACCAACGTAGGGAAGCGTGGCTTAACCTATAGATCGACCCGAGTGGCAGATATTATGAACTGGAAATATCTAGCTCACATCAATAAACACGGCTATATCAGTGAATAAATCGAGAAGACAGTAACCGTAGCCGAAATACCGCGACCCCAACTCACAAACTAAAGTTAAGGAAACCGATACTGATGAAATAGTTCGTCAGGCCAAATTGACTGACTACGGCCAAATAATAGTTTAGTTAACTTTCTCTATTATTGCTCGAAACGGGGATACTGTTTGGTGTTTGTGAAGTTATTGATACTGGACTAACAGAAAGCGATAGTTTATTGAATAGTATCGATCGCGACCTTAACAACTGCCAAGGAATGTAACTTTGCGCCTGTAATCTCAGAAGGGTTTGGCAGAGGTGTACCTAAAGCACATTTTGCCAGTTACGAGTATGTTTAAGTCCATTGACTTATATATTACTGCGTAAGAACTGGGCGGACGACATGTTAAAATGACGCCACAAACGTGGTCCCAATAAGGTCTTTCCTAAGCCGAAGTGAACTAGTCCACGATCGGCTCTCTTCGGGTGCGGTCGTAAATTTTATTAAAAACTTTATTTATGTTCTATAAACCTCGAAAATGCCACGCCGCTTATACAAGGTTACGTTAACGAGCAGACTACACCAATTCTCTGTATGGCGAACGCGTCGAGCAAATGTTCGGACGACCGTATCTTTAGTTTTTATATCAATGTTTAAGTCCCATATAAAGCGGAGCGAGCCTATTACCATCAACCTCGCATAAATCCAGACTTCACGCCTGCTACTGTAAAAACCCTGATCGAAAAACCCAATGAAACTTTCCTCGTTCTAGGAAAAGAAATTTCTGTTTTGTTTCGATTCCAAAAACAGTCTTTAGATGTTACTAAATGATCTTATGCTTAAAAGCTAGATGCAAATGGAGCAAGTTCGAATATTCTAGTATCCTGCGGTTCTGCCTGCGATTGAGTTCCTGTAGCTTTACAGATTGGAGTTACCTTAGACAGTGTGGACCCTGGGCACATAACTAGTGTGCTAAATGGAAAAGATAGCCCTGCATACGAGAATACAGGGCTATCTTTTTTTTCACCTGGGGGTTATGATGAAAACAGAAAATACTCTGCCACAAAAAAGATATTGTGATGCTTTTATTGAAATCATTTTAAAATTCATCGAAGGCGCAAGTCTCTCGTGTATACTGTAATGGAGCTTCCTTCCTAAAAAAATTAGAGGAAATTGATACTGACATGATGTTACAGGAAATGGCTTCCTGTCAGATAAATTATTTTAAGGTGTGGAAGGAAAATTGAATGTAATTGCATTTTGATTCCCAAGAGCCTGAGAGTCATCATTTCAGCCAAAAGACGTCCACTGCAGGACATAGGCCTCCCCCAGGTGTCGCCACGTTGACCAATCCCATGCGTCTCGCATCCAGCAGGTCCCCGCAACCTTCACCAGGTCCGCCTAGTGGGAGGCCTTCCATCGCAACATCTTCCGGTTCGCGGTCGCCACTCCAAAACTTTCCGGCCCCATCGGCCATCCGTTCTGCGAGCAATGTGCCTTGCCCACTGCCACTTAAGTTTGGCAATTCTTCGGGCTATGTTGGTAACCTTGGTTCTCATGCGGATGTCTTCATTTCTGATGCGATCCCGCAAGGAGACTCCGAGCATAGCCCTCTCCATTGCCCTTTGGGTGACTTTGAGCTCTCTAATGAGGCCCATTGTGAGCGACCATGTTTCGGTCCCGTATGTAATCACTGGCAACACACACTGGTCATAAACTTTCGTCTTGAGACACTGTAGTAAGTTGGACGAGAAAGAAAAAAGAAGTAATGATACTGAATTATTAAATTATTTTGGAAGTTTTTTAAGCAACCGCAAGGCGCAAAATTAAAGACGACAATTGCAATAAGTTTTGGATAATTGACACAACACATATTTTTCCTGACAATGAGTTACGCCATCAAGGCCTGGCTATAAAGTAGGTAAGTTATTGTTTAAATGTCTTGACGTAATGAGGAACTAAGCCTGCTTTACTAGGTTGGTCCGTGGATGGGTGACCACCCATTATAATTATTTATTGGGGTGTATGAGGAACAAAGTGTAAAGTTCCTCATCCCCCATAGAAAAGGGAGGAACCTCCGACCTGAAGGGTGTTGTGTCTGGTGGGCTAACTGCCCGATATATGTAAGTCGGGGTTTTCTATATACGCTAATGTAGCGGATAAAGTTGATAGCGCGATGTAGGAATAGCCAATTTTTTCGCATGTGTTGCGATAGATGTCGCTGTCGCCACAATTTAATTACCGAGTTTCGGCCGTGCTTCGGGATGCACATTCACACGTTTGGTCCCGGTTGTGTCGTACCCACCTTGTGTCGTATTACTTAGTATTAACTGAGTTGTGGAGGTCAGATAGGCAGTCGTTTCATGTAAATTACTGGTAGCACATAATACATAATAGGACTACGCTGGTAGTCGGCTGCATCCAGTTAGACTGGAAAGCCGATCCCAACATAGTTGGGCAAAGTCTAGGCAGATGATGATGTAAAATACATGTTTATTTATTTTTTATTTTTTATAAAACGTTGGCCCCCACTAGGAATTTCCCCTGTATCGTGGGTGTGTTCACAAACATTTAAACTATAATATATAACATACACAAATACCCAGACCCGGAACAACTATCTGTAGGTCATACAAATATTTGTGCCGTGCGGGGATCGAACCCGCGACACGCAGCGTAGCAGTCCATTTCTTGAGCCACTGCGCCAACCGTGCCGTTTAAAATTATGTGTAGTGTGTGTGTATGTGTAATTCGTACCTTCCTCCATGGTGAAAAAGGCTTGAGCTTATGTATTCTCATGCCATAGTCCTGGATTGCCATAGACACGTAACAAAACAAAATTATTTCTTTTCTCAGCGATTCAATCCTCATTATAATCAATCATAATTCGTGGTCGTTAATCTCGCCGCGACGTTGACTTATTGCAATAATTACTATCGTTGCTATATCTAACGTTGTGTTACTTTTCCATTAGTTTCCGTCACCTTGTTATTAGTCAATTGTCGTGGCTTTTATTCAGAATATGCTATTTTCTTGTGATAGTGATATTTTTTGTATTTTGATTAACAGGAAAAGTAATATAACCAATTCACATTAAGCTAAAAAACTTGTCAAACATGCATAATTGTATATCCTACTAATATTATAAATGCGAAAGTTTGTGAGAATGTATGGATGAATGGATGGATGTTTGTTACTCTTTCACGCAAAAACTACTGAACGGATGTGGATGAAATTTAAAACACAGATAGTTTATAACCTGTTTCAACACATAATATGATACTTCTTGGGTCAGTAGTATGATCCTGTGGGGCAATTATCGAATTTCACGCGGGCGAAGCCGCTGGCACAAGCTGGTAAGAAATAAGTACTTCTTGGAACCTAAAATCTTCAATCAGTACTGAATATTTCGAAATCATTTTAATAACAATAATAATAATTGTTATCAAAATGATTGCTTCAAAATAAATATTGTTACGCCAAATCAAATATTGTGCCTACTCGTAAGTTCAAACCCTAGCTGGATAAATGCCAATCATTACAATAGCTATGAAAAAAAAATTGAAACGTGCTGTAACACCCATCAATAAATTCGTTTCTCAAATGAACATTAACTGCGGTACTCAGAGATATTTAATGATTACTTAAGCCGTCACTTAGTAAAGATTTGACATACTTTTGTATGACCAAAACTGTCAAAACCTTTACTAAGTGATGGCCTAAGTAATGATTAAAGCTCTCTGAGTGCGGCAGTGAGTTTATAGACTGATTACTCTTCTTTTGATCTGATTCAAACGTGTCTGTCTTATAAACTAAAATGCTCCAAGAAAATTGTGTTTTTCAGTCAAACATTTAGTCCTCTAATTTGTCAAGAATAGCGGAAACAAAATCTGATACTTTCTTGATTATATCACAACTCTACGTATGTACAAACATCACATACAGCCTGCGCTCATTTACGATAAGGTAATGCGTATCCGCAAAGGAAGAGAGGGGTCGTAAGTATACAAATGATAAATCTAAGCGGAGATGACGTCACTGATATGATTGAGGGAGCCTGTGTGTTTGATTGAATGGTGCTGTAACACAATAAAATCCATACATGTATACAATCAAGCCTATTCTTATGGGGGTTAAGACCTCGCGCATACTAAGTAGAAGAAAAACAGTTTTGTTTTTCAGAGGAAGAATTGTTCTGCTTTGTAAGTATGGTTTCACAGATAAGCATTTGGAAAACTTTGATGAAAGTGCTTTTTTGTTTGTGTGTAGTCACACGTTTTCATGTAGGTTTTTGAGGTAAGCCCACCCCTTAGTTCCCTAACAAATGCAACTCCTGAAGGCCAGAATCAAAAGTGGTGTCCACCAGAAAAACTCCGAGATAATGAAGCGCGACGGAGTCCATGAGAAACTATTGAACTTAAGAAGCTCCCGCAACGAAACCATTTCATATAGTACTGTGTCCCTTTACTACAAATAATTGAAGCTTTAGCATCATCAGCTGTTTAACCTTTTCCCAACTGTGTTGGGGTCTGCTTCCAATCACACCAGATGAAGCGGAATACCAGTATTTTACACTAGCGGACGTCACGCGGTTTCACCTGCGTAGTTCCCGTTTCCGTGGAAATACAGGGATAAAAAGTAGGCTATGTCACCCGCGGATAGTGTAGCTTCCCAACGGTGAAAGAATTTATGAAATCGGTCCAGTAATTTCAGAGCCTATTCGTTACAAACAAACAAACAAATCTTTCATCTTTATAATATTAGTGTAGATATCTGCCGTAGACAAAAGAAGCCCTGATGTCTCAAACTATGCACAACCTTTGGCCGCAGAACCAACACATAAGAAGAATTGATTGCTATCGACTACAGACAACACAAAATAATAAATGATTATAATTTCACATACTATGTCACTAGTCGATAAAACAAGTACAAAAAATAATAAAACAGTAAAGTTTTATTCTTTTTGTTATACCCTATTTAAACAGGTCACGAAGAATATTCACTCAAAGTGGAAACTAACAATTCTAACTCCAGAAATCTATTGCGGAAGCCGACCTAATCTTCAATTACTTCCGAGATGAATGCATTTCAAGGGATCCGGTCCAGATGTCTGGAAGTAAGATAACTTCCATGCATTCAGAGCTAAGGATCCGGACACCAACGGTGTCTGGATCCCGTTATCTAAGTCCGACCACGGTTTAAGACTAAGTTCTAAATATATTTGGAGTTTTGGAGGTGTGGTCTAAGCGGTGAAATCTGGTAATAAGTTGGTCCCGTAATTTTGGTTGGTTCTAGAGTTTATGTGTAGGGAAATCAGATAGATATTTGGCGAGGAAATTATGTAGTAAAGAAGAAAAGAACACAGTCATTGTACCTACTAATATTTTTATTATTTCACTATCATTTTAGAAAGACTTCTGTCGCTGAAAATAAGGTTCCACAAACGTCTACATAAATTCGTTGCTTCTCGCTTACAACAAATTCCGACGGTCTCCAAAAGGTCTTCAGTAACTTTTGACATCATTAGCCTTGTTTTTAAAATACGACTATGTATAAAAAACTTGAGAGGTGTCAAGGAACATCCGGATGGAACGAAGTTATTGTTATTATTTTTATTATGTAAAAAAAAAAAAAAAAAATTTAGAAATGAAAATATCTGGCTTGCTTTCTATAAGAGAGAGAGAGACAGACATAGAAACATGCGACGCCGCACAGCTTACAATAGCTTACTATAGCAAAAAGTGTCGTGACAACTTTTCGTAAGAATTTTTTCCGTCTAGCCCCCTTTCACAACGCGCGATAAGGAACTTCGTTCTAAAAGGATTTAAAAAGTTTAACGACAATAAAGTTCATAGTTTGAAATAACTTCTCTAACACTTCTTATTTTTACGTTAACTTCAGGATTAACGTTTTTAGGGTTCCGTAGTCAATATGGAACCCTTATAGTTTCGCCATGTCCGTCTGTCTGTCTGTCCGTCCGTCCGCACTATACCTCAAAGAATCTTAGTACTAAAAAGCTGTAATTTGACATGAATACACAAATTAGGTACGCCGACAAAGTGCTAAAGTAAAATATTGATATTTATTGCACTTGGCCGGTTTTTTATTGCAAGCATTCAAGCTTGCATTCTAATTTTCTCCCGGTACAGTCCCAATGCATTTAATGTCCATACCGTTTCGAATAAAATTCCTTTCGCTCCTCAAATAAAAGAACTTAACGATGATGACTGCAATCTATCAAAGTTTTTGCTCCATTCTGTCTAATTCCTATGAATGTTCTAGTAATAATACTAAGGAGATTATTACTTTGGCGTTTAGAGTAATGAGAGGGGATTCAACTTTTGATGAAACATTATAAACCCTCCAGGCACGTTATTTAAAGTTTAGGGAGAAAAAATCAAATGAAAGATTTGATTAAGATTTATCGGGTGCATTATTGATCAGTTTCTAGACATCATCATCATTCTCTTGCCCTTTTCCCATTTCATTTGAGGTCGGCGCAGCATGTCTTCTTCTTCCATACTTCTCTGTTTCTTGTCATCTCATGAGACACCTCCTTTTTTACCATATCATTTTTAACGCAGTCCATCCATCGTTTCTTTGGTCTTCCTCTACTCGTATATCCTTCCACATTCATATTTAAAACCTCAGTTCAGGCCGCGGGTTGTCCGCAAGGGATACCGCGGCCTCGACATGAAGGGCGAAGAAGGAACATGGGTGGTTTTAGTCAGTAGAAGTCTGACACTCCCTTTCGCTCTGCCCAAGAGCGGGAGGGGTTATTTGATGATTTCCCACCCCCCAAAAAAAAAAAACCTTAGTTCCGAAACATGATTAAATTTTAAATCTATACTTATGTTTAGTCCAGCAATTATATTTGTAACACTATGATCTTCTCTTGTCGATCACTCGGTCACTAAACCAACCGTACAATTGATGAAATATGGACATAAATAAAAATATACCTTTGAACTAAGCTATACCTTATTTTTTTTTTGGGTTAGGACCCTCATTAGGGGACCGGTCTTTAAGGATATGACCCGGAGATTGTGGAATTTCTACCTCACTAAAACCACCCCGGTGGATACCATCCACATAAGGGAAGCACCGCTTCCTCTTAAAAAAATTGTTCAAAAGCTCCAAATTCCGCTTATCTTTCACACCTTCCACCACATTGCAGCTCCCATTATTATTATACGGTACTATTTGGAGGAAGCCGGTATCTCTGTTGCTGGCGTTTATTTGACCAGGATTTATTAATAGTCGGTATTGTCAGTAAAGTTTATCCGCTTGAATAGTGCACCCAAACAAAAGTCGTGTTCCAATCGCTGACTCACTTATCAAGGTCTGTCTAAAAACTGAAATTTCAGATAGAAGATCGCTTTAGCAATACATAAATAGATGTAAGTAATGAATTTATTGCAACAGAAGAATGAATCGTGTGAAATCTATGGTAATCCAAGTGAAAAGTGCAAGTAACTGTTCACTCTGTTAATTGTAAATACGAGTTTTTTGTTGCTGATTTAATTGCTTCAGTGACCGCATTTTAGGGGGTATAGTGAAGTACAGAATAAATACTGGTATACAGCTGCATCCGGTTAGACTTGAAGCCAACCTAAACATAGCTGGGAAAAGGCTAGGCAGATGATGATGAGTGAAGTACAGAATAAATATTAGGCATGACATACATTGGAATTATCATTGACCATAATTGTTAGTTTGTAAGAACATTGTTACTAACGCTGTCAGTTTATTTCTAAATTATCACTGCCTACTAACATAGTTTATAAGTTCCATTTGTTACTAACCATTATGGATCATTGCGTTATCTGAAATAATTTTTAATTTTTTTTTTCAACATATTTTTTAATACAACATATTTCATAATACTTACTTTTGTAAATCGTGTTTTGGTAATGTGGTAATGTTTATTTGGTAATGTTTATTCTACAGCAAAATACGTACGTTGCGATAATTTTCACAGCGTGGCACTATAAGCAGTTGGACTGTAGTATTCGGTATTGTTAAAACGAACTGATAACGCAGTAGAAACGTAGTTGATTCCGAAACGCGGCGAGCGTAACAAAATGTTAGGGAGAAGTTGAAATTGGTTGCGAAGCTGTTTTAATTGTTTGGTGGTCAGCCATAGTGGGATTGGGATAGTTTTTGTCCTAGATGTAATTATTGTTAGATGATGATGCTGATAATTATTAGCATTTTTGTATTATAAATTAGTAGATTTTGCCCGCGGCTACGCCCGCGCGGATGTCCAAAACTTGACAAATTATATACTGAAACCTTCCTCGGGAAACTCTTTATCCATTGGTGAAAACAGCATGAAAATGGGTGCAGTAGTTTTTGAGTCTATTGCGAACAGACAGAAAGACGCGGCGAAGGACTTTGCTTTATAATATGGAGTGATAGTGATGAGCTATGAAAATTAGATTTACTTACCAGGCTCTTATAATAGTTGAATGTCTTAGGACTGTATCGTTCCCGTCGGGGCTGCGAGTTGTTCGCAAGAGATACCGCGGCCTCGACATGAAGAACTAAAACGGAACATGGGTGGTTTTTAGTCAGTAGAAGTCTGACACTCCCTTTCACTCTGCCCAAGAGCGGGAGCGGTTATTTCATGATATTCCACCCGCCAAAAAAAAAAGGACTGTATCGTTGTTACTATAGCATAAGTCGCCTGCCTAAGAATTGCTGAGATTAAATATAGGCTCTCTAGTTGGTCTAGTGGTAATGAGGTCCTGGGTTCGATTCCCGGATTGGGCAAAGTGTTTTCCATCAAGAATTTCAGAGTAACAGCCACGAAGTCTGGATTTCTGCCCGGTTGATGGCAAATCGTTCGCCCCCTATTACATGGAACTTAAACGTAACTGACGAAATTGGCGTGAACTGATAGGTACACCGCTGCCTTACCCTTCGAGGATTACAGGCGTGGTGTTATTTATATTTGGATTTTGTTTTTTCCATTGTTGTTTGTTTTATCCGATTTGATAATGTACATAATTTAAAAAAATGTCAGAATAACCATTTTTTAATGATTTGCTGATAAATGTATAAATACAATAGAAATATATACACTTACAGAATTTACAGACTACTCCACATCAGCGAAAAAATTGTCATTGTCACCTTTATGTCGTAGCAGTAAGATTATTTTTTCCATTGAGTGTACGCTGGCTGTCGATATTACTCTTTGTGTGCCAATTGATCCCGACATCGCATTTTAATTAATTAACTGAGAGTACTGTAATTGAAATTTATATTGATTTTTCACGTTCAATTTCTGACAATGAAGCAGCCTGAAAACTCGGCATATTTTATTACCATTTGGAGACGTTATAGATAGTATAAAATTTCAAATTAGTTTTACTACGGATCTTGTAAGTAGATAATTATAAACTTAAACTTAAACTCAAAACTCAAACTCAAATCATTTATTTCAATTAAACCATTACAGGCACTTTTGAATGTCAGAGGAACAATTCATAAAACAAAACTAAACTACGAGTGCAATACGTCATCCCGAAAGCCACCACGCCGAGCCACACGCCGCCGAATGCCCGAAAACACGTTGCTTGTGTCTGGTTGATGGCAATAGGCTTGCTCCCTATTACATGGGACTTTAATATAACTGGCGAAATGTAGGTGTACTGTTAGGTACCCTGACCCTTTGGTGATTTTAGGCGTGATGTTATAATTAGGAGTGGTTTTTTCACTATATCGCAAAACCAGGTTTATAGATTTAAGAAGGATACGCTAGAGACCTTATCCAAACCTAGGTGATTTGCAACGGTGACACCAACCGAAAATAGCTTGTGCCGATTGTGTAAACTACATTGCATGAGGTGTGGAAACTGGACCGAATGCACGATGCATCATGCATTCGGTCCAGTCAGACTTCTTAATTAGTCAACTTATGCAGTTGCATATCAAATGCAGAATAAATTCAATCAATGTGATCAGACCCTTATATCAAGGCTAGCTGTTGCCTGGTACCTCTTATATTATGCATTCAATAAATAACTGTTAGTTTGTAATAACAAACAGCCATCATCATCAACTACATCATCATCAACCTTAAGAAGTCCACTACTGGACAAAAGCCTCCCCCATAAAACGCCATATTGAAACGGCAACCTGCCGTTTGCATCCACCGACAGACACTTCAATCTTATTTATTTGTGTAGATTAATGTTAAATATATAATATATAAGTTTTAACAAAGAACATTACCTACTACAGTCATATTCATATTAAAATAACGAAGTGAAAGCAAACAAAGCTTGCTCTTATACAAACTAAAGAAAATTGCGTACTTTGTGCACCTCACTACAAAACTACTTTGTTTGACATAAAGACTTTTCTAAAAGACTTTTCTACAATGTGTTCTAAACAGCATCTTTACTTAGGGCTACTATTTTATTTCCAGTTTCCAAGACCGGTAGGATTCGATTTACTCAAAGGAATTAATTAATTCTTTTGAGTTAAGATTTAAACTACTTTTGTATTAGTAAGTTCTTTAATTTATTGGTAGTTCTCTTCTTTTAATCTTGAAGTCTTAGATTCGTAAATTTTAGTTTCAACCACTAAAATGGTCTTTTTTTTTGGTGGGTGGAAAATCATCGAATGGCTCTTCCTGCTCTGGGCGGAGCGATAGCGAGTGTCAGAGTTCTACTGACTAAAATCCACCCCTATTCCTACTTAGCCATTTGTGTTATTTTTGTGCCCGAGGCCGCGATATCTCTTTCGAAGAACCCGCAGCCCCGTCAAACAACTCGCAGCCCCGAACAATCCGAAGCCTCGCTACCATTGAAATGGCTTGAATTTAGTTTTAAGTAATACGGACTGGAGTCATGAAATACGGACCTTAGTCATATGACCAGTCTTTTCCCAACTATTAAGGTCGGGTTCCAGACTAACTGGATGCAGCTGACTACCAGAATTCTGCATGAGACGACTGCTTATCTGACCTCTACAACCCAGCTAGTACTTCGAAATACAAAACCTTTTGGTAGACTGGCTGTCAAATTTTTGGGCTACTGACTACCTGTAACAACTGACATCTACAAATGACAGCTGGGACCAACGTGTTTTCTCTTTCGTTATGGTTAAATGGATGGATGGTCACTCATCCATCCATTTAACATTAACCCATGTGGATGGTATTATTTGGCCACGAGTTCCTCCCTACGGACTTTTGTTTGGTCAGAATATTTATTTGCGTGTAACAATGAAAGGTTTTAATCCATTTGATTAACCCTTCCTGTACCTCACATGGAAGGATAAATTCAAAACTCAATATTATGAGTGAGCGAGATAAGTCTATTAAAATGCCAACGCAACAAAAACATCACCAATTGATTAGTTATATTGGTACACAACACACTACACACACATTAAACACGCACTTTATTCACTATCATCCCGCTCACAATACTTCATCTGTTTACCGGGAACAAAGGTCTTTCATACGTATTCAGAAACCCTGAAATACTAAAAACAAACTACTGCACAACACCTAAGCTCTGTATTTTATTTCAACAAAAAGGAATCGTATCGCAAGCAACCCTAGAAATACTAGGTAATATATTATTTTCTTCTAAAAGCATTTTCCCACACAAAGTTATTCCTTGTCGCAGTTATTGTTTATTTTTTTTTAGTTTTACGCCACAAAGAGACCCTTTATATCGCACGAGTTGGGTCACTGAATGGGATATTGTTGTGAAAAACATAAAAGGTAGTCGAGACATTAATATTTTTTATTGTTTTGCAGCTATTTTACGTATTCACGCGAAACCTTTACTATTCAAAAATGTCTAAAAGGTGGAACAAAGGGGACTTTTCACTTCACGAATCCATCAATCAAGCGTTCTGTACATCGAACGAAGTGACTACGCCAAAATTGAGGATGGGTAACTATTTTTATTTTGGGGTGACAAAACAAGTTTTGCTTAAACACGAAACTAGAAGAATTTGTGTCTGTATGTTCCAGTTTTATTTTTAAGGCTACGGACCCAAGAATCATAACATAACATCACATCTGTAATTCCCGCAGGATTAGGATGAGGTGTATTTAATAGTACAACCACATTTCAATCTAAACCATTGAGTTTTATATTACTGCGTAAGAACTGGGCGGACCGCATGCTAGAATGACGCCTCGATCTTGGTACTAAAACAGTCTTTCCTAAACCGAAGTGAACTAGTCCACGATCGGCTCTCTTCGGGTGCGGTCGTAAATTTTATTAAGAGCTTTATTTATGTTTTTTGTACCTCGAAACTACCACGCCGCTTATACAAGGTAACGTTAACGAGCAGACTACACCGATTCTCTGTGTGGCGAACGCGTCGAGCAAATGTTCGGACGACCGTATCTTTAGTTTTTATATCAGTGATCTAAACCCAAATAATATTATTATTATTTTGAGTTTTTCTAGCCTTTCAAGCTTATGGTTTTCAAGAGTTTGACAAGGGCCTCTGAACGTTTTCGTAGGTATTCATCGGATCATCATCATCAGCCTATAATGTTCCCACTGCAGGGACTCAGGCCTCCTCTCTAGGAGAGGGATGGGATATATAATCCACCACGCGGGCCCAGTGCGGGTTGGCAGATGTCACGTGTCTTTGAATTTTTAGGTTCTAAGACATGCAGGTTTCGTCACGATGTTTTCCTTCACCGTGTTGAGAGCAGTGGTGAGCCTGGGTTCGAATCCACGATATACTGTTCGTAAGTCTGGGCCGCAACTACTCGGCCACCACCACACCACTACCATAACTTAATCAAATACTTGCTTTTTAAAAGTACGGCAGAAACACGGATCACCTAGTCTTGCCAATATCAAACAAACGCATCTCTTCTATTTCAAATATGTGCAAAGTTCAAACTTTTCGTCTACCTATCGAGTTTTCCGTCAGCCGCGATAGCCACAGAACACCCAACATAGCAAACTTCTACTGTTTGTAGCAAACGTTTGTGTTTTGGGTTTAGAAACTAAAAGTTTGGCTTTGAGGATACCTTCATATTTGGGTCCTTGTTTTGGTAATAACGTTCAGATGTGTTAGTTTGTTGACCGGGATAGTTCTGGATATTGTCAATATAGTACAATTCTCATAGGAATCTATTTCGTAAAGAAGACTGTCAATATGAAAAAATCATTACATAACATCAGTCCTATAATCGCCAAAGGGTTAGGCAGAGTTGTACCATAAGTACTCCTGCATTTAACCGGTTATTTTTCAGTGATTGCAATCTTGCTTTTCTCATTATGCTCACTAGATCAATGAGGCAGTAAAGTACGCTTTTCGGTGGATTAATTCAATTCTGTTGAATAGAAATTTCACTTTTTAAATATTCTTTGGTCTTTAAACCATCATTGCGGTCAAAAGGTAATTTCAACGATGACCAGCTATTTATGTAGGAATTATTTTAGTGTGCAGAAACATGCATACTTTCTCATCCTTTTTTTTTTGGAGATTTCTAAATCATCCAATGACTCCTCCTGCTCTGGGCGGAGCGGTAGGAAGTGTCAGACTTCAACTGACTATACACCACCCATGTTCCTTAGCCCGAGACCGGGGAGTCTTTTTCGAATAACCTGCAGCCAAGACAGGAGTTTCTCTTCCCTTACTCTCATTCTAACACAACCACAGAGAGGTCAGTCGCGAGACGAACGACTTAGCGTACTCTGTGAGGCACGGAGGTCCCATACCACCAACTAACAAAATTTGGGCCACTAAGAACATAATTTTAGAAAAAAATCCTTAAAATACACACCACACACATTACAGAATTAACTTAACACGACTTTAATCTCGATCTAGAGGAGTCTCTTCATGTCATATAAGTTGACCTATATTTTGAAGATTATAACGAAGATGAACGTTGGCTTTCAGTTTCTAAGAGGCTTATATCCGCGTTTAGCGAGAATCACTTTGACTTACGACTTTCCCCTAGACTTGAACTATCCACATGATTTGATTTGAACTTGAATGTTCCCTGGCTTTTGAGAACAAAGTTGCACAAAGGTAAGCAAGCCACAGTAAGTCTATCTTGAAGCCGTTGTAAGAGGAAGCATAAGTACCCGTCGCTGCTGCAGGTTATTCGCAAGAGATACCGCGGCCTCGACATAAAGTGCTAAGAAGGAACATGGGTGGTTTTTAGTCAGTAGAAGTCTGACACTCCCTTTCGCTCTGCCCAGAGCGGGAGCCTTATTTGATGATTTCCCAACCCCCCAAAAAAGAAAAAAAGAGGAAGCATAAGTAGTGTTTAACCCTTTATGCTATGTAGCCTATGGCAGCCGTCTTACCAAAGCGATCGTTGCGTGAACAAGCAAACAATCGTGTTTGTGAAGTATCTAAACGCGTCGTTGTCAAAGGAGTGGTATTGTATTAACGCGAAAACTGTGAATATGAAATAAACATAGCATAACATCAGGCCTGTAATCTCAGAAGGATTAGGCAGAGGTGTACCATAATAAGTACCTACTCCCACATTTCACCGGTTATGTTTAAGTTCCATTTAATAGGGAGCGAGCCTATTACTATCAACTGGGTACAAATCCAGATTGTAAAATAATATATTATACATAAAAAAAATTTTAGTCGAACCACAAGAAAGTTGATTGAAGTAATTATTTATGTCACTTTTCAATGTTTCAAAACTGAAAGCCAATCATTTCACGCCATATTTATTCCCAATACCGCAATACCTAAGTAATTGTTAAAAACAGAACCATAAATATATACCTGCAATAGCTTACCTACTTATAATTCGTTCCAGAAGCTCCCAAAAACACTTCGTGAACAGATCTTGATAAAATGACGTACAATTGGCTTATTGCCAGCCTGGTTTGCTGACCGTGTCCAGATTACAGACAGCATTGTGGAAGCTAAAAAATAATGTGCTGCTATTATTGTGGGACTGTGGACATGCTTTGGGTGGAATTGCGGTTATTTGTTTTTCTGTGGAAATGTACAAAAAAAAAAGGGCCATAACCGAAACAAATAGTTGCTTTAAAAAAAGCAATAGGCTATTTTTAGGAGGAAATTCTAAGCCAGGAATTGTGATTTCGCAAGCTTAGTAAAAAACTAAAGTATATTAGAACAGTTGTTTAATAATCATAATTAAGTTTGTTGTTATGTTGACTAAAGTCCCAAGATTTTTTACATCAATATTTGTCCTGTAACTCTTTAAACAGATTGTTTACATATAACAGGGAAATAGTGCAAATTCCCAAAACACTACTTGTTTTGAAGAACACGAATTTTGCTAGGATCCCGAATCCTGTCTGCCAAAAAACGACATCCAGTATTTGTTATGTCAACCCGAAGCCAACTCCGAGTCAAAACAAAACAACGTTGCTGCACCGGAATTCATAGCAGCCAGGCTTTTAGCTCTAATTAGTGAAAAAACATTCAATTTTCGACATCAATGCTAACTCAGTTTTGCGATGCGAATACAAAAGAAAACAACAACAAAAATGCCGCGAACGTCAAAAAGCAAGACCTGTAAAACCAAGCGTAATGTAAAGTTGTCACTCCACAGCAAGCTACGCGTTCCTAGCTACGCTATGTATAAATATGTGGGTAGTATAGCTCCCTCCCCACAACCACAACATAATACGCATGAATACGTAGAGTTCATAAGGCGAGCGATCAATGGGAACTCATTCGACGTATTGGACGCCTCCCTTGTCTCCTTCGTGTGAGCATCGTCTTTCTACGAAGGTACGTCATAGTCTTGTTCTGAACCACTTATTTCATTACTTCCCGTACTAGCTGTTCCAGCGGCCTGTATGGGGCTCGGCTGTCAGCTATTACTTGATCGTGAAGCTCATAACCAACGGACAACAAACAAATGAAGCTCTTTTTCGTGCAAACATGAGGTAAACAAAGGTTGCTTGCATAAATACACAGAACGGAACGGATCTTTACCGATCATTATTTGTAAAATAGACCTATTATTTCTGCATACACTCGCAAAAAAAAGGCGGATTAAAACTGATAAATGAATGGAAGAACCTACTCACAGCATGCTCTAAACTCATTTCTTTTTTCTACATTTACTGTTAAAACACTCTGTCTGTTTGAATCTGTAGCTTCGGAGCAAGGAGTAAGTAACGTAGCAAACCTCTCCATGCAAATCTTACTTAGCAGTGGATGACCATCTTAAAGCGGGGTTCACACAAAACTAATCCGTTGCTCTATTACGTTCAAGCAATAAGTCAATCAGCATTGCTATCAGCTGGCACCGTTCCAGGTCTGTAGCCGTCACTATGATGCATGACTTTAAAGGGTTCGGTTGTGGAGTGCTTACTTTAAAGCTGAAATATGAGCTTGAAGAATGTGTTTGGACTATGTCGGTTGTTTGTTTTGGAATGTACACCACTTATATGGCATGTTAGAACCTCCTGTATACTTATATACTCCATAAAGTAAGTAAAAACTCATTAAATATACTTTACCTCTACCACATTTCCCGTACGACAGAAGAAATTTCTTACAACATAAAAGAGTTCACCAAATCGGCCACCCTTAGCCACTTTTTAGTATTACGTCTGGAGAAAAGAAGGGGCACACATCACCACAGCGTCATTGACCACTGTTTGCATACATTGCACCAGAATCAAAAATGTTCGTGTCCTATAAGGAGTGGATGGTACGTTGACGTACAAACGGTTACCACGTATTTAGTGAATTATTCATCATCATCAAGTATTGCTGATGAACCACCATGTATACTTGTGGTAGTATTGTCCACGCGTATAACTTTACTAATTGTCCTATTTTTTTAGTCAATGTGTCATTATAGATGAAGAAAATGTCGTCAGTTTCTAAGAAAATTAATAATAATAAACCATTATTTTCAGGTATAAAGAAAACCCATACTTAAACTTAATACTATGTTAGTATTGCTTCATTTGCACGATGTTTTGTGTTATAACTTTCCATTAATTTAATTAAACAATGTTTGGCAAAATATCACTATAATTTTCACTCATAATCGCACCACTTATTAAGTGATTAAGAACCAAAATTAAAATATGAAATCACCAATCAGCTAAATGGGACAGTAATTCATTTTGACACGATGACAATGAGCTCTAATAAGTGCAAATTATCAGCACAAATTAACTCGTGTGTGTAATTCGTGATTGTACTTCAATTTAGTTCAGAATGTTGTTAATTATTTATTGTCGTGTAATCACTTTTTGAAATGTAAATCGAACTATTTTAAATCAATCAATCAATTTTAATGTGCTTTAAAGCTGGCTGGTTTTTCAATTATTTAATTTTGTTTTACTTAATAAATGATGGTGAAAACCTGAGTCCGATTTATTTCATACAAAATAATTTTATGTATTCTTAATATCTGTTGACTATATTGGAATTATGTCATAATTATTCTGACATTATATTATTATGATTTGACATTACGTACTTATTGATTTGAATCTTTAACATTACTTACTTATTATTTTGAATTTATGACAATTTACAACGTATGTATTTTTGACATTGTATTATTAATTCGATTTCATTTTTCTTTTTGCCCGGTTTATGATATTAATTTATATTATTTTAGTTGGTTGAGAATGTGTATAATTTTAACTATAAATCTTGCATGCCTAATTTGGTACATCACAGTGAACTGCGCTTTCACTTGACACCTATGAATGTAATATTATGTACTGTGTTGAGCAATAAATATTTGTGACCGTAGTAATTTTCTTTTTGTAGTTGTTGGAAAAACAAGAAGAAAATCGTATAGTGGAGACCGCAATTGGGTTATGCAGGCTATCGGGCGAAGATTTAAAGGAAGGCAGAGGATAAGCTACAGAGGCGCTGCTTGTAAGAGAATGTAAAGCAGTCATCATCTGCCTAGCCTTTTCCCAACTATGTTAGGGTCGGCTTCCAGTCTAACCGGATGCAGCTGAATATTAGTATTTTACATGGAGCGACTGCCTATCTGACCTCTACAACCCAGTTAATACTAGGTAATACGATACTCTTTGGTAAGACTGAATGTCAGAATTTCAGGTCACTGACTACCTGTAACGACTGCCAAAGATCTATATATAGCAGCCGAGACCAACAGCTTAACGTGCTTTCCGAGGCACGGAGGAAACTCGGTATGTCGGGCGGTCACCCATCCACAGACCGACCTAGGCAAGCACAGCTTTACCTAAGAGAATGTAAAGCAGTGATGTATAATAATAATATACTTTTCTGCCAATGGCTTAATAGCCAAGAGCCTCGACGAACATCTAAGGAGGCGCTCGCTTGGTAGCTGGATCAAGGGCTTGATTTAGAAAGCAGTACTTCTGGACACGGCGCGCATTGTCAGGAGGTTCCTCTCTCAAGAGCCCTGACCACCGGTAGCTCGGACTCTGTTCCCAATGCCGGTGGGCTACTATTTTTTATATTTTTAAATGTTTTTTTTTTTTTTAGAAATATTTAAAAATGTATTTAGTATGTAAGGAAAATAATATACTTTTATTTCAGACCAAGTTTGTCCATAATTGTTAAATAAAACTACGTTAGTAGTTACTTATTATATCAATTAAAATTCAATAATAATACAACATACACATGTTAGTAACAAAGATCTTAAAACTATGTTAGTATGTATCATTCACTAAAATTTAAATAATTAAAAATACAATAATTAATCAAAACAGCTGTTAGTTATAAATCAGTATAGGCTGGGTTTATTTTTTTATTTTTTGACACTACCTCAATGTAATAACAAAACATTACAAAGCCTCACGGCTGTAAATTTCAAAGGGTTAGGCAGAGGTATACCTAAAAGTACACCCACGTTTCGCCAATAAGTCCCATGTCACATGACTCCACGGCTGCTGCGAAATTTCTGATGGAAAACCCTAATAAAACTTTGCCTGATCTAGGAATCGTTTAGTACGAATAAAATGAAAGTCCTTAGCAGTATCTTCTCTGAAACAGAAGTTCTATTTCGAAAGAAAGAAAGAAAGAAAATGCCACAAGTACACACAATGTAAAATATTATAAAAAAAGGTCTTAAAACTAAACAAAACGTGCCACTTGTGTGCCTCACGGCTGCGCCAAAAAGGTCCCAATTCAGTAAAATAGGCAACTAGTGCCCGACGCTGGTTTTCAACTGAACCTGAATTAGAGTGGTTACGGATGTTAAACAGTTTTATATGTTGTGTCAATGTTTGTAGCGAATATGTACTTAAATATGTAATGAAGATGTGTACAAAAGAAATAAATAAAAAATATTACAAAAAAGACAATAGGTTAGTAATGAAATAAACTAAGAAACAACAAAATATCGTGAGTGTGTAAAACAAAATATTATAGTATAATATATATAGAGAGAAATGGCACAGGCGCTGGATATAAAATCTGTTGGGCACGATAACTATTTACGAATTACACAATTATAACAGTATTTTTTTTTTCGACTAAGTTTCACCCATGACTTTGGACGAAGTTGGATGTCGTACAGTTATTCACTACTTCCGTAGAACTTCATCAAACTGGACGTTTATTGGTTCAATTCCTGGTGGGCACACACGAGACAAGACTGTTCTACTTCATTGAGATAATGTAGAAGGTAATTTTTTTTTTAGAAACGTTGCCCCACACTACGAATTTCTCCTGTATCGTGGGTTCGTTTACAAACATTTAAACTCACATACACAAACACACCCAGGCCCAAAACAACTATTTGTAGGCCATACAAATATTTGTTCCGTGCGGGAATCGAACCCGCGACACTCAGCGCAGCAGTACAATCGCTCAGCCACTGCGCCAACCGTGCCATATTGAAGGTTCACTAGTTTTAACAGTGACACTACAGCGAAGTTTTGGTTTTGAAATATATATCTATATTGTTTGTTTGTCTTAATGAAACTCTCTAAGTTTATCAAAACAGTATACTTCATCATCAAAAGCCCATTAATGTTCCCACTGCTGGGACACAGGCCTCCTCTCTTTGAGAGGGAATGGGCTATGATCTACCACGCGGGCCCAGTGCGGATTGGTAGAAGTCACATGTCTTCGAATTTTTGGTTCTAAGACATGCCGGTTTCCTCACGATGTTTTCCTTCACCGTTTTGAGAGCAGCGGTGATGAAATAAATTACACAAAGTAATGTGCCTGCCTGGGTTCGAACCCACGACCTATTGGTCGTATGTCGGGGCCACCACTGGGCCACCGCTGCTCTTCAACAGTATAGTTTATTATTAAAATTTATTTAAATACAAAGACTGCCTTATTGGCCTAGTGGCTGCAAGCGCAACTGCTAAGTATGAGGTCCTGGGTTCAATTCGCTGGTCAGGCAAAGTGTTATTGGAATTTTAAGAACTCTTAAAACAAGAGGTGTCAAGAGGTGTCTCAGTTTCATTGTCCGAGAGACGACACGAGAGGTCTTGCATTCCCGTCGGGGCTGCGGGTTGTTCGCAAGAGATACACACGACATGAAGGGCTAAGAAGGAACATGGAAGGTTTTTAGTCAGTAGAAGTCTGACACTCCCTTTCGCTCTGCCCAAGGGCGGGAGGGGTTATTTGATGATCTTCCACCCGCCAAAAAAAGAGGACTTGCGTTTATTACGTTAGTCCATGTAAATGGCTTAATACCTATGTTACATCATGTATACAAACACATTATATTATAACCCACAGCTGCCCCCTTTTAACATTATCTAGCAATAACATACAACAAAATGGTGAAGTATCAACGATACCCATTCCAACCAACGACACATCACTAGAGGCCATTTTGATAGTGCGGGGACAGATGCAAGTAGCCATAAGCAATCAAAATTGATTATTATTTCCTTTGGTTATAGCTCTGCTGACCCCTTTACCCCCACTTTCTATACTTCGAATGTATTTATAGTCATTGAGCTATTATCATTTAAATTCAAAGCGATGGCGATGTATGGGGCTGTATGGTTATCGTAGGACAGTTTCTATCGTAATGTTGGGTCTCCATGAGTAATTCATGCTTTGGATAAAGTCATAATAAATATCTACATTTTGAGGCAGTTTGTTATGTGAAGCATACATTAAGTATCTTCTCGTAATTCAGTTTTGCAAGAATTTTTTTTGGTACACCGTTACCACACTAGTTTCTACTGTACCCTGGGTGGGAATTAAAACTACCTGTATCGGCCATCTACATAATATATTTGTTCCATTCAGGATTCGAACCGCGACACGCAACGCAGCACCCAATCGCTTAACAATAGGGGATCGGACTGAGTCAAAAAAATACGATTCTATTTAGTCCGTCAGTTAGTTTATCGAAAAATATTGGATACGTATTTTTGTGTTTTATCAAATTAATAAAAATTGACGAAGATAAAACGTGTCAGAGATCATGAATGGGGGCTTGTGACGTCACTTGTAGGTAAAAAATGTACTGACATCGACGTTCATCATGTGACGTTTTCGAGGAGTTCACGAGTTTTCGAAGCACTGTATCGTCTTCATTTTTTGTCTATGTAAAAAAGAAAAAACATGTGTTCAATATTTAATGGAAATCTATCTGACGGACTAATTAGTTTTTTTTTTCTCCGATCCCCTATTGCGGCGCCAACTGTGCTGGCATAATTAATAACTTAAAACCACGTGATTATAATACTACTTCAGATCTATGTTACATTTTAGTTGAGGGTTTTCTGAAGTAGGTTTGTGTTATGAAACAATTTCCGTCTGTTTTCAATACCCGGGCGAGACCGCTTCACTACACTATCAAGAACAAATTAGTTTTAGATATTAATACTTCAGATACCATATATGGAGTAGATTTTAGCTAGAATAATATCAGCCGCTCTGGAATTCTTCTAACCTGAGGATACAGTAGAGCAGTGGTAGCCTAGTGGTAGCGGCTTCGACTTACGAACAGCGAGTCGTGGGTTCGAACACAGTCAGGCACATTTCTTTGTGTAACTTATTACATCACCACTGCTCTCAAAACGGTGAAGGAAAACATCGTGAGGAAACCGGCATGTCTTAGAACCAAAAAAATCGAAGACATGTGACATCATCCAAACCGCACTAGGCCCGCGTGGTGGAATATAGCCCATCACTCTCCTAGAGCGGAGGCCTGAGTCCCTACAGTGGGAACATTATAGGCTGATGATGATGATGATGAAGGATACCGTTAATGGGGCACTTCAAACTTGCCAAATTATATTGAAATTTCGTAACGTTGGCTGACTAAAAGACGTTGTTTTGCTTGTTCCATGACGTCCTATGTTTACAACGAAAACATAATATTGCCTGCGGATATACCTGGGAATAACATTTTGCTCACGTTGCTAGGTTATACCGTACTTACATTAGAGTTATTAGAATATGGAAGAGAACATGTTCCCGACATGTTCTAGGAAATGTAGAAAATTCTGTACAAGCTGATGCCCGCGGCTTTGTCTGCGTGGATGTCAGTTATCGCGAACAAAAATAATCTTTTAACCCCCCCGTCCCCCTTTCAAACTCTTGTATTTTTTTTTGGCGTATGGAAAATCATCAAACAACCCCTCCCGCTCTTGGGCAGAGCGAAAGGGTGTGTCAGACTTCTACTGACTAAAAACCACCCATGTTCCTTCTTAGCCGTTCATGTCGAGGCCGCGGTATCTCTTGCGAACAACCCGCAGCCTCGATGGGACGACCCGCATCCCCGATGGGCCCTTTCAACCGTCGTCGTGGCTTAATAAGCACTGCCACTGGGGTCGATCTTTAGGTAACGCTGCGCTTGCCTAGGTCGGTCTGTGGATGGGTGACAGCCCGACATACCGAGTTTCCTCCGTGCCTCGGAAAGCACGTTAAGTTCTTGGTCCCCGCTGCCATATATAGATCTTTGGCAGTCGTTACAGGTAGTCAGTGCTCCATATAAAATACTGGTATTCAGCTGCATCCGGTTAGACTGGAAGCCGACCCCAACATAGTTGGGAAAAGGCTGGGCAGATGATGATCTAATTATTGTTATCCAATTTTGTAACATTTTCAGCTCATTTCATGAAAAAAATTATTTATTTCCATCGTTTGTGCAGGCTATAATTATATAACGTATAGTTAGGAATCGATTTAAGCAAAATAGAAACCTTAAGAATGAGTAATCAAATTCCGGCAATAATTTTCCTTTCATACTTCAAATTAACTTGTCGCTTTATCAACGGTTTCGGTGAATCAAAATCATAAGCTACCAAAAGTAAATAGGCACCTTTCTGCGATAATTCCAAGCACAAATTATCAATATAAACTTTATCACGAACTGTAATAAGTATAATATCGTTTGATCTCATCAAAGCATCATTCCACATCAAATATTAGATTAATTACAACATTCCATGTAAAATTATTGAAATGCCAACGTATTAATAGGCATTATTAAACTGATGATACAAGGCTTAACTTTGATCAAAATATCATTATCTTCGTTCAAACATTGTACGGGCTCGGAAAATTTTCAAGCGGCGATGGTACAAGAATAGGGTAGTTGAACAAAAAAAATCTAATAAATCCGTCAGATAGATTTCCAAAAAATATTGGACACGTATTTTTTCTTTTTTAACACACACACATAACATAACATCAATTAACATCACGCCTGTAATCTCCGATGGGTTAGGCAGAGGTGTACTTAAAAGTACCCACATACACCCACATTTCGCCAGTTTTGTTTAAGTCCCATGTAATAGGGGGCGAGCCTATTGCCATCAACCGGGCACAAATCCAGACTCCGTGGCTCCATGGTTCTTTTTCCACGTAAACAATAAATGAAGACGATACAGTGCTTCGAAAAGTCGCGCGACGTCACTGTTTGTTATATTTTTTTACCAGAAAGTGACGTCACCAGCCCCCACTAACGATGTTTGACACGTTTTATTTTCGTCATTTTTTGATAAAACAAAAAACACGTAAGTATCCAATATTTTTCGATAATCTAACAGACGGACTAAACAGAATCATATTTTATTTAGTCAGTCAACTGCCCTAGCTATAATATTGTTAAAGACAGCGGGATAGTAAAATACCAAAACATAACATAACATCACGCCTGTAATCATCGAAGGGTTACGCAGATGTCTACCTAATAATACATTCATCACCAGTTACATTTAAGTTCCATGTAATAGAAATAGAATAATAGGCATATTGATGGTTTTTCGGCCATCAGACAGTGTAACAACACTATCTTGAGATTATTTTCGCAGATAGTTAAGAGTCTCCAATACTGCGATATTGGATGAAACTTTACACTGAATAAATTTATGTATTATGTCTACTAACACTGGTCACTGTTACTTACACTGTGGGTGTGTCCCGAAAAAATGCTGTAATAATATTAAGGGACCGGGAGGGACCAAATTCAGATTCCGTAGATGCTACTTCGTCATAGCGGATCTTCTGATTCCCATAAGTCATCCTTTTAAACGCTATGTAGATGGTTCATCGGTATTTTAAGCTTCGGAGTTCAGTAAACAGTCGTAGAAAACATTATGACGCAATCATCAAAACAGACAAACCACTAACGCAAGATGAACAGCCAATACTTCTGTTTCAAAGAAACATCAACAAGCTGCTTGCAAGCCGATAATGTAACAATTACAATCAAAGTTAAATTACATTTCCCGCTATTCAGACCTCTACAAAACACACCCTTATCCGGCGTTTCTGCTTCGAAACTTTACATAAGGTAAACTTGGGCAATAAATTAATTGTGAGGAGATAGGTACAGACGATAGCTGCGCGTCTCTTATTAAAATTTTAAACCAATTACAGTATTGTACAGGACTGGGGTGCGAGTTTGTTTTTGGTGTTTATTTGTTATTTTGTAATATATTTGTGCAGACTGCTTGATTCAGTTTACATTTTAATAGTGATTCCGAGCATCATACCATATCTGGATTCGAAAGAAAACCTTCATAGTTTCCTTAAATAAAGAACAAAAGTCAAAAAAGCTATTCGTCATTTTACGTGATCGATGTAAAATCCATCGAATATTCGGGCTTGTCAATAAATAAATACGTTCTGTCCCGTTCAGGCCCATCCCTATTCTTATTTAGGTAGGCCTATTCTAATTCTTCAACAGACCCTTGAACGCCCCTATAAGTAAATACACTCTCAAGATTGCATTCACATCTTCTTTACGATGTATCAACGTCGACCCGCCTCCGTAGAATATATAAGGAATTTCCCTATTTCACGCTAAACTGGATTCTTTTCTTTTGAAAATGTTTACCTCATACGATAGCAAATATTGTAGTACGAGAAACGTTTTTGCGTTGATGCAAATATTTGTTATTGTTATTGTTTGCGTTCGGTAGGAGCGTGTGTCGATTTTTGACGGAATAGTTTCTTTTTTTTTTTGAGGCGATAGTTGTGACAGCTTCGGGTAAGTGTTTTGCATTTTGTGGGAGACACAAAATGGATTACGGTTGAAATGTACTTTGAGTTTTGTCGTTTGCGTGAGAGGGAAAACAACGAGGATTTCGGGAGGATCTTGATAAAGTGGTTTTCTATTATCGATAGTGATTATTGAATAGTGTCAGAGTTTTTTTTATGCCATTTGCCGTTGCCTTTTGCTGTAGCCCATTGGCAGTTGACTTGCCATAATTACATGCTAGTTTTCTCACGATCATTTTCGCCATCTAAACCAGTGTTAATTATATAAAATGCACATGACTCCGAATAATAAGAGGTGCGAATTTGAGACCATGACTTGAAAGTCCGACGGTCACATGGCCAGTTTTTTATCAGCAGTAATAGTATATGGTGTTCCGTATGGTGTCGGACGTAAAGAATAGCACCATCCCATATCTTCCCGTGGGTGTCGTAACAGGCGACTAAGGGACTTACCAGAGAATGAGCAGCAGCGTTCTCTGTGCCTTCGTAACAACTATACTGCGATCGCCAACCCACCTGCCAAGCGTGGTGATTATGGCAAATCCCCCTCTTCTGAAGGAGGCCTATGTCCAGCAGTAGACGTCTCTTATGGCTGAAATGATGAATAGTGTAAGGGACTATTACTGCTGATAAAAAACTGGCCATGTGAAAGTCGGACTCGTATGTGAAGGGTTCTGCACCAAAACGGCAAAAAAAGCCTACGTATTTGTTGTCATAGCGGCAGAAGAAATACATTATCTGTAAAAAAATCAAATGTCGAGCTATCACGGTTCATAAGATACAACCTGATGACAGACAGACGGACAGTCGTGGTTAGTAATAGGGTCCCGTTTTCACCCTTTGGGTACGGAACCCTGTAAACTAAAAGAATAGCACTGTGAAAATGAAAAACATGTTCAATGCAAGTGTATTTCGTAAGAAAGAAACTACAACTTCAACATTACTTTTACAACTCGAACATAAAGTTCTTAACCCCCACACACTTGCGTACATAATCCACTTTTTGCTTACATAACTTACAATAACATACAAAATGTTTGCAAGGAAACTGTGCAGCGCGTGTGCCGTATTTTAGGATGGTGTGGATGGAAACTATTTGAGATTTTGAGTATACTTGTAATGGAGATTTATTTTAAACTTTGATGATACATTTATCAGAGAGAGAGAGTTACGGTCGACTGCGGGCGCGCATTGCCGGGGCATCCTTTTATAGGGACTGATCCGCGAGATGCGCGAACCACCATTTTTTCTAGTCCCCGTGCCCACCGACCAATGGCAATGCGCGAAGCGACGGAGCGGCGTCTTCAGGTTTTGACGTGTCCGCGAACCTGTCGTCGCAAGAACGCGGCTCCGTCGCTGTCGGCCTATCACAGCATTGTTTACCTTCACGACTCGACGGAGCGGCGTAAACAGGTTTGGACTTGTCGCCCGGCACGCGGCTCTGTCGTTTTACATAACATATACACCTTAAATCTAACTTATATGCTAACAAATCTTATACTAAACATAGAGTACCTTAAACCTAACTTATATAATGCCAAAAAAGCTTATTCTAAACAGTGGCGGCGGCGCCGCTAGATTATAATATGTCGCTGTCGTGCACATTTCTCCCGCCGTCGCCACCAGGCGACTCCGTGGGGAGCACGACAATCCGCTTCGTTGGTCTTCGTAGCACATGTCCTTTGGTCATCACGTCTACAACTCGTACCTCTCCGTCTGCGCCTGGTAACACCTTCGTTACCCTTCCCTTGGGCCAAGTGTTGCGTGGGAGGTTAGGGTCGCAGATCACAACGACGTCTCCGACCTTAGGTGGGGTGCCGCTGCCGTAGGGCTCCCGCCGGTTTTGTAGGAGCGGTAGGTATTCACGTACCCATCTTCGCCAGAAGACGTCTGCGAGTGCCTGGGCGCGCCGCTATTGGTGCCGTGCTGTGACGTCTGCTTCGGTAAAATTACCCGGTGAGGGTACATGTGAGTTAGGGCCTATCAGTATGTGGTTAGGCGTTAGGGCTTCGGGCTCGTCTGGGGTCACGCTGACATGTGTGAGTGGCCTGGAGTTCACCGTATTTTCTACTTCTACGAGTAACGTAGCGAGGGTCTCGTCTGATGGGTGAACTTCCTTCAGTGTGACGTACAGTGCTTCCTTGACTGCCCTCACCATTCTCTCCCATGCTCCGCCCATGAACGGCGACGCGGGAGGTATGTATCTCCAGCTTATGGACCGCGCATTGGACTCACTATCTAAAGCACATAAGGCGCTTACTCCTAGTTCCCTATCAGCCGCTTTGAAACAAGTAGCGTTGTCACTCCATATTTCTTTTGGACAACCTCTCCTACCTATAAATCGCCTGAGAGCGGCGATAGCTGAGTCTGCACTCAGCGAATGTGCTATCTCTATATGTATAGCTCTACAAGTTAAGCATGTAAACAAGGCTCCGTATCTTTTTTCTTTGTGTCTACCTACAGTAACAGATATGGGGCCAAAATAATCTAAACCAGTGAAAGTAAAAGGTCGTACATGATGAGCTAAACGGGGGTACGGTAGGTTTCCCGTAGAGGGATTGGCTGGCTTTGCCTTCTTTATTTGACAATACAAGCAGCCCTTTACAACATTTTTCACGGACGGACGTAGTCTCGTTATCCAAACACGCTGTCTTAACTCGTTAACCGTTATCTCGGTCCCGCCATGATGTAAACTTTCATGCACATATGATATATACAGCTTCGTATATCTGTGCTTACCCTCAAGTATAATTGGGTTTATTATTTCTTCATTTACGTTCTGTACCGCTGTGATTCTCCCGCGCAAACGTAACACACCTGCGTTGTCTAGGTATGTACTTAATACCGATAACGGGCTATTGCCGGGCGCCGCTTTGTTATCATTTATGGCGGCGATTTCTTTTGTAAAGCTTTCGGCCTGTGCGCCCTTGACCCATTGTTCCTCGGCGCGTAGAGTATAAGCAGCAGGTATAGGTATGTAGTTTACTGTTTTATTACTTGTTATTTTTCGCGTAACTTTTCCACGTTGGATCTTGTGATGCATTTTTCTTAGTACACTTATATTCGACAGTGTGTTTATTTGGTCTACAAAGGTCAATGAACTGAAGTACTCTTGCGGTTGTCCTTATCAGCCGTGTCCATTTGGAAAAACGTGTAATATTTGGGAGATGATCGTTCACTTTTGTGTCGTTGATCACATGACATTTGACGCGTTCTTCATCTGTGTTTATGGGGGTAATGACCTTTCTATCCTGTGTCTTGAGTTTCTTATCTAGGCGCCGATCTAGATTTTCTAGCCGTTTTAGGGCACCTGGGTAGTTGTTTGGTATTTTGGGTACCTCTTGTTTCCACAATAGTCCGGTCTCAAAGCTGCCATCGGGTAATCGTCGACTCTCTTGTTCTAGGATGTCTAAGGCTCGCTGTTGCGGGTCATTTCTAGGTATCCTAGGTTCTATGCCTAGTGATTCTAGTTTGAAAAAGTTTCTCATGGTTTCTTCTACTGGTTCCACAATTTCTTTACTTTTAATGTGGCCGCAAAATGTAGCTTTAACTTCATTTACAGAGTACCGACATCCATGCAATACCCATCCAAGTTTTGTGTATGATGCTACCGGTTGATCACGCGCACCTGTTCGTGTTTCTGTGGCTACTAATAAATCCCAGTTATCTTGGCCTATTAAAATCATTGGTCGCGCGTTTTCATAAACAAGAGTTCTATGAATGTCGTTTAAATGCCTACAGTTATTTATGTCCTCGGTTTGTACAGTTTGCGCCATAATTTCAAGCCTGTTTACAGTGCGCGCCGCCTCTATCTTCTGTGGGTCGCTATGGTGCTTGCCTTGTATGTGGAAGCTCACGGTCCGGCTTTGCTCATGCTTGACCTCCGTGCCTATGCCTTGTATACACATAGGTCTGGCTGGCCCATCTGCACCTAGGACATCTGCTACTGACGCGTCTAACAAGGTAACTGTACTCCCATCGTCTAACAAGGCATATGTGTCAACACTGGTATGTGGTCCCCTCAATGTGACAGGTACTATTTTTAAATAGGCGCGGCGATTCTGAGGCGAAGTGGTTGTTACTGATTCCCGCGCTGACGTTACGGTTTCGTGTGTCGGCGCCGGCGACCCGGACGTTACGTTGTTTGTCGTCTCAACGTTACGTTCTTTATGCAACAGTTTGTGATGTTTCATGTTGCATTCTTTTATGTCACAAATAGGTGCTTTACACATGAACCTTCTATGCGTGTTGCGAAGGCATCTAAAACACATGTTGGAGTTTTTAGCGATTTCCCATCGAGCATCTATGTCTAGCTGTTTATATTTGTTGCAGTCGGGTAGTTTGTGGCCGTGTTGCTTGCACGCCGGGCATTGCTCGTTTGACGTCTCTTTATTTATGTTGAACGTGCGCTCTACTCTGCGCCGTTGCCGTACACCGTTGGAGTCGTCATTGCCGCGTTCTGGCTGTGCGTACGCGCCACACTTATCGGCTTCTTCATTCATAAACATAGATAAGCGCTTTAACTCGGGAATGTCCTGAACCTTTTTATTTGCCGCGTAATCATACCATTTATTTCGTAGTATTGGCGTTAATTTTTCCACGATACAACGCGACATTTCAGGGCTATGTAGATATTGTATTCTTTTAAGTGCTTCTACCGTACCCACCGTGTTTGCTATACGGCTAGCGAAAATACATATATCCCTAGGGTTATCGTTTAATTTAGGTAATGATTTTACTTGATCTAACTCGGCTATAATCAAGGCCTCAGGCCTACCGAAACGCCTTTCAAGTGCGTCTAGAATGACCTGCGGGTCAGATTGACTAAACAATAAACACCCTACAGCTTCCTTTGCGGTGCCTCTGAGGCTCATCCTAATCCTAGCTATATTTTCTATACATGAAAAATACGTGTGTGAGTCACAATACGCGGCCTTATAAGCTATCCACTCACCGGATTTTCCGTCGAAGCTTGGTAGCTTCTGGATGTACCTGGGGGGCTCTCGTGAGCTGCGCGCGGCTTGTGCTAGGGCCGCGGCGAGTGTCCCCACGTCTATCAATTTATCTCTCACATTGCCGTTTAACACTTCACTCGCGATATTGCCTTTGTTTGCTTTCGCACACACACTTTCGTCTTCGTCCCGCAGCGGTTGAGCACCTGTCGTGGCGCGTGTGTCCTTCGCTGCGTCCCTTCTGTTCCTCCCGCCGCTGACGTCGTGTGGCGGTGGTCGAACCTCATCTCCGGGTGGCGGCGCCGGTCGCGCCAGCCACGTTCCAATCCTTACGGAGGCGAGGTCGTCCTCCATGTCGTCGTCTTCACTCGAGTCAGCTTCGGCTCTGACGCGCTCCAGCTGTATTTCTTGCAGCTCGACTTTCATTGCTGCCAGCCGCTCTCTGGCTTCCAGCTCTGCGAGGCGCTTCTTTTTCGAAGCTGTAGAGCGGCGTGACCTGGTGTCACCGGGCTTGAGCGTACCTTGTGTACCTGTAGTCTGCGTGGCGTCGGTGTTGGGAGTCGCCGTAGATCCGCTGCCTGTGTCCGTCACAGCGACCGGGCTCATGCTCGATTCTGGTGCCGGGTTGCTGGCACCTGGGCTGGTCGCTGACGGCTCTTGCTGGGTCTCTTCTCTCCTGGACTCTCCACTACGGCTGCGTGTTAACACCATCCTGCTGTTTCTTTAATATGCGGCTTCGAAGGACCAGAATGTGCAGCGTGTGTGCTGTATTTTAGGATGGTGTGGATGGAAACTATTTGAGTATACTTGTAATGGAGATTTATTTTAAACTTTGATGATACATTTATCAGAGAGAGAGAGTTACGGTTGACTGCGGGCGCGCATTGCCGGGGCATCCTTTTATAGGGACTGATCCGCGAGATGCGCGAACCACCATTTTTTCTAGTCCCCGTGCCCACCGACCAATGGCAATGCGCGAAGCGACGGAGCGGCGTCTTCAGGTTTTGACGTGTCCGCGAACCTGTCGTCGCAAGAACGCGGCTCCGTCGCTGTCGGCCTATCACAGCATTGTTTACCTTCACGACTCGACGGAGCGGCGTAAACAGGTTTGGACTTGTCGCCCGGCACGCGGCTCTGTCGTTTTACATAACATATACACCTTAAATCTAACTTATATGCTAACAAATCTTATACTAAACATAGAGTACCTTAAACCTAACTTATATAATGCCAAAAAAGCTTATTCTAAACAGTGGCGGCGGCGCCGCTAGATTATAATATGTCGCTGTCGTGCACAGAAACAGAGTATCTCTGCGGGAGCCACGTTTTGTAAAACGTACAAACTTTTAATATTGTTCACACATTCCTATAGTGGCGGGGCGTGTCCCCACTTGCAGTTACAACATTTTTCACGGAGAACTTTGTTTACAAGATAAAGTTTTCTAGTAGGTACAGGATTGTTTCAAGCTGATAAAGAGTAGATAGAAAATAAGTTGATATTTATAGCGTCTTGTATGCAAACGAGAAGCTTTTAATTTAATATTCACTGATCAAATAAGTTTGCATGCCGGGGATAATCTGCGAAATTACTGATCTCATTTTAAAAATTCTTACACTGGCAGAAAGCTGCATTATTCGTAGGTGCTATAGGTTACATAATTATTATATTTATTTAATGCATATTCCCTGATGAAGCATAACATTTGCGAACAAAGCTGCAGATAAAATGCTATTTTCAATAAAACGTCTTACTGAAATTGAATTATAATACGCGGTAAACGATAAAAAAAGGATATGGAGCTCATTACGGTGACATGGCGCGTGGCGCGTCGCAATGTGCGGCGTGGCCCGCATTCGAACATAATATAGCGATGTATGAGAGTATTTTGAAAGAAGTGATTTTACGCGAGAGCAGTGGTGGCTCAGTGGTAGCTGCCCCGACTTACGAACAGTGAGTTGTGGGTTCGAACCCAGTCAGGCGCATTACTTTGTGTAATTTATTTCATCACTACTGCTCTCAAAACGGTGAAGGAAAACATCGTGAGGAAACCGGCATGTCTTAGAACCAAAAAAAATCGAAGACATGTGACATCTACCAATCCGCACTGGGCCCGCGTAGTGGATTATAACCCATCCCTCTCCTAGAGAGGAGGCCTGAGTCCCTGCAGTGGGAACATTGTAGGCTGATGACGATGATGATTTTACGCGTGTTTGTTTAATACATCCCACAGAAGATGACGACGCAGTGTTAATTGCGGGAGCCCATGCAGCATTGTGAATAGCCAGTTTCCTGCAGTACTCCGATCACGAAGAACGAGCGTGTGTAAACTGTGTAACGTTGCGATACCCGCGACGTAACACGCGGCATCGCACGCGCTTCGTCTAGCGAGGAACGCGGAGCGCCGCGTCTTCGTAAACAACATCGTAGATTGCGTTTGCTTTTGATCATTAGACAAGGCGGGCCGCTGTACGTATCGTATCTCCGTAAGGGGAAAAAAAGTGCAACCCGCCGTGAGCTACGCGACGTGAACCGCACCGCGTCTCCGTAAATGAGCTCGAAAAGTCATGTGATCCATCCAAGTCTCCAACATTACGATACTAAAAAACAAAATAAAAATAAATAAAAGAAGATAAAGAATATTGAACGGAACTCCGTTCAATATTCTTTATCTTCTTTTATTTATTTTTATTTTGTGTTTTTATTTATTTTTATTTTATTTTGTTTTTTTGTTTTTGTTTTTTCAGTTCAACGGATTAGCACCAGATCTAATTCTTGTAAACTTACAAGAATTAGATCTGGTGCTAATCCGTTGAACTTCTTTAACATGATTAGCTTTGAAAATTTTAGCAACATACTACGAGTACATATAAAACAATGTTATTCGTTTATTTAGACACACATGTATTCATGAACACTCAAAATCTGCCTTTGACACACATACACAGTACACACACACACATGCACACACCCACTCACATGCACACTCACATCCACTCGCATAAACACATACTTACTCGTACGTACATAAACACACACATTATGCAACTGATTGTATTTTGTTACATTTAGCTTATTTTTATTTTTTCTCTTTTTGTTATTTGCTTATTTGTATCAATATTATGTAAGGGAAGAGCGGAGCTTTCAACTACAGGCATTTTTTATGCCTAAATGAAAGCTTCTCGATAAGCATATTGAGCTAAAATGATACGTAATAAACACATTTTATTTATTTTTATTTTTTATTTACATATAATATATTGAATTATGAACAATATCGATGGGTCCTATGTATATGGGCCAAAATGCAAAATTACAACTTTACAGGAGAGGCTTCCAAAGTTTAAATTTACTATAACTTCAGATTGATAAAACTGAACTTTACGATTATTTGCTTGTTTGCTAAGACAACTATCCTCCTCATTTATACTATAGTATTTTATATATACATATATAGGTTTTTTTTTTACGTCACATTGACCCTTCTACGTTAGTTTTTGTTTAAATTATTTTTCTTTAAAAACACCCTAAAAGGGCCAATGTGTCATATTGGCCATTATACGCGTATTACGCTAATTAGCATAAAGTATATATTTTTTACATTTTTTACCCATAAAATCAAGTAACAATTGAATTAGTTGATAATTAATTAATAAGAATATAAGCTATTTAGATATTTAGTTATTTATGTCACATTGACACTTATACGTTTTACAATCTGCTAACCTACGAACTGAGATTTCATTTAGATCATTTGATTAATAAAAAAACACGCAGTAGTTTTATTTATTTATTGAAATAAAAATTGAATTAGCCTTAAAACTTCACTCATGGACACGTATTCAGTCTTTTTGGTATTTTCATGATAAAAAAACTAACAAAAAAAAAAGTAATAAGGAAACTGTAACTGGAGATCTTACTTTGATTAACAAAATAATGTACTTCACATTATTATTTTCTTAATAAAATTACAAAAAAATAACAAAATTTTAAACCTATCTGGTGAAAAACAAAATTAAAAAAATCTCCGTAGTATAATCAAGTAAGTAATAAAATTACCAAAATCAACAGTACTAGAAATTCTTAATAAGTCTTCATTAATTTTCTTCATTATTGCTTTCATATAATAATGTACTTCACATTATTATTTTCTTAATAAAATTACAAAAAAATAACAAAATTTTAAACCTATCTGGTGAAAACCAAATTAAAAAAATGTCCGTAGTATAATCAAGTAAGTAATAAAATTACCAAAATCAACAGTAGGTACTAGAAATTCTTAATAAATCTTCATTCATTTTCTTCATTATTGCTTTCATATAATAATGTACTTCACATTATTATTTTCTTAATAAAATTACAAAAAAATAACAAAATTAAAAACGTATCTGGTGTAAACAAAATAAAAAAAATCTCTGAAGTATAATCAAGTAATAAAATTACCAAAATCAACATTACTATAAATTGTTAATAAGTCTTCATTAATTTTCTTCATTATCGCTTTCATTAATTGACACAATGTCATTTGTTGCTACAAAATTTTCATAATAACTGTGGTATGCAGGTGGGATAATATTTTTTCGACATAAATCAAGCAAGTCTTTCTTTTTGGAAGGTTGTATTGGTAACAGCTGATTGTAACATAGCTGCAGAGGAATATCTGTAGGTCTATCGGCAATTTGCCTTCTTGTTCGTACTGGCTGATCTAAGATTTTAATATGATTTTCAATAGCATCTTCACTTAAATCAATAATAATAATAAAAAATAAATAATATAAGTGTCAAATCAGCTGATTGGTCCAAACTACGAAACAAACGCGCGGGAACTCCCCACGTATAAGTCTCTAACTACTCTTAGGACCTTGTACGTTTAAATTCATGTTACTTATGCCGTTATACTGTAATAAAAAATCGTGTTTCTATGCAGATTTTTTTTTTTTTAATAGCTCACCTAATTCATTACATCTATAAGATGCGTTTACCATAAAAAAGTCAAAATGCCCAAATTGTTAGTTTGGCCCATATACATAGGACCCATCGATATATTGAGAATAACAATAAAAAAAAAAATTATGTTCTTTAAAATTGCGACTACTCTTTCGAGTTTTACCAGCAATAATCAAGATAAAACGCTCAGGGGCTCGGTTTAAAACCTTCAGATCTCTCACTGGGACCCCACCCACAACTTGCAATAACAGTTTACCAAAATTCCCACGTAGGATTTCATAAAGGAAGCAAAATGCCTTAGACACGGCTGCTCCTCGAATGCGCCTCGCGATCTTCTGCCATATCAAATGTTTGAAAAACTTTGCATAACTGAAAATAACTTGGATGCATTTTTGTTCAAAATTTTGGTGGAAGCCGTTCAGTTTTTGAACGAAAATGAAAATGGTTATTTGCACACACGTGGTGCATATTAGGTGAATATATCATTTATTCAAGAGTTAAGATCTTAGGTAATGGGGCTTCACGGAATCATAATGAGATATTGGTTGGTCGTAGTGCTTGGCAACACATACTTTTATTCGTTGCGAATTTACTTTAATAATAATAATAAGTATTTATTTCACAAAAAACATAGCACGTTGCACTGTATACATGGTTTAAAAGTAATATTACATTATGGTGCAGTAGTAGACTCTATCTTTTAAACTAGGGCTAGCCTGTATCTCAAAAGATAGGGTTCAGCCAATAGGAATTTAATTAAATTACAATCAAAAGCAAGTGAAAACAGTGTGAAGGATATTGTGCTAAACAGTTGTACGGAAATAAAATTAAATAAGAACAAAAAAGAAAATTAATCCTAAATAACACAAAGATTGTGAATGACAGCAGTCATGTGTTGTATACGTATATGTGTAAGGGGTATGTGTAGTGTGTGTGTGGGGGTGTGTGGTGTGTGTGTGGGGTGTGTGTGTGAGGTGTGTAGGGTGTGTGTATGGGGTGTGAGTGTGGGAGGGGGGTGAGATTCAGAGGTAAATAGGTGCATACCTGTAGATGTTACCGTGGATGTTGGATATAAAGTGTGTGATGTGAACTTTGAGTATGTATAATATAATATTAAGAGATGTAAGTTAGCAGTTGTTCTGTTGCCGCGTAGTCCTGTTGTAGTAGCCATTGAGTTGTCTTTTTCTTTAAGGTATATCTGTTTAAATCCAGTATGTTTAGTTCCTTATGCAGATTTTTATATACAAATTTACTTAATACGTAAAATTGATGTTGGGCAAAAGATGTTTTATGTTTAACGCCTGACGGAATGTTTGTTCGTTTTTGAGGGTTTGATTTGGGCATGGATCTATGAGTCCTGAGGACTGACTGCAAAACGAACAGTTGTCTGACAGTTAATACCTCACAATCCTCGTAGAGTTGTTTTGTTGGATACCTGTAAGGTTTTTTGCACATTACCTTTAGTACAGCTCTTTGAGCTCTCTCGGCTTTCAGTATGCTTGTTTTTGATGCACCACCCCAGGCATTAATGCAATATCCGACAATGGACTGACATAGCGCAAAGTACACCATCCTCAGTGTGCCTATATCAGCGGATTCTCTTAGAGATTTGAAGACGTAAATGAGACGCAATATTCTTGACGTCATCATATCGAGCTGTTTGTCCCATCTCAGGCATTCATCAATTTGCAAACCTAGATATTTGACGCTATCGCATCTGTCGAGTGTCGGGCATGTACATATGGATGTTGAATTCCGACATGAGTGAGCATTTATTGAAAAATGTTTAGGGGGCATAGTATTTCTTCGGATTGCAAAGGGAATGTAACATGATTTGGCCAAGTTGAGAGTTAGTAGGCTATGATGAAACCAGCTCATAATATGTCTTAGGGCGTTTTCTGCCATTGCCTTAACCATATCCCACGTAGGTCCATAGATGACGATTGCTGTGTCATCGGCATACGTGTCGATCTTGCAGTTAGGGAGCATCATTCTACAGAGGTCATTTATGTAAATTAGGAACATAGTGGGCCCTAAAAAGCTTCCCTGGGGTACGCCGTACGTCACAGTTTCCTCATCACTGAGGTCCTACCTAACCTATCTTGACAACCTGAGAGCGATTTTTAAGGTAATCTTTAAACATTTCTAGTGCTATACCACGCACACCCACACGCTCCATCCTCGCCAAGAGTATGGGAACAGAAACTGTATCGAAGGCCTTCGATAGGTCTAGAAATATGCCTAAGCATTTAGACCCACCATCGAGTTCTTTTGCCACAAATTGTGTAAGGTCCAAAACAGCATCCTCGGTCGATACCCCCGCTTTAAAACCATACTGGTTGTCCGTAATGATGCGATGTTTGATCAAGAAGCCTTTGAGTTGCTTATTGAGGATCTTCTCAATTATTTTTGAAATCGATGGAAGGATTGAGATTGGCCGGTAGTTATTGACACAGCTTCTGTTCCCAGACTTGTGTATTGGAAGGATGATGGCCTTTTTTAGCGCGTTAGGAAAAGTACCTGTCTGAATGCAGCGGTTGCAGATGTAGGTCAAAGGAGGCACGAGTTTCTGGCGACATATTTTTAACAAGGTTGATGATATTCCGTCCGAACCCACTGCACAACTATTACGTAATTGGGAAATGATTGCATCTACTTCATCTTCATTGACTTCTAGTATGACCAGAGAGTCAATCGGGGTCAAAATTTCGTCTGGATCGCTATTCGAAGGTGTCGAGGCCTGATTATTTGTTCCAATTATATCATCCGCTAAATTTTTACCAATGTTACTAAAAAATGAACATACCTGGTTTACCGAAGATTGAGGATCAACGTTTATCTTTAACAACTTGTCAGGACTGGTACGTTCCCTACGCGTATTGGTTATTTCTTGTATGGTTTTCCATAGTTCTTTAGGATTGCCTTGAGCTTTCTGGAGTTCACATTTTTCGTAGGTTAATTTGAGCTTTCGAAGCAAGTCATTGCAGAAATTTCTATAACGAGTGTACGTTATCTTTAGGGTTAAGTTGTTAGGTGACTTTTTTAATTTTATGTGCAAATCCATGGTTTCAAGATTCGTTGCCTCCTAGGAATTACAATCTCAGATGTATTCTTTGTTATTACAGTATTTATTAGTGATATAAAAGTGTTTAGCAATTCATTAGTGTCTTGAATATTATAAATATCCGTGAAATTAATATCTTCTAGTTCAGATTTTATCGCATCTAGGTTGGCTCGAGATTTAGATTTTTTTTGGTTCTGGGTACTTTTGGCATTGTTTAGCATCAATATAATCGGTTTATGGTCTGTAATGTAAGATTCGAGAATTAATGTGGTAGATGGTAATTTAGACTTCAATAAAATGTGATCTAAACAGTTTTCCAGTCTGGTGGGGAGTAAATGAGTAGGTATTAAGCCATGGGAGGCATTCAGGATCAAATATTCCAAGCTATGAGGGTTACTATTTCCTGGTTTTATATCAATATTTAAATCACCGATAAGGGCTATGTTTGGATATGAAGAGAGACTCTCTAACATTATTTAGGCTAGATAGGAAGTTTTCTAAATGTGCAGCAGTATTATAGGATGGAGAGCGGTAAGTAGCAACAAATGCGAACCTGGAATCTATTTGACAGACCAGACTATTAGAGTTAGTTAAGCACGGTTCCCAAATTTTGTGGCGAATGTACAACAACCCCATCAAACCATCTACATCGCCAAGATACAAAGGTCGTGGACTGACAGAACTGCCTCCGTGGTCGAGTGGTTTAGGCGTATGCCTTGAGACCCGGTGGTCGTGGGTTCGATTTTCACGGGAAGCGTACTTTGTAAAGTTGTTTCCAGTTTGGCTAGGATATTGCAGGCTTGGATCACCTGATTGTTTGATAAAAAGATGATTCGGAAGGCTCGTTTAAGCCGGTAGTTCCGGCTGCCAAATGGCGGCCGATGTCCGAGGCCGTATTTATTATTTTATTTTTTTGGGGGGTAGAAAATCATCAAATAACCACTCCCGCTCTTGGACAGAGCGAAAGAAAGTGTCAGACTTCGACTGACTAAAAACCGCCCATGTTCCTTTTTAGCCCTTCATGTCGAGGCCGCGGTATCTCTTGCGAACAACCCGCAGCTCCGACGGGGTGTCCGAGGCCCTTGAGGTGGTTTAGAAACTCTGACACTAGATCTTTTTCATTAGAGTAGGCAGACACTACAATAAATAGAAAATAATCGTTTTCCTCGTCCACGTTCATACATCTGGTCATAAACCCCCACTGCCTTGCAAGCATGGACATCACTTTTCTGAAAAAGCTCGCAAATAAGTTCAATGTGTGTCCTTGTAGAGTAGGATCTCGTGTCTTAAATATAAATGCCACTCGGGTCAATTTTTAGGTTAAGCCGCGCTTGCCTAGGTTGGTCTGTGGATGGGTGACCACCCATTACATACCGAGTTTCCTCCATACCTCGGAAAGCACGTTAAGCTGTTGGTTCAGGTTGCCATGTGTATATCTTTGGCAGTCGTCGAGCTGAAAATCTGACAACCATTCTTACTAAAGGGTATCCATTACTTAGATTCAACTGCGTTGTAGAGGTCAGATAGGCAGTCGCTCCATGTAAAATACTGGTATTCAGCTGCATCTGGTTAGACTGGAAGCCGACCCCAACATAGTTCGGAAAAGGCTAGGCAGATGATGTGTGTCCTTCTAGGCTAGGGTCCCGTGCAACAAACAGTTAAAAAAAAGTGAAATCAATTCAATATCTCGAAGCTTCCACAGTATAACAGTACAGTAATCTCATCATGCGAGTTGCTCCACCTCCGTCAGCTTGAAAACTAATATCACGTCTTACTTTACATGTAAATTGATTACGGCACAGTTTTCATAAGTTGGTACCTCCTACTTAGCTCATACAAAGTTGAGCGATGCGTGAGACTTACAACTTAGCGCTATACTGAATAAATATAACGCTTTAATTAGTCGTTACGATGGCGAAATTCGGTGAGCTTGTTGGGTGCTCGAAAAATTAACAAGAACGTAAGTAAAGTAAGGTGCGCTTTGAATACCTGGGGGCCTAGACAAAAAGGCATTCTGTCAGTCATAACTATGATGGAAAAGTGTGAAAAGTGTGGTTCTGAGAAAAGCTAATGAAAAGCAAATTCTAAGCTAGATTCTAGAGGATTGATAAAAATTTGCTTTTCAAAGAATTACGACGTTCTAAAGTCTAGAACGACTCTGTAGAATGTTTCTGTACAATTCGGGCATGTTCAGGTAAAGCCGCGTTTGTCCAGGTTAGTTTGTGGTTGGTGGTGTGGGTTTGTCATACATACATAAACTCACGCCCTTTTCCTATGAGGGTAGGCAGAAACCACAAAATGCCACTTGCTACGATACTTACATACTCCTTTTGCCTCGTTCACATTCATACATACACCCACGCCGATTACGAGTACTGTACTGGTCTTTCTGAAGAACGGCACCAATAAGATCTATATCTGTTTCTAGGGCGTCATCTCCCGGCGTTACCACTCACATCTGCCTTGTAAATACCTTTTGTTCTTCGACTTTCTTCTTCTTTCTTTCTTTCTTCTTCTTCTTTCTTATTCTTCTTTCGACTTCTTCATTCATCCTCTCCACATGACCGCCAAAACATCTCTCGGTATTCCTAAAAGCACTTCAAGCCTTTGAACTCGGCCGTCATTTGTAGATCTTCGACAGTCGATACAAGTAGTCAGTGACCTGAAAGTCTGACAACCAGTCTTATCAAGGAGTATCTTAATACCTAGCATTAACTGGGTTGTGGAGGTCAGATAGGCAGTCACTCTATGTAAAATACTAGTATTCTGCTTCATTTGGTTAGATCGGAAGCCGACCCCAACGCAGTTGGGAAAAGGTTAAACAGCTGATGATGCTAAAGCTTCAATTATTTGGAACCATCATGCTCCACAAAATCTCCTCCCATATCTTTTTCCTTAAATAGTTAGTACATGAGTTAGAAACTAGTTAGCAACAATGCAACAGCCCGCTACCTCAGGCAAGTTGCGGTGTCTTCGGTAACATTGGTCTTAGCAACTTTTATAGTGTATGCGGCTTAAATGTTTGGAGGTAAATGTTTAAGATAAATTTTGGAGATGAATTTTGGCGACGGTTCGTGCATTTGTGATTTTCGTCTCATACTTACCGCTGTTTTTGATAATGTCGTGTGCAGAAGGGTAAAGGGACACAGTTTTCCATAGGTATTATAATTGGGACAAGCCCTCCACACTATTCCCAAACCACTGTAACTCCTGAAAGCCAGAATCAACATTGGCGACCACCAGAAAAGCGCCGAGATAATGAAGCTCGATGAAGTCCCAGAGAAACAATTTAACTTTTTTGGATCCCGCAACGAAATGATTCATAAAAGAATAGCGGAGGAGTAGGAAAAAACACTAAAGCTTGCCTAGCTAAGTGCTGAGTTGCAATACCAATAATAGAATTAAGAGAATTAAATTCTTAAGAGACCAATCCAGTAAAGTATGGTACTTTACTGGATTGGTCTCTTAAGAACGGCCTACTATACCAGCACACTGCTAGCAATTAAAAATGTTGCGTGCTACTGAACATTTTTATTGGCTTAGTACTATTATTTAAATGCGAATGTACTCCCGCTCACTGAGGAACGCTCTAAGGAAAGACTTAAGCTGTGACGAGATAGCTTTTCCTTACCCAACCCATTTGTGCCACTTGCCGAAAATCTTCCACCTGAACACGAGTTGCCATGGCTGACCTGGAAGTCTCTAAATAGACTCCGGACACAGGTAGGCCGAAGCAAGGAAAACCTGTTCAGGTGGAAATTCTCTCTCTGAAAAGACTCTGCCCTGGAGTGTAAATTTGGTCTTGCCCCACAAACTATGGGGCACTTGATATTGTGTCCAGCATGTCCTATTACTTGCACATCACAGAAGCTGATGGAGGATACTGAAAGTGCCAAACTCGTTGCCAAATTTTGGGACCACTCAATCTAAATTGTCATCGACTAAGAAGAATGAAAACAGAAAAAAAAAAAATAAATAAGAAAAAAAAAAACACAAACTAAACTAACTCTTCTTTTGATAAATAAGAATGCGAAACTTTGTAAGGATGGATGTTTCTTACCCTTTCACGCGAAGACTACATGACATGTAATTTTGCATAATTTTGTTTTTTATTGCAGAAATACAATGTTGTGAGACAATTACCGTTTGGTAAAATAATTGTACCTTAATTTATGATCGTACTACCCACGCCAACGAAGCGCGGGTATGAACTTGTAGAAAATAATATAAAAATAATACACTCGAATTGGATTTAAAGTAAACAATTTGCTGTTGTGTGTGTACTACATACATAGTTACACCTCTGCTTAACCTTTCGGGGTTATAGAGACGTAATGTTATGTAATGTAAATTGATATAACAGTCGTGTTTCAATAAAACAATGATTACGTGTAATTCTTTTGATGCTTTTAATTGGTTACCGACATTATTGAACCACGCTTTTACGTAGAATTGGTGTTAATTGAAATTGGATGATCAAAGTCACGTGAGAGCCTAAAAATTTAGGTTAATCCGACTGCGATAATCCTCTATTACTACTGCCAAGTTAATTTAAACATTTATTGTTACATGTTGAAACATTTGCAGAAATAAATCAAAGTAATGATAGCGTCAACAAACATGTCCTGAGACTCATTTGAAAATCGTACCAAGGGTTCAGAAATCAGTACTGTACTCCTTGTAATTCGGCTATAAGTAAGGGTTCTGCTAGGTATATTATCTCTTCCATCATAATCAGTTTAGATCCGGGATAGGATATAGTGCGCTCCCGTAGGATAATTTTTGACAACCACGCGGACAAAGTCGCGAGCAAAACCTAGCTCATAATTTTTGACTTTCGAAGTAAAAAAGTTACAGATTAATTCTTATAAGTGTGATTACTAACTGCCATACTCAGAGATATTTAATGATTACCTACTTAAGCCACTATAATAATATAAAGATTTTGACACTTTATTGAAAGTTGTGTATGTCAAACCTTTACTAAATGACAGCTTAAGTAATCATTAAATATCTCTAAGTATGGCAGTAAGTGACATTTCTGAGTATGAAAGGAAGACCCTTTAAGAAACCGTTAGACATGAGAACGAAAGGGGTGGCTGTATGGTGTGGTGCTCAAATGCACGAGATAAGAAGTGAAAGGGTGGTTTATGTGAGAATTATGCGCGAACTAACATAGCCTTCGGGTTCTGTTGTTATTTTTGGGGCAGATATATTTTCACTGGCTTGTTTTTCTTTTTCAGGAGTCTTGCACATTTAGATGCCAGCCCCATTTGAATCATCATTATAATCATCATGTCGCCTTTTCCCTGCGGTTTGGTTTCCAGTCTGAACGGGTGTAACCGAATACTGGTATTTTAATTCTAGTTTTTTTTGTCTATTTGGCGTTCACAGTTCCTGGATAACAATCGTGATATCTCTGCAAGTGACCATGCAAGTCTGATAATCAATCTCTTGGCTAGATTAATTCAGACAGATCAGACTTGCAGGTTTCAGACCCGTAACGATTTTCAAAAATATACGACTAACTGCAGGGACCAAGGGTCTTGATATGAAATGTATTTCATGGTCACCCATCCATGAACCGACCTTATTCATCGTAACTCCCCCATAGCCAGCTTTTTTTTTTTGCAATTTTTGCAACGTGAATGTAGCCAAATTAAGTATCGCAATGACATCAATATCTCGATGTTTACGATTTCCTCTTAATCAAACAAACGGTCAGACAAACAGACGTTATATTATATTTTATTAGTAGAGGAAATACATTTGACACTATCTCTGCTGTGATGGATTGTGTGCGGAACTCTCTTGTGCACGAATCATCCGTTTATTTCTGAACATAACAGCACTATGGTGCAGTATAGTGCCGTCGACATTTTTCACAACATTAGGTAGGTACTTCACAACACTTTATTTTTGGAAGAAATACTAAAATTATGACGTAAAATTTTGTCAGTTGCGGTTTAGCTGTATCGAGCACGGTCAAATATGCAGTCTGGGTAATTATTGTTAGATATTCCAAAACTCAATAACTCGGCCCAATCTGGCTATTCATGCAATCACGTAACGTCCACTGGTCTTACATGTTCTGTATAAATAAAGTTTAGACCTGGAGTAGACTCCTTCATTGATCTAGTGGTCGCAGGCACTAATGCTGAGCCTGAAGTACTGGGTTCGATTTACGGGTCAGGTAAAGTGTTGTTGGGTTTTTCCATCAAGAATTTCTCAGTAACAGCCACGGAGGCTGAATATGTGCCCAATAGGGTAGTTAACTAAAATAATCTAATTAGTCCGTCAGATAGATTTGCAAAAAATATTGGACACGTGTTTTTTTCTTTTTTCACGTAAACAAACAATGAAGACGATACAGTGCTTTGGAAACTCCTGTGACGTCATATTCTAAGACATTAGTATGACATTTTTTACCGGTGAGTGACGTCACAACCCCCCACTCAAATCTTTGACGCAATTTAGTATAGCTATCCCTCTGCTTAGCGCTTGTAGGAAGAAAAATCAGAAATCATTAGATACGCTAAACTACTTTACATTTTGAATTTTAATGTTATGGATGGACTTAATAAACTTCAGTACTTCAGAATAATACAAATTTCAACGGAAATCGATAGCAAAGATATCGTAAAAATAATTGGGCCACGTAATCGTGTTACTGGCAAAGCCCCCAAAAAAAGGAAAGTATTTCAAAAATCAACGAAAGAGTATTAGTACCATTGGACATTGATAATTATTATTATCTTCATTTTGTGTTTATGTACTGAGATTGTGCTTTATATATTTGAGAATTCTTTGTACGACAGTATATCGATGTAATACGTGTATTGAATGTATACATGTATTGTGTGTATTGGATGTTTACTGACTAAAAAAAATATGATTCTAATTAGTCCGTCTGTTAGATTGTCGAAAAATATTGGATAAGTATTTTTTGTTTTATTAAATCAATAAAAATTGACGAAGATAAAACGCGTCAAAGATTTGAGTGGGGGGTTCTGACGTCACTCACCGATAAAGAATGTCATACTAATGTCTTAGAATATGACGTCACACGAGTTTTCAAAGCACTGTATCGTCTTCATTGTTTGTTTACGTGAAAAAAGAAAAAATACGTGTCCAATATTTTTTGGAAATCTATCTGACGGACTAATTAGATTTTTTTAGTTAACTAGTCTATTACCCTTAGAAGCCACTCCTTGCCAGGGTTGCGGAATTTGTTCGAAAGAGTCACCGCGGCCCTGAATCGTAAAGGGCATTAAACAGAACACGGATAGATTTGAATCAGTAAGAGTTTGAAACTCCCTTCTGCCTGACCAGAGCGGGAGAAGTCATTTAATGATTTCCCATCATAAAAAAGTCAAAATCATAGTTCAGAGTTAAAAACTAGATGCCTTTAAATCTTTCTAAATACCAAGTCTATTCACAATCACTGCAATTTCATTCTCATTGTTATGCCAACGAAATTATGACATAAATATTCCGGACTAAGCATCTATAAAAAATGGCGAGATTATTTTAATTCATATGAGACGGCTTAATTGCTATTCTCATCCTTCTGAACAAAAGACTGGCAACCGAAAGCACAAAATTGTAAGACAAAACCCTAGTGGTACACTGTGGACCAATTTCACTGGTACACGCAAAATGAGAATTATTTTCTTGCCTTTGGTTTCTTGTTCATGTTCAAGGCTTATTAAAAGGGGAAGCGGATTTTGTTAGGGTATAAATTTTTGGTGAGGGTCTAATTATTTTTTAATGAGATGATGTTTCATTGCCATGGATTTTCTTATGGTGATCCGGCCAATGTGGTGGAGACACCATTTTACTTTCCTTACTTATTCGTACGTTGATTATGTAGGTCGTCTGTGTTATTTTTGACTACGGAATATCATCAATTATTTTGTTACTTTTTTCCCTATATGTTAACACCAAGAGGCATTTCAGTAGGTATTTCTTCAACATTCATCAGCTCCTAGTCCTATTTTTAATACGTTCCCTGACCGCATAAGTAAAATAATTAAATATTTTCAGGGGGCTATATATTGGTCAGTGGACAGGTGAAAGACTAACTGCGGTACTCAGAGATATTTAATGATTACTTAAGCCGTTCCTTAGTAAAGATTTGACGTACTTTTGTATGACAAAGCTGTCGAAACCTTTACTAAATGATGGCCTAAGTAATCATTAAAGCTCTGCGTGCGAGTAAGACATATTATCTAAGCCAGCTGTCTTAATCAGGCTGTATGCAAAGAGTGTTCAAAAATTCCTATAATATTTCGTGCATACAATGACTTTGCAAGGTATAATTATAATGATTAATGATAGCTAAAATTGTTTGTACTAGGCATTAAATAAAAAATTAAATAAAGTACATTGGAGCACTATCTTTTTGTATAAAAACTAAAATACTTCGCGTTCCGTTATTTCGCCCACTAACTGTAAAAAACAAAACTAAAAAAGCTCAGTGCTGTATCTCGAACAAGCATTATTGCTTCCTGCTGTAGTACCCGTTATCGCTCGCTTACTTGGCGTTCTAGTAACAGTAGACGTTGCAGATACACTGCGAGAACAAAGTCACTAAGACTTTGTTTGTTTACAAAATATCCTTGTCGTAGCGTTTTATTTTGAGAGGTTTTTTTTTGTTCGGGTCGGCAGTTTTACAATGTTATTCTAAAACAATTTACAAGACAAATGTAAGTGGAAATGTCGGAAGGGAAGGCTAAAAGGATATACACTGACCGTATTGGTGACGTTCTTCAGAAAGGTCAAGTGCGAGTACTCGCAATCGGCGTCCGTGTGTAACCCGATGTATGAATGTGAACGAAGTATACTACAGAGTATTTTAATGATCGTAGCACATGCGAAAACAAGGCGTTAGTTTTACATTACGTCAAGAAGAATGTTAAATTGTAACAATATTAAAACATTGATTTATTTAATGCACAATGTACACAGCATGGTAACACGCTAGGCTTAAAACTAGTGAGTACATGACCCTGTTAGGGTGCAGCAAGAAGAAAAAATAAAAACCGAAACCAAACCGAACCGAATTTCCAAAATAAAATTGTACATGGAGCTAACTAAACTAGGTTAGACTCGTTATGGATGTCAGTGACCAGAAATTCTGACAACTATTCTTACCAAATACTTTATAAAAGCCAGTCTTAGGCATATTATGATGGTGCTAATTAAACTGTCTCTTCACAATAAAATACGATTTAAAACCTTACATTGGTTAATCAATTCATCGTAGTTTCTGCTCAAAATATTTTAGACATCGCAATTAGTAGCACAATGTTGAAATAAGGTCAAGGTAACAAGCGTGATAGTGTCCCTGTTTAAATCGCAGACGCGTCACGTATCGCGTCGTGTCGCTAACTTGTACTAACGACGTGAACGAGCCTCTCAATGTAGACGCCATGTTTTTTCTGCTGTATCCAGGACATTTCCACTAGTGTGTTTGTTTCTTGTGGAGGCTTAGTTTTTTGTTTTTAACCGACCAAAAAACAAAGGGGAAGGTTCTCAGTTCAGCCCGTATAGTTTTTGTGTTTTATTTTTGATAGCAAGATGATGTACAGTTACGAGCAATCATTATGTTTCCACTTGGTAAAGCTCAAGGGCGAATTTGTCTAGATATGACCTGCTTTATGATAATATGGAAAGAAAGAAAGAAAGAAAGAAATTGGATGGATTACAAAATAGTAGTTTCGAGACGTTACATGAAAATTAATTCAATACAGACATTGAAAATTGTTTCTAAACGATGATTCATATTCTTGCTACTGACTGTACAGTACCCACCTTTCTAAACGTTAATGTTAAAATTTGACAAGGATGACTCTCAAGGTGTACAAATTGGTATGTCCAAGTGAAATATGTGGTGGTGACTCGCTTTAAGGGTTTTTTTTACGAAATACGTTCTTCCAGCATTCTTGAATTTGGTGGTGATAATGATGGTGTAAGATGAATTAATAACTTAATCAAAGTTCGTGATAGACACAAAGTGATAGAAAAGTGTTCTCATGACGGCGGTTTCGGTGGTACATAAACTCACAGTTTGTCAATGGAGGTAGATAAGAACTATACAAAGCCACCTTCTACGATCCTTACATACTTCCGTCCATTTATGATGTAGCAAAAAACCAACAAACAACATAACGAATCACATTTTTATTGAAGCCCATTTCCTTTGCCATAAGGTTCATTTTCCAAAAAATCTTTGCCATAAAATATTTACCCAGTTGTCCCTCTATTTGAAAAGCCACAGTCACCACACCACTCGACCCGGTCTCTCACTGCACTTTTTTCCCAGCTAATGATTCCTATGAGAATCCACTTTGTAGCATTTTTCTACTATCAACTTCTGGAAAAACCGGTTTTATCTATGTTTGTGTTATAAAGCGTTTTCTTTTAATGTTTGTAGAAAGTACGGAAGGTCATTATCACGTACGATTATTATTTTTGTAATCAATTTGAAGTTTTGCTGTAAAGATAGAATCTTTCCTAGATGTTTTTGATGTTTTAGCTATGAGTAGAAATACTCAGCTGACCAGGAAATCAAACCCAGAACCAAATTTCTGGGTTTGATTTCCTGGTCAGCCAAAGTGTTATTGGGTTTTTTCATGAGGAATATCTAAGTGGCAGTCATGGAGTCTGGATTTGATGGTAGTTGGCTCGCCCCTTACTTTATGGAACTTGAAAATAACGGGGAAATGTGATTGTACTATTAGATACTCTTCTGCCTAACCCTTCTAAAACAGGCGTGATGATGTTACATAATAATTGTGATAGGTATGAGCAGTTGATAAAAGAAAAAAAAACATACCGATCGAATTTAGAATCTCCTCCTTTTTGGGAAGTCGGTTGAAAAAAAATGATTTCATACAATTATTTACGTTTTCTGTGGTAGCCCTTATGAATTTCCTACGTCGTGGGGCGGGCAGGGGAGTCTGTCCGACTATAACCACAGTGTTATCCTTGGTCAGTTCTGGCTGGAGTACAGAAACACATTAGCAATGTCCACAACCAACCCAGCAGCGCTAAGTCTTGCTTAACCCATCCTTACGACCTGCCTGATTACACACACACTGCGATATCTAAATATATGGTCATAATATTATGAAACCGTAAAGTTCTTAAAAAATCAAATTCTGAAATCAGAATCGCGCAGTTACTCTTAATAAAGAATGTCAGAAAATCGTTACTGATAATTAGCTGAAATTGAGCGTGAAACAGGTCACATTTATAGCCATTCACCGTATTAAACCCCTAATTGCATCCTCCACCCCCCATAAAAAGGTTACGATCAAATCTCGCGAGCACAATAAAATCTTCTCATTTTGAATCAATATTTCATTCGAGTGTAAAACGTAAAACCTACTGAGATTGAGTTTCTTGTATTATGCAGATCACGCCTTTAGGGGGCTTGAGGCTAAATATTACTAGCCGTAAGGTTCGATGAAAGGTAAAGCAACGCTAACCGAGGTCATTCCGTGGATGGGTGACCATTGACCATGACTTATCGAGACACAATCATTAAGTCATGGGTCTTGTGGGTTTTCGAGATAGAAAGAAAAGTGTTTATGACATTTACTGCCGCACTCAGAGAGCTTTAATGATTACTTAAGCCATCACTTAGTAAAGGTTTTGACAGTTTTGTCATACAAAAGTATGTCAAATCTTTACTAAGTGACAGGTTAAGTAATCATTTAATATCTCTGAGTACCGCAATAAAACAAAAAGCAACAACTTCATCATCATTTCATCCGAAAAACGTTGCACCCATGCACACTGCAGGACCCACGGTCCAGTACATTCTCGTATACTTCACAAGGTCATTACTCCACCTAGTGGGAGGCCAGCCAATGCAATGTTTTCCAGTTCGTGGTCGGCACTCCAGAACTTTTCGGCCCCATCAACCTTCCGTCCAGCGAACAATGTGCCCAACTCAAGTGGCAGTCCACTTGAGCTTCACTTGACATTCAACAACTTAAAACAGACTAATAAGTAAACAAAAACTTGTATTTCAAAAGGGCCTCAGTTTAGCATGATGCCATATGGCAACACAACATATCACCTGATGCTGATTTTAGGCTGCAGATCGTCTGCAGGTTATTCGAAAGAGATACTGCGGCTTCGGCACAAGGTCTAAGAAGGAACATGGCTGGTTTTTAGTCAGTAGAAGTCTGACACTCCCCTCCGCTCTGCCTAAGAGCGGGAGGGGTTATTTGATTATTTCCCACCCTCAAAAAAAAAAATGCTGCAAATCGTCGACATGTGATACAAAAAAAAAAAACTTTTTATTTCAGACATTTTGGTTCACAATATTTGTTAGTAGTGACTTAAAAAACTATGTTACATTTAAAAAAATAGGATAGTACATTCAAAAATTAAAACTTTACATTAAAAATTGCATTACAAAAATTAAAAAATATTTTTAAACTTTACTTTAAAATAATTAATAGGTCATAGGTCATTTAAAAATTAAAACTATTCAATTTTTTTTTTTTTTTTAGTAGCCCAAAAGTCGTAGTAGTCGTGTCGTATTATCTAGTAACTACGTTGTGTAGTTTGTGAGGATGTATATAGAGTATATATGTCTGAATGTTTATTACTCTTTCACGCAAATGTTACTTAACGGATGTAGGTAAAATTTGGCGCACAGATAGTCTAAAACTTTGAATACTTTTTATCCCGGTTGTATAATCGCGTGGGACAATTACCGAAATACACGCGGGAGTGGCAACCGTGGGCATAAGCTAGAGTAAAAAATATTGGTCCTTAGCACCAGACAATTAGACAGGTAGTGGCCCCAGTATAGTTGGGAAAAGACTAGACAGATGATGAATCTCCCATAAAACAACTCCCAAACCTCGCAAGCAAAATAAAATCTTCGCAATTTGAATCAATATTTCATTAGACTGTAAAACGCAAAACCTGCCGAGATTGAGTTTCATGTATTATGCAGATCACAGCCTTGGAGTGTCAAATATAACCGGGTACGAACCGGGTTGGAACCGGCTCTGTTTGTTCGGGATTGAGTGTTTAGGCACATTCACATGGAGCACTGCAATAATGTGTTGGAAAAAATTGACCTAGTTTTAAAATTACTTTGGCTGTTGAATAATCGTATTTAAACCGAGCACGTGCATGTTTTAAAATACTTGTATTTACGCAATGCGTTAGATCTGCTGTGTCAACGGACCCTTTTTTTTTTTTTTTTTTTGGGGGGTGGGAAATCATCAAATAACCCCTCCCGCTCTTGGGCAGAGCGAGAGGGAGTGTCAGACTTCTACTGACTAAAAACCACCCATGTTCCTTCTTCGCCCTTCATGTCGAGGCCTCGGTATCCCTTGCGGACATCCCGCAGCCTCGACAGGCGTCGGCCCTTGTGGGCCCCTTCCGTGTTGCTGACATCTCTTTGAGGCGCGCGTGGAACACGAACGCGCCGTCGACACGGCCTGTTGTCGTCATAAGACGGACGGACGGCGAGCTTACCCATCACTCACCGTCCACAGGCCCGCGTCTACGGTGGCCGGAAGCCATCACGTGGCCCCCGACGCCCGGAGCGAAGGCGACGGCGTCCCATTCCTCCTCGCACCGGACCATGGCTTGCACCAGGGCCGGACGCGAGAGGTCGCCGCCGCCGATCGCCGCTACGAGAACACGGCGGGGCTCCGCCCAAGCGGGACACACCTCCACGGTGTGCTCCACCGTGTCCTCCGGCCGATCCTCACAATGGTGACAACCGGGCGTTTCCTCCCGCCTGATTCGGTGCAGGTACCTCCCGAAACAACCGTGTCCGGTGAGTACCTGCGTCAGACGGAAGGTGAGGGCGCCTTGGCGCCTCTCCAGCCACTCCTCAAAGAGGGGACTTACCGCCACTATCGTGGCGTGCCCTTGTCAACGGACCCTTTGTTACGCCTTCAATCAAGCAATTAATACATCAAACTAAGTACCTCAAATTATTGCTGTGGAACGACTTTTTATTTAAAAAATAACGTTAAGCCCCATAGTTAAAATTAAACAACAGTAATAACGGTATCGGGAACAGGGTCCTAGCTACCGGCGGTCAGGGCTCCAAAGAAAGGAACCTCCTAGCGATACGAGCCTTGTCCAGGAGTACCGCTCTCTGCATCAAGCCCTTGATCCAGCCGCCTAACGAGAGCCTCCTCAGGTGTTGGTCGAGGCTCTTGGCAATTAAGCCATTGGCTGTAACAACTATCGGCACAATGATCGCTGAGTCCACATCCCACATGTCGACAACCTCGCGCGCCAAGTCAAGATATTTGATTTGCTTATCTTTCTCGGCTTTCACGAGGTTCTCGTCATGCGGGACGGTTATGTCAACAATCATTGCGCGCCGCTCTGATCGATAAAAAACAAAAAAAAAAAAAAAATGTTTTTTTGTAAACAATAAAAGTATCGAGGTTTCATACTCAGCAATGGTGGAAATAAGGCTGCCAATGGTGATAATGATGAGTGACATTATCAACGTAATCCAATAAAGCAGATTTCATTAAAAAGGTGCAGACTTTGTTCTATTTTTTTTATTCAAAGTGCAGATTAGCTTTTCCAATGTGTTTCAAAGCGTAGTAATTATACACAATAGACATAACATAACATCACGTCTATAATCCTTGAAAGGTTAGGCAGAGAGAGAGTCGAACAAGCTAATAAGTATACAGATCTTTATAATTCTAGAACAGTGAAAATATTGATTAAAATTTTGTTTTATAAAGTGTTTCGCATTAATGCGACTGATAACAAACACTGTAGCGTTTGGCATCAGTCTCTAAATGTATCTGTTTAATCTTAAAAGTAATAACAAGTTACCTGGCTGTATACTTATTAGCTCAACCTAACAGAACACCCTCATTTTGTAACTTATTTTTAAGTCCCAAGTAATAGAGGGCAAGCCTATTATAGCCATCAACCGGGCTCAAATCCAGACCCCGTAGCTGCTACTAAGAAATTCCTTATAGAAAGACCGAATAACTTTTTTCCCGACCCAGAAATCAAACCCAGGACCTCATTCTCAGCAGTTGTGCTTGCGAAGACAACAAGACAGTCTGCGTAGAACATCATAATTTTTTCTTTAAGTTGTCATTTAACACACTCAAAAACAGATCCAGCCAACTAGAAAATCACTTTCACCCAAAAATAAAACAGCAAAAAAAATATCCTCTCCACAAATTGTGCAGTAACATTCGTACACAGGGCCCTGAGACCGTCCTAAGCTCCTTATATTTATGTAAGACACGGGTGAAGTTAAATAAAAACGCTGACATAATTATCTCTTAGGAGGCCACGTGTTGTCGTAATTGAGTTTCCCGCTCATATTCGCTAGGCTTCGGTTGAACGGTTTTTTCTCACGTGTGTTTGTCGTATGTTGTCGTGTACGTATTTGGGAGTTAGGTAAGGGTTTTTGTACATAAAAGTGTAAATGTTTTGTTAGATATAGTATTAAATCTACTATTTCTACAAATTCATTTAGAGACATTCAACTATTTCGGGATGAAATGAAGAGAATCGTAATCTAATACATGTTACTATTTTGTGACAAGTCGGTCTATCTAGTATAATTAGCCTGTTTGTTAGGATTGTAGTAATCGTGTATTAAAACCGATGGAAATGTTTGGGATGTAAATTTTTGTAACAATATTCCCATTGGCTGCTCATATATTTTTTTAATCTCTTGACAATTATTATAATTCTTGAAGTCGTGATCCCGTTATGTTGGAGATGAATCATGTCTGAAGAAGAGTAATATCTAATCATGTTTTGTTAAGTTGAATAATATTAGTAAGTTTTGTAATAGAGCCTTTTTTTTTGAGGGTGGGAAATCATCAAACGACTCCTCCTGCTCTGGCGGAGTGGAAGGGAGTGTCAGACTTCTACTGAATAAAAACCACCCATGTTCCTTCTTAGCCCTTTGTGTCCGGGGCCGTGGTATCTCTTTCAAATTACCCGCAGCCCCGGCAGGTGATGTAACGCCAACAAATTTAAACCAACCAAAGCGTCATGATCATTTCATTTTAAACGAAAACTTCATAATTTGTTTTCATCACAGTGATATTCTCCAGCGAGAACAACTCAAAAGAAAATTCAATTAGAGCAGAACATCCAACAAAAAGCCAAGTAAGACACTAAAGTAAGTTAAGCACCTTCAAACATTTATTACGCTGCAGTGAATAGTGGACCTTACCGTCAATTGAACAAAATGTACAATTTCAGAGAAAACTGGGAACGAAAATAGAAACAATTTTCGTCTGTGATTGTGACAGATTCTGACACAGGGCAATTTTCACTGTCCATCTGACAACAATCTTAGTGTGTTTTTGTCAGCCTAAAATGGACACAGCTATTTACTAGAATGTATTTTTAGAAGCCTGACCTATCACGTTGAAAGTAAGAAAGATTCTATTAGTTTAAGGCTTGTATCCACGCCAATGACCTTGTGCATACAAACTACCCCTCTCGGTCGTAGATACGGACTTTAAACGGACGCATTTTTCATTTATTATAATTAAAATAATACATGTTTTTAAAAAGTAACAAAACCAAATTATTTTCCTTTGTATTTCAAAGCAGTAATTATTTTTGTTATATTATTTTGTTAAAAAATGAATGAGTTAAATGGTTCCATTCAACGATTCGGAGGTGATTTTGTGGATTTTTTTTCTTATTATGTGATACTGATACAAAAATTATGTGTATACCAAATTACGTGTCATATCATGTAGATTACTAGCAATTTTTCTCAGATGTAATTTCTCTGTAAGTGCCGGTGAAAAACTGCTTCATCTGCACGCTGTTTTTAAGCTTTTTCGAGAGAGGAGCCTTAAGAAGTTTTGGTTGTGTTTTAAGCTGACAGTAGTTACTTTTTTACGAACTTGTTAAACAAATTATTGAAATAAAAGCCATCAGACGAGGTATGGCCGATTTTCGGAAACTAGTATGCAATCAAATCTCTTACATCACAAAAGACTATCATAAGAAATATTTTATGGAAAGCCAATAAAACCTTTGATACAGACAATGCCTACTTTCATATACGGCTATCAATACGGTCGTCCGAACATTTGCTCGACGCGTTCGCCATACAGAGAATCGGTGTAGTCTGCTCGTTAACGTAACCTTGTATAAGCGGCGTGGTATTTTCGAGGTTTATAGAACATAAATAAAGCTTTTAATAAAATTTACGACCGCACCCGAAGAGAGCCAATCGTGGACTAGTTCACTTCGGCTTTGGAAAGACCGTTTTAGGACCAAGTTCGAGGCGTCATTGTAACATGCGGTCCGCCCAGTCCTTATACGGCATTAATATTCCTGGATGTTTGTTACATAGTGGTTCTAGTTCTAAGTCAAATGCACAACAGTGAATGTTTTCACATTCCTAAAAATTAGAAGAATTATTTATGATTGTATATCAGGAGAAATATTTCAATGTTCGAGATTTTAATTGTCCTTCTCTTACTTCTATTAACCCCCGACGCAAAAACGACGGGGTGTTATAAGTTTGACGTGTCTGTGTGTGTGTGTGTGTGTCTGTCTCTGGCATCGTAGCTCCCGAACGCATGAACCGATCTTGATTCTGTTTTTTTTTTGTTTGAAAGGTGAATTAGTCGAGAGTGTTCTTAGCTATGTTTGATAAAAATCGGTTCAAGATGGCCGCCGCCACAAAATGGCGGATTACATATTTTTCACAACTTTTCTACGTTCTGTTCACATAGAAGCAACAATATTGTACCAAGGAATGTGTTATATCTAACTTGATTAGAAAATATCGTACATTGAATTTCTTGCCTATTCTTCTCCATGAGATCTACGATTTTCAAATGTGCAACTATAGTCCATGCACAATTATTATGCCTGTAGCTGAACTGAGTACATAGCTTATTTTTGACTATGTTAAAATATCTGTCACGGGTCTATTATGATTAAATACTTCGAGTATGAGTTTACGAAGAAAACACGGCATATTATTAACACGACATAGGCCAAACACAGACATACTTATACACTTACGTGCTACCAAGTTCACTGACGGTCTACCACTTTTCACCCTTATATTCTAAGTTATATGATCGAAAATGGCACGACCCTCAATGAACTCGGGAGTACTTACAGTTATGCCCGGAACTGCACCCATTTCTACCAATTTGTATGTATGAGGCGCCACTTGTGTCCTTTTAAAGGCACGTGTGTATTGAATTTACAGTCCAAAGTCGTTTATAAACACCATTGAGTTCAACCATTACCTTTAATGCTTCAGTATTATAAGTGCTGTGAAAGAAAAAATAAGGTAGCTTTTACAATATTTTCTTTTAAAGTGCAATTTTAAGAACAAGACTTGAATAAGTAAAACTTGCTTATGATTTCAGCAATTGTTAATTAAAAATTGATTCACTAAAGCAACGAAAAGAAAATTAAGTTGCGTAACATCGCGCAATTCCCGAAGAGGTTTTCCTAATAGTACACCCATATTTCGCCAGTTAAGTTTAAGTTCCTTGTAAAAGGGAGTGAGCCTATTGCCATCAACCAGACACAAATCAAGACTTCGCGACTGCTACTGGGAAATTCCTGATGGAGAAACCAAATAACACTTTACCCGATCCGGGAATCGAACCTAGAATCACATGCTTAACAATCGCACTTGCAACCACTAGACCAACAGAAATTTAATCAAGCAACCTTCCTGCAAATCTCGCTAAAAACATTATCTACCAAAGTACACTTAAAAGTGGAATTAGCACCACAGTGTCTTCGCTAAAACGCCCGTCGTTTAACTTAATTTCTGTCTAAAATATACTTAACTCGTTTTTGTTTGTATTTTTTCCTGTACAGAATTTCTGTCCATTTTCCAAGAAACTTGGCGCGATTCCAACTGTATTCAAGTCCCGGGAATATTACTGTTATACTATTTAAATTGAAGCGCGTCGGGTTTTTTTAATGTGGGTTACTATTGTTTTTAGTTTGAATTATTAAAATAATAATCAGTAAGCACTATAACAATCTAGATCAATGAAGCGATTTTCGTTATTTATTCGAGGAATTTATACCTAGAATAACCACTTATTTTACTTCATGACGGGTAATGTCGGTTTCTCTATTACTTCCAAATACGAAATTATCTATCGCGAGCTCGTGGCTAAGTAATAATGGCCGCTCAGATCGCTGTACAAGTTAACCCCCTTGACAAGGTTGGTGCGTGGATGGAGCCAACATCATACCGAGTTTCCTCCGTGCCTCGAAAAGAACGTTAAGTGGGTCAAAAGCTTGACAACCAGTCTTACCTAAGGGTATCGTAAGGGGCTCCGGGCGTCGGGGGCCACGTGATGGCTTCCGGCCACCGTAGACGCGGGCCTGTGGACGGTGAGTGATGGGTAAGCTCGCCGTCCGTCCGTCTTATGACGACGACAGGCCGTGTCGACGGCGCGTTCGTGTTCCACGCGCGCCTCAAAGAGATGTCAGCAACATGGAAGGGGCCCGCAAGGGCCGACGCCTGTCGAGGCTGCGGGTTGTCCGCAAGGGATACCGAGGCCTCGACATGAAGGGCGAAGAAGGAACATGGGTGGTTTTTAGTCAGTAGAAGTCTGACACTCCCTTTCGCTCTGCCCAAGAGCGGGAGGGGTTATTTGATGATTTCCCACCCCTAAAAAAAAAAAAAAAAGGGTATCGTATTACCTAGTACTTTCTGGGTTGTGGAGGTCAGATAGGCAGTCACTCCATGAAAAATACTGGTATTCAGCTGTCCGCTAAGACTGGAAGCCGACCTCAACATGGTTGGAAAAAAGCTAGGCAGATGACGATGACGAAATCATCTATGAAATAATACCGAGGAGGTCAAAAAGTCCACAGTACATTTTTGCAATCTAATTACAAAGTTTATAAATAATTATTGAACTTAAGAGGTACCGACCCGACTTTTGGGACGATTTAAGAGGACCTCACTACTTTCGCCTCCGGCTTAATTTACAAAGTTTTTAACCTTTCCGGGTAACGAAGCTATCTCTTAACAGTCAGATTGGTAGTTTAATTAGACTGATTAGATTAGGCACCAGACAATATGAGGTCTTCTTTAATTACATGGCCATCATCATTCTTCTGGGAGTTTTTTTAAGCATTTGAGATCCAATAGAAATATTTTTTAAGATTCGACGACAGTTAAAAGTAATTCTCTTGCATTTTTAAAATTTATAAAAGGAGATATAGGAGGATCCAACGCCAAAAATATAAATTCTAAATTATCATTTATAATTTAGGATCGGCCAAGCCATACAATGACATTATTTGTAAGGTTCTTCAGAAAATCTGGTGCGTAGTACTCGTAACCAGCGTGCGTCTAGGACGAGTGAACGAGGCAAAAGGAGTATATAAGGATCGTAGCAAGTGGCGTTCTGTGGTTTCAGAACTATCTTCAAGAACTATTAACAACTTGTAGAGAGTATCGTCTTCTATTGTAACACTGTAAACTTTGTCGAAATAAACCTTATTGGTAAGTGTTGGTGAAAACGTATTTCTCTATCATACTAAACTCACAATTTATTTTTATTTGGAGTTAACTACATGTCCACTATTTCAAATTCGAATTCTATTCTAGCTTAGAAGAAAAAAAACAAGTATGTAAGATCATCATCATGACCACCTCCTCCTGTCCTTATCCCAATATATTTGGGGTTGGCACTGTAAGTTTTATTCTTTATACTTGTCTATCTGCCGAAAAATTTTTTAATCTAACTTAAACCTAAAAAAAACCCTAAATAACATTCGCCATTTTCACTTACGAAGTAAAACGTTTCAAGATCTCAAAGCAATTAATTTTTGAGCCTTGTTTTTACAAAACTGTGAAGCTTTTCAGCGGCAAAAGTCCTCAAAATTATTATTCGGCCGTAAATTAGATTCGGTTTCTCTACAAAACCTTTAAAAACATGCTTGTTGTTTGTCCGATGGTGCATTAAGTAACTCAATAATGGATGTTTTTACTGTTTGTTAAAGCTCTGTTTAAGTGTTTTTGGGGATTGTTTTGATTGAAAACATTAAACCTAACATCATTCCTGTAATTCCGGAAGACACAGATGTACCTTATGCTGTAGTAATGCTCACATTATTTTTGTTTTACTGTTAATTGAATTATTTTGTGTTGTTTTGTATTTAATAGTACACCCACCCACAGCCTATTGGCTTCAACCGGGCACAAATGTAGTTTCTGTGGCTGCTACTGAGAGATTCCTGATGGAAAACCGTAATAATTGTTTGTATGACCTGGATTTAAAACCCTAGACCAACGCAGCCGTCTGGGAGCAAGAGAGACGAAAAGAAAAGGAGAAAGAGGCAGTTAGTTTAATATAGTGGGGTCAAAAATATAGGAAAAACATAATCATAATTCTAATTTATGGTAAAAGTACAAACTTCCCGTACCAAAAACCATTTAATGTAACCACTCAGCTAGAATACGTAAGAGGATACAATAAAATCCAGACGGCTCAAAAATACATCAATTTGAGCACAGCTCATTGTGCAAATTCACCCAACGAAATGGGTTCCGTGAATTGACCTTAAAATGGACAATGTGGAACGGACTAATCGGAATATTGACAGGCATAAGATGTAAGCTGAAGCGGGAAGCGCGGGACTCAGTAACCCGCCTTTAGGTGGCATTGGTTGTATTGGAAAACTACCGTAATCAGCTGTTTGTGAGAAAGTATATAGGTGTATAGGTATTTATCATCTATGTACAACAGTGAATATCTGTACTCGTATAATTTGTGTACAAAGTGTTTTAAATATGAATAAACAAAGTGCATTTATTAATATCAAAGAAAAAAAAACAAAGGAAAAAAATACTGCATTAATAAAATAAATAAATAATTATAATTGCATAAGTTGATAAAAAATGCTATGCAATAGCTTTACCGCGGCAGTGCCACACGTTTTTTTTTAAATTAATAAACTTCGTACCTTTGGGATAAAACGGTTAAGCAGTACCTACTTACGCCAAAATTTTGTAAATTATGTTTAAATAGCATGGGCTAAGAAGGAACATGGGTGGTTTTAAGTCAGTAGAATTCTTATACTCCCTTCTACTCCGCCCAGAGCGGGAGGAGTCATTTGATTTCCCAACCACCAAAAAAAAAGCTATCACAATGTTCAAAATACATATTTTTTTGTAATCCATCAAAATATAATATTTATTATATCTATGGGTGGCACGAATCAACCTTACTTAAAATATAACACTAAAACCTTGTTGTTTGGCACGTTTTCGAATTTACCAATCACCAGCCAACCAACTACCAACAACCAACAACCAACCACCAACTACCAACTATTTTTTGTACCTATGTTAACAAACGATTAAAATGATTTATGATTTATTTATGATTTATGAAATACTAGTTGATGCCCGCGGCTTCGCCCGCGTGGATGTCGGTCAAATTATATACTAAAACCTTCCTCTTGAATCACTCTATGTATTAAAAAAAACCGCTTCAAAATCCGTTTCGTAGTTTTAAAGATTTAAGCATACATAGGGATATAGGGACAGAGAAAGCGACTTTGTTTTATACTATGTGGTGATGATACACAAAACAATATTAAGTTGTTACAGATTTCTTAAAAATGGATAACAAAACCGCTTCCGCTCATACTTTGGCCACCTACTATTAAGGGTGAAGGGACAAATAGCATCAGGAAAGGTCGGTAAAACCACTGGCCTTACCCACCCATAAAAACGTACACAAACCGAAGGTGTTCTGTTGAAACGCACGTGTTAAGTATTTCATTTATTTTGTCATGGTAAAGAATATTATATTGAATTCCGTATTTGGGTTTAATGAGAAATAAAATCGTTTCTGTAATTTTAATCACGCCTGTAACACCCAAAGAGTTAAACAGAGGTGTACCTAATAGTACAGTCAAACAAGCATTAAAAATTATACAGATACATTTAGAGACTGATGTCAAACGATACTGCGTTTGAGATCCGTAGCTTAGTGCGAAACGCTTTAAGAAACAAAATTGCAATCAATATTTTCAGTGCAATATGATTATAAAGACTTCTGCCTGTATACTTATTTGATTATTGGACTGTACATCCTCATGTCGATAGTTATGTTTAAGTCCCATGCAATAGGGGGCGAGCCAATTACAATTAACCACGGAGTCTGGATTTATGCCCACAAATCCACCTCCGAGGCTTCTGAGAAATTTCTGATGGTACAACCCAATAACTTTTTGCAGAGTGTTATTGGGTTGTATGATCGACTGCTGAGCAAGAGGCCTTTTTTTTGGCGGGTTGAAAATCATCAAATAAACCCTCCCGCTCTTGGGCAGAGCGAAAGGGAGAGTCAGACTTCTACTGACTAAAAACCACCCACCTTCCTTCTTAGACCTTCATGTCGAGGCCGCGGTATCTCTTGCGAACAACCCGCAGCCCCGACGGGCGAGAGCATGAGGCCTTAAAATCGATTCATGCTCATCAGTCAGTTCATAATCATGCGAAGCAGTCACGCTAGCAACCACTAAACCAACAAGGCAATCATTCTGTAACATAGAATTGTTTAAGTAATGCTGTGGATATCATTCATGGCTTTGGACAATCATTAGCAATATAATTATGTCCTCTAACTCGTACTGACTTTGATCTTTCACTGGCAGCGTAGTAGATTACGGCCTACTCCGACTCACATAGGCTAGACTGATTAAGCTAAAAAAGCATCCAGTATCTAGATACTAAGATTTGCCAAACTCTTAGAACCGTTAGATTCCTTGTTGAAAACTTTGTTACATTTAATCTTCTTAGAATGTCGGTAGCAAATATTCATCAAATCAATTTGGCCTAAAATTCAGCTATGCAAACTTCGCTCCTGATGCAGTCATATAAGATCGTCAAATCGTTTAAAGTGCTGAGAAAGAACCTTTATTTTGATTGTTAGCTTTTCTTATTTACAGTCACTATCAAAACTCATAACAAAATTTACCCAAAACACTAAACACAAACCACCATCACACATAATACACGTACCCTAGTCTAAAATAATTACATTTCTAACTACCCCACTAACAGGCCACTACACGACACTACAGTAGTTCTACTCCCTTAACAGGAGGTATACACATCAGCTGCTCTGAATGAACGGAAACTGTTCCACTGACACACTGAGCTCACAGAACAGATCATTACAGAAGGTTCACACTAGGAAGTGGTAAAGGACGAACGGTAACTGTCTTATAAAATTTTGACAATTGAAAAAATGTGGAGATTTTTAACCGAATTTTAATGATTTGTTGATTTTGATAATAATTAACGAGACTTCGCAAGACATTATTATGTTCCTGAATATAGTAAAAGACATGCGTCTACATAGCGAATTACATACTTTAGCGATGTGATATGCGTGTCTCAGACAGCACTTTAAGTCGTTGGTCAGGTGACTTAGCTCTTTCCAGTCGTATCGGTTGCTGGCCTATGAGAGTGAGGGAAGAAAGATGGCACCTGTGTCTGCACACACACTTGTGCACAATAATTTCGATGTCTAGTTTTTGCTGAGACTGAAATAGACGAATTAGAGCTGAAAAAGACGAGAACCAAGTGTCAAACTGGTGTTAAAACGTACGTATCGAAATCAAAATATTTTATTTGACATAGACTACATGGCCACTTAGACGTTGAGAAAAGGTTCAGCAGGACTATTGCGTATCTTTTTAAATGTCAGTGGCTATCATAGTGTCCATCGATTAACTGTCAAATGGTTCCATTTTGTACCAAACCATTTGATTTGACAGTTAATCGATGGACACTATGATAGCCACTGACATTTGGTGATGTTAATGTGTGCGTGCTCCTATTTTTCATCGTTGTTTAGAGCTGTTCTTCTGTACCCATCTACATATTTCTTGACTGACACACTACTGGTGTCAGCTGCCTCGTTCACCGCACGTCGTAAAACTTGATTGAGGGGAAGAATGTCGTGAGTAAGTGTCACAGCTACCAATATGTCTGTGTCCCATACTGTATTAGATATAGGTGATGTAATTCTGGGACGTGACTATGAATTTGGTGCGTTTTCTGGGAGATGTGTTTGTGGTATAGGTATGCAAATTGTATGAGTGAAGATAGGGAAGAAAGGATTTGAGGTGGTAGGGCTGATTGCTTCGCACAAGCGTTATTCGGTTTTCCTATCAGGAATTTCTCAGTAGCCACCGTCTCAGGAGACCATAATATTTGCTTATTTTCCCAGTTTCTCAGTATTTTTTAAGTAATATTTAAAATTTTGGTAGCAATAGGTTCACCCGGAACCTATTGCTACCAAAATTTAAAATAAGCCCTCAGTTAAATGCAAAAATAAAGATTGCAAAACAAATACGACGTTCCAAACAGTTTTTCCATAATTATTCGTGTTTCTCAAACTTTAATTTGTCAAATACTACAAAAAATTTAAATGCAAAATAAATCTGCATAGCATTTCAACAGAACAACTATGAAATAGAAACATAATAACCGCAAACGACTCAACAAATTAAACATCAATAGCAGACTTTCAAACACAGCAAGAACAACTCGGCAACATTTTGACAGCAAAATAATAGCTCCGAAACTCGACAACAATCAGGCAACACCGCACTCAAAATTAAGACGGGCCTTTAAATTTTAAGCGCAAAACAACAAATAACGATTCTCTTTAAGGGTTGGTGTAGACGTGACACATTTAGCATTGGCGATTTCTGATTTATACCCGTTTATAGTTACACTAAAAACATAAATATTCCAATAAACAATTCCATTTGATTCCATCAATTCAATGTTACATTATTTTAGCACTTTTTTGGTTTCCTTTTTTATTCCGATTGTTACTGGGGCACTAGTTATTTCTTTAGAAGCCGGTACAGCGAATAAATACTATCTAGAATCAGCAGCATTTAGGTTATTTATACAATAAACAAGTCTACGCGATTTATTTGAACGGACTCAAAATTATGTGTGTGACTAGTGCGTCTTGTACGCAATACAACATTGATTCAGTCGTACAATAGGGGATCAGACAAAAAAAAATTAGTCCGTCAGATAGATTTCCAAAAAATAGTGAACATATATTTTTTCTTCTTTCACATAAGTAAAAAATGAAGACTTCGAAAACTCGTGACCTCCTCAAAAACGTCACATATCAGTACATTTTTTACCTACAAATGACATCACAACCCCCCACTCATGATCTTTGACGCGTTTTATTTTCGTCAATTTTTATTAATTTGATAAAACAAAAAACACGTATCCAATATTTTTCGAGAATCCAACTGACGGACTAATTTTATTAGAATCATATCTTATTGACTCAGTCCGATCCCCTATTGTGAATTATCGATGCTGAAGCCCACAGATATGACAAATTACTAAACCTAGTCTAAACAATAATATTTGGTTGCTGTCATTTAAAAAACAAAATACAAAAACTAAACAATGGTTTAAATTCGTTTAGTGTTAATGTATTTGGCAATTTATTGTGCTTGTGGTGGGTCTAAAAGTATCGTGTCTGCTATAACCCTAATAAATCTCAATTATTTTTCGACATGGTGAAGTTGAAATGGTAGAAGCGAAGACCATCACGGTAGAATGGCCGAAACTGTTCTGGAAACTTCTATAGAGCGAAGCCACGAGAAACGAAAATAAACGAACTGTTGCAATTAAACTTTACGAGGCTGAGAGCGGATCGGGAACTATTCGCTTTTTGGGATCCCTTGTTCAAACTTTAGTTTCAGTTTTGCAGTTATGATCGACAGCGTTTCTAGGCATAGAAATTTTTTGCATTCATTTTCTACTCGAAGTTTCCGCTTAGGTGTCAATCAAACTTAAAGGATGTATTTGAAAATAAAAAGATGAAACTGCACTTTCCACGATTTATTATAAGTAGATTCCAAGTACTGTTTTTGACTCAGTTGCTAACAATCAACATTGCTAACAATACTTGAAATTTTCTGAAATCGATTAGGTTACTGACTGCGTTTAGTTTTAATCACCAAATTGGATTGTAGTAGTCTCGTTGCAATGATTGAATGCTTAGATAAGAATCTTTTGTATTATTTCATACTTCATTCATAATGTTTGATTAAAACTTTAAACAAAACCTCAAGCAAAAAATCAGTAAAAATATTTCCACTTTTTACAGACCGCAACTTAAATTCAGTAAAATTAAAATCCACTTTAGTTCATAATTTACTGGTGGAACAACTCTGAACATATTGTGGCGAGTGACATCGCAAAAAAAATAACACTAGCCGCGCAACAGGCGGGTTGGACGCAAAAACTATGTGTAGGCTTGGACGTGGAGTAATGGTCAAAGGAGTATGTTATGTGTACCTGTTATGTTATGATCAAAACGGAGACATAAAACAGATACCAGTGTGAAGTTTAGACGTGTGTATTGTACTCTGTGTCTTTGTTGATTTGTCGATGTGTTGTGTGTGTATCTACGCCTTGTTTGTGTTATGTAATTTAAATCATTTTTTATATTATTGTTATTTCTTGACATCTTTTTTTACTGTTATTTTAACAATTTTTTGTTTTGTCCTGTGCGAGACTAATAAATACTTTAGTTTTTTTCTGTCTCCATTTCCCACGTTTTCGGTTGAAAGGATTTAGACGAAATTTGACGGGTGGTTATGACCTAAGTTGAATCTGTATAGGGGACTTACTTCACCAGTAATTTGTGAAGTTTCTGCATAGTTAGTCAATTTACTAAATAAAACGTGAACATTATTGGTGACTGTCCATGTTCCCGATTCTCATTAACTTCTTTAGCTACGTTCATCGTCGTTAAAAAGTTTTCTGTGCTGAACCAACCATTCACTTTTCTGTTGTCCAGCCACAGCGATTCAATCAAATCATGGCGCTTAATGTTATAATCATAAAGTACTAATATTTTGTAACAATAACCTTTCATGCTGTATTATCACCAGTATCTATTTGTCCACTATTTATTTTTTTCTCTTCCATGATATTAAAATATTTATGCGGAACTCTGATGCTACATGCACCATTTTGAATGGAACTTCATTTCCCTACACTGTTAAATCCAGCGATTGATGGTCGGAGCGTGCTGTTGTTAGTATAATGATCCTTCCTTCTAGTTCGTCTTTTTTTGTTGTTTTTGAAGTATAATTTTGAGTGCTTTCCAGCTGTTGTTGAAATATGATTGCGAAAAATGTTTTTTTCGGTAGTTAAGAATTCTGAATTTACTGAACCAATGTTCCTCAAAAATTACAGCAGTGATAGCTTAGTGGTATGAACGTAGGACTGCTAAAATCAAGGGTCTAAAGTTTGAAGTTTTTAGGATTCATGTGCGAAATGTATAATAATGACTTGCTTTGGTGAAGGAAAACATTGTGAGGAAACCAGCCTGCTTGAGAGATATTTTTCAACGGCATGTGAAACCAAGTTAGAAGCCCATGGACGATATAAAAACCTTGGCATCTGGTTTGACCCTATCATACGAAAATGAAGAACACTTATCTTATCTTTTGATCAGAGACATTTTTATATTTTACATTTTGACATTGACTTTTTATATTTTGACTTGAGTACCTATTTATTTTTTTATTTGACTTTTTTTTGTTGTTTTTAATTGCAATAGTAGTGGGTTATGTGTTGTGCCGATAATTGTATTGCTCCGAATATTTTGCTTACCTACTAACATTATTTTTAAGTATTACTACTAACCAAATTATGGATCAATATTGTCTGAGTTAAATATATTATTGTTATTATTACATAACATCACGCCTGTAATCCCCGATGGCTCTTAGGCAGAGGTGTACCTAATAATTCACTCACATTTTGCCAGTTATGTTTCAGTCCCTCGTAATAGTATCTAGCACTTATTAATGAAATGTTAAAACGAATTACAATATTTAGTTCATCATCAGCATGCTGTGGGCTGTCCTTTACACACTGTATACAGCCCTACAGGTACACCCTGTTCTTTACGAAGTCCTTCATCGAGCCAATGTCAAATAGCGAGTTTGTCGTTTATTTAGTATCCACGTGGCGAAGCACCGCGTACACAGGATGCTTTGTTATTTGTGCTAGGTGATTGTAACGAAGAGTCTTTGTTAGAAGAGAGCTGTGTTTTTGTGTTAATGTTTTTTTAACGTTGTGTTTTTATTGTAGGAACTAGATGGGTGGGGGTGGGTTTAGAGTTTGTAATGATGTTTTGAATGGGGAACGTGTTAACAGGATGTTTTCGTGGCATTAAGAGCGAGCATCATTTAGATTGGTAAGTTAACTCGTTGTTCTAGCGGTTGCAAGCGCGACTGCTGAACATGAAGTCCTGGGTTTGATTCCTAGGTCTATCAAAGTGTTATTCGGTTTTTCGATCAGAAAAATTCCTGATCGAGCCTGATGATTCCTGAGCCAATCACAAAGGCACATCCTGACTCCATAGTCTGGCTGTGCCATTTTGATGGTGATTAGCTCGCCCCTTATTAGAGAGAACTTAAACAAAACTGGCAAACTGTGGGCGTACTTATGGTAGTGTCTAAACCTTTTAGAGTTAAAGGTCAGATGGTGTGTTATGATGATAAAAATACAGAAAGCACTTTTAATTAGACATTGTGTACTGAAAGTGAAACAATGTCACTTTTAATTAGACATTGTGTCATGAAAGTGAAACAATGTCACTTTTAATTAGACATTGTGTCATGAAAGTAAAGGAGGAGCTCGTGGCTTAATAAGAACTGCCACTCGGGTCGATCTTTAGGTAAAGTTGTGCTCACCTAGGTCGGTCTGTGGATGGGTGACCGCCCGACATACCGAGTTTCCTCCGTGCCTCGGAAAGCACGTTAAGCTGTTTGTCCCGGCTGCCATATATAGATCTTTGGCAGTCGTTACAGGTAGCCAGTGACCTAAAATTCTGACATCCAGTCTTACCAATGAGTATCGTATTACCTAGTATTAACTGGGTTGTGGAGGTCAGACAGGCAGTCGCTCCATGTAAAATACTGGTATTCAGCTGCATCCGGTTAGACTGGAAACCGACCCCAACATAGCTGGGAAAAGGCTAGGCAGATGATGATGTGTCATGAAAGTGAAACCAGAAAAAAGTGACAAATTAGTAGGCGGCATACATTATAAGCTAAGTTGTATTGTTACTAACTCATTGAACCTCTTTGTAGCTTGATAAATAACTAATATTAATTATGTATCCGCGATGATCACACACTACTCTGTTAGGGGAAAGTCGTCACCGCATTATAGACATCGTAGGTACTTAATGTAACCTCTTTTAGCTCTCCAACTATTGAGAGAATAGTCTGGTACTAAGCCTCTACGAGTCGATCAGTATCTAATTGCAAAACAAAACAAACCTTTTTAGAATGCCAAAAAGTTTAATTTCAAAGTAACAAATAACAGACTGACTGTTAGAGCTTGCGCCCTCCCGTTTAATGCAGTCTCTTTATAATACTATTTCACGAAAATTTAATATCGTTGACAACCGCACTGAAAATACTGCAGTACTATTAGCTAAGGTTCAATGAACCCAGACGAAAACAAAGCGTGTTACAGCTATACACCACGTGGAACAAAATAAACGATAGTACCATCACCCTATCGGATATTGCCTCGATATAAAATTACTTCGAAGCACGTGATCCGACTTCTAATCGAGTCTGTTAAGGTACAGTTTCAAGACCGACTAAAACCGCAAAACGCAGCGACAAAAAGGTTGTAACTTTGTATGTAGTTCTTTCTGTAGGTGCTAAAGTGAAGACAATGTTAATTAAATATATTTGTACGCCTCTGGGCAAAACATAGAGGATCTACCCATCTGTAACATCATTATTGTAATTTGACCTATGTTTACAAATAAAGCATTCTGATTCTGATTCTGATTCTAGGAATAAAACAGAGAAAAAGGTTTCTGGAGTATTAAGAAACCTTTTTCTCTGTTTTATTCCTACAGAAAGTTGTTCGAAAAGGTTGTGTCTGTTGGGCTATTCAATGTCAAACTCAAAGCATTTATTATCAGAGGCACTTTTAAATGTAAAAAGCGAATCTACAATCACAGCATAATAACTTGTAAACGTATAGTATCTAAAAGCTCTTTGTAGAAGAATAGGCCAAAAACTCAATGGACACTCTTGCAAAACAAAATGTTGTTACAAAATCTTGTTTACATCATTCATCTTGAGACTATAACTAAACTGATCAATAGAAATTGAGGGACATTACTTTAACGTCGACTTTAATGGCTCGATTCAGAATGTCGATGTTAGTTCCCCATTTATGTCATAGGCGCCTAACATTTTTTGAGCCATATTGCTTTGGAACTTTTTGTAACGCCGCCGAATGCACGAACTCGCGCAAATCAGGGAATAATGGCATAAAACAGGAGACATTATTTGTGAAACAAGGCCGCTAATGATGATGATGATGTGTGAAAACGGTCACAGGCGGTCGGTAATATCGTCATATATGTGGAAGCGTTTCCTTAGATACCAGTCATTTCGATTCGATTTTCAATTTGCAATCGTCTTCGGAATCATACCTTAAGGAATCATGCTTTACAGAATAATACAGCAGAGTTCTCTACTTCTGTCTGGCCAGTGTTTTATTTGAGTTGGAATTCAATATTTAAATATAGGTTTACTTACAGCAAAAAGTTTTAAATGAAACTTTTCTTAGTAAAAAAAAGAACATTTTGCCACATGTTTGCTATTTCGTAGTAACCTCTGTTAAGTTTATGTTATTGTGATTTTTAAGGTTGATAAACAAAACCAGCTTTGTTATAATGTTCACCCTACCTAAATGCGGGTCTACTCGTAGTTCGCAACAATAATAGTAATTATCATGTCTAATACACACTAATAACCATAGAAATAGCCTTCAAACCTTTTTTTTTGGAGTTTGGGAAATCATCAAATTTTAATGACTCCTCTCGCTCTAGGCGGAGCGGAAGGGAGTGTCAGACTTCTACTGACTAAAAACCACCCATGTTCCTTCTTAGCCCTTTGTGTCCGGGGCCGCGGTATTTCTTTCGAACAACCCGCAGCCTCGGATAACCTTCAAACCTCAAAATTACTTACGGCAAAACTAAATCATATCAACTTTTTTGGAATTCTCATACCTATCTCTTTCTCAGCAACATTTACAATTTATTTACACACAGCAAACTTTCAACTAAAGTCAATGTGCCAACTAACTTTCTTCTTTACGTTCATATTTTTTTATTTCTGGCTGTCCGCCATGACACTTACTGGGATAGTTATTAAACCGTCTAGTAGGAACTTGTTGTTCGCATACTTTTTAAGTCGACTTGATGAGACTAACTTTTGCTAAGATTTTTTTATGGAAGTGCAAAAAATATGGTTAGTTTAGTGGTACTGAAGTTTTAAATTATGAACGAAATATGTTGTGCCATTTTAAGACAATACCGCAAGTTAGGATAATACTTGGTCAACTAGACCCACTCGTAATAAACCCACGGGATTAGTCGAACAAATCACATTTTAAATTGTTTTTTTTTCATAGTTTTAATGTGGGTCCAGTTTTCCAGTAGCAAGTGGGTCCAGATGACCAAAGACTCTAAGGTTAGTTTTGGATTTTTCTTTGAATTACGTATTCCTAGAATTATGTGGTAGTTAAAGTGATATGCAATCAATGGTTGTAAAGGCTTCCTCAAACAGTAATTGCTTGAGTGACTAGCTAGATAGGCAGTCGTGGCCAGACTGAACAAAGCATAAAAAAGTTAGGGTGAAAAAGTCCTATTACCTTCACACACACAGGTTTTATTACTACGAATATACAGTTTTCAGAAGATTTTTAAAGCGTTTACTGTCACATTGGTATCTAGGTTTACGAAGACCTTTCATTTAAGTTTAGAAATTGTGGAGTAAACTCGATACCTTCAAAGGCACGAGATAAACCACAAAGACTAATAAACGAAGAGAAACCTAAACCAAATCTTTATATAGACTAAATCGAAGGCAATACCGCGAATATATTCCTCGATCCAATTGCTAAACGGATTGGTATTGCAACCGAACCCAACAATACAGTTTATTGCAAGCACATCGCGAGGACCACAAATCCTCTGAAAGTGGGGATAAAAGCGTTTATTTGTTCAGACTAATGCACATTTTATGCGGGACCCCCGCTCCTTATGACTTACGTGACGTAATGTTGTGGTCCGAGTTACAAACTGATGATTTGGATTCGTATGCTCATCTTCTGCTTAGCCTTTTCCTAACTATGGAGGTCGGCTTCTAGTCTAATCGAATGCAACTGAATGCCAGTACTTGGTATGAATATCGACATTCAATCAAAATTGAGGTCAAGGTTAAGCAGCGCTTGCTAAGCTATGGATGACCATACCATAGGTTAAGTACCAACTTTCTCCCATGTCTCCAAAAACATAATAAGTCTGGCCAACACTTGTGGACTGCACACATAGATTGTGTGCACGTATTATTTTGCAATGAGCACACAGCCAATGGGATTGCTATAATTACTTATGTGGTTTTGGACAGAGGAAATTTCTAGCAGAACGGATAACCGTAGGTTCAATTGTTTCAGAGCGATCATATACAGGGAGGTGAAGTATGGAAAGGCCTTCAACAAGGTGGTTCGATGACTTGGTGAAAGCCATGAGAAACCACTTCATACACAGGACCAGCCTATGTAACAATGCGGACGTCTTGCAGCTGATTAGAATATGATGATAATGAGCTGCCTGATTATTTATTACCTATAAAAAGGAAGCAAGTTATGAACGAGTTGTATGGTCTTAAACAATACAGGTTTGATACAACTTTTCTAGAGTATGTTAAAAATTATTCCAAATTATTTAAAAAGATTTGTATTATTGCAAAATCAAAATTCTTAAGCGAGACCATTAAAAATTCTAATAATAAAGTTAAAGCCACTTGGAAAATCATTAACAATGAAACGGGTAAATCTGTTACACAAGATAATCACCTTGAGATCATGGTGGGTAACAATTTAGTTAATAAAGCAGCCGACGTAGCCGAGGCTTTTAATGAGTATTTTGCCAGCATACCTATAGCGACGACTCGTTCCCTAAGTTCGTCGCCGTCTAAAGCCGAAGATCTTTTGCATAGCAGCGTGTCTAAATGTGGTAACGTATTTAGTTTCGAACATGTAACGCCTCGTGATGTGGTTAACGTTTTTAATTCACTTAAGTCTAAAAACACAGGTGATTTTTGGGGCATTTCTATTAAACTATTAAGTAACATAATCGACATTGTAGCCCCCTGTCTTGCTGTTACTTTCAATAAATGCGTTGATTTGGGGACTTTCCCTGATCTTATGAAGAGCAGTAAAGTCATCCCTCTATTTAAATCTGGTAGTAAAAATGATATTGGCAATTTTAGACCAATTTCTATTTTACCTGCATTTAGCAAAATTTTTGAAAAATTAATTCTCAAACAGTTGTTAGTACATTTTAATTTAAATAATCTCCTTCATAATGATCAATATGGCTTTACAAAGGGTCGTTCGACTACGGATGCAGGTGTTGCTTTGCTAAAACACATATTTAACGCATGGGAGAACGCGCAAAATGCAATCGGTGTTTTCTGCGATCTCTCTAAAGCTTTTGATTGCGTACATCACGATACGCTTTTACGGAAACTGCGTCATTACGGTGTTCAAAACGAGGCCCTAAATGTGATAGATTCGTATTTACAAAATAGATTCCAATGTGTAGACGTAAATGGCGCGAAATCTTCCAGACTACCGGTTCGGCTTGGTGTACCTCAAGGTTCAATACTGGGTCCATTTTTATTCTTGGTTTATATTAATGATCTACCATATTATTTAAAAGGTTTTTGTGACGTTGTACTATTTGCAGATGATACCTCTCTTATCTTTAAAGTAGATAGGAATAGACACAATTTTGACGACGTAAATAGCACGCTATCAATGGTCACGGATTGGTTCACAACAAACAACCTTGTTCTTAATGCCAAGAAAACTAAAATAATTAAGTTCGCTTTACCCAATGTCAGAAATCTAGGTCCCAATATTATCCTCGCCAATCAAGAGCTGGAAACTGCCGACTCTGCTGTATTTCTGGGCATAACAGTAGATTCAAAATTACAATGGGGATTACACATATCAAGCCTAGCGGGAAGGCTAAGTTCGGCCGCATACGCCGTCAGAAAAGTAAGACAATTCACTGACGTTGATACAGCACGGTTAGTCTACTTTAGTTATTTTCACAGCGTTATGTCCTACGGTATTCTGCTGTGGGGCAAAGCTGCTGATATTCAAAATATATTTGTTCTGCAGAAGCGAGCCGTTCGTGCAATTTATCAGCTGGGTGCCCGAGTTTCTCTTAGAGATATTTTTAAGGAGATTGGTATTCTCACGGTTGCTTCTCAGTTCATCTTTGCCAACATTTTATATATTAGACAAAATATTCACCTGTACACTAAAAACAGTGATATTCACAACTTTAACACCAGAAATAAGCATAAACTACGCGCTCCTTTTCACCGACTTCACAAAGTTCATAATTCATTCGTAGGGCTCGGTATAACATTTTATAACAAACTGCCATCTTCTTTTTTAGACTTGCCATTTAATGCATTTAAAGCCAAAGTGAAATCTAATCTTTGTTCAAAAGCTTACTATTCAATTAACGACTACTTAAATGATAAGAATAGCTGGTCGTTGAGTTGAACACAAGACAATGTTTGTAATTTATGTTCTTTCTCCAAAATTAGTTTACTGATATAAATGTTATGTCTTTTTTTATGTTTTATTATTATATACCTTTTATTATTGATTGTAGTCAATCGTAATATTAACTTACACATAGTATTGTATCGAGTCTGGTTCTTCTAACCAAACAGACAGATGTGTTGCTGGAGAGTTTGTTCCGCCACTTCTTCTTTCCAGCAAAAACACTAGGAAGTGTCGAAGGGTGGGCGTTTTGGGGGACTGTCACTTGTAAATAAGTAAAGTAAAGTAAATTTTGACGTTCGAAAAGTGCTGATTATCAGCCTAGTTTGAATAAATGAGTTTTGATTTTGATTTGATTTTGATTTTGATTTTGAACAATACATTTAAAGTCAGATAATGTTTCGGACCCATTTAAAATGTAATCATTTATGTGTGTTTTTACATTGAAAGTTTAATGCTTTAGCGGTTGTTTTATTTCTCAGTCACATTGTGCTCGATTGATGTCAATGGGATCGCCCCTTGTTACATGAGACTTAAACATAACTGGCGGAATGTGGGTGTATTATTAGGTACACCTCTTTCTAACCTTTTGGACATTACGGGCAAGATGTTATGTCAAAGTGGTAGTTTAAAAACCCGCTGTAAGTTTCTCCCTCACATCTCTCGCGAAATAGTCAGGACGCAAAGAATAGGCCTGCTCATAAAATTCGGACCGTAAATATGAAAAGAAAAAGATTTCTGTGAATAATATAACATGATACCTACGTAACGTGACCTAGTCTCGCTGAATTATTGTCATATTTACTATTGTTGTTGTGGTACGCTAAGGTTTTGCTTCGATTTTTTACTTTTTGAACGTGAATATGTATCAAGATTTAGAGAGAGCGCGTGGCTTAATAAGAACTGCCACTCGGGGCGATCTTTAGGTAAAGCTGTGCTTGCCTAGGTCGGTCTGTGGATGGGTGACCACCCGACATACCGAGTTTCCTCCGTGCCTCGGAAAGAACGTTCAGCTGTTGGTCCCGGCTGCCATATATAGATCGTTGGCAGTCGTTGCAGATAGTCAGTAAACCTGAAAGTCTGACAAGTCCTACCAAAGGGTATCGTAATACCCAGTATTGACTGGCTTGTGGAGGTCAGATAGGCAGTCGCTCTATGTAAAATACTGGTATTCAGCTGCATCTGGTTAGACTGGAAGCCGACCCCAACATGGTAGGGAAAAGGCTAGGCAGATGATGATGATTCAGAGAGAGAAAAAGTAAGGGATAAGGGCAACCATAGGATGGATAGCACAGGATTACGTTTAAGCAGAGTGCTTTGTTTATTATTGTGACACTGTGGCACTTCAAACTATTTAGTTTACTTTGCCTTAGTAGGCCACTGTCTACCTGTAACGACTGTCAAAGATGTAAAAAATGGAAGCCGTGACCCACAGCATAACGTGCTTTCCGTGGCGGTAAAGAAACTCAGGATGTAATGGGTGCCACACATCCATGCAACAACCTAATAGGCAAACACGGCTAAACCTGAAGATCTAAATTTTTTAATATAGCCGCATGGGTCCTTCTTTCCTGCTGATATGGTAAGTGGAAATTATGTTTTTCCTACTCCTCCGCTATTCTTTTCTGAATAATTTCGTTGCGGGATCCAAGACAGTTAACCTCTTGAACGTCCGCTAACATTGCTTGAATGTCTTATGATCCACCGGGTGATCATAAGGACGCTCGAAGACTTAATCGTTTCTCTGGGACTTCGTCGAGCTTCATTGTCTCGGCGCTTTTCTTGTGGTCGCCAAGTTGATTCTGGCTAAGGATTGTGTGAGGAATGACAAAAAAAACGGAAGAGTTTCATAGGATAAGGGCAAGAAGATGATGATGATCCATAATGATTAAATATTCCATGTGTTTTAAAATTACATAGATACTCGTAATCTAAGTTTCTAACTTTTTACTTTGAAAAATTAATCTGACCTATGTCACAAGTATGGTGTTGGACGTAAAGAATAGCACCATCCCATATCTTCCCTTGGGTGTCGTAAGAGGCAACTAAGGGACTTACCAGAGAATGGGCAGCAGCGTTCTCTGTGCCTTCGTAACAACCATACTGCGATCGCCAACCTGCCTGCCAAGCGTGGCGATTATGGCAAATCCTCCCTTCTGGGGGAGGCCTATATCCAGCAGTAGACGTTTTATGGCTGAAATGATGATGATGATGTCACAAGTCTGAACAGTCATTGACTGTGTCAGATTTTAAGCGGATATCGATAGTCTTTCTGTCTTTATACAAGTTTTCTTTTTTAAAATTAATTATATCAAATCAGTGATTCCACTGAGCAGTCGTTACAGGTAGTCAGTAAAACCTGAAAGTCTGACAACCAGTCTTACCAAAGGGTATCGTATTACCCAGTATTAACTGGGTTATGGAGGTCAGATAGGCAGTCGCTTCATGTAAAATACTGGTATTCAGCTGCATCTGGTTAGGCTGGAAACCGACCCTAACGTAGTTGGGAAAAGGCTAGGCAGATGATGAGTGATTCCACTGAGCCGAGTGTACGAAATTGTTGTCATTATAAAACAATATTTTATGTTAATTACTGTGAGTAATGACTTTAATAGCCCGGTATTTACTTTGTTTATTGTCTGTTTTAAATTGTTGTCTGACCATTTTATATTTTTGTTGATACGCTTTATGGTACAAGCTAGAAAATCTGATTTGAATTCATCAGAAATAGTTCTTCATAACCATCACCATCTGCCTAATCTATCCCAATGATGATGGGGTCGATCGATTTGACTGGAAGTCTCTGAATCATCATCTGCCTAGCCTTTTCCCAACTATGTTAGGGTCGGCTTCCAGTCTAACCGGATGCAGCTGAATACCAGTATTTTACATGGAGCGACTGCCTATCTGACCTGCACAACACAGTTAATACTAGGTAATACGATACTCTTTGGTAAGACTGGATGTCAGATTTTCAGGTCACTGACTACCTGTAACGACTGCCAAAGATCTATATATGGCAGCCGGGACCAACAGCTTAACGTACTTTCCGAGGCACGGAGGAAACGCGGTATGTCGGGCGGTGACCCATCCACAGACCGACCTAGGCAAGCACAGCTTTACCTAAAGATCGACCCGAGTGGCAGTTCTTATTAAGCCACGAACCTCTTAATACCATTATTTATATAGTTCTCCATAACCAATAAAATATTAAAATATTCCTTTTTGGCCGCCGCAGGAACTATTATTCTATTACAAGGTTGTGTACTCAAACACACGTATACTCTCGTCCACCTATCTCGCAATCCAATAGAATGGCAATCTGACACGACCGGAGAGAGATCAGGTGCATGGCCAACAGCTCAACTTGCTTTATGAAGGCACCATTTCACCAGCATCCCAACTCACATCGGAATTCCTTATGGGAAAACCCGACCACTCAAACGTCCCAGTTACTAGAGCAACGTTTTTTCCGTATGCCCGAAACGTCCCAGTTACTACAGTAACTTCGTACGTCATCGATTATTCAAACGCAAAATACTAAAAAACTCGACTAAGGAGTCTCCATATGTTTTGTATGTCAATGGCAGTATTAAATTACGCATCTGTGGTTATACGACACGTCTAGTATTGCGTCAGCCATAGTTAGAAAGAATTATTTACAAGTACGGGACGTGTCGCAACCGGCCATCTTGAATTTTCGGACAGGCGGCCGCTTTTATTTACAATATGTGATTTATTATCCCATTGTGTTGAGTTTTGTTTATTGAAATCGTTTTAAGTGTTCATTCTTATCGTGTATCAACAAACAGAAGTGTATTCCAAGTGTTTATAAGTTGTTAAAACAAGTGATAAAGTCGGCGAGTAAAATTGGATCATTTTGTATGGGACGCTTGGTGAGTTTTTAGAAAATTTTGTTGATTTTTAGTGTTAAAGTTGTGAAATACTTATTATATAGGGAAAACAGTTAATTATTAACATAAAAGTAAACTTAAACCAAAGAAATCTGATGAAAATAGTGTTTATTTCAACGATTTATTTTTTTCCTTCCAATGTAAACAATGGATGACCTCGGGAATGGGTATTTATTTTAAAATTAATTTTGCTACACTGGACGTTCTACTGTAATGGTGTAATGGTATCAAAAGAAAGCTTATATAATCTATTTTAATAATAAATAAGTTTCGTTGAGCTATGTTACAAAATGTTTCGTAAAATATTTTTTAAACAAATACTTTACTCAAATTGAACCCGTGTTGGCATTGTTCGTGCGGCGTTGTTTCGTTAAGTTTTTATATAATATTGTATATATTTCAGTAAAATACTTATTATAATAGGTAAAGCAGTTCATTATTAATATTAATAAAAATAAACACCAAAGAAATATGACGAAAATATTTCTCATTTCAACGGTTTTATTTTTTCGCTAACGGTCGTTTCTAATTTAGAAGTATGGAAGGGCTAGTTTTTATTGATTTATTGTGCTAACACTGTACGTTGTGACTAATGATGTATTGGTATGTAAAAATAGCTTATATAGTCTATTTTAATAATACATAAGTCACATTGCGATATGTTACAAAAAGTTACGTAAAAATCTGTTATATACAACTATTTTACCCAAATTTAACCCGTACTGTCAACTTTGACATTTTTTGTGTGCATATTTCATTAAAGGGGGGTATACAGTTTATTTTATGTATCGATTCCCTATGTACGTAGCTTCATGCAGGTATTTTTGTATTGCTGATAAAGTAGCCAGATTTTTTGCAAATTCACTTTTAATTTGTATCGGCAAGCCCCGCCCCCCGCTTTTCGTGCCGTTAAAGTGACGTGGACCTTTTTAGCATTGACAGCTGTCAAAATTGGACGTAAGGGTGGATAACAATGTCTGACCTGGAAATGAAACCTAGGGCTTTAAGCTGTAAAAAAACATTTTCGATCACAAGTCAGACAAGACCTTCCTGCCACACAAGAATTCCTCTTTAATATCTATTCGATAATTATTAGTTGCCTCTTTAATATCTATTCGATCATTATTAGTTGCCTCTTTAATATCTATTCGATCATTATTAGTTGCCTCTTTAATATCTATTCGATCATTATTAGTTGCCTCTTTGGTCGCAAGCGCCTTCGATCCTGAGCGCGATTTCCAGGTCGTGTCAAAGTGTTATTCAGATTTCCCATTAGGAATTTCTCAGTAGCCGCCACGGTATTCTGGATCTGTGCCTGGTTGATGGCAATAGGCTCGCTCCCTATAACATGGGACTTTAACATAACTGGCGAAATGTGGCCAGTTATGTAAAACCTCAGCCTAACACACAAGGATTGAATGCGTGATGATGTTATGTTAATACAAAACTTTTGCAGAGATGAGGACTTCTACATTTCACGATTATCGTACTTAAATGCCATACCAATCTGCCATGACAGGCGGATTAGTTAGCAGCCACAGAATTACGTTATTATAGTCCGCGCGGTAATTGTACTTAACCCACGCAGAAATTTGATTTACTAGACGATCCTAATTCAATTTGTAGTGGTACTGTTTTATGTCGTTAATGTTTGAGTTTATTGAATAGTTTGAATATAACATAACATTACGTCTGTAATTTCAAAAGAGTTAGGCAGGAGTATACTCATTAGTACACCCATATTTCGCTAGTTATGTGTAAGTTACATGTAGTAAGGAGCGAGCTTATTGCCATCAACCGGGCACAAATCCAGTCTCTGTGGCTACTACTGAGGAATCCTTGTTAGATAAATTCAATAACACTTTGCCAGAACTGGGAATTGAACCAAAGACCTCATGCTTAGCAGTTGCGCTTGCGCCCACTAGACCAACGTGGGAGGCAATAGTTTAAATTTTCCAAATATTTTAGTAAATATTATGATAACTTACGACTAAGTAGACCGATGACCGATAAAAACTGTAGATGCGAGAAGCACGGGACCTAAGGAAGGACTATTGGGCGAGTTAAAATGTAATAATGTCTTTGCTGTGCCACATAATCACAAAACATCATGCTTGTATTCCTCAAAGGATTCAGTAGACGTGTACCCAGTACAACAATATTACGCAAATCTCTTTGAGGACCTCTAAAGCAGAGGAAAGAAAGAAAATATATTTATTCGGCACATACCACAAGTGCAATACAAATAAATAATGTAACACTAAGTTCCTTACGACTGAGCCTAATAGGCCCAATTCTGTAAAATGCCGAGAATAGTTGATATCTATAACTTTCAAGTGAATAAAATAAGAAGTTGATCAAAATTAGAAATACTTCACACAACATGGCTGTGAACATCCCAAAGAAAATTAAAATTCCATAACCCTTCACTTCTCACATCGAACTAAATTGTTCCGAACCGGTTCATTATGAACGGTATCGGCATCACAAGCCGAATGCGGTGTAATTCAGCGCTGTATACACTTTGCATGCAATTCATCTGACCCGCCGAGATGCCACCAACCAACTGAAATTGCTTTACATGCATAATTCACAAGCTGAAATTTAACGGCATGGCGTTTTCAATTACCTTTTTAGCTTATTTCAGGAGGGTTATTGAATTTTCGGTATGGTTTTGATGAAATTGGTTGGTGTGGTTTATTAAAAGGGGGACATTATTGACTTAAAATAAAAAATGTCGGTGCAAAATCGGCTTTATTAAAAGTGGTCATAGAGTTACTAGTTCAGTAACTAAACTAGTAACAGTTATCAGCTAGTGCGAGTTTATGCAACCTTTTGAGATTTGCGAGATATTTCGTAAAAAAATCAGGGGAATTTGTGTTAAGTATGTGGTAAGGTACATACACGCTAAAGTGTACCTGAAAGGTTGTCCTGCACAGTTGAAATATACAGCAGAACCGAAGAGTGTACGAGTATGTTACAAAACTGTATAGGTGTACCAACAGATTCGCTTCCCAAAGACCCAAAGTTACTCGTATTTTGTTCGTTGCAAAAACTGAGCAGACTGCGGATAGGTATATTCACGCTCCAGGTAACTTTTATTTTGGTGGGTGGGACATTGGAAGAGAATGTCATACTTCTACTGACTAAAAACCACACGCTTCTGGTATCTTTTTTTCTGGTAGCCTGTCGTCGTCAAAAGACAGACGGGCGGCGAGCTAGCCTATTACTCACCGCTCACAGGCCCGCGTCTACGGTGGCCGGAAGCCATCACGTGGCCCCCGACGCTCGGAGCGTCTCCAGCGGCTGCTGGGACGAGAGGTTCTCTCCCTCTCACGTTCCGCCACCTCCTTCGCTAGCATCACTTCATCAAGGAAGCGACGGCATCCCATTCTATCTTGCCCCGGATCATGACTTGCACCAGAGCCGGACGCGAGAGGTCGCCGCTGCCGATCGCCGCTACGAGAACACGACGGAGCTCCGCCCAAGCGGGACCGACCTCCACGGTGTGCTCCACCGTGTCCTCCGGCCGATCCTCACAATGGTGACATCCGAGCGTTTCCTCCCGCCTGATTTGGTGCAGGTACCTCCCAAAACAACCGTGTCCGGTGAGGACCTGCATCAGACGGAAAGTGAGGGCACCGTGGCGCCGCTCTAGCCACTCCACAAAGAGGGGACTTACCGCTACTACCATGGCGTGCCCTGCACGGAGTTGCGACAGTCGCTCTCTCCATGTCGCCATGAGATAATTAATTTTGTATTTTGTTCTTTGGATTTTTCCTCAACTTGAAGTTCATAATAAAATTAAAAATTTAAAATTAAAACATTCCCATACTTCACTATGCTTAATTACAAAGTAAGTAAACTAATGTAAGTACGCTTTATTCACTTACCGTGTTAACACAACCAAAATTCGATTAACGCTACACCGACCAATATATTCTCCAGCAACCAATCTAAACGCTCCATCAGGCCATTATTATTGCGCTAAATTAAACTTCAACTATAATTTCTGCGAAAGAAATTCCGCTGAAAAAAAACTCCGGGGTCTAACAGGCCGCTGGGTAACGATTCGTGAAACACAGAGTTATTGCAGGGTTAACATCCTAATTCTGTTCTATTTAACGGAAGGTTACATGTGTGAACGTTCAATGGTGTTTGTTTGGTCGTGATAATGACGTTAGTGGTGAATGTTAATAGGAATGTACTATTATGTTTGTAGGTAGGTGTAATAATTATAATAGTCTCGTACTCAGTGTTTACACGCGGTAGTAATTGTGTTATGCGTCGATTAATGATGAATCTAAAATACAATTTATTATCCTACAGTATTATTTTTTATATATTTTTTTTAAAAACATTGCCCCACACTAGGAATTTCTCCTGTATCGTGGGTGCGTTTACAAACATTTAAACTCACATACACAAACACACCCAGACCCGAAACAATCATCTGTAGGCCATACAAATATTTGTTCCGTGCGGGGATCGAACCCGCGACACGCAGCGCAGCAGTCCAATCGCTCAGCCACTGCGCTAACCGTGACGTCAAAGTATACATTAAGTATACATTCGATATGAGTAAATTCTAAAAACAAGGAAAATATTATTCTGTGAAACGAGAACTTTTTAAAATTTTAAAATCAAAATTGTATGTTACAATAAACGTCAAAACTCGTGCTAGCCCCTGGTATTTATAAATTAATGAAAACAGGATTGAAAAATTCAATTTAAATGAAAACTCAATTAATTTATCTTTATCCTTTATCAAAATATTACTATTGACAGTACCACATTTCTGAGTTAAATCCCATATTTCTCTCTTCCTATACAGACAAGGAATAAGCATGATTCACTGCCACACAACAAATAATACCTACGTATTACCCGGTACCACTTTGAAATTGTAATGAAAAATCCTTGTCACAATTCTGGGTTAAGCTTGTCTTTGTACACTGTAATATTGTTCCAATTTCCCTGTAATTTATGTGTACAATAAAGACAAAGAAGAATGTATATTCTATGTTACAATAGAAGTCGTATAGGTATGTCCATTCAATACAAAGAATAATGGAATTTAACCAAGATCGTACGCCGAGGCGATATAAAATATGCAAAAGTAAACAGAATTCGATACAGCGTGGCATCACCGTGTCGTTACAGCAAATAAAGTACAAAGGGTGGTATCGAAATTTTTTATATTCATTTACCGATGTTCTTGGATTGCGTGATTGTGGAATAGAATTTCACGGCACGGTTGGCGCAGTGGCTGAGCGATCGACTGGTATGCTGCGGTGTTGCGGATTCGATCGTCACACGGAACAAATATTTGTATGGCCTACAGATAGTTGTTCCGGGTCTGAGTGTTTGTGAATGTGGGTTTCAAAAAAAAGTTTCTTAATATTTCTATTGTTTCTAGGATCCTCAGATTTTGATCGATCAATTGATAGATTCTTAGATCGTTGGAAAGCGTACAAGAAGAAATAAGTGTTAGTTTAATAATAATCAGATACACATTTAATTAAAAGTGTTATTAAAGTGTTTGTGCAGTTGCTACTTATTTATAAAACTAGTTATGGCAGACAAGCTATCAAGCAATTACATACGTCGTATACGGACAGCTATTACAATACCAGTGCTGCCATATTTTAGTTAATTATTGGTGGTTTGAGTTTATAAATCGATTTTTAAAATTCAAGAACCCAAAACTAATTAAACCTTTACCTTCCCTTCACTGTCATATCCAGTGCTAACAGTTCCAAGCCCAGTACGCAATGTACATGCAAATACTAACCACACGCGTATTTGTCGTACGATTTACGTCCGTCATTTAGGCAGTTAAACGAACTGGGTACAACCGGGGTGCGGTGTGCAGGCCGGGGGTTGGGGGGGGGGGTTACAGGTAATTTTTCCACAACCCGTGAGAAGAAATGACTGGTAATAATCGCGGTATTTTTCGTGTGAAATCATGAGTTTTTATTTCTAGGGTTCCGTATTAAAAGGGTCCTAACGTAACCGAAGAAACGTGGCGTGACGATCTGAACGGACCAATCCGTCATGAATGCTTTTAGATCGGAGATCGGAGAAGGCAAATTGGAAAGTCACGGGGTGGGCCTTTCCCAGCAGTGGGACAGAGTACGCTGCCTTAAATAAAATTGAAACCCTATTACTGAAATGTAATACCGTTTGTTTGTATCACTGAAATTCGGTGGTGCTCTCCATTCATAAGCAAGATTTATAATCATTTTCATGAAAATGAAAGGTAAATAATTACGCACGATTGAATTATTAATGCTCGATCGCAATCGCCAAGAGAAATCAAAAAACAGCAGGTACAGTAATACAAGTAGACAATTTGATGTTAATTGGCGTTAGTGAAAACTCTTATAATCTTTAGTTTCAAAATCAAAGATACTTTCCGACGTTTCTAATTAATTATTTCTTAGAAAATCCATAAAATAATGAACTTTGATTTCGTCTAATAATAAATAGGTTATTAATTACTGTCAACTGCAATCAAACAGTTGATAATTAGCTATTAATAATTAATAGCTAATTATTGTCTCCTGTCAACTACAGGTAAGAACTCATAGAATAATGTACCTATTTTCCTTAAACTAATAGTCGTACGTATATGGATGTTATTGCTGATTTTCCCGGAATTTACATCAAACAATTTTCCCAAAAAAAAAATTGCCTGCAATCATCAGCTTTGCCTTTTCTCAACAATCTTGGGGTCGGCTTCTAGTCTAACCGGAAGCAGGAGAATGCCAATTGTGTTTTCTTCTCCAATCTGCTTTCATCACTTTCGCTGAAACTCCAGTCACAAAATCTAAACCGACATCCCTAATTTCGACAAGACAAACGCCTCACTTATTATTTCTAACCTCGGAACAAGCTTAAAAGCAAAATACGTCATCAGTAGTGGAAAAATATGAGACATTTGCGTTACAAAGACAAATTTACAGCAGAACATAGGCACATAATAGATGTGTACAGAAAGTCTGTTCAATAAAACGAACGAAAACGCAGGCACACATAGTCACTTTTTTTTTGTGGTTGGGAAATAATAATAATAATAATTTATTCGCACAAATTAGAGACAGCCATACAGAGTAACTTAATAATATCCACAAAATAGACAGAACATGTGAAAGTATACAACGTAAATATAGTTAGGTTGCCTTTAGAGATTCGCCCTATCCGCTCGTACTAGTATAAAACTGTATCACGAGCGGATAGTCTTCCTCAACCCAAGAACAGATTCTCACAAGTTACAAGTCACACAGCAGTAGTTTGATTACATCAAAAATCATAGCTATATTAATTCTATGCACAATCTCAAGAAATAATCAAAATAGTATTTAGTGTAGTTATCACAATATTAAAAAAAATTGAAATAATCACTTATCAAATAAAATTAAATAGTCTGAAATCTCAATGAAATAATAATCTATTTTAGTAATCACAAAAATCTAATGTAAAAATTTAAAATAATCAATCAATTGTAAATCACATAAATTCTAACTAAATATAATCAACTTTAAATAATCATAAAAATCAAATATAAAAATTAAAATATAATACTAATAAATTGTAGGGGGTGGAGTGGCAAGGGGGGTGGAGTGGTTCGCGTCCGTAGGAAGATTACCTGAAGAAAACCCTACACGTGCCCCCCGGGTGGTGCCAAACGAACCTCAACGCCGAGCCTCGGGCGGCGGTCAACTAACCCGACAATATTGGCCTAACCAGCCACTTAACAGTGGGTACTAGGAAATGAGTACCCACGCCCGCAACCGCAATTCAGCGATCGGGAGTCTAGGCTTAATTGCCCGGGCTGAGAGGAAGAAGACCTCTATAAAACAATCACCCCAATTCCACGGTGGGAAACGTGCCAACGGAATGCATGACTGGTGGGAGATCAGTATCGAGCGCCAACCTCGGCGGACATGGCAAACGTCGTTGGAGATCGCCTTCTTGGAGGAATGGGCGTCACCCTTCAAGTGACCTTTTATATCGACCCTACTCGTGGGAACAAAATGAATCATGAAAAAGAAAACCAAAACAAACCAAAGATGACACAACAATTACTCCAAAAAAGCATGTTTGCACGTGCAAGGAGCCACTCACTTGGAAATCTGCCAACTGAAACACCAAAAATAACAAATTCAAACGATAAGGTGAATGAGAAATCAAACACATCTGACAAGAACGACGAACAAGGTAAAAAACAAAATCAACCCTGGCAAAATGATCAGGTCCCTATTAAAAGGAAAGCGGAAGCTAGCCCTGAATGGGTAAAGAAAAATAGTAAATTAAACAAGACAACGTATGCAGTAACCACAGAAAACAGATTTCAAATCTTGGAATCAGAAAGTACTGACGAACCCAGTAAACAACCCAAGGAGCCTAAACCGCCAAAGCCAGAACCCATATTTGTCACTGGAGTCATAGACATAACGAAATTAAAAGAACACCTGTCCTCAATTGCAAACACCGACAAATATACTATGACCACTCTGAGATCAGGACACATAGTTAAAATAATGCCTGGTGACATAGACACGTACAAAAACATAAGAGATAACTTTATAGAGAATGATGTTAGCCATTATACGTACAAACTTAAAAGCGAGAGAGCCTATAGAGTGGTGTTACGGGGTTTACACTCTTCGGAAGACACAGAATGCATAAAAAAAGAGTTATTCGAACTCGGCCATGAAGTCCGGCACATCACAAATGTAAGACATAAAAGCACAAAACAGCCTCTACCCTTATTCTATGTGGACTTTGAGCCGAAACATAACAACAAAGAAATCTTCAAAATTAACAAATTGAATTACGTTAAAGTTTCATTCGAAGCGCCCTACAAAAAGCTAGCCATTTTGCAGTGTAAAAGATGTCAAAGATTTGGACATGCAAAAAATCAATGTAACAGACCATTTAGATGTGTTAAATGTGGGGAAGAACACACAACAACAAGCTGTTTAAAAAGACCCGACACCGAGGCAACTTGTGCCAACTGCCAAGAAAAGCAAGCCAGCAAGCTACAAGGGCTGCACAAAATACAAGCAATACAAAGACCTACTCACGAAAAACAAGACAGGAAAGGGTAAAGAAACCAATGAAAATACAAACAACACAGCAAAAGATCAATATCGCAAAAATACAACACAAACTGCACATGAAAACCATCAAACCAAGAACTACAATCTATACAATCATTCGAAACCAAATACCACATATGCACAAGCGACAAAACAAACAAATATAGCAGGATCACCAACCGACATCAAGGACCCAAATAATTTCGGGGAAGTACTAGACGCCATGTTTAACAAATTTCAAAACATAATAAACATTATGTTAGACAACATGATGGATCGTATGATCCAATTAATTACAAGCCTTATAAAGCTCCCCTAAACCTTCGAATAATCACCTGGAATGCCAACGGGCTGACAGAACGTCGACAGGAGCTTGAACTCTTCTTGAAACTCGAAAGAGTTGACGTAGCTTTAATCTCCGAAACAAGGTTTACACCAAAAACCCATTTCCAACTTAAAAATTACACGGTATACACTACAAACCACCCTTCTGGAAATTCACATGGAGGAACTGCGATCATAATAAAAGAGAACATCAAACATTATGTTTCTGGGGAAAGTAAAACTGAAAAGATACAGGCAACTTCGATCAGAATCCAAGATATCAAGTCGGAAATAACAGTGTCTGCTATTTATTGTCCACCTAGGCATACTATTACAAGTGATGAATTTAAGACTTACTTTAACACATTAGGAAACAGATTTATTTGCGGTGGAGACTGGAATGCTAAACACGTTTTCTGGGGCTCCAGGCTAACCTCGACACGAGGTCGACAACTCTATGTGGCTACGAACGACCTTAACCTCCATTGCGCTTCACATGGTGTTCCTACATATTGGCCTACGGATCCACAAAAGGTACCAGACCTGTTGGATTTTTTCATCACCAAAAATATCCCGCTCAGACAAATAAACATAGAAGAATGTACTGACCTGTCGTCAGACCACACACCAGTAATCATAAATATTCACTGTAGGGCCATTCTAACTGAGTACATACAAAGACTGTATAACTACAAAACAGACTGGGACAAATACAGAACCAAAATATCAGAATCCATCAAATTGAACTTGCCATTGAATAACGCAGATAGCGTTGAAACAGCCATCGAATCCCTCAATAAGTTTATTCACTTAGCTGTCAAAGAATCTACACCTTTTTTAAGATCGAAAACAACACAACATGCCCACTACTCCAAACTCATAAAAGACAAAGTGAATGAAAGAAGACTGCTACGAAAAAAGTGGCATTCTACAAAGTATCTCTGTGACAAAAAAGCTTTCAACAAGGCCTCTGAGGAGCTCAAACACATGATCTCCCAGGCAGCAAACGAGCGTCTACAAAAACAACTGACTGAACTTACTCCTAATAAAGATACTAACTACTCACTATGGAAAATAACAAAAAGGCTTAAACGACCAAAAGCACATATACCACCTATAAAAGCTCCCGATGGCAAGTGGGCAAAAACAGAACTTGAAAAGGCCCAAGTGTACGCAGAGCACCTTAAAACCATCTTCAGCCCCCTGCCAAGCAAAAATCTAGAACACGACAAAGAAGTCTCTGAATATCTAGACGCACCACTGCAAATGAGCCTACCAATAAAAAGTGTTAGCCCTAACGAACTATGGCGGGAGGTCCTGAGACTACAGAAGGGTAAAACGCCAGGCTACGACTCAATCGACGCACAACTACTCAAGCAGCTGCCCAGAAAGGGCATTATCCACATCGCGGCCATCTTTAATGCCTGCCTAAGACTAGCAATTTACCCCGCTCAGTGGAAAATTGCGCAGGTTATAATGATACCCAAACCAGGAAAACCCCTCCACGAAGCAAGCTCCTACAGACCAATAAGCCTGCTCCCTGTACTGGGTAAACTCCTCGAAAAAATATTGCTGAACAGGATGCGCCCCCATCTACCGGAAGTTATTCCTCTTCACCAGTTTGGCTTCCGAGAGCAACATGGAACCATCGAGCAGATACACCGTATTACGGATACTATAGGTCGTGCACTAGAATGCAAACAATTCTGCTCTGCTGTCTTCCTGGATATCAGCCAGGCCTTCGACAGAGTGTGGCATGAAGGACTTCTCTTCAAACTTAAAAAGCTGCTGCCTCACTCCTTCTTTCCTATTCTTCAGTCATACCTATACGGTAGATGCTTTGAGGTGAAATTTAATAGCGAAGTAACTCACTTAAATGAAATACACTCAGGAGTACCACAAGGGAGTATATTGGGACCACCCCTGTACTTGCTTTATACCGCGGACCTTCCAACACATGCAGATACCATAACTGCCACCTATGCAGATGATACAGCCCTTCTGTCGGTTCACGAGGATCCCGACATGGCATCAGCCAACATACAAACCCACATCCATGGGGTAGAAAAATGGCTGGATAAATGGCGCATTAGGGTCAATCAAGCAAAATCTGTCCATGTGACCTTCACCCTGAGAAGGCAGACTTGTCCCCCAATAATTCTTTTTAATGAGGAAGTTCCTCAGGCTGAAGATGCCAGATATTTGGGTATGCACCTTGATAGAAGACTCACCTGGAGAAAGCATATCTGGACCAAGCGTAAACAGCTGGATATGAAAGTCAGATCAATGTACTGGCTAATAGGTCGCAAATCGAACCTCTCACATGAAAGCAAGATAGCTATTTACAAGACCATCCTTAAACCAATCTGGACTTATGGAATCCAGCTGTGGGGTACTGCTAGCAATAGCAACATAGAGATTCTCGAAAGATTTCAAAGCAAAACATTGAGAGCCATGCTAGATATACCCTACTATGTAAGCAACAAATATATACACGAGGACCTAAAGATCGCCACCGTCAAACAAGAGATCGCTAGATTCAGCGAAAGCTATCAGACGAGAATATCAACTCACGTCAATGAACTGGCATCAAAATTAGTGGGCACAGGAAGTATCACACACTCCAGACTGAAACGGCATAGTGTCCCTACACTTACCGTGAGATTTGGTGACACCAGATGAAAGGGATGCATAGGAATTCCTTCTGCTGACAAGACAAGAATCAAGATACCTCATCTGAATGGCTTATTGTGTTGACACAGATTGCCAAGTTGCAGAACTCATTAAAAAAAAAAAAAAAAAAAAAATTGTAAATCATCGAATGACCCACCCTGGGCGAAGCGTAAGGGAGTGTCAGACTTCTACTGACTAAAAACCACACATGTTCCTTCTTTTTGCTCTTTATGTTCCGGGGCCGCGGTATCTCGTACAACCCTGCACATAAGCGTCTATATGTGTGATGGGTTATGTTTAATTGTTGGAATTCTCGGGTCGGTCAAAGCTTTTAAGCAGAAATTTCTCAGTAGCAGTCACGGAGTCTTGGTTACTGCTCATATCTGTTTATGGCAATAGGCTCGCCCCATATTACATGAGTTGACCTGATGAAAGTTGCTGGGATTCACTGGGCACGGGAGCATTTAATGTTGCGACATTTAGACGAGGCCTACGTCCAGTATTTGCTGTTTTTATCGGATTCATAAAAACAGCAAAAACTGGACATAGGCCTCCTCCAAGTGTGAACCTTCTGCTACATATCTGTCCTTTGTCTCAGTGGTGGTGACAAGTTCTCGGGTATTAACGGGGATTTATGTCCGGAATGCATTGTGAGACGTACGTGTAACGTGGTGCATTGCAAATGGGATGCCGCAACCGCGGGTTTTTCCAGCGGTGAGCTCCTATTTGAGCTTGTGATTAAGTTTGAGCGCTGAATTTTAAGTAACAACGCTTTTTGTGAGAGTTTTTGTGGAAATCGCACATGAAAAGTCTCTGCTTTCATAATTGCATTTCGTGAGTTTTCGGCCTCAAAGCCGTCTAATAATTTGTTGCTTCATAATCATCCCAGTTCCATGATGTTTCCGCTGACGGAGCACTAGTCTATGCTCTGTGGGAGTCTGCTCAGAGATAGTTGTTACACGTCTAGGATATGCCAGTTTCCTCACAATATTTCCCATATTTGTTTTAAGAGCGGTGGTTAAGAAGTAATTTAAACTAAACAACGTGTCTGCCTTGGAATGAACCTCATTATATCCCACTCGTTAGTCCGCCATTTCCACTGAACCACCATTGCTCCTCAAAATATTTGCAGCTCCACTATTTTGATTTACGACTGCGGTCTTTTATCCCCTTTTCCAAACGTTCCCAGGTTTAAGCCCCCAAACCAATTCTAACGTTCAATTTCGCAAAAATATGCCCGTCTGTACCATTACCCACAGTTCTTTTTCCTATCACAAATTCAACGTTTCGTGACTATAAAAATGACACATGTTACTTCAACTTTCTCTTAACCAGGCTCCATATATCAGGAACAAACTGGATCCCTTCGGCTGTGCCCACTCGTGCATTTACGATTTATGTCTACATCTGACGATTCTCAATGCTTGTTATACATATTATCTTCGTGGTTGTGTGTTTTAATCTCCTTAGTTCGAATTTATGGAGGTAATTTTGGAATATTTTCTGCTGTAAGCGAAAATGGAGGTCTGTGGTTAGTTTTCTGAATAGTAGTGAGATTCGTTTTAAAATTTGATGTAGGTTTTAGTACTTAGATTTAAAAGTACTAAGAATTAACATATTATTATTGTTTTTTTTTGCCCCACGTTGGACGCCAGCTTGTAACGTTACATTTAACAGGGGGAGCCTGATAAATGTAAGGCTACAATAAGCACTTTCCTACCTAGGAGGAGAGCACAGTTTAATAGAAAAAGGGAAAAGGTAAACAGTTATTTGTTTTTTATTGTTATTTTGTAAATGTTGACTTACCATTTATTTTAATCTTCATGCCTTGTGCAATTGTTGTGTGAATTCCATTAGGTTTCACAGCATTAAAGTACAGACTGGAGCATGATAAAATAACCTCCTAGATAATTTTTGCCTACATTTTCCAAACATGTAACTTTTGTTTTCATATTTTCTAGTATCACTTCTCCAGGGAAAATAGCATACGAAAGTATGAACAAATAAGACTATGTTAGCAATATTTTAAGAGCACGAAAATGTACCACTACGGTGTACAAGCCCCAAATAAAAACGTCTCTAAAGTAATTCTACACAAGCGCTAGAACAAACATAAACTGTATACAAAAGTTTCTCGAACACTCTTGAACTTTATAACTGAACCAAGCTAAGCTTCGTGCATTTTATAATAAATAATATAAATCTGATATATTTTGGAATTTGCAGAATTCTTTCGCATCGAGCAAGACCCGATCAAAGTTTGACACTTACATGAAACATGGGCTAAAGTTTTTTGTTCATGTCTAAAAAGCAGATGAATAACGTATAAAATATTGCGAGATTTAGCGATACTTTTGGCAGATGATATGAATGCTTTTTGATATGAAATACAAATTGATGGTAATATAAAAATAATGATTCGATTTGGTTCAAAACAAAAAAACCATAGCCAAAAACGATTAAGGCTTTCTTCATCATCATAGTTTCAGCCGGAACACATCAAATGCTGGAAATAGGACATCTTTAAATATCGCTACATCAAGCGATCCTGAGCTTCAGACATCCAGCAGTTTCTCGCAGCTTTTCCAAGATCAATGATCCACCTTGTAGGAGGCCTTCCAATGACGTCGAACCACCTTCCGTAAAACACAGTTCGGACACTAAAACAACAAGTTTAGAAATCGAATCGCATTAGTTCGAATAATAGATATTTTTCCAATACGATCTCAAATTGGTTCTGAAGCTAAACTTAGGTTTACAGATAAGTATGTGAAGTAAGACAAAACAAAAACTTGTTCGACCCAATTACGTTCAGTGCTAACAGAATAATAATTTGAACAAACTTAGAATGTCTTGACAGTCGGCGAAAAAGAGAACTACGTTACATTCTTAAATTTTGAGTTCATTCTCCGGAATGAGAAGCAGAATTGTGGGTAGGTATCATTATAATGAACTCAAGTTACGAGATTGTCATTACCCAGGCTCCAATCAAAAGTTTGGACTTCTATTGATTTGAAACTTAATCTCAATAACTACTGGTCCAATCCTAAGAACACAGCTAAAGGTCGCTCAGCAGTCACGCTTGATCAATCAGAAAATCAACAACTATTACGACGACACGGTTGGCGCAGTGGCTAAGCGATTGGACTGCTGCGCTGAGTGTCGCGGGTTCGATCTCCGCACGGAACAAATATTTGTATGGCCTGCAGATAGTTGTTTCGGGTCTGGGTATTTGTGTATGTGACTTCATATGTTTGTGAACACACCCACGATACAGGAGAATTTCCTTGTGTGGGGCAACGTTTTTTTTTAAAACAAATAAACAATTTTAATAAGTTCAACATTATTATCCGAAACAATTTCTCTGTTACACATTATTCATGGACTGTCCAGTGGTTAAGTTAATAAGGAATTTACTCACTTTTTGATAAATAAGTGAACAATGAAAAAGTGGAGTCTGACATCTTAAACTACTCATCCGTTCACCTCAACGGCGTTTTTGCTCGCCACACAACAAACTTGAATCTACCTACTGCCACAACACACAAGATACCTACCACCAATTGCTAACATACGATGGTCGTTGCCAGCATACCCACCATAAACAGCCAAGATATTATATTAGCCACACAACAAAACCTTGCTCTACTAAAATAATGCAAGACACGTTTATGCCACTTTAAGTTGGCACAGCTCCAAAAGCACTAACGCGGTACCTTGGACGTTGGATGTAAATATTTTTCAATTAAGTTTTTGTACGGAGCTTACTTTCGTACAACGTGCGATACAGGTTTAAGTGGTTGTAAATAAGTAACGCTATGCTATGGAAGCGAGATTTGAAAATTAAAAAAATTTAGTTGAGAAGGAAACTGGGAAATATCTATCAAGCCAGGTTTTGTGGAATTTAAACGGTTTGAGGACTGGACAGTTTTAATTAACCAATTAATAATTTTGGAAAAAATTAACTCATCAGTAAGCAAGTGCATAAAAGTCCAATCAATACGAGGTCTTCTTTGCTTTAAAAATATTTTAAAAATTAATAAAAACATTAATGTCTCATTAATCGAGTGGTCGCTAGTGCGACTGCTGAGCATGAGGTCATGGGTTCGATTCCCAAATCGGGCAAATTATTATTGGGTGTTCCATCAGGAATCTCTCCGTAGCAGCCACGGAGTCTAGAATTGTGCCCGGTTGATGGCAATAGGCTCGCCCCCTATTGAATGGTACTTAAAACATAACTGGCGAATTGTGGGTGTACTAATAGGTACACCTCTGCCTAACTCTTAGGGGATTACAGGCATGATGTTATGTAATTTCATTTAGACTAACGTGCGAGTGTACAATTAAAATACTAAACCACCTAATACTATCCCAAACAATCCTTCAAGCTTAAACGGAATTTATAAACCTCTTTAATTTTCTGTTCATTAGTAACTCCATAGCACAAGTCAGTAAGTCTTCCATCAAAATAGAATTCCTCATAAAAATACTTAAGCTCCTAACTTTTACAAGTCTCGTTCTCTGAAACTTTATAATGAAAGCTTCTTTATATGAAACAAAAAGCAAGAAAGTTGATGTAACCCCGCCTACGATAGACTAGTGAAAGTTGTAAACAAAAGGTAATTCTGAGACTCTAACGGTACGCGTACACCAAATCCGTCATCGGCCGAAGTATGCTCGGGCGTCATCGGCCGAACTCGGCCGATCAAATCAAACGTAAGTAAATGGAAGAGAGCGCATACACTGCTACTACCGACGTCGTCCGATGACGCCCGAAAACGGACGATCAACTGACGAGTCCGAACGTGTTTGGATTTTTTGTCAGTTTTACCGGCTGTACTCTGTAGTTGCACAGTTCAGACTTCATAAGTTCCACCGACAACGGCCGTTATCGTCTGCAGTGTATTCAGTTAAACGTCCGAGTTACTCGTCCGAGTAGTTCTGTCCGCCATCGGCCGACAAAATCGGTTTTAGTGTACGCGTACCGTATCACTGGTATCTTTAGTCGTGGACTGAACTTGAGTCAAACTTGACACTTCAACATTCCGCCCAATTAGAAATATTGACATAAACGCCCACTATTTAATACAGAATAGACATCTGACATTGATTGATTTTTTTTTATTACTGTGACATACTAAATGACATCTTTAGCATTGATTAAAGCAAAATGCAACTATAGGTTTGATTATCTCTGGATTCCCTTCAAAACTATAGGTTTGACAAAAATGACTTGATTCGACACTATATAGGGTGTACAAGTACCCTTAACGCAAACGAAAGGCACTTGTTGTCCCCACCACTACGATATTTTTTTGTTCTGGACCATACCTAGGAACCTCCTAGTTACGGAGATATTGGAGGTCAAAGTTCCAAATTTTTCACAGCTGTTTTTGTAAATACTAGTTTTTGAGGTTCTAACTTTACTTAAATTACCTCCATGACCCATTTACTATTCAAAGCATCCACTAGCATAATGTTTTAACAGTGCTACATTAAGTTTTACCGTAAAATGTGATTTTTGACCCAAAAATAAAATGTCGTTTCCCAGAAAACATTTTTGCGTAGGGGTACTTAGTTTGATGTACAGAATGCTTGGTTGACGGCTGTGTGATGAGTTGATTTACACCCTGTATATACGTATATGGGGGTGTTAGAGCCTCATCGTTCATGACGCTACTAAAATGAAACGTGACTCAAATCACAATTCACAACTTTATATTATTATCACTAGTGTTTTAATCAAATCAATAAAACATCGTTTTACAAATTCTGGTTTGCAGTTTCGTTTAATATCAAGAACCACAGTTCTTAATATAAGTATTGGTACATACAATCACTCCTGTTCTTAATTGGCGAGTGGAAAATCATCAAATAACCCCTCCCGCTCTTGGGCAGAGCGGAAGGGTGTGTCAGACTTCTACTGACTAAAAACCACCCATGTTCCTTCTTAGCCCTTCATGTCGAGGCCGCGGTATCTCTTGCGAACAACCCGCGGCCCCGACAGGATCTTCGAGTCCCTGAAAACACAGTCATAAGGAATCTAGAATCAAGTAAAACGCAATCAAGCTTACACTTCCAACAGCAATAGGACACCCCAAAACCCCATTCACATTCGATGTCTTCATTTAGAGTAATCAACATCAAAAACGCCGACGACCCGCTTCGCTATCTAAGCATGATCGATGCTCTGTCACGACCTTTGATATATTTCTTCCAGAGGGTGAATTTTCAAGTATTTCGTTAAACTTAAAACGTGTTTTGATATCCTACTTGAGTGATCGCATCAAAAAGGCCTTTGTTGAAAACTTCAAAATACAGAGTAGTGTTTTTTTGTGAGAGAGAGTCAAGGGGTGCCAAAATGAGGTGCTGGCTATACATCAAGTTGAAATACGTTGTTTTAAACTGAATTTACGTTTGGAAGTAATGAATGAATGACTTAGGTTGAAATCTAGGAGGAAATAAAGGATGCTTATAAACAAATTGTATACTGCAAAACAGAATAAATAGGAAGGCAGTTTAAGAAAGCACACTGCCTCGTTGGTCTAGTGGTTGCAAGCGCGACTGCTGAGCATGAGGTCCTGGGTTCGATTCCTGGGTCGGGCAAAATGTTATTGGCTTTTTCCATCAGGAATTTATCAGTAACAGCCACGGAGTCTGGATTTGTGCCCGGTTGATGGCAATAGGCTCGCCCCCTATTACATGGGACTTAAACATAACTGGCGAAATGTGGGTGTACTATTAGGTACAGCTCTGCCTAATCCTTCGGGGATTACAGGCGTGATGTATGTTATGTTTAAGAAAGCAAAGCACAAGAGTTTTTGGGTTTTTTGCCTATCGTGGTATAGACAATATAATAATATTTGATGCGGAGAAATCAGGATAAAAATATTTTCTTTTGACATTGGTATAACCCAATTGTCTTCCGGCAACTATTTACAATGTCAATGAAAACTGCTACAGGAAACTAGTTGATTGACAAAGAGTAAAGGAATGCTTTACAGAAAAGGAAAGCAAACAAGTGACAATCTCCACAATTAATGACACAAAACGACCAACGTGAAGCCTTTGTATCATCAAGGAACTACCCGGAAATTTCACTTTATATATTGGTTGCGAACTCAAACCGTTTGAACCGTTATAGGAAGACGCTTAAAATCTTCATCGAGTGAATTATGTTCCCAGTGCAGGGACTCAGGCCTCCTCTATAGGAGAGGGATGGGCTAAAACCTACAACGCGGGCCCAGTGCGGGTTGGTAGATGTCACATGTCTTTGATTTTTTTGGTTCTGAGACATGCCGGTTTCCTCACGATGTTTTCTTTCACCGTTTTGTGATCATCACTACATAGTATAAAACAAAGTCGCTTTCTCTGTCCCTATATCCCTATGTATGCCTTAACCTTTAAAACTACGCAACTGATTTTGATGCGGTTTTTTTTAGTAGATAGAGTGATTCAAGAGGAAGGTTTTATTATATAATTTGACCGACATCCACGCGGGTGAAGCCGCGGGCATCAGCTATCAAATAATAAAAAAGAAATAAATATAACACTTAACATACCATCATGCTTGTTATTCCCAAACCGTTAGTAAGAGGTGTATCCGATGGCTGCGGGTTGTTCGCAAGAGATACCGCGGCCTCGACATGAAGAGTTAAGAAAGAACATGGGTGGTTTTTAGTCAGTAGAAGTCTGACACTCCCGTTGCTCTGCCCAAGAGCGGGAAGGGTTATTTGACGATTTCCCACCCCCCCAAAAATAAAAAAAAGAGGTGTATCCGATAGTAAGTCCACATTTTGCCGGATATTATGTTTAAGTCCCATGTCATAGGGGGCAAGCCTGTTATTGCTATCAACCGGACACAAATCCAGACTGCTAGTGAGAAATTTGTGATGGAAAAACCTAATAACAGTTTTCCTGATGATGATCCACTGTCCATTTTCACCAACTGCTAGATATCGATATTTCTTTGTTTGTGTCACTTTTCATGCTCCCGTACCAGCCTCATCCAGGTTTTATCAAATCAAATCAGTTTATTGCATACATGTTGTCCATGAGTTAGAATAATTTTAAAAATATCAAACATGCACCCTGTAAGGGCACTGCAAAAGAAAATAAAAATCAAATCAAATTAATAGCAATATTACATTACATTTCATAATCATAATTAGTACGAGTATGTCACATTTTACAAAATTAGTATCTTTTTTTAAGATAATACCTACACTATTACGTCAAAACAAAATAAAATCCAAATTCGAAATCAAAATAAATAAATTTAATTTATTTATAAATGCAAATAAATTAATCCGCTTTTTTATCTTAAAACCTTTGGTACGAAGCCGTTTGTGTGCGAGGCCGCCTCAAACTTGCTCCTTTTCTATTTTCGGGATTCTCCGAACCCAAGTCGCGAGAAAATGTCAGCTTTCAACGAAGATCCCACTTTAGGCTCTTCCGGCATTTGGAAAACTTTTATTGGCCTTATCTGGCAGACACTAATGGGATTAGGAGGAGAAAAGAACTTTCTTAATTTATTGACAACGTTACCTTCATTAACTTAAGATTGCTTTTGAGTTGAACTTGTAGATGGGATCGGTCAAAGTTGTAAATGTCACTCTATTGAGTTAAATATGTATGGTGTAGCTTACATGTTTTATTGCAGAAGACAAAATTGAGATATAAACAATGGATTGGTTTCCAGTTCCACTAACATTTTCTGGAGTTTGAAGTTTTGATTTCAACCTTTGTTTAGCTCTAAACTTAAGTACTTATTTAAAATGTTTAGTGACCATACATAAACACACTGCTTCGTCCCATAGGTAGAAATCACAGAACGCCACCTCCTACAAGCCTTTGTTTTGGGGTTGGGGGGGAGAAAGCATCAAATAACCCCTCCCGCTCTGGGCAGAGCGAAAGGGAGTCTCAGACTTCTACTGACTATAAACCACCCATGTTCCATCTTAGCCCTTGTGCAGAGGCCGCGACATCTCTTTCGAACAACCCGCAGCCCCGACGGGCGTCAGCCCTTGCGGGTCCCTTCCATGTTGCTGACATCTCTTTGAGGCTCGCGTGGAATATGAACGCGCCGTCGCGCTGTCGTCGCCATAAGACGGATGGACGGCGAGCTACCTCCTACAAGCCTTACGTACTTTTGCCGCGTTCACGTTCATACGAGTACATATGTTAATGACAAGTTCCATTAGATCTAAACGTTCGCGTCACCAGGATGAATGCTTATTTCCTATTATTGTAATTTAAACTCTGGACACTGAACTGAGTATTGAATATCGAATAGAACTCATTAATTTAGATATTAATTTGTGCCACCTAGCAACAGCAAAAATAAAGACTAACACCACTTTCTATTGTTTATGCGTTCATTATGTTCATCATCAAATATAACACCTAACATGTCATTGTCATTCATTTTGAAATAGATATCGGTAGGTATAATTAGTGCTACAGTATTATTAAGTTTATTCCGATAATTAGTAAAATACACATTTGCAATATCCATAATTATGCCAATGACTAATGAAACTAGTTCAGTGGATAACGTTCATACCACAAATTAAAAGGCACAGAAGGTTAATTGGAACGAAGTTCCTTATCGCGCGTTGTGAAAGGGGGCTAGACGGAAAAAATTCTTACGAAAAGTTGTCACGACACTTTTTGCTATAGTAAGCTATTGTAAGCTGTGCGGCGTCGCATGTTTCTCTGTCTGTCTCTCTCTCTCTTATAGAAAGCAAGCCAGATATTTTCATTTCTACATTTCTTTTTTTTTTTTTTTTTTTTTTTTTCCTTTTTTTTACATTTTTATTTCATAATAAAAAATAATAACAATAACTTCGTTCCATCCGGGTGTTCCTTGACACCTCTCAAGTTTTTAATTAAAGAGAGGAATCGCAGAATAAAATCGCAACTGCATTTAAATGAAAGAGTTAGATGCTTATTTCATTCCACGTTCTGTGGAGTTTTGAACAAATAAGCTACCACTATCTGACTCACACAGTCACAATTTAAAAAATTCAAATTGTAATTATGTAGTCACAATGACTTAATCAATGACAATGAATCATTGTATTCTCATTATGTGTAGTGTGTTATAGATATAATGACAAAATGAGCGATACGAGAACAAGAGTATTTTTTTTTTTAATTATTTTTAGTAATGTAGAATAACCAATAATTTCAAGTGTCACAAAATAATATTGTTGGTTGAGGTATAGATTTTTAGAATGAACATGGTTGTTGTATTAACTTGACCTTCTGTACTTATTTATTCAGTGCCAATACTGTTAGATGCTGTGTGATATTTGTTCTCATCTGCATTATCGGATTATAGGCTATCAGATGTGAGGATACCTATTGTTCTAATTTAATGATGTCTGTTGTTTAAATGTATTACTCGTATACTGAAACTAATTAATACAGTTTTTTTTATTAAACATTTAATAGTCTATTTTTTTCCGTAACATGGTAAAGAAAACTTTAAACGAACAACCAGTGGAGTTATTGGAGAAAAATAAGCAGAAAGTAGGCTTTTGTAACACTTGATATCATCTAAAAAATAAAATAACTCACATTAATAATTACAAGTCGTCGAAACAAAATCTTCCTTTAAATAATTCCACAAAGTAAATTCTCCTCCAAACTTCCACCATAATTATAATTCATCCCCACATAATTATTCCCAGAGACGAATATAACCCCAAATCTTGAAACTCCACGCTAAAACCATTAACTGTAACAATCCCTTGAATAAAAACAAAAGCCACGTAATCTTGTTAAGGAAATTTTAACAATTATAGCTATTGTTATCATAGTATCAAATTAATATTAGTCCCTCAATACTGTTTGCGCCACAGCCTAAAATAAAGTCTAACTAAACATGGTTGTACTGAAGGACTACCAAAGAGAACTTGATGAGTCTTCTTACGCTGTGGTCGAATAGCGAGTGGAACAAAATTCAGGCAATTCACAGAGTTTGTAACCGGGATCCTTTTTATGATAATAATGTCTGTTTAAAATGGCATAAAGTTTCTGCATTCCCTTATCTTTGGTCGCTTGTTTGATAATTTATTCAGTGATGGTAAATGGGGTTGGAACTTTCTTTGCTTGGTTGGGAATTACTCAAGGTTTTTTCGTGTAAAATAATTGAACAAGCCATAATCATGAAAGTTGTAAAAATCTTTGTAAGATTAGAGGCTTACGCATTTTTTTTTAAGTACCCGGTACGAATATTTGTTTATTAATTTTATGATAAGCTAGGGCCATTTCAACAAGCTCTAAGTAAGGTTTTGTAATTTTTTTTGTATAAACTCGTTAGAAATATTATAACATGGTTGTATTGACCATCGTCATAAACAGTCTCCACTTTTAATTTGTACGGCTTTTTAGTTGCAGATAAAACTACAACATGATTAAGTAGCTGCTGATTTGGTCTACTGGTCGCTGTTTTACATTAATCTTAAAATGGGAAATCAAAATCATCGTTAAACATTTAAAATACGAATAAAACAATACCAATATTTTTTATATATTTAATTATATACTAAAACCTTTCAGTTTTAGTATATAATTTACCAATGGATAGCCATTGGTAAAAACAGCATAAAAATCGATGCAGTCATTTTTAAGTTTACCGCGAACAGACAGAATTTGGACTTTGTTTTATAATATGTAGTGATTTTGAGCCCATGTCATCTTACAGCAAAGCAAAAGTTTCTTTCTTCTGTCCAATCTTCTAAAATGCATCACCAAATCAAAAAAACATTCCACAAACTTCGGAAACAGAAAAAGAATCCTTTTCCGTTACTATCACAGTCGATAATCAACCGGCGGCCATCTTGTGGAACGAAATAGATTTAAAATGTCGCCCGGCCCATTTTACGCGGGAATCTGAAGATAACGCAGTTATCTTTCTGATATATATTATTGGAAGGGATGAGACTCTGTTTTTGCTTTCGATAAATTCGTTAGATTATGGACTAGATTTGTTTGGTTCGTGTTTATTTGAAAGGTGAAATAAATTTGTTGTAATTTTGTAGTTATTATTACGGCTGGTAAAAGGGTGACTCGCAGTATGACAGCTATAGAAACATTATGGAAGAAGACATAGAGTGCCAATCCCAAATAAATGTAGATAAGAGCAGGAGAATGCTGGAATTTATCTTTCTTTTTCACCGGTAAGTTACTGGATTTACCAGTATAACAGAACATCACACCGGATAAACGACCGAACACCGACACAACGTTATGTTTCAAGTCCCATGTAATAGGGAGCAAGCCTGGCCTAGCGTTACTGCTGAGCATGGGGTCCTAGTTCAATTCCCCGGTCGGGTAAATTGTTATTCTGATTTTTCACCATGAATTTCTCAGTAGCAGTCACGTGTGTCCTTGGCAATTGGCTCCTCTCTATTACATAGATAGGCTTAAATATTATTGACGAAATGTTAATGTACTTATTAGGTACACGTCTGCCTAACGCTTCGTATATTACAAAGCCTGATGTTATACTCACCACCTAGTTTAACAACTACCTAAAGTTTTGCTTTAATACTATTTAATGCTACATAAAGCAATAATCTCACGTGTTCCATATTCACGAAGTTTCGTAATTAATTGGGGAGCGTTGTTCAAGACTGTTCGCAGGGTAATAAATTATCTGCTCTTATGTGTTGCACTTGCTTGCTTGTGGAGCGAGACTTGCGCTGCCTGTAGCCGTTTTAGATCTCCCGGGTGTTGGATGATAAATGAAGCAGATTTTTTTAATAAAGTGTTTATGTTTTCAGATGTGCCATGCATTTTAAATCAAGAAAGTCTCACATTACAAAAACTCATACAACATACATAAACTCACACCCTTTTCCCATGGGGGTAGGCAGAAACCACAGAGCGCCACCTGCTACGATCCTTACATATTCCTTTTGCTGCGTCCACATCGCACATCGCTTTTGCATCATTTACTTTCTTATTTGTTGATCTTTAATGCCCGTCACACAAACAGCAGGCGATTTTTTGTGTCATCATCAATATCTGCCTAGCCTTTTCCCAACTACTTTGGGGTCGGCTTGTAGTCTAGCCGAATAACCGCGTGTTTTCTCGGACCATAAAACTGAACAGAGTTCTGAAAATTCGCAAAAAAAATAAACTGTGTAGGAAATGATGCAATCAGCTGATTAATATTATATTTATGAGTAGTTCAATTATTAAAAGTTTTGAGTTTCAAAAGTCATAGAGCAAAAGTTGTTTAATTGCGTAGCCTAAGACAACACATACGAGGTCTTGCGTTTATTATCTTACACCATATGAGGCTTATTGACAAAAAGTTGAAATGTAAAGTCAGTGCCCAGTATTACCTGACCCCTCATATAAAGAAAAGGAGGGCAAGTGGTGTGAGAAGAGGGATCATGCTGGTAATGTAAGTAATACTAGGCACTGACTGTACCTAAAAGTTTAAAGAAAATGTATACCTTTCCATATTGAGGCTCTATACAAACCAAGGGTGAAATACCTACGTTATTCTCAGTGTACTGTTAAAATATTCAAAATAAAAATACCACACAAAAAAGAGCTATTTCAACAGTCCCTAATATAAAATGCAAAATATACAATCAATGGAAACGATTCGATCGTCATAAAACGTAACGTTTACATGAATGGCGAGTAACATAACGTTACTAGTGGTTATAGAACTTGCGTAAGGCTGTGTTTACACGGGGCTGCTGTAGGTCGTTCGGGGATCCTCTGGATGGGAGACGCACGAGACCGGTCAATGTGGTGATGTTTAGGAGAAGCCTATGTCCAGCTGTGGACGCCCATCGGCTGAAATGATGATGATGAGCCTATTGCCACAAGTACAAATCCAGACGCCAGGGCTGTTACTGAGAAATTCCTGATGGAAAAACCGAATAACACTTGGCGTGACCTGAGAATTGAACCCAGAACCTCACGCACAGCTGCTGCGCTTGCAATCACTAGAGAACGAGGCAGTCATCGTGTGTTTTCACCCTATTTTATAACTTTAACAATCGTAAATAGTCCATCAATTTAGGTTTAATTACAGTCAAAAGCTCCAACATTTTCATATTTCCTTTCCTAGTGAATACGGGACTTAACCCTCATATTTACATTACAATATTGAAAGCAAGAAAGGTTAATAGTGTGTTTTGTATTGTAAAGGTTTTGCCTTTTAGGGTTGGCTGAGTTTTAAGCGATATTTGCGTAGACTGTTTATTGTAGGTAATGTCTAAAACCTTGTGAAATCATCGACTGGAAAATAAGGTCTACATTACGCTCAAATGAAAGTAGGTTACTAAAAAACAATTTTATTCAGAACGATTTCTGAGGCCTAGGTTTTGTTAGTACTAATACCGCGGTCACTGGCAGTCGACCACTTTTCAACCTTATTACAAACGGCCATAAGGGTGAAAAGAGGTCGACTGTCAGTGAGCGCTGTAGAACAGACTAACGTTATTAATTTACAGGGTTCCCACTGCTGGGACACAGGCATCCTCGCCGCGAAAGATAGTGGGCCGTAAGTCCGTAATGGCCCAATCTCTCAGTCCGGTGCGGGTTAGATATTTTCCTTCACCGCGCCTAGAGCAGTGATGTTGAAACTCGTTGAACACAACACAAAGTAAAATGTCTGTCTGTGTTTAAAGCCACGACATGACACGCAAGTCGCGGGTATTTATTTAATTCATTTATTGATTTTTAAGAAGGCTTGCAGTCTATTATATTTTATAAAAATAACATACCGGCCACAAATCCTGCCCCCGTGGCTGCTACTGAAAAAAATCTGATTGAAAATTAAGTAAAATGTTGGACTACCTGGGAATCGAACCTAGAACCCCATGTTCAGCAGTCGCGCTTACGCCACTCAACCAACGAGGCAGGCAAACAGTTTATATTTAAGTACATACATCGTCATTCATAATTTATGAAGACCTAGTTTGTAAAATGTCCTCTGTTCAGAGTTAGCTAATCCCACAAAAGGGATACTGTGATAAAAGTTTACGCAGCTTACGGCCGTAATTGCTATGATTATTGCCATAAGCCTTCATAATGGCATTTTAATGTATTAAAACAGTGCATAGTGAGTAAAATTAAGAAGAATAAAAATACGGGTTGTAGATCGATATAAGTAGGAATGTAATAGCAGTGATCATTTTGTGGTGTTACCGTCGTCCGCTCATGGGCGTTATTAAATTCTGACACCAGCTGAGGAACTAACCACATGGTAAAAAAGAAGAAGAAAGTATGGACTTAAAGATTTTGATTCGAGAGCCTTTAAAATTATGAAAATCAAAAAAGAAAGTGCCGGTTGGAAACAATCCTAATAAATGTGTAACCGGTCACCCTCTAAAAAGTAAAGTCAGAGGGTGCCCATCAGCAGTTTCATAGCTTCATAACTAACATAACATAGTGTATGAAAATAACCTTTAAGCATCATTTTTACACATAAAAGCTGATGTATACAGGATACATCATCATAACACATCTTATCTTGCTCTATTAGAAATGCGAAGGTTTTTGAATGGACAGATGTATGTCGATGGGTCGTATGTTTTTCGTAGTACACGTTGTCAAACGAGAGCAGTGGTGGCCCTGTGGTGGCGGTCCCGACTTACGAACAGTGAGACGCAGGTTCGAACCCAGTCAGGCGGATTACTTTGTGTAATTTATTTCATTACCACTGCTCTCAACACGGTGAGGAAACCGGCATGTCTTAGAACCAAAAATTCGAAGACATGTGACATCTACCAATCCGCACTGGACCCGCGTGGTGGATTATAGCCCATCCCTCTCCTAGAGAGGAGGCCTGAGTCCCTGCTGTGGGAATATCATAGGCTGATGATGACGTTGTCAACTAGAGTTAAAGGAAGTATCAAACACAAAAAAGTAAAAAAGCTCAATGTGTTGCATCGGACAATAATTACCGAACTCCACACTCCACGTGGAGTGGCCACGGGCGTAAACTAATCTACTACACTAATATTATAAAGAGGAAAGATTTGTTTGTTTGTAACGAATAGGCTCCGAAACTACTAGACCGATTTCAAAAAATCTTTCACCGTTGGGAAGCTACACTATCCGCGGGTGACATAGGCTACTTTTTATCCCTGTATTCCCACGGGAACGGGAACTACGCGGGTGAAACCGCGTGACGTCCGCTAGTAAAACATAAAATGATAACAAAAGGTGCCAACGTCATACAATAATCACTGTAAGTCACAAAAACTTGTACTGAGTAGGGTCGACATGTTATTTGCAAAGGTCTTAAAAAACTTCAAATTTATTCTACGGTCATGGAATGATATGACAAAAGTGAGTGAGGATTCGATGGGGAGAGTAATTGGTTTCCGTGAAGACTTGGAACTGACGGCAAAAATGATGGTTCAATTTTATCTTGTTTGTACAGAAAAAAACCTAATTCTGTTTTATAATTTCTATGAAAAGGCTAGATCGTTTGAATATACGCACGGGTTTAAAAAACTGTGCATTTCACTACTCTGAAACTCAAAAACATTAGTGAACTCAAACAGAAATGCTTCACGGCAAAGACATGTAGCAGGAAATTCATCTTTGCAGAGAAAACACAGTAAGACCTACCAAGATCGATCCAGAAACTAGAAATTGCGGAAGATAATATAGACAAAAGAAAGATCTGCCAAGTACCTCAAAAGCTACAGAAAAAAAAACAGACAGAAATCCTTTACTATGACCAAAATATGCAGGCACCAAACATAATTGTAGGGTTTCGCCTCCAGGGATGTGATGTCACCGTTTCATAATTAATTATTTCATTATAAATTTCACCTAAATCATTAAAAATTCTCCCCGCGCCGTGTCGTCTAATTACTACGGTTGGGTTCGAGGTGCAGTGAAAGCGAGGCTACGGATATTTAATATTACATAGAAGACCAAAAATTATTTGGGGGTTTGGGAAAAACTTGGAATTGGGAGATTTTTAGTAAGTCAAATGACATGTAAGTAAGATTGAAATAGAACATCATAACATCACGATTGTGATATAAAACACCCACAATTCGCCAGATATGTTAAAGTTCCATGTCACAGGTGGCGAGCTTATTCCCATCAACTGGCCATAAATTCAAACTCTGTGGGTGCTGCTGAGCAATTCCTGGTGAAAAAACCTGATTACATTTTGTCCAGCTTGGGAATCAAACTCAGGACCTCATGCACAGCATACACTCCCTTTCGCCCTACCCAAGAGCGGGAGGGGTTATTTGATGATTTCCCACCACCCAAAAAAAAAGGACCTCATGCACAGCAGTCACACTGGCTACTATAAGACCAAGGAGACAGTAATTGAAACAGAACTCAGGTTTCATTTAAGAGAGCATGCTTTCATTGTTCCTATAGCGATAGTTACTAAAACTTGCAAACAGCTTGAAATCTAATGTTTACTTATTACCCTACATCATGAACTCACGTTTGAAAAATCCTTCTTCAGCTTAAAATTATCGCAGCAGTCCTTCATTGCACCAACGACCTAAACACTGCTATTAAACACAGAGAAATTGTTGTATTATCATCTCTGGGGCCATTAATCTTCCACACGTTTCAAACGTTTCATTAAAATCTATTTGCTCTGAGCACGCACTTCCCCTGATATTTCTTAGGAGTTCATTATTTTATGTGCTCGCTTTAAAATACATTGTTAGAATGAAGTGTAGTTTTTTTTTGTTCGTTATAAAATACTTTTGGCAAAAAGATTCACTGTTTAAGTCTTTACATAGTTTCTCACAGAAGTGTTGTAGCTTATTTTTGCATGATCACTCCAAAAGTTGTAGAATAATTACAGAAAAGCTTCTCAATTCGTTTCAACAAATAATAAAGAATTTAATGTAAATCATGACCCGCAACTTACAAACTAATTATGACGTTCCTGAAAAGTTTTAAAGGTTCCAGCACAAAACTTTCAATACGCAAAGATTTCAAGATCCCCTTTCTACCAACTTGGCAGTCAGTAACTTCTTCATCCTAGTTTATTTCTGCTTCGCCTAATAAAACTTATCGTATGCTGAAGTGAATAGTAAGCAGCAACTCGATAGAAATCCGCTTTGCATAGAAAACTTCTTATTCCCAATAGCAAGCCTAACTTTACTGCAACGAAGCAAAATTACAAACCAGATGGTACAAACATTTTCTCAACCCTGCAATCAGACAGGAAACCACGCCAAACAATCAGTAACTGGTCCAATTATATTCTGGAGTGTTCTCATTAAGTTTTAATGGGAGATCTTCAGGAAATCAGTTTGGACAGCTGGATTCTAGCACCGTTTGACCTCTAGGCGTAATTAAATGAGCCCGGATAATCTCCGTCAGTCGGGACCCTTGGTTGTAATGCAGTTATTTAGGAGACCCTACTAGTGGACTAGTGGTTTGTAAAGATTTTTGTCATCAGTTTAAGCCTCTTATGGGTACATTAGGATTTAGCTGTGTCGAGTAATGAGTGTTAGGATTTGGGGTAAGTAGGATCGGTTGTGTTGAAATGAAATTTGCTAGGTCTGGCCTTGGCTTTTAGGGATACTATTATCTTGCCTTCCCTTTAGCTAAAGCTACCTTTTCACATAGATAATACGCAATAGGGGATCGGACAAAAAAAACTAATTAGTCCGTCAGATATATTTCCAAAAAGTATTGAACACATATTTTTTCTTTTTTCAAATAAACAAAAATGAAGACGATACAGTGATTCCAAAACTCGTATACTCCTCGAAAACGTCACAGTCATGTCAGTACATTTTTTACCTACAAATGACGTCACAACCCCCCTCTCATGATCTTTGACGCGTTTTATCTTCGTCAATTTTTATTAATTTGATAAAACAAAAAACATGTGTCCAATATTTTTCGATAATCTATCTGACGGACTAATTAGAATCTTATTTTTTTGACTCAGTCCGATCCCCTATTCATTTCTAATCTTTCCTGACGAAATAAACGCGTTATTTGTAACGATAATAAACAAGAGAAAGGACAAAATCAATTGTTTGTCGTTTTGTAATATCAGGATATAAGGAACACAAAATATTTAATGGTTTCAATAGTGGGATCAATCGTCTACGGTATTCCATTTTTTTTCACCAAAAAAAAGCTCACTTGAGATCTCGAAGAAACTTTTAAAAGTAGTAAAGTGTAGTAGTGTAGTAGGGGTAAAATCTCTAATCTATTTAATCGTAGTGGCGAGTGCAGCATCTTACCTTCGTCTAAGATAAACCATTAGAAGGTGAATGTACCATCAGCAAGTATGTACAAAGTCTGCTCCCTGAAGTTTGGCTGTTTCTTTGTGCTTAGCCAATGGAATTGAAGAGCTAATTTGTATGGATGGAGAGTATAGAATTAGCTGTCTGGTTGCATTGGTGGGTTGATTTATAATGCTTTGGGCTTGTGTGTGTGTGATCAATCATGGTTGATGTGTGTTTGATTTTTGGGATTGGCTACCTAAGTCTTGTTAAGAGCTTGTCTAAATACTACTAGGCTTTCTTTTTCTTTTCATTTTTCTAGTTTGTGTAATATGGATACACAACGTGTATTTAGCTAGCTGCTTAATGGCGTAATTTCATTGGTCGTTAACTCGTTCGGTATACAGCATGCAGGGAGTAAATATCATACATAATTATAAACGGTTCCCCGAATGCGGGCCCTTTGGTTCGCATTCCCGCACCCCGCATGCGGACCCTATCGACTAATGAAATTGCGCCATAAGGCATTTGCCTGCAAACGCTAATGCAACGAACGTTGAAATTGTGAAATTCATTTTGGATTTTACCACACTAACACACTATTATGGTTACGATCTAATCTAATCAAAATACCATTTAACATAGCCGTCTATGTTAAAATCTTCTCGCTCTTACGTAGTCTGTGATTCCACATTTTGCACGAACAACCAAGCAGGGTTAGTAACCACATTATTATCAGATTATATCAACAATTTCGTGTAAATCCGGTTCAGTGGTTACCGTGTTATCTGTCAATCGGGCACGCTATTACATATCCGTACGGATGAGATGCAAATAGATTTCATGTTTTTAGGGTGGAAAGGAAATGTCGAAATAAAATAAGAATGGAGAATCTCGCAAGCAGTATCGTCATTCCCTTGCTTTCATCTGTTTTCATTGTTTATTAAATTGCTTTTACTTTTTATTCTGTCAACACAATTAGTACCTACCTATTTGACAAAACATGGGTTCAAAGCTTATCCGTCTAGCTTTTAAACATGTTCAATTCTGACAAATATTTATGAACTACGCCACGACTGAAAGTTGTCGTGATAAGGTAGTACTTTATATGTTTATAAATTACAGACACCAGTACCAGCGAAGGGAGACGTCGCAGAATAAGAAAAGGTATCGGCTTATAATGATTCCCTCCTGACCTCCACAACCCAGTTAACAACTCCCTCTGGGCAAATGCGATGAGCAAGGTATTCTTCCTAATATGAGGAGAGAATTTTACTCTGCAGTGTACTAATAATAATACTCACAAACATTACAATATTAAATTTATCTAAACGTACAAATACATTAAAACATTTTATTAATAGAGTACAGCCATATCTAACACAACAGGATAGAATTATGTTATCAGTAATTGTGTTCCGACCATCGGTAATGAACGTGTGGTATGCCTGTTTTCACTAAAACTAAGCAACATCAAAGTTTAGGCCGAAATACTATTGGAATTTCAACTTTCAGCGTTGTAGATAAAGTTAAAATTCCAGTAGCATGGTTTTATTTAGGCACTAGCTGACCCACGCAACTTCGTCTGCATCACATAATAAGTAGCTTTTAGCCTTTCTCAATAAACCGACTATTCAACATATTAACTTGAATTAAATCGTACTCGTATTAAACAAAAAAAATTACCTTTCCTCTTTATAATACCTATTAGCTTAGATTTTCTTCGATTATATTATTAAAGTGACAATTACAAAAGGTATCTCTTACTGTAAAATATACAGTAATCCATTGTACTTGTAAACATTATGGTGCAGTAAATATTTTGAATTTGAATTTCTCCGGAGCCCCCGGAGACCAGAATACCCACTTACCTACCGCACCAGACCGAATGACTGCCGCGCTCGTAATTATTTTGTCGCGCGGATATTTTGATATTGCGATATCTTCTAAGATAATTGTTTAAACTGTATAGAGTAAAGGGCCCAAATATTCTATATTAAATTTCCGTGCTAACAAACATATTTATTTAGATATAGATTAATATCATATGGGTTAAATAAGCATCGCAAAATATCATTCTTTTTAATCTAACATTTTAATAGTAAAAAATGGTTACAGTGAGTCAATCTTAAAAGATATATATATGCTGTCGCGGACTTTTTTTTAGAACATTTAAAGAGGAACAATTCTTTCATACATGATATTTTCCTAACTTAAACCGTTTTCGCAGCGCACGCAACGGAAGCTCTCAAAAAGGAATACCTTTTCCCGTTTTTGCAACATTTTTCATTTATGCTCCGCTCCTATTGGACTTAGCGTGATGTTATATAGCCTAAAGCCTTCCTCGATAAATGGACTATCCAACACTAAAAGAGTTTTTCAATTCCAACCAGTAGTTCCAGAGTTTACCGCGTTCAAACAAACAAACAAACAAACAAACAAACAAACAAACAAACAAACAAACAAACAAACAAACAAACTCCTCAGCTTTATAATATTAGTATAGACTAGTAATAGAGGAAACGACCAGGATAGGTTTCAAAAGCTCCTACTTTAAGGACAAAATGAAATACGCAACTGTACAATAAGATTTTTAAGTGATTTGTAATATAAAAACTAGAGAAATAAATAAAATTCTGATTCTGATTCTGATTCTGATAAGAACTTTGAATATTTTGTTAACATTTTAAGAAATTCAAGTGTAGTGCCAAACAGTTTTAAGTAGTAGGTACCAAAAAACTTTTACAGATCCCTTGGTGCGTGGGTTCAACTCGCACGGTTTTTTTAAACTATTGTTTTATAACACACGTAATGATTTATTCATTTGGGTTAGTAATGAGTTTCAAGTTGAATCTCGCAGTCAGATTTGTCCATACCAAAATCTACCCTGATCTTCTTTTTCTACCCTTTAAGGGGTGATTTTGAAAATTCTATTATTGCAAATATTATTATTTCTTTAAATTAATATTTTTGCCATGTTTCAAGTAAATTGATTCACGCATACTGACTTTTCATACAAACTTAAAAACCATTTAGGTGCCATCGTAGATGGATTTGGGAGTTGTAACCTAGCCAGTTTTATTTCTTTCATTACAGATAATCTATTGATATGTAGCTTATTCGTATCGGATCCCGGGTTTAAAATGTCACTATATCATTTTTTGAGTAGTATTACTAGTAAACAATAGATATTGAATACTACTGTGGTATATTTTTGTATTCTACTTAATAAGTTCTAGACGATGATTATATTTTTCATTGAAATTTCAATAAAAAAAAATTAAAAGTTCTTTTTATTTCTAAACCATGGCCACCCTATTATGTTTTTTGATATTTTATCTAGCCTATGTTACCCGGGGTGACGCAATGAATCTAACGATACCACATACATCAAAATCGGTTCAGGCGTTTAGAAGTTATGGTGGAATAAAGAAACTCACAAACAAACATACGTACATACATACATGAACGTTAAAAACATAACACTCTTTTTTTTGGGCAGTCGTGTAAAAACACGTGTCCAATATTTTTCGATAATCTAACTGACGGACTAATTAGAATCTTATTTTTTTGACCCAGTCCGATCCCCTATTCATTTCTAATCTGTCCCGACGAAATAAATGCGTTATTTGTAACGATAATAAACAAGAGAAAGGACAAAATCAGTTGTTTGTCGTTTTGTAATATCAGGATATAAGGAACACAAAATATTTAATGGTTTCAATAGTGGGATCAATCGTCTACGGTATTCCTTTTTTTCACCAAAAAGAAGCTCACTTGAGATCTCGAAGAAACTTTTAAAAGTTAAGTATGGTAGGGGTAAAATCTCTAATCTATTTAATCGTGGTGGCGAGTGCAGCATCTTACCTTCGTCTAAGATAAACCATTAGAAGGTGAATGTACTATCAGCTAGTATGTACAAAGTCTGCTCCCTGAAGTATGGCTACTTCTTAGTGCCTGCGCACACCACATTTTTTAAACGCGCCGTCGACGCGCGTTTTGGGAACGCGCGTCGCCGGCGCGTTTTTATCCTGCAGAGCAGTTTGTTGTCGTTTGTATCGATACAAACGCGCGGCATCGGCGCGTCTGTATCGATTCAAACGCGCGACACCGATGCGAGCGCTAGCGCGCGCGCCTTCCCGACGGACGGGGTTTCCCCCGCAACGAGGGAAAGGGAAGTGTGAATCTACGCTAGTAGCAATCGAGCGATTTGGTGCACCACACATAACAAAGCGCATGTAATCAATGCTGTCTCGACCGACGCCATCTTGCTACTGTTGACGAGGTTCTGCTTAAAAACGCAAAATGCCAGCGCGTTTGTATCGCTACACACGCGCGTTTGCATCGCGTCTGTATCGCTACACACGCGCGTCTGTATTTATACAGGTGTGCAAAGGTCTACAGGCTGCGTCTGACTTGCGTGCGTACCTATCGCGTCTGTATCGCTACAAACGCGCGTCGACGGCGCGTTTAAAAAACGTGGTGTGCATAGGCCCTTAGTGCTTAGCCAATTAATTGTGCTTAGTGAATTGAAGAGCTAATTTGTATGGATGGTGAGTATAGAATTAGCTGTCTGGTTGCATTGGTGGGTTGATTTATAATGCTTTGGGCTTGTGTGTGTGTGATCAATGGCAGATGTGTTTGATTTTTGGGATTGGCTACCTAAGTCTTGTTAAGAGCTTGTCTAAATACTACTAGGCTTTCTTTTTCTTTTCATTTTTCTAGTTTGTGTAATATGGATACACAACGTGTATTTAGCTAGCTGCTTAATGGCGTAATTTCATTGGTCGTTAACTCGTTCGGTATACAGCATGCAGGGAGTAAATATCATACATAATTATAAACGGTTCCCCGAATGCGGGCCCTTTGGTTCGCATTCCCGCACCCCGCATGCGGACCCTATCGACTAATGAAATTGCGCCATAAGGCATTTGCCTGCAAACGCTAATGCAACGAACGTTGAAATTGTGAAATTCATTTTGGATTTTACCACACTAACACACTATTATGGTTACGATCTAATCTAATCAAAATACCATTTAACATAGCCGTCTATGTTAAAATCTTCTCGCTCTTACGTAGTCTGTGATTCCACATTTTGCACGAACAACCAAGCAGGGTTAGTAACCACATTATTATCAGATTATATCAACAATTTCGTGTAAATCCGGTTCAGTGGTTACCGTGTTATCTGTCAATCGGGCACGCTATTACATATCCGTACGGATGAGATGCAAATAGATTTCATGTTTTTAGGGTGGAAAGGAAATGTCGAAATAAAATAAGAATGGAGAATCTCGCAAGCAGTATCGTCATTCCCTTGCTTTTATCTGTTTTCATTGTGTATTAAATTGCTTTTACTTTTTATTCTGTCAACACAATTAGTACCTACCTATTTGACAGAACATGGGTTCAAAGCTTATCCGTCTAGCTTTTAAACATGTTCAATTCTGACAAATATTTATGAACTACGCCACGACTGAAAGTTGTCGTGATAAGGTAGTACTTTATATGTTTATAAATTACAGACACCAGTACCAGCGAAGGGAGACGTCGCGGAATAAGGAAAGGTATCGGCTTATAATGATTCCCTCCTGACCTCCACAACCCAGTTAACAACCCACTCTGGGCAAATGCGATGAGCAAGGTATTCTTCCTAATATGAGGAGAGAATTTTACTCTGCAGTGTACTAATAATAATACTCACAAACATTACAATATTAAATTTATCTAAACGTACAAATACATTAAAACATTTTATTAATAGAGTACAGCCATATCTAACACAACAGGATAGAATTATGTTATCAGTAATTGTGTTCCGACAATCGGTAATGAACGTGTGGTATGCCTGTTTTCACTAAAACTAAGCAACATCAAAGTTTAGGCCGAAATATTATTGGAATTTCAACTTTCAGCGTTGTAGATAAAGTTAAAATTCCAGTAGCATGGTTTTGTTTAGGCATTACAAAATGAGCATTAATGTAGTATTTGTATAATCTGCTTAATAGGTAATGGATGTATGTTATGTTTGGATTCTCGTGTGTATAACGTGTTCTATGTAACATGTAGGTGAATCTAAGTTAGTTAAGTAATTACTTTATGGAATGATTTATTGCGTGTAATTGTGATTAAGCTGTGTATACTAATTTTTTCTAGAGAATGGCTGATTTGAATTATATGAAGAAATAAACATTATTTACACTGGTATCGATAGTCTTGGAGTGTACTAGAGATGGACTTGACACGCCTACATTTCGCCCCATTATACATGTCAATATGTCATGTACGTCCAGTTTTGTTTATAATTTGACATAAACGCTTAGACATCTGGTCGTTCACCAAATTAATCCTAGAAATTGTTGGCCACCTGAATTTGTCTTTCTGTTGTCATGAGAACGACGGTCGACCCAAGTTCAAAAATGGACTTGAGTCGGCACAGTAAATATGGATGTTAAACTCTTTCAAAGTTATTTCTAATTATTTTAATAATTCAAGGTTATTAATAATTAGAAATAACTTTGATGGATTGTAGTCATCATCATCATCAGCCTACTATGTTCCCACTGCAGGGACTCAGGCCTCCTCTATAGGAGAGGGATGGGCTATTAATCTATCACGCGGACCCAGTGTGGGTCGGTAGATGTCACAAGACATGACTTAGAATAAAATTTGTTGGTTCAAAGATATGCCGGTTTCCTCACGATGTTTTCCTTCGCCGTTTTGAGAGTAATAGTGATGAAATAAAATACACAAAGTAATGTAATGTTGTGTCGTCCATAGATGACGAGTCCCACCCATCCTAAACATTCCTTGCCGTATAGATATACAGGGTGTAAACGAACCCTTCACGCATCCGTCAACCAAGCATTCTGTACATCAAACTAAGTACCCCTACGAAAAAAAATTTGCTGGGAAATGACTTTGTTTTGGGGTCAAAAATCACATTTTACGGTAAAACTCAAAGTAGCACTCTTAAAACATTGTGCTAGTGAGTGCTTTGAATGGTAAACGGGTCATGGAGGTAATTTAAGTAAAGTTAAAACCTGAAATACTAGTATTTACAACAAAAACAGCTGTGAAAAATTTGGAACTTTGACCCCCAATATCTCCGTAACTAGGAGGTTCCCAGGTATGGTCTAGAACAAAAAAATGATCGCAGTGGTAGGGAGAACAAGTGCCCTTCGTTTGCGTTAAAGGTACTTTTACACCCTAAATACAGTCTTTTGTTGAACACAAATACCTAGATTCTTTCAACCAAACGGTCACGCAAATTTCTGTAAAAGCTCTAGGACGAACAAGTAACTAGAACGCGCAGCAATAAACTCTTTTGATCAGTCAACTGAGAATCTGTTGCTAAATATAGGTTGATGTATCTTTTAGGGTTGATACTTTGCCCGTCGGGGCTGCGGGTTGTTCGCAAGAGATACCGCGGCCTCGAGATGAAGGGCTAAGAAGGAACATAGGTGGTTTTTAGTCAGTAGAAGTCTGACACTCCGTTTTGCTCTGCCCAAGAGCGGGAGTGGTATTTGATGATTTACCACACGCCAAAAAAAAAGGGTTGAAACTTTTACCTTGTTTTTAGTGCGAATCATTTTGAAATGGTGTACCTAAACTCAAACCCTATTTAAATGTAATACACAAAAGACTCCAATTACGATTGCGTATCACGTTTAAATTAAGTTGTGACATTTTAGTTGGATCGAAGATCTCGTATTTCAACGAAAAAATCATGAATATGACACAATGGAAAACTACTGCTGAGAACGAGAAATACATGCTTTAACAATCACAACCGCACGGGTCGATCTTCAAGGTAAAGCAACGTCTGCCAAGGTCAGTCCATGGATGGGTGACCATCTAGAAACATTCTAAATTTCCTCTGTTTCTCGGAAAACACGTTAAGCCGTATTACTGCCGGGTCCAAACCCGGCAGTAATTTGTAGATATTTGACAGTCGCCCTAAAGTCTGAGAACCAGGCTTACCGAGGGTTATCGTATTGCCCAATTCTAACTGGGATTTGGGTCAGACAGGCAGTCGCTCCATGTAAAATACTGGTATTCAGCTGCATTCAGTAAGACTGGAAGCCAACTCCGCCATAGTTGGGAAAAAATATGTATTCTGTTGATTTGTTGAAATTCAATATTTATTTCGTTGTTCACAACGAAATAAATATTGATTTTTGAAAACTAGAAAAATAGTCATTATTTTTTAGAGATTTTCATTTGAGTTCGGTGCAACATGTCTTCTACTTCCATATTTCTCTATTACTCGACAAAAATAATTTATTATTATTAATAAAAATAGCTCAATACATATCTATATATAAAACAAAGACGGGTTTGTTACAACACTTAAAACTCGAGATCTGCTGAACCAATTTTCATGGTTATTGATTCGTTGGATTTGTCTCCGCCCCGAATAGCATAATACATCTTAAAAACAATGAAAAGTCGATATGTGTAATGAATACTTAATCATTTCACTAAATGCTGATTTGTTTATTACATGTCAAACATTTGTTATCCAATCCTGTCAAATACTGTAACAACTATTCATGTGTGCGTTCAGAAATTTATTTTTTAACCGACTTCAAAAAAGGAGGAGGTTCTTTGTAAAATGTCTCGAAAGTTCAGGTACTGTTATATTTGTTTGTTTTAGACATTAATTTGTGTAAATTATTTATTAATTATTTAATTTTTAATTTCCGAAAATAATACCTAAGATTTATTCTACAGGTTAACAAAAGTGTAATTAATGTCTTTTTATAGGTTGTCTATGATTTTTCTTGATAAGCTATTCATACGTAGTGGTTATATACTCTTTGAGCTATTGTATATGTCTCGAAAATTCAGGCACTGTTATTATATTTGGTGGAAAACGTGGTATAACAAAACGCAACTGACAGAATAACAAAACACAACTCAGTACGTAGGATAGTAGACTAAGTAAAGTAGTGGGTAGGGTGGTAGGTAGGTAGGGTAGTAGGTAGGTAGGTAGGGTAGTAGGTAGGGTAGTAGGTAGGGTAGTAGGTAGGGTAGTAGGTAGGGTAGTAGGTAGGGTAGTAGGTAGGGTAGTAGGTAGGGTAGTAGGTAGGTAGATAGGGTAGTAGGTAGGGTAGTAGGTAGGTAGGTAGGTAGGGTACTAAGTAGGTAGGTAGGGTAGTAAGTAGGTAGGTAGGGTAGTAAGTAGGTAGGTAGGGTTGTAGGTGAGTAGGGTAGTAGGTAGGATAGTAGGTAGGTAGGGTAGTAGGTAGTAGGTAGGTAGGATAGGAGGTAGTAGGTTGGTAGGATAGGAGGTAGTAGGTAGATAAGAAGTAGGTATGTAGCAGGTAGATAGGCAGGTATTATGTAGGAAAAAGGGCATAGCAACGCATGCGGGTACAGCTAGTAAAACGATAAAGAAAACAATTGTTTTCAATTCTAAGAGAAAAAAATTGACCCGTTATATAAATCTGTAAATTCTATTCTCTAAGTAGACAACAAAGACAAATAAACAAAATTGGATCTCATAATTCCAAAATCTCGTTTGATTATTATTCTTCTCGATAAACCAGGGGTTGTCAACCCTCGGCAATAACGTGTCGCAGGTGTATCGAAGTAATTTCATACGTTTGCTCGTGTTCAGCTATGATTACTGAAGTAGTGGCTTTATATTCAGGGACAGTACTCGTACTAAAATATGGTATTTCATGGATCTAATAGAGGTCGATTTTGGCTGAAAGGATAAAGGGACCTTGTCTGGCTGTAACTCGTTTCTATGTTGAAATTGCCAAAAATAAACGAGGCTCCTTCAATTTCGAATTTCATTGTAACTCCTGTTTGTTATTTTTAAATGAATTTATTTTGAGATATTAATTCTGGGCATTACTAATTGCAAGATTTATAATACCGTGTCATCATATCATATTGATTTTTTTTTTATATTTCATACCTGATTTTATTATATTTGCAGCAATATTAGGTTTCATCACAAATGTCATAATTTTTATCGAAGAAACCTACCTTAATTGTAGACTATCTCTTCCTTAGTTGTCCTACTAATGTTCTGACAATTTTTTTTCAGTCAGGACATTTTCAAAAGATTTTATGTTGACTTTAAAGACGTTTTCCTTACAGAATCATTGACTCAAATCAATAATGAAACACGAATATCAACTATTTTAAATCATAACATAATAATAACATAATTTATAATCCCAAATATATATAATGACAAGTTGATCCACACTACACCAGTTGATTTTAAGTCCCATAAAATTGTGTTGAGCCTTTTACAATTAACTAAGTTCAAATCTAAACTCCGTGGCTGCTATCGAGAAATTCCTGACGGAAAAATCCAATAATACTTTTCCCGACCCGGAAATTAAACCTCATGTTCAGCAATCACGCTTCATCAGCAGCCTATAATATTCCCACTGCAGGGACTCAGGCCTCTTCTCTAGTAGGAGAGGGGTGGGCTATAATCCGCCACACGAGACCGTTGCGGGTTGGTAGATGTCACATGTCTTCGAATTCTTTGGTTCCAAGACATGCCGGTTTCCTCACGATGTTTTCCTTCACCGTTTTGAGAGCAGCGGTGATGACTTGTTACTATGTGTAATTTATTTCATAACCGCTGGTCTGTCTGTTTCATTCGCCTGCCTGTTCGAACCCACGACCTACTGTTCGTCAGTCGGAGCCGACACCACTGGGCCACCGCAACCGCAATCCCTGGCAATCACTCTTACATTACAACCAATTAATTAAAATTATTTTCAAGTCAGACCTACCATCATTAGGGAACCAATATTCCCGACGCCTCTACCCACCTCTTCACATATTAAACTACATCACAGTCAGAAGGTGTTCGCACGTAATCTCCACATGTTTTCCCGTTTCAAGCACAGATTACGGGAATATGTTAAAATAGTGGCCTTATGTGGGGAGTCTGTTGTAAATCTGTTCGCGCAACCTTAGAATTTGGACTAGAATTTTGGGAATTTAAATTGGATTTGGGACTTAGGTTTAATGTAATCGTTGTTGGAAGAAGTGTGTTTCTAGGTGTTGTAGTTTTCGTGAGGAAGAATTGAACCAAAATCTGGATTGTGAATATTTCTGTACAAACGTAAACTATAATATTTCAATCTTTTTTGCCGTTGCTCTGTCTGCGAAGAGGTTAAAAATAATTAGAAAGGGGTTTGAACTTTATTGTATGGAATGCTGTTATATTACTTGCTGGCATATCGACCCACCGCCATTTTGATTTTTTTTTCAAAATCGCGGGCCGCGATTAGAATAATAAAACATAGTACTCCAAAGTGTCACGTTATCGAGATATTTGAAGGTAAAGATCGACATTATGGGTACAATGAACACATAAAATAGACCTTTTACGTGTCTATAGGCGTTGATTATGAGTATTACTGTTTATTGAAAGAGAGTAGGTACATTACATACTACTAGGAGCACGAGAAAATTATTCTTTGACATAATATAGCGTTTCATTGCAATGCAAAACAATTTTCTCGTGCGCATAATAATAATCAACCTGGGAACGATTATTTGGATACAATTTAACGCCTATATACTCGTACGTAATAAGCTTAATTTTAATGATTGCAAATTGTTGTTGTACTCATTTGTCGATCTTTACCTTCAAATATCTAGGTTACGTGACACTTTGGGGTACCGTGTTACTGGACATTTTTCGTTCTCTATCCATACATACCACTTTCATCGTGGGCCGCGATTTCGTAAAAAATCAAAATGAAGGGTAGGTTTATATGCCACATCGGTTCTATCCCCTTAGCCATGGCCTGTTTGCGTGCTAAAATTAATTCAATTCAATGTAATAGTTTAAAGTTATCGTTCGTCTGCCGACTAATAAATACTTTAATTCACAGCACTTATTCATTTTCACTTTCCCTTACTAACTATTTACATTCAAAATCACTATATTAAGAAACAACAGTTCCAACATAACATAACAACACACCCTGTTATCCCCGAAGGGCTAGGCAGAGGTGTACCTAACAAGTACACCCACATTTTCTCAGTTATGTTTAAGTTCCATGTAATAGGGGGCGAGCCTATTGCCATCAACTGGGCAGGAATTCAGACTCCGTAGCTGCTACTGAGAAATCCCAATATAATTTTGCCCTATATGGGAATCGAAACCAGGACCTAATACTCAGTAGTCGCGCTTGAAAGCACTAGACCGATGCGGCATTTCGAGCCAGTTTCACCCTTTATAAAGACTAAAAATCAAGGCTTTTAAAGCCACAGTTACTTTCAGACCACTTCATTATAACTTGTCGTTGAGTTGAACACAAGACAATGTTTGTTATAATAATAATTATAAAGCCTTGTTTATTCCTTAATAACAAAAATAACACAATTTGACATTTAACACAATCCGACATTTTAAAATAGATTAACTTAGAGTTATGTTCTTTCTCCAAAATAAGTTTAGTGAGATGTTATGGCTTTTTTACCCGACTGCAAGGGAAGCGTAATGTTTTATTATTATATACTTTTTTATTATTGATTTGTGTCTGTAGTCAATCGTAATATTAACTTACACCTTACTATTGTATCGAGTTTGGTTCTTCTAACCAAAACAGACACATGTGTTGCTGGGGAGTTTTTCCGTCACTTCTTCTTTCCAGAAAAAACGCTAGGAAGAACGCTAGGGTGGGGTACAAAAAAGGGCGTTTTGCGGGACTGTCACTTTTAAATAAGTAAAGTAAATTTTAACGTTCGAAAAGTACTGATTATCAGCCTAGCTTGAATAAATGACTTTTGATTTTGTAAGATCTTTCCTCAAAAGAAAAGTATTACGCCACTACTTACATAAAAAAATCTTTGCTATCATCTCCCAAATTCCTCTGAACCAGATTCCCAAGGTGAAAGCTTCAGAAGAGATTAGACTGTAAAACGACATTAAGTCAGTACTAAGTCTACTTTCATTAAGACCTAACTCCTAAGCCACAAATCCTACTGAGACCGAGTTCTGAAGGATTAGTTACCTAGTTACAAGCTCCACTATTAATACTGGTGGTGTCGGAAAATAAAATATTATGACCTAAAGAAAATATCTGGATAATCTTTATAATCTTTCTTTGAAAGGATAAGATCGCGTATTATGGCTAAGATATAAAAAAATATAGTTCACACGTGATTGCTTTATTTGGCTTAAGAATAAAAGAGGTTATTTATTTGACGCGTATATTTTATCAATTTATCAACTTAGCTTTTCGGAGTCTAAAAAAGTCAGTCAATTACTGGATTTAGGTCTCTCTTAAGTTGCACCCCGTCGTATTATATTGAATGTTATGTACTGATAAGAATTATGTATGTCCATAAATACTTAATATTGATTTTTGTACCGTTACTAGTAAGTTTTGATGTTAGTAAGTGGCGTTGGTGACAAAAAAAAACATTGTTGCTGGGAAATGCTTTTTTTTGGGTAAAAAATCATGGTTTTCATCTGGGTTTCGCCAACTGCCCCGTCAATTAATTTGCAATGATGGAGAAAACAAATGTCTACCGTTTTGTTAAGGGTATTTCCCCCCTTAAGTGAAGAAAAGTATTACACCACTTAATGTAACACACCTGCTTTTAAAAGCAATCTTAATAATTACTCGGAGACCTTCACTTTAACTTTACCTAGGTATTTCGTTTCAGAAACATGAAAGGGTGCAATAATATTTAAGGCACGCCGCACCGCAACGTAACGTAGTGCATAAAACCCTCCGCCGCCGCACCGTCGCTTTTGTATGATGTAAGACGAGCCATCTACTAGTAGAGTGCGCTGGTTCATACAAACTGGACGAAACTGACTTAAGACGACTTTTGCAGCAATATGGCTCAACTTATCACATAATGATAATGTAATGCGCTGATTGACAAAATTATTGCATTGCAGCGCAAGCGCCACCGTATATCCGATGCACTGCGGAACGTTCCAATGTGCGCTGAACTTTACAGTATAGAACCGTAGAGTGGGTGTGTGAAGTGGTTTAAACTTTAACGGAACTCAGAGCAGCTGATGCCTCACTTCTCCAATTCCCAGATCAAGGAAGAACTTGAAGAACTTCACAAATTACATAATTCCAGAATTAAACTCCCCTTTTCCCCCTCGCAATCTTAAAACTAGTTCTCCTTCCGAATACATTTTTAAAAAGTTTCATTGCTTCGCTACAAAGTCTGGTGTTTTACAATTCAAATATAATCCGAAACTTTAAATAAACCGAATTTTTTAAAGAATTTAAAACAGTAAGTTCCTGATTTATTGTGGAACTGGTGTTTTGCGATAGTTTCAAATTGCATTCGTAGTTTGCGAGTGTTAAACTCCGTGAAATAAACAATGGAAAAAGTGAGTAAATTGATGCGTTTACTTTAAACATTGCAGAATCATTTATTGAAAAACTTGTACTTTAAAACTCTGAAAGAAGTGCATGAGAAACGCTGACTCATCGTCATCTGTCTAGCCTTTTCCCAACTATATTGCGGTCGGCTTCCAGCCTAACCATATGCTGAATATTAGTATTTTACATAGAGCGTCTGCCTATCTGACTATCATAACCCAGTTAGTACTGGGTAATATGATACCCTTTAAGTAAGACTGGAAGTCTGACTTTCAGGTCACTGACTACCTGTAACGACAGCCTCTGATCTATACGCTGACTCATAAATAAATTATAATATATTCATAAATAAATTATAATAACTTTGAAAACACAAACGCTAAATTAAACTCGCGACAAACCCGTAAACCCAAAAGTTCGCAGTATTTTTTAGCGCGAGTCACTTCATGATTTTCAACTCAAACATTTCCATTGTACTTCGTTGGTAAAAATTACGGCCATTCCCCGTTATGAGGAAAAAGTGATCCGCGACTAAGAACAATCGTTTCCTTGGGGTGTGGAGAACACTTCTCAGCTTTACTGGAGAACAATTCAGAAGGTTAGCTCCGTTCAATGGTAAAAACAAGTGGAAAATAATAAGAAGAGTTGTGCTGTTCTAGTATTCCCATACTATCTCGACTGTCTCGTTGGTCTAGTTAGTCAAGCGCGACTGCCGAGCGTGGGGTCAATTCCCAGGTTGGGCCTTAGCAGCCACCCTATCTGGATTTGTGCCCGGTTGATAGCATTAGGTTCACCTCCTATTACATGGGACTTGAAATATGACTGGTAAAATGTGGGTGTACTATTAGGTATCTACACTTCTGCCTAAACTTTCGGGATTACAGGCGTGATGTTATAATAATAATAATAATTAATAGAGCCTTAAAACTATTAACTTAAAACACTTCACTAGAGCACTAAGTCACTAAGCGTTCTTGTGGCACTTGCCCGCGGAAGCGACGGAACACCACTCCCAGCGTGCAGCGGTCAAAAGTCCTCTTCCAAAACGAGACGTAAACATGTTGGTATTCGCACCACGAACGCTCTAAAGTTGATGTTGTTGATGTCATGGTATAGTATTCTCATTTGTGTGTGACGTTTACTTTACTTAGTGCACTTGCACTCTCTGTATGTACATCATGTTAATGACCACGTTTTCGGTCGCTGTTCGAAGCAAACCTTCTAAATAATTCTATGGCTTTACATACGATATATTATCGTGTCTGTTTGGGATTCCCCCTAATATATAGCGGCGGCTGATTGTTTTGGGTTTATTTGGGTATATTGTTGGGGCTGAGGGTATCAGGCACGGGCTTGCAATAGATCCTTGAAGATTTTATAAATGAACTGTTTCCTACCAGGAAATGAATTTGGTGCGGGCTTCGTAATTGTTTTGGGTTCGGATCATAGTTCAACTTTCAAGCTAGCTGGTTTATTGTGAAAACGTTTACTATGTAAATAATTCTACCTGAGAAGTTAGTGGGTAAAAAATATCATTTGCGAGGGTAATATTTTTTTCTATTAACTGTAATTGGGCTTCAAAAGTTTTGTTAACCAGCCCTTTGAAGTTTTAACTGGCACTAACCAGTCATTGAAATAAGTAATTTTTTTTTGTTAAAGTTCTGATTATGTTATATAATATCCTTTTGGCATGTGAGAGCCCTTTAGCTACCTTTAGCTCCTGGCTCCGTTTGTCTTCTGGTTGCAAGCGCGTCGACTGTGGGGAGGACCCCCACGGTCAGCGGATTCCGATTCCCGGGTCGGGCAGTAGTAACCCGGAATTTGGAAGTTAGCGGTATGATACCCTCGTGCCTCGGAAAGCACGTTAAGCCATTGGTCCTCCAACCTGATCTCTCTGCGGTCGTGTCGGATTGTCATCCCATTAGACTATAAGAGTAAAGGAACAGAAAGTGCACCTGTGATGGCTTATCTCCTGAAGACTATATATATATACACCCACCGTTGAATTGCCTTATGGAAAACCATCATCCGAAATATCCAGCCCAATAGCTTGAAACTTTTATTCAGGAAACGACCCAAAAAAGCCTCTTATAATCCATTTCAATATCCGTAGTTTATTAATATTTGACATTCAATTCATTTAGCGTTGTCAGCGCTAGTAACTAAATTATTCAACACAAAATATGAGGCCGATGCCTCGCGGCAGACATGTCCCGTTTTGCCGTATAGAATATTTTGGCTCATGTTTTAACCACGATGACACAGGAAATATCATTATTCGTTTTATCAGTATCTAGTGGAAATTCAAGTACTTTCAGGTTACAATAATGGTTGCAGTAGCCGAAGGCAAAAGTTTGTTGTTTTTACATTTCGTTAATATAAATATTTTACGTTAATTTTGGACGTTACACATATTGGGATAGATAAATTTTTATTTGTTAATATATTAAAATAGATTCTTATTAGTACTCCTCGAAAAGTTACGCAACTGTGTAACTAATAGTACATACACATTTCGCTAGTTAAGTGTCAGTTCCATGTAATAGAGAGCGAGCCCATGGCCATCTACCGGGCAGAAACCCAGACTCCGTAGTTGGTACTGAAAAATTATAAAGAGAAAACCCTATTATATTTTGCTCGACTTGGGAATCGAATCCAGGACCTCATACAGACCCGTCGGGGCTGCGGGTTGTTCGCAAGAGATACCGCGGCCTCGACTTGAAGGGCTAAGAAGGAACATGAGTGGTTTTTAGTCAGTAGAAGTCTGACACTCCCTTTCGCTCTGCCCAAGAGCGGGAGGAGTTATTTGATGATTTTCCACCCACCATAAAAAAAGGACCTCATACTGAGCAGTTGCACTTGCAAACACTAAACCAACGAGGTTATTTTTGACATAAGATTATCAGTTGTTAACTTTTCCACGTTTGCCTCATTACCCTCTCAAGTTATTTCCCGGAGTGCCACCTCCTTGCAACAATCCTCAGCGAGTCCGGTTGGTATGGTCCACTCCCTTTCTAAGCGACAAGACCTGTGTCCCAACAGTGGGAATGCCTGACTACATATTTATCTTTACACCTCCTTTTTTTTTTGGGGTTGGGAAATCATCAAATAACCCCTCCCGCTCTTGGGCAGAGCGAAAGGGATTGTCAGACTTCTACTGTCTAGAAACCACCCATGTTCTTTCTTAGCCCTTACGGCCGCACAACAACCCGCAGCCCCGACGGGTCAGTATGAGGTCCTGAATTCGATTCTCACTCCACCCAATACCACTCGGTTACCGGTGTACTCAGTGGTCGGTTCGGGATTATCACTCGGTGATTTACACCTCCTTGATCGATCAATCCGATATTTACCCACAATCTCTTTCAATGTTTGCGTCCCTGCGTCCTCGAGATATCGACGTAAACAATTAACAAACACTTTTCTAGTGTCGGCAGCGTGTAAACCAAGATTAATCGTTCGTCAAACCATCCGTCTTGTGACGTCAAAACGCAGCGCGTCGTGGAAATAGGGATTGGATCCAGACGTGCGACAACAGGGAACGTGTCTTAAAAGTTTTAAAATGGATATTTTTTGTACTAATTATTTCAAAAACCGTAAAGCGCATGTTGTTAAGTACTGATTTTCGTTGCAACGTATAATTTGGATATTTTTTTTTTGCCACTGTAACTTACACTTCTTCTTGACTAAGCGATGGCAAAAAGTTCACATAATGTTTCGCCTCTGACAAACTCACGCAAAACTCCGCTCGATGATGCAATGAATAGATCACTCAGTGCGCAGGTGTAAACCGACATCGAAACCAAATCCCCTGGAGCAAAGACTATCTCTGCAGGTCATTAAATTGTCGAGGTCAGATGGGCAGTCACTTCATTTAAAATTTGACGACAGAGTGTCGCAAGTCTGCCCGACTCCATCGGTAAATAAACGATACTATCAGGTCTGTTCACGTGATTTGCACATTTTGTGACGCGTTCGTGACGTCATAAGGAAGCGGATGGTGTACCAGTAAATTTTACGATGTATTACATAACATATTTCTGCAGTAAAGTGTTGGCTGTAAGGGCCGACTGTAACTTGTGTTATGGTGCTTTTAGCTGTGTGCTAGCTACACTGCGTTACTTTTTGTCTTACTTTGTTAATACAAACTGTCAGTATTTGAAAAGCTTTTTTATGTCTTTTTTATGTTTTATTATTATATACTTTTTTATTATTGATTGTAGTCAATCGTAATATTAACTAACACCTCACTATTGTATCGAGTCTGGTTCTTCTAACCAAACAGACAGATGTGTTGCTGGGGAGTTTGTTCCGCCAATTCTTCTTTCCAGCAAAAACACTAGGAAGTGTCGAAGGGTGGGCGTTTTGGGGGACTGTCACTTGTAAATAAGTAAAGTAAAGTTTGACGTTCGAAAAGTGCTGATTATCAGCCTAGTTTGAATAAATGACTTTTGATTTTGATAAAGTGGTTCCTGTATGTGGAGCATGGTGGCCCAGTGATATTGACCGATTTAATAGTCGTCTGTGATATTGGTTGTGTATTAGATCACATTGTTTCACCAATGCTCTCAAAACGGTGAAGGAAATAGTATGGAGAAACCCCCCCCCCCACACACCTAGTATCGAAAATTGAAGGCTAGTGTAATCTTCTAACACGTACTGGGTCAGCGTAGTGAACTGTGTCCCAGCAGTTGAATGTAACAATACTACTATGCTGCAGGTTTGATTTTTACTGATTTAAAAATTATTTATAGAAAGAGTATTTTTTATTTCACACCATCAAACTTATTCATGTATCTTTTTGTTATTTAAATAAGTTTAAACAAATTTACATAGAAAGTTTATATGGAGTGCGATGGTGCACACAGAAAAATGTTTGTTGATTCGTAGACACTTCAGAATGCAATTTTGGACCATATTTTCCTACAGAATTGCTTTTGTACATTACCACAATACACTGCAGCTTAATTCATATTAGCCCAACGCCATAGAAAAACACCGTTAATATTGCCAAAGCTTTATTACACCAATATCCATAAGATAGCGAGCTAATCCGAGACATTAACAATGATTTAATACCAACACATCCTCACCTTGAGTCTCGACGGGTTTCCTTGTGTGGACAGCGTAACTTGTGTTTCAAAAATCACCCTTACTACTACGGTATAAAGGTGGTATAAACATGCTACTATAGACGGTTGGTTTACTGTACTGTTATATATTAGCCACGGTTTAATGTTCACGAAAAATGTTTGGCAGCTGTTAGTTTGATGTTAGGCTATTAGAGTGCTAGTATTACATTTGAACATGAGATTTGGACATCCTTTTAGATGGACATACCTTATTTATAATGACCTTTGGGAGGGTTAGGTGTGAAGAATATGAAACCGGCGCACGTGTATAATTCAAAGTCAAAGAGGACATAAAGGGCACTCATCAGTAATATCTACTTTTGAAATATCACCTTTGAGCCGTTCTAGCATTTTTGTCATACCTTTTATTGGAATCAAATATAACAGCTCACAACTTAGGACCCAGTAATATTAATGACAATAATATCCGTGGTGCTAGGCAACTGGGCTTATCCCAGTTGCATACGTCCCTGTGTGCCTATTGGCCTTGTTCTGTTCTGTCTCCTGCTGATATGGAGGGAAGTGGCAATTATGTTTTTTCTACTCCTCCGCTATTTTTTTCTAATTAATTTCGTTGCGGGATTCAAGACAGTTAAATCGTATCTCTGGGGACAAGCCCGCCACACTATTCCCAAACCACTGTAACTCCTGTAAGCCAGAATCAACAGTGGCGGCGCTTTTCTTGTGGTCGCCTTGTGGTTTCAATCAGGTGAACATTAGACACTAATCCAATTGAGGACGCTACTTTAGTATCTAATGTTATATCTAGTATCTAATCCATCACCAATGCATCTGAATAGAAGTGCCTGTCTTGGGTTAAAAAAAAATTTATGTCCGTCACATCTTTCACACCACTATACTGTCACTGCTGCTCTGATTAAAATTGAAAGAACCTGCGCCAAATTAGTTTAAAAAACGCTTCGGTTTATCAGATTTGCACCCAAATCTCCATACTGGCATAAAAAATAAAACACACAAATGTTGTTTTACTTTAAATAAATATTATTAGAACATAGTCGGTGGTCGTTGGTCTAGTGGTTGCAAGCGCGACTGCTGAGCATGAGGTCCTGGGTTCGATTCCCGGGTGGTGCAAAGTGTCATTGGCTTTTCACATCAGGAATTTATCAGTAACAGCCACGGAGTTTGGATTTGTGTCCGGTTGATGGCAATAGGCTCGCCCCCTATTACATGGGACTTAAACATAACTGGCGAAATGTGGGTGTACTATTAGGTACACCTCTGCCTAACCCTTCGGGGATTACAGGCGTGATGTTATGTTATGTTAACATAGTGCCAGTTATGTTAAAGTTCACAAAAAGAAAACAAGAAATTCCGATAATAAAATTCCCAGGAAAACACATCCTTATACAACGTTAACCATTATTAATATAACGGACACTTACCTTGGACATTCGCCACAATTTCCCGTCTGCCCCCATAACATCGGGCGGCACGATTTGTTTAATGTTCATGAAAAACGTTCGGCATTTGTCATTTAGGTATTATTTGGTACTATTTGTGGAATTGTGAGGATATAACATGTTACTGTGAATGTGCTATTCCATTGAGGTTAAGGAAATGACAAAAAGGTTTTTTTGTTTTTTTTTTATAACTACTCCTGTCAACTGCCTCGTTGGTCTAGTGTTCGCAACTATTGAACATGAGGTCCTGAGTACGATTGCTTGGTCAGGCAATGTGTTATTGAATTTTATCATTAGAAATTTGTGCTTTTTGACTTAAATATAATGAGTCGACGGTTAAAAGGAAATAGGGTATAAGCGACAAATAAGGAAATGTTCAGGAGAGCCGTTTAAAGTTTTAAATTTTAGAAAAACTGACGTATTTTTGTCATTTATTAAAATATCGTGAAAACTAAAACACTTATAAAATCAGAAAAAAATGTGGCAGTTACCGGTATTTTTAGTTTTAATCATTTGACGCTATTTAAAGTGGTTTTTGTCGCTTATAACAATTGCTTTTAATTTTCCAATAAGGAAATATGGCATAAGATACAAATGACAAAATAAAATATTAAAGGATAAGAAGCCTAAGCGACATACCGATTTCTCAGATCGCAAGGTAAAATGGTATAAGAGACTAGACAGTTCAATAAGTGTTATAGGAAAAGAAGGATAAGGTACTTTTCACAGTGGTTGTATAAAAGATAATAGAGCACAAGAAACAGTCAGCTTTCAAAACAAGAAAGGTTAAAAGACATTAGTGACACACAATGTCGCTTGAAAGCAAAGGAAAAGAAGGATAATCAACATTTGGCATTGCGTGAGTCTACGGAAATATGGATGAAAAGACACCCCAAAAATAATGAAGACAACCAACCAATACGATTCTTCATCAGTATAGTAGGATGTTTTTAAATTAAAAAAGACATTTTTGTTAATAATATTTTTTAATCGAGAAAAATCAAAGCTACTTAAAAAGAGTGGGTAAGTATCAACCTGCTAATCATTTTTGGAAACAATAATACTGCAGCTAGTAGGTAGGTAACTTAAGAATCAATTACGAAAACTTGGTATGTATCCGTAATATTAAACATTTAAAAAAGTAACAAACATTTTAAAAAATAATAAAAAGCATCGAAACTTAAGACTTATTTGGCATTGTTAAACATAACATGGTATCTATGTCAAACAACAACGTTCAAAGAAACATAGGAATAAAGAAATAAAAAAAAAAAAATGTTTTTACTTACAACTAAGTACGTTTAAATTTTTAAACATTAATGATTCGTTCCAAATAAAAAGACAAAGTCTCACTACAATACCTAAATAATCAGTCAAAAAGCGAATGAAGTGGAGACATAAGTACTAGTAGGTAATAACCTACTAGTACTTACAGTACGATGAGTATGATTGTAGAACGTGGAAGTAGGTTATAATCGACACCATGATGTCTAATTTAATTTAAGTAATAAGGTATTAGCGACAAAACTGTATTTATATTGTAAACGGAAATAAGGTATAACCAACAGTGTGATATTAAAATAAATTTAGGTAAAAGGGCATAACCGACATAGCTGTCATAAAGTACTGAATGGTAATAGGGTATAACCAACAGAGTAATATGAAAATGAATTTTGTTTATAGGGTACAAGCGCCATAGCTATGTTAAATTACGAAATGGAAGTAAGCTATAAACAACGTTTGTACTTTTTAAGGGAAAAGCTTAAAAGGCGTAAACAACCGAAAGCTCGACACCCTTATGAAGTAAAAAAGCATTACCGACAACAAACCCAAAATAAATCATTTTTGGAGGGGTACAAGCACCTTTATAGCAAAAAAGACCTGAATTTTCGTCGGTTACGAAAAAGAATACTAGGAAAATGTTTTTTTTTGCTAGGGCATAAACGCCAAAAAAGTCATCGTAGAGCCATGGGAGTAAGCGCATTCGAAAGAGCGGAAAATTTTACGTAGGATGGCATAAATAACTCATTTTTGACCAAAATGTCGCTTATGCCCTACTTCCTTTTAACCGTCGTGAGTGAAATGTGGGTGTATTGTAAGATACACCTCTGCCATACCAACCCTTTGGGAATTACAGGCGTTATGTTATGTAATACTCTTGGCAATAGAAATGTTTTCTACGTGTGGACGTCTATATTTTTAAGTCTATATTTTCTCTATGTGTCTGAGGAGCTCGTGCCTTAATAAGAACTGCCACTCGGGTCGATCTTTAGGTAAAGCTGTGCTTGCCTAGGTCGGTCTGTGGATGGGTGACCGTCCGACATATCGAGTCTCCATCGTGCCTCGGAAAGCACGTTAAGCTGTTGGTCTCGGCTGCCATGTATAGATCTTTGGCAGTCGTTACAGGTAGTCAGTGACCTGAAATTCTGTCATCCAGTCTTACCAAAGAGTTGTATTACCTAGTATTAACTGGGTTGCGGAGGTCAGATAGGCAGTCGCTCCATGAAAAATACTGGTATTCAGCTGCATCCGGTTAGACTGGAAGCCGACCCCAACATAGTTCGGAAAAGGCTAGGCAGATGATGATGTTTCATTTCCGCGTTATCCCTATAATTTAATACCAATACATTCTTCTCACAAATAACACATACCATTTGTGAGAAACAAATCAAAATATTGTACTCAGAATTCTTTTAAAAGTGCTCATACAATCGAGGTTTCATCGACCCTCGCCTTTGATTTCAACAGTACTCACGGAAACCATTCGAAGGTTCTCTTCAATTGGTTCTTGTGAAACTTAAGAAGCAGAAGTGATCAAAACACTTCAAGTTTTTGGCTTCTCTTGTATTTTCGGTACTGTTTATTTTCTTGCTATAAATAGCAAGTCTTTCAGTAATCTACTTTATTTTCATTACAAGAAGACATGTAAAATTTAAAAGATTTAAGAGTTTGCGGCATACTAAGATCTTATACTTTTGATTGCAGTCATTAATCTATTTATATATCAAAGCATAATATCGGATGATGTTCACTGATGCTGACTTTTAGGTACCCTTCTAAGCCTAGTTTATTGGGTTTCTGCATTTACAACAAGAATACCTATTATGAAAAGATATTAAATATTACAAAGTTTGTGTCCCATCATATTTACCCGTAAGTACCGGTGTACAAATGTTCATAACATTGAAAGAATTAACAATAAGAGAACATCTCAAAATTACTTGGTCATACAGATATACATAATTATACATTTTCTTGTTTCCTTTGAAACAAGAACTACGAAATAAGTAAAGAATTTATCGTCACTTTTTAAGAGGAAGACCAAAAAAGTCCTAATACGTAATAGGGTAGTTAACGAAAAAAAATCTAATTAGTCCGTCAGATCAAAGATTCCCAAAAAATATTGGACGCATATTTTTTCTTTTTACACGTAAACAAACAAAGAAGACAACACAGTTCTTTGAAAACTCGTATGACGTCATATTCTAAAACATTAATATGACATTTTTTAACGGTGAGTGACCCCCCCCCCCTTTGATGCGTTTTTCAATTCAATTCAATTCATTTATTTATCTCAGACACAAAGATCCATACATTGTTATTGTTTGTGTGTGGTTGTGTGTGTTTGTTGTTAGTGTGTTTTTGTTGTCATTGTTGTGTTGTTGTTTGTTTGTTGTTGTTGTTGTGTTGTGTGTTGTAGTGTTGTTGTTGTTATCTTCGTCAATTTTTATTGGTTTGATAAAACAAAAAATACGTTTCCAATATTTTTCGATAATCTAACAGACGCACTAATTAGAATCATATATTTTTTAGTCAGGAAACATCCCTATTCACCTTCTTTCAAGCCATTTCCATACGCCCAACACTAACCCCTACACACCATCAAAGCTCTTAATTTGCCAGCATTTCACACGTCGTTTTCACTGGCGTTTATAAATCTAATCCGAATGCTGCTCGTAATGCCAGAGAGCCCTTGGGATGCATAGTGCCTGCTATTTCATTGCTACCGTTTTCAGCTTTGCGGTGAAAACCTACGCAAAATTATCTTAGTTGGTGGTTTTATATTTAGATTTGCTGTAAATCTTTGTGGAAGGTTTTGAGTATAAGTTTTTTTTCATTATTTTAAAACTAGCGATTGTACGTGGTATTACATCCGTATTACCGCGTATAGATGTGTGACCAGTCAGATTTAGAAACATAGAGAAAATCATCATCATCTGCCTAGCCTTTTCCCAACTATGTTGGGGTCGGCTTCCAGTCTAACCGGATGCAGCTGAATACCAGTATATTCCATGGAGTGACTGCCTATCTGACCTCCACAACCCAGTTAATACTAGGTAATACAACTCTTTGATAAGACTGGATGTCAGAATTTCAGGTCACTGACTACCTGTAACGACTGCCAAAGATCTATATATGGCAGCCGGGAACAATAGCTCAATGTGCTTTCTTAAGGAAACTCGGTATGTCGGGCGGTCACCCATCCATAGACCGACCTAGGCAAGCACAGCTTTACCTAAAGATCGAGCCTTATTACGCCACGAACTCCTCAGAAACATAGAGAAAATATAGACTTAAAAATATAGACGTCCATACGTAGAAAACATTTCTATTGACAAGAGTATTACATGACATAACGCCTGTAATTCCCAAAGGGTTGGTATGGCATAGGTGTATCTTACAATACACCCACATTTCACTCATTATATTTAAGTCAAAAAGCACAAATTTCTAATGATAAAATTCAATAACACATTGCCTGACCAAGCAATCGTACTCAGGACCTCATGTTCAGTAGTTGCGAACACTGGACCAACGAGGCGGTTGACACGAGTAGCTATAAAAAAAAAAACAAAAAAACCTTTTTGCCATTCCCTCAACCTCAATGGAATAGCACATTCACAGTAACATGTTATATCCTCACAATTCCACAAATAGCACCAAATAATACCTAAATGACAAATGCCGAACGTTTTTCATGAACATTAAACAAATCGTGCCGCCCGATGTTATGGGGGCAGACGGGAAATTGTGGCGAATGTCCAAGGTAAGTGTCCGTTATATTAATAATGGTTAACGTTGTATTAGGATGTGTTTTCCTGGGAATTTCTTGTTTTCTTTTTGTGAACTTTAACATAACTGGTACTATGTTAACATAACATAACATCACGCCTGTAATCCCCGAAGGGTTAGGCAGAGGTTTACCTAATAGTACACCCACATTTCGCCAGTTATGTTTAAGTCCCATGTAATAGGGGGCGAGCCTATTGCCATCAACCGGGCACAAATCCAAACTCCGTGGCTGTTACTGATAAATTCCTGATGTGAAAAGCCAATGATACTTTGCCCCACCCGGGAATCGAACCCAGGACCTCATGCTCAGCAGTCGCGCTTGCAACCACTAGACCAACGACCACCGACTATGTTCTATAATAATATTTATTTAAAGTAAAAAAAAACCTTTATGTGTTTTATTTTTTATGCTAGCATGGAGATTCGGGTGCAAATCTGATAAACCGAAGCGTTTTTTAAACTAATTTGGTGCAGGTTCTTTCAATTTTAATCAGGGCAGCAGTGATAGTGTAATGGTGTGAAAGATACATACATACATACATAAACTCACGCCCTTTTCCCATGGGGGTAGGCAGAAACCACAGAACGCCACTTGCTACGATCCTTACATACTCCTTTTGCCTCGTCCACATTCATACATCTGGTCATACACGCACGCCGGTTACGAGTGAAAGATGTGACGGACTAAATCATAGAGTTTGTTTGAACCCAAGACAGGCACTTCTATTCAGATGGATTAGTGTCTAATGATCACCTGGGTGATAGCACCTAGGCAAACATTAGATACTATTTGTTTATATTGTCAATTCTTTCAATGTTATGTACACCGATACTTACGGTTAAACATGATTGGACGAAAGATGTGACGGACTAAATCATAAATTTTGAGTTGGAACCCAAGACAGGCATTTCTATTCAGATGAATGATAACACCCAGGTAATCATCAGACACTAATGTGTCTAATGATCACCTGGGTTATATCACCCAGGTGAACATTAGATACTAAAGTAGTGTGCTTAATTGGATTAGTGGCTAATGTTCACCTGGTCGATATCACCCAGGTGAACAGAAGAATTTCATGGTATTCATGCGTATTGCATAATTATCACTTGCATCGGTGAAGGAAAATATCCAGAGGAAACCAGCATGCAAAGGCAAGCCAGAGTTCCTTAATTAAAACTCTAACATCAGTTTAAGCAACCACCAGCCATCACTAACCATACGATAAAGAAAAAAAGACTTTCATTCAAGTCTTTCTCTTGTGTCTGATAACTTCTTTGTTATTATGATTTTAAATCATTACCTCCTATTTAACTAAAGACAGAGAAAGAGATGCCTCTCTCAAGTAGTAAGATAATCATCTGCCTAGCCTTTTCCCAACTATGTTGGGGTCGGCTTCCAGTCTAACCAGATCGGCTGAATACCAGTATTTTACATGGAACGACTGCCTATTTGACCTCCACAATCCAGTTAATACTAGGTAATACGATAAGACTGGATGTCAGAATTTCAGGTCACTGACTACCTGTAAGGACTGTCAAAGATATACATATATATATATATGGCAGCCGGGACGAACAGCTTAACGTGCTTTTCGAGGCACGGAGGAAACTCGATATATCGGGCGGTCACCCATCCACAGACTGACCTAGGCAAGCACAGTTTTACCTTAAGATCGACCCGAGTGGCAGTTCTTATTAAGCCACGAGCTCCTCCTGTCAAGTAGTAAGATAAACAGTTTAAATAGTAGTAGTAGGTAGTCAATGAAATCTGAGATAGGAAGCATTTTTATCGCCATGAAGGTTATATACAAGTCAAAGGCGACATTATTGTAATTTTTTTTTGTTGGGACAAGCCCGCCACACTATTCCCAAACCACTGTAACTCCTGTAAGCCAGAATCAGCAGTGGCGATTACAAGAAAAGCGCCGACACAATGAAGCTCGACGAAGTCTCAGAGAAACGATTTAACTGTCTTGGATCCCAAAACGAAATTAATCAGAAAATAAATAGAGGAGGAGTAGGAAAAACATAATTGCCACTTCCCTCCATATCAGCAGGAGACTGAACAGAACAAGGCAAATAGGCACACAGGGACGTATGCAACTGGGATAAGCCCAGTTGCCTAGCACCACGGATATTATTGTCATTAATATTATTGGGTCCTAACTTAGGACCCGTGAGTTGTTATCGCAATAAATGTTTTGACTTTGACTTTGACTTTGACTTTGACTTTATATTTGATTCCAATAACAGGTATGACAAAAATGCTTGAACGGCCCAAAGGTGATATTTCAAAAGTAGATATTACTGATGAGTGCCCTTTATGTCCTCTTTGACTTTGAATTATACACGTGCGCCGGTTTCATATTCTTCACACCTAACCCTCCCAAAGGTCATTATAAATAAGGTACGTCCATCTAAAAGGATGTCCAAATCTCATGTTCAAATGTAATACTAGCACTCTAATAGCCTAACATCAAACTAACAGCTGCCAAACATTTTTCGTGAACATTAAACCGTGGCTAATATATAACAGTACAGTAAACCAACCGTCTATAGTAGCATGTTTATACCACCTTTATACCGTAGTAGTAAGGGTGATTTTTGAAACACAAGTTACGCTGTCCACACAAGGAAACCCGTCGAGACTCAAGGTGAGGATGTGTTGGTATTAAATCATTGTTAATGTCTCGGATTAGCTCGCTATCTTATGGATATTGGTGTAATAAAGCTTTGGCAATATTAACGGTGTTTTTCTATGGCGTTGGGCTAATATGAATTAAGCTGCAGTGTATTGTGGTAATGTACAAAAGCAATTCTGTAGGAAAATATGGTCCAAAATTGCATTCTGAAGTGTCTACGAATCAACAAACATTTTTCTGTGTGCACCATCGCACTCCATATAAACTTTCTATGTAAATTTGTTTAAACTTATTTAAATAACAAAAAGATACATGAATAACTTTGATGGTGTGAAATAAAAAATACTCTTTCTATAAATAATTTTTAAATCAGTAAAAATCAAATCAATCAATAGTAGTATTGTTATATTCAACTGCTGGGACACAGTTCACTACGCTGACCCAGTACGTGTTAGAAGATTACACTAGCCTTCAATTTTCGATACTAGATGGGGGGGGGGCGGGGTTCTCCATAATATTTCCTTCACCGTTTTGAGAGCATTGGTGAAACAATGTGATCTAATACACAACCAATATCACAGACGACTATTAAATCGGTCAATATCACTGGTTCACCATGCTCCACATACAGGAACCACTTTATCAAAATCAAAAGTCATTTATTCAAACTAGGCTGATAATCAGCACTTATCGAACGTCAAAATTTACTTTACTTATTTACAAGTGACAGTCCCCCAAAACGCCCACCCTTCGACACTTCCTAGTGTTTTTGCTGGAAAGAAGAAGTGGCGGAAAAAACTCTCCAGCAACACATCTGTCTGTTTGGTTAGAAGAACCAGACTCGATACAATAGTAAGGTGTAAGTTAATATTACGATTGACTATAATCAATTATAAAAAAAAGTATATAATAATAAACATAAAAAAGACATAAAAAAGCTTTTCAAATACTGACAGTTTGTATTAACAAAGTAAGACAAAAAGTAACGCAGTGTAGCTAGCACACAGCTAAAAGCACCATAACACAAGTTACAGTCGGCCCTTACAGCCAACACTTTACTGCAGAAATATGTTATGTAATACATCGTAAAATTTACTGGTACACCATCCGCTTCCTTATGACGTCACGAACGCGTCACAAAATGTGCAAATCACGTGAACAGACCTGATAGTATCGTTTATTTACCGATGGAGTCGGGCAGACTTGCGACACTACTGTCGTCTAATTTTAAATGAAGTGACTGCCCATCTGACCTCGACAACTTAATGACCTGCAGAGATAGTCTTTGCTCCAGGGGACTTGGTTTCGATGTCGGTTTACACCTGCGCACTGAGTGATCTATTCATTGCATCATCGAGCGGAGTTTTGCGTGAGTTTGTCACAGGCGAAACATTATGTGAACTTTTTGCCATCGCTTAGTCAAGAAGTTTAAATTACAGTGGCGAAAGGACAAAAAATATCGAAATTGCAACGAAAATCAGTACTCAAGAACATGCGCTTTACGGTTTTTGAAGTAATTAGTACAAAACGATCCATTTTAAAACTTTTAAGACACGATCCCTGTTGTCGCACGTCTGGATCCAATCCCTATTTCCACGACGCGCTGCGTTTTGACGTCACAAGACGGATGGTTTGACGAACGATTAATCTTGGTTTACACGCTGCCGACACTAGAAAAGTGTTTGTTAATTGTTTACGTCGATATCTCGAGGACGCAGGGACGCAAACATTGAAAGAGATTGTTGGTAAATATCGGATTGATCGATCAAGGAGGTGTAAACATAAAAATGTAGTCAAGCATTCCCACTGTTGGGACACAGGTCTTGTCGCTTAGAAAGGGAGTGGACCATACCAACCGGACTCGCTGAGGATTGTTGCAAGGAGGTGGAACTCCGGGAAATAACTTGAGAGGGTAATGAGGCAAACGTGGAAAAGTTAACAACTGATAATCTTATGTCAAAAATAACCTCGTTGGTTTAGTGTTTGCAAGTGCAACTGCTCAGTATGAGGTCCTTTTTTTATGGTGGGTGGAAAATCATCAAATAACTCCTCCCACTCTTGGGCAGAGCGAAAGGGAGTGTCAGACTTCTACTGACTAAAAACCACTCATGTTCCTTCTTAGCCCTTCAAGTCGAGGCCGCGGTATCTCTTGCGAACAACCCGCAGCCCCGACGGGTCAGTATGAGGTCCTGGATTCGATTCCCAAGTCGGGCAAAGTGTAATAGGGTTTTCCCTTTAAAAATTATTAGTACCAAATACGGAGTCTGGATTTCTGCCCGGTTGATGGCCATGGGCTCGCTCTCTATTACTGCTATATATGGAACTGACACTTAACTACCGAAATGTGGATGTGGTATTAGTTACACAGTTGCGTAACTTTTCGAGGAGTAAAGACGCGATGTCATTTAAAAAAGTACTATTAAAAATCTATTTTAATATGTATGCGTAACGTTAAAAATTAACTTAAAATAATAATAATAATGTTTATTGTTCAACTATGGCTAGATTACATGGCAATGTACAAGATATAACACAAACATACAGTATCTTATTTTAGTTAGTGGGTGCCGCACTGCTTTCCTAGAGAGGTTACAAAGTAACCTGTGTTTAGGAGAGACAGTTGTGATTCCCGTCATAGATGGATGACGTACCTATAACAGCAAATATTAAATATGTAGGGCTATACCCTACATATTTAATATTTCCTCTCTCGTTTTGTTGTTTAAGAACCTATTTTGTCGCTGTTTTTAATGATTAGATTACTATTAATCTAATCATTAAAAACAGCGACAAAATAGGTTCTTAAACAACAAAAAAAAAAAACATTTAGAATCTAAATACAACAAATTTAGAAAATACTCTAAGTAGGTAAAATATATACATTAACGAAATGTAAAAACAACAAACTTTTGCCTTCGGCTACTGCATCCATTATTGTAACCTGAAAGTACTTGAATTTCCACTAGATACTGATAAAACGAATAATGATATTTCCTGTGTCATCGTGGTTAAAACATGAGCCAAAATATTCTATACGGCAAAACGGGACATGTCTGCCGCGAGGCATCGGCCTCATATTTTGTGTTGAATAATTTAGTTACTAGCGCTGACAACGCTAAATGAATTGAATGTCAAATATTAATAAACTACGGATATTAAAATGGATTATAAGAGGCTTTTTTGGGTCGTTTCCTGAATAAAAGTTTCAAGCTATTGGGCTGGATATTTCGGATGATGGTTTTCCATAAGGCAATTCAACGGTGGGCACCTGTGATGGCTTATCTCCTGAAGACTATATTATAGTCTTCAGGAGATAAGCCATCACAGGTGCACTTTCTGTTCCTTTACTCTTATAGTCTAATGGGTTGACAATCCGACACGACCGCAGAGAGATCAGGTTGGAGGACCAATGGCTTAACGTGCTTTCCGAGGCACGAGGGTATCATACCGCTAACTTCCAAATTCCGGGTTTCTACGGCCCGACCTGGGAATCGGAATCCGCTGACCGTGGGGGTCCTCCTCACGGTCCACGCGCTTGCAACCAGAAGACAAACAGAGCCAGGAGCTTAAAGCTAAAGGGCTCTCACATGCCAAAAGGATATTATATAACATAATCAGAACTTTAACAAAAAAAAAAATATTTATTTCAATGACTGGTTAGTGCCAGTTAAAACTTCAAAGGGCTGGTTAACAAAACTTTTGAAGCCCAATTACAGTTAATAGAAAAAAATATTACCCTCGCAAATGATATTTTTTACCCACTAACTTCTCAGGTAGAATTATTTACATAGTAAACGTTTTCACAATAAACCTGCTGAAAGTTGAACTATGATCCGAACCCAAAACAATTACGAAGCCCGCACCAAATTCATTTCCTGGTAGGAAACAGTTCATTTATAAAATCTTCAAGGATCTATTGCAAGCCCGTGCCTGATACCCTCAGCCCCAACAATATACCCAAATAAACCCAAAACAATCAGCCGCCGCTATATATTAGGGGGAATCCCAAACAGACACGATAATATATCGTATGTAAAGCCATAGAATTATTTAGAAGGTTTGCTTCGAACAACGACCGAAAACGTGGTCATTAACATGATGTACATACAGAGAGTGCAAGTGCACTAAGTAAATGTCACACACAAATGAGAATATTATACTATATCACGACATCAACAACGTCAACTTTAGAGCGTTCGTGGTGCAAATACCAACATGTTTACATCTCGTTTTGGAAGACTTTTGGCCGCTGGGAGTGGTGTTCCGTCGCTTCCGCGGGCAAGTGCCACAAGAACGCTTAGTGACTTAGTGCTCTAGTGAAGTGTTTTAAGTTAATAGTTTTAAGGCTCTATTAATTATTATTATTATAACATCACGCCTGTAATCCCCGAAGGGTTAGGCAGAAGTTTACCTAATAGTACACCCACATTTTACCAGTCATATTTCAAGTCCCATGTAATAGGGGATGAACCTAATGCTATCAACCGGGCACAAATCCAGATACGGTGGCTGCTAAGGTCCAACCCGGGAATTGACCCCACGCTCAGCAGTCGCGCTTGACTAACTAGACCAACGTATTGCACTCGTAGTTTAGTTTTATGAATTGTTCTTCTGACATTCAAACGTACCAGTAATGGTTTAATTGAAATAAATGCTTTGACTTTGACTTTGACTTTGAGGCAGTCGAGATAGTATGGGAATACTAGAACAGCACAACTCTTCTTATTATTTTCCACTTGTTTTTACCATTGAACGGAGCTAACCTTCTGAATTGTTCTCCAGTAAAGCTGAGAAGTGTTTTCCACACCCCAAGGAAACGGTTGTTCTTAGTCGCGGATCACTTTTTCCTCATAACGGGGAATGGCCGTAATTTTTACCAACGAAGTACAATGGAAATGTTTGAGTTGAAAATCATGAAGTGACTCGCGCTAAAAAATACTGCGAACTTTTTGGTTTACGGGTTTGTCGCGAGTTTAATTTTGCGTTTGTGTTTTCAAAGTTATTATAATTTATTTATGAATATATTATAATTTATTTATGAGTCAGCGTATAGATCAGAGGCTGTCGTTACAGGTAGTCAGTGACCTGAAAGTCAGACTTCCAGTCTTACTTAAAGGGTATCATATTACCCAGTACTAACTGGGTTATGATAGTCAGATAGGCAGACGCTCTATGTAAAATACTAATATTCAGCATATGGTTAGGCTGGAAGCCGACCGCAATATAGTTGGGAAAAGGCTAGGCAGATGACGATGAGTCAGCGTTTCTCATGTACTTCTTTCAGAGTTTTAAAGTACAAGTTTTTCAATAAATGATTCTGCAATGTTTAAAGTAAATGCATCAATTTACTCACTTTTTCCATTGTTTATTTCACGGAGTTTAACACTCGCAAACTACGAATGCAATTTGAAACTATCGCAAAACACCAGTTCCACAATAAATCAGGAACTTACTGTTTTAAATTCTTTAAAAAACTCGGTTTATTTAAAGTTTTGGATTATATTTGAATTGTAAAACACCAGACTTTGTAGCGAAGCAATGAAACTTTTTAAAAATGTATTCGGAAGTAGAACTAGTTTTAAGATTGCGAGGGGGGAAAAGGGGAGTTTAATTCTGGAATTATGTAATTTGTGAAGTTCTTCAAGTTCTTCCTTGATCTGGGAATTGAAGAAGTGAGGCATCAGCTGCTCTGAGTCCCGTTAAAGTTTAAACCACTTCACACACCCACTTTACGGTTCTATACTGTAAAGTTCAGCGCACATTGGAACGTTCCGCAGTGCATCGGATATACGGTGGCGGTTGCGCTACAATGCAATAATTTTGTCAATCAGCGCATTACATTATCATTATGAGATAAGTCGAGCAATATTGCTGCAAAAGTCATCTTAAGTCAATTTCGTCCAGTTTCTATGAACCAGCGCACTCTAGATGGCTCGTCTTACTTCATACAAAAGCGACGGCGCGGCGGCGGAGGGTTTTATGCACTACGTTACGTTGCGTGCGGTGCGGCGTGCCTTAAATATTATTGCACCCTATCACGTTTCTGAAACAAAATACCCAGGTAAAGTTAAAGTGAAGGTCTCCGAAGATTGCTTTTAAAACCAGGTGTGTTACATTAAGTGGTATAATACTTTTCATTACTTAAAGGGGAAAAGACCCTTAACAAAGCTGTAGACATTTGTTTTCCCCATCATTGCAAATTAATTGACGGCCCGGTGGGCCCGGAAAACCATGATTTTTTTACCCAAAAAAAAAGTTTCCCAGGATCAATCTTTGTTTTTGTCACCAACACCACTTACCAGCATCAAAACTTGTAACGGTACAAAACTCAATATTAATTATTTATGTACACACAAAATTCTTCTCAGAACATAACATTAAATAAAATATGGTGGAGTGCAACTTAAGAGGTATTGCATTTTTATTTTGTTTTTTTTTTTTTGTCAGTCCGTTCGCATGTCTTACATTATATCTAGTTATACAGGGTAGCCTCTAATTGGCCATAGAAACTGTAACAATTTTTTTTGTAATATATTTTAATGTATCGCTGTTGGTTACCTAAATAAATAAATAAAGAGAGACCTAAATCCAGTAATTGACTGACTTTTTTAGACTCCGAAAAGCTAAGTTGATCATCATCAGCTTAGCCTTTTCCCAACTATGTTAGGTTCGGCTTCCAGTCTAACCGGATGCAGCTGAATACCAGTATTTAACATGGAGCGACTGCCTATCTGACCTCCACAACCCAGTTAATACGATACCCTTTGGTAAGACTGGATGTCAGAATTTCAGGTCACCTACTAGCTGTAACGACTGCCAAAGATGTATATATGGCAGCCGGGACCACAGCTTAACGTGCTTTCCGAGGCACGGAGGAAACTCGGTATGTCGGGCGGTCACCCATCCACAGACCGACTTAGGCAAGCACAGCTTTACCTAAAGATCGACCCGACTGGCAGTTCTTATTAAGCCACGAGCTCCTCCAGCTAAGAGAAGCTAAGTTGATAAATTGATAAAATATACGCGTCAAATAAATAACCTCTTTTATTCTTAAGCCAAATAAAGCAATCACGTGTGAACTATATTTTTTTATATCTTAGCCATAATACGCGATCTTATTCTTTCAAAGAAAGATTATAAAGATTATCCAGATATTTTCTTTAGGTCATAATATTTTATTTTCCGTCACCACCAGTATTAATAGTGGAGCTTGTAACTAGGTAACTAATCCTTCAGAACTCGGTCTCAGTAGGATTTGTGGCTTAGGAGTTAGGTCTTAATGAAAGCAGACTTAGTACTGACTTAATGTCGTTTTACAGTCTAATCTCTTCTGAAGCTTTCACCTTGGGAATCTGGTTCAGAGGAATTTGGAAGATGATAGCAAAGATTTTTTTTTGTAAGTGGTGGCGTAATACTTTTCTTTTGAGGAAAGATCTAACAAAATCAAAATCAAACGTCATTTATTCAAACTAGGCTGATAATCAGCACTTTTCGAACGTTAAAATTTACTTTACTTATTTACAAGTGACAGTCCCCCAAAACACTCACCCTTCGACACTTCCTAGTGTTTTTTCTGGAAAGAAGAAGTGACGGAAAAACTCCCCAGCAACATATCTGTCTGTTAGGTTAGAAGAACCAGACTAGATACAATAGTAAGGTGTAAGTTAATATTACTATTGACTACAGACACAAATCAATAATAAAAAAGTATCTATACTTAATATTATAAAGCTGAAGAGTTTGTTTGTTTGTTTGTTTGTTTGTTTGAACGCGGTAAACTCAGGGACTACTGGTTGGAATAGAAAAAATCTTTTTGTGTTGGATAGTCCATTTATCGAGGAAGGCTTTAGGATATATAACATCACGCTACGACCAATAGGAGCGGAGCATAAATGAAAAATGTTGCAAAAACGGGAAAAGAAATTCCTTTTTGAGAGCTTCCGTTGCGTGCGCTGCGAAAACAGTTTAAGTTACGCAAATATTATGTATGAAAGAATTGTTCCTCTTTAAATGTTCTAAAAAAAAGTCCGCGACAGCATATATCTATCTTTTAAGATTGACTCACTGTAACCATTTTTTACTATTAAAATGTTAGATTAAAAAGAATGATATTTTGCGATGCTTATTTAATCCATATGGTATTAATCTATATCTAAAAAAATATGATTGTTAGCACGGAAATTTAATATAGAATATTTGTGCCCTTTACTCTATCCAGTTTAAACAAATATCTTAGAAGATATCGCAATATAAAAATATCCGCGCCTCAAAATAATTACACGCGCGGCAGTCATTCGGTCCGGTGCGGTAGGTAAGTGGGGATTCTGGCCTCCGGGGGCTCCGGAGAAATTCAAATTCAAAATATTTACTGCACCATAATGTTTACAAGTACAAGGTGTTACTGTATATTTAACAGTAAGATATACCTATAGTAATTGTCACTTTAATAATATAATCGAAGCCAATCTAAACTAATAGGTATTATAAAGAGGAAAGGTAAGATTTTTTGTTTGATACGAGTACGATTTAACTCAATTTAATAAGTTGAATTGTCGATTTATCGAGAAAGGCTAAAAGCTTATTATTATTATAACAAACATTGTCTTGTGTTCAACTCAACGACCAGTTATAATGAAGTGGTCTGAAAGTAACTGTGGCTTTAAAAGCCTTGATTTTTAGTCTTTATAAAGGGTGAAACTGGCTCGAAATGCCGCATCGGTCTAGTGCTTTCAAGCGCGACTACTGAGTATTAGGTCCTGGTTTCGATTCCCATGGAGGGCAAAATTATATTGGGATTTCTCAGTAGCAGCTACGGAGTCTGAATTCCTGCCCAGTTGATGGCAATAGGCTCGCCTCCTATTTCATGGAAGTTAAACATAACTGTCAAAATGTTGGGTGTACTTGTTAGGTACACCTCTGCCCAGCCCCGACGGGCGTCGACCTGACATGACTGTCTTTGAGACGCGTGTGGAACACGAACGCGCCGTCGACATGGCCTTTTTTTTTTTTTTTTTTTGGGGGTGGGAAATCATCAAATAACCCCTCCCGCTCTTGGGCAGAGCGAAAGGGAGTGTCAGACTTCTACTGACTAAAAACCACCCATGTTCCTTCTTCGCCCTTCATGTCGAGGCCGCGGTTTCCCTTGCGGACAGCCCGCAGCCTCGACAGGCGTCGGCCCTAGCGGGCCCCTTCCATGTTGCTGACATCTCATAGAAGGCGCGCGTGGAACACGAACGCGCCGTCGACACGGCCTGTCGTCGTCATAAGACGGACGGACGGCGAGCTTACCCATCACTCACCGTCCACAGGCCCGCGTCTACGGTGGCCGGAAGCCATCACGTGGCCCCCGACGCCCGGAGCGCCTCCCGCGGCGGCTGGGACGAGAGGTTCTCTCCCTCTCACGTTCCGCCACCTCCTTCGCTAGCATCACTGCTTCGCAGAAGGAGGCGACGGCGTCCCATTCCTCCTCGCCCCGGACCATGGCTTGCACCAGGGCCGGACGCGAGAGGTCGCCGCCGCCGATCGCCGCTACGCCGTCGACATGGCCTGTCGTCGTCATAAGACGGACGGACGGCAAGCTACCTCTGCCTAGCCCTTCGGGGATAACAGGGTGTGTTGTTATGTTATGTTGGAACTGTTGTTTCTTAATATAGTGATTTTGAATGTAAATAGTTAGCTCTAAGGGAAAGTGAAAACGAATAAGTGCTGTGAATTAAAGCATTTATTAGTCAGCAGACGGACGATAAGTTTAAACTATTATATTGAATTGAATTAATTTTAGCACGCAAACAGGCCATGGCTAAGGGGATAGAACCGATGTGGCATATAAACCTACCCTTCATTTTGATTTTTTACGAAATCGCGGCCCACGATGAAAGTGGTATGTATGGATAGAGAACGAAAAATGTCCAGTAACACGGTACCCCAAAGTGTCACGTAACCTAGATATTTGAAGGTAAAGATCGACAAATGAGTACAACAACAATTTGCAATCATTAAAATTAAGCTTATTACGTACGAGTATATAGGCGTTAAATTGTATCCAAATAATCGTTCCCAGGTTGATTATTATTATGCGCACGAGAAAATTGTTTTGCATTGCAATGAAACGCTATATTATGTCAAAGAATAATTTTCTCGTGCTCCTAGTAGTATGTAATGTACCTACTCTCTTTCAATAAACAGTAATACTCATAATCAACGCCTATAGACACGTAAAAGGTCTATTTTATGTGTTCATTGTACCCATAATGTCGATCTTTATCTTCAAATATCTCGATAACGTGACACTTTGGAGTACTATGTTTTATTATTCTAATCGCGGCCCGCGATTTTGAAAAAAAATCAAAATGGCGGTGGGTCGATATGCCAGCAAGTAATATAACAGCATTCCATACAATAAAGTTCAAACACCTTTCTAATTATTTTTGACCTCTTCGCAGACAGAGCAACGGCAAAAAATCTTGAAATATTATAGTTTACGTTTGTACAGAAATATTCACAATCCAGATTTTGGTTCAATTCCTCCTCACGAAAACTACAACACCTACAAACACACTTCTTCCAACAACGATTACATTAAACCTAAGTCCCAAATCCAATTTAAATTCCCAAAATTCTAGTCCAAATTCTAAGGTTGCGCGAACAGATTTACAACAGACTCCCCACATAAGGCCACTATTTTAACATATTCCCGTAATCTGTGCTTGAAACGGGAAAACATGTGGAGATTACGTGCGAACACCTTCTGACTGTGATGTAGTTTAATATGTGAAGAGGTGGGTAGAGGCGTCGGGAATATTGGTTCCCTAATGATGGTAGCTCTGACTTCGAAATAATTTTAATTAATTGGTTGTAAGCGTGGCGTGGTGGACCGACGACATCGTGAGAGTCGCGGGCAACCGGTGGATGCAAACGGCAGGCTGCCGTTCTTTATGGCGTTCTATGGGGGAGGCCTTTGTCCAGCAGTGGACGTCTTATGGCTGATGATGATGATGATGATGAAGCGTGATGGCTGAACATGAGGTTATGGGTTTGATTTCTAGGTTGCAAATATGTCATTGGGTTTTTACATCAGATTTTTTTTTATAGTTTGAATTTGCGCCCGCTTCATGGAGATTAAACATAACTGACTGACTGAATGTAAAAGAAAGAAAATGTATTTATTGGTCTCACACAGGACATGGGCATGGATATGGGTGTACCTGCTATACCTCTGGCTTAAACCTTATTAATTTTTTTTGGCGGGTGAAAAATCATCAAATAACCCTTCCCGCTCTTGGGCAGAGCGTTAGGGAGTGTCAGACTTCTATTGAATAAAATCCACCCATGTTCCTTCTTAACCCTTTACCCGCAGCCCCAACGGGTCTGGCTTAACCCTTTGGTGATTATCAAAAGTCCTTTTAAGTATTTTTTTAAAATAAAATAGCAATGCAAAAAACAAGGTTGAGGTGGTATGATATGGGATGATGTCATGGTAAATATCGATGTAAAATAAAATAATTCAAAAATAACAAACAGGAATTACAATGAAATTCGAAATCGAAGGAGCCTCGTTTATTTTTGGCAATTTCAACATAGAAACGAGTTACAGCCAGACAAGGTCCCTTTATCCTTTCAGCCAAAATCGACCTCTATTAGATCCATGAAATACCATATTTTAGTACGAGTACTGTCCCTGAATATAAAGCCACTACTTCAGTAATCATAGCTGAACACGAGCAAACGTATGAAATTACTTCGATACACCTGCGACACGTTATTGCCGAGGGTTGACAACCCCTGGTTTATCGAGAAGAATAATAATCAAACGAGATTTTGGAATTATGAGATCCAATTTTGTTTATTTGTCTTTGTTGTCTACTTAGAGAATAGAATTTACAGATTTATATAACGGGTCAATTTTTTTCTCTTAGAATTGAAAACAATTGTTTTCTTTATCGTTTTACTAGCTGTACCCGCATGCGTTGCTATGCCCTTTTTCCTACATAATACCTGCCTATCTACCTGCTACATACCTACTTCTTATCTACCTACTACCTCCTATCCTACCAACCTACTACCTCCTATCCTACCTACCTACTACCTACTACCCTACCTACCTACTATCCTACCTACTACCCTACTCACCTACTACCCTACTCACCTACTACCCTACCTACCTACTTACTACCCTACCTACCTACTTACTACCCTACCTACCTACTTAGTACCCTACCTACCTACCTACCTACTACCCTACCTACTACCCTATCTACCTACCTACTACCCTACCTACTACCCTACCTACTACCCTACCTACTACCCTACCTACCTACCACCCTACCCACTACTTTACTTAGTCTACTATCCTACGTACTGAGTTGTGTTTTGTTATTCTGTCAGTTGCGTTTTGTTATACCACGTTTTCCACCAAATATAATAACAGTGCCTGAATTTTCGAGACATATACAATAGCTCAAAGAGTATATAACCACTACGTATGAATAGCTTATCAAGAAAAATCAGATAGACAACCTATAAAAAGACATTAATTACACTTTTGTTAACCTGTAGAATAAATCTTAGGTATTATTTTCGGAAATTAAAAATTAAATAATTAATAAATAATTTACACAAATTAATGTCTAAAACAAACAAATATAACAGTACCTGAACTTTCGAGACATTTTACAAAGAACCTCCTCCTTTTTTGAAGTCGGTTAAAAAATAAATTTCTGAACGCACACATGAATAGTTGTTACAGTATTTGACAGGATTGGATAACAAATGTTTGACATGTAATAAACAAATCAGCATTTAGTGAAATGATTAAGTATTCATTACACATATCGACTTTTCATTGTTTTTAAGATGTATTATGCTATTCGGGGCGGAGACAAATCCAACGAATCAATAACCATGAAAATTGGTTCAGCAGATCTCGAGTTTTAAGTGTTGTAACAAACCCGTCTTTGTTTTATATATATAGATATGTATTGAGCTATTTTTATTAATAATAATAAATTATTTTTGTCGAGTAATAGAGAAATATGGAAGTAGAAGACATGTTGCACCGAACTCAAATGAAAATCTCTAAAAAATAATGACTATTTTTCTAGTTTTCAAAAATCAATATTTATTTCGTTGTGAACAACGAAATAAATATTGAATTTCAACAAATCAACAGAATACATATTTTTTCCCAACTATGGCGGAGTTGGCTTCCAGTCTTACTGAATGCAGCTGAATACCAGTATTTTACATGGAGCGACTGCCTGTCTGACCCAAATCCCAGTTAGAATTGGGCAATACGATAACCCTCGGTAAGCCTGGTTCTCAGACTTTAGGGCGACTGTCAAATATCTACAAATTACTGCCGGGTCCAACGGCTTAACGTGTTTTCCGAGAAACAGAGGAAATTTAGAATGTTTCTAGATGGTCACCCATCCATGGACTGACCTTGGCAGACGTTGCTTTACCTTGAAGATCGACCCGTGCGGTTGCGATTGTTAAAGCATGTATTTCTCGTTCTCAGCAGTAGTTTTCCATTGTGTCATATTCATGATTTTTTCGTTGAAATACGAGATCTTCGATCCAACTAAAATGTCACAACTTAATTTAAACGTGATACGCAATCGTAATTGGAGTCTTTTGTGTATTACATTTAAATTAGGTTTGAGTTTAGGTAGACCATTTCAAAATGATTCGCACTAAAAACAAGGTAAAAGTATCAACCCTTTTTTTTGGCGGGTGGAAAATCATCAAATACCACTCCCGCTCTTGGGCAGAGCGAAAGGGAGTGTCAGACTTCTACTTACTAAAAACCACCTATGTTCCTTCTTAGCCCTTCATCTCGAGGCCGCGGTATCTCTTGCGAACAACCCGCAGCCCCGACGGGCAAAGTATCAACCCTAAAAGATACATCAACCTATATTTAGCAACAGATTCTCGGTTGACTGATCAAAAGAGTTAGTTGCTGCGCGTTCTAGTTACTTGGTCGTCCTAGAGCTTTTCCAGAAATTTGCGTGACCGTTTGGTTGAAAGAATCTAGGTATTTGTGTCCAACAAAAGACTGTATATATCTATACGGCAAGGAATGTTTAAGATGGGTGGGACTTGTCATCTACATTACTTTGTGTATTTTATTTCATCACTATTACTCTCAAAACGGCGAAGGAAAACATCGTGAGGAAACCGGCATATCTTTGAACCAACAAATTTTATTCTAAGTCATGTCTTGTGACATCTACCGACCCACACTGGGTCCGCGTGATAGATTAATAGCCCATCCCTCTCCTATAGAGGAGGCCTGAGTCCCTGCAGTGGGAACATAATAGGCTGATGATGATGACTACAATCCATCAAAGTTATTTCTAATTATTAATAACCTTGAATTATTAAAATAATTAGAAATAACTTTGAAAGAGTTTAACATCCATATTTACTGTGCCGACTCAAGTCCATTTTTGAACTTGGGTCGACCGTCGTTCTCATGACAACAGAAAGACAAATTCAGGTGGCCAACAATTTCTAGGATTAATTTGGTGAACGACCAGATGTCTAAGCGTTTATGTCAAATTATAAACAAAACTGGACGTACATGACATATTGACATGTATAATGGGGCGAAATGTAGGCGTGACAAGTCCAACTCTAGTACATTCCACGACTATCGATACCAGTGTAAATAATGTTTATTTCTTCATATAATTCAAATCAGCCATTCTCTAGAAAAAATTAGTATACACAGCTTAATCACAATTACACGCAATAAATCATTCAATAAAGTAATTACTTAACTAACTTAGATTCACCTACATGTTACATAGAACACGTTATACACACGAGAATCCAAACATAACATACATCCATTACCTATTAAGCAGATTATACAAATACTACATTAATGCTCATTTTCTAATGCCTAAACAAAACCATGCTACTGGAATTTTAACTTTATCTACAACGCTGAAAGTTAAAATTCCAATAGTATTTCGGCCTAAACTTTGATGTTGCTTAGTTTTAGTGAAAACAGGCATACCACACGTTCATTACCGATTGTCGGAACACAATTACTGATAACATAATTCTATCCTGTTGTGTTAGATATGGCTGTACTCTATTAATAAAATGTTTTAATGTATTTGTACGTTTAGATAATATTTAATATTGTAATGTTTGTGTGTATTATTATTAGTACACTGCAGGGTAAAATTCTCTCCTCATATTGGGAAGAATACCTTGCTCATCGCATTTGCCCAGAGTGGGTTGTTAACTGGGTTGTGGAGGTCAGGAGGGAATCATTATAAGCCGATACCTTTCCTTATTCCGCGACGTCTCCCTTCGCCGGTACTGGTGTCTGTAATTTATAAACATGTAAAGTACTAGCTTATCACGAAAACTTTCAGTAGTGGCGTAGTTCATAAATATTTGTCAGAATTGAACATGTTTAGAAGCTAGATGGCTATACTTTGGACCCATGTTTTGTCAAATAGGTAGGTACTAATTGTGTTGACAGAATAAAAAGTAAAAGCAATTTAATACACAATGAAAACAGATAAAAGCAAGGGAATGACAATACTGCTTGCGAGATTCTCCATTCTTATTTTATTTCGACATTTCTTTTCCACCCTAAAAACATGAAAATCTATTTGCATCTCATCCGTACGGATATGTAATAGCGTGCCCGATTGACAGATAACACGGTAACCACTGAACCGGATTTACACAAAATTGTTGATATAATCTGATAATAATGTGGTTACTAACCCTGCTTGGTTGTTCGTGCAAAATGTGGAATCACAGTCTACGTAAGAGCGAGAAGATTTTAACATAGACGGCTATGTTAAATGGTATTTTGATTAGATTAGATCGTAACCATAATAGTGTGTTAGCGTGGTAAAATCCAAAATGAATTCAACAATTTCAACGTTCATGTCGTTTGTATTTTTTGCATTAGCGTTTGCAGGCAATCTGCCTTATGGCGCAATTTCATTAGTCGATAGGGTCCGAATGCGGGGTGTGTGAATGCGAACCAAAGGGCCCGCATTCGGGGAACCGTTTATAATTATGTATATGATATTTACTTCCCGTATGCTGTATACCGAACGAGTTAACGACCAATGAAATTACGCAGTTAGCTAAATACACGTTGTGTATCCATATTACACAAACTTGAAAATTGAAAGAAAAAGAAAGCCTAGTAGTATTTATACAAGCTCTTAACAAGACTTAGGTAGCCAATCCCAAAAATCAAAACACACATCAACCATTTATCACACACACACAAGCCCAAAGCATTATAAATCAACCCACCAATGCAACCAGACAGCTAATTCTATACTCTCCATCCATACAAATTAGCTCTTCAATTCCATTGGCTAAGCACTAAGAAACAGCCAAACTTCAGGGAGCAGACTTTGTACATACTTGCTGATGGTACATTCACCTTCTAATGGTTTATCTTAGACGAAGGTAAGATGCTGCACTCGCCACTACGATTAAATAGATTAGAGATTTTACCCCTACTACACTACTACACTTTACTACTTTTAAAAGTTTCTTCGAGATCTCAAGGGAGCTTTTTTTGATGAAAAAAAAAGGAATACCGTAGACGATTGATCCCACTATTGAAACCATTAAATATTTTGTGTTCCTTATATCCTGATATTACAAAACGACAAACAATTGATTTTGTCCTTTCTCTTGTTTATTATCGTTACAAATAACGCGTTTATTTCGACAGGAAAGATTAGAAATGAATAGGGGATCGGACTGAGTCAAAAAAATAAGATTCTAATTAGTCCGTCAGTTAGATTATCGAAAAATATTGGACACGTGTTTTTTGTTTTGGAATCACTGCATCGTCTTCATTTTTGTTTATTTGAAAAAAGAAAAAATATGTGTTTAATATTTTTTGGAAATCTACGAGTATCTGACGGACTAATTAGTTTTTTTTGTCCGATCCCCTATTGCGTATTATCTATGTGAAAAGGTAGCTTTAGCTAAAGGGAAGGCAAGATAATAGTATAAAGCCAAGGCCAGACCTAGCAAATTTCATTTCAACACAACCGATCCTACTTACCCCAAATCCTAACACTCATTACTCGACACAGCTAAATCCTAATGTACCCATAAGAGGCTTAAACTGATGACAAAAATCTTTACAAACCACTAGTCCACTAGTAGGGTCTCCTAAATAACTGCATTACAACCAAGGGTCCCGACTGACGGAGATTATCCGGGCTCATTTAATTACGCCTAGAGGTCAAACGGTGCTAGGATCCAGCTGTCCAAACTGATTTCCTGAAGATATCCCATTAAAACTTAATGAGAACACTCCAGAATATAATTGGACCAGTGAGTGTCTGATTGTTTGGCGTGGTTTCCTGTCTGATTGCAGGGTTGAGAAAAAGTTTGTACCATCTGGTTTATAATTTTGCCTCCGTTGCAGTAAAGTTAGGCTTGCTATTGGGAATAAGAAGTTTTCTATGCAAAGCGGATTTCTATCGAGTTGCTGCTTACTATTCACTTCAGCATACGATAAGTTTTATTAGGCGAAGCAGAAATAAACCAGGATGAAGAAGTTACTGACTGCCAAGTTGGTAGAAAGGGGATCTTGAAATCTTTGCGTACTGAAAGTTTTGTGCTGGAACCTTTAAAACTTTTCAGGAACGTCATAATTAGTTTGTAAGTTGCGGGTCATGATTTACATTAAATTCTTTATTCTTTGTTGAAACGAATTGAGAAGCTTTTCTGTAATTATTCTACAACTTTCGGAGTGATCATGCAAAAATAAGCTACACCACTTCTGTGAGAAACTATGTAAATACTTAAACAGTGAGTCTTTTTGCCAAAAGTATTTTATAACGAACAAAAGAAAACTACACTTCATTCTTACAACGTATTTTAAAGCGAGCACATAAAATAATGAACTCCTAAGAAATATCAAGGGAAGTGCGTGCTCAGAGCAAATAGATTTTAATGAAACGTTTGAAACGTGTGGAAGATTAATGGCCCCAGAGATGATAATACAACAATTTCTCTGTGTTTAATAGCAGTGCTTTAGGTCGTTGGTGCAATGAAGGACTGCTGCGATAATTTAATAGTCAAACGAACTTACCTGTAAGTGAAGTTCGACGGTAATTATACTTGTTGTTGTATTGTCCGAAGATGATTAAGATAACTAGGTGTAGTCTCGGCTTTCAGTCTGTGACGCCATGGGTACGTATTTGAATATCGAAGATTAAAATACCTACGCTTAAAATATCGATGTTCAAAACATCGAAAATGGAAATATCGAACGACCATAAAACCGAAACATAAAATATCGAAAGTTTATATTATCGAATGGTTAAATAACCTACGTCCAAAACATCTAAAATCTAAATATCTACAAAAGCTACATCGAAATACAGATTATCGAATGTCCTAAATATCGAAGTACAAACTATCGAACGTCCTAAATATCGATGGGTACATATATTATTTGAACATCGAAAATTTATTTTTGATGTAAGTACTATGAGTGGAAAAAGGTTGCTTCTGCAACGTCTCCGGCGCTACGGGAAGTGCAACCCCTTCGCCCTTGCGTAACAAAGGATAGGCACCCATGTTCACCTCCGCAGCTTCGGCTTGCTGGTCGCCTCCGGCGACCAGCCTCAGCCGCTACGGCTCCCACGGGTGCCTATGCTTTGTTACAGCGAGCGGGGGTTGCCCTCCCTTCGCGCCTTCGGATTTTTATATACACTCTAGGGGTAACAGCCAAAAGACTACGTAAATTCGGGGTACCCTAATTCGGTTTTGAAACAATTTCGACCTATTTTATCCATGAAAGTCAGTGTCCAGTGTACAAGCATAGGTCAATCGTGAAGGTATTATTTAGGTCTTTAAATTAAAATATATTTTTGAAAGTCAATAATATGTTGTGCTACTAAAGTTAGTGACAGAAACGTATCGCTGCAAAATCGACTCCACGTAGTCTTGTATGCCCTACCCCTAGAGTGTAATTTAGAATCGCGTAGGCGCGGAGGGGCGCGGCAGCCCGCGAGCTGAGGAGCAGGTGGTTTTAACGCCCGCCGCCGCTTCGCCGGCCCAGCAAGCCGAAGCTGCGGTGGTGAGCGTTTAGATCATCTGCGACGTTAAGCTCGCGTGGGACTGCCGGAGCCCTGCAGCGCCGGAGCCGTGACAGAAACCATGCTTGCTTGCATGTTGCATAATTGCTGCAAGCTTGTTTGCTAGATGGTAATCTGTTACTAGGTGGGTTACAAAAAAAAAACAAGGAAAACCTCATGTAATGTAGGTACTTTAATTATTTTTACATAATAAAAACCCAAAATAAAACACATTTGTACGCAAATGTACAATATAACCACTGCGATAATTTTTTTGTTCTAGACCATACCCCCTAGTTACGGAGATATTGGGGGTCAAAGTTAAAAAAAAATCCCCAAAAAAAAAAACGTTTTCCAGCAAAAATTTTTGCGAAGGGGTACTTAGTTTGATGTACAGAATGCTTGGTTAACGGCTGTGTGATGGGTTGATTTAGACCCTGTATAATTTTTTTTCGGTATTTTAACTAGTAGGTATTTTGAACGTAGATATTATGAACTTAGGCATAATGTCATTCGATATTTTGAATCATTCGAAATTTTAATCATTCGGAATTTTAATTTTCGATGTTTTAAGCGTAGGTATAACAATTTTCGACATTTTGATTCAATCGATATTTAAATTTTCGATGTTTTGAACATCGATATTTTAAGCGTAGGTATTTTAATCTTCGATATTCAAATACGTACCCGATTTACCCGGTGCGAATTTCGCAGAGGGATTTATGCTGGTGCAATTACTGTTGGAGTATTTAGATATGGTTTAGTTTAAACTGGTTTCTGTGTAGATGAAATTGGATTACTTTCAGATATACATAACATAAGGTTTTACAACATAAGGTTTAGGCTAGCTTGTGCCCGCTGTGCCAAATAAAATTGTTATTGAATTGAATTGAATGTTGTATGTAATGTGACTGTGTGAATTTATTATTATTTCTATTATGAGTCAGTGATACTTGAATTAAATGATTTTTATTTTTATTTTTTTTATATTTATAAATACAAACTCACACCTTTTTCCATGGGGGTAGGCAGAAACTGATTTTACTTGCTTGGGTACTGCAAATCAGTTTACTCTTTCAATTAATTAATTCAGGGTTGGAAGACCAAGGATAATTGATTTTTAGTACGGTTTTAACTGTGGTTGTGAAAGCCGTTGCAGTATAATGTTTTAGCGATTTTTGAACCACGTGCTCAGCCTTCGTTTCAAACATGTCATAATTATGTTAGAAAGCATAGCAAAGACAGGAAAAGCATAGGTCCGACAATCAGTCGTTATTTTCTTCACAAAAACGTAAAACAAGATAAAAAGTTAATAACCATCAAGGCCTAGTCATCTTCATCGTCATCAGCCCACATGTTCCCACTGCAGGGACTCAGGCTTCCTCCCTAGGATAGGGTTGGGCTATAACCCACCTCGCAGGCCCAGTGCGAGTTGGTAGATGTCACAAGTCTTCGAATTTTTTGGTTCTAAGACATGCCGGTTTCCCCACAATGTTTTCCTTCACCGTTTTAAGAGCAGTTTCAAGGCCTAGTACATCAAATTAATAATCAAACTACTTCAAATTCAAACAATACATGATGTAATCAAACATATAAAGCCCTAAATTCAGTGGTAAGCTGGTTTACTCGTAGCCACATTCATGCTAATTCGTGTAGTTGTACTGCAAATGCATTCACAAATCAATTATACCGGTACTTGAACTTAATACAATGTCTGTCGCAAATTGTGTTTTGAAATTTGTAATTGCGTTACACAATTTCTGCTTCATTAAGCTCTCATTAACCATCTTCAAAGAGAATGAAAGCTATGTGCATTATAACTCAATTTTTCAAACTGGGGAAACCGATTGTAATACTAACAAAACTATGATTTTGGAAAGACTAAATTTTTATCAGCCTGGGGTAATTTAGGAACAGTCACATATGGACATTTTTACGCAAGACATTAATTTCCTTTTAGTCGTTTTGTTATTCGGTGTAAAAGAAAAGCGGGGCCTTTAACTAGAGCCATTTTGTGCCTAAATGGAGGTTTCTCGGCATGCAATTTAAGCCAAAATGATGCGTAATAAACATATTTTTGTATTATTTAATTTAATTAAACAATTGCAGAATCTTTTGAGTGTTAAACAATATTCGACGAGTATATTTTTTTATATTGCTGTTTGTTATGTACTTATATACATACGTATGTGTTTTGTCTGTGTTCGGCAAAACACAAAAACACAAACAGCATAATTATGTACATGAAACCATGGTTGTTAATTGTGTCTACAAACTAGACATGCGATGGGTTAACACAGTCCATATATCGTTTTTTTTTGTCTTCCTCTACTCTTATACCCATCCACAATCATATTCAAAACCTTCCTCAGGACATTTCTCCGCATCACATGCCCGTATCACGACAACCGATTTCCACACAACTTTTCAGTCACCGGCGCCACTTTCAAACTTCCTCTTCTGTTCTCATTTCTTATTTTATCCATTCGCGTAACACCGCGCATCCCTAAACATTCTCATCTCATCATACTTATTATCAAGTCATCATCATCATCTGCCTAGCCTTTTCCCAACTATGTTGGGGTCGGCTTCCAGTCTGACCGGATTCAGCTGAATACCAGTATTTTACATGGAGCGACTGCCTATCTGACTTCCACAACCCAGTTCTAGGTAATACGATACCCTTTGGTAAGACTGGATGTCAGACTTTCAGGTCACTGACTACCTGTAACGACTGCCAAAGATCTATATATGACAGCCGGGACCAACAGCTTAACGTGCTTTCCGAGGCACGGAGGAAACTCGGTATGTAATGGGTGGTCACCCATCTACAGACCAGCCTAGGCAAGCACGGCTTAACCTAAAGATCGATCCGAGTGGCAGTTCATATTAACTGACGAGCTCGTCCATAATTATTATCAAGTATTCTCAACAATTTAATCAAGCAAAAAAACCTAGTCTTCTTAATTCTAACACTATTCTAATTTCGTGTTCCACCACAAATACCTTAAGCACCACAATTCTAACAGCAAAGACCGTTGGTAAACGCAGCTAATCCAGCGCTCAAGTGACCACATTACGTGGGACATAAACCGGGACTACTCCGACGGTATAAATCCAAAACAGCCACCTTGTTTTATGGCCACTTTCCTTTTATGCTGTGCAAGGTATAAGCAGAAATTACCAGTATAATTTTTTTTTTCAAATAATTAAGTATTTTTAGTTTAGTACGTATAGTATGTTTGTTGCGGTGTCGTTTGAATTGATTACGCTTAGATATATAAAACTTTTCTGATTGTCACGTAAACAGCGACTAGATTACCTCTGCTAAGCATGAAGTCCTGGGTTTGAATTCCAGATCGGGCAAATTGTTTATGGATTTTTCCGTCAGAAATTCACCAGTAGCAGCCATGGAGTCGGGATTTCAGCACGGTTGATGGCAATAGGCACGCCCCATATTAAATGGTACTTAAAGTGTAAGTGTGGATAGTCCACTTACATTATACTGCAGTGAAGACCAACGTGTCCTGGGCCCCGAGTCTGCTATTCAATAGTGTCAGAATGGTCTATTATTGATCTCATAATTGTTGATTTTGACAACACCAAACTTGTCAAAATCAACAATTATGAGATCAATGATAGACCATTCTGACACTATTGAATAGCAGACTCGGGGCCCCGGTTTGAGTCACGAATAAGCACTGGACACACACAGAAACCACGGTAATATTATCATACAGTATTCCAAATTCATACAAACGGACGATGCCTCGATTTCGGGATGCGCTCGAGATGCAGACAGTCGCGACTGTGCCGGTGACGAACGGACGGTATGTTGTTTTTTCTTAACAATAACCGCGCGATTTTTTCACAAAAATAAGTCAAGTACATATTTAATATGAAGAGTAGGAAATATTGTGCTGTTTTTGTTGCATGAATTCGTCAACAACGCATCCAGAGATAACTTTTTTTAAATTACCTGGAAACTTTGAAACGTAAGACTATAAAATAATTTTACCTACTAGTAAGTAGGTAGGTACATAATGTGTGTCTTTTTAATGGATACGTATTAGTCGTTATAATATGGTTTGGGGACGCCTATTTAATCAAAGACTGACAGGATTTTTTTTCAGTGGGCATATTGATGGATGCTTCGCACACTGCCACATTTGATACCCAACCTGATGTTGGGTATCAAATGTGGCAGTGCCGTCTTTAATAGCCATTAACTAAGTGATTGTGCAGGCTCAGTAATGCTATCTTTTTGCCAGCTTTATCATCATCATCAGCCTATAATGTTCCCACTGGGGACTCAGGCCCCCTCTTTAGGAGAGCGATGGGCGATAATCCACCACGCGGGCCCAGTGCGCATTGGTAGATGTCACATGTCTTCGATTTTTTTTGGTTCTAAGACCATGTTTACTCACGATGTTTTCACCGTTTTTAGAGCAGCGGTGATGAAATAAATTAAACAAACTAGTGCACCTGCCTGGTTTCGAACCAATGACTTACTCTTCGTAATTCGGGGCTGCCACCACTGGGCCACCGCTGCTCATTTAGATTAATTTTCAAATAGTTTTATTTTTGGAACGAAGTTCCTTATTGCGCGTTGTGAAAGGGGGCTAGACGGAAAAAATTCTTACGAAAAGTTGTCACGACACTTTTTGCTATAGTAAGCTGTGCGGCGTCGCATGTTTCTCTGTCTGTCTCTCTCTCTTTCTTTTTTTTTTTACATAATAAAAAATAATAACAATAACTTCGTTCCATCCGGGTGTTCCTTGACACCTCTCAAGTTTTTTTATTTTTGAGATCTTTCGAGTTGGCGAAGCAGTTTTTTTTGTGTCTGGATCCAAAAAAAAAAATTGCCCGCTATAAGCGTATACCTTGCATCAACTTTCAATTACAACGTGTGGCGGTACGAAATGCATTACATATTTTATTTTAGTGTGTGACGCCCCTATAGATAAACGGTGTTTCTAAAATACCGACGATTTGCTGCATTCAACTAAATTGGAATGTCTGCATTAAAATTTTGTAGGATATTGTGTGCTCTGAAGTATTAAATTCGCAATTTTTTATTTTGAAACATTTTCTTTGTTTTCCTTTGAATTCTTTGCGTCATATAAGTAGTGTGCTTTTACGTAACTTCGTTGTTTGTTGTAATATTAACCATTGAATCACCATCTGCCTAGCCTTTTCCCAACTATGTTGGGGTCGGCTTCCAGTCTAACTAGATGCAGCTGAATACCAGTATTTTACATGGAGCGACTGCCTATCTGACCTCCACAACCCAGTAAATACTTGGTAATACGATACTCTTTGGTAAGACTGGATGTCAGAATGTCAGGTCCCTGACGACCTGTAACGACTGCCAAAGATCTATATATGGTAGCCGGGACCAACAGCTTAACGTGCTTTCCGAGACTCGGTGGAAACTCGATATGTCCATCTACAGACCAACCTAGGCAAGCACAGCTTTACGTAAAGATCGACTTGAGTGGCAGTTTTTATTAAGCCACGAGCTCCTTATTATCCTTTGAATAATAACTATAATCGGTAATTATTTCATCAATACCCTGCTACTTGTGTTTGATTTTTTTTTATATTGCCTACAGGTCCTACCAGTTAGAATGATATGTTAAGAAAGGAGGTGTCTCTTGAGATGACGAGAAACAGAGAAGTATTGAAGAAAAAGACATACTGCACCGACCTCAAATGAATTAAAAACCAGTTGCAATGCTTCAACGTAAAGTAAGTCTTCGGGCTATGCCGTAGGCAAGTCGGTGCTACGCGCAGACAAGTCCGGGCTACGCCGTAGACGTGTCTGTGGTACGCCGTAGTCTGCTTAGTGCAACGTACATAGTATTCAGTTTGGTGCTACCGGCGTAGCACACACATAAATCGAAACATTTCAGAAAGTTATTATACGGTAAAAACAGTTAAACATTTAAATGTTTAACCCGCATTCACGATACGCAATGAAATGATCACAAAAATGCAAATGAAAAGCAGACATTTTTTTTATAACAAACAAACTGATTCATTTAATTTTATTTTATCAAGATAAAATGTATTACTGCTCTAACAAGAAAAGTGTCCTACCTGGCTATCGTCTAACCAAAACACAGGCAAGGTATACGAAATTCAGAGTAATAAAATTGTTCCAAAATTTTTGTGTACACAACTCAAGAGTTGGAGTGAAATTAAAAAGGACAATAAAACATTTGTGGCTTTTTGAAATTTCCCTTGAGAAATAAAACAGTACGTTAGGACAAATTGAATAAAATATACATAGAAATTAGTTTCTATGTAGAAAATTGAAGCAAGAAAAATTTAGGCTAAAAAAAGCTAGGATGCACGGGACCGGTCAATGTGGCGATACTTGGGGTAGGCCTATGTCCAGCAGGGGACATTTTTCGGCTGAAATTATGATGAAATGTGCTAACTTGCCTTATGTGAAGCAATGGTATGACCAGGGGCGGACCAGGTTTTCCTAGAAAATACTTCGCACTTTGATGAGATCCAGATTATAATGATCGGGACACAGAGTAGCCGGTAGTGAATTGCACAGACTGGTGGTTCGCACAATAAATATAGAAACAAAGCGCTTTGTTCGGGTCTGTGGGACTTGAAACCAACGGTGACACTTTTCCGTATCTCTGCTCGTCAAAAGTTGATTTCAGTTAAGGCTCGAGATTTGTTATAATAACTTTTTAAATAACTGCCTTAATAGTCTAGTGGTCGCAAGCACGCCTACTGAGCATGAGGTACTGGGTTTGATTCCCAGGGCCGACAAAGTGTTATTGGGTTTTTTCATAATGAATTTCTCAGTAGCATCCAAGGAGTCTGGGTTCGTGCCTGGTTAATGACCATCGTCTCACCCACTATTACATGGGACTTAAAAAACATAATTGACGAAATGTGGGTGTAACTGCACACCTCTCTTTAACCCTTCGGAGATTACAGGCGTGATGTTATGTTATACATTTCAAATAACTGAGTTCAGTTAACAATAAAATTGAGCTGACTAGACATTCATTCAATATCTATAACAATCCTTCACCTCCCAACATTTATTCAAGCAAAACCGTTTTTTCTGGAATAGTTCCAGTCCCTAAAATACGCAAACATCGTTCCTTTGCGAAAAAGAGACGTACCTACATGCTTCATCATCATTACCCTTAGAGACATCTGAGCTGGACCATTACTCACGAAATGACGGCCTCAGTACCCTCATTTATGAGATCTAAGTTCATTCACCTTTGGCCTTACATTTAGTTTAAATGTGAACTCATTATTCTACGTATTCAGGGAGATAGCGAGTCACAGGATATTCAGACACTGATTTATTTACTTAATTTAGGTTTAGAATGATCTGTTACTTAAGGTGTGATTGTATCTAGACTTGATTACTAGTAGTTCCATTTTGTGTACAAATATCTGACTACGGGCAAATAGGGTAGTTAACAAAAAAAATCTAATTAGTCCGTCTGGTAGAATTCCAAAAATATTGGACACGTATTTTTTTCTTTTTTTTAACAAACAATGAAGACGATACAGTGCTTTGAAAACTCGTGTGGCGTCATATTCTAAGACATCAGTATGACATTTTTTACCGGTGAGTTACGTCACAACCCCCACTCAAATCTTTGACGCGTTTTATCTTCGTAATTTTTCATTGATTTAATAAAACAAAAAATTCGTATTCAATATTTATCGATAATTTAGCAGACGGACTAATTAGAATTATATTTTGACTAAATCCGATTCCCTATTGTATTTTATTTCGAATTGTTTTGGTCACATGATTGAGATTCAAACCACCATTATAGAATCTTCTTTGTCGTATAGTTAGTGTCTTATCTGATGTCAGGATCTTTATGCCAACCCATCATCAACCTCTGACTTTCACACGTCTTAGAAGAATAGATTTAACTCATGCTGGTTTCCTTACGACATTTTCCTCCACTGAAGCAAGTGACAATAATTATATAATACGCACATGATTCCGAAAAACCTCCGTCATCGTCTTGGGCTCTAACTGAAGACCTTGTAGTTGGTTTTACTGCCCAGACCAACCGTCACACTACTACAATATAAGTATTGCTGCAATCATGCTGCAATACAGAATTAATTTAACTTTGCCATTGCAAAAACGCGACAAGCAATGTTTTGACTTTCTTGCTTAAACATAGACCTAGAAACAAAACCAACTTAATATTTAAAGAAACAAAGCGCTGTTCCTCTCTCTACTTACTTATATAAAAATTTGCTTTGCCCGACGGGGTTCATTAATGTGTCTGAAATTATTTTACCTATCACCTGTAAAAATGTACATTATGGATTGCAATAAACGATTTGAATTTGAACCTTTTTATTACAAAAGGCCGTGACATTTCTAAACACCGTATTTACTTTACAAAACAATGTCAAGGTCACAACTCCACCTCAAAATTCTTATCTCTGAGAGAACAAAACTAAAAGGCATAAAGACATAACACCCACAAAGCCTGGTTTTATGTACATAAGCGTGACCCAGACTATTGTTTACGACCACGCACAAGTTATAAATAACGTCAATGAATCTAGAATGTCTTTCTCGATAGGCTGATGTAACTCGTGTTGTGTATAAAAGTATACTAGTCAGTATTAGTATGTAGTATCCATGTATTTTCAAGGACTTTTTAGACTTATTAAACTACATACACATACATAAACTCACGCCTTTTTCGCATAGAGGAAGGCAGAAACCACAGAACGCCACCGGCTACGATCCTTTTTTTTTAAGCTATTGCATAGCTTCTATCGCGGGCCTTGAGCGTGGGGACCGAATCCAGAAATTCCGTAACGAAAAAAACCTAACACCCCCCACTCCGACCGGCACAGCGGTGATACTTTTTAGTTTTTCCATCTATCGATAAATACCAGAACTTTTAATGACTTTTTGAAATATCACGCTTGTCTCTTTAGTTCAGCAACCCGCCTTTAGGTGGCATTGGTTGTGTTGCATAAGTTGATAAAAAATGCTATGCAATAGCTTTACCGCGGCAGTCTCAAGTGCCACACGTCTTTTTTTTTTTTCGGGGAATGGCCGGAAGAATGGGAACCGGCTACGATCCTTACATACTCCTTTTGCCCCGTCCACATTACACGCACGGTGGTTACGAGTACAGTTACTACGCACCTGTCCTATTTTATAAAATTAATTTAAATTAAATAAACAGTATTGAGCATCACAAAACGGATTAAGGCAATGCATGTGATTTTTGGTATAACTCGCACATAAATTAAGGAATGAGTACTTAAGAGGAACTGTAACAATGGCTTCTGTGATTGAAAGTTGTGTGGTTATCTGTTATCGTGGAATGAACATAATTGTGATGCGGAGGAATGAAGGAAAATGTTGTAGGAAAAAAAAAGTTGAATGTGGATGGCTACAAAAGTAAAGAAAGACCAAAAAAACTATGGAAGGACATAAATGACGATATTAATTGTCATCCTTTCTAGTCGCCTCCTTTCTAGCAATATTATGACTAGAAAGGAGGCCACTGAGATAACGAGTAATAGAGAAGTACGGTAAAAGAAGACGCTGGGCCGACTCCAAATAGCCACTCAAAAATGTAAACATACACTTTTATAGTTGGTACTATAAACTTGCGATTAAAACCGCAAAATAGCACCACAACCCCTATTAATTTCTGCATTTGATTTTGCCTGTTTTCAACACCATACACGTCCTGACATTCCCATGAATTATAGCTCTTTATCCTGTCGCCGACATGCATCACCGTATCGATTTGTTACCAGTCATGTTTGGCTGATAGATCAAAGAGCTTGTGTGACATGTCGGAAACATACGAGCTGCTAGTTAATGTTATTCTGTTGATTGGTATTAAGTGATTAATTAGGTATTTTGTAAATTGTTATTTATTTTCTATGGTCTTCTAACCTTTGAGTTAGATCAATGAGAAATCCTGATTTTTTTTTATTAATTTTGTATGAGTCTGGTTAGACTGGAAGCCGTCCCCAACGTGGTTGAGAAAAGGCTAGGCAGATGATGATAGTGTTCTTTATTATATTGAGTGATATCTTAACTTAGTATCATTACTGTACAGGGATCTGGTATCACCTACACGTTTGCTTTTATTTGCATTTTGCAGCACGCATGTTTTTCACGGAGAAATAGAGAGGTAGTGGTGTGCCTAGAGTAGACACACCCACATTTCACCAGTAATATTAAAGTGCCATGTTATAGTGGGTAAGCCACCAACTACGTAGGTACCTTTCTAGATTCTGTAGCTGTGCTACGAAACAGATGGATCAACCTTCTGCTTTTTCTTTCATCAAATCGCTGTCATTATTCCTATGAACGTCAAAATAGTCGGACTACAGCAAACTGAAAAATGTTTAATTGTATACCGAAACAAACATACCCAATTCAAACAGCAAACAAACATTATAGTTCGCTTATTAAAACAAAAAGCTTGTATTACATACGAACGTTTTATTTAACTACTGCAAAACTAAAGCTCCATTGGAGCGTTTGTATTTCACCGTAGAACTACGAATTTGTTGAAAAATTTCGACAACTCCGAACTAATTTTAGAGTTCCGGAGTAATTTTTCGTATAAATAAAATCTCTTTGCTCCATTTGTCGATTGGAGAACGTCCTAACAGTCATTTGAAGTAAGTGATTGTATTGGAAAGTTTTAGCGCAGCCATTTGTATTTGCAACCTATCTTCAGAAAGTACTGTATTTGTATTTTGAAAATAAATTGTTTCGGAATTGTTAAAATTAAACCCTGTAGTTTTGGTATCTAACCAAGAGAAATAGCAGTTTATCGTTCAGCGCACAATTTCTAAAAATAATAAATTATATGTTTGTTGGATCAATTTTTAGACGCCATTTATTCCTTTTCTGCTTTTATTAATGTTGGTACAGATCAATTATGAATGCTTTTTGATGAAAAAACCGCTCACAGGTAGACTTTTCCCCAGTAGTGCGTTTCTGTGAGATCAATTTGGGCGAAACAGTTTGTAAAACCGATACTTCCTCAATATTTAACCAGTTTAACAATAGAGGAAACAGCAACCTTTACAACTTAAAATTGGACTTAAAATACAATTTTAGAATACAAATACGGCATTATGTATTCGCTATTACGTTGAATTTATTCACAGCCGCGGCAAGTAATGCTGCAACTAGCACGATTTAAATCTATGTTGCTAGCGAATTGGGTAAGCGGAAACAATAACTCATTTCGATTAACAACTGCTTTTACCACCATTTTAATTCTTTGGAAAATGTAAAGTATGAGGTAGTTTACCTACTTTTGAAGTAAATTGTAAGATTTTGGCATCATTACCACACTAACTGCAGCACTCAGAGAGCTTTAATGATTACTTAGGCCATTACTTAGTAAAGGTTTTGACAGTTTTGTCATACAAAAGTATGTCAAATCTTTACTTAGTGACGGCTTAAGTAATCATTAAATATCTCTGAGTACCGCAGTAAGGCAAGAATCTGAATAACATTGAAAGTGTAGAATAGAAAAACAGTTGCGCTGGGTAAGTTCAAAATCTATCTGTCTAGCTTTTTCCCAAATATGTAGGGGTCGACACCACTGTAGCCAAATACGATTGAATATCAGTATTTTACTTGGAGCCTATCTTGGCCTAAAGATTATTGAATAAATAAGTACATATAAATAATATATAATTATATATATACACATGTAAAAGATGACAAAAAAGTAGCTGCCCGACTAAAGTGGGATATGTCTAGGATATGTCTGCCGCATGACAAAATGTGGGCTAAAGTAGCAGGAAACTGGGGCCTTGACACAGTGGGGCGGGATCGCGGGTGGCCACGAAAGAGATATACTAGACAGGTTCCGCCAGAATTGGAATCAGGACCTCTGCCCAGCACGCGTAGCATGCCACCATAGAAACGGGTTTTGTCGACGGAATAATCGACAAAATGACAGATTGCAGCAAAATTTCATGTCAAATTGTATGGAAAAAGCTTTGTCTCTTCTTGGAAGAATAGAGATAGAATCGCCATACTACGCGTGAGTGACACTGAGCAGGCTAGGAAAAAAAAAATACACATCTATAATTATGTGATTCAAAATGACACAGGTTTTCGTATTCGTTGGTATCACCGCGTTGTTATTGACTGTTAGCTGCTGATTCAAGCTGTGAAACATTGATTGGCTATTGTAATTGGTTTTTAGAAACGAGACAAGCCAATCAGGTCAGCTGACATTGGATTTGACAAGTAATTACCTACTAACGTTAATGACTTAGTGGTATTCATGTTTTAATTACCCGCCAAACTTCTGTATGGCTTAGAACAACAGAACACTGCGATTGCATGAAATTTATGTTGACGTACAAACTGAGTGCCTAATGTACCCACACATTAATGGATGAATGGCGACCTTCTACACAGCCTCACAGTTCTTCAGGGAAGATATTTCAACAAATCCTTTTAGTTATCGACTTCCTTATTTATATATATGAACCTTTTGTGCATTGTAATAACAGCAGCCCGGTTCGAAGGAAGTTTAAACAAATGCATGGTAAGTGGATGGATTAATTCATTACATTTCGCGACTCCTGTGGTTCCAATAGTTTCAGCGGTGTGTGTTCATGTGTACATGGAGCGACTGCCTTTTGTAATAGTAATACTGGCATTCAGTCGTTACGGTTACGCTGCAAGCCGACCCAAATAGTTAGAAAAATGTTAGGCAGATGATGTTGTATTGTTTCTTAGTCAAATCTCTGTACTGTTTCTCATTGGATAATTATTTTAGATCCGTTATAAAAAAAATATCTGAACCTAGAACACGTTTCAATTTAATGCGTTCAAACTGGTGCTTAGTACCAAAGTGATTATGTTTATGCGTATTAACAGTTAGTGATTATGTGTATGTATTGGACATGCCAGACTGAGCCAGTCGAGCGGTCATTCATTGGACATGCCAGGCTTAGTGGCCTTTGCATGGCTATTATGCCAGATTAAGGGCTTAATGGAGTAATATGGTTTTGGGTTTTAATCATTTTTGACAGAGATTTGGTAATTGATCGTTAAAATCTTGTTACCGCTGGCTGCAATTGGTGAAAATTGAAGAGAGGCATTTTTTTTTTAAATTACTAAATGGGCCTTTTCTTGACGTTGGACGAGGTGCAATAGAACGACCAAACCCATCTTCCGGGTTCGGGCGGTCTGTGCGTGTTGACTCGAATTTATATTTTATATACCTAATATTGAAGCTGTCTTGGCTTTCGTACGTTTTTTCACGGGCGACCACTGAAAACCAGCGCTGAGCCGTAGGTTGCCACTCAGCATGATACTGTGTTATGCCCATAACACAGTATCATGCTGAGTGGCAACCTACTTGTCGGAGTCACGACGTGCAACTATCTTTATATTTCCCTGCTTGTTGTATTTTTTAATATCTGTTATGTGTTGTATGTGTATTTTTTTTCATGTATGTCTCTTTGTATGCTCGTTATGTTTCTGCGACAAATAAATATTTTTTCTTTCTTTCTTTGTATCGTTTGGTGTTAATGAAAATGTGCAATAGTCAAACAGTCTCGATGTATGAGCATTTCGTACGAGTCGTTATGTTTTTATATCCAAAAGCTTTTCAGATTTCTGCGGCTTGTTCGCAAAAGATACCGCGGCCTGGGCCTGACACAAAGGGCTAAGAAGGTACATGGGTGGTTTTTATTAGGTAAAAGTCAGACACTTCCTACCGCTCCGCCCAGAGCGGGATTATTTCTTACCCTCCAAAAAACAGAAAAACTATTCACAGATTTTTAAATGTATTCTAATGTCTAAAAAATGTAAAGTCAGATCAATCGACGAATAACCACAAAAACTTCCGCTAAACAAAGCTAATATGCGTCGTAAACGACGAATAAACTGCACAGTTAAAGTCGGCAGTTAAATTTTACTGCAGTCAAAGTAACAGCAGTAGTTTCCATCATTAGTATAGTTACCCCCGGGACTAGTGTCGTGAATTTTGTATTGCATGAGATTGTGGGCACTTTAGGCTGTTTCATGAAGTATCTTGGTTTATTATACGTGTGATAAGACCGTGTTATAGGACTACTTAGCAAAACTTTTGCCTTTTCAAAGCTAGACATAGATACAGCCTTTATGTTGGGCTTCCTCGTCCGACTTCATTAGAGTATAGACGTGTGTGCTTATCTTCCAAATTTCATTAAAATATCACTATTTAACAAATAAATATTAATTTTTTTTCAACCGAAAGTACTAGGCGCGCAGTAAAGTGAAGCGGTAGTGTGCGAAACGTTGTCACTGTTTCGAGCAAGACGGAAAGTTTCGTCGTACATAGGCTCAGCGACCACAGTAAATCCGAACCTAGGCAAAAAGCTGAAGTTATGTCCAAAGTGGTCAAGACACCTACGGGAAGTGGCGTGCAACATGCCTTATCTGATTCTGATGTCTCAAATATTGCTACTGGGATTTCTACACCATCTTTTATATCCCAACGCAATAAAAGACAGAGACTATCAAGCGAAGAACAACTTGCTTCTTTCAAAGAAGAGATCAAAATCATGCTTGACGAATGGAAAGACACCCAAAACACCCTATTGAATAAACTTGTTGCAGAGCTCGCGGAAATAAAGAAGCAAAACACTGAAATAAAACACTCAAATGATGAAATTGAAAAAAGTTTACTCTTCATGAATAACCAGTATGAAGAGATGCGCAAAAATGTTGAAAACTTAGAAGGTCAACGCAAGCAACACTTGTTAAAGATAGCTACGCTTGAATCATCACTTGAAGATATCCAAAGGACTTCAAAGTCATCATCTATTGAATTGAGAAATATCCCAGCTTCATCTGAAAAGGAATCAAAAACCGATCTTTCAAAAATTGTCCAAAATACTTGCAAACTACTTGATGTGAATATACAGGAAGCTGCCATAAGAGATGTTTTCCGAGTTAACTCGAAATCCGGAAAAGGTACAATTGTTGCTGAATTTACTTCTGTTATAGTCAAGCACAATGTCATCCAAGGAATCAAATCCTACAATAAACATCATCCTAACAAACGCCTCAACTCGGCTGATATTGGATTCGCTGGACAGCAAGCTCCAATTTACATATCCGAAGCATTAACAAGTAAAGGTCGTCGTCTATTTTTCGTCGCAAGAGACGTAGCGAAGACCAAGGAATACAAATTCTGTTGGACAGCTAACGGCAAAATTTATCTCCGCAAAGACATCGAAACTCCTCGTATTGAAGTAAAAGACGAATCTCAACTAGCTACTCTGCGAAACCTCATTTGACTAGGGTTAGTTTTGTGTTTATCGTTATGTTTAGCTTATCTTTTACCATTATTTTTAGTTTTTACCTTACTAATTTGCTTAGTTTTTTATTTATTTTTTCTTGTATCTTTTTATTTTTGCTTAATTTGTTGCTCAAAATACTACTTACTTTTCTGTTTTTATGTTGCTCATCAGATTCTGTGGTGTATTACACCTGCTAAATATATAATTTTAAACCCCTCTATAGTATGGACGTTACCTATCATATTAAAAATAATGCCATATCATAATAATATGATTATTAAAATAATGCTTTTTCCAACTAAGTCACCAGAAATTTTAAAACAAAATTCGATTCCACAATTAATAATAATTTAGTACTTAATATAGACAATATATCTGCTGGCCCATCATTTTTATGTGATCCAGAATCATGTTCATCTTTCTTACCAACCAATCTCACAACTAAAAACCATTTAAAAATTTTAACCCAAAATATTAGAAGTATCACAAAAAACTTTTGCCAATTTGAAGTCCTTCTATCTAGGCTACAAATATCATGTGAAATACTTATTCTGACAGAATCGTGGAATTCAAAAGCAACAAATATGCCATTCTTAAAAAACTACGAGTCCCACTACACAAAAAATAATCGTAATCAAAACGATGGTATTGTAGCATACACAAGAGAGGGTCTTAACTGTTCAGTTGCAGAAATACCCTTAACTGATGCTACCTGTCTAGTTATACAGATTGACTCGGACATTGTCGTTATAGGTATCTACAGGTCACCATCATATTCAAATATAGATAACTTTATAACGTCTTTGGATAGCCTTCTAAACACCTACAGAAATCGCAAAAATATAATCATTACGGGTGATGTAAACATAGATGTGAAACCTAATAACGAAGATCGTAATTCCACAGATTACCTCAATTTGCTGGCCAGCCATGGGTTCTTGCCTGGCCATTTATACCCAACAAGAGAAAATAATTGCATTGATCACGCTATGGTCAAGACTAAATTCTCCACAACTACACTTGTTCTTCAATCCTTTCTGACTGATCACTCTCCGGTACTTTCCTGTGTAGCACTAGATTGTCCAATTAAACCAGTAAAACAAATGACCATTCATAAAGTTAACTATGAGGCAATTCTAGCAGACCTAAACTTAATAAATTTCAGTGATATAATTGAATCACAAGATGCGCATTGGTCTTCAGAGCAGTTAATTAACATTCTTCACACATCCATTATTAAAAACACTCTAAAACTACTAACACCTAGAAGATTACGCTGCATCAAACCATGGATCACACCAGGCTTGGTTCGTTGCATTAGGAACCGTGATCGCATGCACCGAAGATCTAAAATTGAACCTAATAATGTAACTCTCGCTGTAACGTATAGTAGATATAAAAACTATTGTAATGACTTGCTAAAACGTCTGAAACGGAATTTTCTTGCAAATGAACTTAACAAAAATGCCAAAAACCCTAAAATGACATGGAAAATAATCAACAACATCACAAACAGAGACACTAAAAAACCACCGCCTTTAGATCTATTAAAAACCAAAAATACCCCAGAATTAGCCTTACAAGAAATTAACCTTTATTTTACTAACGTAGCAAAACAATTAGCCTCAAAGATTATTCCGTGTTCTGAACAAATTGAAGAGTCCTACATTCCGCCGCTTAACTCTATGGTCATGTTGGAGGCAACTGAGGAAGAGGTTGAGTCAATAATTATTAATTTAAAAACCGATAGCGCAATGGGTTGGGATGGCATTTCCACAAAAATAATAAAAATGGCTAGGAATATTATTGTACCACTTTTAACTCGTATTGCAAACCTTTCAATTCAGACTGGTGTCTTTCCTAATGTATTTAAAATATCCGTTGTCCATCCTATTCACAAGGCTGGAAGCAGAGACAGTGTCAGTAATTACCGCCCTATTTCAGTGTTGCCGGTGCTCTCTAAGATCATGGAAAAAATTATTAATAAGAGACTACTGTTGTACCTCGAAAAACAAGAAATTTTAGCCTACAATCAGTTTGGTTTCAGAACTGGCAGATCTACAGCACAGGCAGTCACTGAACTTACCAACCTCGTAGCTACTTATATTGATGCCAAAAAGAAATGCATTGGAGTATTCTTAGACCTGGCTAAGGCTTTTGACACTGTCTCTGTTCCCATACTAATCAACAAAATGGAAAGAATTGGTATTAGGGGTAAGGTACTAGATTTGTTCAAAGATTATTTAAATAATAGATCACAAAGAGTTACAATAGACGGTCTTTATAGTCCTGACGCGCAAATATCAGTTGGCGTGCCACAAGGTAGCGTTCTTGGCCCAACCCTTTTTCTAATCTATATTAACTGTTTATGTAGCTTAACGATACAAAACTGTAAAATATTTACATTCGCTGATGACACGGCGTTAATATTTTATGGTAGTACATGGGATGAAGTAAGGCATTACGCTGAAATAGGTCTTCATAAAACAGCCAAATGGCTCAGTCAAAATTTACTTACTCTTAATATATCAAAAACTAAATTCATAACTTTTGCTAATACGGAACAATCACTAAAAACGGCACAAAATTTAAAAATTCAACTTCACTCTTGCCAAAGTTCGACCCATCAACACACATGCGACTGTGGCTATCTGGATAGGGTTAAAACAATTAAATATCTTGGTATCCTCCTTGATGAAAAATTCACGTGGTGTCCATATATTGATCTTCTAGCAGGGAGAACAAGAAAGTTGATGTATGTTTTTAAAAAACTAAGGCACGTGGCTGATACTTGTCTCCGCAAAACTGTTTATTTTGCCCTCGCACAGTCAATTCTAACTTACTGCATAACATCATGGGGTGGAGCACGGAAAACCCATCTTATTAATCTTGAGCGTGCACAGCGAGCTTTACTTAAAGTTATGTAAAATGTCCTGGGTTCGATTCCCACCCAGGACAAATGTTTGTGTGATGAGCACGATCATTTGTTCTGTGTCTGGGTGTAATTTATCTATAATATGTATGTATTTAGAAATATATAAGTATGTTTATCAGTTGTCTAGTACCCAAAACACAAGCTCTGCTTAGCTTGGGACTAGATGGCGTTGTGTGATAGTTGTGGAATATTATTATTATTATTATTATTATTATTATTATTATGTATTTTAAGCCTTTCAGGTATCCCACAGTCGATCTGTACGCTGAGTGTGATGTTTTAGCTATAAGACAGCTATTCGTTAAAGAAACTGTAATACAACAACATCAAAAACTGAAATTTACTGGTAAACTAACAATGACCTCAAGACGCAATGATAGGGTGTGTCCTACGGTTCCATATAAAACAGCTTTTATCGAAAAATTTCAATGTTACCTTGGACCAATGCTGTATAACAAATTAAATAAAATTATAAAAATGTACTCATTAAATCAACACTCATGCAAAAAGGTCTTAATATCCTGGCTGAAATCCCAAAGCTATGAAAGCGTAGAAAACCTATTCACAATTTTAAAATAATTCTTAAAACTTTCAGACTATTGTCTAAAAAAAATAAAAATTCAAATCCACAGTCATGACCAAACGACCTTAGCGTACTCTTTTCAATTTCTCTCACTACATCTTCTTTTAAACCGCAACATTCTCGTATAAAAATTAAAATCATTAAATTCTAGTATCACTGACTCATAATAGAAATAATACATTCATACAGTACATTACATACACAAAACTTAAATTCAATTCAATGACTTTTTCATTTAGGTACTTAATTTAATCAAATTATAATAAATCACTCACAATATAAACACACAAACACAAACTTCATTCCTCAATTTTTCTAAAATTGCCTAAGTTCACACACTTTGTTGTTTCTGTGACAAATGTCGGGTGCAGGGTACTTCGAAAGCAAAAGTAGTAAACGTCCATACTTAGATCTTAAGAATACTCAATAGTAAATATCTTATCTACCCACATTGTTTACTGAGCACACAGATTATTTAATTATATTATAAATTTGCCTTGTAATTTTTAATAACACTATACTCATTACTCATGTTCTCTGATTATACAACATTGGAAGTGACTAACGTCTAAGATACAGGCTTGGCCTAGTTTAGACGTTAGGGTTCATTTTGATTTGTGCTTAACCTACTGTACTTGTAATACTATTGTGCTAAGTGTAATATGTATTTCGTATTTTTTCAATAAAGCTTATTATTATTGTCTTTATGTTCGTATATTGTCTTTCTAAGAAAGTTCAAGGGTGATTCCCGTCGGGGCTGCGGGTTGTTCGAAAGAGACACCGCGGCCTCGGCGCAAGGGCTAAGAAGGAACATGGGTGGTTTTTAGTCAGTAGAAGTCTGACACTCCCTTTCGCTCTGCCCAAGAGCAGGAGGGGTTATTTGAAGCTTTCCCACCCCACAAAAAAAAAAAATGGGTTCTACACATCCCGTCGGGGCTGCGGGTTGTCCCGTCGGGGCTGCGGGTTGTTCGCAAGAGATACCGCGGCCTCGACATGAAGGGCTAAGAAGGAATATGGGTGGTTTTTAGTCAGTAGAAGTCTGACACTCCCTTTCGCTCTGCCCAAGAACGGGACCCCGGTTATTTGATGATTTTCCACCCAAAATGGGTGGGCCAGATGAATAGGTACTACGAGTAAGAACTGATTCTTATAAAGACTATTGTATTCTCTCCCTTTATCTGTTCACACTGATCTACTAAGAAACGTTTAGTTAATTCTAGAAACTCGACTACACTACATTAATCTTTAACCAAAAGAAATCGTTAGTTAACTTGGCTACTAAAACTACAAAAATATAAAAGGATTTTATAGGAATTCTTGAAAAATGATTTATGTGGTTGAACGAAATTTATGATCTTTAAACCAGGACTATAACTCGTGAACGTGCCTTCAAATAGTCAGTTACATAAAGTAGTATATCGATATCCTTAACTTTGGAACTTTGCCCGTTTTGTATGCTCGTAATACTATAATACTTTGTTAAAATATTGTAAGAGATTTGTTGATAAATTACCGTTTTTTGGTAAATCTATTAATGCGATAAGTAACCAACCACCAGTGATTATCTTCCTGGTGGTATCTACCTTATATCATCATCATCATCATCAGCCTATAATGTTCCCACTGCAGGGACTCAGGCCTCCTCTCTAGGAGAGGGATGGGCTATAATCCACCACGCGGGCCCAGTGCGGATTGGTAGATGTCACATGTCTTCGAATTTTTGGTGGACATGCCGGTTTCCTCACGATGTGATTTCCTTCATGTGACAAAATAAATTACACAAAGTAATGCGCCTGCCTGGGTTTGAACCCTCGACTTACTGTTCGTAAGTTGGGGCCGCCAGAACCGGGCCACCGCTGGTCTCTATCTATGTCCAAGCAATTGTAATTAAATATTTCAAGATCAAAATAACAGGAGACATTCTCGCAAATCGTTTAGTTTTTCTATCAGGATTTTCTCAGAAGTAGCCATGGAGTCTAGTGCCCTTTTGATTTTCGAGGAGATTTTTACATAAAATATAAAAATAATAAAATAAATAAAAAAATTGGTTGCCTGTAAAGTCGGTATACGGGCGAAAGTTTTACGTGACAACGAAAATAGAAGCGCAAGACATGAACCGGTGTGTATGCCTATCTCTCTCACTCTCTCTCTCTCGCTCTGGACGCGTGCCTCTCACTCGCTCTCATTGTGAGCGCATAACGTGAGCGGAGCGTAACGCAGTTTCTTGAAGTGTCACCCGGCAAACCAATTTATAAGACGTTGTCACGTCAAAAAAAAAATAAAAATGTTTATTTGACACTTAAAAATACAAGTTACAAGCACAATAAGAGAGCATACAAGTATTTTGTCACAAATTTTTTCTATCAGGATTTTCTCAGAAGTAGCCACGAAGTCTGGTGCCAGATTGATTTTCGAAGAGTTTTTACGTAAAATATGTCACACACTTATATTAATACATCTTCCCTTTAGGTATTGGTATGGACAATCTTTAGAATAATTATTTATTTTTATTTATTTATTTGCCAGTCATTATAACAACATTACAGATTAGATCCAATGCGATGCTCTAAGACACAAAAAAAAGGACAACATAAAAAAGTAGCCAAATTATAAAGGGTGTAAAAGTACCCTTAACGCAAACGAAGGGCATTTGTTCGCCCCACCACTGCGATAATTTTTTTGTTCTAGACCATACCTGGGAACCTCCTAGTTGCAGAGATATTGGGGTCAAAGTTCCAAATTTTTCACAGCTGTTTTTGTAAATACTAGTATTTCAGGTTTTAACTTTACTTAAATTACCTCCATGACCCGTTTACTATTCAAAGCATCCACTAGCACAATGTTTTAAGAGTGCTACTTTGAGTTTTACCGTAAAATGTGATTTTTGACCCCAAAAAAAAAAGTCATTTCCCAGTTAAAATTTTTGCGTAGGGGTACTTGGTTTGATGTACAGAATGCTTGGTTGTCGGATGCGTGAAGGGTTCGTTTACACCCTGTATAATAATGTTATGCCATGTGCCAAATAACTTTAATAAGACAATGAAATTATTTATTGTTTATCTGTTGTAACGTTTTTTCACTCAATTCAACCATGGACGTCAAAAATCTATAAACACAAATTACATTTAATCCTTTTCTTGTCTCTCCCAATTATTTTAGTTTCAATATCAAAACGGCATGAATTCTTAACGATCTCATTAATATTTGAATACTCAAAAACTTTTGGTGATAAAATATAATTGCTATTATAATAGTTCTTTCATTACTTTTAGAGAAAGTAGTTAAATGTTTTAATTACTTTGAGACCCTTTGGGAACAGTTAAGAGTAATGTTTGAGATATTTTAATCTTATGTAATAATTTTATTAAAAGATTTTTTTCTTTATTTGTCTGTTAGAACAAGGAGTACTTCTGGGGAATTTAAATTAATTATCATTCTCCTGCCCTTATCCAAATCTATTTGGGGTAGGCGCAACATGTCTTTTTCTTCCATACTTCTCTATTACTTATCATGTCAGCAGTCACCTCCTTTCTAGCCATATCATCCTTCACACTCCATACTCTTACTTTCATACTCAACAATAAGTCATCATCATCAACAGCTGGGACACAAGCCTCCACTCTTTGAGAGGGAATGGTCTATAATCTCCACGCGGGCCCAGTGCGGGTTGGTAGATATCACATGTCTTCGAATATTTTGGTTCTAAGACATGCCGGTTTCCTCACGATGTTTTCCTTCACCGTTTTTGAGAGCAGTGGTAATGAAATATTACTCACAGTAATGCCTGCCTGGGTTCGAACCCACGACTTACTGTTCGTAAGTTGGGGCCGCCACCACTGGGCCACCTCTTCTCTCCAATAATAATTAATGAATATAAATGAATATACATCAAATACTACCTCTCACCTCGCTGCTTTAGTGATGATCACCAGAGTTTAAAGTCCGATTGATTCCTGAGCCTTTCTATCTGGTTTTATTTTGTAGCTGCCTGTAGTCTATGCATGGTCGATATTTAAAGACTTCCCTCTTATAAAACTTTTTTGCAAAAAATAAAACCGACTTCAAAAACACAAAAAAGTGAAAAATAACTTTAGCTTCTGAAGTCGGTGACTTTTGTTTGTTTTATTCAGTTTTTTTGTCACCGACTTCAGAAGCTAAAGTTATTTTTCACTTTTTTGTGTTTTTGAAGTCGGTTTTATTTTTTGCAAAAAAGTTTTTTTATTTTTCCATTTTTAGTTGTAATATCCTTTACAAATATTTGATATTCATTAATTTTATGTTGTTAACAATACATGTCACGGTAATAGGCTTATCCGCAATAAAATGGAACTTAACATACCTAACTCTCGAAATCTGGGCGTCCTGTACACATCTGCGTACCCCGTCAGAGCATACAGGCGTGATGGTAAGTTAAGATGTTGCGTAAACAATAAACATCCAAGCGATTGCAGCAATCACGACAGATTTGCCGTCTATTTTTAAAGAGTTCTATTGTATATCTCCGAAGATCAGGGTCAGATCTTCACCAAATTTAAATGGGACCACCTCAGGAGTATACTCTTTCAAATAAAAAAAGAATTTTGAGAATCGGTTCACAAATGGAGGAGAAATCAGGTAACATACATAAAAAAAAAAATACATACACACGAACATATAACCTCCTCCTTTTTTGAAGTCGGTTAAAAATGGTAAATAACCTTAATGTTTATACACTCCTACTCACACCTGCGGAAAACAAAGCGTAATTGAATGTGTGTGAACAATAAACTTCTCCTTTTCTGACACAAAAATGTTTCGTGTTTCAGTAGACTAGTTAAGCATTACGAGTGAAATTACTGGCATACGAGATGAAAATGAAATTCAAAACCAGCTTTGATTTCGAAGAATATTCCTTTGATTTCAAACATAGGTACTTATTTTACTCAAAATCGTACATAATATACGTCACATAGACGTATCATCATCTGCCTAGCCTTTTCCCAACTATGTTAGGGTCGGCTTCCAGTCTAACCGGATGCAGCTGAATACCAGTATTTTACATGGAGCGACTGCCTATCTGGCCTCCACAACCCAGTTAATACTAGATAATAGGATACTCTTTGGTAAGACTGGATGTCAGAATTTCAGGTCACTGATTACCTGTAACGACTGCCAAAGATCTAAATATGGCAACCGGGACCAACAGCTTAACGTGCTTTCCGAGGCACGGAGGAAACTCGGTATGTCGGGCGGTTACCCATCTACAGACCGACCTCGGCAAGCACAGCTTTACCTAAAGAGCGACCCGAGTGGCAGTTCTTATTTAGCCACGAGCTCCTCGTCACATAGACGTATAAGGTACTTTTATTTCTTCATAGAATACTACAGGGATTAAGTTTTAAGCATATAGGTAAGCTTGATCGAGACGTGATCGACTAACAGACAAAATGTAATCTTCCACTCAGTCTCAAGGGGCCTGTCTATAAACGTGGCGGTGAAATTGCAATGTACTCTTATTTATTCGGCGTTGATAACCTTGGAAAATAGATAATATATAATATACATAAAATAAATAGCACCTGTAATCCCCAAAGGGATAGGCAGAGGTGTACCAAATAGTACACTTACATTTCGCCAGTTTTGTTGAACTCCCATTTATTGGGGGCGAATAAATTGACATTAATTCTGTTACCTGATGGAAAAACCCAATAATTCTTTGCCTGACCCGGGAGTCGAACCCAAGGCCTCATGCTTCGGCGACGGCGACCTCTCGCGTCCGGCCCTGGTGCAAGCCATGGTCCAGGGCGAGATGGAATGGGACGCCGTCGCCTCCTTCTGCGAAGTAGTGATGCAAGCGAAGGAGGTGGTGGAACGTGAGAGGGAGAGAACCCCTCGAAACTCTCGAGAACCTCTCGTCCCGGCCGCCGCGGGTGACGCTCCGGGCGTCGGGGGCCACGTGACGGCTTCCAGGCACAGCAGATGCGGGTTTGTGGACGGTGAGTAATGGGCTACCTCGCAGTCTGTCCGTCTTATGACGAAAAGAGGCCGTGTCGACGGCGCGATCGTGTTCCACTCGCGCCTCAAAGAGATGTCAGCGACATGGAAGGGGCCCGCAAGGACCGACGCCCGTCGGGGCTGCAGGTTGTTCGAAAGAGATACCGCAGCCTCAGCGCAAGGGCTAAGAAGGAACATGGGTGATTTTTAGTCAGTAGAAGTCTGACACTCCCTTTCACTTTGCCCAAGAGCGGGAGGGGTTATTTGATGATTTTTCACCTGCCAAAAAAAAAAAGGGTAAATATCAGGGCGGCGGTGACCTCTCGCGTCCAGCCCTGGTGCAAGCCATGGTCCGGGGCGAGGAGGAATGGGACGGAACATAATTGTAGGTGGTAAAACAAGCTCTCGGCCTAGTTATAAACTTGTCGCTGATAATCAGGCACTTAGTAGGACTACCTTTTTCTTGAAAATGTCGAAAGAAACTTTTCAACCCTAGACTGGGGTAGGTAATAAATTACTTTTCACAAAAAAAAGTAGAGAACCCGGCTTGTTCACTACTTGATTGCAAAATTTTCAGTGTAAAAAAAATTATATAAATTGCCAAGGTAAAATTTTTGTAAGCCTGATTATTTAACACCACAAAGGGTAACCCAGCAAGCTTGTAATGAAATACAACGTTTTATACCCAAAAGAAGAATATGAAAGGTGAATATTGTATTAAGTTTTTGATTAAAACTAAAATGTACACCTTGTTTTGTTCAGGGGATATTTGTTTAGGGTGAGAAGAGGCATTTTTGGGGTTCGACATTACTAAATTTTAATAATAATGTTAAGTATAATATAACTTAAAAAAAATTCTAAATCAAAGTCCGCTTGAAATCGAATTGAATTGCCATCCGTTCTGAGAGCAATGTGCCCTGCCAATTGCCCCTTAAGTCTGAAAACTATTCGGGCTACGTCGGTAACCTTGGTTCTCATGCGGATGGTTTCATGTCTAATTACCTACATGCTCGGACTTTGCTTGCGTGATCATGCATGCAAAGTCCGAGCATGTAGGTTATTTAAGGTTACCCATTTCAGACCGATATCAGCGTTTCCTAACCTTGTAGATCGACCCGAGCTGTTATTGCTTAACTTCAAGCCCAAGCAAAAAATAAGTAAACTAAGCTGTTATAAAAACAACACGTTAATCATAATTCAACACACAACTAAGCATTGTACGAATTAGAAACGAAAATACGCGAGCACATTACGTAGGAACGTGCCCGCAGCAATAAGTGAATTTAATTTGTTTCAGCGTTTATTCCGACAGGTGAATTTATGTGTTTACATAATTCATAACAGTAAATAGGCTTACATTTCGCAAATATGGACTGCCCTATAAACGGCTACGTCGAACGATCTCATTGATTATGAATGTTTAATTTTATTAGCTTCGTTACTTTGAAGCTTGTTTAATGTAAAGCGGAATTTTTGAAGACGGTTTTTGAGGAATTATGAGGGAGGAATTCAGAGATTATTAATGAGAATCTTAGCTTGTCAGAGTGTATTGCGTTTTAAAACTTATGACAACACGATTATAAAGGGTGTGAAAAGAGGCTTACCAGAGAGAGAAGAATTCGCTAAGTCCTCTCGTCATTTTGATTGTTCTCTGTACTTTTTTTTTTATATGAGATGGTGTACTCTTGACCTCAATCTTGCCCTAAGAGCAGAGATGAGGTCAACGATGGAACGAGCTAACCCAGAAAAAGCCTATTTACTCGCGACTTAAATAGATTGGGGTTATATGAACTCGGGAAAACCGACGCAGGCAAGGAGTTCCACTCTTTGGCTATGCGCATAATAAAAGATTTAGCAAAGCGTTTCGTACGAATGTGCGGAACGTCGACAAGGTATGACACAATACTTTAAACTCACATGCACAAATACCCAGACCCAGAACAACTATCTGTAGGCCATACAAATATTTGTGCCGTGCGGGGTTCGAACCCGCAACACGCAGCGTAGCAGTCCAATCGCTCAGCAACTGCGCCAACCGTGCCGTCAATATTGAAGGTCAAAGTAATTTTCATTTTTCACGAAGTTTCAAACAATTCTCGTAACTTTTCATGCAAGATGTTTGTTATCTAGTGCGCTAATATAAACATCAATTATTCACATCTTCATCTTCTTCTTCTTTTTTCTTTCTTCTTCTTCTTTTCTTTCTTTCTTCTTCTTCTTTTTTTTTTTTTTTTAATAAAATCGTTTGTAACCAGTTATTTTTCTACAATATTTCTTAGTTTGATGTACAAACGCCAGCAAAACAAGTTACCCGAAACTGACCATTTTTCCCATTCAACCTTGAACCTAATGCTTCAGTGATAAAGTTGAAAATATTAAATTTTTAAGAAACTAGCTGATGCCCGCGGCTTTGTCCGCGTTGAAGTCTGTTATCGCAACCAAAAGTAATATTTTTCTCCCCTTTTAGTTGAAAGGGGGGATGAAACCCTTTTTTTTTGGCGGGTGGAAAATCATCAAATAACCCCTCCCGCTCCCGCTGGAAAGAGCGAAAGGGAGTGTCAGACTTCTACTGACTAAAAACCACCCATGTTCCTTCTTAGCCCTTTATGTCGAGGTCGCGGTATCTCTTGCGAACAGCCTGCAGCCAGGCGATGAACCCCTTACAACCATTTTTTTGCATTAAAAATAAAGCCTATGTCCTTTCTCAGGCTCTAGACTATCTGTGTTCTTTATTTAAATTGGTTCTGTAGTTTTGGCGTGAAAGCACGACAGACAGACAGTGTTACTTTTGCATTTATAATATTAGTAAGGATAAGTAACGATAAGGATATATTATAGTAGCGTGATATGCTGGCGCGTCCTACTAATATTATAAATGTGAAAGTTTGTGAGAATGGATGTGTGGATGTTTGTTACTCTTTCACGCATAAACGGCTGGACCGATTTGGTTGAAATTTGGTATGTAGATAGGTTATACCCTGGATTAACATATAGGCTACTTTTTATCCCGATTTTCTCTTCCCTTGGGATAATTTTCGAGTTGTAGCGGGCGAAGCCGCTGGCAACAGCTAGTTTGAGATAAATCTTTAAGGTTTTTCTATGGTTTAAATATGACACATACTTATTTTATATATGACTTTTTTTTTTGCTAGCCTACTCTGTCCCACTCCAGGGCAAAGGCTTCCCTCCACTCTTTCCACTTCTCTCGAAACCGCGCGTCCTCCTTCCAGTTTTGACGGAACCGATCTAGTTCATCCCGCCATCTCCTTCGTGGCCTGCCGCGACCCCGTCTCACTGTGTCAGGGCACCAGTTTATATGACTTTGCCATGCAAAATTTTCGAAAACCCCCAAACCTAACATCACTGCTACCGAGGCTCATTCTCCGCCCCCGTTCACAGTAACGTACCGTACATCCCCTAAAGCCTGGTACACCCCAGGGTGTGTTACGTTTAACTAAAGTTTGACGGCTCGCAAAAAGAACTGCTGCATTGGGACTGGAATAACGCTTTGTTTTCGAACTCTGTACATACATAAACTCACGCCCTTTTCCCATGGGGGTAGGCAGAAACCACAGAACGCCACTTGCTACGATCCTTACATACTCCTTTTGCCTCGTCCACATTCATACATCTGGTCATACACGCACGCCGGTTACGAGTACTACGCACCTGTCCTTTCAGACTTTCAGTGCTGTAACATTTATGACAAATGTCACAGCGCTGTATTCTGATAGGGCCCAAAGGTGATGCCACGTTCATGGAAAAATCAAACAAAAAAATAAATAAGATTACAATAAAACGTAATAAAAACAATAACGTAGTCAGTACTATGTGAAGATAAATATTTAGCTAACGTACAGGTATTAAATATTACAAAAATATTTCCACATCCATCGCCATCGAACTACAATGCTTGTTTATGCCAAGAGTGAAAATGGCAACACTGACAAACGAACTAAAAGGACGCCGCCGGTGCACGGTGTCTATGGAACAAAAGTAAGATGTCTCATGTTAGCGAAAAAAAATAAAATAAATAACACATTGGACTGTAAGTACTGTTTTCTTAAGTTCTATGACCAACATAGCAAGAATTTCATTCACTTTTACGACATTCTACTCAATTCTCGATTATTATTAATCCACCCATTAGATTCACGACCACGAATGTTTTCCGAGTTACAACGGGCCATCTTAAGTTTATTTATTATTTAAATGTTTAGGAACATCTTCATGAACTTAAGCGGAGTTTTTAGCGACAAAGAATCATTTAAGCCTCTACTGAGTGTTTTTGTTAAGGGGGAGACGTGAGGGTTTAAAAATAATAATATGATTAATATGGGATGTACGGTTAGCACCAGAAGTAGCTTAACATTTCGGAATTTTAATTGTTTGATATACAGGACTCCAGTTATTATTTTTAATGTTTCAGAAGATTATTATTTAAATATTCCTTACTCTTTAATAACTTGTTAGTAACGAGCAATATCTAAAAGTATTTTATAAAAAACACCTGCTTTAAAACTTTGTGTAGTGTTAATCTACTTCTGATACTGACTGTACCAACTCAGACTAAGATTTTTAATAATATTTTATACTAATTCAGGGTCACAACTTGTCTAAGTAAACGAACACAACATACTGCACATCAAACTAAGTGTTTCGCAAAAAAAAAATGTTGCGAATCGATTTTATTTTTTTTAAAGTTACATTAAACACTTTATTCAAAACCAGAAATGTTGTAACATTGACGCCTAAAATATCTAACGCAATGACAAGGAGAACAGATTTTCATCAACTTAGCTAAGGGTATTTTTACTCCCAATTGAGACAATTTGCCAAAATTCTAATTTCAGACCTGTTGTCGAAATATATAGAGCGATTTCCACTTATTTTCTTTTCCTTTTCTTTTTTCCTTGACGTTTTATCAGAAGTAATATTACAGCATATAAAGCCAAGTTACAGGCCCATGTGAGGCATAAAACCTATCATAGTGTCCATCGATTAACTGTCAAATGATTATGGTTTTGGTACAAAATGGAACAATTTGACAGTTGATCGATGGATACTGTGATAACCACTGACATTTAAAAAGACACGGAATAGCCCTGCTAGTTATACACTAACCACACGATAAAGAAAGAAAGACTATAATAGACACCTTAAAAAACCATAAGCAAACATATTCACACAACACAGACGTCGTCGGTGTCATTAATACGTCTGTCAAAGGACGTACTGTCACCAAAACCCTCTTAATAAATCATAAATCCTTTCCTAAGCTAACTATTATGATTTCCGTCACCTGCTAAGTCCCGTCCGTCCTCAGGTACGCTCGCAGCAATTCAACAGCCGGAACCTTCCGTCCCTTTGCGCATACATCATCTTTACCACGTTCCGGTGGTACATTAGAAGGCTTCGTACAGTCGGTACCCAGCATTGCCTGACCCCTCTGCTTACACAACTTGTCCTTTTATCCTTTATACGAGGGGTCAGATGATGCTGGGCAGTGAGTGCACCTTTGAGTTCCACTTCAAGAGGAATGTGGTAAGGAAGCACGGGATTGTAAAAACTTCTTACGATTTTTTTCAATGTAAAAATCACCATGCGGTTGGTACGGTCGAACAAAGTAATATGTAAACAGCCAGCTAAAGTCCATTTCACGAAAGAAGTCCCGCGGACAATTGTGGAACTAAATTTAACAGATCGGCCATGTTGTCGTTTGTCGATGTTATCAAGGTGCGTTTGTTGTGGTAGATATTTTGTGAGTTTATTATTGGATTAGTGCGTTATAAGGTTTATTAAAATTTACGATGCCAAAAGTTGTGAAACAACATTATGTCGCGCGACATACAGCGCTGCGTCTGCGGGACTTCTTTCGTGAAATGGACTTTAACTTGCATTTACTTTTAATATTACACAGATACATTTAGAGACTGACGTCAAACGATACAGAGTGCAGCGATTGACATGATTTGCTTTTTTTATTATTGCCAGGCGCTTCATAGAACAAAATTGCAATCAATATTTTCAGTGTACTAAAATAATAAAGATGTCTGCCTGTATACTTATTAGCTGGTTGCTTGCTTGATTGTTGTACTAATATAAAATTAAGTTGTTAAATGTATGATATCACAAAGTAGTCATTATCGGGAAGTAAACAATTGAGTGTTGTATTCATAGTTCTAATTTCAATACTTGTGATTTTGACCAGACACCTAAGAGTATTTAGTGACCTAAAAATTGCCAAAAAGAATTAAGAAAATTTTTGTTTCACGGGCTACCTTAACGCTTTCGCCTTAAAGGACCATTTATTTACCGGCCTAAAACCGTTGACAATAGCATCGCATATTCATGATGCTATCCGTTGTTGCCTTTATGAATAAGGAGGGAATTTATGCCTAAATAGTCATGATATCGAGAAGGCTGGCTTTTAATGAAGTTAGGCAGATATTTTTAAGTTTATGAGAAGAAGAACAAAATTATATAAAAATGGGGATCGGACTGACTCAAAAAATATGGTTCTGTTTAGTCCGTCAGTTAGATCATCTAAAAATATTGGATACGTGTTTTTGTTTTATCAAATTAATAAAAAATTACGAATGTAAAACGCGTCCAAGATATAATAACTGGATACATAACTGGGGGCTTGTGACGTCACTTATAGGTAAAAAATGTACTGACATGTGACGTCAAACGAGTTTTTGAAGCACTGTATCGTCTTCATTTTTGGTTTACGTGAAAAAATAAAATAATATGTGTTCAATATTTTTTGGAAATTTATCTAACGGACTTATTAGATTTTTTTTGTCCGATCCCTTATTCATTATCACTTTCTGTTTATAACATAACGCTTGTAATCTCAGAATGGTATATTAAAATAATACACCTACATTTTTCCAGTTATATTAAAGTCCCACGTAACCGGGTTTGACCCTATTACCTAGGCACTCGGGCACAAATCCAGACTCCGTGTCTGCTCCTGAGAAAATCCTTATGACAAAACCCAATAACACTTAAAAGAAGGAAAGAAAGATATCATATTTATTTGGCACAAGCCACAAATGCTAACTAAGTCATCATCTGCCTAGCCTATACCCAATTACATAATGATATCATATTTATTTGGCACACGCCACAAATGCACACAACTAAGTCATCATCTGCCTAGCCTTAACCCAACTACATATTATATTGGGGTCGGCTTCCAGTCTAACCGGATGCAGCTGAATACCAGTATTTATCATTGAGCGACTGCCTATCTGACCTCCACAACCCAGTTATTACTGGGTAATACGATACCCTTTGGTAAGACTGGATGTCAGACTTTCAGGTCACTGACTACGTAACGACTGCCAAAGATCTATATATGGCAGCCGGGACCAACAGAGGAAACTCGGTATGTAATGGGTGATCACCCATCCACAGACCCACCTAGGCAAGCGCGGCTTAACCTAAAGATCGACCCGAGTGGCAGTTATTATTAGAGCACGCGCACACAACTAAACTTTGTACTGTGTTATTAGTTAGTTGTGTGTATGAATAGGTAGGCACTTCGCTCGAACCGGGAATGGAACCCAGGACATTAACAGCAGTCGCGCTCGTGACCACAAGACCAACGAGGCAGTCAGTACGAAGTAACTTACTGTTGAAAGTCTGTGGGTCGCAGTTTTGGTTCGTTTTTTAGGGTTAGGGTTGAAATAAAAGGTCGTTTGAGGTCTAACTTTGTTTTCATTGTTGCAGACGATGTTTCCATGCCAAAGGAAAAGATATTGTGGGGTGCAAAGCTACATAATCAACGGCTTGTTTTTGTTGTTTTACAGTTTCTTCTTAAAAGATTGGCTTTTGACTATTAGACTTGTTGCTTAATTGTATTCGAGACTTATTTTTCGTTGTTAGGCATCGTATTCTAAGCCATGGTCCAGAGCGAGGAGGAATGGGACATCGTCGCCTCCTTCTGCGAAGCAGTGATGCTAGCGAAGGAAGTGGTGGAACGTGAGAGGGAGAGAACCTCTCGTCCAACCGCCGCGGGAGGCGCTCCGGGCGTCGAGGGCCACGTGATGGCTTCCGGCCACCATAGACGCGGGCCTGTGGAAAGTGAATGATGGGCTAGCTCGCCGTCCGTCCATCTTATGCCGATCCATTCGAACAGGCCGTGTCGACGGCGCGTTCGTGTTCCACGCGCGCCTCAAAGAGATGCCAGCAACAAGAAAGGGCCCGCAAGGGCCGACGCCCGTCGGGGCTGCGGGTTGTTCGCAAGAGATACCGCGGCCAAGGGCTAAGAAGGACCATGGGTGGTTTTTAATCAGAAGAAGTCTGACACTCCCTTTCGCTCTGCCCAGAGCGGGAAGGGTTATTTAATGATTTCCCACCCCCCAAAAAAAAAGGCATCGTATTAATTCTTCCTTATTCCTACATAATGATTTTTTTTTTTAAACGTTGCCCCACACTAGGAATTTCTCCTGGCGCGTTCACAAACATTTAAATTCACATACACAAATACCCCGACCCGAAACAACTATCTGTAGGCCATACAAATATTTGTTCCGTGTGGGGATCGAACCCACGACACGTAGTGCAGCAGTCAACTGCTTGAGCCACTGCGCCAACCGTGCCGTCAAATGAATGAATAATAAAGTTTTAGTTAAGTTGCTTCTTACGGCCACAAAATTCACGGTTCTACGTCTACCCTACCGTCGGGTTATTACTACAAAATAAATACGCTTCCCACCGGCCCCTAATTATGTTTACTGCAAAGTCGGAAAGGTAGTCCAAGGACAGAGAATAAACTCATTAATTTATATACGAACTGATTACTGGGGGCTGTTGAGAAAATATTAGCGTTACGTCAGGTTCGTTGGTAATTCATGAGTGGATTGGTTACGACAGTGCAATATTTAGTGGATAAATCGTGGGTTCAATCCTGCGGGGATCACATATTTTTATAGCCTACAGATTGCAGCTACGGGTCTGACTGTGTATCAAAAAATTAAAATCAAAAGTCATTTATTCAAACTAGGCTGATAATCAGCACTTTTCGAACGTCAAAATTTACTTTACTTATTTACAAGTGACATTTCCTAGTGGTTTTGCTGGAAAGAAGAAGTGGCGGAACAAACTCCCCAGCAACATTATGCTTGTATTGTGACTGTGAGTAATGAGCTAGCGCATCATCCGTCCGTCTTATGACGACGACAGGACGTGTCGACGGCGACGGCGCGTTAGTGCTCCTTAAAGAGATGTCAGCAACATTGCACGGACCCGCAAGGGCCAACGCCCGTCGAGGCTGCGGGTTGTTCGAAAAAGATGCCGCGACCCCGACACAAAGGGCTAAGAAGGAACATGGGTGGTTTTTAGTCAGTAGAAGTCTGACACTCCCTTCCGCTTTGCCCAGAGCGAGAGGGGTTATTTGATGATTTCCCACCGCCTAAAATAAAAAAATGGTATTGTTGGTTGGCTGAGCGACAGACTGCAGCGCTGCGTATCGCGTATTCAATCACCGGACATAACAAATATTTGCATGACCTACATATATTTTGCTTCGGGTCGGGCTGTTCGTGTATATAAGTAAAATGTTTGTAAACGCACTAAAGATACTTTTGTAAACGCACTAAACTAACTATTCAGGATTTTTAATAAGGATAAAAATGAGAAGGCGTACTGCCGATTTGGAGGCAAGTTTTATTCTAAATTCAAAAGCACACATGGCTCATCCCTTGGGCAAGGGCATAGACCGCTGAGCTTGCAAAAGATATCTAGTTGCTAACATGGAGACAGACATATTATAATGTACTTAGATGTATGTCATGTAGCTTAATCTAGAGCAGACGATCGAGGCGTATCCATAACTACTCGTAGATACAGAAGAAATTCCAAGTGTTTAAAAAGACAACGTCCGCGTTGGATGTTCGTATAATATATGAGTTTAATTTTTTTTGTAAACGTACCCAGGATACTGGAGATATTCCTAGTTGACTTTTTTTTTTTGGGGTTGGGAAATTTTGGGGCAGAGCGAAAGGGAGTGTCAGACTTCTACTGACTGAAAACCACCCATGTTCCTTCTTAGCCCTTTATGTCGAGGTCGCGGTATCTCTTGCGAATAACCCGCATCCCTGACTGGTAAGTTGAAAACCCTTGAATTTAATTTTGTATAAAAAAAAATAAACAAAATCGTCGAATATCAAAATTACTTGTGCAATAAAAATAGGGTTTTACAATTAGGAAAACTCTTGACAGATGTTTTTTTTTTTAAGTTGATAAACAATGTTCTTTCATGCCAGCTTTACCTACTTAAAATCTCAAAATTGATTTAAGAAATAATTACAACGTAAGTCATTACTTAAGTCGAAAGCCTCCAATTCACTTTTATGGCACGATTGCCTGATGACCCATATTTTCTTCTCCAAAACAACCATTCAATCCATCCGCCATAAAAAAATAATCAATACAATTTGCGTCTATGGATATTTATGTTCCGAATAAAAACAGATCAAGTGCCAGTCGGAATCGCATGTACGGGTTCCGTTACCGTCCCATCGTATTATTGGAACGAAGTTCCTTATCGCGCGTTGTGAAAGGGGGCTAGACGGAAAAAATTCTTACGAAAAGTTGTCACGACACTTTTTGGTATAGTAAGCTATTGTAAGCTGTGCGGCGTCGCATGTTTCTCTGTCTGTCTCTCTCTCTCTTATAGAAAGCAAGCCAGATATTTTTTTTTTTTTTTTATAACAATAACTTCGTTCCATCCGGGTGTTCCTTGACACCTCTCAAGTTTTAAGATTTAGAAAATAAGCGACAAAAAAACACGTTACTTGTACATAAAAAAAAAACAAAGTTAATAAGGGTTGTAGCGGCCATAGACACTAGGTAGATAGGTTGACATGTATAAAATGTATTTGGCATTTAGTCCGCCACTCTACTTTCTGCTTATTGTGTTAAATAGATCGAGAGATCGAGACGCACGGGACCGGTCAATGTGGCGACACCTGGGGGAGGCCTATGTCCAGCAGTGGACGTTTTTTGGCTGAAATGATGATGATGACAGACGTTCAGACAAAGAGATAGGGAAGTCAATGAAAGTGCGGTCCCTTTTGATAACAGAACCCTAAAAATCAGCCTTGAAAATTGATCCAGTTTACTTTGCCGAAATAAATCCACCGGATCGGGTCGAGCCTTAATGGATAGACAGTCAGGTCGATCGCTGTGAGCTTATCCAGTGTTTTTATATTGTTACCCTTTTAGTTATTCTAATTTCCTGTCGAGGCTGCGGGTTGTTCCTGTCGAGGCTGCGGGTTGTTCCTGTCGAGGCTGCGGGATGTTCGCAAGGGATACCGCGGCCTCGACATGAAGGGCTAAGAAGGAACATGGGTGGTTTTTAGTCAGTAGAAGTCTGACACTCCCTTTCGCTCTGCCCAAGAGCGGGAGGGGTTATTTGATGATTTCCCACCCCAAAAAAAAAAAAAAAAGTTATTATTGTGATTTATTGGGTAGTTGCTTAGTTTTTGTGTTCCTGGAGTAAGTTTACAGCGAAACACTCACCAGGGAAATTTCAGACAAAATAATAAAAGATCCATAATGCAAGTGAAATAATTGAGGAGCTCGTGGCTTAATAAGAACTGCCACTCGGGTCGATCTTTAGGTAAAGCTGTGCTTGCCTAGGTCGGTCTGTGGATGGGTGACCGCCTGACATACTGAGTTTCCTCCGTGCCTCGGAAAGCACGTTAAGCTGTTGGTCCCGGCTGCCATATATAGATCTTTGGCAGTCGTTACCTGAAATGTGACCTGAAATTCTGACAACCAATCTTACCAAAGAGTATCGTATTACCTAGTATTAACTGGGTTGTGGAGGTCAGATAGGCAGTCACTCCATGTAAAATACTGGTATTCAGCTGCTTCCGGTTAGACTGGAAGCCGACCCCAACATAGTTGAGAAAAGGCTAGGCAGATAAATGAATGCAAGTGAAATAATTAAAAAGTTAAAAAAAAACAATAACAGATTGCTACGAACGTAACTAAGCCTACCACTGGTAGGAGGCACCAGAACGCAAATCAACTGACTACTAAAAAACTCCTCATGGAAAACCTCACTAAAACTTTGCTCGAACTAGGAATCAAACTCACAACCTCATGCTCAACAGTCGCGCTAGAGAGCACTAGACCAACGGGACAATAAATCAACCAACTCAGTACATTCCAGAAACTGCAGGACATTGGCCTTTCCCTTGCTTCCCCACTTCACCCTGCCCTCCGTCATCCGCATCCTGTCTGAATCATCCACCATTTTGAGGTCGTCGCAACAATTTGTGATTTATTTAGAACTAGCTGTTACCCGCAACCTTCGTATGCGTGAAATGATTGTAAGAATATTACTTCCGGATATCCATCAGATTTAGTTAATATTTTTAAGGATTTTATTTTTTGATACCCTAATTATTTTTCTAAGACAAGCGTCATTAGTTACTCTCTTATAACATCAGTTATCTGTCAGTAAAAGTTACGTCAAAATCGGCTCAGCCGTTTCGGAGATTAGAGAAACAAACATATTATATCTTTTTTTGTTGTAATGCTTTTAACATAACATCACATAACAGCATGCCTGTAATTCCAGAAGGGTTAGGCAGAGGTGTACCTAATAGTACACCCACATTTCGCCAGTTATGTTTAAGTCCCATGTAATAGGGGGCGAGCCTATTGCCATCAACCGGGCACAAATCCAGACTCCGTGGCTGTTACTGATAAATTCCTGATGGAAAAAGCCAATAACACATTGCCCGACTCGGGAATCGAACCCAGGACCTCATGCTCAGCAGTCGCGCTTGCGACCACTAGACCAACGAGGCAGTCAGTAATGCTTTTATATGCAAAAAATAAAAAGTTGTTATTTTGAAATTACAAACAGACACTTTAATTTTATTTATTTGTAGATTAGAATGAACCACACGACCTCGTTTTCGCCAGTCGTTGGAATAAGGGCTGACTAAAAGCACTGGGTTCATTATTCCTATTTAGGTACTTAAGTGTGAAAGGTTTTATGTAAATTACTGGAGTAGGCTTTTATTTATCGATCCAGCGATAAAACAAAAGGGATGTACGCGTTCTTGTGTATAAACGGAGTTAGAGTGAAATATGGCTACGGACATTTTTATTGCCCTTGTGTAAGAAAACCATTTGAAAGCAAATAAAAAGAGCTTCAAAAGACACAATGGGTAGGTGTTAGCTATGTAGAGAATTTTATTAAATTATTTGTGTAGCTGTGACTCATAACTTGCTTTAAGGCCGCGTATACGCGCGCCTTTTGCCACACGTGTATCGCGTTCAACCGTTGACGCGTAGTATTGTAGGGCACCGCTAAGCGCATATATTATAAACCGATGAAAGTAGGAAAATATCCTTGTCTTATCAGTTGTCTAAAAAAGTATTATACGGCTACAATACGAACATCGTTTTTGATTTAGTACAGGAAGATGATTTTATCTGGGATTTCTCTAAACAAAAATCCAACTAACTCAAAAACTACTGAATTTCAGGGGAACATTTGTTGGCAAAATTTGTTTAATTATAAGACATCCGGCAAGGAATACGTCGAGTTAACCCTGTATTAATAGCATGAGTACTGTCACTTCAAATCAAATTTTCAATCTTCGATCAAAATCGTACTAACAGTCGAAACGTAAAGTCGTTACTAACCGAAAACAAAGTAAATGACATAAAAACGATCATTAAAACCAATTTGAGATTAAACATTGGACGATTAACAACGCAAGACTTCACTCAGTTTCAACGTGCACTGCGTAAAACACGGTGCAATCGATTACAAACTTTTAATTGAACCCTGATGGTACAATAATAAATAATAACGGGAAATTCGCATTTAATATTAAAGTTTACTGAAATTCAGGCGGACATCATGTAGTACGTGGGTAACGAATGAGTTAATAAACGTTACGGCAGTGTGAATGTGAAACTTTTTGGTGATTTTTATTCCAGGTGATTATGTCATTAACAATGTTTGAGGAAAATTTAGTGTAAAAATGTTGAGCATGAATGTAGATGGGTATAAGAGAAGAGAAAGACCATAGTAATGCTGGAACGTATGATATGGCTTCATGAGAACCTCCTCCTTTTGGGAAGTCGGTTAAAAAGAGGTGACTACTGATTTGACAAGTAATAAAGAAATATGGAAGAAGACATGCTGCGCCGACCTTTAATATATTGCGAGTGGAATGATATTGATGACAGTAACAATAAAATTTATCTGCATTTTTATTCCTTGCTTGTCTATTTAGTGATCGTGTACCTATGTGGTTATAACAGAAGGAGCTAGTGGCTTAATAAGAACTGCCACTCGGGTCGATTTTTAGGTAAAGCTGTGCTTGCCTACGTCGGTCTGTGGATGAGTAACCGCCCGACATACCGAGTTTCCGCCGTGCCTCGGAAAGCACGTAAAGCTGTTGGTCCCGGCTGCCATATATAGATCTTTGGCAGTCATTACAGGTAGTCAGTGACCTGAAATCCTGACATCCAGTCTTGCCAAAGAGTATCGTATTACCTAGTATTAACCGGGTTGTGGAGGTCAGATAGGTAGTCGCTCCATGTAAAATAATGGTATTCAGCTGCATCCGGTTAGACTGGAAGCCGACCCCAGCATAGTTGGGAAAAGGCTAGGCAGATGATGTATGTGGTTATAACATAGGTACACCTTTAACCGTCTGTTCCCAAGGAGATTATAAGCTTCATGGTTATGAGTGTCATAGACTATTATCGTAAATATCTAGAAACGAACACTATAATATCAAACTTCGAACAGGAAAAACAGACTGAAAATTGATCTATAATAACGAGTACTATCTACCACAGCTATCTAAGCACAGATCTATCCTACTAAACTTCAGCAATACGAGCAGAATGTTATGATTTCACTAATACAGTACTTATAAGTTCTGCAGTAAAATAACAACGGCGTGCAGTCTATTAAAAAGTTTAAATTGAACGGTGCGATGGGAGTAATTAAAAATAATAGCTTCGGTGCGGGTAAAGTGTGTTTCATTGATTCGTTTGTTTTGCTCTCTGAGTTCGGGAATCGGTGAGAATAAAGTATTTTTGTTTCAGAGTTATGGGTTATTGTTTTAATGATGATTATTGTTGTGATTAAGTTGGTAGAGTGATTGCTGTTTCGTCATCATTCTGACGAAAATTATAGACATAACATAACATCACGCCTGTAATCCTCGAACGGTTAGGCAGAGGTGTACCTAATAGTACACCCACATTTCGCCAGTTATGTTTAACTCCATTTATTAGGGGCGAATAAATTGACATTAATTCTGTTACCTGATGGAAAAACCCAATAATTCTTTGCCTGACACGGGAGTCGAACCCAAGGCCTCATGCTCAGCAGTCGCTTGCAACCACTAGAGCAACGAGGAGGCACAAATCCAGACTCCGTAGCTGTTACTGATAAATCCCTGATGGAAAAAGCCAATAAACACTTTGCCGACCCGGGAATCGAACCCAGGCCCTCATGCTCAGCAGAAGAAAAATTATGGACATTTCTAAATATTTGGAAATACTTTTTTACAGACCCTGGATCGCATAATTTGGAAGTCATGGGGTGAGGCCTTTGGCCAACTGTGAGATGACACAGGCTAACTTACAGTAACAGTAACTTTTATACCTGGAAAAAACCGTCGCGCACCGAAATTTAGGATAATTTTAGACCTAGTAGAAGCCGTTAATGTACCACCGGGATGTGTGTTTTTAATCCCGGTAGTACATAATACCTTTTGTCTTTTCTGTCGCTAGGGTATGAAAAGGCAACAGACAGGCTGGGAGAGTTACTTTCGTTATTTATTATACTACTTAGTAGATATGGATTTATAGTTTGATTTCTTTTGTCAATTTAATACATTATTTTTGGATTTATAGTTTGATTTCTTTTGTCAATTCAATGCATTATTTTGATTATTTATCTGCTGTGAGAGACAGTCATTTTGCCACAATTTTGAGTAAAAACGATTATCCGTTCAGAATAATTACTAATTATGAAACGGAAATTGCATTGTGCAGAGAGTAATTTCACGCATTGTCATCATTCATTTATTATGAACATTTGGTTTGATTACATGCTCTTATGAACAGTTCCTCGAAAATATTATTATAGCGTAAAACAAAGGTAAAAAAAAAGGCACAAAAAAATTGCAAAATTTCAGTCCACGCCATCTGTTATGCATAATTGGAGTTAATAAATGTCGTTGCAATTTCAAACGATTCATATTCGCAGCAATAAAGTCTATCCCTCACCCTAACGATGTCTGTTCGCAAGTTTTATGGCCAATTATTAAAATGTGTCGCTCGTTATTTGATAGAAGAGCATTAGGGTTGCTTCATGATTCAAAATCAAAAGGCTGTCAATTGTTCAAATGCTCAGTTACAGTAAAAAATTTAAAAATCTGTTTATTCTTTGAAGAATACAAAATATCCATTTCCTATTCGGCTTTTAGTTTAACTAACCTAACTTCAACCTAATTTATAAAGTTCGGCGAAATCAGTGAATGAAAACTATATATTTTTCACTATAACATTCAATGTCACCAAAGAACTACATAGTCATTTAGTCGCGCGAAAAAATATTAACACATTTTTGCAATTAGAGCACTCTCCTGCACTTTTCCTATTCATTTTGGGTCAACAGATATACTCACCAGACTCATTCTCAAAATCGTTTTAAAGTCTCAGTATTCTATGGTCGAATTGGTAGATATAATTCCTCAGTATGGATGAACAAGATACCATATTATCGTCCTAGCCTTTTACCCAACTATGTTGGGGTCGGCTTCCAGATATACCAGATGCAGCTGAAAACCAGTATTTTTACATGAAGTGACTGTCTATCTGACCTCTACAACCCATTTAATACTGGGTAATAGTACGATACCTTTTGGCAAGACTGGTTGTCAGACTGTCAGGTCACTGACTATCTGTAACGACTGCCAAAGATCTATATATGGCAGCCGGGACCAACAGCTTAACGTGTTTTCTGAGGCACGGAGGAAACTCGTCATGTGACGGATGGTCGCCCATACACACACCAACCTAGGCAAGCGTGGCTTAACCTAATAATCGACCCGAGTGGCAGTTATTAATAAGCTGCAAATGTCATTGTCAACACAGTAGGGTGAATCCACGAATTATAATCTTAGCTATAATAGTACATTATGGTATAAGTGTGTAACGTTGGTGATTACCGCTGAGGCGCCATTGAGACCCGAATCGTTAGGTGAGGGTCTTAAGAGAGCCGAGGACGGTAATCATCAATACACACGTGTATCATACGACGTTTTTCAACACACTTGTGAAGAAAATAACACAAAAAAATCCTTTTTAACAGTTAAAATGAGTTGTGAAAAAAATTTCGCTATGGCGGGAAAATAAATCAGTTTTTCTGCGCGCGCATCTAACAATGGCGATCGGCCATAGACTGAATGAGGTTTTTTTTTTTGCTTTTTGTGAGGAAAATGAGGAATTCAAAGTTTTTTTATTACAGAGAAAACAAAAGTTTTATGTTTTAAAAACGTAAAATACAAGTTGAAATTATCTATTTAAATTCGAAGTTGCATGAAATGAGCAAGGAATAGGTACATTAATTTATTTGTAGTATTGAACACAATCTTTTTAGTATCGAAACTTTTTTAAGAACAAAGCAACTCAACCAAAAAAATAAAACCTATAACTCAGTTGTGAATAATGGTAATGAAAAATTCACAGTTTGATTACAGGTGTCATTATATGCCTAATTGCGGTGAAATTAGAGCCACTATATGAGCAAGTGTGTTGAAAATCACATTTTGTGAAACAGCTTTTTTACTCAAGCAAACCTAAACTAATACAAAAGTTCAACAGTCCTATCTTCTTCTTTCAATTTATTTCCATCGGGCAACCCTTATCACATTATGCATGACATAGTGTTATGAGTTTAACTTCGGCGATGTAACAATTATTGTGTTAATTTGGTTTGAGTAATGGCGGCAAGATTGCGTGTTGGATCTAGTGATTTAACATTCAAGAGGAAAAGTGGGTAGGTTTGTTGTAAATTGGGGAGGGATGTATGTGGTTGGGTACGAGATCAAGAGCCGCTGATATTGAATTTGATATGTTAAGTGGAAATAGTTGATAGTTGTGGGTGGTATGATAATGATAATGCTCTTGTTAAACTGAATTGGTTCTGATGCTTAGATACATTGCTACAAAATGTTTCTCAATTCAGTGCACCTTCTGGTAAAGGCCACCTCTAGCTCTTTCCACTGAGCTTGGTCACGAGCCACTCTTCTCCAATGAGGGCCCGCTGTAAAATTTATCTCGTTCTCCCATCTCCATATTTATTTTCCCCTGCTCCTTTAACTATTTCTTGGGTGACAGTCTGTTAATAGTTTACGCCATTTCTCTACAATAAACCTCAACATTTGTTTTGGCATACATGATTATAAAATATTAGTGTTACCAATAGAACTGTGTAGTAAAGGCATCTGATGATGGAAAGCAACGACAAAAGAGACAGACTTTGAACCGTGTTTTTGCTAGCTAGAGGATTCACATGATATATCCCAGTACAATGCACCTTTAGAACACCCAGATTTTTAGTAGAGCTTGGGAATCCAGATCAACGAAACGGACTCCATTTTTTTTCTGACCTCCTCTTAAATCGTCGGTTATTCAAAATTCTAACAACTATTAGACGTCAATACACGATAGGTAGATACTCAATTTAAAACGAGCTACCCAATCCAATGACCCGTAAAAATAGAAAACAGTCCCATTGAGGATTTTTGGAACAATGCCAGAATACGGCCTAAAAATGTTAGGTTTAGGAAAATAGTCTGATATTTTTTTTCCGTGTTTGAACACAAACTGCGTGATGAATCTATTCTAATGGAGCATGACTTTTATCTTTACTGAAATGTATTTGCTGTGAGCCTGTGACTGATACTCGAGGACAACTGGAACTGATAGAATTTTGGAAACTATCTACAACATTGTTTTGAGTGTTTGTCAGACAAACGATATAACCTTCTGTCTCAAATTAAACTTTGAATTAAAGTTATAGTATCTGTGACAAGAACGTATTGATTATTATCAAGTTCGAGGATTTTGAAAGATCGCTGTCGCTTGATTGGCCGCTTTCTGTCTCTCCTTTGTAATCCGCAAATAGTAAAAAATAAAAAATAAAATTGAATTCCAGACCAGTCCATTTGGTTAATTTTGACACTTTTCTTAGTACTTACATCTACCATAAGATGCTGGATTTTTTTCACAAAATATTAAAGGATGTGGGATATGGCTGATGTGGGAAATAATACTGCTGGCTTGAAGTGGGATTGGGCGGGTCATGTCTGTAGGATGGATCAGAACCGATGGGCTAGAGTCGTCACGCATTGGGTGCCAGAAGTCGAGCGTCGTCGCCGAGGGAGGCCTAGAAAACGATGGCGTGACGATCTAGAAGCGTTTATGACAAATTGGACGGAGAAAACCACACAGAGGGAAGAGTGGGAGGATATTGGGGAGGCTTTTGCCCAGCAGTGGGACAGTATAGGCTGAGAAACTTAAAGGATGAATGTAATGCATTGACATCATGTTGCTACATGCCTGTCAAATTATGAAAATCAATTTATTGCCCTTTTCCGACCGTTTAATTCCAAAAAATCTTTATAACCTTCAATCCAAAATGAATTCGACAAAAACCTGTGCGTTAAAGAATTAGCCATGTTTTTCGTTCCCGATATGCCAATCGACGCCAATTTATTTGCGGTTATATTTTACTCACGGCTCTCCCTTAAGGAACCTTGGCAACTTGAAACAGATGCAATTGACAAGCAGGAAAACTGTGATTTATTGTTTCTGATTAAAAGGAACGAGGGTTTGGATTTAATTTCAGCGACGTCTTGAAATTTTGAAGACAGAAACACGAAAAAAGTTTGTGAAAATCATTAGGCAGATTGCTATAGATGATGATCTATTACTAAAAGCACTTGGCCAGATGTCCGAACCCCCGAAGGGTTAGGCTGAGGTGTATCTTATACACACATTTCGAGAGTTCTGTTTAAGTCCATGTAATAGAGAACGAGCCTATTGCCATCAACCGGGCACAAATTGAAATGCAAACCCCGTGTAACAACCCAACTTAGAAAAACCCAATAACACTTTCCTGGAAATCGAACCCTTGCTCAGCAGTCGCGCTTGCGACCAACGAGGCAGTCGAGTAGAAACGCCAGAACGAAGCTACCTTGAGCCTGGTAGAACATGCACCTAACCTTGGTAATGTACTTGAGCATGTACAAGTACTCTGAACCAGCCTACGTTTATAATCAGATACTGCGCCCCCGGATTACAAAAGGCTAAGAAGGAACAAGGGTGGTTTTAAGTCAGTAGAAGTCTAGCACTCCCTTCCGCTTCACCCAGAGTAGGAGGATTCATTATTTTGATGATTTCCCAAAAAAACAAAAAAAAAGGTTCGAACGAACCTGGACAATACAGGAAAAGAAACTCGTTCTATAAAACGTGCGTTCTATAGTTTTTGTGTAAAAGTTCTGAAATCAACACTGCTGAGGCACTTTCGTTTTGTATGCAAATAATGTTTTACCCGTTAAAATGTATGTAGTAATTTAAATAACAACAATATTATGTTTAGCATTTTATAATGAGATTTGGTAGTATGGCTAATATGTATTAACTAACGTATCGTTTACAAATAGGGTGGTTGTTTTTAACAAGATATGCTGCATTAGGTAAACTTAGAAATTAAAAGTAGATTTTGTGATGAAAATTATAAAAATAATCGATATTTTAATGAATACTAAAATTTAGTTAAATAAAATGAATACTAAAATTTAGTTTTTACATTAAAAAGATAATATTTTAAAATGTAGAATCTTTTTGTTTTTCATAATTATTGCGTCTTTAATTGCAACATTCTACCGAACTAGACCCTGTTTCTATAAGTATAGCAAGCAAATGAGCATATTGTGATCAAAGTTATCAAATGATCGAACTCTTGTCCAAAAGGCTTAATAACTGAACATTTTGATGTCACCGCCTTGTCAGAAACTCCCACCAACATTCATCTCCTCATCTCATTAAATTAGATTAAAATAACACTCAAACGCATCCCACATAAATTCATCAAACTTTAAAATCAATTAGCGGGTAATTCGATTGCCATTCGCTCTCCTGTGGAGTGTTTGAATTCAAATTAATTGAAATTTCGCCCCAAGTACCTGCCACCCAGGAAGAAAAATAAACTAGAATCGCTTGAGATAATGGATGCGAGAAACTAGCTCCCTATTCAAAAGATGCCACAAGTGGAATGAAAACAACTGCGAATATTTTATAGTCGTTCTGTTAGATTCTTGCCAAGAAACTGTTGCAGTTAATACATTCTGTTTAAACAGTCATTGTTAAATGATGGAGTGGTATCAAATGGCCCGAATGAACCAATTTTGACTTTGCAAATGAATGAAGTATCGGTTTTAGCTCTGGCGTTGTATTGGATAACAAGGTCCAATTAGTTGCAATACAGTTTGATTATGGTTTACAAGAGGATAAAATTTGTTTTGGCTAATCTAAATAAATTCAAGTAACAACAGGAAACTGATGAAGAGACGATAGAAAGGTAACGTCAGACATGGGTTATCATGTCTAACGTAGAGAACGGTAGATATTCGTAAAGCAAGTAAACACGTGCTTTACGAAAATCTACCGTACTGCTACGATATAAAACTGCTATCAACGTAAACGTTTTGTTCACTGTCCACAGTCTGAAGTAAAAATACTTGCCCCAGTCTTTTTATACAAGACCTAACACATCCAACATTCAATCCCGTTCCATCAAACAAGAATACACAAAAGAAATACCTAAACCGTCTTCTCAATGCAAAAATCATTTTTATACCCTCATCAGAGACTGGACATGTAGATTACCATACAAAGGAGGTCCAAGGATGGTGCCTTGCGGAAGGGGTCTCAAAAGGCACTTAATCAGAGGGTCCCTTTATATTTTCAATTTCCTTCAACGGTATAACAACATACTTCACTCTTTTGATAAGGAACTGAGTCTATTATGTTTTGAGTCAACTTTGTGACAGAATTGTATTTTCATTAGAATTGTGACGCTCGAAGGCATTGTCTTAAGAAATGAAAAATGTAGGCGTTTGTTTTATGTCTGCGATTCAATTTAACTTGCAAGGATGGGGAACTGCAGTGGACGGAAATGTTTTTTTAGAGAGTACCGTTCTTTTGCTTTCACCTTCTACTTGCTAGAATTGTTTGTAATTGAAGATATACGTTCGTTCGTAATTGTATATACCTACAGGGGATATCGCGAAACTATTTTTTGCAATGTATTCTGTTTTAAAAAAATTACTGCTTGTGAGTCTTAAATTATAGACTGAGTTCATTATAAGTATTTTCTTGTATTTCAATATATATTGAGTTACTTAGTAAATTTTTACCCACCACTCTTTGCCTAGAGAAGGGGCCTGTGTCCTAGAGGCAACATTATAGGTTGGGTTGTGCATGATGTGAATTTTCAGTATTATTATATTATTGCTAGCCTTCATTGTCCCACTGCTGGGCAAAGACCTCCCGCCATTCCTTCCAACGGTCACAATTTTTTGTTAAAATTATTTACGTAGAACGGACCAACAGAATAAATATAATTATCTAAAAGATTACTATTTCAAAAATCCGTACGATTCAATGTACGCAATAAATAAAAAGGAGCGTAATAAATCTATCATTGGACATTTATCCCAATAAAGTTATCACTTAATCTACTTAATATTCCTTCTTATGTAATTCCGTATTTCGAAGTTGTATAATCGAATCAGCAGAATCAGGCCGAAAGTTTTGCTTCGAACTTTGTACAGATATCAATTGACTTGGAATACTTTGGATCCTGGAGCAATGAGCTTAAGCTGAAGTCATAGCTCGGGCGAGTCTTCGAATTTAGTTGGAGACTCGATTTGAGCATTGGTTGTGGTTAAGCGCTGCTGAAATTTGAAGTTTGCTGTGTAATTGTGAGATGTTGCTCAGATGCAAGGATTATAAGAACACATTGATCTTTCGGTATGTGTCCGACATCAGAAAGTGTTGTCAATTTTAGTTTCAATACAAAAACAAAATACAAATTATTACCGTTTGAAAAGAAAGAAAGAAAAAATTCAATTGTAGCAGATACGTCATGACGTGCATACAAAATGACAAAAAATAGACAATAAACCATACAACGCATAATAAATCAATTAGAAGAAAAGACTATAAATGTTGACTCATTTGAACGCCCAAAGATGCGGTTATGTCTTGTTGCTGGGTCAATGTGCATAATAATTTTTAGCGTCATCTGGAAATCAAAATAATAGTTACATTTTTGGTAACTCACTACATTTGCCACATCCATCAAGTTTTTCTTGCCATTTTAACTCAATTACTTTTCTAGTATCATTTTCCAATACCGTAACATCTTAAAGCTACTCATACTAACCTTTTTCCTAAAATAAATACGAATTCGTAGAAAAACGCTTTAAATAATACGTATGATGTATGTGCCGGCTGTAAATGGAAACGCCTGGAGATCGATAGGGTTCTTCACAATGATGTGTTTCCCGGGAAAAATATCCGGGATCGGGAAAAGTGGAACTTAAAAGTTGAAGGTCCTTTTCAACGAAAAACATGGCCGTGTGCCTCACAAGTACAATTTCGAAGAAAATATTAGTAGGGTTCTTGTAGGAAAAGATTAGTCTTAGATAGCTAAATTGGAAATATTTATATTTTTACGGAATGATACATGTGGCTCTCAATTTGACAGTCGTCACTGGTACTCAGGTGGCCCGTAACCCTGACAACCAGTCTTACCGAGGGGTTTCATATTACCTAGTACCTACTAACTGGGTTGTGGCGGTAAGGTAGGCACTCGCTCCATGTGAAGTACTATTCAGCTGCATCCGGTCAGACTGGAAGCCAAGCCCAACATAGGAAAAAGCTAGGCAAATGATGATGAGATGATTTTCTCAGAAAGATCTGTCGTTAATGACTTTAAATTTTTAAACAAAAACACGTCATCTCCGATTTAATGCATAAGCAAATTCCGTATCCCGGGAAACTATTATACGAACCTCATCCCTACTTGTCCGGTCTCCGAGCGTTGATTGATTGCCTCGTATCGGTCCCGGACCGAGGATTCCTACATTTGTCACAACTTGACGAATACGAACGCTGACGAAGAATCCCGGTTTATGGAACTTTTTGCTACCCACTTGTACTTTGATGGGCAGACCTATGGCAGTTCTTGCTGGAGTTTGGTTAGATAATATTGTCGTGGTAAAGGCTTTATTGATTGGATCACGTGCGGTTTTGGTTTTAAGAAGGTCTCTTACAGAAATCCTTGTATTTGTTTTGGGCACATCCTGTTTAACGTATGAGAGTTAACGTTTTTTGTTCAAGCAGATAGATCGGGTTTCTACATAAAAAGTTCACCAATCATTTGAGTTCATGGCTTTGAAACTTATATTGTAGACATGGTAATAGTATTTTAACTGACTTGGTCACTGTGCTAACATAATAATTATCACTGAAAACGGCATATTTACCATGCTTATTGTTTCTTTCGAGTTCCCACACAGACAAACAGTAAACATTGTCATTATACCGTTTTCAGAGTTAGTGATAATTTGTAGGTAACCTATTAATTATAATCTTGTGTTGTAGTGAGTGCTGTAATGTAGACACCAACGGTACACGTTATACATTATTCTTGAATAATAATAATATCATTCTCATCATAATGTTCCCACTGCAGGGACTCAGGCCTCCTCTCTAGGAGAGGGATGGGCTATAATCCACCACGCGGGCCCAGTGCAGGTTGGTAGAATTTTATAACCAAATCAGATTTATATTGGTTAATAGAGTAATATCACTCATCTTTTGATTTACTCAGGTAATAAAAACACTTTAGCGTCCATTATGCTTCCAGTGAAACGTCATAAAAAGTAATTTATATTTTCTCTTCCATCCCAATATTTCCCAACCGCAGTCCTGAAGCTAATTAACAGTAAATTGTAAATTAAAGTGGCGATCCGTTAACAGCATTAAGTTAAACATGAACAATGCATTTTGTTCGCGTATGTTGCGCGCGCTGTTTCACGTTAAATTTACCAGTTACTGTTACTTCTCTGTTAATTTAAACTGGCAAAGCTGCTTTAATGATAAAAGTTTTTATTGGTAATTCTCTGAAGTGATTAATTATGATATTATCTGCACTCAAACAAATGTTCGTTCGTTGTTTTTTTATTACACATGGTGACAAGATATAAAATGACATGATGATGAACGTTTTTCTGCTTATTTATCGATCATTTGGAGTCAGCATCGATTTATTCGACCAATTATTTCAGATTTAACTTTTGATTCACTTTATCAGATTATCAATAATGCAATGTTTTTGAAATTAAAGTATAGAAAGAAAAAAAATGCAGCCATTTGCAGTCAATACAAAAACATGCACGTCGTAACGGCAACAAGAAGGCTTCAACTCAGCATGTTCTATGAAGCTCCACAGCACAGTACTGCCGCTGGTGTAGATACGGACCCAGACGATTTAGCGGTTTCCACCCATACATATTATATTTCACGTTAGCAATCCTCAACGCAATTCAGTAAGAATACTTATTTTATAATAATGACTCAATAAACGTGAAAGTAGAAACGACAGTGGGTTACGCATACTACGCATACACCCATCGCATAAGTAATTTAATTTTGCTGAAAGAAACGACATAAAAGTAAAAATTACCCATAAAGTGGAGTGGGCGAATTAGAGTTTGGAGTAAAGCATAAGAGCCAAGCTTTTTAGTCACCTACTTGCTTATACTTGAAATTAAATATTTGATAAGATAATAATGATGAATGCCAAAAAAAACGATGGATGGACTGTGTAAACTTTAAATGATGGTATGGCAAGATAGAAAGTATTTGATGAGATGACGCGTAATAGAGAAGTGTGGACAAAGAATACATGCTGCAGTGACGCCAAATGAATTGGAATAAGGGCGAGGGAATGATGATGCATCACCAGGTGACCTATCATGAGATTTTACAGTAAGTATTATTTTAATATTATTATAGTGTGGAATAGAGATGGCACTAGATATCATCTATAACTCGGTCTTTTTCTTACACTGAAATGACATTACAAAAATACTTATTTATGACGTTATCATAACCCTGCAGATTTATGAACGTAGATGAAGTAATCCGAGTACAAAGAAGGCGGTGTTCTGCAGATCCTTCCTAGAAAAAAACGTAAGTTTTGATGAAGATTATAGTTCAAAGTCGATTCGGAATATTTTCTGGAACGCCATGCAACATAAATTGTTCTTTATACAGGAAGAAAGTAGTCGGTTTCCAAACCATATTTTCAAGGGTAGATTAATGACTATCATAAAGCACTATAACGATTAATTAAAAATGTATAAACCTGTTTATGTCCCATATGCCTACTTCTTTAGATAAGAGTCTAATTTGTGTTTTTTGATGGCGATAGGAGACGACGACCACGAAATGGCAAGAGTTAGTGACAAGAAAGTGATTAAATCGTTGATCACCTGTATCAGATGTGTACTTTGACCTACCAGAGGGTCACATAAATTCGAAAGAGATAACACGGCCCCGGACACAAAGGGCTAAGAAGGAACACAGGTGGTTTTTAGTCAGTAGAAGTCTGACACTCCCTTCCGCTCCAACCAGAGCGGGAGGAGTCATTAGACGATTTCCCTCCAGCCAAAACCAAAAAAGTTTCACACAAATTCTTAAAGCCGTTGTAAGACCTCGCCACCTCCCATAACTTGGCCCAAAAATTTTACTAGAAAGTTAATGCCGCCGAATGTCATAATACGAACGTCTCAGTTATGTCCTACGTATTTCTGTTCGCGCCATTTTATCGGCATCATGTAGATCTGGCCTTTCAACTTAATGCTTACGGCGAAATACTGAAAGTTTATGGTCGTTGGGGAAACTGCCAGCTTTAGGTCTTAGGTAGTTGAAAAAGTTTTATCGTGAGGTGTAAAAAAAGGCTAGGTAACTACTACCTACTGCTAACTACTAATTCCCTGCTAGGCAACTGGGCCTATCCCAGTTGTATACGTCCCTGTGTGCCTATTGGCCTTGTTCTGTTCTGTTTCCAACTGATTTGGAGGGAAGTGGAAATTATGTTTTTCCTCCTCCTCTGCTATTCTTTTCTGATTAATTTCGTTGCGGGATTTGGATCCCGCAACGAAATTAAACCCGGGGAAACGATTTAACTATCTTGGGATAGTTAAATCGTTTCCCCGGGACTTCGTCGAGCTTCATTGTCTCGGCGCTTTTCTTGTGGCCGCCACTGTTGATTCTGGCTAACAGGAGTTACAGTGGTTTGGGAATAGTGTGGCGGGCTTGTCCCATTAAAAAAAAAATAACTCTAATTCTCTTGATTTTGTGTAAAATTGTATTTGGAACTTCACTGATATTCACCTTAAATGTCACAAACAACTAATGGAAGACTCAATTGGACGCAGTCAACGGCGGTCATGATAGAACAGTTGCCAGTGGACATGGTGCGGGTATCACTTATGTAACCTCGGTGGGCGTAAACGGTCATGTCATGTACACTGCACAGTGATTAACTAAAACAGAGTTAGTATACGGCTTTGGTTGGCCTAATAGTGGCAACCGTGACTTATTGAGCATGAGGTCCTGAGCACAGTTTCCAAAGCAAAAGGTAAAAGCAAAGAGTCAAAGGTCATGAAGTCTAGATTTGTGTCCGGCTGATGGTAATAAATGCGTTCCTTACATGGGACATAAACATACCACTACACTAATATTACATTTATTTAATGTTAGGCAACATAAGCTCACCGCTGTCTTACCGATGTGTGATGTAAAGCTGGGTTCCCACGGTGCGTGATTCTGCGGATCATCACGCACAGCCGACGACCATGGACGGCAACGCACACAGACAGGGCGCTTTCAACGGTGCGTGTCGGTCCGTGTAGATCTATTGATAGCTTTTTTTTTAGGCGGTTGGAAAATCATCAAATAACCCCTCCCGCTCTTGGGCAGAGCGGAAGGGAGTGTCAGACTTCTACTGACTAAAAACCATCCATGTTCCTTCTTAGCCCTCGCGCCAAGGCCGCGGTATCTCTTTCGAACAACCCGCAGCATCATTTGATAGCTTCATTTCAAAATGCATTACCTTTGAAATTACCGCCTCTCGACGGATACCGGCGCACCGTAACAGACGTCCTGTGCTACCACGGACGAGACCCTTCCCACGGTGTGTCGTGCAAGTTGGTTTGCGTCCGTCCGCGATATCACGGACCGTGGGAATCTAGCTTTATAGGTATACGTATAGACCAAGAGTCAAATCCAGGAGACAAATAAACTACAATTAAAGTTAAAAACAAACGAAGATCTCCTACCCAGTGTTCTAGTCGCTGAACAATTGTTTTGTTAGAAAGGCGATATCAATTAAGCGATGACGTCACATAAATTCGTTCACAACAGACGAGGTCGCGACATCGCACTACCTAGTACACTTCGCGCGCTCGCTTTCAGATAACGCGAGAGACATTTTATAGAAGACGACTGAGTCTGAACTTTTTCTTGATAAATGAAACTGAACGGGACTTCAAAAGCTTTAAATCAGTGTTATTTTAGTTTTGTCAAAACAAGAATAGTAGTAAATAGAGCTAAACGATGTAAATGTTGCCATGACATATAACAGGAAGAATGGAAGAAGAATACGTGAATGGGATAAAGGCATGAAGATGAGATGATGAAACCTCTTATAGCGTACTTCGTGACTGCCATCTACTTATATTGCTCAGCAGCCCTGTCATACAGAATATAGTCTAGGTTAAAGGATTTTGGTGAGAGTGTAAAGGTTCACTAATTCGTCTGTAGATTACAATTTATTAAACTTCGTTGCCTCTTTTTAGCCACCTTATCTAGGATTTTTATATTTAAGTTTTCTTATAATATGACCTCATATGAATAACTCCTCAAGTACCGAATAATCATTTGCAATATAAAAATTTGGTTTGCTTTAAAAAATCGTGTCGATCACGTATCGTCTATTATAAAGAAGCTCAGTAGAAGTGAATTTTCCGGAGACATTAGGCCAAATCGCACATCTCGGGGGCGAACAGATAAAGCAGCATAAAATATAATGCCAGACGTGAATGTTCCACTCATTTTAGATAAAACTCTGTATGTACTGAAGTTTAAAGAGAACCGGATTAATGTGGTACGAAAATAACCTTTCATTGATAAGTTTATCTGGCCTACTGAGAAAGTACTTCTTCTTTCTTCTTGCTATAAAACTATCGGTACACAATTCAAATGTTTTTATTTTATAATAACTTAATCAGGTTAGGTTGGTCTAGGTTGCAATATGCTAGCTGAGAATCATGGTTTTGATTCGCGGGTTGGGCAAAGTAATATTAGGTTCTAGCATCAGGAATCTAAATGGGTACTACTAGGCACACGTATAATGGGACTACTAACTGGATTGTGAAGGTCAGGTAGGCATTTTATCAATGTAAAATACTGGTATTCAACTGCAACCGGTAAGACTGGAAGCTGCACCTAATAACTATGAGAAAAAGGCTAGACAGATGATGACTACTAGAACTCTGCCTAAGCCCTTTGGGGATTACAGGTGTCATGGTATGATCATGATAATTCATTGTGATTGTAATTTATTTTAAAGTATAATGAATTAATTACAGTGTCTAAAAGAATACTAGCCTTAGACTGGACTAACCTGTGACTAACGGATATTTTTATCAATCCTGCTTCTACACCTTATTCCGCGGAAGCCTATATATTTAATCCAAAGTCTTCAACAGCCTGCAGGTTAGATAAATCACCTACATGCCTGCTCAGAGCCACGGGGAATACGGTCTTAATTGTTATGATAATACCTTAAGATCTTTTAAAACGTGAAGAAAGATTTTGTTACAAAACTTCTGTTTTGAACAGTCCTTCAGTGTTATGTTGATTCTGGCTTACAGAAGTTACAGTGGTTTGGGAATAGTGTGGCGGGCTTGTCCCAATAAAAAAAAAAAGTCCTTAAAATCAACAAAAACAGAACGTGAGCAAACCAACAAACAAAAAAAATTGTATCAAAAAACCAAAATGAATATTAACGGCAAAGAAATTTAGGTCCAGATCACGTACACGAACAACGTGTTAATCTTTTTAAAGGAAATGAGAAAACTTCGGACTCCGCCGTGTTTAAACGTGGCTAACGTTTTTGGGCTTTTATTTTATTGTTATTATTTCTTTGTTTTTCGTTTTGTTTAAGGTGTTGTGGTCGTTTGTCTTCATTGTGTCTTTTGGGGAGTTTATTGTTTTAGTTGTACTAGTTGCTTCATTTAAATACATCCTAGACAAGGAAGAGATGTAGAAGTGTATGTATAGAAACGCCACTGTGTCGATCGATTACTGGACGGGAGCACGAAACCAATCCATTTGCAAAGAGGCGTAAGACAGGGAGACGTTATTTCTCCGAAACTGTTCACGAACGCATTGGAGGATGTACGGCAGGTTGCCGTTCGTTATGGCGTTCTATGGGGGAGGCCTTTGTTCAGCAGTGGACGTCTTACGGCTGATGATGATGGAAGAGATAGCAGGACGAACTCGACAATTTTTACAAAGATTGGCGAATAACAGGCTAGGATAGGGCTAAGTAGAAGAAGGGAAGGGAAGTCTATGCCAGTGGTAGTATCCAGTGGGACATAAATGCCTGGTTATAAGAATGAACAACAAAATAGACCCAGTGATAAACAACTACATTACATTCTACTTTTCTTCCACCTATTTTGGTGTCATTTAATAGGGTACTAGCGTTATGCCAGTAATGTTTAATTTCCACCTATAAAGGAGTAAGTCTACAGACCTTAACCTTGCACAAACCCAAGTTTTTCTGACCCAGTGAGCATCACATACAAGCAGGTAAAAGATGAAAGGCGATAGGTAGCTTTTTGCAGCGACCTCTTTCAATAGGAAAAACTCAACTTCTAAGGCGTGTCAAAAATCTACCCAGTTTTTCAGGCTTTATGCCACGACCACCAAACTGTGTTCGTCTGACGTCAAAGCTATACCTTAACATATTGTTTGATGTCGTAAGACTTATTTCTCAATTATACAGCCAACCAGATTTCCTTAAGCAATCTCTCTCTTCCTTCCTTTATTAACATCACGCCAGTAATTACGTGGGCTGATTCATCGCATCCATACACGCCTTACAACACCGCAACAGGCATCTGTCTGCAAACAAAATGCTGCGTGTAAGCACTTATTAAAGGCGGATTTATCACTGTCTCAACGTTGGCTCAATTATCTTTAAAGCGAACGGTTTAAAACAACGATTATTGTTGGAGATAGGACGGAGGGGAATCATTGTTGCCTATTTTAGTTTGGTTGGATTTCTGTGCACTGAGGAAAACTGTTTAATGGTTGGATTTCTGTGCACTGAGGAAAACTGTTTAATTCTTGCTCAAAAAGCTTATTATTTACTATCAATGATCAAAAAAGAAATGATAGATGAACTAGAATAAGAATAAGAATAATTTATTTAAGAAAAAATAATACAAAAAGGTGTACATTTTGGCACAGTACTGTTACTTACCTACAAAGTTATAATTAGTACTTATAAGTAAACTATAACTAAAATATATGTATTTTACAAGTATTGATAATTTTAACTTCAAATGTTTGTTTAGCTACCTGCCCGATCTAGGTTTATTTAAACCTGTGTTTCAGGCCATCACTTTACGTAGTATAATTTATTGAAGACAATAACATTATAAAATAAAATAAATCTAATAACAACTATAAAAACAAGCAAAATGTTACAAATAACACTAAAACTAGCTTAACTAACTAAGTACAATTAGAAACGAAGTAAAACATAATCAAACGACAACTTCTAGAAGTTTTTCTGTGTCTGTGTAATTGAGTATCGCCAAATATTCCGATATCATGACACTACATTTTTTACAGCTTAAGCTATAGAAGTTTAGTATCTTGTTGAGTCTGTTATACAGAAAAGGTCCTAAAAACACATAAAATCGCTCAGCAAACGCATGCTTAGTTTGAGGCTTAGCACAAACCAGGTCTTTCCTTCTCCTATCGGAAGGAGCTGGGTCATAGGGAAGTGTAGCGTGCTGGTGTAGTATTAAATGAAGAACAAATAATGGCCGTACTGTGAGTACATTACATGCTTTGTAAAGCTGGTGTGTGGGGAATCTGAAAGGACGGAAGGTAGCAACCTTTAGAATTGCTCTTTGAGCTCGTTCTAGAGGGAGCAGAATTGAAATTCCCGCGCCACCCCAGGATGTTATACAATAGGTTAGGATAGACTGACACAAAGCCAAATAAATCTGTTTTATTAATTTATAGTCGGCTATATTCCGTAAATTCTTAAAAACATATATTAGTTTGCGCACTCTAGTACATAGTAACTCGATATGTTTACGAAAATTTAGATTGGAGTCAATAGTGACACCAAGATATTTTAAATGGTCAACTTTATCTAAAGTAGGGCAAGAACATGCAGAGTCAGCGTACGTGTTACAGCTATGCGCGTAAATGTTTAGGTTAGAAAGCGGTGTGTTAGTATTCCTCATTGTAAATAAAATGTATTTCGTTTTATCAGCATTTAGTGTTAGAAGATTATTCTGGAGCCAATTTGACACAGTGTTGAAGCCATTCTGCGCAAGTGCATAGACCTCTGCTCTTGATTTAGCTGCAAACAACAAAGCAGTATCATCCGCATAAGATATTATAACACCATTTTGGAGTGGCAAGCTGCACAGGTCATTAATATAGATTAAAAACAATGTAGGACCCAAGATACTGCCTTGTGGAATTCCATAACAAGTATTAGCTAGATCAGAACTTGCGTTTGGACCAATTTTTACACATTGTTGACGATCGCTGAGATAATCAGAAAGAAGTAGAAGCTGTGCTCCTCTTAGTGTCCGTTTCGATTGCTCGGCCACATTGTCGTAGAAGTAAAACGACTACGTCAACATTACGAAGGAATTTGTAGAACACTAACAGGGCAAACCGCAAATTCGTAGATATAATATTCAGAAAGTTATAAAGGTTTAACCATGGCCGCGCGGTTGAAACGTGGAGGACCGCGCGGCCACGGAGTTCTATCAAACGGAGCTTAGTAGAGGTTCCATTCATTTTGTTGACCACTGATACGATTTCGAAGAAAATGTAGATAGTATAAATAAAGGCCTAATGTTTGTAATTCACGACCTACAGTACTTAGAAGTTATGGCCGCGCGGTTGAAACGCGGAGGACCGCGCGGCCACGTAGTTCTCTTAAACGAAACTTAGTAGAGATACCATTCTTTTTGCTAATCACTAATACGATTTCGAAGAAAATGTAGACACTATGCATAAAGCTGTAATGTTTGGACTTCACGACCTATGGCACATAAATGCTATAATCCAAGTTAGAAGTAGGGTGACCAAGATTTATAGATAAAATATTATATATAAAGAAAAAATATTATGTAGAAAGGATCATAATCATTATCATCTACAGACTGAATTCACCCACTGCTGGGTATAGCCTCTCTTTGTTGTGCCATTCTCCACGGTCCTGCGCCAGCCTCATCTGCCTGTCACGCCGCTGGACGACCCACACTTCTTTTTCCAGTTCTTCTTTTTCAAAATGTTTATCAGATTTCAATTCGATTCCTTCTCACACTATACGCAATAAGATTTAAGATGTCATTATAAAATAACTACTTCTTAAAATTGTAAAGCGTCGATTATCGCTAAAGCCAATTTACCACTATTTGTTGTAAAACAATACTCGTGGCTTAATAATATCTGCGACTCAGGTCGATCTTTAGGTTAAGCCGCTCTTGTCTAGGTTGGTCTGTGGATGGGTGACCGCCCATTACATAGGTAGGTACCGAGTTTCCTCCGTGCCTCGGAAAGCACGTTCAGCTGTTGGTCCCGGCTGCCATATTATTAAATAGATCTTTGACAGTCGTTACAGGTAGTCAGTGACCTGAAAGTCTGTCGACCAGTCTTACCAAAGGGTATCGTATTACCCAGTATTAACTGAGTTGTGGAGGTCAGATAGGCAGTCACTCTATGTAAAATACTGATATTCAGCTGCATCATCCGGTTCGACTGGAAGTCGACCCCAACATACTTGGGCAAAAGGCTAGGCAGATGATGATGATGATGGTGTTGTAAAATAATAAACGCCTCTATTCAAAAGTATTTTTTTCAAAAAAATAAATATTTTCATTACATTGTGACATTAATTTGAGTTTCTATACTGACTGAAGGTCCGTTCTTCATACTGAGCGAGTTAGGTTTGCTCTCAATAATAATAGAAGTCACCTATATATAAAAATGAACTTTAATACAATGATTCAAAACTCTGTTTTAAGGTTGATGTGACACAGATACCGCGGCCTCGGCACAAGGGCTAAGAAGGAACATTACTGGTTTTTAGTCAGTAGAAGTCTGACACTCCATTTCGCTCTGCCCAAGAGTGGATTTGATGATTTCCCACCCCCCAAAAAAAAAAAAAAAACTTGAGAGGTGTCAAGGGACACCCGGATGGAACGAAGTTTTGAAAATAACTGGCTTGCTTTCTATGAGAGAGATAGAGAGAGACAGACAGAGAAACACGCGCACTCCGCACGGCTTACAACTACAACTATAGCAAAAAGTGTCGTTATATCTTTTGGTCTTAATTTTTTCCGTCTAGCCCCATTTCGCAACGCGCGAAAAGGAACTTCGTTCCAAAAAGGTTGATGTGACAAGGTAGCCCGCGAAATTCCAATTTTCTTACGTATTTTGCAATTTGCCGGTCAGTGTCAGGTCAGGTTGTATGATAAATAAAATAGGATTTGCGACCCTAACGTGTCATGCCGTCGCATGTTTGTAAACGCACCCACGACACAGGAGAAATTCCTAGTGTGGGGCAAAGTTTAAAAAAAAAGTGACTTTACTGAGTAATATTGATTAAATTCACCAATACAACCCTCTCAGTTCATGAAGGTTCCTTGAGTGACTATTTGATGAAAAGGCATTATCTCTAATTAAAAACAAATTTTATGATGTTGCTTAATTAATTCAGAGAAATATAAAGGGAGTCCTATGATTAAATGAGTAATGAGTAAAAAAAAAAAAAAAAATTCTGTAGCAAAATGTTAAAACCAGTATTTATACCAATACGGTGTTAACATTTTGGCATAAGTACTTCTTTATCCAATTTACCATTCTTTTGCGTTTCTGACGTTCTACACCCAAACCTTATTCCCTCATAATAAATAATATGCCAGAGGCTTATGTCCAGCAGTGGGCGTCTTTCGGCTGAAATGATGATGAAATAATATTATATGCACGTAAAAACGAGGCTTTCGGCTTTCTAACTTGTACTATAGGTTTAAAGTGCTGTAGGTCGTGAAGTCCAAACATTAGGGCTTTAAACACACTGTCTACATATTCTTCGAAATCGTGTCAGAGGTTAGCAAAAAGAATGATACCTCTACTAAGCTCCGTTCATGAGAACTGCATTACCGAGCGTTTCGACCGCGCGGCCATGGCATATATGTGCTGTAGGTTGTGAAGTCTAAACATTAGAGCTTTATGCATAGTGTCTACATTTGCTTCGAAATCGTATTAGTGATTAGCAAAAAGAATGGTATCTCTACTAAGTTTCGTTTAAGAGAACTACGTGGCCGCGCGGTCCTCCGCGTTTCAACCGCGCGGCCATAACTTCTAAGTACTGTAGGTCGTGAATTACAAACATTAGGCCTTTATTTATACTATCTACATTTTCTTCGAAATCGTATCAGTGGTCAACAAAATGAATGGAACCTCTACTAAGCTCCGTTTGATAGAACTCCGTGGCCGCGCGGTCCTCCGCGTTTCAACCGCGCGGCCATGGTTAAACCTTTATAACTTTCTGAATATTATATCTACGAATTTGCGGTTTGCACTGTTAGTGTTCTACAAATTCCTTCGTAATGTTGACGTAGTCGTTTTACTTCTACGACAATGTGGCCGAGCAATCGAAACGGACACCTCCTCTTATCCCAAGTGTTTCAAGCTTCTGCAAAAGAGTAGTGCAAAAAATGGTATCGAAGGCCTTGGCGAGGTCTAGAAAAATCCCAGCTGTATGCATTCCACTATCCAGATTTGTACTAATGTAGTTAGTAAGTTTATTTACTGCTTGGCTAGAAGATTTTTTAGGCCTAAATCCAAATTGATTATCTGAAAGGAGTCTGTTATTTTCCAGATATTTTATTAGTCTACTGTTTATGATTTTCTCTAATATTTTTGAAAGCCCCGTTAGCACCGAAATGGGTCTGTAATTATTCACACTGTTTTTTTCTCCAGACTTGAAAATAGGTGTGACCACCGACTTTTTTAGTAATTTTGGGAATATCCCTTTAGATAAACATAATTGAAAGATGTGGGTTAGTGGAGGGGCAAGTAGGTGTTTATATCTCTTTAGTACATTGTTGGGTATACCATCCCAGCCAGTTGCGCAGACATCCTTTAACCCGTTTATTATACTTACTACTTCATTGACGTCCGTATCTAATAAAACAAAAGAATTTAATGTGGAAAATGTCCTAATTGTGTTTTGAACGGGAGGGCGACCAATATTTAAAGATTTTTCAACTAAGTTTTTACCAACGTTGACAAAAAAGTGGTTTACTTTATGTATTGCTTCGGATGGGTTTATTGCTGTTGATAGTAAATCAAGCGGAGGTTCGGAAATTTTCGACCTCAATGTGTTGTGTGTTTTTATAAAATTCCACACAAGTTTACTATTTTTCCCCGCCTTCTGTAGTTCATTTTTATCGTACTGGTTTTTTAGTTTTTTCAAAAGATTATTACAGAAGTTTCGATATCGTTTATAGGTAACAGAAAGTATTGCGTCATCCGGTGCAAGTTTCGATTTTAGGTGAAGTTTGTCTCTGTGTCTGATACATCGAACGAGACCGGGTGTGATCCACGGTTTAATACAGCTATACTTGCTAGAGACTATCTTAGTGAAAGTGTTTTTCCTAATTGCGTATTGTACAGAATGTATAAAATATTGTAACGAAGTATTCGCATCAACAGAATCGTAAATAGGGTCAAAATTTATGCCGCGAATGTCGCTTTCAAGGTTTGTCATATTAACTTTAGTATAGCTACGCTCGCAGTTTTTTCTAGGTGAACTTAATTGCATTGTTAGTAAAACGGCTTGATGATCGGTAAGCGAAGAGTTAGTAACCAATGTTTGGGATGGGTTTTTTGATTTTAGAATTATATGATCTAGGCAAGAACCGCTTTGATGTGTGGGGCAATAGTGAGCTGGCAAAAGTCCATGAAATGAGCAAATATTTAGATAATTATGTGTATGGGTATCGGGTTTCTCGGAGGCAATGTTAATGTTGATATCGCCCACAAGTATTATGTTTTTGAATGTGGTCAAGTTTGTTAAGTTTGTGTTAAGGGAATCTATAAAACTGTCAATATTATGAGAGGGGGGCCTATAAATAGCCACGACTACTGTATCGGGAATAATTTTAATGATTAAGCAGTTACTATTTTGGAATATTGGTTCTTCTTTGATAGTTTGTAAATTATTTTTAACATAAACCACTACTCCGTCGTTTTGGTTGGTGTTTCTGTCTGTTTTGTATGAATAAAAACCGTTCAGAGATGGTAAGTTGACTGTCTGTTTTGACAACCAACATTCAGTTAATACTATTATATCACAACTTATGTCAATACTTTGTAACAACACTTGAAATCCGTCTATGTTACGGTTTATGCTGCGAATATTTTGTGTAAGCAAGGTAAGCGTTTTGTCACCAGAACGAAGAATGTGTTTACAGTCCTCAACATTACAGATATCAGATTCAGACACAGTAAAACTATCTAGATCACTGATTAGCTGATTGCTCATGATAATTACAAAAAGAAAGAATACAAATAAGGGGTGAGCTACCTGTTTAAGTGCCTACTAAATATAATATTCTGTGGCGCTCTTAGGCGCCCTCATAGTCTATTGAATTAATGTAGTTCGTCTCTGCATATTTACGTGCCGGGCAACTTACATCACCAGTTGGATGGTCACATTTCCTCTTGAACCTTTTGCACGTCGCACACTGGGGGGAAGAAGATTTGCTGCTGCATTCCTTTGAGGAGTGTCCAGTCTCTGCACAGTGGTGGCACGTAGGACTGGTTTCACGGCAAAACTTAGCCGCGTGGCCAAACTGCTGGCAATTGTATTTCGAACTGTGTAAGATATGGCAAAAAAAGAGTAATCTGAAGAGATGACAAGTAATAGAGAAGTATAGAAGAAGAAGACATTCTACGTCGACTCAAATGAATTGGGAGAAGGATTAGAGAACCACGATAAGGATTTTGGTCTACCAAAGCTATCACATCGTACGGTCTTGTGTTTCTTGCATATAGCGGATTCTCACGGACTTCGGCAAGGCATCGGTCCACTTTGTGCCAGGATAAATCCAAAGTAATACCTTCTGGTAAGTAGTTGATATTCTGGGACTCTCCGGCGCAGCATGACTTCTCAAATTCAGCTTTTACCTGCTATAAATCGTTTTTCAGACAATAAGGATCCAGTGTTTCCTGGTTCTTTCTCTTTATTACATTCACCTTCAAAGTTTTCCTGCGACATGCCCTTCTTTCTTACCTCAACTTTTCAAGGTCAATGTGCTTTACAGACTTTTATTACCTGTACCATTTACCCTGTCGTTACTCCGCCATTTAACAACTCTTTGGCATTACCATCCACGGGCATAAATCTAACTAAGTGTCAATTAAGAAGAAAATACGGGAGGCGCGAACACCTATAAATACGACTGTTGTGACCTTTGGAAACTTTTAGCGATTCTGTGAGGCGGATCTTTCGATATATGGTGCTTAACTGCTTAATGAAGATCGAGAATCGGGATCGGATTGCTGAGATAGCGAACCTGAATGCGAGCTCAAGGTTAGGTTATTTTTTGTCCTGAGTTTTAGTTTCTGTATCTTTTTTTGAATTTTCGTTTATTTTCTTAGTGTTTTCCCAAAGTATTTGATGCTCTTTTCACAATAATTTCGAGGTTTTTTGGAGAAAAAATAGAAAAAAGCTAAGACTTATTTCTTATGCATACCTCAAAAGTTATTACTTTATAGTAATTCATAATTATAATTCGTTGCTTCATTTTTCAGATATGATTCTAACAACGTAGTTTCCTTACTTACTTGGTAACTTCGCACATAGTTTAAAGATTTTTAATTTTTAAAACGGTTAAGTGACGTAGGTCCGGTATGTCTGTGCCTCTGTGTTCACACTGACGTTTAGCTCATTCCTTTTTCGTGCGCGGTAACTATCGCACGCGCCCTTCAAGCAACATGCCGAAAAGGAGCGCGCAATCTAGAATTGAGCACTACGCTAGAAAAATTCGAAAACTAGAGGAAAAAGAAAAACATCGACGGAGAATTAGACCGTTACAATTATCCTCATCAGATGACGAAGGTAAGCTAATATGCATTAATTAGTGAGTGTTCTAAACAGTGAAACTAATTAACCGTTTTGTTTATGCTTTGGGATTGACTGCGAGTCAATAACTTTGACATATTTTCAAAACTAATTGAAATTTATTCCACACTATTGCATCGGGGTTGACTGCGAGTCTCCAACGATGACAAACATGCACATAAATACGTACAATCTCAAGTAGATGTACCGTTAACGTGCTAAATCTCATTTCTCATTTTTATTTTCACACTACCTTCAAATTATTATCTTCACAACCTTAATTGCAAATCGTAATTACAGGTAACGAAGATGCCGTCGAGGCCCTGGGTAATAATGAGGACACTTTTACGGAACCAATATCCGATCTACCCGTTTCACAAGCTGTGGAACCGCAACCCGGTGATAACCCCGACCAACAAGATGGTCCGGTGGCACCCTGTCCTCAAGAGGAAACCTCCTCCAGCGCAGACCAACCTGAACTAGATCCTGATCTACTGTCAGCTCTCGGCGAATCCACGTCAGACTCACCTGACTATGGCGACAACATTCACGGTAATTTATCGCAATTGTGGCTTCCTTTGCTGAGGAAGGGTGTGCCTAAGGAAAGCAAAGATGGGCTCCTAAAAGAGTACCTTGCACCAGACAATTGTAGGTTTCTACAAGCGCCAAAATTGAACGCAGAAATCTCAGCTGCGGTACCAGACATGGTGCGTAATCGTGACAAGACACTTACAGCGTCTCAACAGCAACTAGGTGCCGGCATCACTGCCGTCAACAGAGGCATGGATCTGCTGCTGAAGTCCGATAGCAAGGTGCAAGCCATGAAACATTTGAGCAATGGTTGCCGCCTACTATGTGACTCACATTACTCGGCAACACAGACTCGAGTGAAGTTAATCACTCCGAGTTTGGACAAGGCTTTTTTAAATATAATAAATGAGTCCGAAAGGGACGAATCACTGTTTGGCTCGTCCTTATCAGAGAAAATTAAAGCAGCCAAGGCCATTGAAAAACAAGGCCTTTCCATTAAAAAGACTGCGAAGGTACCTAAACCACCTCAACAGCCTAACACTCGCCCGGCTTACCAGGGAAACTGGAATCCGCCTCCTCGATACCCGGCGAACAGGGGGGGGCGGGGTGCATACAGGAGGCCGGCGACGGCAGGGAATCGCCGCCCATACACGCCATCAGCTCAGACTCAACGCCCGGTGTCGCAGGACAAGCCGCGGACGCCCGCTCAGAGTCACCGTTAATACAGGTACATGCGGGTAGACTTACCCACTTTTATGACCGATGGTTAAAAATAACCAACAACAATGTTATTCTTGATTGGTTAAAAAATGGATATCCAATACCTTTTCTTATGCCTGTAAAGCAATCAATAGTACCAAAAAATAATCTATCATATACAGAAAAATCGGACATGATGAAAGCCATTAATAAACTAAAATCATTAGGGGCCATCTCAGAGTGCAATGTAACTAAAGATCAATTCATATCTAAAATATTTCTCACTAAGAAGCCTAACGGCGAGAACCGGTTCATATTAAATTTGAAATCCTTAAATAAAGTTGTTAATAACGAACATTTTAAAATGGAGGATTACCGAACAGCTTGTAAACTGATACCACGCAATGGATACCTAGCCACTATAGACTTGAAAGATGCGTATTTCCTGTTAGGCATTAGGCAGGCTGATCGTAAATACTTAAAATTTCAATTTAAGCCCAATAATGCGTTGAAAACTAAAACCTTTAGTTTTAATTGCATGCCGTTCGGGTTATCCGTAGCTCCACGGGTATTCACTAAGATTATGAAGGAAGTTATTACTTACCTCAGACATCGCGGTTTCCAGTCAGTATGTTATTTAGACGATATCTTATGTATAGGAGATACTTATGACAAGTGTCTTAATAATGTTAACGAAACTTTGAAACTATTAGAGTTTTTAGGTTTCGTTGTCAATTACGACAAAAGTATGCTGAAACCGCGACAATCATGCAAATATTTAGGATTTTGTTATGATACCAGAAGCCTTAATATAGAATTGCCAGCCGAAAAGAGACGTAATATTGCAGAATTGGTTACTAAGTTTACAAAACTACGTCCATGTTCTATTCGCGAATTAGCTCGTTTTGTCGGTGTATTAGTCGCAGCTTGCCCAGCCGTTAAGTACGCTTGGTTGTACACAAAGGTCTTAGAGCGACAAAAATACCTTGCGTTACTGGAACATAATAACAATTATGATGTGAAAATTAAGTTACCTAATATTGTATTAGAAGATTTGTACTGGTGGGTGTCAAATATCGACACAACTCACAACTTCATGCGACAGCCTAATTTCGTAACCGAAATCTATACAGATGCGTCAAGATCAGGTTGGGGTTCTGTTTGCAAGAACACCCAAGTACATGGTAAATGGAAGTCATCAGAAAAGGCATGTCATATCAACTATTTAGAGCTAATGGCAGCCTTTTTAGGATTAAAGTCATTTACCAGCGAGCTAACCAACTGTGCAATATTACTTCGCATGGACAATACGACTGCCATCAGTTACGTGAATCGTATGGGGGGTATTCAATACCCCCACTTAAACGACTTGGCCAGGTCTCTTTGGAAATGGTGTGAGCAGCGTCACCTTTGGGTTTATGCGTCATACGTAAACACAAAAGAAAACCGTGCTGATGCTGCGTCTAGAATCGTTAATCCGGATACGGAATGGTCCCTGTCCAATGACGCCTTCCAGGATATTATACAATATTTTGGTCAACCCGAAATTGACTTATTCGCGTCTCGTGATAATACCAAGTGTACCAGATTCGTCTCATGGAGACAAGATCCCGACGCTGTATCAGTCGATGCGTTTACACTAGATTGGAATACCTTTTACTTCTACGCTTTCCCACCATTCTCCCTAATATTAAAATGCCTTAGAAAAATCATCGACGATAATGCATGTGGCATATTTGTATATCCTAACTGGCCATCACAGCCTTGGTTCCCATTATTACAAAACCTTATAGTGTCCGAAATTGTTTATTTAAACCCCAATAAATATCTCTTGCAATCTCATTTCAGAGAGTTTCACCCCTTACACAAGAACCTTACCCTGGGTGTCGCGAGGCTCTCCGGCAAGCTTACATGCGACGGGGTGCCTGTGCAGACTCGGCTACGCTGATGCTATCATCTTTTTCCAATAGTACTATTCAGCAATACAATACTTCACTTAAGCTTTGGTGGCAGAGTACTGTACGGTAAACAAAATTAATGCATTTCTCCCTCCGACATCTTCTGTTCTCTCATTCTTGACGTCACAATTTAATAGCGGGTGTGCGTATGGCAGCCTAAATTCTCATCGGTCTGCTTTGTCAGCCCTTATAGGCAATAATATTGGCTCAGACGAATGTATTAAACGTCTCCTTAAAGGTGCGTATAAACTAAAACCTTTAAGACCGAAATACTCCACCACTTGGAATCCCCAACTAGTTTTAAATTTTATTTCAACCTGGATCCCTAACAAAGAGCTGCCTCTAGAAAAGATCACTAAAAAACTTGTGATTCTTTTAGCAATCTGCACGGCTCACAGGGTGCAAACGCTTTCATTAATTAAACTTGAGAACATAAGTTTCTCAGATAACGGAATAAAAATCGTTATAACGGACATCATCAAGACGTCCGCACCAGGTAGGGACCAGCCCGTCTTGTTCCTACCATACTTCAGGGAAAATATTTCGATTTGCCCAGCTACAGCTCTCTCAGACTATATTTCTATCACTAAAAATGTAAGACCTGAGAGTACATGCAATCTGTTGTTGACGTACAAACGTCCACACAAAGCCGCTACCACACAAACCATCAGTAGATGGATCAAATACATGCTGTCTGAGAGCGGAGTAGATGTCGGTATATTTGGTGCACATAGCACACGACATGCAGCCACGTCGGCCGCGAACTTGGCTGGAGTTAATATAGAAACTATTCGCAAAACCGCAGGGTGGACCAGTTCATCAAATTCATTTGCTCGTTTTTATAACAGGTCTATTACAAACGAAGGCGAATTCGCCAGGTCTGTCTGCTTACCATCAGATGTGATTAATCAAACATTTAAATTATAATACAGATTAGAAATGCTAATTAAAATTATTTTTAGATCACCGTAAAGTGAATTTAAGTTAGTAGGTAAAATACCTTTACAATTAGGAAGCTGTACACAAGACTGATTTATAAATAAAACGATAATGTATATAACGTTGTTGTTATTTCTTTTTTCAGTCCAAAACTTTCTAACTCTTAACATCTACGTTGTTAGAATCATATCTGAAAAATGAAGCAACGAATTATAATATATGATCAAACGAACTTACAAGTGAAGTTCGATCTTTATTATGATGAGTTGCTTCATTTGAAGATATGATCTCCCTCCCTCCCTGACACTTGACATTTCCCAGATACAGAGAAAGTTTTGTATCATACCAATAATTGACTCCAAAAAATGAGCTAAACGTCAGTGTGAACACAGAGGCACAGACATACCGGACCTACGTCACTTAACCGTTTTAAAAATTAAAAATCTTTAAACTATGTGCGAAGTTACCAAGTAAGTAAGGAAACTACGTTGTTAGAATCATATCTTCAAATGAAGCAACTCATCATAATAAAGATCGAACTTCACTTGTAAGTTCGTTTGATCATATATAATAAATCATTTAATGATGAAATTGTATTTTTCTTATTTTAGCTCTTATTAAAAGGGATTATTCAGGAGCTCGTGGCTTATTAATAACTGTCACTCGGGTCGATCTTTAGGTTAAACCGCGCTTACCTAGGTTGGTCTGTGGATGGGTGACCGCAAATACATAACGAGTTTCCTTTTGCCTCGGAAAGCACGTTAAGCAGCCAACTGCTTAACGACAGCCGACAATGACATATATGGCAGCCGGGACCAATCCCGGCTGCCATATATACGAGTAGATCTTTGTTAGTCGATACAGGTAGTCAGTGTCCTGAAAGTCTGACAACCAGTCCAAAGACCAAAGATTATCGTATTACCTAGTATTTACTGAGTTGTGGAGATCTGATATGCAGTCGTTCATGTAAAATACTGGTATTCAGCTGCATCCGGTTAGACTGGAAGCCGACCCCAACATAGTTGGGAAAAGGCTAGGCAGATGATTATTAAAGGGATTATTCAACTAACAATTAATTCCACTTTAAACTTAACTTTCCAATCAAGATGGTATTTAAATGGCATTGAAAGTAAATTAAGATTATGTAGTACTAGGGGCTTGTCAAAGGAACTACTTTAGAGGACCACTGAGAGCGGCTTTTCGCTTTATTCCTATCATACGCGTTTGAGCCGAGTATACTTAGCGGAAGAATTATCGCTTCAGTCTTATTACGAGTATGTAGGGATTAAAAATAATTATATAGAACGTTTGTAGGCACATTTAGAGGCATTCGTGTCCTACCCTTGCCAACGTCGGTTTCCAGTCTAACTGTAAGTAGTTGAATACTAGTAGTTTACATGGAATTATTGCCTATCTGACCTCCACCACCCAGTTAATACAGGTACTACCTATCATCATCTGCCTATATAGCCTTTTCCCAACTATGTTGGGGTCGGCTTCCAGTCTAACCGGATGCAGCTGAATACCAGAATTTTACATGGAGCGACTGCCTATCTGACCTCCACAACCCAGTTAATACTAGGTAATACGATACACTTTGGTACGACTGGATGTCAGAATTTCTTGTCACTGACTACCTGTAACGACTGCCAAAGATCTATATATGGTGGCCAGAACCAACAGCTTAACGTGCTTTTCGAGGCACGGAGGAAACTTGGTATGTCAGGCGGTCACCCATCCACAGACCGACCTAGGCAAGCACAGCTTTATCTAAAGATCGTCCCGAGTGGCAGTTCTTATTAAGCCACGAGCTCCTCGGGTACTACCTATACTCCTTGGTAAAACTGGCTACAAGACCTGGTCACTGATTTTACCTGTAACGAGTGTCAAAGATCTACTAATGGCAGCTGGGACCCACGTCTTGACGTAGTTGCTGAGGTATGGATGCTACTTGGTATATAATGGATGGACCCATCTACTTAGGGACCTCAGCAAGCGTGGCTTAACCTTGAATATCCACTCGTGCGGCTGATATTATTCAACCACCAGCTCTTCACCCTAGACTAGCAAAATAATATAACAAAATCTGTCTCGCTATGTGTGTACGTGTTTATAAAAAAATTTACCTAATGAATTAAAAATATTAAATTGCAGATTATTTAAAATTAAATTGTATAGATGGCTGAATGAAAATAATTTCTATAGTATTAATGACTTTTTTGAATATAAATTATATTGCTTGTAATTTTAAATTTTGTTAATTCTCTAAGTTTGCATGCTTTAACTTTAAGCAAAACATGTATGATCTTATAACGCAAATAAATAAATAAAATTATCTTATCTAATCTTATCTTCAATATAGCTTTTTCCTCAATTGGATTAAAATTGATTCGATATGCTTCGACACGGGTGAAAACACACTTTAAACTCACTGTTGAGTTTATAATTCAGTGTGAAGTGAACAATATTAAAACGATTCACTTCCTACTTCAGAATCAAAACACGATGACGTCACCAAAATGGCAGCGTAAACATGTTTTTGTCGGCATTAAATAAGATTTATAATATTGAACTTCTGTAACGTTCAACTGTCAAACTTTGGACAGAAGAATGATGAAGTAAATGGTGGTGAAAACTGTTTGGATGAGTTCCTGTTTACAAGGTTACTCCGTTTTGAACTTTATGATTAGTAGCAGAAGAAGCAAAGTGGTGTTTGGCATTTAGGCGTGTGTTGATGGCATGCTTATAGGCTTAATCGCCATTACGTTTTTAACTCAGTTGGCAGAGGAGTGGTCTGCATGCCAACTGTACCTAAATCTTTCACACTGTGACTGTTTGATGGATTTTAAAGGAAATTCCATATCCGTTTCTTTATATGCACATGCTTGTATACCTACACCATTGATATAAAAACTAAAGATACGGTCGTCCGAACATTTGCTCGACGCGTTCGCCATACAGAGAATCGGTGTAGTCTGCTCGTTAATGTAACCTTGTATATGCGGCGTGGTATTTTCGAGGTATAAAGAACATATTAATAAAGCTTTTAATAAAATTTACGATCGCACCCGAAGAGAGCCGATCGTGGACTAGTTCACTTCGGCTTAAGAAAGACCATATTGGGACCACGTTCGAGGCGTCATTTTAACATGCCGTCCGCCCAGGGCCCCGAGTCTGCTATTCAATAGTGTCAGAATGGTCTATCAGTGATCTCATAATTGTTGATTATGACAACACCAAACTTGTCAAAATCAACAATTATGAGATCACTGATAGACCATTCTAACACTATTGAATAGCAGACTCGGGGCCCTGTCCTTACGCAGTAATATATAAGTCAATGACCTACACAGATAAAGATCTATCTGTCGGGAACGGGAAGATTTTTAGCACTAATCGTTGGTTAACTGTGGCCGTCGGTGGGTTGGATGAAGAAACCAGACTTGTACATCGATACACTCAGTCAATAGTCCCAAGCACAGTAGATCTAGATAGTTAGACACTCAAACTCTGTAGGTACGTATTTCAGAACACGTGATGGTTCAGCGGTCGCACGAGATGTGACGAACCCAATGACTCCATCGAGCGCCACCAGATGGCGCTGGCGTACTGATTACGACTCGATGCCGACATATCTATATCTCATTATTTAGCCTTTTCCCAACATAGTTGGGTCACTTCTTCACCTAATGAGATGCGGATGAGTATTCCTGTACCCTTATCCCGTTTACCTAAATTTCTGCAGGTGTATTTGAAAAAATGTCTGACATCGACACTAAGGCAGATGTGAGCTCGTATGTTAGACAATTGGGTTGTTGAACAATTGTTTGCTGAGAAACATTTTGGCAGCCGTTACTCTGTTGCAGGATCCTTACATAAGATATGTAGTTTTCATCTATAAGTTCAGATTCGCGGCAACCCATTTGCTATGAATCATTCTACGAGTATCTAGTGGATAGGACATCAAATACATTCGCAATTCTTAGAATCTTTCTCATGGAAAATTAAATTTCCCTCTTCACAAATACTTCAATTTCCTCCAATATTGGAATCCTTGCATCCATTTGAACACCGTTTGACACCAATACAGTATTGTACTCCAATGCACAACAAATTGATAGAACCGCGTCCGCAGTAAAGTCGAAGAATATTCTCGTATAAAATGGTGTTCTATTCGAAAAATTTCGTAAACGTATAAAGGGTCAAATCGTTTGTAAAATCGTAGAGCGGAGTCGCGGTGAAAATTTAATTTTGGAATAAACGTAGAACTTTTTAATGTACACAAATGCAATTGTTGGAAATGCGACTGGCAGTTTTTTTGTTATTTTTTTTCGACGTCACTGTATTTGAAAATGTGAAGAGGAAAAAAAAGGTTTTAACAAGCGTGCTGAAAATGTTGAAATTATTCAAAAGATAAAAATGTTCGTAAAGTTTTATGTGTTTTAGATAAGTTTGCGCTAAAGTTTGATGTACTCCGTTTATCTCCCGGCTAAGAGCTCATTGTGCATGAAAGTTACTGTAGTCAATTGACTGAAGTACTGACATCCAATCTTTAAAGTTAGCATAAGATTTTACGAGCGATTAATTTATTTACTGATTCCAGATATGAAAACGATTTCTATGAAAGCTTAGGAATATCAAACTGGAAAATTGTTTATTTTTTTAAGAAAGTTCTCTCAGTTATTTTCTTCTCGACCTTGTACCTATATAAATATAAAAGTAAAGATCTCATGCACTTTTCTTTCCTCCACTTTCTTAAATTTAAGTCCCAAATTCTAATTTTCGATTATTTTTCTTATGTTTATTTTTTGGTTGCTGTTACTTAATACTTTATCAATTTGTTTGGCTTGTGTGAGATCAAGAACCACTTTTTCTTTTCTATTTAAATTAATGCCAAATATATTTTATTTCCCCCGACACAAAATTTAATAACATTATTCAAGCAATTTAATATTAAATCTAGTCCAATGTAGTCCGGACTGACACTTAGGGAATACTTTTAAAACAACCCGAGTTATAAAGTTGAAGTGAAAAAAATATAAAAAAATCTAATTTTCTTCAAAGTATGAAACGAGAAATATTATCGTTATGAAGTTGTGCTTTCAGTTTCAATTTTTCTGACGGTCTGTTGGTCGCCTCTTGGGAAATCAGAGCTCAGGGTCTTAGAACAGTCTCCCGTAATGCCAGCTCTTCATTACCCAGATAGGAACTGCTGAAAATATTTTTACTTTTGCAGTAATTAATATGACGTTTTTTGGATATCAATTTTAATAAGGTTTTGTTGAGAAAATCTTTACGGAGGATTGATTTCTTTCTTGAGGCGAGATGCATTATCTTTTTATATCGTATTTTCTTTTGTAAATTCCCTCTCATGCTAAGAGTTTAAAGTACAATGACAGTTATATTCTATGAAATAAGTTGCGATTATTTATAACAAAAAATAATTAATTATTAACCTTCTTTTTGGTATCAACGCAGTTCATTATACAAAAAAATACAAACTTAAAACCATAAAAAAATTAAAACTGTTACGAGGTCATGACCAAGTAACAGTTTCTTAGTGATTATTTTACGCAGTCTTTTCCAAAAATCACATCAAAGAGCCCTCTTTAATATTACATTTCTACAAAATATCGCCAACGAACCAAAAGCGTCCATCAACTATTAATGAACGAAAACTCGATTCGCTCAGCGTCACTCATCGTTAAAACTTTATTCGCATTGTGTGCAAAAGTGTTGAGAACCAACCCTGATCAATTGGCCGTATAAAGTCGTGGATGTTTAATTTTTAAACAGTCGTCTCGTGACACAGTGATGAATATTGTTGGTGGATGAGGAGGGAGAGGATGACTAAAGAAAAGATGGATGGATTGTGTGAGGGTGTGAGGAATTATATAAAAGAAAATGAAGTAAATTATATCTTGACGATTGAAGAGATAATGGAAAAAAAAACGGGCCAAATGCATGTTGGACCACACAGAATGTAGGATTCCGTAGTGGTTGCCCATCAAAATACACACATCAAAAGTGTCTAGGGATCAACATATATTTTTGCAATAACTTTTCTCCTGATTGATATTAATTAAAATTTCTTTAAGGATTCATCAAATAAAGTGTTTTCGTTTGTCACAGTAACGATAAACCAAGTCACCTTTGCATTAATAAAGAAATTTGCCATTTTCCTAATAAAGGGATTTTTGACATTTGAACCACTAACATTAAAGTTCGAAAAAAAGACTGAAATAACAGTTTTCTTTAAAATGTTATTGGGTAACTTAAACAATTAATAATCCGTGTTTCTACCGCGAACACTAACAACACAAGAACATCGGTTTGGCATACTCAAAATGAGTTCATCCAAATCACGCTGTGGAATGGCCGCCCATGTTCGTTGCAACAACAAAAAAAGGTCTTCTTGCGACTGGATACCCTCCATATTCGGCAGAGCTCTTCTCTGTAGCATATCCCATGCATGCTCAATCGGGTTCAAGTCTGGCGACTGAGCAGGCCAGGGCAGGACATTGATGTTAGCTGCGGCGAGAGTGGCGTTTCGTGTGCTTTTCTGATGAGTCTCGTTTTGGTATGAGACCGGATACAAGACGTATACGACACTGGAGAACCCCTGGACGCCAACAGCGATTAAAATCCTGCCAGGAAGTCCATCCTTTTAGTGGTGGAACCATCATGGTATGGGCGGGTATTTGGATCGGCGGAAGAACTGAGTTGATTTGGATCAGAGGCAACCTCAACGCTCAAATTTATGCTGAGACGATTGTATCAGACGTCATCGTTCCTCTACAAGTGCAAATCGGTCCCTTATTTCAGTTAATGCATGATAATGCACGACCGCACACCGCAAGAGTTGTAAGACAGACTCTCGCCGCAGCTAACATCAATGTCCTGCCCTGGCCTGCAGCGTGATTTGGATGAACTCATTTTGAGTATGCCAAACCGATGTTCTTGTGTTGTTAGTGTTCGCGGTAGAAACACGGATTATTAATTGTTTAAGTTACCCAATAAAATTTTAAAGAAAACTGTTATTTCAGTCTTTTTTTCGAACTTTAATGTTAGTGGTTCAAATGTCAAAAATCCCTTTATTAGGAAAATGGCAAATTTCTTTATTAATGCAAAGGTGACTTGGTTTATCGTTACTGTGACAAACGAAAACACTTTATTTGATGAATCCTTAAAGAAAATTTTAATTAATATCAATCAGGAGAAAAGTTATTGCAAAAATATATGTTGATCCCTAGACACTTTTGATGTGTGTATGTGAACTTACTAAACTGATTATTCACCCTGCCTACATGCCTCCCACAGAACAGATAAAAGAGGTTAGAAGGGCCTTGTGGGCGGGGCAGGCGTGCCGCTCATATGTCGCAAACGCTCAAATGTCGACAAAATTTGATTTACCGGCCAACAATCGCGCTCATATTGTGACAGCGTACGAAGCTCCGCGAAAAAAAAGAATTATGCCATCTTGCGCTATTATAATGTGTCGGAAAAGAAGCCAGGGTGTGTAGTGTGCCTCGAGAAGGGATTTCTTATCACCGGTAAGTCCAAATACCTTAAAATACAAGTAATATTTGTAATTATTACAATAGTATTATGTAGTTGGTAGAAAAAATGATACTGTCGCAAGCAGTTAAAAAATTACGTACATTGCTTGCAATACGTGGGTACCCATCTTGTACTGCGTGGGCGATTGCGCGATGTATTTCGTTCACTGCGATCGTCGCGTACGACGAGCCAAAGCTTGAGTTCTGCAAAATCTATGCGTTTCGATTGTGTTGTACCAAGTTGTAAACAATGTCGATATTTAGTATGTGTTAATGTATTCAAATGATATTATTATGAATAAGATTAAATAACTTCGTTTATTACTGTCAATTATTGTTTATTGTGGGTTATTAATTTTGGTTTTCGTCTAAAATTTGTTTTGAGGTTAGTCATTTATAATGGAAACATAACACAACAAAATTTTGTTTTTAGGTTTCCAACAGATCCAGATACAAAAACACTATGGCTAGAGGCAACCGGTAGAATTGAATAGATACCTACTAACTAAATGTAGTAATTAATTGAATGTATGTCTTATTTTTAAGTGTTTCTCGTATGTTTACTTTTGATTTTACTTTTTTAATCTTTAATTTTGTATCTGTGTGAGACAAATAAATACCTTTTCATTCTTTCTATCCCGTTCCGAAATTAAAGCAAAATATTGCAAAACTTAAAGTTACAAAACTAAAGTAATTTTATCGACATAAATTATCGACCTTTTGGTCGCCGTAACATGTATGAGAAATTAAAGCGTGTGTGAGTGTACGTCATACGCAGTGTTTGCGCTAGTGTGACAACCAGTAGCAAGCTCGCGATCTAAGTGAGTGCGGTTTATTTGTGTGCGTTATGCGCGTACGTATTAGCCTCTTGCTTGTAGTGGATATAGAGAGTGGGAGACAAGCGGCGACAGGCGTTCTAATACAAATCAGGAACTATTTCCTTTCTAATCTCTTTTATCTGTTCTGTGATGCCTCCGAACGACGACTTTTATTGTAAAAATAAAACAAACTAACATTTGCAGTTTTGAGATCTGCGCTCCCATACATTATAATTATATAGGAAAATATTTCATACAACTACGTTTTATAAGTTGGTCGACTATTACTCGTAAACTTGTAAAGCTTACTTAGCTGTGACGGTGTTCCTCTTATTTTGTTATATTTGCCACTACCATGAATTTTTTCACACGTCCAAACACAACCAGTATAGGTGGTTTAGGTGGCCAGACTTGAGTCTAACAAAATTTTTGCACTTTAAAGCCTAATATTTCACAAACGAATCCCTTAATCCAAAAAGTGTTTGAGCAAACTTGCAATATTTTGAGACCTATCCAACGACATCCCAGACAATGGACTTTGCGAGAAAAAAATCATCCCCACTTTAATGTGTATACTGGAGATACCCTTTTTTTTTTTGGAGGGTGGAAAATCATCGATTAACCCCTCCCGCTCTTGGGCAGAGCAAAAGGGAGTGTCAGACTTCTACTGACTAGAAACCACCCCACCCCTTCTTAACCTTTTACGTCGAGGCCGCGGTATCTCTTGCGAACAACCCGCAGCCCCGACGGGACAAACGCAACCCTCAGTGCTCCAAAGATCCAAGTGTGGCTCGTAATACCGCATATTATGCTCATGCATTTACTTACTTACTTATTTAACAGCTAGCGCTTTACCAGCACTACAGTTAAGAGAACAACCGTATCCACTTAGCGCCATTACGGCATAAAATATATAAATGTACAGAAGGCCCATTCCTATTCTGAACGAAAATGGACGCACACGTAGACACGTGGCATATCGCTTGCAGAACGGATAGCCGATGGGGCTGAAACGTTCTGGAGTGGCGACCGCGCGCACCTGAAAACGTTGAGTTGGAAGACCGCCCACTTGATGGACCGATGACCTGATGAAGGTTGCGGGGATCCGCTGTATGCATGACGCATGAGACCTTGACCGGGATCGGTCAGGAGTGGACGTCTGTTGGCTGAAATGATGATGATGATAGACACGAGGCTATTTAAAACTGCTGCACGTCAATCTTAAAACTCCCCGTAACACAATGCTGTAAAGACGCTCTGGAAGTCAAATGACTACCCACAATTGGTACATCCAGTGTGGTGTGAAATAATGGGCCGTAAGTAACCATCTGTCAGTCTTTGAGCTCTTGTCTTTAATCGCTCTATGGATCAGTTCAGCAAACACATACACCATTTTTTTGGAGGGTAGGAAATCATCAAATAACACCTCCCGCTCTGGGCAGAGCGGTAGGGAGTGTCAGACTTCTACTGACTAAAAACCACCCATTTTCCTTCTCTTAGCCCTTTGTGCCGAGGCCGCGGTATCTCTAGCGAACAACCCGCAGCTCTGACGGAAACACACACACAAATATAGACATGTTGGTTCATACACACTCAGATTCACGCAAGAAAATTACGAATGATGAAACATGCACAAGCGGGATCGGTAGGGGAACTTTTAACACATCATCTGTAATGATGTTTTAAAGACCTGTGCAAAAACCCAGCTTATTGGAAATCAATGCTAATTCCATTTTTTTGTCTATTTTATCTGGACTATACCATATACAGTCATTTTGCTGTTACTACACGACTGCCCCAAAGAAAAGAGTGTTATGTTTTTAACGTTCATGTATGTACTCGTATGTATGTATGTATGTTTGTTTGTGAGTTTTTTTACACTCTGAACTTGCATGACTGTCAAAATGAAAGTGATCTCTATTCTACAAACGATGAGGTTGGTATTGTTAGAATTAAAATACTTGTAAAAGTAACATAACTGTCTACATAGACAGAAAGATGCCACAAAGATGGCGGAGAAAACCGTCACAAAATACATATTTTGTGACGGTTTTCTCCGCCATCTTTGTGGCATGACGTCGCTTGTTGTTAACTCGTAATCGCGAAGTTTGTAATGTTCGTTAATGTTTATTTCGTTTGTTAAACCGCTTTATGGCTAACTTTGGTAATTAAATAAGTGAGTATACTGTATACACGTATAACGGAAATGGTATTATTTTTAATATAGTAGTGATTTATATGGCCTTTGGGATGATAAAGGCTAACAGTATCAGTACAGTACCCGGCGATAAATATTGCACATCGACCTTTGGAAAGAGACAATCGGCTAATTTCGGCTTCGTAGAGCGTTATCTCTGTCGCACGAAATACAAACAGTCCAGTATTTAGAGCTGTTAAAACAATTATGATTTGCTTCTTTTGATAATTATTTTTATTTTTTGTATAAAATACACCAATTTCCAAAGGTCTATGTGCAATATTTATCGCCGGGTACTGTATCAGTGATTTATTTATTCCCACGTAAGTAAACTGTGACATGTTTATGAGAAATAAAGATTCATAGAAACTCTTCACAACGCAATCTATATAACTGAGAGTCGCCCTAGTGAGCTCATCATTTCTTGTGGAGTCCATCATAGAGTTTTGTGTTAAGAGATGAGCGAATTCGGTCCACCCAACTATAATTCTAAAGCTGCATCTACGCTAGACGATCCGAGCACGAGCGGAGCCGTTCTCGGCTTCGTCGTTCGCAGCGTAAGTGTGGACGTACAATGAACCTAAAAATCACACCACAAACAAACCACAAATCCCTTTGTGTTCGCCAAAAAACCGTCAATTGGTGGAGCACAGCCGAGTACGAACGAAATGCTCGCAGCGGGCTTGTTCGAAGCTTGTAAGTCGGTCCACACTAAACGAAAATTGTATTCAGCTCGTGCTTAGTTCGTGCTCGGCTCGTGATGGGCTCGCCGAGCGTAGACGCAGCTTTAGATGGTTGTTTATTATCGAATTAATGCGTAACTAGTAGTGGCCGCAATTTGTCTTTCAGCGGTGTGACATTTTTTTCTGTAATGTTACAGCCCCACGCTGAGATAGCCTTTTGGCCTCGTACAAAAACAGTTTACGTTTGTTTTAAGTATTTTTTTTTGTTTTATATTTTTTGTTCACCTAGTTTTTTTTTTAAATAATAACGTGGACGGCGTAGAGAAAGATCACAAAAAGAGTGGACGGACTGTTTTAACGCTTTATAAATACTAGGTGTAGGTACTTTTTGTTTGCTGGAGAGTTTGTTCCGCCACTTCTTCTTTCCAGCAAAAACTCTAGGAAGTGTCGCAGGGTGGGCGTTTTGGGGGACTGTCACATTTATAAATAAGTAAAGTAAAGTAAATTTTGACGTTCGAAAAGTGATGATTATCTGCGTAGTTTGAATAAATGAGTTTTGATTTTGATTTTGTATTAAGTATTGTTTTGTTCTGTGCGAGTCAAATAAATTCGTTTTCTTTGTTTTTCCACCAGTAGTGACTGGATACCTAACTGATGGTTGTACAATTACATCCAACTGCTATTTATACTTCATAATCTTCTATAGCCATTAAATCAGTCGCTTGCTACGTATTCAGTGTCCGTCGCAACGGAATCTGTCTTATGCTCAGATTTCACGCCTGATCGGGCCAATAATTTAGCTTGCCTGTGCACGATGTTTGCGTCAGTCATGTCAATTAGTTGTGACTGATAATAACATGGTGTTTGTAGGAGAAGTAGGGCAGTCTTGTGTATTAAAGAGTGATGGTAAATTTATTGATATGTACGGCGATATATACGAGTAATGTTTTTTGAGTGGACTTTAAAAACATAATTGACGAAATGTGGGTGCATTATTAGCCGTACACCTCTGCCTAACTCTTCGGGCTTAAAAGGCGTGATATTGATGTCATCATCAGCCTATAATGTCCCCACTCTCTCTCAGACTCAGGCCTCCTCTCTAGGAGAGGGATGAGCTATAATCCGCCACGCGGGCCCAGTGCGGGTTGGTACATGTCACTTATCTTCGAATTTTTTGGATCTAAGACATGCTGGTTTCCTCACGATGTTTTCCTTCACCGTTTTGAGAGCAGTGGTGATGAAATAAATTACACGAAGTTATGTGCCTGCCTGGGTTCGAACTCACGACTCACTGTTCGTAAGTCGGGTCACTGCTCGATATTGATGCGATGCGATATTGATATAGATAAATATAAATGCTTCCAGAGTATTATTGTGAGTAGCGACCCTCCTGTATCTTTTAAAATATTTGTATGTAAAAATTTTCAGTTTAATTTTTTTTTATTTCTATGTAAGTTAAAACTGTAATTTTAACTGACCTCACGCGACTTTGATTATTGCAAATATTTATCACGACAATCGCTAGCATTTTATTTACGACGCGATTTACAAATAAAATAAAATGGCCAAAAAAGTATGGATTCAAAACTCAGAATTAATAGGAATAAACTGCGAATGAAGTACAACCCTCATTTTACTGGAGACTTGAACTGGAGCTTTATTTGTTTGGTTTTTAAAGTTCGAATTATATCAATGAAGTAAAACTCAAAATTGATGGGTATTGGAACTACAACAGACAAAAAAATATACAAAAAAAAAATCTTTAGCATGTCCAACTTTCTGAAAGCATAAACTCCTCCTTCATTATAAGTTTTTAAACTGACATGGATATTTACGATATTTACTAAATATTTCGAGTTTCCTTTTTCTTTCTTTTTTCTATTTATTCCAAGAATTTCTTCTGAATTTAATGCTAAGTCGTCGATAACTATTCCAGCATACAATCAGTAACGGTCTCAAGCTAATTGCCATGTCTGGTGCAACTGTTTGCCACACGATTATTGGAGCGGTCGACGATGAAATCGGAACACAAGGATCTGTGCAGACGATTGATTAAATTATTGCTTCCACAATGCACTAGTGTAGAACAAAGCACTTTATGGTATTGGCAGCTGGATTGACTGAACTATGGTATGTATTTAATCGTATCCCAAATAATTTTAAGTATTTTAAAGTCAAAGTTTTTGAAATAATACGCTAAATATATTTTAACCCCTTGTTATTTATTTAAAATCATCATATTTTTTGTTACTAAACATAAATACTAAATTACGGTCATGTGGAAAGGATGAATGAAAGGCGATTTTAACAAAAGGTATTTACAAGGCAGATGTGAGTGGTAATGCCGGGAGGGGACGCCCTAGAAAGACATACACTGATCTTATTGGTGCCGTTCTTCTGAAAGGACAGATGCGTAGTACTCGTAACCGGCGCGGGCGTGCGTGTATGACCAGATGTATGAATGTGGACGAAGCAAAAGGAATATGTAAGGATCGTAGCAAGTGGCGTTCTGTGGTTTCTGCCTACCCCCATGGGAAAAGGGCGTGAGTTTATGTATGTATGTACTAAATTACAAAATTGTACTATTACCACCGATTTGCTAATAATTGGGCCGGTGGTAATAATTTAGTAATTTAGTAAGCGACAAAACTGATTTTCGGTTACGAAAACCGTTACGAAAACTAATGGTTTTTGTTGTTACGGAATTGCTTTTCTTTGTTTTGTAAACGAATCAGATGTAATCTAAGTAGTCATTTTATAAGATTGATCAAAATACCAATAAAAAAAACGAACATACGTAACATAACTTCAAGTTAAAAGCGTATTCAAAATTAGATTATTACATCTGTGAAGGAAGAAGAGACAAAGTCATGTTACTAAGGCTTGTTAAAAATGAAGCGTTGTTAAAGATTCTCTGTGAGCTGTTAGTAACTCTATCCTTAGGAACTTAGTTTTATTACAAAATGGTACAATTACCAGACTCTCGCGATAAAAAGGTGCACTGGCACTTTTTATACAATTAAATCTGGTCATCAATTTGATTGCCAAAGCTGGGTTTGCACCAAACGAACTACTATTAAACGAACGAAGAACATTAGTTTTGATGTCCTTGTCTCTGTTTACTCAAAAAATAATTAGTAAAGTGTTAATGTGCTGTCTAAGATTTTATTGTAAAAAAACTACAAGAAAATAAGTAAGTAACTGCGGTACTTAGAGATATTTAATGATTACTTAAGCCGTCACTTAGTAAAGGTTTGACATACTTTTGTATGACAATACTGTCAAAACCTTTACTAAGTGATGGCCTAAGTAATCATTAAAGCTCTCTGAGTGCGGCAGTAAGACTGACTATAATTAAAGGGGAACTTGTATAACTCGAACTCTTTTGGGGCAGAAATAAATTAAAGATTTGAACGCTATTGGCAGCTCTGGCTGCTTACAGAAAATAATGGATATTTCAGCATTATATTGTCTAGTATAGTGGTTTTGTAGATGCCTAAATTAATACAATAAAACTTTAAGAGTATCAAGAACAGACAGGATGTAAAGTTCTTAATCCCCCACAGAATTGGAAAGGTCCTCCGACCGGACGAATGTTGTGTCTGGTAGATTTTTCTATACAGGGTGGTGCCGACAATACGTCAATAAATGAAACCACTGGCAGTTCTAGTTCATGTGAACATTTTTAAACTATCAAATAAATCCTAACACCGTCGTGGTGCCGACGATACGACAATAACCTACCTAAATGTCTTTGCCAAATTCGTTTTATACATTTTATTTCCACACGTTAATCGGTGCAAATTATTCCTAAGGTTAGTGAACCAATATTTGTTTGTAAATTGTAATGTATTTCGTTTACAGTTTTATGCTACTTAGTTTTATAGTTTTTTTTTATTTTGATGTTTAAGATTTATTTAACAGTTTAATAATGTTACTATGAACTAGAACTACCAGTGGTTTCATTTATTGTCGTATTTTCGGCACCACTTTGTATATTCCTAAGTCTTAGTTACTTTTACTGCGTACTTTTCATATTAGTTCTTTATGTGTCTTAGATGGTGATATAGTATTTTTGGACTATGTCTCACTAGTACTATTTGTAGTGCAACACTTTTATTTCAAACACCACGTTAAGGAGAAAAAAAGAGATTTTCCAACACCAGAATAAAGAAAGAGGGTAGACCGATTTGTCTGCTCATAAACATCCACCCGCAATGACTTCAGTTTATCCGTGATCATGGTGCTTGTAACAGCCAGCGCCGAAATATCGGGAACTCGAAACAATCAGTAAACATGGTAAATATCCCGTTTTCAGTATAAATAATAGTACCAGAATAAAACTCGGAATTCTTTTACATTGTTCCAATGCAACACTAAATACAAAAAGGGAATCCCGCTGTTCGCTCGTAATTCATATTTCTACACGTTAAGCTAGACTGGGTACATGCATATTCATGTTTTCGAGCTACAAATATTTTGTGTTAACCCCATCTTGCCGGCTTATAGATTTAGTACCGAGATGCAGTGTTTTTTTCGTTTGTTGTATTTTGCATGGCTAGTTCGTTTTAATTAAAGGAAAAATATTTTTGTTCCGTTCAGATTTACTTTTTTTGGTAAAGTATGTCTAAGCTACTTTACGTGTGTTTCAAACGAGCACAAAAATCATAGAACAATTCGGTCGATCCGCCAAATAATCTATTAGACTGTAATTGTTAGTCTGGTTGTTACTCCGAAACCAAACTCCGTGGTTACTACTGAGAAAACCAAGTGGTAAAAAAAAACTTGAGAGGTGTCAAGGAACACCCGGATGGAACGAAGTTATTGTTATTATTTTTTATTATGTAGAAAAAAAAAAAAAAAAAAAAAAAGAAATAAAGAAATGAAAATATCTGGCTTGCTTTCTATAAGAGAGAGAGAGACAGACAGAGAAACATGCGACGCCGCACAGCTTACAATAGCTTACTATAGCAAAAAGTGTCGTGACAACTTTTCGTAAGAATTTTTTCCGTCTAGCCCCCTTTCACAACGCGCGATAAGGAACTTCGTTCCAAAAACCAATCACAATTTACCTGACCCGGGAATCAAACCTAGGACCTCATGCTATACAGTCGGGATTGTGACCACTAGACCAATGTGCGCAATGTTCTCTCCATGATTGTGTTCTTTCAGATATATCGATACACGGCTAATATGGCCCACTGGTTGGCGGCTGCATTAGCGATTCACATAACTATAACACGATATTTTCCAGAGCACACATCATTCATTTAAAAAAATCTCTTATATCAAGTAATAAGTGCCAATTAGATACGAGAGCAGCGGTTCCCCAGTGGTATCGGCCCCGACTTACGAACAGTAGGTCAGGGGTTCGAACCCAAGCAGGCGCATTACTTTGTGTAATTTATATCATCACCGCTGCTCTCAAAACGTTCAAGGAAAATATCGTGAGGAAACCGGCATATCTTAGAACCGAAGACATGTGGCATCTACCAACCCTCACTGGGCCCGCGTGGTGGATTATAGCCCATCCCTTTCCTAGAGAGAAGGCCTGAGTCCCTGCAGTGGGAACATTATAGGCTGATGATGATGATGAAGAATTAGATACGAGTCAAAATCATTGCGCTGCGCGCTGGTTGAAATAAGTGATAGTGTTTCAACATTTCTGGTTTTCACTCCCACCCCAATCCAATTACTTACGAACTAAAAACCAACAATTTTAAAAAAACAATGAAAAATTTCCTCGACGCGTAACAAAACTAACACAACTTTATCGCTATGAATTTTTAATTGCAATAATAAAACGGAATAATCTCTTTGACCACGAATGAAATGATTACCTCGCTTTGAACCACAGACATAATTGTGTTTAATTTCTTTTAGCCTTGTTCTCATTGCAATTTATACCGTATTACAACGATAGAAGAGTCATATGCAAGCTTAAGTTGCAAGGAGTATGCTCTACTCGGACTTTTTCCGACTCTTTAAAACTAATTAGTGATTTAACTACACTTTTAATTCATTTTTCTCAGCTTTGTAAAGAATGTCGGTTCAAAAGAACTTCGAGGTTTTTGTAGGTCATTAAAGTGAATGAAGATTCTAGATTGCCTTCTTTTTCTTTCGACACTATGGAAATAGAGGGGGATCTCTTTTGATTAGTTAAACCACAAAGTAAAAAACATTATGAGTCTAAATAGAAAGAACATTAGGCTCTATAGCTGCACTTACTACCGCGCTCAGAGATGTTTAATGATTACTTAGGCCGTCACTCGGTAAAGATTTGACATACGAAGCCTTTACTAAGAAACACGACGGCTTAAGAAATCATTAAACGTCTCTGGGTGCGACGGCTAGTCCTCGAAAAATGCATAGGTAGATTATGGATTTTTTATATCACAATTAATTGTTTGAGTTTTTCACCGTGTCCATGAAATGTAAACCAACCAATTTTTAATTACGAGTGGAAATCCTCATAAAAGTCCTCTGCGGTGTCCTCCTGGAGGGCTATTGCGTATCTTTTTAAATGTCAGTGGCTATCATAGTGTCTATCGATTAACTGTCAGTTTTGTACAAAATGGAACCATTAGACAGTTAATCGATGGACACTATGATAGCCACTGACATTTAAAAAGATACGCAATAGCCCTGCTGTTCAATGATGGTAGTAGCAAGTGAAAGCATTGCCAATCACTCCCACAGTAAAGGTTTGCTAGCATTTACTCTGGATCTGGTAAAGAGGAGGAGTGACTTTCCCTGTCATCCTTTGTGAGGGGACTGCGGGGCGAATGTAAACACCACGCGACGCCAACTCTGGCTGACGTTACTTCTAACAAAGTTTTATCCATCCGTTGGTACAAGTAATTTATTTTAAAACTGCACTTAATCAAATAAAACAAAGCCGTCTATGTTTCCATAGGCATTCAAGTTACAGAATTTATACAGATATGGATTCGAAACGTGCGTGGTTGAAAATGTTGAAATATACGGGAAATAAAAATGGCGAACGTATAAATATATATACCTGTATAAAATACCCTTCCAAAATCCAACCAGTACGGTTGGATTATGGAAGGGTATTTTTGGGATGTTGAAAAAATGAGTACATTTTTAGGCTGAGAAGATATTGTAAGCTCGCTTTTGCCGTAAGTCTTTGCAACAGTAGACCGCACGTCAGTGAGTAACACATTAACCTCGTGCTCCGACTGAGATAACAGTTAATACTGGTTTTGTTCAAACTAAACATTTGTAGGTAACACCCACGGCGTCTGAAATTGTGTGCCCGGTTGATTACAATAGGATCGCTCCCTATTACATAGGAATTCCACATAGCTGGCAAAATGTGAATGCACTATTAATGACACCTCTACTGAACCCTTCTTGGATTACAGGGTTGATGTTATATGTTATGTTAACACAGCTGTCTTCGAATACTAAAGGGTGTAAAATTAGCCTAAACGAAGCCGAAAGGCACATATTCTCCTTGTCACTGCGATATTTTTTTGTTCTAGACCATACCTGGGAACCTCTTAGTTACGGAGATATTGGGGGTCAAAGTTCCAAATTTTTCGCAGCTGTTTTTTTGAATACTACTCTTTCAGGTTATATTTTACTTAAATTACCTCCATGACTCGTTACTTTTCAAAGCATTCACTGGCACAACGATTCAAGAGTGCTACATTGAGTTTTACACCGTAAAATGTGATTATTGACCCCAAAAAATAGTCGTATCCCAGCCATATTTTTACGTAGGGGCGCTTAGTTTGACATACATTATACTTGGTTGACGGATTCGTAAAGGGTTCGTTTAGACCCTGTTTACAGTAGACCTATCGCACATCTGTCTGAGACAGCCAGACTTTAATATTACCAATTTAATATCCACAGACTGGTTCGGCCACCCATTGAATCCTAAATTTCTAAAAGGTTCAAAGTGCTAACCATAAATTCTATCAGAATTCATGCGTTCAATATCTGTTGGGGTAAAAGTATGAGACAATAAGATTGGGTGACTGCGAAATCATGAATTTCACCAAAAGCTAGAAGCAATTTCATTGCCATCTGCTCCGATGGAATTGATGACTTAGTTTGGAAGAGACAGTGACCTTTGCCCTTAACCAAAACGTTAAGGTCGATGCCACAATCTAGCTAAGAATTTCTCTTTAACCGGTGACTGTAAATTGAACTTGGGAGTATCCATTCCACCACGTGATGTTGTCTTGGGATTTCTGGTTCCAAGATTTTCCGAATTTCTCAGTGGTGTGGTATGTTACAGTTCCTTCCTTCTCTCAAACAGAAAGCATATGTCCCAGCAGTGGGAATGCTATAGGCTGAACAAGTACTAATGTGGTCAACGTAATAGGAACACCCCACTTAGCTCTGCTTTGTTGGTCAGCATGAGATCCTAAGTTGGATTCCCGGGTCATACATGCTGTCATTGGGTTTCAGGAATTTTTCATTAGCAGCCACGGAGTTTGGATTTACGCTCAATTGATGGCAATATGCTTGCCTTATTACATGAGACTTAAACTTAAATAAGGACGAAATGTACAATAGGGGATCGGACTGAGTCAAAAAAATATGATTCTAATTAGTCCGTCAGTTAGATTACCGAAAAATATTAGATACGTGTTTTTTGTTTTATCAAATTAATCAAAATTGACGAAGCTAATACGCGTCATAGATCATGAGTGGGGGGGTTATGACGTCATTTGTAGGTAAAAAAAAGTACTGACACGTGACGTTTTCGAGGAGTTAACGAGTTTTCGAAGCACTGTATCGTCTTCATTTTTTGTTTATGAGAAAAAAGAAAACATATGTGTTCAATATTTTTTGGAAATCTATCTGACGGACTAATTAGTTTTTTTTTGTCCGATCCCCTATTGGGTACACATTTTCCTGATTACAGGTGTGATCCATATCTTAGTTTGCTTTGTTTGTGTCGCAAAAGTTTGTAGGTGTGGGTTCAGACTAACTCTCCGAAATATTTTAACTTATGGCATAGCTTTAGCAATAAGATAGCATGTTGCTTACAATTAATTGATGCCATAATAAAGTTGTACTACTGGAGCAATCATTAGACGGAACAACTTATGTTATTACTCCAATTTATTACATTCAACAGGCAATTAGATTGCTTTATCAAATTAACGCTTAGCTATGAGAAATTTATTTTATTTGAGAAAGACTGCATGCTAACTAAATCGTCACCCGAACTCATGACTCAAATCAAATTAAATCAAAAGTCATTTATTCAAACTAGGCTGATAATCAGCACTTTTCGAACGTCAAAATTTACTAAACTTTACTTATTTACAAGTGACAGTCCCCCAAAACGCCCACCCTTCGACACTTCCTAGTGTTTTTGCTGGAAAGAAGAAGTGGCGGAACAAACTCTCCAGCAACACATCTGTCTGTTTAGTTAAAATAACCAGACTCGATACAATAGTAAGGTGTAAGTTAATATTACGATTGACTACAATCAATAATAAAAAAGTACATAATAATAAAACATAAAAAAGACATTTAGCATATCAGTAAACTAATTTTGGAGAAAGAACATAAATTACAAACATTGTCTTGTGTTCAACTCAACGACCAGCTATTCTTATCATTTAAGTAGTCGATAATGGAATAGTATGCTTTTGAACAAATATTAGATTTTACTTTGGCTTTAAATGCATTAAATGGCAAGTCTACAAAAGAAGATGGCAGTTTGTTGTAAAATGTTATACCGAGCCCTACGAATGAATTATGAACTTTGTGAAGCCGGTGAAAAGGAGCGCGTAGTTTATGCTTATTTCTAGTGTTAAAGAGCTGTTTTTAGTGTACAGGTAAATATTTTGTCTAATATATAAAATGTTGGCAAAGATGAACTGAGAAGCAACCGTGAGAATACCAATCTCCTTAAAAATATCTCTAAGAGAAACTCGGGCACACAGCTGATAAATTGCACGAACCGCTCGCTTCTGCAGAACAAATATATTTTGAATATCAGCAGCTTTGCCCCACAGCAAAATACCGTAGGACATAACGCTGTGAAAATAACTAAAGTACTGTTCATTGACTCTTAACTATAATAATATGAAATCGACGATTTGACATTTTTATTAGGACACGGGTAAGATATTTCGCATCAAAGGAGAATGCACCTATCGATATTTTAAAAGGGTTTGTGGAACATTTTACCGATAAAATTTATCTTTTTATTCTCTTTCTTCGTACACTACCGACTTTCATTGAATTCACAGTATTTTGTTAGGAGAAAACATCGCGGAACTCGGGGAAGATAGCAATAAATATTGCACATTTTCAACAGTAGTGGAGTATTGGAAGGTTTTCTTTATTTTCCTGTTCAGATGGCAAAAGAATGAGCACTGACCGACGTGCTTGGTATTGCAATCGCATGAAGCGAATAAAATAAAACTAAAAACGTTAACTCTTTGTTAAACCAGTATCGGCGAGTTTTCTGCACCTCTTGTAATGTTGAAATAGGAACGACAGCTCTTTTTTTATGTAGCTACGTAGAAAGATTATTCCCCGTTCAATAAAATTTGCGTTTGGCACTGTTTGTAAACATTTGTTTGTCATTTGCAAAATGTATTTGAACCAGATGACAGCGGTTATTGGCGGCGCCATAAATTCATGTAAGTACACTTACAAGTCCATACACAAATGTTAGGGCATGCCTAGTACCTAGTATTCTAGGTCAAACCGAGAAAATGAAAAAGTCGGCCTGTAAATAAAATGGGATATATTTGTAGTAAGAATTCTATAGTGACCTTAAAAGAGACCTGTTACTAGATATACGAGATACGTAACACCGGTCTAATTCAAGCTACCGTTGATACTGATAAAGACCAAATCGAAATCAAACAGCAAGCAATTTAATATTTCCAAATAACAAAGAAGGTATTTTTGAATCGAAATCCATCAATAACTTTTACAAAATCTTCCCAGATTCCTAATAAATAATTCTAACCACTAAGCAAATCATTTGAAATACGTTTCTAATGTTTACATCAAACACTTCGATTGCACGTCTGACTAAAAAAAATATGATTCTAATTAGTCCGTTTGTTAGATTATCGAAAAATATTGGATACGTATTTTTTGTTTTATCAAATTAATAAAAATTGACGAAGATAAAACGCGTCAAAGATTTGAGTGGGGGGTTGTAACGTCAAACGTTCAAAGCACTGTATCGACTTCATTGTTTGTGTACGTGAAAAAAGAAAAAATACGTGTCCAATATTTTTTGGAAATCTATCTGACGGACTAATTCGATTTTTTTAGATAACTACCCTATTTATTCGCCAGCACGCTCGAAGGTGTTGTAACGGCAAAACTTTCCCCATTCAGTATTCTTACTGTCCGCACTTTGTCAAATTCAATTTGCTCTGTTTTATCATATTCTTTTACTTTGCCGTCCTTTACTGGTTCGTCTTTTTTTAATGTTTAGTATTCGGGTTTCTTAAAAGCTTTTTTCTATAGAGTGTTTATAGTAATTTATTTGGTTAAGTTGGTTTCGAGGTCATGACTATAGGCTGGCCAAGAGCATTTTCAGAATTATTATTAAGAAATTTGGGCTGGGCCATAGTTTAATAAATAATCTAAATAATTTCGAGTTGGTACCTAGTTTAGTAGTGTAGTGTTATTTGTGAGGTTCTTCAGAAAGTTCAAGTGCGTATACTTACAACCGGCGGTGTGCGTGTATTTACAAATATAATTATGTACTTGTATCAGGTAAAAGGAGTATACAGGGTGTAAATTAACCCTTCACACAGCCGTCAACCAAGCATTCTGTACATCAAACTAAGTACCCCTACGCAAATTTTTTTGTTGGGAAACGACTTTGTTTTTTGGGGTCAAAAATCACATCTTATGGTAAAACTCAATGTAGCACTTTTAAAACGTTGTGCTAGTGAATGATTTTAATAGTAAACGGGTCATGGAGGTAATTTAAGTAAAGCTATAACCTGAAAAACTAGTATTTACAAAAACAGCTATGAAAATTTTGGAACTTTGACCCCCAATATCCCCGTATGGTCGTTCCCAGGTATGGTCTGGAACAAAAAAAATATCGTAGTGGTGGGGAGAACAAGTCCCCTTCGTTTGCGTTAAGGGTACTTTTACACCGTTTATGATTATGTATCGTATGGAGGTGCGTTTCTGTGGTTTCTGCCCCCATCATCCCATGTCAATTGGGGATCAAAATACACCCCCCAACATTATAATATTATTAATTATGTACTTAAAACCGCTATTGAACACAGCTACTACGTAACCTACCAACATGTTGTGGTGTATTGGACATTAGTAATGAGACCCATGACATAACAATTAATTTCAGCGTGAATATTGAGACGTAACTATTCACTTGGACGTTCTGAAATCTAATTTTACACTTGGTTTGTTCTTGAAATGAAGGCGGGATGACAAGCACTTAACGTTAATGTGGTTTTTTTACGATTCATCAAAAATTAATTTTCATAGCCGTTATAATTTTTCTTCCCTCTAAAATTTTACTTTCTGTGTTAGATTCACTGAACTTTAAAACATTATATTGGATTAGTTCTACAGTATGGGGGCAATGCTTCAAATATTTTCGATGTACGACTTCAGCTCATCATCTGCCTAGCCTTTTTCTAACTTTGAGTCCAGTCTTCCAGTTCTTCCAGTCTAACTGAATTCAGCTGAATACCAGTATTTTACATGGACCGACCGCCTATCTGACCTCAACAACCTGTCGTAACGTGCTTTCTGTAGCACGAATAACTATGACTAGAATTGCATTTAATTTTTATTAAAACGACAAGATGTGAATTTATACTAGTAAAGAGAACATTTGCACCTAAAACTAATTAACAACATCCAAAACTTGTATTGACCTAATCTTTTGACAAAGAGTCGCTAAAACTGAACCCACTACTTAAAAACCAAAACAATACGTACAAAGACTGGAAACTTTTGAACAAGTTCGAACAAGTTTCAAGCAAAACGATTCAACAAGACAGGAACTCCGTTTCACTCATTGAAGTTCTTCAGTTGTAATGCAAGTGCACAAAAAAGATGGGTTCAAAAGGCCAAAGACAAAAACGAACGAAGAAAAAAACAACACACATACATGTTTAAAGGACTTCCCACCTCCCAAAGCGTCACTAAATCGACTAGTCCTGTACTTCTCGAGTCTAGCAGATTCTCGTGGCTTTCACATAATCGTCCCTGTAGGATACCTCCCAACGCTGCATCTTACAGTACGTTCCCGGCAAACCAGAATCAGTCAACCCCGCTATTTGTTTTGAAACGCCATTGTCTTTTGGAAAACCTTTGATCGTAAGGCCGATTGTAAGCCACCACATTCTTGGTCAAACAACAAATGACAAACAAATGCACATCGCGATTGTGTTTGCCTTCCCTGTACGTGAAGGGTGTCTATGTGTGCGTGCGTTTTCGTTCGTTGTTAGGAGTTAAACTTCTGCACTTTATTTCTTGGCAAGTCCTTCATGCAGCAATCACTTAGCTCCGTGACAATGTGTTTGATCGATTGAACTAATTGGATTGCGGAACTTCTTGGTTTGTAATTGATAATAATCGAGTGTTTCATGAGAATCGATAGGATAAGGTTTGGTTAGGCTTTTGGGGATGTAAGTTGTGGAGAAGTTTGAACAGAGAAGCCTTGGCGTAAATAAGTAGCCAATTAAAAGAGACAAAGTAACACGTGGTCAGCCATAAGAAAGATGGAGTAGTCAAGAATGTATTGGGTCAACAAATGCTACTGAAAATTACTGAAGCGAATTCCACTTATCAAGGCCTTTTTTTTTCTTTTTTGGGGGGTGGGAAATCATCAAATAACCCCTCCCGCTCGTGGGCAGAGCGAAAGGGAGTGTCAGACTTCTACTGACTAAAAACCACCCATGTTCCTTCTTCGCCCTTCATGTCGAGGCCTCGGTATCCCTTGCGGACAACCCGCAGCCTCGACAGGCGTCGGCCCTTGCGGGCCCCTTCCATGTTGCTGACATCTCTTTGAGGCGCGCGTGGAACAAGAACGCGCCGTCGACACGGCCTGTCGTCGTCATAAGACGGACGGACGGCGAGCTTACCCATCACTCACCGTCCACAGGCCCGCGTCTACGGTGGCCGGAAGACATCACGTGGCCCCCGACGCCCGGAGCGCCTCCCGCGGCGGCTGGGACGAGAGGTTCTCTCCCTCTCACGTTCCGCCACCTCCTTCGCTAGCATCACTGCTTTGCAGAAGGAGGCGACGGCGTCCCATACTTATCAAGGCCTTGATCCCATTTTGCATGACATTACAGACTGAAATCGGAATATAAAAAACCATACACATGCCATGTTACATAATAATATTATGATAAAATGCTGTTTTCTTGAGAAAAAAAACCTAAAACTTCTGCTACTTTGATCCTCGTAATTATCCCAGGGAATTAAACAGTTTTTCACTTATAAATTTAATACTTTTGATAACGTATAATTTAATTGTCCCTACACCCAGATGCATAAGTGCATGTCCAAGAATTAACGACCTAAACCCAACATTAATTAAGTTTAATTCGCCATCTACAGACGATCGCGTGTCGTGCTTCCACGCAGCATATAAATCAACCCTGCGGTGACACCTCATAATTCAAGGAGCAACCTCGTAAATAAGCCTAAAGCATAATCAACAATAGACCCACAGTAACCGTAGAAGATAATAAAAGACGTGGATGTGAAGTAGGCAGGAAAAATGAAGGAATATGTGGTATTAGTAATGTGAGAGGATTTAAAACTGGCTAAGTGCGAGTTGGACCCGCACATGAAAAGTTCCGTACCAAAACGGAAAAAAAATCACGCTTGTTGCGTGGGAGCCATACAACTATTATTATTGTATTTGCGTATTTGTGTATGTTTGTTTGTTTTGGGTATTTGTGTATGTGAGTTTAAATGTTTGTGAACGCACCCCCTGGAGAAATTCCTAGTGTGGGGCAACGTTTTCTTTTTTAAAAAAGAAAAAAGAAAAGAAAGAACAAACTAAATATTTAAGACTTAAATTTTTATATTTTTCTGTTTTTAGTATTTCTTGCTAAAGTGGTAACAGAAATCATCATCTGTTAAATTTCAGCTATCACGGTTAATATATCAGATACAGCCTGGTGACAGACGGACGGACGGACATTGAAGTTTTCGTAATAGTGTTCCGTTTTTACCCTTTGGATATGGAATCCTAAAAAGGACGACAGAATGGCTTCGTTAAGAGGTATTGAAAAATGTAATCCTTGTCCGCCATTGTAAAAATTGCTGGTGTTTTATGTGCTCGCATTGAGACGATAATCCTTTGGTATTATGATAGTAGCTTTTGTTGTTGTTTCAATGTGAATAGAATTTGTAAATTCAGTTGTTATTACGGGATTGGCTTTACTAATTTCAGGTTCAAAAATTTTTTTTTAAACATAATAGAACATTCATCTTGTTATTTCCCAAAGGAAACCCAATAATATTTTACCAATCTAGCAATCGAACTCAGAACTTCATGCTCGCTTACAACTTTCAGACCAACGAGGCAGGAAAAAAAGTTTCCCCACAAAAAAAATATTCACGCAGCGAAAATTTTTACGTAACACAACTTAAACTACACCATTACGGGAATCATTTCAATAAAACCCCGGAGTTACACAAACACTCATTCCCCAACCCGTAAAAACTACTCCAACAAAAAATCCGACCCTTACTTGCATTAACCCTCCCTCCACAAAACATTTTAGTACAACCCTACCTGTTGTTGAACTATAAACTACCGTATCCATTCACCTGTACTCGACAATACCCTTTAGAAGCGAGTACAATGGGGAACAAAAGAGTTGTGCGTGACGAACTCCCAGAATGATTTAGTACAGTTGCGTGGAAGAGAACAATGTACGCACTTCATCTCCTCAGTGTACATTTTGATGTAGTATATAATGGAGTTGGTGGTGCGGTCAGACGACGGTTATTTACTGATATTTTGTTTGTAACAATAATATGGGAGAAGAAATCTGCGTAAAAAGTTGTTTTGGGAAAACTCTCATGGCAAATAAGGATGATTTTAATATTTCTTTATGATTTTACCACGGAAAACACTCGCAAAGTTAAGTTACGGGTGAATGCTATAACGATGCTAAAAGTATGAACACCGATCCAAATTAGATTATCACGTCCGTTAAGCTTTTGATCTTTTATATGTTTCAGGCTGTGGGTGGACCTATGTTACAAAACTGGAACCCAGGGATAACTGGACGGGGTCGTGGTAGACCGAGATGAAGATTCTTTTGAAGTGACGCATTTGAAGGTATCCTCACGCATCGGCAAGAGGAAGCATAACATCTAGAGAAGTGGAAGGAATGGAGGGAGACCTTTGCTCAGGAGTAGGACGGATATATATAAGCTAACAAGAAATTCTTTGGGCAAACACCGGCCTGTCTCTACACGATTTTAATTAGCACGTATTTTAATACAAAAGTGGTTTCTCCACCAGAAACTGACTTACCTGTTGAGTGCAAAGATCGCGGTGGAACAGCTTAAGCTACTGGCAGGCTAGGATTTCCGTACATGGCTGCGAAAGTTATTACCTTCTGTACTACTGCAATAATAAATAGGGAAGAACAGTCGTGTGTTTTGTTTGGTTTCAGGGGATAGTGTTGTTGTCTGTTGTTTTCAAAGGTTACTCTGAAAACAACAGTTTGTGTCACCACAGATTGATACTCGTAAATTTGAATGAAAAAAAAATTTCATTATCTGCCTAGCCTTTTCCCAACTATGTTGGGGTCGGCAACCGGATGCAGCTGAACACCAGAATTTTATGGAGCGTTTGGCTATCTGACCTCCACAACCCAGTTTATACTAGGTAATACTTTTAACACACACTTTACCGATTTAAATAGTTTTGCATTTTCTCCTGCAAAATTTCAAAAATGGCCATAGCTTTGCTTACTGACAACCTTTTATAACTTGGTTTTTTTTTTTCTTTTCATTCACAAATTAATATGTGACTGTCCGTCCTTTCCTCTTTTAGATATTTTTTTTTATTTGAACCCGTGTACAATAGTGTGGGTTATACGTTTACTAAATGAATCTAAAGCTCCGATATGCAAATTGTAACGTGTAACTGTTTTTTGTCCCTAAATAAAAAATGAATAAATGCGATACCCTTTTGTAAGACTGGGTGTCCGACTTTCAGGTCACTGACTACCAGTAAGGCCTGCCAAAGATCTTATAAATGGCAGCCGGGACCAATAGCTCAGTGTGTAATGGGTGGTCACCCATCCTTAGATCAACCTAGGCAAGTACGGTTTAACCTGAAGATTGGCCATGGAGTTTTTTGGCGGTTCTTTTCGATAGGAAATTACCAAACCCCAACCGTGCACGTTTTTGTCGACGTTTAACAAGTGCCAATGTAAGCCTATATGAAATAAACTAGTTTGTGTGATTGTGGCAGTTATTATTTAGCCATGAGCTCCTAAAAGCAAAAATTTTTACAAAAAACAATAATATTGATTTTTACGCCTATGGTGTTGTACCCTCAGGGGCTCAAAACGTTTACTCAATTTTGAACTTCAAATTACTTCGCAGTTAGTTCCGCTTGAAATTGCGAAGTCCAAACTATTATTTTGATTAGTTATTATTATCCCCTAGTGGTTTTAAATGTAAATGTTATTTTGGGTCGGTCCAGGTGTAATAACAAGATTTGGGCAGAGGCCCAATTGGGTTCAGGGAGGTTTGAGTATAGATAAAGTTGAATGTTTTATTGTGCTGGTTTGTAATACAATTCTTTTATTAAGATATTCGATTAAGTGTTTATTTCGTTTTGTTTGCAGAAGATAATAATTAGCTATCGTCGGGTTAAGCCGTGCTTGCCTAGGTTGGTACGTGTATGAGACCACCCATTACAGACCAAGTTTCCTCGGAAAACGCGTTAAGGCATTGGTCCTGAATGTCATTTGTATTTTTGCAGATAGTCAGTAGAAGTCTCAGTAAATAGGGTATTTCACAAAAAAAAATCTAATTAGTCCGTCAGATAGATTTCCAAAAAATAAAGGACACGTATTTTTTTGTTTTTTCACGTAAACAAAAGATGAAGACGATACAGTGCTTTGAGAAGTCGTGTCAAGTCGTGTGACGTTACAAGGTTAGTTCTTTTTTACCCACAAAGTGACATCACAAATCCCCACTCTAGATCTTTGACACGTTTCATTTTCGTCAATTTTTATTAGTTTGATTTAACAAAAAACACGTATCCAATATTTTTTGGATAATCTAACAGACGGACTAATTAGATTTTTTTGGTGAAATACCCTATTCCCTTCTACAATATTAATCTGTATAAAAACAAACAAACACTATTATAAATCCTCACCAAAACCTATTTTCGCTAAACCAAAACAACATCCAGCCTCTAACCGCCGCTCCAAAATACAAAGCCAAACTTTAATAGTTTCCGATCCATATCCAGTAGATTATAATTCAACCTTCAATGAACTGGTGCCGATCAATCAAAACTTCGATTATGTTTCAACATATTGAGCCACACGATTATGGAGTTGAAAAGTTGTCAAACTAACCTTGAAATAAATTAACGGAGCATATGAAGAAGTTGAGGAGCTCGTGGCTTAATAAGAACTGCCACTCGGGTCGATCTTTAGGTAAAGCTGTGCTCACCTAGGTCGGTCTGTGGATGGGTGACCGCCCGACATACCGAGTTTCCTCCGTGCCTCGGAAAGCACGTTAAGCTGTTGGTCCCGGCTGCCATATATACATCTTTGGCAGTCGTTACAGGTAGTCAGTGGCCTGAAATTCTGACATCCAGTCTTACCACAGAGTATCGTATTACCTAGTATTAACTGGGTTGTGGAGGTCAGATAGGCAGTCGCTCCATATAAAATACTGGTATTCAGCTGAATCTGGTTAGACTGGAAGCCGACCCTAACATAGTTGGGAAAAGGCTAGGCAGATGATGATGAAGAAATTGCTCAGTAGGTCCTAATAAAATACTTGGTACAAAAGAGAAACATTTTTTCCAGCATATTCGGCATATAATGTTATCACTAATGGGAAATATCAATATTATAGGCAGGGACTGTAATATAAGATAAACGTAGGAGTGCAACTGCCTTCGTGGTCGAGCGGTTTAGGCGTTTGCCTTGTGACCCGGTGGTCGTGGTTTCGATTCCCATGGGAAGCATACTTTGCAAAGTTGTTTCTAGTTTGGTTAGGACATTGCAGGCTTAAATCACCTGATTGTCTGATAAAAAGATGATTCCGTTTAAGCCGGTGGTCCTGGCCGCCAAACGGTGGTCGTCAAACCATGACAGAGGCCCTTGTGGCGGTTTAGAAACTAGGGTGTGTAGGGTCGTTAGACCTTACTGCCCACACGATAAGAAAAAGAAGAACGTAGGCGTAGGCGTGGCGTCACCTGGGGCCCTATCAGAATACCAGCGCTGTGACATTTGTCAAAAATGTTGCAGCACCATACTGAGATAGTGGCCTTTTGGTCTCATACGGGACTTATTTTTAATACTGTTTTATTTTTTAAGTGTTCCTATTGTTTTTTTTTTGTTAATTTTTTATTATTGATTTCTTGTCCTGTGTGAGACCAATAAATACTTTTTCTTTCTTTCTTTTTCTTTCTTTAGGAGTTTATAGTTGTGTACGAAATAAAATTGTGATTGTGGGATAGAAAGGCTATGTCCACTAGTGGACTACTTCATCATCATCAGCCTATAATGTTCCCACTACAGGGACAGTGGAATACTTACGATAATAAAAATAATTTTTCAGTGATTGACCTTCTATTACAAACAGAACAGGACAATCTAGTTTTTACCTCCAAACCTCAAAAACATACAACTCACCATAAATCATTCGTCCATAATTATTATAATTTGTCCCTTCCCAAAAATTTGGACAAAATGAAAACTCGGAAACGTGACGGCATTAAATAACTTTCAAACAATCCCAAAACTTTTGAACTAAAGGTCCTTGTCCTTTAAATTATGAATAACGCTGTCAAAATACGGAAACAGTGATAATTTAGTGAGAGGTCGTCGACTAAAATTATTTTATTGTTTTAGTTGTGACAAAGGTTAGTTTTAGTTTCAGCAAAAATGTTTTGACTACAGCAAGGATAGTTTTTATTTGTCATAAAGTATTCAATTTGGCGCTTTTATTAGTTTCGGAGTTTAGCATGATTGGAGGAATTATATTGGATTTGTTCTGATATTGAACAATTGTGTTCTGGTAACTATTTCATGTTATTGACTAGCGTGACGCAAAAAGCTCGGTTTTTGAGCATGATTGACATGACATGATACAGTTTGCTCCGACTTTCGGTATCTCGGTACTCTCGTGCAAAGCGATGGCGAAATAGATCGTAGTGTAAAGCATAGAATTAGCACTGGATGGATGAAATGGCAGCAGGTCACGGGAACAATTTGCGACTCCCGCATTCCCCTTAAACTCAAGGGGAAGATTTATAAAACCATGGTTAGACCTGCTGTCGTATATGGATCATAATGTTGGGCCACAAAAGGTATAAATAAAAGGCAATTGCATGTGGCTGAGATGAGAATGCTAAGGGGGATGTGTGGTGTGACGCGAATGGATAAAATAAGGAATGAGTACATAAGAGGAAGTCTGAAAGTGGCGCCGGTAAATGAAAAGTTGTGTGGTAATCGATTGTCGTGGTATGGACATGTGATGCGAAGGAATGAAGAAAATGTTGTGAGAAAAATGTTGAGTATGAATGTAGATGGCTATAAGAGTAGAGGAAGACCAAAGAAACGATGGATGGACTGTGTGAAGGATGATATGGCTAGAAAGGAGGTGACTGCTGACATGACGAGAAATAGAGAAGTATGGAAGAAGAAGACATGTTGCGCCGACCCTAAATAAATTGGGATAAGGGCAGGAGAATGATGATGATGATGACATGACATGATATTATTTCAGTCAGCCAAAAAACATCTACTACTGATCTAGTACCATGCCTCTTGGATCCAGCGGATTAATTCCGGAAATCACAAATACAAGTCTTACTGCGGTACTCAGAGATATTTAATGATTACTTAAGGCGTCACTTAGTAAAGATTTGACATACTTTTGTGTGACAAAACTGTCAAAACCTTTACTAAGTGATGGCTTAAGTGGTCTTTAAAGCTCTCTGAGTGCGGCAGTTAGACGTTACAAATTGTGAACAACAGCCTAGTACACAATAAAATACAAATAACTCAGAAGATTCCATAACCATTTAGACGATAGTAATCATCAGTACCCAATTGAACACACGACAAAAAATCTGGACTGTTAAGTTCCTTAAAAAACGAAAACTTTTCATAAATTATTTCCTTTCAGAACGACAATTCCACATCACATTATTTTCACAATGCACCAACATTTCCTGAATTTACAACCTACAGCGACGTTGACTGCGAAATCTATGGGGCCGAAAACAAAAGAGATCCACCCCATAACAACGTTACCATACATGAATAGAATTTACGCTGAGATTTTAACATCCGTGTTACAGCCTCCCATGTATAACACCTCTGGGAAATTTGCATGAAAATTCACACCCAGATTTCCATTTGAAACGAAGTCTGGCTTTGAAACGGTCCTTCTCGGTTTTCGGGACATATTGTTGAGTATGTTTCGCTATATTGGTGGTGGAAGACCCCCGATCGAGAGACCGTTGTATTTTCCATTGAAATTATATTTTGGTTCTTTATTTATATTTAGGATTGTTTTGGTGTTCTCGTCAGTTATTACTGCTTTGGAAGAATGAGTGTAAAGGTTTTCGATGTTTTAATAAACGACACAACAGGTATCGTCCGTAGTTTACTTTTTGTTCCCACAGTATAATACAATATAATTTAAGGTCCTTTAGTAGTATGAAAGTTGAGGAAAGAGGATACATAACATGCGGTTCCTGTGCCGAATTTACAATTTTCTTGCTTTTTTTTTCTCTCTTAACTGCCTCGTTGGACGACAACTAGGTCGTAAGGTGGGTTTGGGTTCGATTCTCAGGGCGGGCAAAGTATTCATAGGGTTGGTGTACTAATAAAATGAAATGTGGGTGTACTAATGGGTACACATCTGCTTCACACTTCAAGGATTACAGGCGTGGTTATATGTGTTCAATTGTTCAATTATTGTATAGTAATTTCGAATTAGAAAACTTTTGATGACGTGATTTCCACGTAGTTTAATGGACCAATTAGAAACTTGTCATTATTACTTAGTTCTTTGCCCCTCGAATCACGCTAAAAACTTTATCAAAGAACGTCAACGTGTCTCAATTTACTCTAACAGCTAAACTAAAGTCGAAGTGTTGTCGACAGAAAACTTGTAAAAACTTTGCAATGATAAACCCGTAGTTTCGACGGTAACATGTTATATTAGCTCAATAAAAAGGTCGACGATACGAGAAGTATTTGCGTCAAAGTTGGGATGATGGCTGTGTGAATGTTTAAGTTTTTCTTTGTGTTTGAGCTAGTAAGAAACCAGGGTAATACGTGCTACATTATTGATTCTAGAAAGTATACTGGGCCCGCGTGGTGGATTATAGCCCATCCCTTTCCTAGACAGGAGGCCTGAGTCCCTGCAGTGGGAACATTATAGGTTGATGATAATGAAACACAAATCTACCATCATACTACACACAAAAACTTCGTACAAAATCGAATACTTTATGATATCTTCGTAAAAATATTTTATGGCTTCAGCAGGCCTATAAACGGTCCAAAAACTTAATACAAAGCAACTGACCGGTATTCTACGTGACGTGTTTTATGAGCCTGTTTACGAGTTAGATCCGAACTTACGAGTAGTTTGAGCACGATCCGTATTTAATAGTTGAGACCCATACGTTATATAGTTCCTGGTACCAGTGATTAATGAAACTGGTGTGATAAAATTTGATTGCCCGTAAAATTATTAGAAAGGGCTTGTTAGAACCTTATTGTTGTAATTTTAGAGTACATACATAACATAACATCAAGCCTGTAATTCCTTAAGGAATAGGCGGAGGTATTCCAAAGTCAAAGTCAAAGCATTTATTTCAATTAAACCATTACTGGTACTTTTGAATGTCAGAAGAACAATTCATAAAACTAAACTACGAGTGCAATACGTCATCCCGAAAGCCACCACGCCGAACCACACGCCGCCGAATGGCAGCAACAACGAACACTGCGAGCACGAAAGCACGCAGCGACGCACACCGCAACAACGTATGCACGAGACTCCAAATCACGGAACAACGAATGCACGCCGCAACGCGCAACCGCCACCCCGCGACCCGGAGCCCCGCGCACCCACCGCCACGGCACGAGCCGCCGCGCGCCCCCGCACCCACAGCACTCGCCGCCGCAGACATCCGGCGACGCGCAACTCGACGCAGCAACCCCCGGGACGACGCATTGCACTCCTAAGCTACAGTCACAGTCACAAGGCATAATAACTTGTGAAAGTACTGTAGTTGCCCATTCCCTAGCGTAGATCTCTATGGAGAAGAACGGGCAAGAAACTCCATGGACACTCTTTTAAATCAGAATATTGTTACAAAATCTTGGTACATTATATCATTCATGTTGAGATGGTATAATATGTGAGAACGATGTAACAAGAATAATAAAATAAAATAAAATAATAATTCAAACAAGCCGTGGCAGCTAAGAGGTGACCAGTCACAACTGACAGCACCCGTTCACGAGCATGACGCATGGATCAGCACCATAGTACATCCACATTTTGCGAGTTTGTTTAAGTCTCATGTAATAGGGGGCGAGCCTATTAAGAATAAGACTAATATTTATTTGTTTAAAAACAAGGTACAAAAGATGGTGCAGACCCCGTGGCTGCTACCGAAAAATTCCTCATGTTTGAAACCCAATATCATTTTGCCCGACCTGAGAAAAGAACTCAGGACAACAATTGTTTAATATAAAGTTTTAAATTCAGAAGTTAAAGTAAATTAAGTGAATACCATCGAGCAACCACCACATTCACCAGATATGGCTCCAGCCGACTTCTTTTTTTTTCCTAAACTCAAATTACCACTTCGTGGCACCCGTTTTCAATCGGTAGAAGACACAAAGAAGAATTCGCGGCGAGAACTGAACTCAATTCCGGAAACAGCGTTTAAAAAATGTTTTGATGATTTGATTATTCGTTGGCGTAAGTGTATCGTTTCCGAAGGAGCATACTTTGAAGGTGATAAAATAAATTTGGATGAATAACAAACATTTTGTGTATTATTGATATTTTCCCATTACTTTCTTGACAGAGTAGTACTCAGCAACTGCTCATTGCGAACGCTAGACCAATGAGGGAGTAATTATTTTAAGAGTATAGAGTTTTTTATTGAATAATATGGGCCCGATTTCACCGAAAGGGAGACGAGAGATGTTTTGTATTCAATTATAGAATTTTGATATTTACTATTACTACGCTTAGCTTTAGAGGAAACGGTTGAACAGAGAGAAGAGGAGATGTGAGTGTGTGTGTGATAATTGTATCGACCAGCGGAGACGAGACTTGAGCATCGTGTGATTAGCGGTGTGCTGTGAGCGACAAGGTCAGACTGGAAGCAGACCCCAACATAGTTCTGAAAAGGCAAGGCAGATAATGATGATTACAGCAAGTAATTACAAACAACTACCTAAACTGTTTCCCTCCAATACCGAACAATCGACCGTAACTCACTTTTGAAATGACAAGCGAAACATTTCGGCGAACGAAAGGCCGCGCCGCCGCCGCCGCGTTTCAAGTTCTCACAATACGGTTACCGCAAACGATTCGTTACAACAGATACCTTTCGTTTCCACATTAATTACTCGCGTGACTTGCTATACGCGTAGGGTTGGCGGCTGTATTGGAAATATTGGAATACTCGAAGCGTTAAGGACGTATTTACAAATCTGACGAAAATAAGCAGTTTTTCGGTAGATTATGTGGCCAAATGAAACTAAACCAAGTGAAACCAATAATTCACACATATAGATTACTCTTTAATCTTCAATTACTATTACTTTTTATGCTAAAATGTTGGTTAATAATATTGTAAAAAAATATTTTCGGTGCCTCTCCGCACAACATTTGCGATATCGTGTTGACTTTGGGTACATTACTCTCTCTTTTATGACATTAATTTATCTATTTAAAAATATTTTATAGACCTAGATATGTTCAACTCAAATTATTATTATTAAAACTATCAAAATATTACAAGCAGAGCCTGAAAAAAAATAACAATCAAACCTAATTTTTCGGCATATTTATCGTAATTGCGTGGACCTTAAGCGCCTGACTTAAGGTTTATTTTGGTGGTCACGGTCATGATAAATTACGCAAAAATTTGAAATGCAAGGCTTATTTTGCGCTCGACCATCGTCGTGGGTGGACTCTGTGTCGTTTATTAGCTGGAACTCGTGTTGAAAAAGATAGCTCTACGAGCACAAAATATTTGTAGTAGTAAGACTCAAAAATTAAAATTGAACCGCGAGAATTCGTAAACGCGCCCTTAAGCAAATTTTGGCATTTTTTAAGTCCCACGTAATATGGGGTAAGCTTATTGCCATCAACCGGGCATAAGTTCACACTTCGTAAGTGCTACAGAGAATTTTCTAGTGGAAAAACCCAAAAAAACCAAACGCTTTTTTTTTTTGGCTTGTGGAAAATCATCAAATAACCCTTCCCGCTCTTGGCCAGAGCAAAAGGGAGTGTCAGACTTCTACTGAATAAAAACCACCCATGTTCCTTCTTAGCCCTTCATGTCGAGGCCACAGTATCTCTTGCTAATAACCCGCAGCCCCGACGGGAACACAAAATTCTTGAATGCCAGTTTGCCATCCCTATACAAAAACAACGTGTTCACAAAACAGCCAACAGAAGAAAAACCAGGTAAATAAATGGGCCGAGTGGGAACCCTAAGCAAACAAGTCTGAACAGGTCTGAACGCATCTGAAAGGTTCGCATTTTGAGCCAGAAACAATGGCAAGCTAGTAATTAATTATGACAAGTATTACTTCTACGGGAGTACATCAGCCTGTATTATGCGGAGAGTGTTCAACCTGTATATACGGAGCGTTCTCATTGTTCTTGTACGTGATGTGTTTGTCACTTGCAATGCACTATTCATTTGTATGAATGAGGTTTGTGTTGTCAATGAAAGCGTGCTGGAATTTTATGAAAATTGATAATGACCTTGTGAATAAAAAATGTGCATGTAGAATCGGTCTTGACAATTTATTGTTATGACCAGGGACTGAATTACCCAAAAATTACGGTACCTTTAAATTTCGGTTATTTTTGTCGGTATTGGAATTAACGGTATATTTCGGTAGAAGTACCGTAACGGTTATAAATGTATCGGTAGCGGTACCTAAACCTTAAAAAATAGGGGTTTTCTATGACGCAGTGCCTCGCCACTCACACACACAACAAAGAGATAAGTAAAAGAGTAGCAAACAAAATGTACAAACAAAATACATAGGTTCTAACGTTTTCAACCACGCACACGCGCGTCGCGCCCCGTCTCGCATGCATTTCCCGATGGTACCGAAATCGTGTAAGGATTAAATAACGGCCCAACCTTTATTTATAAAGGTACCTGTATAGTTTAACCTTTATTTTAAACCGGTACCGGTATATTTTTGAGGTACCTTAACCTTTAACCGTAACCGCTTTTAGTCCCTGGTCATGACTGCCTGGTTGGTTTAGTAGACGCAAGCGTGACTGCTGTCCTGAATTCTCAGTAGCAGTAACGGAGTGTAAAGTGTCTAGACCAGGGTAGAAGCCTTTAAAAATAATAAAAAGTGAAAAAAAATAATAGTAGGATATAACCCATAGAAAAGGAGGGAAATATTATAAAAAATAAAAGAAAAATAATTTACGGGCGATCTGAGGTCGGGAAGGGGATGGGGGTGAGTTTTTAAGGGTAAAAAACGGTTTTTCTTGATTTCTGGCAAAACTAAAAGTCCTATCGAAAAAAGTCAAATAGCAAAGTTTTAGGTAATAAAAAGATCTAAAACTTTTGTATTTCCACTTTTTTCACATAACCTCAAAATTTATGTGAAAAATTCAAAAAACCAAGTTTTTGGTTTTTTATTTTTATCTTTTACAAAAAAAAATTTTTTTAACGAAATTTGGTGAAAACTTACCTTTTTATGTCCCAAATACGCTGTAATTTATTTGATTAAAAATATTTATTTTTTCACCTTATTTTGAATTAATATCGAAAAAACACCCTAATTTTCAATCGAAAATTCACCCGTCAAAGTATCAGCTTTTTTCAAAAAGTTGGTATGGTTTCTATTCGTTGAAATCTCTACTTCCCGATGGTGAAAAAAAAAAATATGTTACTACAGTAAATCTTCTCGGAAAAGGCAAAAATTCGAAAAAAACTTGAATTCGAATTTTTTTTTTAATTATTATAAATATAATAAAATAGACTTTTTTCCCTGCCCTTCCCGACCTCAGATCGCCCGTATATTATTTTTCCTTTTATTTTTATAATATTCCCCTCCTTTTCTAATGGGTTTCATCCTACTATTATTTTTTTTGGTTTTAAAAATTATCGACCCTGGTCTAGTCTGGTTGATGGCGATATTCTCGCCCGTTTCTTACATGGGACTCAAACGTATTACTGGCGAAATAGGGAAATATTAATGGATACACCTCTGCTTAACCCTTCAAGGCATACAGACGTGATGTTATGTTAGAACCATCGTTGTAGAGATAGTGGTCATGCCTGCACTTACAGTGAAAATGTCATTCATTTTAACATATTAAACAATAGGTACGGAGGAGCTCGTGGCTTAATAAGAACTGCCACTCGGGTCGATCTTTAGGTAAAGCTGTGCTAGTAGGTCGGTCTGTGGATGGGTGACCGCCCGACATACCGAGTTTCCTCCGTGCCTCGGAAAGCACGTTAAGCTGTTGGTCCCGGCTGCAATATATAGATCTCTGGCAGTCGTTACAGGTAGTCAGTAAACCTGAAAGTCTGACAACCAGTCTTGCCAAAGGGTATCGTATTACCCAGTATTAACTGGGTTGTGGAGGTCAGATGGGCAGTCGCTTCATGTAAAATACTGGTATTCAGATGCATCTGGTTAGACTGGAAGCCGACCCTAACATAGTTGGGAAAAGGCTAGGCAGATGATTCCGCGTCATAAGCGTTTTCCCAACCGTGGTAGGTCACCTGCAAGTTTTGGTACAGAAGCCTCCTCTCTGTGTGAGTGAGTGGGCAGTAATCCACTACGTGGGACCAGAGCAGGTTGGGAATCATAATTATCTACGAACCATTGGGTCCAGGACAAGCTGCATACCTCCCAATATTTTCTTCACCGTTTTAAAAGCTTTAACAAAAACATAAATATCACTATAAAATATCGTTTAATTACAAGCACCGTCGAGTGTTTTCTTCTATAATCTGTAATAGAGGATTGTCATCTGTCAACGTCGGAGTCGATCGACGAGGGCTTATCCTGAGAAATTGCCCTGATGTTCGGGCTTTTGTCGATAAGATATAGTTTTAAAGAGCAGAGAAACGTGCCGTTGGAATTATCTAGTTTTAAGTAAATAATATAAAAAGTACACTTTTTTGAAAAAGTCGTGTAGTTTTTTTACTTAACCTTAGCTAGTCTATACAACGCATAAAAACTAGCCAAAGGTTCCGTAGCACCATGAAATATGTATATATTTTTAAGTCCCTTTCGAAATTGCTTCTATTCCTAAATTTTCAAGCGGTCTGTTGAGTATTTTTCATTTAAAGATATATTTTTATAACTTAGGATATCTCAGAAATAACCACAGAGAATCTTCAAAACTTATTTATTATATTCTTACAAATTATGTATCAAAACTTATTTCGAATTTATCATGACGATACAACAATCCAAGTGTGTCCAGCCTAAATTATTCTTTTTAATACGCATTTTTCGCCGTCAGTATGGCCAGTAGCAGATTTTAAACTGTGTTGTTTCAGATATATTTATAAAACCTTACAATTATAATGTGTAGAACGTAGGTATATAATATTGGATGCATGTGTGATGGTTGAGCATGTGGCCCTGATTGCGATTCCTGGGTTAGGCACAGTGATATTTAGTATTTCCATCAGGAATTTCTCAGGAGCAACCAGGGGGTCTAGATTTACGCACGGTTGGTGGCCTTTATTATAGCAGAGGCATTTCTTGTGGCTATCTCCACGGTCCTGAGCCGCGTCAAGACTTTCTCCCGATGACAACTATGTCGTTCGCCCATCAGTTACATTACCATAGCAAATTGGCCAATAACCATTCCAATCCCGTCAGGCTTCGCCAAATGTCCTGCACTTACAAAACGGGTTAGTGTCAAATCTATGGGGTCGGTTCACGACATTTCATCGCAAGGTCCCTTCCCATTACATAAGGTCAGATTCGAACCCAAAATATTCGCACAAGGATTCCACGCCCTAATCGTTTGGATATGACTTTTAGTCAATTCGTAGAATAACTCAATTTAATTACAAAGATCAAATAAGAACGAAATAAATTTTATTATTCATTTTAAAGCATTTTAATGGTGAAAAGGGACATCGTTAATACCTCAGTATTTATTGCAAATGTAATGCCATTTCTACCCAAATATATTTGTGTCCTTAAAGTACATTTCTATAGCACAAACTAAATGTTAAATATTTAAAGGTGAAACACGGCAAAAACCGAAATGTGTGCCTTCCGGCTGCACCAAATAGATCCAGTTCTGCAAAAAAACCTGTAACTAGACTTTAAATCATTGATATGCGGTTGCTTTTTCTTGTGCCTTATACCATACAAAATAATAAATCGCATAATACGATCCAAACCAAGCCCAAACTATAAAGTTATATTAACAATAACGACAAGCTACATATTTTATTTCCACACATACAAACTTTAGCTTCGTAGAATTAAAGTAAAAATTGTATCCTCACCATAAAAACTTTGACATAGGAGGATCTGACATAAGAATACACTTCAACCAACTTATCTGTGCAGACGGAAAACCACATAACTGAAATAATTAGGTCCTGGGTTCGATTCCCAGGTCGGGCAAAGTGTTATTGGCTTTTTCCATCAGGAATTTATCAGTAACAGCCACGGAGTCTGGATTTGTGCCCGGATGGCAATAGGCTCGCCCCCTATTACATGGGACTTAAACATATCTAGCGAAATGTGGGTGTACTATTAGGTACACTTCTGCCTAACCCTTCGGGAATTACAGGCGTGATGTTATTATGTCTTCCTCATACTAGCAACACAGATTTTTAGGTCAACGGTATCAACAATTTCAACAGCATTGAAACTAACCGTAAAAATAAAACTATATCTTTTGATTCTAGTATCTACAGATCAGTAAAGAAAGCTGTTTGTGGTTTTGTGTTAGCAGTAAAGCAAGTAAGTTAATGTGGTTGCTAGACAAAAGGCTTTGTTGCTTGCAGTTGGTGGTAACTTTGGTCTCTCATTGCTACTACCGTAGTCGCTGAGTGATTAAATTCTAAGTTTGCGTTTGGTTTAGAATAATAATAACGTTTAACTTCCGTTTGGAGGACATATCATCACTTCTGTAGTGCTCAAAGGGTAAGTCAGAGGTGTGCCTAGCCCCGTCTTGGCTGCGGGTTGTTCGAAAGAGATATCGCGGCCTCGGCGCAAGGGCTAAGAAGGAACATGGGTGGTTTTTAGTCAGTAGAAGTCTGACACTCCCAGCAACCAAAAAAAAAAAAGAGGTGTGCCTAATTGTACACCTACCTTTGCTAGTAAAAGTGGACGTGCCTGCACACACAGGTGGATTTCGTGACTGATACCGAAGAATTCCTGGTAATCGAAAAACATTTTACTCGACCTGAGATAAAATGTAGGAACTCATCCTCAACACCAGTGTAGTTGTTTAAAAATAGAGTTTTTTAATATTTATTGTTGGGAACAGCAAACAGTTACATTATAAAGGTTTACAATTAATTTAACATAGGTACTATCATTTTGGTTATAAAGTAACATATAAAGCTGTCCACAAGTAAAAAGAGAGTTAATCAGTAAGAACATTGATAGCAGTACGTGTGACTATTAATTAAAATCAAATGTCATAATAACGACGATTAGAAAAATAAAACTGTGTAAACTTAAATATAACAAAATTATACAAAATTAAGTTATATTTAATAGGGAATAACAAATGAGGTTTTTAAATTTACTTATTGTGCAATAGAAGATGTCTATGTTCGTTGTTACCTGGTTTAGTAATGCATGCAATCCCGCTGTATCCCAAACGTTACGCCCAATTGAAGTCTCTCACATAACACAACAAAACCATCTAGCTCATAGTTCAAATGTGCTCCAAATTTAACCCAAATCCCTAAAACTATAAAAATCTTATTCCAGTTTGTAACAAACATCCAAACTCGGATAGCAGGATTAACTGCAAAAACTTTCGTAGGTTCAAGAACGTCACCAACATTTTCTTTAACTTCAACGTCTACAAAAGAACCTTGTAGATAGTTAAATTCTGCTGCTACCCTGGCTTCAGTACCCGGCTTATCTTTTCCGACTAAGTCGAGGTAACTTGGTTCTCACTAAAAACTTCCTTCATTCAAATCCAAGATGGGTGTTCCATGGAGTTGATTAACGTATTATCAAACTCCGAATCCCCGCTGGCTAGAGACTGGTCTGTGGTTGACCATTATTCTCAAACTTTGTAAGTTTCTAGACTTATCTTGGCCTTTGCTTCTTATGGTACTTTTAGGTTGTACGATTTCGGCGCCTTTATTATTTATGTTGTTTTATTAGGATTATATCGAAATTACTGCTGCATGAGACACATGTACTTCTAATATATTTTTTGTTTAATCAAAATCCACAACGAGGCGTCATTTCTGAATTCTCCTTATTTTGCAACAATCTTTGTCTGATAAGCTAAGTATCCAAATAAGTTTTCTTTTTTTCTATTCCTACGCTTGTGGATAGTATAGGAACGCTACTGGTCCCGCGATCTACAGCCACCTACTTGCCTCACGTAATTTCACAAAATGAAGGAACCATCATTACAAAAGACACGGTTGTGAATGTGTATGTACGAGTAAGAGAAACAATGAAACTGTCACCGTGATCTAGCAATATTCTAATCATTAAAGGAACACTATGTTCACAACATCATCAACAGTATTATTTGGGGTCTATCTATTACTCGTCGTGTAGTGGAAATTTACTATGCCCACTACATCAACTATCAGTCGTATTATCTAAATAGCTTCCCCCGTTTAAATATTCAAATGTAAACTGAATCCCAAACTTTGTTATAAATAAATAATGAAGAATAGTTTGGAACTTTCAACAGTTTTGTGGTAATCCAATGGAGTCGATTATTTGAAAATAATTTTGTACTTTATTATTAATGTACTGAATGCTCATTTTGTTAATTCAATGCAAATATAATAATTTGTTGCTGATAGTGATTGCAGTATAATTTAGGACTACGATTTATTATTTCTGTGTCATCAAGATTGATCAAGTTCAACGTGTTGATTCTGTAAACTATTGATAAGATCCTTAGATATACCATCAGGCTTTTCAAAGCTATTACAGAGTATATTAAAATAATTCTTATATTACCTTGATGTTTTATAAAATTTAAAATAATTTATTATACCAATATTGAAGCTTTAGTAGATAAACACCTAAAATAACTTTATAACCTTTAATGTATTCTTCAAAATCAACAGCAAATTTCACATAATAATAATAATAATATGCTATGGCCCGGGTTGTCAATGTGACGGAACATTTTTTCTGCCAATCAATAATTTTATTTACTTTTTTGACCAATTTTAACGAAATAAATATGTTTTATACAATCAAACCACAAAAAAAAAAATCCGGAATCAAAATACATAATAATTTGGACCAATAACGATGAAATATTCAGAAAAATGCAGAACGAAGTAAATGTCAATACGTCAAAGAAACAACAATGCTGACCAGAAGCCGGGCTAAAATAGAAAGACAGCAAGCACACCCACCATCTCCGGGCTCGTCGCTAAACTCCGCCTCGCAGCCACCGGGACGCGCCACATCCGTGGGCGCCGTGTCTCCGGTAGCTGTAGCTGCGTCGAGTTCCAGTGACGAGTTTTTCTCCCCGTTGTCAACGCCATCAACATCACCGCCGCCATCACCACCGCGACGCGAACGACGAGGAAGAGGACGGCCACCAGCGGGCTTAGGACCTCGAGGCCAACCGGCCCCGAACAGGGTCCCCGCTGCTGGTGGAAATGTGCCGCGCATGCGATGGACTCAGTCCATAAACGAGAGTGTCATGCGCGCATATTATGGGGCTACTGAGGGGGGAAGTAACTTGACTGCGTACCGTAGTCGGATGCTCTCTCTGTTTCAGGTGCTTGAGCCAGCTATCAGCGTGTCGGCGCAACGATTGTCGGATCAGGTGCGGGTCATCCAGCATAACCATATGTTGGATGACACTGTACTTGATCGACTACGCTCTGAATCACGGAGTAACCCAGTCACACCGGCTTCACCAGTGGTCGCAGTGCAACTGGAAAATGTTTCCAGTGCTCCGCCGCGATCCGAACGTGGTGGTGAAGAGGATGATGACGAAGTTATATCCGTGAGTACCCAATGCAATGTTCAATTGAGGGGCGCTTTGGAGGGTGCATTCCGGGAGTACCGTTCCACACCGCCTGAACTTAGACCACGTTTACCTCGTTTGCCCATGCACAAGAAAAACAAGGCGCTGGTGTGTGCTCTAGATTCGCAACTGTCAGATTGCTTTGACAGCAGCAAAGACCTCGCCGATACCCACTCAATTTTGTATTGTGCAGCTGTAGTGGCATGTCGTGTGGCTCATGTTAAATTTCCTAACAAAGACAGAGCTGCACGACCAAAGTTAGCTGTTCCAGCCTGGCAGTGCAGGATTGAGCGGCGTATCGGTGAGGCTAGAGCACTCATCGGCAAGTTGATCTGCTTCAGGGAGGGCAATACTCGCCCTAGAGTGATGCGTTTTGTTAGGCGGGCGTTCTCGGGAACAGATATTAGTTTTCCTGATTATTTGTCCCGCGTCACAGAGCGCATCGACTTCCTGAAGCAGAAAATCTATGCATGGGCGAGCCGTATTCGTCGGTATAAGCGACGAGTGGAGCGGTATACACAGAACCGCACTTTCCAAAGTGATGAAAGGTGGGTATATAGAGCTTGGGAACGACCAGACCAAGGTGTGATTGACTCGCGTTTGCCGGATGATGACGCCATGACGTCGTTCTGGCGCAACATCTGGTCGGTGCCTGTCAGTCACACTGAGGGCGATTGGACCCGAGAGGTTGAACGAGCGTGTGATCCTATAACAGAAATGGGGGCAATTATCATCAGCCCCCAAGACGTAGCTTGTGCAGTCCGTCCGTTACCTAACTGGAAATCTCCAGGGCCGGACGGACTGCACAATTTCTGGATCAAGTGGTTTAAAGGATCGCACGCTCGCTTGGCGTCTCAGTTTCAATCAGCCTTAGAGTCAGGATCGCTACCCCAGTTCTTGACAACAGGAATTACCCACCTGCTCCATAAATCAGGTAGTACTGCGGAACCTAAAAATTATAGACCAATCACTTGTTTACCAACGGTCTATAAAGTTCTTACATCCATTTTGAGAGTTAAAATCAGCCAACATGTCGAAAGTAACTCTATCATGTCTGCCTCTCAGAATGGATGTAGGAACGGGTCCCGTGGTACTAAGGAGCTGCTCCTCATTGATATGACCATTAGCCAACAGGTTCGCCGCTCCCGAAAGGATTTGTCTACATGTTGGATAGATTATAAGAAGGCCTATGACTCGGTGCCTCATACATGGCTCATGAGGGTGCTGGCATTGTACAAAGTAGATGCAACTCTGTGTACCTTCCTGATGTCATGTATGAGGAACTGGAGAACGGTCCTTCGCTATCCAGGATGTCGACAGATCGGAGGGAACAGTGAACCGATAAGGATCGAGCGTGGTATATTCCAGGGTGATAGTCTGAGTCCGTTGTGGTTTTGTCTAGCCTTGAACCCTCTTAGCACACTGCTGGAGGGTTCAGGTCTAGGCTATCGGTTGAGGAGAGGTGGTCAGGTTATATCTCACCTTCTTTACATGGATGATCTGAAACTCTTTGCCCCCAACAATTTGCAACTGATGAAGCTACTGAAGGTAACAGAAATTTTCAGTAGTGGCATCAGAATGGAATTTGGTGTGGACAAATGTGCAGTCTTGCATGTGAAGCGAGGGGAGATTATGGAATCCGTGAGAACTCAAATCTCGGATTCCATACTACTTAGATCCCTCTCGTCAACAGAAACCTACAAGTATTTGGGTATGTCGGAAGCATTAGGTATCAATATTACCGTCATGAAACAATCGTTGAGGGAGCGCTTCTTTGGCCGCCTGAACAAGGTCCTGAGCAGTCTTTTGTCAGGCGGAAACAAGGTGCGCGCCTTCAACAGTTGGGTCATGCCGGTTTTGATGTATTCTTTCGGCATACTCAAATGGACTCAGACAGAACTTGATGCCCTGGATAGGAGGATCCGCTCACTATTGACCGCAAATCGGATGCATCACCCACGGTCGTCGGTGATGAGACTGTATATCCCGCGGAAGTGTGGGGGTCGTGGTTTCTTAAATACTAAGACCCTACACAACCGTGAGGTATGCAGTCTCAGGGAATACTTCCTAGAAGCCAACGTGGGGATGCACCGAGATGTGGTCTCAGTGGACAAGGGCCTTACCCCGCTCTCCTTGGCTAACGAGAACTGGCGCAAACCTAAAGTATTAGACACTAATGACCGCAGGGAGGTATGGCAGAGCAAGGAGCTGCACGGACGCTTTTACCGGGCCTTACATGGAACCGATGTAGATTTCTTAGCGTCCGTATCCTGGCTGCGTTTTGGTGACCTTTTCGGGGAAACCGAAGGTTTTGTCTGTGCAATAATGGACGAAGTTATGATGACGAACAACTACCGGAAATACATTGTGAAGGATGGCACGGTTGACATATGTCGGGCATGCCACCGTCCTGGAGAATCGATCCGACACATTATTTCTGGATGTTCTCGTCTGGCTAACGGAGAATACTTGCATAGACACAACCTTGTTGCCAGGATTATCCACCAGCAACTTGCTTTGAAATACAACCTTGTGGAAACAGAAGTGCCATACTATAAGTATGCGCCCGACCCAGTTCTCGAAAATGGTAATATTTCATTGTATTGGGATCGACCTATCGTCACTGACAGGACTATTGTTGCCAATAAGCCTGACATTGTGGTGATTGATCGATCGGAGCGTCGCGCAATGATTGTTGATATAACGGTCCCGCATGACGAGAACCTCGTGAAAGCAGAGAAAGATAAACAATTCAAGTATCTAGATCTGGCTCGCGAGGTTGTCGACATGTGGCACGTGAATACAGCAATCATTGTGCCGATAGTCGTGTCTGCCAATGGCTTAATAGCCAAGAGCCTCGACGAACATCTAAGGAGGCTCTCGCTTGGTAGCTGGATCAAGGGCTTGATCCAGAAGGCAGTACTTCTGGACACGGCGCGCATTGTCAGGAGGTTCCTCTCTCAAGAGCCCTGACCACCGGTAGCTCGGACCCTGTTCCCAATGCCGGTGGGCTACTACTTTTTATATTTTTAAATGTTTTTTATATCTTTTTTTTTAAGAAATATTTAAAAATGTATTTAGTAAGGAAAGAAAATGAATAAAGGAATAATAATAATATTCCACAACTATCACACAACGCCATCTAGTCCCAAGCTAAGCAGAGCTTGTGTTTTTGGGTACTAGACAACTGATAAACATACTTATATATTTCTAAATACATACATATTATAGATAAATTACACCCAGACACAGAACAAATGATCGTGCTCATCACACAAACATTTGTCCTGGGTGGGAATCGAACCCACGACCTCCGGCATAGCAGTTAGGGTCACTAACCACTAGACCAACAGGCAACAGGCAGGCAATATAAGTTACTCATCATAACCTACTTCATCTAACCGACCCATCCAGTTATATTCACTCTTCATTTTAGCTCAACCTCAATCTAAGAGCATAAAATACCTATTTTCCCAGTTTTCCAGCCCGGCTTTACTATAAGATAAAGAAATATGTCTTCATAGCCTCAGCTAGAAGACTAAGTGCGGTTTAGTTTCAGCTCGGCAGAGCGTTAAGCTTGTGGCAGATGGCTTGATCTAAGACACACTTTAGAATTTAGAATCTAGTCGATGGCTAGACCGCATACGTATATTATTTTTAATACAGGTGAATGTAAAATAGACAAGAGATTAAATATCCTGTTTTTAAATGTGCTATATATAAGCTCGTCCCCTATTACATAGAACTTAAATATAACTGGCGAAATGTGAGTGTGCTCAAGGGTTCTGCTTAACTCTTCGGCGATTATATGTTATAATAATAATAATAATAAATAAAAAAAAAATAATATAGTATATAATTGTTATAATTTTAGAAAAAAGTCTACGATATACTTATATTCATCATTCCAGCCTTAAGACATCCACTGCTGGACATAGGCCTCCAGCAAAAGGGGGGCATTTGCCATAATCGCCACGCTTGGCTGGCGGGTTGGCGATCGCAGTATGGCTTTTTTTTTAATAACGGTTGTTATACTTATATACCACTTAGGAACTTGGCACTTAAACATTATCTGGCGAAACCTTTGCCTAACTTTTCGGGAACTTTAAGCGTGAAATTGTTATAGCAGGTGGCAAAAAATATTTCTTGCTTTTTAATTGCGAGGAACTAACATACAAAAATCCATTGCTTTTCTCTTGGACATTGCCTCAGATGAGTAGAATGAAAATTCTATATTTTTTCCAAACTGTTCAGCAACTTCTTTATTCTAGAAGTCGTGTAATGTTATAACATTTTAAGTTAAACAGCTAAAAAAATAAAATTTCCTTTTTGTAACCTAATAAAAAGGCCTATGTAAACAACAAGAACGTAAACAAAATTATGAATACAAAAGCAGACAGAATTAAAAGGCGCTTTTTGACCGCAATCGTAAATTAAGACGAAATTCTGAATGTTGAAAGACTCCATAAAGAAAACCTGTGAATTATTTCAAATTTTAAGAAAACAAAGTCTTGCTGACTGTAAGATTCACGGCACAAGATGGGTTTAAAAATAAGACTGTTGAGAAAAAGATGAAATGCATGACAAAGGCAAATTTTTTCTTGAAGCATCGGAAATATCAAAGCTATTTGATAACGTTGATTGGATGGCGACAATGAATATGATTTTTAAGGATAAAGTACTAAATTTTAATGATAGCGTGTTGATTGACGGAGAAAAAAATGTGTTGCGACGACCCCAAATATCATGAGCCAAGGCAAGAAATGATGAAAGAAAGAAAGAAAATATTGAATAATTTCACTCAAATCATTCATATTAACATGAGACAAAAACATTTTTGAATTTTATACATTTATAATATTAAACTGCCTCGTGGATCTACTGTTGTCTCAGGTCGAGCAAAGTGTTATTGGATTTTTCCATCAGGAATTTCTCAATAGTATCCATGGAGTCTCGATTTATACCCGGTTGATGGCAATAGGTTTTCCCCTATTACATGGGACTTCTGGAGATATGTGGGTGTACCATTTTATATTTATTTTTTGGCGGGTGGAAAATTTTCAAATAACCCCTCCCGCTCTTGGGCAGAGCGAAAGGGAGTGTCAGACTTCTAATGACTAAAAACCACCAATGTTCCTTCTTAGCCCTTCCGCCGAGGCCGCGGTATCTCTTTCGAACAACCTGCAGCCCCGACGGGCGTCGGCCCTTGCATCTCTTCAAAGAGATGTCAGCAACATGGAAGGGGACATCCGTTCCATGTTGCTGACATCTCTTTGAAACACAAACGCGCCGTCGACACGGCCTGTCTCCGTCATAAGACGGACGGACGGCGAGCTAACCCATTACTCACCGTCTACAGGCCTGCGTCTACGGTGGTCGGAAGCCGTCACGTGGCCTCCGACGCCCGGAGGGCCCCCGCGGCGGCTGGGACGAGAGGTTTTCTTCCTCTCACGTTCCGCCACCTCCTTCACTAGCATCACTGCTTCGCTGAAGGAGGCGACGGCGTCCCATTCCTCCTCGCCCCGGAACATGGCTTGCACCAGGGCCGAACGCGAGAGGTCGCCGCCGCCGATCGATGTGGGTGTACCATTGGGTCAGCCTAATCTTTTAGGCAGACCAAACTCTTACTCCGAAACTTTCGGAGTTCCGTACTTCGCGATAATGAACATTCTGAATACAGTACTTCGTAGTAGCAAACTTTCGGAGTAACGTACATCGGAGTGACGAACATTCTGAATACAGTACTTCGTAGTAGCAAACTTTCGGAGTAACGTACATCGGAGTAACGAACTTTCTGAATAACGTACTTCGTCATAGCGTACATTCTGACTCACGTAATTCGGAGTCACAAACTTTCTGTATACCGTACATCGGTATTTCGAACTTCGGAGTAACGAAATACAGTCATAACAGTCGTGATGTTCAACTTTCTTATGACTGATATGTTTTTCATGATGTTTATCTAACAATAACATAAACAGGTATCGTGTTACCCAATATCTGCATAGTGGAGGATAGGTAGGCAGTCGCTCTAGTTAAAATTAAAGTACATCCATTTACAACCAATCTAGATGGGAAGAGATTGGCAGATGATGGTACTTTGGGGTAACAGGATGTGATGTTCTTCATCCCCCATAGAAAAGGGAGGATCTTCCGACCAGACGGGTGTTGTGTAGTGGTGGGCTAACTGCCCGACATAATATGTTAGTCGGGATTTTTCTATATAGGCTAATGTCGCGGATAAAGTTGATAGCGCGATATAAGATTTGCCAAATTAGTTCGCATGTGTTGCGATAGATGTCGCTGTCACCACAGTACAATGAATGAAAAAGATTAACCAGTTCAAACATTCTCAAACAAGCGCCTTAGTAGACTCACGCTCTTATAAAGCCATTCAGGTTTTCAATTCCATCCCCCTACCCTGAATTCTTCGTGCTCACAAGCACTCTAATTTTCCCCTCATCCCAAAAATCATCATGAAAATTTAACACACAAAATTAACTTCAGCGTTTTCTTGAGTTGCTCGGAGAACGTTTTCTCGCATCACAACCCACGGCCAATCTCTGGGAAGTTAATCTCAAAACATCGTGCACTTGCGAGCTATGTATTTTAATTTAGCCAGTTCACGGCGTGACACGTACCTCTTAATTAACTCGAAAGCGACTTTATTTCCTACAACGTTTATTTTATCTTTGCGAAATGCGAAGGAAATGCGCCTTGGGAGCATTTACGGAGCTAGTTACGAAGACATCGTCTAGGTACGCGAATAGGTAATGGTTGTTGTTGGGCTGTTTTCTTATATGAGATCGGTAACGGTGGGTAATATGGTTGTTATATAGGGATTATGGTAGGGTAAGATGAGGTTAAGAACTACACTTGAGGTTTTTATTTGAAAGATGATACGTTAATCTTAATACCTATCAGGCTCTTGGTACTGATTTTCATCACATCCGTATCTATCATAAAATGGAATATGGCAATTTTTTTTGTTGACGGCGCGGTTGGCGCAGTGGCTCAAGCAATGGACTGCTGCGCTGCGTGTCGCGGGTTCGATCCCCGCACGAAACAAATATTTGTACGACCCACAGATAGTTGTTCCGGGTCTGGGTATTTGTGTATGTGAATTTAAATGTTTGCGAACGCACCCACGATACAGGAGAAATTCATAATGTGGGGCAACGTTCTTTTTTAACAACAAAAAAAAAATTTAGGACCAAAGATTTTGAAAGAAATTCAGATCCATACAGATTATAAACACAAGTAGGTGTAGGAAATTTTCCTGTATCTGGTCAATTTCTCACGTAATAAGGTTTCGTAGATACAGAGTTCCCATCTGAAAAACGGAAGTTGTAAAAAGTTGGCCATTTATATCAATAACCTGATTAAAATCTTGCTACCACCACCTGTTTTTGAACCTTTCATTACTTAATAGCCATTAACTCTCTCGTACAAAGTGATCAGAACTATTAAAGCAGCGCGCTGGACAAATTTTCAAGTTTTCAGCCCCAGTAAGAACTTCTATTTGGTTTCACACGTGAAGAAATATTAGGATTTCCATGACCAGATACCTCAACAAGCAATATTGGACCATAACTATAACAACGTAAGGTTTCTGTCCAATTTTTTCCAACAGCACGGTTCAATTTTGTCAAATCATTACCCGACAAACTTGAAAATGTTGTCGGAGAACTGAATTTTCGCTCTTAACCTTTCAGCTATAAGGTTCAATGATAGCTTGATCCAGCTCGAGTCAGGTTCTGGTAGTCGATCGTTAATAAATTTTAGAAAACTTTTAATGGCCGCCGCCGCCGCAAAGTTTTAATTTTCGATGGGTGCAACTTTTTTCCCTTGACTTTGTACTTGGGAAACATTTTGAGCGATGTTATAATTTCGTGTGGTAAGTACTGGCGATTCGGGAGAAGTTTTTAATTTAAATTTGTGATAGTACAAGTTTTCGTGTTATTAGACTTTCGCGATATAATTTGGAGATGTCGATGATAATTTGTACTTTGGTAACTTATAAGTTATTTCGGTCTGATTTTTACCCACTGAGTTTATAAAGTATAATTATAATTTATAGTTTGTTTAAACTTGGATGAGGTTGGCACAGAACTGTGGAGAATGGCACAAGAAAAGAGAGGCCAATATCCAGTAGTGGGTGAATTCAGGCTTTGAATGGTGATGATGATAAGTTTATAGATCACCTTGTCAGATTATTGTGGACCGTTTTTTATATAATTTATTGATAACTAAGAGAAAGCCGGTACAGTAAAAGCTATTCACAAAACTTCATTTGAAAAAGTACAATAAAAAATCCCTTTTCCTATTGCATGCGTGTCCTCGTTTCAAAACAAAAGAAAAAACACTAACCTACCATTATTATTATTATATGATCATAGGGCCATAACAAAGATGCAATAATCGAAAAATATGCGGGCGAGGTCGCAGGCGATGCGAATGTATCATAAAGTTTTATTACATCGCATGACTATGAAGATAGTGTTTGAAACTGCTTCCAAGGAAGTTTATATTTTATCGATAAAATGATTTAATACTGCTCGACGTTATCCTGTTTTGTGTATTTTGCACGGCTTCGGATAAAGACTTATGTTTTGTCATTGTTTTCTTTAAAAAAAAGTATGGGTTAACGTCAGGAACCATAATACAATCTACTTACTACGTCCTCAAAAGTTTTTTTCGGGTCGATCTTTAGGTAAAGCTGTGCTTGCTTAGGTCGGTCTGTGGATGGGTGACCGCCCGACATACGCTAAGCTTAAGTTAAGCTGTTGGTCCCGGCTGCCATATGCTGCCGACAAATTGCTTTGCAGTTTGGCAGATATGTATTTATGTTAAAGTATGCATTGTTATTAAATAAATAAAAAATATATACATAGATCTTTGGCAGTCGTTACAGGTAGTCAGTGACCTGAAATTCTGACATCCAGTCTTACCAAAGAGGTATCGTAGTACCTAGTATTAACTGGGTTGTGGAGGTCAGATAGGCAGTCGCTCCATGTAAAATACTAGTATTCAGCTGCATCCGGTTAGACTGAAAGTCGACCCCAACATAGTTGGGAAAAGGTTAGGCAGATGATGATGTTACTATACAATGATGTCCGGATGTTTCTTATAACTGGGATAGTATGGAAAAATGTGAAACTTTCTTCGTTAGTCTACTTTTTATGGAATACACAGACTTGTCCAAATTATGTACAATTATGTGCCATTGGCCATAGGTAATTTTTTTTTTTTTTCTTTAGGGTGGGAAATCATCAAATAACCCCTCCCGCTCTTGGGCAGAGCGAAAGGGAGTGTTAGACTTCTACTGACTAAAAACCACCCATGTTCCTTCTTAGCCCTTCATGTCGAGGCCGCGGTATCTCTTGCGAACAACCCGCAGCCCCGACGGGCCCCGCAGCCCCGACAGGCCTGCCATAGGTACCTAAAGGCCACAAAAGTGGTTAATTAGAAAAGTGCATGAAGTACCATTACTTTTGAAGTATTTCATCTCAAATTAATGACTAAATAAAGTCTCACCAATTAAAATCATTAAAGGAATTAAGGTAATAAACATGAGAGATAATTAAAAACAAGCGTATGATAGGATAAAATAAAGTGTCGACAACAGTCAAAAAGCTAACTAATTAAAGAATAAATTCGCCGTTAAATTAGTCTAAATCTAGAAGCTAACTCATAACACCAAAGCTGCAGGTAATAACACAACGAGTAAGGCGTTAAACAGACTAGCAGCACCATGCTGTCAACAGAACCAACTTCAGTTGTCGATAAAGTCAACTTCAGCTGTAGACAGAGCCAACTTGAGCTGACGACAGAGTCAACTTCAGCTGTCGACAGAGTCAAATTCAGCTGTTGACAGAGTCAACTTCATCTATCGACAATGACAACTTCTGCTGTCGATAGTTTAATACTAACAGTTTTATTACATTTAAGATTTGACTTAACCAATTTGTATTAGGTGTGACAAGTATCTGTCAGCTGTAACAGTCACGTAAATATTCTTTTATTTTTCCGTCTGGTAACATTGACAGATACTCGTCACTAAAATAGTACTAATCTAAAATTATATGGTTTGAGGCTGTGTAGAGTTATGACTTTTGCTACCGTAATTTTGTGAAAATGTGATAGTTTATTTTTGGTCGTTTGCGCGGCAATTGAATTTCAAACAGAGCGTTGATATTTCTACTGTGAGAATTACATCGAAGAATATTCATTATTATTCATACAAGTCGTTTCATTCTGAGTTGAGGTTTAGTTCCTACAATAGAGTCATCTTCATCAGTCAACAGAGTCAACTTCAGCTGTCAACAGAATCAACTTGGATGGCGTTTGCTGCCCACGTGTCGATGGTAACGCAATTGCCTTTGTCGACAGTTGAAGTTGACTTTGTCGACAGCAGAGTACTGCTCGTGTGTACGGGGCCTTAGGAACTCATACAAAACAAAATATATAAGGAAAAACATGGCTCTATTTACCATTTGTTAGCTCTAAACAGTACTCTGGAGGACATTCATAGTACTTTAAACCGCGGAACTAGTAAAGTATGACGTTAGCATCGTGCAACCGCGTTTTTGGCGCCGCAGTCGAAAGAGGGTTTCCATGTTTAATGGGAATTTAAATATTTATAATTCGGTGACAACTCGGGGTTTTATGTAACTGCATTATTAAGCTGGAAGTTGGTTATAATTGGGTGGTTCTAGATAGCAGGTTGAGAGAATTAAGTGTTTACTGAAATACCGGGGCCTCGGACATAGAGGGCTAAGAAGAAACATGGGTAGTTTTCAGTCAGTAGAAGTCTGACACTCCCTACAGCTCCGCCCAGAACGGGAGGAGTCATTTAATAATTTCCCACTCTCAAAAAAAAGTTCAAGTACAAGTGTAGCCGTTTCAGAGATTTACAAGAGAGAAAGATAAAAATAAAAATGATTTTTGTTAAAAGTGAATAATTATATTATGTCAAATTTCTTTAATACATTTTAAACTTTATCGCTAAATCATTAGGTTTGGGAAAGTTTAACATTTTAACTAGCTTGATTTGCTGGTGGCTGAACATATTTTATATACGAATGTAATACCTACTTGTTACCAAGATTTTTTAAACAACGTGTCGTCGTACTCTTTTTTTTTTTGAGTGTTGAAAATCATCAAATGACTCCTCCCGCTCTGGGCAGAGAGGTAGGGAGTGTCAGACTTCTACTGACTAAGAACCACCCATGTTCCTTCTTAGCCCTTTGTGTCGAGGCCGCAATATCTCTTTCAAACAACCCGCAGCCCCGACGGGATGATGTATCGTCGTACCTACCTTACAATCAGTTTTCTTAGTGCAGGAGCCAGTTTTCTTCAAACCACAAAACGATCACTGTTTACACTGCAGGTGAAGCGACGATCGTCTCTTTGTCTTTAAACATTACTCGGTGCTGAAAGTCTGGCGATAAAGCTATTTATCTACAAAATACGTTTTAAATTTGCAAAACGAGGGTAGCAGTAATATTTTTTTTGTCCTGAAGACCGATTTCAAAGATTCGATCAATTACATTATTTTAATCGTTTGAACCATTTGTGGTATTGGAATTGAATTCTGAATTTGAAATTCTTGTTATGTAATGGTCTCGAGGTAGTTGTTACACTAGGTAATATGAATGTGTTTATGTTGTGTTTGGTGGAGCTCGTGGCTTAATAATGATAGGAATGATAAGAACACAAGACAATGTTTGTTATTTATGTTCTTACTCCAAAATTAGTTTACTGATATGTTTATTTATTTTCATTTATTTTTTCACTTTGTTTATTATTATATACTTTTTTTTTATAATTGATTTGTGTCTGTAGTAAATCTACACCTTACTATTGTATCGAGTCTGGTTCTTCTAACTAACCTAACAGACAGATGTGTTGCTGGGGAGTTTGATCCGCCACTTCCACTTTCCAGCTAAAACATTAGGAAGTGTCGAAGGGTGGGCGTTTTGGGGGACTGTCTCTTGTAAATAAGTAAAGTAGATATTGACGTTCGAAAAGTGCTGATTATCAGCCTAGTTTGAATAAATGACTTTTGATTTTGATTTAATAACTGCGGCTCGGGTCGATCTTCAGGTTAAGCCGTGCTTGCCTAGGTTTATCTGTGGGTGGGTGACCACCCATTACATACCGAGTTTCCTTCGTACCTCGGAAAGCGCGTTAAGATGTTGGTCCCGGCGTCCCTATGTAGATTTTTGGCAGTCGTTACAGATAGTCAGTGTTCTGAAAGTCTGACATTCAGTCTTACCAAAGAGTGTCTTATCACCCAGTATTAACTGGATTGTGGAGGTCGTTGCTTCATGTAAAACTTTTTTACAAAAAAAAAAACAACCGACTTTAAATACACCAAAAAGTGAAAAATAAACTTCAGAAGCTGATTTTTCTTCTGAACTTTAATTTTTCACTTTTTGATTTTTTTGAAGTCGGTTGTTTTATTTTTGTAAAAAAGTTTTTTTATTTTTTCATTTTAATATACTATACAAATATTTACTATGAGTTTAACATTCAACCAAGAAACTGAACCTTTTTGTTTGTTTTTTTTTTGTGGGGGGGGGGTGGGAAATCATCAAATAACCCCTCCTGCTCTTGGGCAGAGCGAAAGGGAGTGTCAGACTTCTACTGACTAAAAACCACCCATGTTTCTTCTTAGCCCTTCATGTCGAGGCCGCGGTATCTCTTGCGAACAACCCGCAGCCCCAACGGGCAGAAACCTAACCCTTAACCAATATTTCCTTATTTTTGCTTTCAACTCCTAACCGTTGAGAAGTAGAACCTTCCATTATCAGCTCATCAACTTGAAGTGATGACTGCTAGATGCGAAAACTTGAATAGCATCAGAAAAAGCACGAGACACGTAATACGTGCCTATGAAATTTGAGGGTTGCCCTCGATTTCTCTGGGATCCCATCACCAGATCCTGATTTCCATAACGTAGTACCCCCCTTGAAATGTCTCCTTTCCAATAAAAAAAGATTTATAAAAATTGGTTCATAAACGACGAAAAATGTTCATAAATTTTAAAAAATGTTCATAAAATGAAAAGTACTGGGTTAAACTATGTTAATTTTTTATGGGACCAAATGAAAACTATTCCGCATCAAACTAAAAAGGAATAACGTGAATCGGATTATAAATCTCGGCGTAATCGTACATAGAAAAAAAAAAACAGCGATCGAATTGAGAACCTCCTCCTTTTTGGGAAGTCGGTTAAAATTACTGGTATTCAGCTGCATCCGGTTATATTGGAAGCTGACCCTAACTTAGTTGGGAAAAGGCTCGGCAGATGATGATAATGTTATGCATGGTGTTATTTTCGTGAAATATAACAAAAAAACTTGGTTATGTGCCAAAAAACTTAGTTACGAGTTCTGGGATAAAAGTTTGTTAATGTGTTTGAATAAGTGAAACTTTGTCATTTATCCAAGAATTGTTTTCTATATAATGACCTAAACCATCGAATCGAATGTCTATAATAGAATTGTAGTAGTCATCATCGGCCTATCCTTCCTAACTATGTTAGGGTCAGCTTCAAGTCTAACTAGATGCAGTTAAATACAAGTATTTTACATGGAGCGACTGCCTACCTGATCTCCACAACCCAGTTAATACTAGGTAATATGATACCCCTTTTTGGAGGGTGAGAAATGATCAAATGACTCCTCCCGCTCTGGGCGGAGCGGTAGGGAGTGTCAGACCTCTACTGACTAAAAACCACTCATATTCCTTCTTAGCCCTTCGTGTCCGACGCCGTGGTATCTCTTTCGAACAACCCGCAGCCAATATGATACTCCTTGGTAAGACTATCATGTTTACTTTTTGTTTCGAGCTCCCGATATTTCGGCGCTGTTACAAGTACCATGATCACGGGTTAACTAAACAAAAAGTCAATATAGAAAGTATCCGGTTTCAGTGTCAATGATAGTGTTAGTGAGCATGTAACTTTAAAGACATAAAAAACCGGTCACGTGCACGTACAAAAAAATGTCTAGATTTTATTTTACCATTTTTTTTGGTGAGAGTCATCTATACATAGATGACTCTCACCAAAAAAAATCATGCTAAATTACAGCTTTCTAGTAATTTTAATCTTTGATCTATGGTGCGTGCGGACAGACAAACAGGCAGACGGACATGACGAAACTATAAGGGTTCCCTGTTGAATACGGAACCCTAAAAATGAACAATCCGACACAAACTAAATAATCTTCATCACTCCGTGTCCTGAATTCTCTACAAGCATAAACATGAAGTGTTCGTATTTCTTAGCATAAAGAATGTTTATGTTAAAAGTTTAAAAATACTTCCGTAATAGCCTCAAAGTTAACCATGGAGGCTTCATAAAACGATCCTGAACGATGAAAATTCTCGAACGTGTTCCGCGTCGCTTTTATACAATATCTTAAAACTATAAATTTTAACCAAAAGTATGAAACGATATTCTTAGAAGACTTTTATAGATCAAGATTTTTAGTGGCTGGTTAGATATAAGATGGATGTGTTGGTAAGATTGCCTCGTTGGTCTAGGGTCTGCAAGGTACGACTACTGACCTTGAACTCATAGGTTCGATTCTGGGTCGAGCAAAGGTTTTCTTCTTTTGATACATTAGCTGGAATATGATGATTTAAATCTTTGGCGGCTTCAGACACAAATCCTTAGATTGTGAAAAAAATCACAATCCATTGTTTCAGTTTCAGCCAATAAGCCATATATATACGTTGCTCAAGTTGTTACTTTAACCCACTTTTGTTAACATCGTCACATTCGGAAAATAAACCCGTATATCACTTGTATCATAATTAAATCTCAAATCTACTTACGTAGTCATTATCAAAATCAAAATATTTTAAGTGTTTCACATAGGCCTACATAGGTACTTGAGAGCACACAGGAGAAAAAGTGCATGGTTCAGGTCGACACGGCAAGAAACTCCATGGTTATTATTTTTAAATGATTTGGTTTCACAATGTTTTCATGTTACAGCCCATTCACCTCTCAACCCGATACACCATCGCATAGTCCTTGCTAATTATTAGCACCTCGCCGGTAACATCGACCACAATTCCGTGAGCGAACCATTCGTAGGATCGCACACTAAGCTGATCAATTGGGTACGTATTCGAACATTCGACACGAGACACTGTAAACGTTCCGAAAAGCCTCTTTTCGAACAGAGAGGGAACATTATTGTGTATTTACGTAATGGAGGCATTGCAATGGCTTGTGTTTGGCCTCAATTTTCCTGATGTGAAGCGATGATGAGGCCTAGGGTAGACGCTGCGGGTTGTTCAAAAATATCGCGGCCTCAACACAAAGGTATAAGAATCAACATAGGTAGTTTTTAGTCAGTAGAAGTCTGACACTACCTACCGCTCTACCCAGATCGGGAGGAGTCATTTGATGATTTCCCACACTTCAAAAAAAAAATCCTAGAGTGGAGCACGCTTGCTTATAGGAAACCGATTCACAAGAACTTTGAAAAGATTTAGCAGGTTCCAGGACCACATACGGTCTGTAGAGCAACTTCTATACCAGTCCACAGACCGTATGAGGTCTGTTTGCCGGTACAATTTCTAGGCCATCTGACACAATGGACGTTAGAAGAAAGTCTTTAATTTAATGCGGACTTAGCAGGACACATCATAAGGATTATAAAAAGTGCTGGGACACAGGGTAATACTGGTTTTTTTTGTTTCAATTATTGACGTTTAATAAAATCATAACGGGACTTGTGGACCTTTACCACTCTGGAGCCTGAACAGTGAACCTGCTAGATTATAATGATCAGGAAATAGAGAATTCCGCAGACTGTGACGCACAATAAATGTAGAAGTAAAACGGTTTGTTTGGGTCTGTGGGATTTCAACAAAATAGCAGTGTCGCTTCGCTATACCTTTGCTCGTTCAGTGATAGAATGGGGTTTAGGGAATTTATGTTAAGTACCCACAGGGCATAGTAACAGCCACGTCGAAACCTTCACAACATTTTTTACGACTAAGTGTACTTCAGCATGTAAACACCAGTCGTCTCCGTGATAGATCTGAATTAAACATATAATTTGAGAATCATTAAATTTGTAACACAATACTACTTTTGTCGGTACATGAGTACATAAGTTTGTTTAATACATATTTATAAAGTACAGGATAGTTCAAAACAATTCATCACCATCATTTCGCCTCCTCCAAGTGACGCCACATTGACAAGTCCCGTGCGTCTCGCATCCAGCGCATCCCCGCAACTTGCACAAGGTCATCGGTCTACCTAAAGGGCCTTCTAACGCAACGTCTTCCAGTTCGCGGTCGCCATTCTAGAACTTTTCCATCCGCTCTGCGAGCAATGTGCTCTGTTCACTGATCATTAATGCAATTCTCAAATAGTATCAGGTATTCCATACTGAATGAAACAAATACCATATTGTTTATACAAATAACACATTAGCTTCAGCTATTCAGTCCGTTCCATTCGTTTTAACATTGGTATGCAATCAAAATTTAAAACTCGATGGTTACGCAATCGCGTCATATCAGGAATGGACGCAAATACATTGCACACTGCAAAATGTGGTCTGAATAATTTAACTTTTTAAACTTCAATATCCTGCCTTTAAATAACGGGAATATTGTAAGCCAGCTATGTTTTTTCTGTTTTTTTTTTTTAAATTAAAACTTAGCCGAAATATAATAATCCCACGCTTCTAACCGAAGCGATTATTCATACAATTCACAGTAAGTTTCTTTCAGATCAGATTCATCATTATTTTCGGAAAATCGAAAAGTGGCGTTTGGTTTCATCAAACGCTTCGGTCGTCGTGTGACCGCGACTATCGCTTTGATTAGAACACGGTTATCCTATGCTTGGGAAGACCTATGCATGGGTCAATTGGTATATTGTTGCTCGGCTCTTTTCTTATCATGTAGGTAAGTTTCCAAAAGAAGAAACATTTCAATCCCTTAATATCATCGACATTTAGTCTTTGAAACGGGGAAAAACTTCAAAAACACAGTGTTGTACATATAAAATCGTCACGTATCCGAATCGTGCCGTATAAACACCCGTATCGCACAAACCGCATGGGACCCGTACCGTTTGCCGCTGTTTTGGAAAAATATGACGCGATTAAAGTAAATTCTCTGCGAATGTTTTAACATTTACCATGTTAAAACATTGGCGTTGTACGCTGTTGTTGATGTTAAGTGTTAGTGGGAGGATCGTGTGTTCGGGCTTTATGGTTTTTAGGGCTAAACCTAAATACTCTGTATGTTAAGGATATTGTCGAATTGGATGTTAGGATTTAACGTACTTCTTTCCTTGGCGCTGTGGCGACACTTACAAAACAAAGACGCACACTAAATAGCCAGTGCCTTACCTGTTCCGTAGCCGAATGCATGCACAAATTTTCCACGCGCCTAATCGCTCATACTTATATGTTTTATCTAATTCTAGACTTTCTCTTGTGCTTCCAAATCTTTCTGTGCTATCTTCATATATCTTCCTCTAACTGTTTGCTGTGCTTTAAACTGTATATCTGTGTTCTAAGGCTTAAAATAAACATTTTATAAAAACTCGTGTTCGTGTTTAACCTGCGTAGCCATAACTACGCCTACAGCGCGATGTAAACTCGGTATGAAATTGATGGGCACTTATTTATGGGCCACGGCTTAACCTTAAAAATCGACCCATTTGACGGTTACGATCTGCTCCAGTACTCGAAGTTTAAATAAATAAACAAAAGCCGCGTTAATTTAATCTCTAAGCGACCCAAAATTGTTTTAGTTACATCCTATCTGTGAGAGGATGAACGAAAGATTATTTTTCTTGTGTGTTGTGATCATGAGAGATCATGCACGAAAGGTAACTTTTTTTCTGGTTATTATTCCGGTTTAATTTAATATTACTCTTTCATGTTGTTCTTTTTTTTTAAATAAATATAGGTATTTTAATGTAAAGTAACTATGTACATTAATTAAAAACTAATAAAAAAATATATAATAATAAAATAAACTAATAACTACTACTATTATAAACTAACCAACTAATTCTTTTTTGTGTTTTATAGTATTGAATTGAATTACCTAATCTGTAATATTGATATAATTATTGGTAAATAAATAAATCTAGTCTTAGGAAAGACAAGCAATTATTTGTCTAGCCACCTTTGCCCCACTAGTAGTACCTAGTGGATCTGTCAGAACTTGAAGGAGGACGGTCGGGCAATATGATCTGTTTATTTTAAAACAGGTGCGTAGTAGGTACTCGTAACCGGCTTGCGTCTGTATGAATGTGGACGAGGCAAAAAAGAGTATGTAAGGATCGTAGCAGGTTGCGTTCTGTGGTTGCTGCCTACCCCCATGGGAAAAGGGCGTGAGGTTATGTATGTATGATACCGAGTGTAGTGTATACGAGTATCTATTTAATAGATATGTAAACACTGTCTCACAACCACAAGTGGTCAGGGGAGCTGTCACTAATGACATCTGTCAGTTACATGATGGCGGGAAAGTGAAGTGATCCTGGACTAAGGCTTGGTGGTCTGGTGTGAGCCTGTGATACTTAGTTAATTGTAAAATCAACCGATTAGGTCTGTTACTAGTGGATACTACAAGTGGCGACGAGGATAAAGGTCTGAAATGTACATATTAATACTAGCTGCTAGCTGTTTTCACTTGGTGAAAGTTTGCAAGGAACTGTCAACAATGTGAAAAAACAATAGTAAGTACAGTTATTTGACTATACTTGATACTAATTAATGATTACTGTATGCCAAACGTACTGGCATTAAGTATTTTAAGGTGAAGGAAGAGTTCTGTTATTGTTTTATCATTCTACATAATTGTTGTACAATGGGTTACTGTTACACTATTTGAAGAGATAGATCACACAGTAATAAATGAATTCTGTGATGCATGGCGTCTAGACATTCAATATCATGAAGAACCTACATTAATATGTCAACATGTTACATGTGTACAACACATTCATTAGTGCTTACTGAACATCAAACTAGATAAGTACTAGGTTGTCACTACAATATATACAAGTTGATGACAAATGATTTAATTCATAACAGATTTCTTTATTGGTTTTAAACTCCACTTAACTGTTATCAGGAGACTGCTAGCAATAGGTTTAATTCCTATAGCTGTGAACATGTTGACTTACTAGAAAGATCTTGTATTGAATCATCAAAGCAGCATATAAAAATAAAAGATTCTATTTCCTGTAGTGACTAATAATAACTTTGATTGTATGAAGTACTTAAGTACTATTTTTGAAATGTCTATTATTTGACATGTCGCCCCAGACAGTTCTATGCAGTTATGGGATAACCAACAGTTGTTGAAGAATAAGCTTCAAGTAATTTTTATTGATTTTGAGTATTCTGATTTTGATGATCCCTTCTCCTAAACAATATGAGTAATAACTTAATTTCATTTAAAAAATACCTAGGTAATTGATATGTGCTTTCATTAGAAAAATAAACATTGTGTACATTGTGTGTGTTTTACATACAAGAAAAATTAGGTATGTAGATATCTAAACCTAAAGAGCAATGGAAAGAAGCATGTTGAACACAGGTTAGTCACAGAATCCGGAATTTAAAAATAAGAAGGAAGACAAAAGTAACGGGTATAATAACTCGTAGAACATCTAAAATGGAGTTGGACAGGACTTATGCTATGTTGCCAAATAAATAAATGGAGTATACAAGTAACCTTATGGTATCCAAAAGCAGACATCAAAAAACAAAGGTGTGCAAAAAAAAAAAAAAAAAAAAAACAAGATGGAGTGACGATATCAGTCTAACCTAACCGTAGGACCATACTAGACCAGAGTTGCAGAAGACTGAGTTCAATGGAGATAGCTGGAGAAGGCCAATGCCAAGAGGCACGCCGAACTGAGAGAGATATTATAAGAAAAGAAAAAACACCCAAATTGAAAGTAGTTCGGAATTAAAAGGCTTTATTATTGTTATGTAGATACCTGATGTGTCGAATGAAATGACAAGTATAAAGAAGTATATAAGGAAGACACAAGCTGTGGCGACCCCAAATAAATTGGGATAAGGGCAGGAGAATGTTGACACTATGACTCATTGGTCGCAGGCATGGCAGCTTGTTCTGCAGTCCTGGTTTTGATTCCCAGGTTGAGGAGAGCTTGTTGGGTTTAACTCAGTAAAAGCCAAGGGGTCGGAATTATTGTATGGTTGATGGAATAAGGTTGTCCCGTAATGCAAGCTTGATGTTATGTAGGGTTATGTTACTATTATGCAAGGATAATAATAATAGAATAATAACATGTGCAATGTAAAGTGAACAAAAAAAAAATAAAAAATAAAAATATCATCCAATGACTGAGGGGCAAGTCTCTTCTCGTACAGAAAAAGAAGAAGAAAATGAAGTGCATAAATTAAAGTAAAAAAATAAAGGTACCTACTTAAGCACTAGTTAACAAAGGAGCAGCTTGTGGCTTGATAGAGCTGCCGTTCGATTTGATTGGATTGAACTGTGTGTTGCCTAGATTGATTCGTGTATGGGTGGCCACCCATTGCATGCAGACTTTCCTCAATGCCTCGGAGGATACGTGGCAGTGTAGGTGGTCAGTAATGGTCAGTGGCCTGAGAATCTGACAGCCGGTTTTGCCGAGGGGTGTCGTGCTACCGGGTGCTGACTGAGTTGTGGAGGTTGGATGGGCGGTGGCTCCATGTGGAGTGCAGGTGTCCGGCTGCATCCAGTTGGACTGGAGGCCAGTCAACATGGTTGGGGAAGGCAGATAATGATAACATTAAAGCTGTTTGACAAAATTATAGTTTTGAATTGGAATAACTTGAAATAATTCATAAATAAATATAGTAACACGTAGCAGTTCTGAGTAGGAAACCGTAATGGTGGTTGTGTAATGGTTTAACTTAAATATGAAGCCAATGTATAAAATAATGTCGACATCGAGTCGTATTCGGTATGCCAGTGCCATCTGGTGGCGCTCGATGGAGTCATTGGTGCGCGCGCCAGTGGGTCGGCACGTCACTTCTCTGTGGAAGGGCGCGGCGGTGCGTGCGACCGGTGAAACATCGCGTGTTCTGAAATTCGTACCTACAGAGTTATACGTGCCTACTGTGTTTCTACTATCGTCTTATTGTTTGAGTGTATCGGTGTACGAGACTGGTTTCTTCATCCAACACTGGGCCCACCGGAGTCAAAATCAAACTCAAGATGTTTTATTTCGCGTAGGCCTGCATGGGCGCTTGTGGGAGTTCGACAAAAGGGCCCACAGTTAACCAACGATTAGTGCTAAAAAAATATCCCTTCCCGATATAATATAATATGTGTTCTGGTAATTACAAATCAAAGGTAAATAATTTGTGTAAAAAAAAAAAAAAAAAAAGATAATATGCAGCAACAACACATATAATAATATGTATGTTTAGTTAAACATAGAAGATTATTTTGTATAAATATATGTGTCTCAGATATTATGTTAAATTTTGTAAGAGCGGTGATGGCCTCGCCCGACTTAGGTCGTGGGTTCGAAACCAGGCAGGTATTTTGTGTTCATTCACTCATCACCAGGGAACGCTCTTAAAACGGTGAAGGAAAACACTGTAAGGAAACCGGCATGTCTTGGAAGCACGACTTCTAAGGCATGTGACATTTACCATCGCACTGTTTACGCGTGGTAAGATAGCAACCATTAAATTGGCTGGCGAATATCCATTAAATTGGCTTTTAAGAAGCAATCAAATTGGATAGAGCAACCTTTAAGTTGGCTCACAATAATCCATTAAATTGGCTGATGAACAGCAATTAAATTGGATGGAGCAACCATTAGGTTGGCTCATGAAATCCATTAAATTGGATAGAGCAACCGGTGAGTTGGCTCATGATAATCCATTAAATTGGATGGAGCAACAGTTGAGTTGGCTCATGAAATCCATTAAATTGGATGGAGCAACCGGTGAGTTGGCTCATGATAATCCATTAAATTGGATGGAGCAACAGTTGAGTTGGCTCATGATAATCCATTAAATTGGATGGAGCAACTGTTAAGTTGGCTCGTGATAATCCATTAAATTGGATGAAGCAACCGTTGAGTTGGCTCATGAAATTGAATGGTATCCATTAAATTGGCTGATGAGAAGCAATTCAATTGGATGAAGCAACCGTTAAATTGGCTCATGATAATCCATGAAATTGGATGGAGCAGCCGTTAAGCTGGCTCAAGAATGGTAAATATCCATTAAATTGGTCGTTGAGCATCCGTTAAATTGGAAGAAATGGGCGTCCATTAAATTAGAAGTATTAGGCATCTATGAAATAGGACGCTAGACATTCACCAAATGAGACATACTTGTATGTTGACTGCCATTAAATTCAATGTGCACGATATTAAAATGACTAATCATGTGAGCCTAAAAGAAAGAAAAAAAAAATTAGATACCTGACGAATTCGGAAACTATGTCAAAAGTAACAAAGAAAGTTTTGGAATATATATAATGATAAACGTTGTAAAGGAACCTAAAGAAAGAAATAAAAAGAAATGTAGTTGAGAAACTTTTTGGATAAGAACAAGGACACAAAGTTACAACTAGGAGTATTGAAATTAAGCAACAGTGTCAATCTTATCTAGGTTGGAACCCAAACGAAGACTAGCTTAGGAAATTGGATTTTTAGACAGTACGCAAGTCATCGCTGATGCCAAGCTAGTTTGGGTACTACAACAAACTGAGTTTAATTCAAATATTTTATTGGAGAACATATCGCCTCTTTGCTTCAATAACGTGATAAGTCCGACAATTCCTTTTTTTTATTATTTGATATTTGAAACCGCCGTGACCGATTTTATTTTTCCACAAAACGTGGTATCTTTGGTGCATGTAATAGAGAATCTATGAGTAAAAGAGACAACGCAACTGTGTCAGATCGCGATATCACGTTGTCTCTTTCTGTGCGGAGTTTTTTTACCACAACGAAACAAATCAGTTGTCACGTCCCACGTGCAGAGGAAGGTGCTCTCAAATCTCAGCGATAACCTGGCATCACGACGATATCACTGTTTGGTTGCAAAGGTATGTTTTAATTCAATTATTATTTTTTATTTTATAATGTGGTATTTTGGGGTAACACAGTGTTGTTGAAAAAAATGTGTGAGATGTCAATTGTTATAAATGCCCATGTCACACTGTTGCAGAAAGAATGAGAATTTTGCTTTGAGATATCTTATGATACAACATTGTTGTTGATGAAACTTTTTCCAATACAAAAATCAAGTTATAGTTATCTGCTGATGTTCCGTTATTGAACAAATAAAAAATAATTTGACCAGTAATATTCCTAAATATTACATTGTCAATGCTATAACAAATAACTAATTGTACTTATTTTTCCAGGTGGACTCGCGATGTAAAAGACTTGTTATTCTAGCATTGCGCTGGCAAAAGCTAGTATTTGATAAAAGGACATACCCAGAAAGAGGGTGATACCGCTCATTCTCAAATTGAGAAATTACGCGGCTATTATGATTGGACCGATGTATACACCTGACGTATTTATTGGTGCTATAATAAAGGCTGCCCAGAAGAAAAGTGAGCCCTTCCATGTGAATGAAATTTTCTACGCAGATTTCTATGATTGGAAAAGCCTAACTAATGAAATGAACTGTTCGTTGTTAAAAGATGAAAATAATGATCGAGTTTTTTTTATATAATAATATGGGCGTACTCTTGACCTCAATCTTACCCTAGGGGCAGTGATGAGGTCGACGATGGAACGAGCTAACCCAGAAGAAGCCTATTTACTCGCGACTTAAATAGATTGGGGAAACTTAAACAGGTTTAAAGATGATTCGAGTTCGAAAAAGCGATCCTGAAGGTTTTATTTTTGAAGATTCGAATGCTGATTAACAATTTAAAAAAGCTATTGTTATTGAAAAGAAAAGGAACGTCATCACTTTGGAATTTAAAAATGCATACACCCAAAAACCTGGGATATCCGATAAAAAATATCTCCATCGATGGGCCATTTTATGAATGTTTGTAACTTCTGAGAATAGCGGGTTATTTTAAATACAGGCAGGATTAATAATTACGCCAAAACAAAACTAATAATAAGACTGTTAATTGTAGTTTTAGTGATATGTTGGTAAAGTTAATACTCAAAGTGTCATTAGTTATATTATAATAAAATTTATAGTTGATTTAATTTTATTTCAGTATGTTAAATTTTTGTTTTGTCTTAGACAAGTTGGATATAAATGTCCACTTCTTCTAATTCTTGTAATTATATTTTATCCGAGATTTTAAACGCTATTGAATAGTCAAGATCTACATAATGAGTTTTAATTAGGTATACCTATTAATCAATGATCATAGTCTGATTGTTCGTAAGATAGATATTCTTTTATTTAATCTTAAGCTAATAATTTAATTTCTCCAGTAAAATGTGACTAAAAATCCAATAAATATTGATTCTAAAATCTAAAAGTTTTTATTTAGACGTTGTTTGTTCATAATATAACTCATTCATAACCAAATTAAATATCATCAAAACCGTGACAATTTAGTTTGTAACACTTATCTTTCGATATATTTGCAAGAACAATGTGACATGTTTTCCCCTTTTTTGTAAATAAAGACAATTTCTTGCTAAACATCCAAATTAACAGTATTTTAATAAGTTTCCACATAGTTTATTTGTTATTATTTACAATAAATCGTAGATTTACATTAAAAAAATATTCGTTTCGTCACAATTATTTTTTTAAACTTTAAAAACGCTCTCTTCTAAAATGTCAATTTTCAAGATAACACATTATTGAAGCAAAGAGGCGATATATAGAGAGATAAAAAGAACACATTTCAAGAATAGTAATAAAAATCAAAATGAATAAATAAAATTTAAAAATATTTCTCTACATCAGATTATGTACGAAGGTATAGCCAGTAATAGAAAGAGAGAAGCCTTGGTCTTCTCGGGGTCATCGATAATTTAAACGAAGTCATCGATAAAAAACACTTAAACCACAAAGTTTTTGGAAAAGTTCTCTCTAAATATCTAAAGTGTTTAAATTCAACCCCATGATCGGTTACGGGGCAGGCATCATTAGAACTTATCTTAAGATGTCATTAGAAAAAAAAAACAATGAAAAGGAAAGGAATATGGAAATAGGAAGACGAGATCATGCAGACCCCCAGAGGTTAGAATAGACGATGAAGTTCATAGGAATAGTCTAATAACCTATTAAGTATTAACTTTAATCCTACTCCACACTTAATGGAGGCTACTGGAGGAGATGTTCAAATGGAGTAACTAAAGAAAGAAAAAGTATTTATTGGTCTCACACAGGACAAGAAACGAACTGAACAAAACGATCGAACTGAACGAACTGGGTAAAACCTGATAAGGTACATTGTACATTTAGAACTGGTAGGTCAGTGGCAGTGGGTCTAAGATGACAAGGTAGATCGGATAACAAAAACATGCAAGTATGGTTGAACATTTTATATTCTTTAGTTGTTGAATTTGCTTGATTACTGAATGTAATTGTGTGTATATTTGGGTAAAGCATTTTGATCAAAATAAATATAATAAGAAAGGGATGTAGTGTATACGAGTATCTATTTAATAGATATGTAAACACTGTCTCACAACCACAAGTGGTCAGGGGAGCTGTCACTAATGACATCTGTCAGTTACATGATGGCGGGAAAGTGAAGTGATCCTGGACTAAGGCTTGGTGGTCTGGTGTGAGCCTGTGATACTTAGTTAATTGTAAAATCAACCGATTAGGTCTGTTACTAGTGGATACTACACCGAGGCCTCGACATGAAGGTCGAAGAAGGAACATGGGTGGTTTTTAGTCAGTAGAAGTCTGACACTCCCTTTCGCTCTGCCCAAGAGCGGGAGGGGTTATTTGATGATTTCCCACCCCCCCAAAAAAAAAGGTTATGTGTGTATTTCGAAATATATCAAAGATGCTCAGCGATTTATCCACAATAGTGTTAGTTCGTCGAAGCAAAAATAATACAGCCGGCCTTAAGTTGACACACTTTGATGAAACAAACCAGCAGGCTTGAAGTCTGTCTAGCTTACTTAACTTAGAGGTATAAGTTGTTGTGGCACAACTTCAGAGGCTTATCATAAGCTGATTGGAGAAACTTGGACAGTTCTGTCACCACTCAACGTTATGAGGTACTATGTCGGACTAACTGAGAGCATATTTTTCCTAAGTGCCGCCGGGTGATCTATTCCCATCCAATACCAAGAGCTAATACCATTTGGTATTAGTTTATTTCCGAATTTATTTTCTATTCCCAACGAGTACCACATTTTGAAACCAATACCAAAACAAGTTTGAAGAAATTAGGTACAGTCAGGTTCACTAAAATTAAAATGCTTTGAGTGATTTTAAGTAATGTTTAATCAAGATTAGGGTTGGAATATAAATCACATATTGATCACTGAGTATGCACACTACCCGCCGCCGCGCCGCAAGCACGGAAATGTACTGAACTGAGTTGTCTGTCTGATAGCAAGACTTATTTTGCACTCAACTCTGATTGGTTGCTTCGAATTTCAAAACAATAGACAAAAATCGACCCTTTTTCGCAGGTAAAGAGAAATGATTTATTTGAACTACTTACGAGTATTTGTTAGTTTGGAAAGTTTTAGACTTTTAGCATTCAATTACGATAGTATAGTATGTAATTTGTGTAGCTGAGTGTACAAAAAGTCACGTTTTGGTATTCGTTAGTAATAGATTTTTTATTTTAAAAAATGTGGTACTCGTTGGGAATAGAAAATTAATTCGGAAATAAACTAATACCAAATGGTATTAGCTCTTGGTATTGGATGGGAATAGATCCGCCGGGTGTGGTTGATTTATAGTGAAATGTAAAAGATGTTTTCTATATCTATGATCATATTATGATTTATTATATATTTTAGTTCTATCTTATGGGGCGACCTGCCGTGCAGGAAGTTTTGACTATGAACGTGGATCAGTATAAGAGTAGACAAAGATCAAAGAGGATTGACAAAAACAGTTTGTCTATGGAATTGCGGGTTCGATCCTCGCATGGAACAAGTATTTGTATGGCCTAAAAATAGTTGTTTCGGGTCTGCAACAGACCTTTTTTAAAAAAGAAAAAAATGCAAAGTAAGATTTCATAACTCACCATTCACCATACTTAGATTTTTTCTTCCTGCTACTTTCTTCGTTAACTGGAACTAACTAATAAATGAATAATCACAATGTTTTACGAGTTTAATGACAGCCCATTAATTAAATGCTTACGTCACATCGCCCAATTGAACAAACCATCCGTACCAAAACGATAAATTTTAACAGCGAAACAAAACGATGCCAATCCACATTTCCACAATGCGTCAATGATTAACATACTATACTCGGTCCCATAGTACTTCCACTACATTCGAAATTACCTGTGAAAATAAACAGAACCGCGAAAACAAAAGAAATAATCGCCATTCTGGTTTTACGGCGAGCGATTCCAATTTGTTGCAAATCACACGAGCGGCGGTTGAAGTTAGTGGTAAGCGCTCTTTTTTTGAGGTTAAATGCGGATCATACGGTTATGGGAAATGATGTGTTTTTTTTCTGTTATTTTTGATCTTGTTGGTATTTGGGCTTTACTGAAAGTCGTTTTCATTATTCGGTAGTAGTCGTGTTATAGCGAACAGCCTCCGAAACTGAATGAACTGAAAGGGGTTTTATTGGTGATTACTCTGTGTCTCTGTACTCTGTACAGTCATATTTCTTAAGATTGTGAACCATATTTTAATTAACATACAGCTAAATTTCAAAAAACTTAAGAAAATCTGAATTTTCGCGGCCTACCTTGGCGCTTTCAAATTAAGTTTTACAACTTTTATGTTTCATTCACAACTTTCTTTGATCTCTCTTTCTTACCTACGCAAGGTTGATCACCTGTCTAACCTTTTCCCAACTATGTTAGGGTTGTCTTCCGCACATGGGGCGACTGCTTTTCTGACCTCTATGATCCACCTGATCCGACCCATGTTTCTCTTAAGCCACGAGCTGCCTACCGACGTTCGGTGTTCCCCATAAAATTTTGTCCAATTATTTTTTTTGTTAAAAATGAGTACATTAACTTTACTTTTTTTTATTTTTATCGAAAACATTGTCAATAAGCTACAAAACACTTAAACAAGACAAACCAACCGAATTCAAGAGTGGCTTCCAAAGATTACAATTTATAATTGGCCAAGTTTTTGGAGAAGCGCGTAAGGATCAGGGGCTAATTGGTATGAGCAGTGATGACGGGACCTTGGATGGTAGTCATGACTCAAGAATTACACTTACAAACTCGCTCCACGATAACGCTGCTGGATGTAAAGTTTGTAAGCGTTCGAGAGGGCTAAGTTAGAAGAAGGAGCGGCAAACATAGTAGCAACAATTTAAAATGTGAGCAAAAAAATGCTTTTTTTTTTACTACAATTCTATGATTGATTTGTGAACCAGAAGCATCAATTGTTTTAGGTTCAGGTTTCGTTCTCGCAATACTCTTAGGTAATCTATTAATAAAATATTTATTTTTGATATCCATAACCCTTCTAATTATACATCGGAGTAAATTATGAAACTAGGTAGATACTAAATTTCTAAACAATGCCGTGTTTTGACTGCTGCTGGACAACAGGCGCTGTTGCTGTTCAATGGTGTGTGAATCTACTAACTTGCACCACATCAAGGATCAAAGTATAATTCGGAACATTTAGGAAGTAACAACGTTTTCAAAAGACAATAAGAGATTTCGCGAAGCCGGGAATATCGTTTAATACTTACTGCTGGTTTTATTGTTAGGATTCAAAAGCAGGCTATGAGAAACTTGCGATTGTGTACTCGTAAAATTGTGCAGTATTACTTTTTCCAAAGTTAAATAATTTCTTCTCTTGTTCGTCTTGAATTTTGGGAAAGCTATAGTTGTGCTGAAGGTTATTTCGCTTTCCCCGCAGAATATTATGGTAATGTGGTATTACGGTAGTTTTTGTTTAATTGCATATTCGATGATTAGAGCTTTATTTATATTCGATACATAAGACTTCAATCCGTGTTTCAGTTATTGAAACAAGGATTGAACGAAAACGTTTATGGACGACTCATTGGACGAAAACGTTTATAGACGACTCAGATCTCAAGTATGTACGAGTATATAGTATTGTGGTGTCTCCCAACAGATAAGGGCACATCTTGCGCCGTATTCTCTGATTCATGCATTTGATGACCTTTTAAAAGCATCTGTGAGCGAAGTTCGCGTAGTTCAATTATGGGTCACTAAATAATCAAACAAATCAATTTTAATTTTGTACAAAACTTATATTTTCAAAATGCATTTTTACATAAACAGTACTTTGGCTTACATTTGGTCAGATATCTTAGTCGTACAGAATACATTCATACACAGTACCTTATATTATTTTAATCATAAAACTATACATTACCACAGTAAATCCACTAACCTACTACGTAGGTACTAAAATATTTCTTATCTTAAACTATAGTAAATGTACGAAAGATACGGCGCGGCGTGTATAAAGTGGCACATATTCTGACATTTTTTGCGACCATTAATATAGATATAAAACAATATGTTTGTAAACGATATACCTATTTACCCTTTTTCGCAATACTACTTGAATTTTGCACGGTATCTTTTTTAACAGTAGTTCGATTTCAGTTCACCATTTCCACAAAATCTATGTTCTCATGGTAGCAATAACGAATTGTAATAGGGTTTATTCATTCCCAAAATATCTTGTAATGTTTTATTAAGCACTACTTCCTCATTTACTTTATCTATTAAATCTATAGAGATCTTACTGTTGTATGTTTCCACAGCTTAAATTGCAAAACTTGAAACTATTACTGGGATATTGAACCGTAAACTTATAACTATATGACTAACTGTTACTTCTCAGTCTAACTTATGATCAACCTTTCTTGAATTCTACCTTTTTCACGGTACCTGTGCTTGTTTCAGTGTCATTGGAGGAACCAGAATTAGAATGTTCCAGTTTTACTGAATCACCTTTACTTTTATCACTAGCCCTTTTACCCTTGGAACTACGGTTCAAAATGGAAGGCGTTCTTATGCTTTTTCTTTGTGTCACTTTAACTGCTTTTTCCGGTGGTCTGTTAATACTATCTGTTCTATGCTGCAGTTTGTTCAAACCAAAATTTGGTTTTATTTGGGCAGTTTTTTCTAAATCACTAACATCGGGCAAAAATAAATCACTTACGCACACGTAATCATCTTTCTTTTTAGGAACTAAAATACCGGGATTAATTTTAACAGGCACAATTTCTAATTTCTTCTCAAAAATTGAGTCTGGACCCTTAGAATCTAATACATCGTCCATATTTGTTGGTGAATCAACACCACCAACTAATTCTTGTATTAGTTTATCTTCAAATTCTTCTTCATCAATATCAATGTCATCAACATCATCTTCATCAGAATAAAACGATGAAAAAGATGTAACTGATCCAGCTTGGACGTGGAAATCAGCAGGAAGACGAACTCTTGGCGCATTTGTAGGTATTTCAACCTGGCTGGGTGACGGTGTGATTACTATTCTTGGTTCTTGTGCTAAAGGCATGTCACTAGACGCTATAATCACTCGAGGAATCTCTCTGTCTTTTGCCAATATAATAGATGATTCTGTTCTACTACTATCAAATGATGCATTGCGAGATGTTGCAGCAGAATGTGAATATGGTGACAAAGTATCAATGTTTTCATAATTTTTTACCATAACATCTTCATTAATCTTTTTAACGTTGGAAACGTCAAACGAAGACAATGGTTTCGTATTTTTATATGCAAGACGTCGCTCTAAAGTTGTAGTTCTCGGTGGCGGCTGCGGTGGTACCCTGGGTCGATCATCCATAGATGAATATCCACGAAAAGTTTGCAATGATGTCGGTTGTAGTGATAACCGCTTTTGGGCTTTTGGCAAATCTGGTAGTACTTTAGGAAAATTCCTCTTTTTGATAGTCAGTAGGGCTTCTTCAGCTGTCATTGGATTGGCTTGTGAACGTTCTTCTCGAGATGTCACGTTTATGTCGTTTCTGAAAGTGACGGGTGGTAAGATATTCGCAAGATTAGCAGACTCCATCTTTTCTCGTAATTTATCATAATTCACATCGGTAACTGGATCAGATGAGGAATGCTTGTGAGAAATTATTAAAGGTTTATCTTGAACTGCTAGAGTCACGACATTTGTGAAAGTTCTTTCATCTGTTGGTTCAGTATTACTCGGAGACTTAAATTCAACTTCCTTAGATTTTTCAACTTTATTGGAATGTATTTGGTCACCAGCATCGAATGATTTAGATATTTCGATTGGTTCTTGATTTAATATGGAGTGAGTTCGAGCGGCAGGTGTCGCATCGATCGCTACTGAAACTTTCTTAGACTTAATACTTTCAGTAGCTTTACTTTTTATGGAATCATTAGATTTACTTGTTTGTTTAATACTATTCAGTGATTGTTTTTGACTGCCTATTGAAGAGTGCGAGCCAAGTGCCGAGGTGGATGTAGTTTTCTCAGAAGTTCTAGTTTTACTGTATGTTTTCGATGCATAGCTCTTAGAGTTTACGCTGTCATTCATCTGCAAGCTGTCTTTTTTATTTCTCTTTGTATCCGAAAGTAGCTCTTCTGATCTCGTGAAAGGTTTCGCTACAGTCATATGTTTTTCATTTAAATCAGAGTTTGATTTCCTAAGTATACCTGGAGAACATCGGTGCATCATTTCATTGGCAATCCAGTCCCTAACTTTAGTATGAGCATCCAAAGTACTCGTCGATAAGTGCCTCCTTAGCTTAAATCTCTCTCTAAACCCTCCCGAGTCATCAGACTTAGGCGTCTTACAGGTCTCCGATTTCTTTTTATGTTTCTTGGAATTATTTTTCATTTTATTAAAACTCATTGACTTGATGACGCTGCAACCATTTTTTAGAGTTTGCAAAGCGCTTTTGTCGTCCTTGGAGCTCTTTTGACCGATTACATCCACTTCGCCTATTTCGGCGCGCGGCTGATGAGAATTCTCGAGTGTTTGTTCCCGTAGTCTGAGCTTACGTTTTTTGAAATACAATATAGAGCAAATTCCGACGTTGACGGCGAGAAAGAGAATAGCTAACGAGACTATCAATGTAATAGTTGCACTGGACGTTTTTACGGACATGTTGTTAACTTTCGGTTTTTGCGTGGTTGTGTATGCGAAGTTTTTTTCGATTAATCCCGATGGAACGGGTCGTGATGGCTTGTCGATGGACATAATCTCCTTGTATAAAACGTCGGTGTCCGGCCTGTGAACTGGTTGCGAATATGGACGTATTCTTCCGTATATCGATGATGAAGAATAGTGTGGTGTTTCCGCCACTGGCGGTGTCCATGTTCTGCGAATTGGTTCTGTTGAAAATAAAAGTTCATTAAGATTTTGAAAGTTTTTATATTTTTTTCTTTTGTTCGATGAGTAATCGTACTGTTTGTTTAAATCAATTTTACGAAAAAAAACAGGTTGTCATCAATTTCGACTGTCATATTGTTGAAGCTAACAACACAAAAGAAACTTTCCTACCTGTATGTGATCCTGAATTTCCTCCAGCGTTTCCAGTATTTCTATGAGTAATCTTCGGCTTCGGTGAGGAAGGAGGTTGAGTATACTCATACAGTGGATCTACCACGTACTTGCTCATCTTGTTTGGTAGTGTGTCCATCCAAAACTTGGTATAGTTAGATCGGTATGAAGTGTCTACTTCAGGTGGAATATCTGCGTATAAAAATAATCATTTTAAGAAATCATTTACTGTACTTTAGATGGTTAGATATTATGATCCCTAATACAGTTTTCTACTTAGAGAAACTGCAAATACGTACAAGAAAAAGATTAAGATTTTTTTAAATAAAAGATAGACCAGCCCTAATAAACTTAACATTTTCAAAACTGACATAATATTAAACATCACGCCTGTAATCCACGAAGGGATAAGCAGCAGTGTACGTGTGTAACCTACATATTGCTAGTTATGGTTTAAAAAAACTTCTCTAAGGAAAACTCAATAACACTTTGCCCTACCCGGGAATCGAACTCAGGACCTCATGTTCACAGTGATGTTTGTGACGGCCAATGAGGCAGTTTGAAAGCTTCAAAGCCAAAGCAAGCATTTTCATATAGTTATTTAGACTTACCAAACCTCAAGTAAGACTGTCGAGTGCCGTCATATTCTGGCCAGTCCAGGTCATACACACTCCATTGTCTTCTATCCAAGTTATAGAACTTGACCGGGGCCTGTGAGTTTGGTGATCTGAAAAGGGAGAACCTTTCTATCATTATTATTTTATTTATATTTTATTAGCCTACATTGTCCCACTGCTGGGCAAAATCCTCCCCCATAGTCTTCCACTCTTCTATCCCTGCGGTTTTCTCCGGCAATTCTCGCACAAAAGCCTCTAAATTGTCACGCCACCGCTTTCCAGCCCTCCTTTGGTGACGACGCCCGACCTCTGGCACCCACTGCGTGACGAGGCTAAGCCCATCGGTCCCGATGCATTCTGAAGACATGGCCCGCCCATTCCCACTTCAACCCAGCAGTCTGGTTGCCCACATCAGCAATTCCTGTTTTTGAGCGTATTGTGGTAGTTCGAATTCTGTCGCTGAGCTTAATAACCAATACGCTACGTTCCACCTGACCTCCTCAACCAAGTTAGTACTGGTTAGTAATACGATATTATACATACATAAACTCACGCCTTTTTCACATAAGGATAGGCAGAAACCACAGAACCTGCTACAATCCTAACATACCTAGTTAATCCTTTTGCCTCGTCCACATTCAAGCATGTGTTAATACACGCACGTCGGTTACGAGTACTCCGCACCTGTCCTTTACGATATTATTATAACTAGATAATGAGGAAATATTTACCCATATTTAACAAAATTGGTCCACATCCTCATAAGGACCTCGCTGAGTAGCTTCTCCTGCTGGGTGTAGTCAGGACTGAAGTGGGTGTTCGTAGCTCCAAGTGGAACGCCGAATACGAACGGCAGCTCCTGACCTTGGACGCTTTTGTTGAGCTGGAAACAGAGTGATTATTAGTATTTTTTATTAATTATTTAGTTTTATTTTAATACAAAAAGTTGATGACACGCTCGACCTCGCTCTACCTCGCTAATCGCTGCCTCTCTCGTTCTTCTTAATTGAAACAAAGTATTGTAAGCATGAATTTTCCAAATAAAACCGTCTCGATTAGCATAATAAAATAATAAATCTAAACTGCGTACACTGATAGCTAGTGTACAAATTTTTAGACGCGGATTGCGCTCATCTTTAACAGTAGAGGCAGATTAATGTAATTTTTTGTTCATCACCCAAAAATTCGTGTCTGGGCCTTTGAACAAAATACTGTATGCTCATCAATGAAATAACTCATCATCATCATCATTTCAGCCAAAAGACGTCCACTGCTGGACATAGGCCTCCCCCAGGTGTCGCCACATTAACCGGTCCCGTGCGTCTCGCATCCAGCGGGTACCCGCAACCTTCACCAGGTCATCGGTCCACCTAGTGGGAGGCCTTCCAACGCAACGTCTTCCGTCTTCAAATAACTAAACAGTACTATTAAAATTTAACTTTGTCATGGCACATTATATTAGGTAATCCGAGTTGATTCAAAGACATAATATGTAACTAGGTATATAGTTTGGTATTGAGCGGTCCCGCGACACGACACAGTTTTAATTTAAATAATTATATTATCTTGTAAATTTGCATATTATTTATAACTTTTTAAAGATTTTTAATTCGAGGGTTTTTTAAATTTAAGTTTTAATATTATTAACATTTTGAGGGCACCGAAACTTACTTAAACGCTTGAATAAAACTTTATGAAGAGGACATGCTTAAACTTCTGATAAACCAGTGAGACGGATTAAAGATAGAGTTCGTTCATTACATGTATATTAAACCAGCAGCTAAGCTTCGATGTAACAGCTGATACCAGCACCTGGTCTGCAGTATCTTCACGCTAGTTTACGATATCATTATAGAAACTAATTTCATAACCCTAACTTGGAACCCGAACCTACCTACCTATAAGTAACATAGTAAGTAGTTAGGTAATATAGGACATAATTACTGGGAAAGGTCAGTAAGTAAATTAGATTTAGCATATCAGCTTAGTTTTAACTTTTTTCATTGGGCAAAACACTTTATAAAATTAAAATCGGAACTGATGTTTATGAGATAAAAAATACTATCAACAATATTTTTTTATAAAAATTATACGCCGGATGAAAACGTGATTGCTGAGCGTGAGGTCTTAGGTTCGATTCCTGGGTCAGGCAAAGTGTGTGTTTTAAGAATCTAAGTTTGTACCCGGCTGGCCCTCTGTTAGATTATTTATCTTACCATCAATATGGAACTTCGCAAGAGATACCGCGGCCTCGACATGAAGGGCTACGAAGGAAAATGGGTGGTTTTTAGTCAGTAGAAGTCTGACACTCCCTTTCGCTCTGCCCAAGAGCGGGAGGGGTTATTTGATGATTTTCCACCCGCCAAAAAAAAAACAAAAGGGTGTACTATTAAGTGCAGATCTACCTAACCCTCCGGAGATTACAGGCTTGATGTTATGTTATATATTTACTGGCGCGTTACTATTAACACGGCAAAGGCAAAATGTTATCCTTTGCTGCTAAATGTACGATAGCTTACTGCAAGACATTGTTTGGCCCAGTAATGCTGCTCTGTCACTGACTGCCTGTGCATGCATGATTTGTGTACTTAAACAGGCTTAAGACGGGTGCACACTGAACCTAATTCAATGCAGTTATATTACAATCTCTGTGCTTATTGTTTGAGAAAAAAACATGTACAGTTGTACAATAAACAGAAAAATCCAAGCGGGTGCACGGATAAAATAAAATAACAAGAAAAAAAAACATAATTAATTGAACATCCTTTCACAGAAGAAGCACAAGAAAATATGTAGTCTCTTTGTATGCTTGTCATGTTTCTACGACAATTTTTTTTTTTTCTTTTGATTTTTATGCACATTTTTTTAATAATGTTCATCTACTTATTTGGGTAATGCTACCTGCCATATTATAACAACAATGATTACAATAGTAAAAACAAAACCGAATGAAATCGTAAAGTCACCAGAGCATTATCGCAATTAAACGATTTTTCATTCATACAACTTTATCACTTGTAACAATACGGTTCTTTTGAAACTCAAAGAACTTCACTGCAGACCTTTTCGAACTTTTTAACTGAGCGTTGTTCAATGATACAAAAGCCTTTCGCGATACATTTCTTGCAACGTCTACCGTTTTCAAGCAGAACGTGAAAGTCGATTTGACATCAAGAAATACATTTTACTCTTTCAAATCTTTCCATTTGCATAGACTATTTACTAGTAATTCTATTTGAGATGTCTCTAAGCGTAGTTTGTAGAAAATCTGTAATATTATAGAAAGAGTAGAAAACAGGAATGAATTTGATTTTTTCTTTGAAATAATTTTTTTTTTGTTTTAGTCGGTCCCATCGCGACACGGTAATAAAGAATAATAATAATAAATTTATATGTCATAAAAGCTACAGCAGTGTTGAGAGCAGTGGTGGCTCAGTGGTAGCGGCCCCGACTTACGAACAGTGAGTCGTGGGTTCGAACCCAGTCAGGCGCATTACTCAGTGTTAAAGCACCGTGAGGAAACCGACATGTCTTAGAACCAAAAAAATCGAAGACATGTGACATCTACCAATCCGCACTGGGCCTGCGTGGTGGATTATAGCCCATCCCTCTCCTAGAGAATAGGCCTGAGTCCCTGCAGTGGGAACATTATAGGCTGATGATGAAAAGCTACAGCTTAAACACAACTCTAAAGCGAAGCCCCTTAACTGTGCAATACACTATTTGCTTGGATATTAACACTACACAAGGGTATAAAATCGCCCATCGGGACTACGGGTTGTTCGAAAGAGATACCGCGGCCTCGGCGCAAGGGCTAAGAAGGAACATTGATGGTTTTTAGTCGGTAGAAGTCTGACACTCCCTTCCGCTCTGCCCAAGAACGGGAGGGGTTATTTGATGATTTTCCACTCGCCAAAAAAAAAAAGGATATAAAATCGACTATGAATGATGGTGTAACTCCTATCTTTTCTCTACATTATACAGGATCTAGAGTTGTAGACTGAGTGACTGCCAAATATAGGGTGTAAAAGTACCCTTAACACAAACGAAGGGCACTTGTTCTCCCCACCACTGCGATATTTTTTTTGTTCTTGACCATACCTGGGAACCTCCTAGTTACAGAGATATTGGGGGTCAAAGTTCCAAATTTTTTACAGCTGTTTTTGTAAGTACCAGTTTTTCAGGTTATAACTTTACTTAAATTACCTCCATGACCCGTTTACTACTCAAAACATGCACTAGCACAATGTTTTAACAGTGCTACATTGAGTTTAACCGTAAAATGTGATATTTGACCCAAAAAAAAAGTTGTTTCCCAGCAAAAATTTTTGCGTAGGGGTACTTAGTTTGATGTACAGAATGCTTGGTTGACGGTTGTATGATGGGTTGATTTACACCCTGTATAGCACTCCATATTAAAATAACTCAGTGAAATCTTCAGATATAAGCACACCTTTTTCGGGTGGAAGGTAACAAAACATAACATCACGCCTGTAATTTCGTCCAAATTAAAGGAAACTAGCTTATCTTTTTTTTTTTTAGGGTGGGTGGAAAATCATCAAATAACCCCTCACGCTCTTGGGCAGAGCGAAAGGGAGTGTCAGACTTCTACTGACTAAAAACCACCCATGTTCCTTCTTAGCCCTTCATGTCGAGGCCGCGGTATCTCTTGCGAACAACCCGCAGCCCCGACGGGAACTTTAGCTTATCTTAGGCGCATAAAATACGCAACATCTAAAAAAATAAACCTCCTTCAAAAATCGAAACACTTACCGCAGCATAATCGGAGCTGATGGAGTTATGCCCGAAGACATAGAAGTAAGACTGTCTGTTGGCCTTCGACTGGTAGTTGGCGAAGCGGATGGCGGGGGCCAACGTGCGAGCGTCGCTGAACATATTCAGGATCACGTCGCGGTTGGTCTCCACGTTCCAGCGTTGAGGATCTAGCTTTGATGGTGAATATCTGAAAATATATTAAATTTTGAGCTTTTAGTTACGGCTACTAAAAATATGCAATATGAGGGTCAGCAGCATGGTTACTGCGTATCTTTTTAAATGTCAGTGGCTATCATAATGACCATCAATTAACTGTCAAATGGTTATTTTTTGGTACAAAATGGAACCATTTGACAGTTAATCAATGGACACTATGATAGCCACTGACATTTAAAAAGATACGCAATAGCCCTACTGATTCCCCATGGTTATTTTTTATAAGTTGTCAACGGGGCAAATGTCATCAATTAGAAGTAATCTTGACAGATGGTTCAGAAAATTTATCTAAAAGGAAAGAGTACAGTAAAAAACCGGCCAAGTGCGAGTCAGACTCGCGCACCGAGGGTTCCGTACAAACCTGTAGGTATATAAGTAAAAGTTATGGTATTTTTATTGCTAAATGAAATCCATAACATAACAATGTGGAAAGCTGGTTTAAATTATTAAAAATATTTTTATTATATGATATAACTAAAAATGTATACTTTTCGCAATTTTTCCTATATCTCTGCTATAAGACGTTGCTTCATACCAAATTTCAAGATTCTGAGTTCACGGGAAGTACCCTGTAGGTTTTGATTCCCTTGCGAGTGTCGAAAATTTGCGGCATAAACGGGAGTATCTTTTGATCGCGTTGACTTAGAAGTTTGATTTTTTCACAGCTCCAAGAGACCATAGACTTGAGTATTTGATATGAATTTCAGCTTGATACCTCCACGCGTTCCTGAGAAAAAAGGTCTTGACAGACAGACAGACAGACAGACAGACAGACAGACGGACAACAAAGTGATCCTATAAGGGTTCCGTTTTTACCTTTTGAGGTACGGAACCCTAAAAAGTATCATTACATACTTAGCAGGTGCGGTAATCGTTACCAAAAGAATTTACTTATCAAGCCAATTATCACTAAAAAGTATAAAACAAAGTCGCTGTCGCTGTATGTCCGTCCCTATGTATGCTTAAATCTTTAAAACTACGCAATGGATTTTGAAGCGGTTTTTAAATAGATAGAGTAATTCAAGAGGAAGGTCTTAATATATAATGTGACCGACATTTACGCGGGCGAAGCCGCGGGCATCAGCTAGTACCTAATATTTGTATTTTACTATTCATGCAAAGTGGCAAGTAATCTTGAAAAACCATAAAACATTTTTGAAAATCGTCTATGAGGAAACTGCAGCATTGGTCTAGTGGTTGCAAACGCGGCTGCTGAGCATGAGGTCCTTTTTTTTTTTTTTTTTTTTTTTTTTGGGGGGTGGGAAATCATCAAATAACCCCTCCCGCTCTTGGGCAGAGCGAAAGGGAGTGTCAGACTTCTACTGACTAAAAACCACCCATGTTCCTTCTTCGCCCTTCATGTGGAGGCCTCGGTATCCCTTGCGGACAACCCGCAGCCTCGACAGGCGTCGGCCCTTGCGGGCCCCTTCCATGTTGCTGACATCTCTTTGAGGCGCGCGTGGAACACGAACGCGCCGTCGACACGGCCTGTTGTCGTCATAAGACGGACGGACGGCGAGCTTACCCATCACTCACCGTCCACAGGCCCGCGTCTACGGTGGCCGGAAGCCATCACGTGGCCCCCGACGCCCGGAGCGCCTCCCGCGGCGGCTGGGACGAGAGGTTCTCTCCCTCTCACGTTCCGCCACCTCCTTCGCTAGCATCACTGCTTCGCAGAAGGAGGCGACGGCGTCCCATTCCTCCTCGCCCCGGACCATGGCTTGCACCAGGGCCGGACGCGAGAGGTCGCCGCCGCCGATCGCCGCTAGAGCATGAGGTCCTTGGTTCTATTTTCGGGTCGGGCAAAGTGTTATTGGGTTTTTCCATCACAAGTTTCTCAGTAGCAGCCGCAGAGTCTGGCTATGTGCCTGGTTGATGGCACTAGGCTGGCTCCCTGTTACATGGAACTTAAACATAACTGGTAAAAGGGTGCAATATTAATGGGTACCTACCCCTTTTTTTTTTTTTTGGCGGGTGAAAAATAATCGAATAACCCGCTCTTGGGCAGACCGAAAGGGAGTGTCAGACGTCTACTGACTAAAAACCACCCATGTTCCTTCTTAGCCCTTCATGTCGAGGCCATGGAACCTCTTGCGAACAACCCGCAGCCCTGACGGGATTGGTACACCTCTGCCTAGGCCTTCAGGGATTGCAGGCGTAATGGTACGTTATCAATGAGGAATCTTAAGCCAAATCGAAAGGCAACTATAACAAAACTCACTCTTTCAATATAGATTTCAGTGTTTCATCCTCTGCTCCTTCGAAGATGATCTTAGCGTATTTTTTGATGAAGTCATCTCTCTGGTTCTCTAGTACTCCGTGTTCTAACTCGATGACACCAAAGTCGTGGTACCTCTCTATTTCTGTCACACCGCTTAGGAGTTGGTATCTGAAACATATTTTATAAACAATGTAAATCATTTTTCTACTTGAAAGTACACATGTTATAACAAGGGATACAATGGAATCGAGGCTGCGGGTTGTTTCGAGGCTGCGGGTTGTTTCGAGGCTGCGGGTTGTTCGCAAGGGATACCGCGGCCTCGACATGAAGGGCTAAGAAGGAACATGGGTGGTTTTTAGTCAGTAGAAGTCTGACACTCCCTTTCGCTCTGTCCAAGAGCGGGAGGGGTTATTTGATGATTTCCCACCACCCAAACAAAAAAAAAAAAAAGGGATACAATGGAAATAGCAAATGGGACCTACCGTTACTGCCTAAAAATGGAAACCAAAACTAGGATCCAACGAAAATAACTCGTTATAAGTAGATCAGGCAAAGGTAATGTGTTTACAACAAAGGTTTAGGAATCCGATTCACCGCTATCTCGAACAAAAGTTGTCGAACACCTGGTCGGGCGACCAATCTTACTTCCTAGTCGAAGCTTCTGCGACCAAAGGTTGTAGTCGTGGCCGCGTAGTCCCTAAGTTAGTACCTATCTGACGCTGGTTGCCTTGTCAAACCAAAGCACGTGCTTAGTAACGTTCATGGATTTAGGTCTCAGTGATTCCGAGGCTGAGGGTTAGTAAAAAGATATACCGCGGCCTCGGCACAAAGGGCTAAGAAAGAACATGGGTGGTTTTTAGTCATTAGAAGTCTGACACTCCCTACGGCTCTGACAAGAGCGGGAGGAGTCATTTGATGAATTCCCACTATCACAAAATCAATAAAAAAATAGAGCGCGAAGTTCCTAAGTTAGCAACCGGTTGCCATATTAATCCAAAGTACGTGCTAAGTATCGTCCATGAATCTAGGCCTCAGTGATTCTTCTTGCACATGAATAACAACTTTATAAAGCTATGATCAACATCCGTATTTAGACGACCTTCAACCAACTTCACTAGCTCACACAACACGCTGTATTATTAACATAACTTACTTTGCCATTCCTAGACTCGGCCAAACTTAGGACTCACAACAAACAATGACCAACAGAACTACAACCATCAATATCTGCCCGAGTATAATGCGCTCAGTGATAAATTCTTCTGATACACGCCTCTTTGCTATGATATAGTATTAGTACTGAGCTCACAGTACACGAACCAGTATTTCAACGAGGAACAAATGTTAGGCACACATACATAATAATTATGTGAAGTGTTTATAGCAAATATAAGCTTGGTTCAGGTAAGGGCATCGGCTTCGTATTTTTCCATGTTTCTATCCTTTTATGGCTTCTTTTATTGTTTTACGTGTGTTGTGCTACATAAAAATAAGTCTAGTTGACAACCCACCAACACCACCTTATTCATTCTAAAAATAAATCACATAAGCTTACAGTGTATCACCAAAACACTTATAATGCTCAAGGACCTAGTTAGTTTACTGACTAAAATACTGCGCCAAAACCATAGTTGACTACCTATATTCTTTGTTGAGTTCTGGCACACATACTCAAAAATAGTTTACACGGTTTTATGAATGATTTGCTTGAGGGCCGGTGTTTCCCTGTTGAATGCCTTGTGAGGATTGTCTGTGTGTCTTCTTGTCTAACCTTCCAATGTCTGCATGGCAAAGTTATGATAAAATTGAATTATTGTCTATTTAAGTTTTGTATCAAATAATAAGCTTTGAAAGTTCTCAATAGTAATACCATGAAAATAGTTCTAGTAGTAAGTTGATTTTTGATTATGGTCTTTCTTCGACATTCTAGACTTTAAAGTATATTGACCATCGTATTTGAGTCTATAAAACGAACCACAAAAGATTAAAATCCCATAATGAATTCGCCTGGTTTAATTGTTGAATCTAACTATGAACGAGTAAGAGTGGATTCCAAAATAAGACCCTAATTTATTTAAACACAAAGAAAACAAACCATTCATTTTTCAAGGGAATTAAAGATCAATCTGGTGGAGGGATTTAATATTGACAGATCAATTTATTTACGACGCAAAGCCTTGATTTTAATTTATTACTTTCTTAAGCTGATAGGATGACTGAAGCCATTTTTAACGATTTCGTTTTTTATAAGACCGGTTTATTTTGGTTTGGTTATCAGAATTTCTGTAAAGGAATTAATTAATTTTTGATTCAGTTTCGTAGAGATATAATTTCTATGAACGGACATTTTTGTGGTTTTTTGACGGTCGTTAGGATTTATTTTAAATGTTATAGGGACAACAAAAAAAAATATTCAAATGTTTTCTAATTAACACATAGGTAGGTATGAATGGCTTGTATAATTGCTTTGGTTACTAAGTTAAAATGCATACTATAAGAAGAATAAGGCCAAGTGATAGGTTATTGTGACCTCACAGCTTAAGCTCTGTCGTCATTAGGCGAACAGGGACTGGCCATTAACTGGCTGAATCGGAGCGGCGAATCAGTGGTATTATTTCGAAGTATTCCCATTTGAGCACCAATTTCTAGAGAATCTATACTCTGAACACCAAAAGTATCATTTGAGTACTAATCAATATTTTAACGTGGTGCTCAAATGGGAACAATAAAAATCGAGTAATTTGTAGTTTAGCCACAAATAAAAATAATTACAGCAAATCGGCCACTCACTGAAAGGTACCCAAACTGCGTACAGTACGCGCTGTATGTTTTTATTATAACTAAAAATGTATACAAGGAAATTTGGAAGCCAACAACCAGCTCACTGTTCGCCTAATGAGGGCACAGCTTAACTTACTAAACTTTTTTAATTGGACAAGCGCACCACACTATTTCCAAAACACTGTTACTCCTGAAAGCCAAAATCAATAGTGGCGAACACCAGAAAAACGCCGATACAATGAAGCTCGACGAAGTCCCAGGGAAACAATTTAACTATTTTAGATCCCACAGCCCACAAGCCTCCCACTAGGTGGACCGATGACCTGGTGAAGGTTGCGGAAATTCGCTGGATGCGAGACCCATGGGACTGATCAAGGTGGCCACACTTGGAGGAGGCCTATATCCAGCAGTAGACGTCTTTTGGCTGAAATGATGATGATTCTTAACTCCTAATTTCTTAACTTACTAATCTTGTCATACTCACTTGCTCAACAGATTAGGATATGACTCCATGGTCTTGGCTGGTTCATTCGGGATGAAAGATCCGGCCACAACTGGACCCAGCGGAGTCTCGAACTCTCGAGCTAGGATCTGCACCTTCTTGATTTCTGATAATCTGCAAAAAAAAAATTCTCATTTTATAACAAACTAGGTTTTGCTCGCGGTTTCGCCCGGTTATGTATGGAAACTAACCCACGGGAAAAATATAACACTCAGGGATAATGTAGTTTCCCGTAAGTACAAGAATTTTCTGAATCGGAACAGCAGTTCCAAAGATTACCTCTACAGACAAACTTACAAACAAATACCTCTATATTAAATTAGTGTAGATTGAGTCCCTATTTAAAAGATTCCATCAAATAATTGTCTCTGTAACAACATGGAAGATGCAGTAATTATATTTCCTTTTAACTACTGTTTGAAGCACGATAAAATAGCACTAGATATAAAACATATTCAAATAATTTGTACGATCGTAATAAATTTGAATCATAAAGGAAAGTCATGAAAGACGTATCCTTGAAAAAGATCATAAGAAAAACAAAACAATGCCTGATTATCCAGAAACAAGAAACGTAAAGGTCAACCTTGTTTCAAATATTTTTATTGAACCCTTTCTAAAATAAGTCGAGGTCGTAAAGAGTATTATTGTAACAACAGCATTTCACACAAAAGACAAACAGCCTCCATTAGTCTGATTAATATTTTAACTTGGTGTAGTTAGGCAGCTACAGTTTGTTTAGAATCTTGAAAAAAAATTTGTAGCTTTATATAATATAACCAATTTAGAAAGGGGAAGATTTATAAAACCACGGTTAGACCTGCTGTCGTGTATGGATAAGAATGTTAGGCCACAAAAGGGATAAATGAAAGGCAATTGCATGTGGCTGAGAAGAGAATGCTAAGGGGGATGTGTGGTGTGACGCGAATGGATAAAATAAGGAATAAATACATAAGAGGAAGTCTAAAAGTGGCGCCGGTAAATGAAAAGTTGTGTGGTAATCGATTGTCGTGGTATGGACATGTGATGTGAAGGAATGAAGAAAAGGTTGTGAGAAAAATGTTGAGTATGAATGTAGATGGCTATAAGAGTAGAGGAAGACCAAAGAAACGATGGATGGACTGTGTGAAGGTTGACATAGCTAGAAAGGAGGTGACTGCTGACAGGACGAGAAATAGAGAAGTATGGAAGAAGAAGACATGTTGCGCCGACCCCAAATAAATTTGGATAAGGGCAGGAGAATGATAACACACCCATAACATACCGAGTTTCTTTCGTGCCTCAAAAAACACTATAATCCGTTGGTCCCGGCTATCACGGCTTAACTTTGTCCCAACTATATTGAGGTTTGTATCCAGTCTAGCCAGATGCAGCTGAATAACAATATTTACGTGGAGCAACTGCTTATTCGTTTTATTTTCCTTTCTTGTATTTTTTTTTAAATATTTGTTAGGTGTTGTATGTGTACCTATTGCTTTTTCATTGTCTTATTGTATGCTCGTCACAAATAACTATTTTTTCTTTCTTTCTTTCTTCTGTCTTTTCTTTCTTTGTGACGTCCACATCAATATAATATAATTCAAATAGATATGCGTAACCTACAAGCCTGATCCGTTAATAACAAAAACAGCTCGAACATTAAAACGCTAACAGACTCTACATATTTTATAAGGCTTTTAAACTTTTCTATAAACGGGAAAAGCTTTTAACGTTTGAAGGAATAGGAACTGTTCAATGGTGAATATTGCGTGGTTTATTGTTCGCTCAGGTTTAAAGACCAGCTTAAAAGTTATTCTGATTAGGAATAATGCAAGGGTTGTAGTGTTGAGTATTTCCTTATGTTTCGTATTGAAACTTTTGATGGAAAAAGCAGATTTAAAACTTGACAGTGAAAATTTTTGTGTAGGTAATAGAATCTTGATTCAAAGTACGACATTTTTTTTTTTTTTTTAAATGGTGACCTCATTTAAAGAAATAAAGTCTCTTGACCTCAATCTCAACCAATCTCAATCTTGACCTTATTTTGTGTTATAAACATAAAAAAAACAAAAACATTTTGTGTAGGCCTATGGTATATTTTCTCTCGAGAGCAGTGGTGGCCCAGTGGTGTTGGCCCCGACTTAAGAATAGTGAGTCATGGGTTCAAACCCAGTCAGGCGCATTCCTTTGTGTAATTGATTTCATCACCACTGCTCTCAAAACGGTGAAGGAAAACATCGTGAGGAAACCGGCATGTCTTAGAACCAAAAAATTCGAAGACATGTGACATCTACCAATCCGCACTGGGCCCGCGTGGTAGATTATAGCCCATCCCTCTCCTAGAGAGGAGGCCTGAGTCCCTGCAGTGGGAACATTATAGGCTGATGATATTTTCTCTTGTTCTGATTTGTTCGTTTTGCCTCTGTGGTCTGATGAGGTCCTGATTTCGATTCTCAAGGTGGGTGAAGTGCTATTGTGTCCAAAAAAGGGACTTCTAAAAGTTTTTGTCCAAGCCTCTTTGCAAATTAAACATTTATGATGATTTTTCTATCAGAATTTTTTTCAGTACCCGATTGATGGCATTAGGGTCGTCCCCTATTACATGGGGATTCAAACATATCTTGCGAATAGTACCAACATTTGCTTAACCCTTCGGGGATTACATCATCATCATCATGTCCACTGCTGGACATAGGCCTCCTCACTCACACGCCACTCCATTCGTTTCACACCAACTCTCATCCAGTTGCTACCAATAACCCAGGAATAGGGAACGCAAAAAAAAAATCTAATCAGTCCGACAGAAAGATTTCCAAAAAAATTTTGAAAAAATATTTTTTCACGTAAGTAAAAAAAAATTAAGGCGATACAGTGCTTCCAAAACTCGTGAGACGTCACATGTCAGTACATTTTTTACCTACAAGTGACGTCACAAGCCCCCACTCATGATCTTTGACGCGTTATGTTCGTCAATTTTTTATTATCTAATTTGATAAATAAAAAAAAACAGGTTTCCAATATTTTCCAAGTAATCTTAGTGACGGACGAATCGGAATCATATTTTGTTTAGACCAGTAGCAGCGGAATTCCCAAAATGAAAATTCATGCATTTTTTTCCAAATTAAAATGGTATTTAGTAAGAGTACTTACGGTTTCTTTTGCAAGCAAGTCATCATGTTCTTAGAGCTTGGATTGCAGCCCAAACTCTGGGCCACTTGTAATGTATACGGCGTTGGGTCTTTCGTCATCGCCCAGTCTGACAGCGCAGATCCTGACATCAGTATTGCGCGATGGAATAACCCTGAAAATAAACAAAAAAAATTACTAAAAAAAGTAAGACAAGAGTAGGTACAAACTATGACGTTACTCGAAAGTAACAGGGGATCTAAAAGGACCGCTTTAGGAAAATCATAACAGAATAAGTAATTGTTATCCTATGAATTTAATATGATTCTATGATTTTTTTAAATGGTTCCAAACTCAAATCACCAATGAGTGAACTTCAATGACCTATACACTACGTGACTTGTTAACAGTTATTATCGATATTTTAGATACAAATCATGTCTCTAGGTAAGAAAAAGTTTATCTACAATATAGTACATAGCTGTATAGTATGACTGCCTCGTTGGTCTAGTGGTTGCAATCGCGACTGCTGGGTCTTGGGTTAGATTCCCTGGTCGGGCCCAGTGTTATTGGGTTTTTTCATCAGAAATTTCTGAGTAGCAGCCACGGAGTCTGAATTTGTGCCCGGTTGATGGCGATAGGCTCGCCCCTTGTTACATGGGACTTGAACATAGCTGTTTTTACTATAAGTTACACCTCTGCCTTAACCTTCGAGGATTACAGGCGTGTTGTTATATCAAGTATATAGTAATATATCAAAGACATGAATCAAAAAATAAGTTACAAAACAAACATTCACATCTGAAACATCGTTCCAAAATCGCACTACATTCTTGTATCGATATAAAAAGATTCTATCGCACTAATGCTCGTTTAGCAAAGGCATTCAAGGAACGAAAGTCCTTTGAAGGGTAGTGCGATATCGCCTCGAAAACGATTAAGGAAAACATGATGCGAAAACTCATACGTTCACAATAAAATATAGCTTGTGTAATGGCCCGGACACGATGATAGGTAAGACTCTGAAGAATGAAACATGGGGTTGTGTGACCACGTCAAGTGTTAGGAATTAAAACTTGGGAAGCGGCGCTTTCCTGTTTTTCTTTCAGAAGTTTCACAACAGCTGCATCGTAAACTACGGCGAATGCTGCAGAATTTTGCGTCAAATACTGGAAGCAAAGACTTGCAGTTTTTATGCGGATATCAGGGTTCTGATTTTTTACTCATTTAAATGGTAAACCTCAGCTTTCACTCTGTATTAGTGCACAAGATACAAGCTTGCCTAATTTGGTGACCTTCTGTAATCGACCTATAAAAATAAGTAAAATTGAAGTGTATAATTGTAACTTCAAAATATGTGAACATCGTCTTTCTACGTAGGTACGTCATAGACTTGTTTTATATGCCTCCATGATCGAGCTGTTTGGGCCTTTGCCTTGTGACCCGGTGGTCGTGGTTTCGATTCCCACATGAAGCATACTTTGTAAAGTTGTCACTAACACTATTATTAACACCGTAAACGATATATTTACCAGTTTTACGCCGATTTGTTTGTTCATAAACATTCACCCGCAATGACTTCAGTTTATCCGTGATCATGGTGCTTGTAACAGCGCCGAAATATTGGGAACTCGAAACCAAGTAAACATGGTAAAATTAAATATCCCGTTTACAGTATTAATAATATTGCACTTACCATTTGATATTGGAGACAGCATCAAGAAATTGACACAGGCAGCTCCAGTGCCATGTCCCATCAGGGTGACAGATGATGGATCTCCGTTCAGGTCCTCAATATTGTCTTTGATCCACTGGAGTGCTGCCAACTGGTCTAGTAGCCCGTTGTTACCGTAAACGTGTTCTGTCAGACTTGGTTTCATGAAACCTGAAATTATAAAATGCAAATTACTTATCGGGCTAAACCCAATCATCATCATCATCTGCCTAGCCTTTTCCCAACTATGTTGGGGTCGGCTTCCAGTCTAACCGGATGCAGCTGAGTACAAGTATTTTAGATGGAGCGACTGCCTATAAACAAAACCCAACCAAGGTTGATAACAAAATCGTGTTCAAAGTAATGGAAAGGTCCCGTCGGGGCTGCGGGTTGTTCGCAAGAGATACCGCGGCCTCGACATGAAGGGCTAAGAGGGAACATGGGTGGTATTTAGTCAGTAGAAGTCTCACACTCCCTTTCGTTCTGCCCAAGAGCGGGAGGGGTTTTTTGATGATTGTCCACCAGGCAAAAAAAAAAAAAAAAAAGTAATGAAATGGTCTATTTATAGGTTGAAACTTCTGTTGTAGTATGGAATGTGTAAACAAATAGAGAAGACTCACTCCGCAAAACCATTTAAAAAAATACCGACTTTTGTTACGGCACAATAGCATGTAATTCAAGCCGCATAGTACTGAATATCTACAGTTATATTTACGTACTTACAAATTGTCTTACCACTCTGTTGTCACACAATCTTCAGCTATATAGGGTGTAAAAGTACCCTTGACGCAAACGAAAGTTATTTTTTCTCCCTACCACTGCGATCATTTTTTTGTTCTAGACCATAACTGGGAACCCCCTAGTTACGGAGATATTGGGGGTCAAAGTTCGAAAATTTTCACAGCTGTTTTTGTAAATACTAGTTTTTCATTTTATAACTTTACTGAAATTAGCTCCATGACTCGTTTACTATTTAAAGCATCCACTAGCACGATGTTTTAAGAGTGCTACATTGAGTTTTAGCGTAAAAAAGTGATTTTTGACCCCAAAATAAAAAGTCGTTTCCCAGCAAACATTTCTGCGTAGGGGTACTTAGTTTGATGTACAGAATGCTTGGTTGACGGCTGTGTGATGTGTTGATTTACACCCTGTATGTATTGGTAGTGTCCTTACCTGGCAGTAGAAATATTACGATAGGTTGTCGAATAGCCCATCATCATCTGCCTAGCCTTTTCTCAAGCATGTTCGGGGTGGCTTCCAGTCTCACCAAATGCAGCTGAATACCAGTATTTTACATGGACCGACTGCCTCTCTGACCTCCACAGAGTGGGTAATACGATACCCTTTGTTAAGACTGGTTATCGAATAGCCCATGAAGGTAATGAGTAAATCATTGATGGGTAAGGAATTGAATCCCGCAAAGACCGACGCCGAAAGAGATACCATGGCCGCGGCACAAAGGGTTAAGAAGGAACATGGGTGGTTTTTAGTCAGTAGTTGTCTGACACTCCCTACCGCTCTGCCCAGAGCGGGAAGACTTATTTGACGATTTTACACCCTCCAAAAAAAATCAAAAAGGTAATAAATAAATGTGACGTGAGTGTGTTTATGTGTGGTGTGTGAGTGAGTGGTGTGTGTGTGTTAGTGTAAAGATGGCACTTACCCAAAATCCCCAGCCTGAAGTTGACAGTGATGACCATGACATTCCCATAAGAAGCCAACATCCTCCCATCGTAGGGATTCCCAGAACTCCACTCGAAAGAGTCGCCGTGAATGAAGACCAGTACGGGGAACTTCTTGGTTTTTTGTTCTGGGGACAAAAACATTTTATAGCCAAGTTGCATTAGGGAAATAGTCGCCACACTATTTCTAAACCACTGTAACTCCTGAAAGCCCGCATGAACAGTGGCGACCACCAGAAAAGCGACGAGACAATGAAGCTTGACGAAGTCCCAGAGTAACAACCCCGAAGGGTTAAGCACAGGTGTACCTTAGTACACCCACATTTCGCCGGTTATGCTTAAGTGCTATGAAATAGAGGGCGAGCCTATTGCCATCAACCGGCCACACTCCGTGTCTACTACTGAGAAATTCCTGGTGAACGCCTAATAACATTATGCTCGACCCGGGAATCGAACCCAAGAACTCGTGCCCAACAGTCACGCTTGCAACCACTAGACCAATAAGGCAGCCAACCGATCTTTTTTTTTTTTTTTTAAATAAAAAACGTTGCCCCACACTAGGAATTTCTCCTGTATCGTGGGTGCGTTCACAAACATATAAACTCACATACACAAACACCCACACCCAGACCCGAAACAACTATCTGTAGGCCATACAAATATTTGTTCCGTGCGGGGATTGAACCCGCGACACGTTGCGCAGCAGTCCAATCTCTCGGCCACTTCGTTAAAGATATCGTTCCTTGCCTGCTAATTCCCAATTCCCAGTAGCACCATCACCATACCACACGAACATTCCCAATAAATCCATCCCATGATCCCCAATTCCGTATGGAAATCGAGAAATACGTTCAAAATATTCCCTTGAAATATGCAGCAGCAGATACTCCTGGTATGCCTAAAACGCAGTTTGCACGTTTTGCAAATATTCCTGATTTAGTGTCAGCCTTTGACCGATCGGCTATTTCATATGCGATGCAGTAGAACTGACCTATTTATTTTTATGTTATTTACTGGACGAACTGGATTTCTGATTCAATATTGACCTATTGCACAAAAATTGAGGCGGTAACGGAAGTTTTTGATTGCTTGTTTTATTTTAGTGGCTAAATAGAATATGGATTTTTAACCGACTTCAAAAAAGGAGGAGGTTATATGTTCGTGTGTATGTATTTTTTATTTTTTTTAATTTTTTTATGTATGTTACCTGATTTCTCCTTCATTTGTGAACCGATTCTCTAAATTCTTTTTTATTTGAAAGAGTATACTCCTGAGGTGGTCCCATTTAAATTTGGTGAAGATCTGATCTTGATCTTCGGAGATATACAATAGAACTCTTCAAAAATAGACGGCAAATCTGTCGTGATTGCTGCAATCGCTTGGATGTTTATTGTTTATACAACATCATGACGTAACATCACGCCTGTATGATCTCAGGGGGTACGCAGATGTGTACACCCAGATTTGGACAGTAAGATATTATGTAATGTTCCATTTATTGGGGATAAATTACACCTATTATTTGTTTGGGAACAACTAAAAATGGAAAAATAAAAAACTTTTTTGCAAAAAATAAAACCGACTTCAAAAACACAAAAAAGTGAAAAATAAACTTCACAAGAAAAAGCAGCTTCTGAAGTCGGTGGCAAAGAAAACGAAATCAAACAAACAAAATGTCACCGACTTCAGAAGCTGCTTTTTCTTGTGAAGTTTATTTTTCACTTTTTTGTGTTTTTCACTTTTTTGTGTTTTATTATGATTTTTTTTCAATCTATGCTTACAAATTTTATAAAGCTGAATAGTTTGTTTGTTTCCTTGAATGCGTTAATGTCAGAAACTACTGGTTTGAATTGAATAATTATTTCACTGTTAAATAGCCCATTTATCGAGAAAGGCTATATAACATCACGCTACGATCAAAAGGAGCAGGAGCATCAGTGAAAAATTCAAAAGTGAGATAATCAAGGTGTGTAACATATACATAATATCATTAACCGTTGTAATTCATAAAATACTAAACTGGAATATTGTATATATTTAATTTTAATCTTCCCTCTGAGTAAATGAAAAGGAAAATGTTTCGTTAATTGTACCTACCTTAATTTTTGATTCCGGAATTTCAACTGTAACTTTTCCAAATAAGGTTTGTTCTTGAGTTGTTGTTTGGTTTATTTTTTTTCTCTGCTAACTCTAATCGTTGCAGAGATCAAAGGAGCCTTTCCACAAATCAATCCTGCCTAACCTTTTTCCTTTTCTAAATAATGATTTTGTATTGTCTGCTTTCTCAATACTTTCATCTTATATTTTTTACAAATGATACAAACACTTTTACGCACATACCTACTCGTCTTGCAGTGTAGTCGGTAAAGATACCTAATTATAGAATTATAACATAATTTTTCTGCGAAATCATCTGCTTAACCTTTTTTGGGCAGATAATTTTTCTGCCATTTAAAAAGTGCTATTAATTAATGATTTATTCCAAACGCACTTAAATGTTATTTCGTATTTCCTAATTGGATTTTTTTTTAAATTGGATTCTTATCTTTCAAAATTATTTTATTATATTAAAATGTTTCTAATAACATATTTTTTAAACAATTAGAATTTTTTTCTTGTAATCACGAGCTTACGTCGAATTTAAATTAATGATGAGACTTGTATCGCCATCTAGTATCAGTTTTGTGAACTACTACGCTAGTATAAGGTACCGACTACGCGACTGAACGTTGTATCTTCATCGCGAATTCAAAACTCAAGGTTGCAACTTAAGGAGTTTCATGTTTTATTCATAGATGGCGGTGTTATCAAATCAACATGAATAGGTGTGGAAAAAAAAGACTTCTTTGTGTTTTCTTAAATATTGTACGCTTCATACAAAAAATACGAAATTAACAATAATTATTATCAAACTAAAAAGAAGAGTAATGTTTTTCAATGTTTCAATTAACAGATGTTGTACAACATATTAATATTAATATAATAACTTCATCCAAATCAATTTAATAATAGGCACTAGTCCCAATTAATTAAAGTTCTAATTTATCTATTAAAAATTCTATTCTAAAATCTGTTTCAATTGTATGTATATTAAGTAATATACAAATGAAAATGTAAATTTCCATATGTAGAAAAAACCATAATAAGGCGAAATAGGTAAAACCATCATCAATGCTAAATGTTGACTTAAAATATTGCAAGATTCCTCAGCCATAACTAAACATCTAAAAAACTTTTTAACTAAACACGCTTAAGTTAAAAGTGAACGCTTTAAAAGGACATAAACCTAAGCATGAGTAACGCGAGCGGAAATGAGAGAATTCTAGCGGCGCGGCGACGGCTTTTAGCACATTACTGTACCATTAGTAAAGGTACGCTGTGTTCCACGCGAGCACGGCACACAAAATACCTCGCGAGCAAAACTTGAAACGCTCACAATCGCAATTATTTTATTTTTGGTTTTAGGCGTTATTAAAGACACGGTTCATTACATGCAAGAAAGATAATAAACATTTTCTTGTGAATGCAACTTGAAACGCTTACAAATGGTAATTTATTTATTTTTGGTGGCACTTTAAATATGTATCTGGTGCAGTAGGTTTGTTTAATTAAAGCATAACAATACGTTTTAATTATTAAAGGACGTTGGCAATGGAATCAGTGAGAATAAAGTTATGTTGTTGTATAGTGGAAGTGTTAATTTCATTAGCTGCTCAAATATATTAATGTATCCGTCGAGAAAACTTGAAAGTTGATTGTGCATAAGTATTATCCTTTATGAGTTTGCTTAAGTACACTTGGGCACTTATAAAACAATGAGTAAAGGGGCACGCACGGTTCGGGTTGGACGTTCCCTATGAAGAAGAGCTGGCAAGAAACTCCTTAGTAATTACTCTTTTAACATGATTTTGTTTGATAATATTTCCATATTTACAATATTCCACAGCATTAGTCAGCTATCTTAATTAGCTAACAGAATTCCAAATGTTCGCGTAAAACAAACCTCTTCCTCACATTCCGTGTAACCAGAATATCTCTATCCTTGTCAGATGTTTAAAAATAAACAAGGAAAGAGCATTTTTACGAACGCGGCGTAAATCACTGGGCCTTTTGTTCAAATCAAAGCGGTTTTCTTTGACGAGTCAGCGTTAAGCCTTTTGCGTTTTAAGACTATTAAGGATTTGTGTATTTACATCTCAAATAAAGAGCAATGAAGAAGATTAGAAGTGTTTCAAGCGACGGAAACTAAGTAATGAAGCAGTACAATCCTTCCAGGGTTATTGTTGTTCTGATAGCGACCTTATTGCGAGGAATTGAAGATCAGTGTGTAAATAACAGAACTGTGCAAGAATGTCTGCTGTAGTAAGATGTATGCTGAATAGATTTATCAAAAGAATCAACCAATAACAACCGACAAATGAAATTACCGTTGACCTAGGTTCTCTTTGGGTCTGGTCTATGCAAAGAGAATTAGGTATTATAGTCATTGGGTCTATGGGACCGTGTCTTTGAAATGTTCTGCGACAGATGACGGACTGCGGCACTGCAGTGAAAGCTGAAAGCCGCAAAGAATAACATACCAGAATAACTCTCCTTTTAGGCTTCGCTGCAGCCGGGTAAAAAGTCATCATCATCATTTCAGCCATAAAACTTCCACTGCTGGACATAGGCCTCCCTCAGAAGGGGGGGATTTGCCATAATCGCCACGCTTGGCAGGCGGGTTGGCGATCGCAGTATGGTTGTTACGAAGGCACAGAGAACGCTGCTGCCCAAAAGTCATACCTAATGTAATATTATTTGACACTAATACACATGTTTACCTGATGACATTTAAATACTAAAATCTCTTTGGGCGCCACAAAGGTTTCACAGTAATTTCTAGATGTACATCTACTTTCAAAGTTCTAAGATAAAATACCTTTGACAGTAAATTGTGTTCCACCGTCCGTGTTGAAACGGGCATAAACCAAGTGATTGACAGACACAAAAGCATCCTTATTTTGACAACAATAAAGGTCAACGTGGTTTTGACAGTGATATCAAATCAGAGGCAACATACCTGTGAGAGGATTGTTAGGGCAAGATTCACAGATCGCACACTGATATTGCCAAGCATTTTACACGAATTAATAAATAAAAAAACTTGAGAGGTGTCAAGGAACACCCGGATAGAACGAAGTTATTGTTATTATTTTTTATTATGTAAAAAAAAGAAAAAAAAAAAAAAAAAAGTGTCGTGACAACTTTTCGTAAGATTTTTTTCCGTCTAGCCCCCTTTCACAACGCGCGATAAGGAACTTCGTTCCAAAACTTCGTTCCAAAAATAAAAGTACCTTGCACCGTTTATAACACTAGTCAGATGATCATTAGTCATTACACTGTATGAACAGCGAACAACATTCACAATCACATTCAAGTCTAACTTACTAATTTTAAAGGCCAGTCTACGAATGCTACCCTAACATTTCGCGGTCGCGCCTCTGACGCAAACCGCACTCGCAGCCACAAACGGCGCGACAGTTCCGTGCCACGAGAAACCCATTCAAAATGGCTGCCCACGTGCTTTCTCACTTGCACGTACCTACTATGTCGCAGGTGCGAGTGAAACGACAGTGTCGGCTGCCGCAGCCTACGATCATGGCTTCTCGCTCCCACGTACCTACTATGTCGCACGTGCGAGTGAAACGACAGTATTAGTCACCGTCGCATTGCGGTCGACGACACTGCCTTCTCTTGTTCAGTACTGCCGCGTGTCGCAACTAAAATGGAAGTGTTTACCCGCGAAGAGGATGAAAGATTCATACATTTAGTTTCTCAGTATCCAATTTTGTATGACACTAAGCATGAGGACTTTAAGGAGCTGCATTTAAAGGATAATATTTGGAAGGATATTAGTAAGGAGCTGAATAAAAAAGGCAAGTTTTTTGTGTTTTGTCAGCTGTGTTCTGATTGGTCGATTGTTATCTAGTGAACGTGTGTGTATGTGTGTTCGTGTTTGTGTTACTTTACGATCCGTGATAATTATGCGAAATTAAAACGACAATGAAGCAAAATTTGGCACATCAATCCACCGATCTACCCGAAGCTGTAAAATGTTCCCAATCAACCTTGAACCTAATTGCCTTAGCGATAAAGGTCAAATCTATTAAAAAAATTTGACAGATTGCAGCAGCTTGAAATGCCGCGTATATGATATTTGCTTCACTGCCGTTGTTTATGTTTCACCGCTTATAAATACAAGACCGTTTCCAATTGATGTTATTTGCACTTAAACAAATATCGACGTTATTTCTGTGGTGATAAAGTTGATTTCTGATTGACTACTTATGTTAAATAGCCTTGTTGGCAAGTGAGATCCTGGGTTCGTCGTTCGATTCCCGTGTAATATTACTAGGTTAAGCTGTGCGAAATGTTAATGAAGTCTTAGATACACCTCTGCCTAACCATTCTGGTTAACAAGCGTGATGAGAAATTATGTGTTGAAGTATTTGTGTTGACAGTTGTAGTGTAGCGCAAACTGAACCTTATTTGGCAAGAGTTAAAGTCCATTTACCAAAAAACATATGTGACTGTTTTTTACTCAATATTACACGAGATAGTTTAAAGATAAATGCACGCGCTGTGGCACTGTTGACGCAGTGGTTGAGGCACAGGTTTCTGCGCTGCGTATTTGGGTTCGATTCCCGCACGGAACATGTACAACGGCCTACAGGTACTGGTTGTTTCGGGTCTGGATGTTTGTGTTTTTAAGACTAAATGTTTGAACGCTGGGTGCGTTCGATACAGGATAAATAATTCCTAGTGTGGATTAAAAAAATGTCATCTTTTATAGTGTGTTCTTATATTTTTAATCTACCTAACTTTACAGATGATGTTGATTTCTATGTTTTATAAGTTAAATACAGTTCAACTTATATTTTTTTGTTGTTGACCCTTTCACATTTTTGATGAGATGTATTTATTTATTTATTCACAGAAATACATTTAAGCTCACAGTTTTCACCAAAACGCTTAAAAGCTAACAATAATCATATTACAATGCCAATTACATCTCACATTTTCTTTACATCTCTCATTCAACTCCTCTTACTCCTATTTCAGATTACAGCTTCTGCAAGAGACACTGGAGAAACATCAGAGACGGCTACGCACGATTCAAAAAATGTAAAAGTGCGCATTCCGAAAACAAACATCCTCGCGCAAAATGGCAATTTTACAAGTTACTCACTTTCTTGGACGACGTAGCTCAAGACAAATCCGAGGCAAATTATGCCGAAGAATTATACAGAAACGAATGCGAATCACAATCTCAAGATATGTCGTATAATGTTGAGGCAGAATTCGTCAGTATGGATAGTCTCCAGACCAAGAACACACCAATAGAGACTCCAGAAAATAACACGACAGCTACAACTTCGTTCAACTTCGGCAATGATCGGAAACGTCGCCGAGTGTCACCTGACTCGATCAATTTTGACAGCTTGCTGAATTACTTCAAAATGAGAGATGAAAGAAGAATAGCGTTGGCTAAAAAGGATGGAGAAAATGATGTAGGTTCTTTTTCCACGCATGTAAAAGACATTTTAAATAAACTGCCTCCTGTCTTGCAAATAAAGGCGAAAAAGGATATATTTGATGTGCTTTTTAGGTACGAATTGATGGCTTTGCAGCAATCTAGGAACTCTAATTTAAATTTTGATGATTAGGTGAGTGTTTCGGCAGTATACGTCAATTTTACTCAAGATTAAATGTGACGAATATTAAAACACTACAGTGTTGAAAATTACTGTAAACGATTTTCTACTGCATTGAAATTATTTTTACTTGCTCATAAATAAAAGAAGTTTTGTGGTCTAAATGCGTTACTCAAAGATTAAAAACCGATTAATTATGAAATTGATTTTATTTATTTTTATCGAAACTTGTACCACACTTTCCCTCTTCTTTTGCACAAATAGGACTAGATCTGTAGGACTTCTTTTAACGAAAATAACCAATGGTCATAAACAATAATTACTTACTATTTAAAATAAAGCCTCTGTTGTGTAGTTGCCGCAAGCGCTACAACTGAGCAAGAGGTCGCTGGTTCCTTTTCCAACTCGGGGAAAGTGTTATAAGATGTTCCAATTACGAATCTCACAATAGGGGATCGGACAAGAAAAAACGAATTAGTCCGTCAGATAGATTTCCAAAAAATATTGAACACATATTTTTTATTTTTTCACATAAACAAAAAATGAAAACGATACAGTGCTTCGAAAACTCGTGAACTCCTCGAAAACGTCACATGTCAGTACATTTATTGCCTACAAATGATGTCACAACTATGATCTCATGCAGATCTTTGACGCGTTTTATCTTCGTCAATTTTTATTAATTTGATAAAACAAAAAACACGTAGGTTTTCAATATTTTTCGATAATCTAACTGACGGACTAATTAGAATCATATTTTTTTGACTCAGTCCGATCCCCTATTACAGCCGGGCAACCTAACGTCTAGCTTTATGCTGAGTATCAACTCAATAGACACCAGGAACAGCTATTACCTGAGACATAATAGCAAACTGTGGGTGAACCACATTTACCTAACAGGTTTAGGCTATTAGCTAAGACATCGCCACATTCACCACCCCACCAGTTAAATTACCTTCAGTTTGGTCGCTCTGCCAACGTATCTGTTAAAAAATTGTGCTCGTAGATACTTTGAATAGTAAACGGGTTATGGAGGTAATTTAAGTAAAGTTATAACCTGAAAAACTAGTATTTACAAAAACAGCTGTGAAAAATATGGAACTTTGACCCCCAATATCTCCGTAACTAGGAGGTTCCCAGGTATGGTCTAGAACAAAAAAAATATCGCAGTGGTGGGGAAAACAAGTGCCCTTTTTTTTTTTTTTTGGGGGGGGTGGGAAATCATCAAATAACCCCTCCCGCTCTTGGGCAGAGCGAAAGGGAGTGTCAGACTTCTACTGACTAAAAACCACCCATGTTCCTTCTTCGCCCTTCATGTCGAGGCCGCGGTATCCCTTGCGGACAACCCGCAGCCTCGACAGGCGTCGGCCCTTGCGGGCCCCTTCCATGTTGCTGACATCTCTTTCAGGCGCGCGTGGAACACGAATGCGCCGTCGACACGGCCTGTCGTCGTCAAGTGCCCTTCGTTTGTGTTAAGGGTACTTTTACACCCTATATAATATCGTCATATTATACATCGACGAGGTTTCCCGAGCTTGACGTGCCGCCTCCTCCCCGCGCGCGAGACTTGCCCCTCGGTCGCCCTCAAAAAATTCCCAAAACCACCAATACCTACACATCGACTTAACAACGTGTTTCTACACTTTCGTTTTCTCCTTCAGCGATTTCAAGAATGATGTCCGAACAATAGGGTAGTTAACAAAACAAATCTAATTAGTCCGTCAGATAGGTTTTCAAAAAATATTGGGTACGTATTTTTTCTTTTTCACGTAAACAAACAATGAAGACGATACAGTGCTTTGAGAACTCGTGTGACGTCATATTCTAAGACATTAGTATGACATTTTTTACCGGTGAGTGACGTCACAAACCCCCACTCAAATCCTTGACGCGTTTTATCTTCGTCAATTTTTATTGATTTGATAAAACAAAAAAACGTTTCCAATATTTTTCGATAATCTAACAGGCGGACTAATTAGAATCATATTTTTTTAGTCGGGAAACATCCCTATTCTTCTCATACGTAAGACCTAAGAATAAGCTGAAATCGGGTTATGATAGCACTTGTTTGTAATGAGCTATTAATTCGTTAGTGCCTATAAACATTTGTGTTCTCTAAACCTAACACATTCACTGCTTTGTTTATGCTGATGAAAGATTTCAAAATACCGTGCCGTGTGGTCCTGGCAACAGAACTATGAAGTAAGCAGTTTGAAGTCAGGGAGTATTCGTGGTGGCGCTGCGGGTTGTTAGAATGAGACATCGCGGTCTCGACACAGAGAGCTAAGAAGGAACTTGGGTGGTTTTTAGTCAGTGGAAGTCTGACACACCCTACCGCTCTGCCCAGAGCGGGAGGAGTCATTTGATGATTTCCCCTCAAAAAAAAAAAAGAAAAAAGTGTTTGAAGTCAGGAGTGAACACTCCTGACATGAACGTGTCTGGTTGAAGGAAATCATCATCTGTCTAGCCTGCCAACTTGGCTGGGGTCAGATTCCAGTCTTACTGAATGCAGCCAATGCTTATCTAACCTCCATAAACCAGGTAATACAAAGAAAGACAACAGGTACTTCTTTGTTTGGTTGTCAAACTTTTATTAAAAAAGTTATGCAACATAGTTTTTGTATTATTGGTAATATGTGCAAATGCCCCGTTAGTCTCGTGGGGTCTTGGGTTCAATTATTGGCTGTTTTCATTAGAAATTTCTCAGTATTAGCCCGAAGTCTGGAAGATGACGGTATCATACCCGCCCCCCCCCCCCGGGTATGATACCGTCATCTTCCCCCTTCCAGTGCCTCCGGACCGATGACTAATCTCCGCTAAGATTGGCGGCCGTGACCGAAAAACGGTCAGGTGGGCTATACTGGTAACAATTAATATAATGGCAAACATATTATTATCGCAACACAAAGTGCTACTTTCAACATTGTTTCCAATAATTACGAGACAATGGGTTAACCCTCTTTTAAATACAGCTTAATTGATCGTAGTCCTAAAGCATCATTAACGCGATGAGTGTGTAAACAAATGAGTGCAATAAATCGTCTAACAATTTGTCTACGAGTTTTGCATAACTCGGAGGCGATGGTTGAGTAAAAAATCTCCACGTATAAACGAGTCATAACTGACGAAATAGTAAATACAAATGAATGCTGTTTACATCTCTGATAATCCCCTCGGGAAATATATACGTGATGTTGTACTAATTTTCTTTCAAAGGGCGAACAATTAAGATGCCATATCTTAGCTTCTAATTCTAAATAAAAAACAGGAAATGTTTATTTTAACCAACTAAAATGTTTATTTGTAAAACATTTATTTACTGACGAAATAGGTTAATTAGTACAGCTTGTAGGCAATTAGCCAAGAGCCGTCTCCAATGATAAATCGCAATGGTTCAGTGTAATATTGTGCCAATATTAGCCATAGATGGATGATGGTTTGTTGATCTCAATCAGAATAGTAAATGAATATTATAATGCAACCCCATTTTTTGTTTTTGGCGGGTGGAAAGTCATCAAATAACCCCAGCTCTTGGGCAGAGTGAAAGGGAGTGTCAGACTTCTACTCTCTAAAAACCACCCATGTTCCTTCTTAGCCCTTTAGGTCGAGGCCGCGGTATCTTTTGCGAACAACCCGCAACCCCGACACGGGGGCCTAATGCTACCTAAATTCGGCCACAAATTTTGAGAGATTTAAATTATGTTTGTTGTCGCATCTAAGATTATCGATTTACACACAGCAAAGCGGAGAGGATTCTTTCAGAAATCAAACAATCACATTGGTTGATTAAAGCCCGAACAGTGTCTTTCATCTTTCCTTTGATTGGTTAAATCTACAAAGTCTCTTCCATCCTCCGCTTCTCTTTGCTTTCGTGGAACTCGAGCCTTACGCTCTCCATTGCGTAATAGGTGTACTCTTCAAGTCTGACTGAGTGAAGAGTTCTAATAGCTTCGGATCTTAAACAAACTCGGAGCCCATTTACAAAAAAGCGCAGAAATATGACAAGAGTCTCGCAAAATCTACTACCGAATACACTTTCATCATCATCATCAGCCTATAATATTCCCACTGCAGGGACTCAGGCCTCCTCTATAGGAGAGGGATAGGCTATAATCCACCACGCGGGCCCTGTGCGGGTTGGTAGATGTCACATGTCTTCGAATTTTTTGGTTTTACGACATGCTGGTTTCCTTACGATGTTTTTCTTTCACCGTTTTGAGAGCAGTGGTGATGAAATAAATTATAAATTAGACAAAGTAATGCCCCTGTCTGGGTTTGAACCTACGGCTTACTGTTCGTAATTCGACGCTGCTCCCACAGAGTATACTTACTATTACTGCCTCGTTGGTCTAGTGGTCGCAAGCGCGACTGCTGAGCATGAGGTCCTGGGTTCGCTTCCCGGGTCGGGCAAAGTGTTATTGGCATTTTCCATCAGGAATTTATCAGTAACAGCCACGGAGTCTGGATTTGTGCCCGGTTGATGGCAATAGGCTCGCCCCCTATTACAATTATATGGGACTTAAACATAACTGGCGAAATGTGGGTGTACTATAAGGTACACCTCTGCCTAGCCCTTCGGGGATTACAGGCGTGATGTTATGTTATGTTGTTCTGAACTAGAGTCCGGTCTAGTCGGTTTAGCCGATAATACGCGAGAACCCTAAATCTTTGGGGTCTAGTTGAGTTCAGTATGCGCATAAAGCGCTTTGTGTCTAAATATAATGCTTGGAGTAGGAAACAGTCATAACATTATTAAAATGGGTCAGTAACGTATGTAAAAGGAAATGTCAAAGATCAGGGAAAACCACAGGGTTACAATAAATTGTGAATTAAGTTAAATGTACCGAGAAGCAGTCATATTTTATGTGGAAGAACGTGCGAGAGGATTGCGTATTAAACTTTGAATATTTCTTTTTAGAGTTTTCTTTATTAAAACCAGTTTTTTGATGACCATTATACGATAATAATGAGACAAAGATCTACTAAAAATCGAGTTTGTTAATTCGATCGATCTTCTTCTTCTTAGCGTGTCGATGGCAATCTAAATTGTGTTGGCCCAGAATTGGGCTACTAGTTTGGCGCTTTCGGTAGCGTCCATCAGTTCCTTTAGTGAACATTTAGCAGGACAGGCAGGAGGAGGGCATATTAAGTGCCCTGTAATAATTTCAGTAGACAGAAGTTTTACCCTACCAACACACGATACGACGAAGTCAGAAATAATCACACGTTAGCTTAGCTTCTGTCATGCGTTACGAATGCGACAATCGCGATAGCAGTGATTTTGTCGCGCGTTTACGACGCGTCGGTACTAAAAGTCGCAGTTGGCAAAGAACCATCGGTCTATACAGTCTCCAATTATTCCAATAAGGAGAAAAGATATTTCCTCTTCCCGGAATTCTTTAAATACAAGTCACAACCAACTCCCTAAATCTTATTTGACTCATTCAGTGGCACATAATTACAGTTTTTTGGACATTAAAAAACAGGATTAAAACAATAGTGTCGCACCCTTGCAGTCAACACGTCTACTGCGCATTGTTCACCGGATTTCTTTGTTCCTAAAGGCCTTTTGTTTGTAGGAAAATTACGTGAAAATTTTACTGAGACACTGTGGAGGGAATGAGAGTAGTACAAGTTACATGTTCGCAGAATTGTTTTCCAAAAGCAAACGGTGATGGAATATCTTGGCATATACTTGATTAAGAAAATGTTTAAATTCTTTTATTATTTATGCATCTCTTCATTTTGGCAATAGCACCATCCCATATATTCCCATGGGTGTCGTAAGAGACGACTAAGTTCGTAACAACTATACTGCGATCGCCAACCCGCCTGCCAAGCATGGCGGTTATGACAAATGCCCCCTACTGGGGGAGGCCTATGTCCAGCAGTATACGTATTTTGGCTGAAATGATATGATGAAAGGAAAATATCGTGAGGAAAAGGGCCGCCGGAGCCGGAGGAAAATATCCTAGAACCAAAGAATCAAAGTCATAACTGTGACATCTGCCAATCCACCGTGGGCCCGCGTGGTGGATTCCCATTCCCTAATAAATAAATAAAAAAATAATAACGATGAAACAAAAAGTTGACCCACACAAAGAATTACTCCTGTATCGTGGTTGCGTTTACGAACATTTAAAGAACCGATCCGAACACCTACCTGTATGGTATATAGCTAGCTTCTATTCATGTTAGAATACTAAGAATTTAAAAGAAATCCTTTAAATTTAACGAGTAGAATCAGTGATCTATTTATTAGATAATATTATATTATATCCAATTTTGTAAAGTATCATAAACTTATTGAACAAACATGTACAAAATAACAATATTGTACAAAATTAAACTACTGCCATTACAATTCTCAATGACTCACGTTTGCTAGGTTACGTCTGGAGTTGACGGGACGTTTCTTCTACCCACACGAAAGTAAACCTTAACCACTGCCGTTCAAAGTCCAAAACAGACTGGCTAACAAGATTTAGTAATCCCACTTTTTTCCATTTAAGATTTTATCGAGTTCCTTATAACAAAGGTATTATGTTTAAGGGTGCTTGAAGTCCTAACGTTTGGGAAGTGAAGGCAATGTACTTTATCCTAGGCTTAACTATCGTCCCATGATCTGTAAATGAAAGGTCTGATTTTGATCGTTGTTTAATTGGGTGGTAATTTCACGCGAAACTGGGGAAATGTGGTTGGACTATTAGATATACTTCTAGCTAACCTATCGAGTATTATAGGCGTGATGTTTTGTTGTGTTATTTCGGGCCATTCAATCCGTTTAATAGTTTTTTAGGTTTTTCAATTAGTGTATAAGAGGAACATGAATTTTAAATCTTGTTGATATTGTTGTTGTTGTTGGTATATAATGCCCTGAGGAGCTCGTGGCTCAATAAGAACTGCCACTCGGGTCGATTTATAGGTAAAGCTGTGCTTGCCTAGGTTGGTCTGTGGATGGGTGACCGCTCGACATACCGAGTTTCCTCCGTGCCTCGGAAAGCACGTTAAGCTGTTGGTCCCGGCTGCCATGTATAGATCTTTGGCAGTCGTTACAGGTAGTCAGTGACCTGACATTCTGATATCCAGTCTTACCAAAGACACAGATAATATAATACTTCGTACAGATACCCAATCCCATACAAAGAAATGACACCTCCCTAAGTCAGGCTATTGCTCGGGTTATATTGTTTCCTACATTATTTCAACAGATGGCAGCACTAGCGTCTCACTAATTGCCACAGACTGCAGTTTTACAACGCCATCTAGGAGATCACCTCGATACTAGATTGTTTCGATACTAAGTGGCATTGCATTTACTGGATGGCGCTGTTTTTATATAGATTCTCAACATGCATCGCCGTGCGTTCAAGAACGAGTACAAAATGTAATAATAACAATACAACATAAGTCTCGAGTTGGCGGAACATTTCCTTTGTATGAGCGAGTTAGCAATATTCACGCTGCGGTGAATGCTTGAGTATTTCAATGCTGGCCAGTGCTAGGCTGTGTGTTGATGAAAATATCGTTCGAGACTGTAAAACGTATGTAGTTTTTTTTTTTTTTTTAAAAAAAACGTTGCCCCACACTAGGAATTTCCCCTGTATCGTGGGTGCGTTCACAAACATTTAAACTCACATACACAAATACCCAGACCCGAAACAACTATCTGTAGGTCATACAATATTTGTTCCGTGCGGGGAGCGAACCCGCGACACGCAGCGCAGCAGTCCATTGTTTGAGCCACTGCGCCAACAGTGCCGTCATAGTTACAGATTATAATCATCAGAATCATACATACAATCCTCCAAGTTCATGAACATTCAAATTTTCTTACGGTTTTTGGATTTTGCAGGCCAGTGCTAGGTTGTATGTTGATGAAAATAAAATATAAATAATATAAATATATATATAATCTGTATTTTGAACACAGTGGTTCGCTCATAAATATGATCAAGATTAACATAATATTTTTTTAACTGCTCTAAAATGTATACATTTGGCTAAAAAAATGTTATGTGAAGCCTATTTTGACTGCACACAGCGCCTTAAACCGTTTTCGCAGCGCACGCAACGGAAGCTCTCAAAAAGGAATATCTTTTCCCGTTTTTGCAACATTTTTCATTTATGCTCCGCTCCTATTGATTGTAGCGTGATGTTATATAGCCTAAAGCCTTGTTCGATAAATGGACTATCCTACACTAAAAGAGTTTTTCAATTCCAACCAGTAGTCCTTGAGTTTACCCCGTTCAAACAAACAAACTGTTCAGCTTTATAATATTAGTATAGATAAATATATAGAATCCACACTATATATCGCTTCTCAATCAGACACAATATTGTGGAAGCCGGCCGGAAGCCAGGCTGCAATTGATGAAGCGATATATAGTGTGGATTATCGCGAAACAGATCGACATATTCGTCACAGTCCTTAAGAAGCCAGTTGGTCTCGGGGCATAATACGCCAACTGCCAGTACTGTGCTACCGAGTTCGAACCTAGTTACTTATATTCTTTTTCCTCGTCGAGACATTTAGTTTTAGATTTTATTTTGTTATTATTGTTACATTTTCTTTTGTGTGCATGTTTTTTACTTTTATTTTCTTTCTGTTATTTAGTTATTAAGATTTTAGTGTTTGATTTGAACGTAGATCTCTGTACGCTCAAACATTATTATTTAAATTTAGTTTCTCAGTAAGTGAATTATTGTTAATTCTTGATGAGGAATAATAAAGTTTTTAAACCATAAGGAACTCCTTTCCAAAATCCGTAATTCAAAGCCAGGTCGGTTAGATGAAAACAAAAACGCATTCGAAGAAGATAAAAGAAACGAGCAAACAATATAATATGTCAACAACTGCAATTGAGATTTGAGAGTCAGACGTGACGGAAACAGAATTGACATTTGACACTGACAGAGAGTAACTACCTATGTACTCGTAGAACGTTTCGTGTTATGTAGTTCCGGGTTCAGTAAAATAAGAAAAACATGTAATTACTTACCTTAGAAATGATAGAAGATTTGTTATATTTCTATAAACAGTAATATGTATGTTTTTTATTGTTTAAATTTAATTAAAATGAAACAACTAAACGTAAATTAGTTACGATTGTGGTTATAATTGTATGTGACAAATTGAGTAAAACGCCATCTATTGCATACCGCTTTAGAGAAAATGATTTACAGATGTCTGACTTTTGACAACTTTATCAAACTATGGGTGCGAATTGAAGTAAAAGTCCTCCTTTGTCTTTTTTGTTGAAATAACTTGTTAGATGAGTGTAAATAGATAAATTAGCGTTAAACAAGGAACTTTTGATTTTTGCTAATCTTATTTCGGCCGATATCTACCGTATAACGCATTTTAGTGATAGTTAATTTCATTACTGCTACCTATGCTGCCATCTATTGTTTTTTTTCAAGACTAATTATAATTTGTTCGAGTTGAGACCCCATGCCAAAGAGTATCGTATACCTAGTATTAACTGGGTTGTGGAGGTCAGATAGGCAGTCGCTCCATGTAAAATACTGGTATTCAGCGGCATCCGGTTAGACTGGAAGCCGACCCCAACATAGTTGGGACAAGGCTAGGCAGATGATGTTGGTATATAATGCCAAGTCAGACCCATATAAGTGGCATAAAAATTTTGACACCAGATTAGGCACTAACCACACGATACAGAAAGAATCCACTCGTAAAAGAACTATATTCTCATTCACAAAAGGTTTATTTTAGGTTGTTGTTCTCAGATGTAAAACTAACCATGAAAGGACTGTATCCGTCAAAACTGCGGCCATTTTTAATCCCGTGACGTCACGGCCTACCCCTATACACCAATGACAAGCCACGTCAGCTGCGCACCAATTCTAAATCTAATTCTGTCACTTCCGTCGCTAACTATCTAAATTCTAAGACAAAAATAAACATTTGGAACTATTAGAAGTGGCGCGTGAAACGAAATGTTTGTGGGCTAGTATTTTGAGCTACTGTGATGTTGCGACATGAATGGCTTTGAAGTAAATTATTATTGTGTTTCAATGTCTATGTAGGTTAAACTCGCGATTTTTATTATTTTGTATACATCTTGATCCTATAATAAAGCACATATTCACCACCAACATTGACACAACATAATTATAAAACTATTTTACATCCGTAACCACTCTAATTCACGTTCAGTTGAAAACCAGCGTCGGGCACTAGTTGCCCGGGATTTTGCTAAACTAGCCCCTCTTGACACAGCCGTGAGGCACACAGTGGCACAATTTGTTTAGTTTTAAGTTTATTTTCTACATATTTTTTTTGTTTTACATTGTGTGTACTTGTGGCATTTGCCAAATAAATGCATTTTGTTTCTTTCTTTTCTTTCAAACCATGTACCTATTCTAAGTAACAAGTTCATTTACTTGAAATTATTATACTACACAATAATATTATTATCAATGTTCTTAGAGGCAAGCTTGTTAAACCCTAGGCCGCCTCATCGCTTCACATCAAATAAGTTGCGGCCGAATTAAAACCTATTTAGTGTCATCATCGGCTTATAATGTTCCCACTGTAGGGTTTCCTCTCTGGGAGAGGGATGGGCTATAATCCACCAAGCGGGCCCAGTACGGGTTGGTAGATGTCACATGTCTTCGAATGTTTTGGTTCTAAGACATGCCAGTTTCCTCACGATGTTTTCCTTCACCGTTTTGAGAGCAGATGATGAAATAAATTACACAAAGTAATGCGCCTGCCTGGGTTCGAACCCACGAGTTAATTTTCGTAAGTCGGGGCCGCCACCACTGAGACACCGCTGCTCTTAAGTGCAAAATATACCTATTTAGTGTAACACAAAAAAATACCTCTTCATTTTCAGTTTAATATTTTGTTGTAATTCATTGTTAACGGTAGAACGAAAGAAAAAGCTAAAATACCCGAAATATATGGTATTTAAGGATAGTTCTAACTCTAGTACTAGGCCGAGTTGATTAATATACTTTTGATTATATACGTTTTTTAAACTTACACGGGATATTAAAACAATGACCTGCTATAACTTCAATTTACCCACGAGCTTTTAACAGTGCCGAAATATCGGGTATAGCCTAACTAAATAACTCAAAACACAACCCAAACAAAACATGGTAAATGTCCCGATTTAATTATTAATGATACCTTTGATGATTCAAGCTAAATTGGAAATCGTCTGATCTACCTGTTGGGATAAAGAGATTTAATGCTAATTTATTGCAAGAGTAGTAAGAGGAGCCTAACTATTGTTCTTGGCTTTTTGCCCAGATTTAACAAAAAAGTCGACTAAATACAGTGGATCATCAGTTGCCTAGCCCGTAAGGGCTAGGATTTTTTATTCAAAATCAAAATATTTATTTCAAGTAAGCCAGTGACAGGCACTTTTGAATAGTCGAACAAATACTAAATAAACTAAGCTACAGTCCCAGTCACAAGGCATAAAAACTGTAAGTGTACTGTAGTTACCCATTCCAAAGCGTTGGTCTCATGAGAAGAACAGATTTTTTTAATAACCAAGTATGATGTGGTTGGCTTAACCGAATGCAGCTGAATACCAGTATTTTATATGGAGCGACTGCCTATCAGACCTCGAAAATCCCGCTGACATTTTTCTTCAGAAAAAGAAAAATGTCAGCCGGGACCAACTGCTTAACGTGCTTTCCGAGGCACGGAGGAAACTCAGTATGTAATGGGTCCAACTGGCTAACCTTATCCAGCCACGCGCTCCTTCTTCTTATCTTGCGGGCAGTGTAAGGTCTAACGACCCCACACACCCTAGTGTCAGAGTTTCTATAGCACCTCAAGGGCCCCCGTCGGGGCTACGGATTGTTCGAAAGAGATACCGCGGCACAAAGGGCTAAGAAGTAGCATGGGTGGTTTTTAATCAGTAGAAGTCTGACACTCCAAAAAAGGGCCTCTGATATGGTTTGTCAACCACCCATTTGGTGGCCGGGACAGCCAGCTTATACGTGCCTTCCGAAACCAACTTATACGTGCCTTCCGAAGCAGTACGGAATCATCATTTTATCGGACAATCAGATGATTCAAACTTGCTATGTCCAAGCCAAACTAGAAAAAACTTAACAAAGTATGCTTCCCGTGGGAATCGAACGCACGACCACCGGGTCACAAGGCAAACGCCTAAACCGTTCTTAAAAAAAGTAGATAAATTGATTGTCTACAATACTCAGCATGCGAATGTCTACAGTTCTACACACTATTTCGGTATATTCGTCCGACATTTTGCATGATTGACACATATTTACTCTTACAAATCTGTGAGATGGCGCCAAAGTTATTTTTAACAGCGGGAACCTGTATTAGTTTTCGTTGCTAATGTTTTTTTGAGATATCGGATTGAATTGGTTCGTTACAGGAAAATAAGCTTTTAGATTTAAGTTTCAAGGTTCCATTCTCAATGAACAAGATTCTTCTTCTCAGCTTGTCGATGACAATAATATCTAAATTGAATCAGCCCAAAATTTAACAACAAGTTTGTCATTTCAGTTCCGACCATTAGCTCCTGTGATGTGCATGTAACGGAACATGCAGGACACGATTTTTACTATTTCCTTAACTAAAGTCAGCTACTAAATTACCGACGAACAGATTGAATGATCAAGACAGTATACAACAGAGTCTTTTGAATTGTCTGTTTGGCTTGTTCTTCTGAAACTTCCTTTGTGTCATTGACAAAGTAGTTTTTGCTTTTTATGGAGTCGGTTTCTAGTCTAGCCAGATGCAGCTTAAAAACCAGTATTACCTACTGACCTAACCAATATAGCCCCTGAGTAATACCATACTATTAGTTGGTAGATTGGCTGGTTTCTGACTTACCTTACGTAGTCAAAGATTCAACAAAAAATAACCGAAATAAAAAATAAAAGGAAATTAACCTGCAATAATAAATGATGTTTATTTTGCAAATAGGTTTTTAAAAACACTTTTAAAGGTCACTTTTTTTAAAACTAGATGGGGCTGGTGTTTCGTACCGGATTACTCTGAGAAGAAACATCCGAAACAAACTCAGAGGTCATAGTATCTTTTAAGGTCCAGACATAATCTTGGTATACACACATGCAGACTATGCAGATTAGTGTCTGTAGTATTTGGTGTCGTGTGTGGTCTTTTGAAGTAAGCACCACAAAGGTTTGAGTGAACCCGTCCAGTCAGTGCAATCATTTTTCAGTTATCGTGGATCTCGACTTGTAACTCAAGGAGCTCAACGCCACGACGAACAATACCAAAGAAAGGACATTTGGGTGGGTCGCTTAAAGTACTCAAACTGCCAGACAATCGTTAGAACTAAAGAAAGACCCACATGGTCCTCACATTCACAATATAAAAATAATGTAATTTAGTAACTATCGATCACTAATAGTGATCGGTGTTAGTAACATACATAGCTAATTATTCCCCAAACTGCCTTCTTTACTGAATCATCTCATTCCAGTCCTATTTCCTGCTTACAGCTTCACAAACAGTAGTCAGTAACACATCTAAGCTGCAGTCAACAAATCGAGTGCATGGCGTTTGTCATAACTGCAAGATCAAAGACTTGTTCATATGAAATGAACAGTACAATGCTATTAGCTGCAGTGTTACTAATGGTCGTTCTTGTATTGACATAGTCTAGTTTTAGGTAAACAATGATGTTAACTGGTTTCGTTTGTAGGACTTGAAGTCTTTAAGTACCTACCTAGTTAAAGTTATAGGGTAAAAAAATGGTTTTCAATTTAATGGAATCGTAAGTCCCTTAATAAAGGCAACTGTGTTTGATCCCTCTTTTGCTTTTGCGCTGATTGTTACTGCACTGACTACTTACTGTCTTGGATCCTAAATGTCGTAAAAATATGACATCCTCTAGCCCTCACTGACGTTTTTTCCATCCCATAAGCTGGGGATACACATGCCCGTAGCTTGCACACTAGCATACCAGCTCCTTGCACGTGGCAGCTACTGTCATTTGTGTATATGCTAACTGGCATGCATGTAACTGGCATACAAGTAGCTAGCACAACATTTGATTTCCTGCCATGCCCGTTGAAGGAGGGACCGCGGGGTGTTGCCAAACTGACACGTGTGAACAGACGCCATGGTAATACTATACAAGGGCACATCTTGCTGCATGCCAGTATTACTTGCAAATGTATCCGCAGTGTGCCAGTTACTCGTACATCCCAGTAACTTTCATGGCAGCTACTTTCCTGATTTGCTGGCATGGGTATTGGCCTTTAGGGGCATGACTCTCAATAAATCAAGTGCATGCCGCTTGTGTCATAACTGGGAGATCAAAGACTCGTCCAAATGTCAGAACTGGTACAATCAATGCTTTTACCTGTAAAACTAACGTGCTTACGACCACCGTGATTGGCTAGTTTTGGCGATTTGAGAGTTTATGTGTTCCTAGCCAATGAGATTGAATTGTGAGTACCTAAATAAAGACAAATCTGTTCTACCTCTCTTTTAAGCTGAAGTAAGTCATCGTGAGGAAGCAACTGGCCTGTTCTATAGAACAATTTGAAGACATGACTGGAACATCCACCAAACCCCATTCAGTTTGTATGTCGAGTTTTGGCCCACTCACACAGAGAAGTGCTGTGTTCCAGGGGTGGGAACATTGGGTATTACATCTTAGATTAAAAGTTCTCATCAAGTTTAGTAACCATGTGCAAATACACATGGTAATACACATACAATGTCTTACAAAGCATTCAGATGATGACGCAGTAGACCTCGCAGATGATGGCGGGACGAGCTGAACAGAACGACCAGTGGTCAACATTGGCCCTGGATCGAAAGATTTGGAGGTCATAGTGGGAGACATTTGCGCAGCAGTGGGGTGACACAGACTAACAGTAATAAAGCAATCTAGCAGCTACTCTTTACTTAAACCTAATGTAACACAAAAACAAAAAATATTGTTCACTTTCTATAACCAACTAAACATAACTTTTCTTTTTTTGGAATGTGGGAAATCATCACATGACTCCTCCCACTCTGAGTGGAGCAGAATGGAGTGTCAGACTTGTAGTGACTAATGTTCCTTCTTAGCCCTTTGTTTCCGGGGCCGCGGTATCTCTTTCGATCAGACATTTAAATATTACTAGCTAATGTATTAAATCTCTTTGCCTTCGAACCACCCGCAGCCCCGACAGGAACTGAATATGACTTGAATCAGTTATCGAACAAGAAAGAAAAACCGCAAAAAGGAAACCGCAGCAGATTTCCTCCTCAGTAGTCCCTCCTTGAAACAATCTCGAAGTAAACGGTGATTATATTTCTTGACGAATACGATACGATTAGATGTACTTAAAACTTTCCGAAGCTCATCTCTGGCGCTAAATAGGCAATTCAACTTTTGATGAACACACCATCCATTTGGGCTTGTTTTCTTAGGGGACGCAAATTTTTGGAAGTGGAACAGTATTTAGGCTGCCATTAGGATTAGTCGGTAAGTACTAAGTGGCAGTAAGTTTTGGGAAGTTTGGATCTAAGTGGGCTTTGTAATAATAAGTCTGTTAGAAATTATATTCTATTAAAATTCTTTCTTCAATTTGTTTCAATGTATCAAGTGGGGTAAAAGTTTGACTTAGCGCAGAGATTTTAAAATCCAACATATAGTACAGGTGGCCAGCGCATCAAGTTACCAAAAACTGTAAAAATTTTTTATCCGATTTTGAACTTAACTGGCAACGTTTTATGGTTTAAAATAATTTAGAGAAATTTGACTGTCCGTGGAAAGCTGATGCGGTGACAATGACCGGATAACAATGTTTATTTCGTTCAGATGTATTTTATAAGAGTTCATGAAATCGGGCTTTAGTTTTTTTTTGGTTTTTGTTCAGAAGTTACAAATATTCATCATAATTTTCATGATTTTAATATTTGTAAAAGAAAAAAAAGATATGTCTGAATTTGCGTACAAAATACTCATAGTTTTCAGTTTATAAATGTATTTATGAGTTTATTACTACTGTGATCGTAAAATATAACGAGTGACACATTTATTTTTACAACAATGTGCTATTTCATTAAAAAAAAACACTAAAATATATTTGACAATAAAGAATATTGCCAATATAACAAAGCAAGAATCTTTTCTTTATAAATCAAAACTAAAAGACAAAGGTGACATTTTCAAATTGAATTTTCAACAAATTCTGCCTGTAATTTATACGTTTTTAGCACATGTTAGGCCGTTCACATTCCTCAGTGACTCATTCGTGGAATCTTAACAATTTTAACGCAAGTGCCAATTTTGTTTACCATTACTTTCCATGGTTTAGGAGGCAGACAATTGGAGCATAAATTGTAAGCCAATTTTAAATGTTTTTCGTTGTTTCATCTATTGTCTATGAATTCTAGTAATTCACGGTGACTATTGCTACAGTCTGGTGACGATTGATGAAAAACATCCATAGCTTTTCATTGGTGTGATCGAGGTCAAGAGCAGGCCCATTAAAATGTTGCAAGCAAAAAAATATGTTGCTAGTTAATTTTCAACGTGACTATCATTTCAGACAAATATGTATGTCCAACCCGCACTGGACCCGCGGCCGCGTGGTGGTTTATAGCCCATTCTTGCTCTTAGAAAGGAGACCTGTTTTCCTGCAGTGGGAAAATTATATTATTATCAAGATTTTGATTTATTTATTCTGTGGCATAAATGATACGCAGAGAGTATACCACTGGCTTCCACTCAATGCCGATATTAATGGTGCAACAATCATAGTATTTTCACTAAATAATCTCTTCTGGCAATATCCACAGAAATCCGAATATAATCCATTTTAGAACTAGCAGCGTAGTCGTCGTAGCCCTCGAAATAAGCAGGCTAAAGTGGCTATTAGTTGGCTTAATTAGCCGTAGTACCTGCTACCATTGGGGTAAATGTGTTCTTGAGTGGAGACCGCAAATCGGCTAACGTGAGGTAAGACTCCCTCAGACTAGAGATACCGACGGCTTTGGCCGGGTGACTTGTATCATCTAAATGTTTGAAGTTGAGATAGATCTGTAAACTGTGTGTTTGAATTTGACATGGTCAAAAATGGTAGTCTCATTCTTTCACTAGCAGTTTGACAGTTGTGTGACAGTGAGAAGAATAACATTAGGCCAACTGCATGCTTAAAATTATTTTTGTAAAATTGATCACAGTCTCTTTTAATATTCAGATAATCATCTTGGTCAATTAAAAATAAACGCGTCTGGGGTGATCTTGTTAGGAAAGATCCAAACTGATTAGAATTAGATCTATTCAAAGTAAGTCAAATCGCATATAATTCCAAAAGCCTATGCACAAGAGTGAACTACCCTTAAGCAACTTCAAGAAAATAACACTAATACAAAAAAAATGTTTTTATATATTTTTCAAAATGATCCCATTATTTATATTATGATTCATTTGAAGCATGTGAAAACTGTGGAACTCCTGCCAATTTATGTGATAGTACGAGCGTTGTGTACTATTGCCAATAATAGGCGCCGAGAGAATTCTAGTTCAATAGTTGACAGACATTTTTAGAGCTACGTTGTGCAACCACCATCATTTAGCTATCGAGACCGGACAAGTATAGGTATGTATGTCGGTGTAACGTAAAGACAACCAAAATACATAATATCTTTAAAGGTTAAATAAAATTCACTGTGCACTAGATACCTAGGTACAAACGAAAATATTGACTGCCTCGGTGGTTTCATTCGTACCTAGTTTAATTCCCGATCGCTGGAGAATCAACAACGTGTAAGCTTTAATGTTTTACTCCTCTGTATAATTTTGTGGAGCAGCTGAGCGTCAATTACTACCGTAAGTTAAAATAATTGATTTTCTTACATCTTATTTTCAACTTTTTTTGGAGGGTTAGCACTTAGCTGATCATCATCAGACCTTGAAAATGTATCATGTAGTAGCATCCGTCCTCAATGATTTATTTATGTATACTTTAGAAATTGCGATTAAGAGATATTTAAAACTTCACTAACTGTGAAATATATTATTATTTTTTTCATTACTTTTCATACAATTCAAACAGCGCTCCAGTGGAAATTGAAATCAAGAAATAAATAGTTTTCCTAGTAAGGAACGGTCGTTTTCATAACTAGAACTAAATGTAATAGTAATAGTTCCACTCTCAGGTGGAATATTATTTTCAGTGCAGTCAACTCTGAGGAATTTACTAACTGAAAATATTTTTAGAAACCGCTGCACATTGGTTGCCGTTCGTATTTTCATTCACAATGCTGTAATTGTGTCACTCAGTGAAATGTTGTGGAATTGACAGTTTCATTCAATTATTTTTAGAGTGTTGTTTGGTGTCTAATGCCTCTAGAATTCAATGAATGAATGTCTAATGCCTAGTCTCTTACATGAGACTAAAACATAACGAGAGCAGCGGTGGCCTAGTGGTGGCGGCCCCGACTTACGAACAGTAGGTTGTGGGTTAGAACCCAGGCAGGCTCATTACTTTGTGTAATCTATTTCATCACCGCTGCTCTCAAAACGGTGAAGGAAAACATCGTGAGAAAGCCAGCATGTCCTAGAACCAAAAATTCGAAGACTTGTGACATCTAACAATCCGCACTAAGCCCGCGTGGTAGATTATAGCCCGTCCTTCTCATAAAGAGGAGGTCTGTGTCCCTGCAGTGGGAACATTATAGGCTGATGATGATGATGAAACATAACAGGCGAAACGTGGGTGTACTAATGGGTACATCTCTGCCGAACCCTTCGAGGATTACAGGCGTGATGTTATCTGAAGTAAAGCCTAGAATGTAACAGTCATCACACTAAAATTATAAAGGCAAAAGTTTGTGTGTGAGTGTGTATGTTTGCTACTCTGTCACGCAAAAACCACTGAACGGTTTTGAACAAAAGATACACAGATAGTTTATAACCTGGATTAACACATAAAATAGTTTTCATCCCGATTTTATCTTCCCGTGGGATAATTTTCGAGTTGCAGCGGGCGAAGCCGCTGGCAACAGCTAGTTTGCAAAATAACATATAAAAAATCATCATTATCATATACCAGTCCACTGCTGCACATAGGCCTCCTCAATCGTACACCACTCAGCTCGATTCTCACCAACTCTCGTCCAAATACCAACCACTGTGCGAAGATCGCTGCTTCACCGAACTTAAGGGCGTCCCAACTTACGGTTGCCGATTCACGGTCGGCGGAGGTATTTTAATTTATCTTTATACTAATAAATAATTCAAATCAACCTAAATGAAATATTTAGTTTTTGAGAGTTTAGATAACATTATTTTATTGTATGGCTTATACTAACGTCGAAATTATTTGACTCAAATCAGATGTGACATTTTATCGTCTTAGTTACATTCAGTAATATATTTATAGACAACAGCAGGTTATATTTTTTTACTATTTCATCGTCATCACCATAATTTCAGATAAAAGACGTCCACTGCTGGACGTTGACCGCCCCTAAGAACCGCCACATTGACTGGTACCGTGCGTCTTGCATCAAGTATATCCCCACAACCATTAACTTTTATAATTTTTTTTTTTTTAATAATCATTTTACTATACAGGGTGTAAATCAACCCACCTAAGCACGCAACAAATTTTGCTGGAAAACGACTTTTTTTTTGGGTCTGTCACTGTTAAAACATTGTGCTAGTGGATGCTTTGAATAATAAACGGGTCATGGAGGTAATTTAAGTTATAACCTGAAAATCTAGTATTTACAAAAACAGCTGTGAAATACTGGGAACTTTGACCCCCAATATCTCCGTAACTAAGAGGTTCCCAGGTATGGTCTAGAACAAAAAAATGATTGCAGTAGTGGGGAGAACAAGTGCCCTTTTTTTTTTTTTTTTTGGGGGTGTGAAATCATCAAATAACCCCTCCCGCTCTTGGGCAGAGCGAAAGGGAGTGTCAGACTTCTACTGACTAAAAACCACCCATGTTCCTTCTTCGCCCTTCATGTTGAGCCCGCGGTATCCCTTGCGGACAACCCGCAGCCTAGAACAAGTACCCTTCGTTTGCGTTAGGGTACTTTTACACCCTATATAATAATTATTCAAATTATCATTGCATTGCAGTCTTTCAGCCCATTTGACTTTCTGAGACTTACAATTTGTTCAGTAAAAGCGAATATATTTCTGCTGAATTGACATGAAAGTTTGTCTAACAAATACACAACATAGCTGTAAACCATTTTTATTTTTAGGCTAATCTAGGCGACCTTGTGACGTCACTTTGGCGTCGCTATAAGACACTCTAACCACTACACAGAAAACAACGGAATACCCACTTGAGAAAACAAAATCAGCCTCTTCTGACTAGATGGAACGATGGCCTGCATCGATTATCTGTCAAATGGTTATGGTTTTGGTACAAAATGGAACCATTTGACAGTTAATCGATGGATACTATGATAGCCACTGACATTTAAAAAGATACGCAATAGGCCTGCTGGTTGGTTGGTTGCGGGGATCTGCTGAATGCGAGATGCATGGAACCGGTCAATGTGGCAACAATTGGGAGAGGCCTATGTCCAGCTCCAGTGAAGTCGTTCGGCTGCAATGATGATGCAGCCTCTTCTCAAAGAGAAAGCTGGTCGTAATCCACCGGGGATTTACTACGGAGTGGTAAAAATCTACATATCTATGCTTCTTGATATTTATTATGCTAGTATTCTCACGACGATGTGGTTCAGCTTTTTAGAGGCGTGTTCATGAAATCAATTTTTAAATTTAAAAAAATATTACTAGTAAAATGGGTGCAATAAATCTCCTTACATACAAATTATTGGTCAAATGTACACATAAGTGTCAATGAAATAAAAGTAAATGCCTTCCAGTGCTGGTTTGTACAGTCAGCCGGACCAATATTATTGCTCTTGATCGAATCCATGAGGAAATAATATACAATACGTATGGGCAACAAGAAAGGGGCCTCATAGAAGTAAATTCCTACATTGTAGTTTTTGAAACTTCGCTGTCCGGTTTTATAATAACAATTTGGTTTCACAATGAAAATGAACTGAAATTAAATAACCTGGAAAAGAACGACGAATTCCATTCCGAGAATTTCCATTTCAGTAAATTAAATTGAATACTCTAATTAAAAAGGTATTCTCAAAGGTTTTACATTTATCGAAAGGTGACTCTTACAATTCATCAACATCACCAATTTCAGAGCGAATTTGACCCTTATAGTACTTGATTAAATTCTTAATTTTGATATGTACCACAATAGAAATTCGGTTAACATTTATTTACACTTCGTACTCTTCATTTTCCTAGCCTTTTCCTAAAAATATTTAGCTGAATACCAGTATTTTACGTGGAGTCATCACGTCATGGAGTCATCAGCCTATACTGTTCACACTACAGGAACTCAGGCCTCCTCTCCAGGAGAGGGTTGGGCTATAATCCACCACGCGGGCCCAGTGCGGGTTGGTAGATGAGGAGCCACGCCTGTTTCCTCACAATGTTTTCTTTCACCGTTTTGAGAGCACCAGTGATGAAAAATAAATTACACAAAGTATTGCGCCTGGCTGGGTTTGAATCCACGATTAACTGTTCGTAAGTCGGGGCCGCCACGACTGGGCCACTCTTTGGTAAAACTGACTTATTAACTCTTCGTACTCAAAAATCTTTTTATATGATTTATCGAGGAAGGTTACAAGCTATATATTAAATTGTGACGCAGACGAAGTTGCGTGGGTCAGCTAGTCTTTTTATATAAAAACAAAACTGAACAACAAAAAAATATGATGATGCTTTTGTAAATAACTTGTTTGTGACACTTACAATGTACAATATTATATTTGCCTACAAGATTTTATTTTAACTAAACTGACGTAAATTGAATAGTGTATTTTTTATTTGTTGATTAATTTCGGAGTGCTGACAGAAAGTTCGCGTCTCAATCGTCGTTTTGGTTTCTAAGATTAATGATAGACGGTTTAGTATTCAAAAGTAATAAAACTGATATTTCTAATAGTTTTTAAATGCTCAGCGCTTGCAAATTATTCATAGAAATTATAGCAACGACGTTATCAACCAATTGACGGCACGGTTGGGGCAGTGGCTGAGCGATTGGACTGATGGGTATCGCGGGTTCGATTCCCGCATGGAACAAATATTTGTATGGCCTACTGGGTACTTGTGTATGTGAGTTAAAATGTTTGTAAACGCACCCACGATACAGGAGAAATTCCTATAGCTAACGCTTTAAAAAAAACTTATTTAGGTAATTATTAATGCAAAAAGAAACGTTAGAATTAATATAGTTAATTTTCGCCTAATGTTTTGTATTTATTGTCCTGTTACGTAACGAAACTAATATTTTGAAACCCAAATACATTATCATAAAGTAGGTCATAATATTTCAAAGTTGCAATCATTATTTCTCGAGAAACTCGCGTTTGTACTTTGTCAAGTGTATAGATTTTATTGCGCGTAACTCCGTGATCATCCAAAAATCTTGAATACTCATACACCTAAACAAAGAATATTACTGAAAATAATCCAAACTTATTACCGGACTGTCACTTCTGACTCGCGTCATACCACCGCCATCTTTAAAAGTAAACAGTCGTTACTTATTTATATTGATACTTCTCTAAATTACAGAATATCTGTATATTTTTGTAAGATCAAAGGGAATATTAAAGAGGGACCGCTGGATTTCTCGAAGGAGATCAATTCTTATGAAATGGATGGATATTGTAAATATTTCTTTTCATTCAGCGGTGTTTAGTACAGTGTGCGTTGATTTACAGGGACTGTTTGATCAACTTACTGTTCCTACGCATTTCAATATGTCTTAGTTTTGTATAAATTCCTGATATAACGAAGCATAGATTGATAGCTAAAGTGACTATGGGTCGACCATATTGGCCGTAGAACCGATGACCGTTTTCATAGACGTGTTCTTGAGTGCAAGCGTAAGTTGGGACGTCCTCAGGCTCGGTGGAGCGACGACGATCTCCGCATGGTGGCTGAGAAAACTGGATGAGAGTTGCCGCGAATCAATATAGGTGGCGCGCGATTGAAGAGGCCTTTGTCCGGTAGTGGACTGTGGTAGGCTGATGATGACGAATAAACATTGAGCGTATTTTTGCTGCTATAAAGTTTCAGAAGAACGATTAACGTAACATTTTTGATAACTCGCAGAGATTTTTCTATGTAAATACGTATGATTGTATGTTTAACCAAATGTAAGGAAAATAGTTTTTCGGTATTTGCGTTAACAGAGGATTTGATTGTTAAAATTGGTCAACGGTAAAATATTAACTTACTAGATATTAACCTTCACATTTAAATATTTACGAGCAAGCGACAAGACGAAGAAAATCGTAAACTTGCTACTACTATGTGACAAGTCGGTCTATCTAGTGCCATACGCCCACTTGTCAAAATCGGAAATGTTCGAAATCATTATGCATATTCCCAATACTTGCTCAATAATTCTTGTAAATATTTTTGTATCCACAGCGAGTCCAATAAATTAAAGAAAAGTAATAAAAATAAAAAAAAACAGTAATGAAACCCGCGGGATGAGTTTACTAATTTCTTTAAATAAGTAAACTCATCCCGCGGGTTCTGTTGACTAAAGATTCCCAACATGTTGCAAAACTAGAATATTATTTTTGACATTGACTTACCTCTATACGGAACATAAATATTCAAATACAGGCAGTCTTCTGACTCGTTGGTAAGGAACGCCTTTAGCTGGTTCATATAGTGCTGGCGACCTGATGATGGAGGGTTTCCCTTCTTGATTGGAGGGAGTGACTGGGGGCAGACGGGAGCGAAGCGAGTCGCCATCTTGACTCCCGGCCAGGGTGGGGCGCTGACTGAAACAATGAATTTGGCGGTCATTTTACAAAGTAAATAGTAGATGTTTTAGGTTTTATTCCCGAAGGTTTAGGCAAAGGTGTCCCGATTAAGAAACCCTGCCACATGTACTTCACTACATATTATAAAAAAAAATCCTCCGCCGCGTCTAGTTTGTCTGTTTGCGATGGACTCAAAAACTACTGCACCGATTTTCACGCTATTTTCACCAATGGATAGAGTGGTTCTCTAGGAAAGTTTTAGTATATAATTTGACCAACATATACGCGGGTGAAGCCGGGTGAAGCCGGGTATCAGCTTAGTTTATAATTCTTACGAATAGATGGCTAGCCTGTTAGGAGCTCGTGGCTAAGTAATAACAGCCGCACGGATTAATTTTCAGGGTAAACTGCGCTTGCCTTAGTAGGTTTGTGGATTGGTTACCACCCGTTACATTTCAAGTTGTCTCCATGCCGCGTAACTAATATTTATTAGCTGCAGAAAATTATGCCGTTTCAAAACCTAAGCAGTGCCGAACACGAAAATTGCTGACACGAAATCATCGCGCATAAATTTGCAAAACAACTAAGGTGAGTTGTTTCGCCTCTATAAAATCCAGTGCCAATATTTTTATTTCACTTGGAAGAAAATATCGAATCCTGGGAATCTCGTAAAGCCCCACTAAAGTGTTTTGCTTAAACGCCAGCGGATTTTCTCGGAAAACTGCAGCACATTCGAGATACTTTCGTGATAACGGCTTTTGCTTTACAGATAGTTTTAAAAGCAAGCTGAGTGGATGTAATGTTATGTTGATTGTAACCTGTTCATTTTGCCGAGTCAGAATCAAGTCTGTATTTCTATAAAGGGCTAGGTAGACCTGTATCTATAGTTTACCGACATTTTACCATTAAATATGTTTTGAATTAAGAATGTTTTGTTTTCCTGACCTACGTTGCACAAAGTTGGTCACTTACTGAACAGCAGAAGTTTGTACTTAAGATTTGCCAGCGAAAAATGGAGTGCAGCATAATATAGGTGTGTAACACAAACCTTTTTTTGGAACGAAGTTCCTTATCGCGCGTTGTGAAAGGGGGCTAGACGGAAAAAAATGTTACGAAAAGTTGTCACGACACTTTTTGTTATAGTAAGCTAATGTAAGCTGTGCGGCGTCGCATGTTTCTCTGTCTGTCTCTCTCTCTCTCTTATAAAAAAGCAAGCCAGATATTTTCATTTCTACATTTCTATTTTTTTTTTTTTTTCTTTTTTACATAATAAAAAATAATAACAATAACTTCGTTCCATCCGGGTGTTCCTTGACACCTCTCAAGTTTTTTTTTTTTGGAGGGTGGAAAATCATCAAATAACCGAGGGTTTTTTTGATGATTTTGCCACGTGACGGCTTCCGGCCACCGTAGACGCGAGCCTGTGGACGGTGAGTAATGGGCTAGCTCGCCGTCCGTCCGTCTTATGACGACGACAGGCCGTGTCGACGGCGCGTTCGTGTTCCACGCGTGCCTCAAAGAGACGTCAGCAACATGGAAGGGGCCCGCAAGAGCCGACGCCCGTCGGGGCTGCGGGTTGTTCGAAAGAGATACCGCGGCACGGACACAAAGCGCTAAGAAGGAACATGGGTGGTTTTTAGTCCGTAGAAGTCTGACACTCCCTTCCGATCTGCCCAAGAGCAGGAGGGGTTATTTCATGATTGCCCAGCCCCCCCCAAAAAAAAATCGGCAGAAATCTTTATAATTATTGTACATTGAAAACATTTATTGCAATTTAAAATTTATAAAGTGTGTGGCATTAAGCGACTGATGTCAAACGCTGTATTGTTTGACATAAATCTCTAAATGTATTTGTATAGTCTTAAAAGTATATGCAAGTTTGCTGGCTGTATACAACAGCTTGTTCGACCGTACTATGAGGTACACTTCTGCCAAATACTTCGAGGATTGCAGGCGTAATGTTATGGTATGTGATTTTTAATTTTTGGGAGTTTTCGTTAAACAAAGGGCTAAGAAGGAACATGGTTTTTTAGTCAGTAGAAGCCTGACACTCCCTTCCGCTCCGCCAGGAGTTTTATTTATATAAAAAAACTACCTGTAACGACTACTGTCTACCAGTAACGACGGTCAAAGATCTACACGTGACAACCGAAACTAATAACTTAAAGTGCTTTCCGAGGCACGGAGGAAACTCGGTATGTAACGGGTTGTCACCTATCCACAGACCAAACAAGGCAAGCGTGTCTTTACCTGAAGATTGATCCAAGCGACTGTTATTTATAAGCCACCAGTTTTTCTAACGTGGCCACTCCAATTTGCAACCATCTAAATTAAATTATTAACAAAATGACAAAATAAAACATAGGCGCAAAAAACATAACCTTTCCGTGCAGTCGGGTAATAAATGAAATTAGTTTTAAGTCAAGGAACTAAGGTAAGTTAACTTTTTATTTCCTATTTAGTGTCGGCTAAATAAAAAGCAATAAAGGTAAGAAAGTAGAAACTCACTAGCAACAATACTATATATCATTTAGCCCGCAATACTATGTTAAACAGTGGCTTGATAACCACCATTTTGCATTCTAAGGCATGAGTCCTACAACGGGCATGTGGAGTTAGGAATATTGGAACGAATATTGAAACGTTTTAGTTTCTTAAAATATGAGCAGGTGGCAGTGTTGTCTATCACTGTTTCGTCTGTAAAACAAATATAATACGTTAAACAAAAATAAAATTGTAATTCTTATATTATCTGCTATTTATTTACCACAATCAGTAACTTTCCTTCACCTTTCTCGATCAAAAAATTAATATAAGGCCCGGATCAAATAATTGGTGTAAAAACGCCCTCTCATGAAGCTGAAAGAGAATAGTCCTCTCCGTCATTGTTATTTTTTTTGTTCCGGCCAAACCTAGGAACCTTCTAGTTGCGGACATATTGGGGATCAGTGTAAGTATCAACCTTTCCACAAGTTTAACAAAAATACAAGTTTTAAATTGATAACTTTACTTCAATTACTTCCATGACCGTATGACCTGACTGTATTTGTCAATGTAAACCGTGATATTTCATCCCAAACAAAACACTGGTTTCCCAGCAATATTTCTTGCCCTGGTTGACGATTTTGTGGAGGATTAATTTATACCTCATATTAATAGTTGGCCGCTGACTATTTACTCCACCAGCTGGTGAGAATACTCCCAATCAGACACTTTAATCGCTAGCTCTTGTCCCTTCTCGCTAATCGCTTACGGTGGGGCATGTCGCCAACGCTATGCAGTGGCATGCTCATTGTTTTTAATATTTATGCTGATCCCCGCTTCTCAGTTTTTATATTGAAGTTATAATTCAAGTTTATTTGATTCAATTTGCATCTGTTTATGGTGTGAATTTTTCTGCGTGGATTCAGTGTGTTTAATTTTGCGTATGTAATTTTTATTAGGTTATGAATAAAGAATCTTGTACTTTGAAGCTGCTGCTTCAAAGTAGCCTAACAGCAAACTTCTAACATTACTTTAGTTATATAATTTTTTTATGAAATAGGTTATTGTAATCGGTTGTCGTGGTATGGGCATATGATGCGGAGGAATGAGGAAAATGTTGTGAGAAAGGTTTTGAATATGAATGTGGAAGGATATACGAGTAGAGGAAGACCAAAAAAACGATGGATGGACTGTGTTAAAAATGATATGGTAAAAAAGGAGGTGTCTCATGAGATGACGAGAAACAGAGAATTATGGAAGAGGAAGACATGCTGCGCCGACCCCAAATAAATTGGGATAAGGGCAAGAGAATGATGATGATGATGAGGTAATTGTATAGCTTGTGTAGATAAAAAAAAAGAAAACTGGTCAACGTCAAACTTTGAGAATGAGCTACAATCGTCTATCCAAATCATAACACATGTACTTCCCCAAATGGTTAATCAAAGGTGTATCGAATGTCACACACATTTCGCCAGAAGTTTAAGTCCCACGAATCCATTAATCCATTTTTTACGAATCATTGTTTCCCATCGTTCTCCGTTCTATTATAAACCATGCCCTACTAAGTATAACCGCATTCATTTATATTTTTAGAAATACAGTTTTTCTCCGAAATAATCTCTAAAGCTCCGTAGTCTGATTGGCATGTTTAAAATAGATGTAACCGGCGGATTCTTTGCATTCCAAAGTATGCAATTCTAGTTAGTTCTACAAATTTTGTTCCAAATTACACGCACGGAACAATTTAGTGTACCGTTTTATGGTGCATAAATTGTTAGCTACCGAATGAGGAACGGAAATGGAAAACGTATGAATATACAAAGTATTAGAATAATGATTTTAGGAAATTGGTACCAAAAACTGTTTGTAAATCTGTGTTCAAATTTGCTTTTCCACTAATTAAATACAAATCATGAATAAAGTATTGCATAAATTAACATGAAGTGTAACATCACACATGTAATTCCCATGTGAATGACAGAGGAGTATCTTTATGTTTTAACTTTCATATTTCTTCCCATCAACCGGGCAAAAACGGGCTGCTACTGACAATTTCTGGATGGAAGGACCCATCTTCTTAGCGTGTCGATGGAAATCTAAATTGAGTCGGCTCAAAAGTGAGTCACTAGTTTGGAGCTTTCGGTACCGTCCATACTGATGGATGGCCCGTGTGTTTGATTGTTTGTGGAATAGCAAGTCACCACATTTTCACTCCAGGGCAGAGTCATTTGGGAATCTCCACCTTAACAGGGTTTACTAGTCCAATAAACTCATAAAACTCAGATCGAATCTGAGATCTAATGATCGGCAGTACTTTGCAACCTATAGACGAACGAGGCAGATTTCCAAAAAATATTCACTAGGACCATACTCAATAGTAGCTAATACTGTAAGTGTGTTAAAAAATATTCACTAGGACCATACTCAATACTAGCTAATACTGTAAGTGTGTTAAAAAATATTCACTAGGACCATACTCAATACTAGCTAATACTGTAATTGTGTTAAAAAATATTCACTAGGACCATACTCAATACTAGCTAATACTGTAAGTGTGTTAAAAAATATTCACTAGGACCATACTCAATACTAGCTAATACTGTAAGTGTGTTACAAAATATTCACTAGGAAACATACTCAATAGTAGCTAATACTGCAATTGCGGTACTCAGAAATATTTAATGATTACTTAAGCCGTCACTTAGTAAAGATTTGACATACTTTTGTATGACAAAACTGTCAAAACCTTTACTAAGTCATGGCCTAAGTAATCATTAAAGCTCTCTGAGTGCGGCAGTAAGTGTGTTAAAAAATATTCACTAGGAAATATACTCAATAGTAGCTAATACTGTAAGTGTGTTAAAAATATTTACTAGGACCATACTCAATAGTAGCTAATACTGTAAGTGTGTTAAAAAATATTTACTAGGACCATACTCAATAGTAGCTAATACTGTAAGTGTGTTAAAAAATATTCACTAGGACCATACTCAATAGTAGCTAATACTGTAATTCAAAACTTATAGCAAGGGATATATGTCTATATCCTTTAATTTCAAAGTCCACGCAGACACAACAAACACACTTTAGATAAATACTCTAACATGTTTGCATAACAATAAGCCCGTATGAGAATCGTATCGCTAGATCTGGCTTGACCTGGCACTGATCCCAAAACTGATCTTATCGTGTTATGGTTTGAATGGAACTGCCATAATAAAGTTCTAACTACCGACATATCTTACGTTGGCATAACAGTACTGAATATACTCTAATTTTATAATATCACTACATATTATATTATGAAACAAAGTCCTCTGTCGCATCTGTCTGTCTGTCTGCACCGATTTTCATACTGTTTCCAGAGTGTTTCTCGAGAAAGGTTTTAGTATATAACTTGTCAAGTTCTAACATCCACGCGGGTGAAGTCGCCGGCATCAGCTAGTTAATAATATTAAAGGCAAACTTTCTATGTATGCGGATGATCTCCGAAACGTGTCATCATCTGCCTTTTCGCAACTATATTGAGGTCGGTTTCCAGTCTCACCAAATGCAGCTGGATCAAGTATTTTACATAAAGTGAGTGCCTATCTGACTTTCACAACCCAGTTAGTACTGTACCCGATACGCCTAAGTAAGACTGCTTGTAACGATGTAACGACTTTCAAAGGTCTATAAATAATAGCCGGTCCCAACGGCTTTATATGCTTTCCAAGTTAGATTCGGAGGAAACTCGCCATGTAATGGGTCACCCGTGAATGGCACCAACTTAGGCAAGCACGGCCTGAAAACTGTTTATATTAATTCTCAAGCTCCAAAACTAATCATGTGATTTAAAAAAAGAACACCTTTCATGTCATATAATTAATATATTGTTTTGTTACTTCGACGCGAGCATGGGCATGGTGATGCAGAGGAATGAGGAAAATGTCGTGAGGAAGGTTTTGATATGAATGTAATACCCATCCGTATAAGCGTAGAGGAAGAGCAAAGAAACGATGGATGGACTGTGTTAAGAATAAAATGATAAGAAAGGATGTGTCTCATGAGATGAAACAGAGACGAAGAGTATGGAAGAGGAAGACACGGCATGCTGCCCCGACCCCAAATTAATTGGGATAAGGGCAAGAGAATGATGATGTTATTTCGACGCGGACAAAGGCGCGGGTAGAATCTACATAATACAATAATACGCCTTTAATTCCCGAAGGGATAAGTAGAGTAAATATTTCGTCAGTTATGGTTAAGTTTCATTTAAAAGAGAGCCATTTGCCATCATCTGGGAACAAATATAGACTCCGTGCGTACTGAGAAATACCCAATAACATATTCCCCGATCCAGAAATCGAACTCAGCTCAGCAGTTGCGCTTGGAACCACCAGACCAACGAGGCAGTCAACGAGGATGCTACTTTCTGAACAAAAATGTGTTGTTTAATTCTTACCTGGTGGCATAAACCTAAGGTGCCCCGTCGGCGCAGCAGCATATGGTAAACCAAGGAACATTTCCACATACTGAAAGTCATACTGCCGACTTGGCTTCACGATCAATCCTCTAAGAGCACCCTGTCTCAGGTGGTATTCCCTCGTCAATCGTTTCCCTCCATCATCGTTCAGAAAATTTCGGCTGTCTCCGTACACATTCGAGGCACCTTCGTTCGCCATCGGCAACAAGAGTGAGACGAAAATACAAATAAACATATTGTGATTTATAAACGAAGTCGCGTGCCGGTTAGTGGCCATTTTGTTTATGAGCAACGGTTTGCTCGTTTTATGCACAGCGTTCTCAAAATAGTTGCCGTTTTATTGTTTGTTTGCACTCAGCTTTTATTGTCCACTGTACTCTGCGAGTCTGCGATCTTAATCGCGATTTATTTTTAACTAGTGAACTATCATTTCCAATAATTCCACACAACACTTAAAAATAAACTCCCGGACTAATTTAAATTTCGAAAAATTCTAAATTTGTTTTTTTTTTCAATTTATTTAACCACATTTTTTTTAAATCGACCTAGTTTAAAAGTAGTTCAAACCTAAATATTGTTACTGTTTATTTTTGTTTCGGGATTTTTTTTTTTGAGGATCGATAAACGGCGTTTGCGCGTTCCCGACGCGTGATTCGAACTGGATGGCGTCCAAAGTTGTCCCCGCGAGATTCTAATACCGAAATACTACGGCATTCGAAGCAGAGGGGATGTGCATCGCTGGGATTGTTTCTAAAGACGCAAACGTTCCTTTTGGTTGCTTCTCTTTTGTGTCAATCTGGATTTAGTCGTGGAAACAATTGCTTCAAGTGTTAGGTGCTATTTTATTTGAGACCTGAGAGCGATCTGATACGACAAGAGAAAACAATTTGTTGTGTTGTGAGATTTTGGTCATGTGGAACTTTAATACTCTGTGCATTTGTTAGGAAAACCATCAATTTAGAAGGCATAAATAGAACGTGTATTTTTTGCTGGTAACTATTATTTTAAGTGATTTAATCGAGCCTAAATAAATTATTCTGTTTTTTTTTTTAATATTAAATACGTTATGAGCGCAATATAATTATTTCACTAGTCTGTTTATAATGCTTTTTACAAAAAGAAGACTCTTGTAATTAATTTGATTTAATTATACAGATATTCATTTAATTTAAGTAACATTATATCGCATTAATTTCAAAATCAAAGCAATCATTCAACCGAAACCTATTTGAAAGATCTTTGTGAATAGTCAATTACTTTCGACGCGGTTGGCTGAAAATAATACGATTGAAACATAAATGCATAAACTGTTTAAATTATTTCAAATTGGCAGAATATTGGTAAAGGCCTTCGAAAAGGTCAGGTACCTCATACAAGTGGCGTGCTAGTCGCATAAAATGGGGACTTACAGGCTCGCAGCGGGAGGTAAATTGTAGATTCTGCCCACTGTTATTGGACAAAAAACCGTGAATTTACGCATGTATGTAACAAAACTCAGCAAGTGTTAGGTACCTGTTTATTACAAATTCCTTATATTAATATTTACAACCAAAACCCATTCGATCTCACAAAATACTACAACATTAAAAAAACACACCACCACAAAATCTTTTTTAAATGATGGGAAATCATCAAATGACTCCTCCCGCTCAGAGCAGAAGGCAGTGTCAGACTCATACTGACAAAACCCATCCATGTTCCTTCTTATATCCTTTGCGTTCCAGGTCCGCGGTAACCCATTCGACCCGGCAAAACACACGCTTTAATACACAAAAAACCCAAATATTACTAATTCCTTAAACTCTAATTTATCTCGCGATCTATCCCACCGACGTATCTCACGTACTCCCACATCTTTCATCGTCGCACGCGCATCATTATAAGCGTTGGACTAACGCTCATCTATTTATGTCGCCGCACGTGGCATTCCGGATAATGACCGGCCAGGAAGGAAACAATGCTTTGATCCGGATGTTTGGGGGCTTGAAAAGGGTAAGCAGAAGTGTAAAGCTGTTGAAATGAGGAATATTGACGATTTTTATAAATAAAGGTAAAGTAGAGATATTTTATTTTCTTGTTTGCTATCTTTAAAAAAAACTGGCCTGTATCCTGTGTCCTGAAATGCTATAGGACAGATCAGAAGGTACCAAGTTGCAAAGAAATTTCAACATCAAAGGCATATTATGCATTATAGCATCTTGAGTAAGTACTCATATTGTCCGTTTCAGCCTGTTCCAAACTATGGTGGGTTCGGCCAGTCTGAAGTGGAGTGATCTGACCTCTTTTTTTATGGTGGGTGGAAAATCATCAAATAACCCCTCTCGCTCTTGGGCAGATCGAAAGGGAGTGTTACACTTCTACTGACTAAAAACCACCCATGTTCCTTCTTAGCCCTTCATGTCGAGGCCGCGGTATCTCTAGCGAACAACCTGCAGCCCCGACGGGACCCGCAGCCCCGACGGAGCCTATCTGACCTCTTCAACCAAGTTACTGGGTAATTCGATATCCTTGGTACTATTTACTAACACAAGTTGTATTATATCATTATATTATTATAGGTATGTGGTATGTATCCAGTCTTACCAAAGAATATCGTATTACCTAGTATTAACTGGGTTGTGGAGGTCAGATAGGCAGTCGCTCCATGTAAAATACTGGTATTCAGCTGCATCCGGTTAGACTGGAAGCCGACCCTAACATAGTTGGGAAAAGGCTAGGCAGATGATGATTATTATAGGTATGTTAGTCGGTAAGGTATTTGTCTATGGGCCCAAGTTACCTGAAAATTAATAAATGTTATGTTTTTTTTATTATTTCCTTTTATTTACTTCGATGAACTTGACTAGTACAACTATGGACCAGTATCAGCCAATATGTGTACACTAGCCATTCGATTCCACCTTGCGTAGGAAGGGCACACCTGGCACACAGTTCCTTTGTTCCCAGATCTAAATATTTTGTACCTGTTAGGAATTCTAATCTATTTGTGTGGGTTAGATTAAATGTCACTCTTTGATTTACCGAAAGTGGTTTATTTTCTTTTGTCAACACGTAGGCAGACTCTATTTCTATTTATTTTTGTTTCTGGTATGTGGACTAGGAAAAAGGAACTAAATGTATTTGTGTGGGTGTTTAGAAGGATAGACGACATATGATCGAGCTAGTTAAACCAGTTTAAGCTGACCTTGCTTTGTAAAAGCTTTCTGGACAATGAGAGATAAGCTTATACTAGTTTGGCACTAGATGATTGGACGTCGTGTGTCATGTGTGACTGTGCTGTTAAAGACGTACCATAGAAAAGATTCAAGGGTTCGGCCAATAGAAGGACAAAGTCAGTGTGTAAATAAAATAAAACAAAACACAATAATTGAATTTGTGACATTTAATTTTTAAAGAAAATTTCAAGTTGATAGGTTAGTAAATTGAGATCATGTTCTCCATATAAAGAATGTAGCACTTCCTTGAAAGAATGTCTGACTTTAAATAAATTCTAAGGGCTGTATATTTATTATTATTTACTTATTCGTATACAAACAGCTCCGGTCTTTGCGTGGATGAAAATAAATTGGCAAAGAGTAAGGCGATTATTGAGTTAAGCTCATTATATCAGAATCAGTAATATTGAAATCATATCGAGACACTTTGTTTCAGTAATTATCGTTGTATAGAGTAACCATGACCTAAAATCGCCTTAAGCTGATCAGAAAGTTATGTCTAAGCAATAAAAGTGAAAATGCATCATTCGCTTTGTTTTTCGGACGGTGCAAGTCGGTAATGACGACGCCATTATTGAGCCGATTTTGGTAAAATCGACTGAATTCGATAGTTCTGCTTCTTCGTTTGTATTGCTCTTTCATGGTACTCTCAAGTGACTAGCATATCCAACTTTGGTTGAAAACTCAGAGCAAAATCCGATAATTTCAGAGCACCATTGGCGACGTATAATACGTTAAAGCTATTACGATTATAATACCTAAATATTTACTTAAACAACGAATTAAATAACGCTAGAATTTCCATTTTCACCACACAAAAACTCACATTTACCCAGCATCAAAAAGACGCGGCAACAACAGACGCTCCCCGCATTTTAAAGGTCCCAAAAACGCCGACAACTTATTAAACACATAAATATGTCACATCTGCATAATTTCGTACTTGATCATTGTCAGGCCGCACCGCCATCTTGGATGTACAGAACAGATTTCCAGGAAAGTCGAAGATGAATCGTCTAGTCGGTTCGCCAATTACGGATTTAATTTTGTGTTTATTTTAAGTGCTGTGATTATTCATGTGAACAATAAAGGAGTTATTTTGTTTCTAGTTATTGCTAGGAATTTTTTCAATGCTATGGATATTATTGCTCATAACATTGCGAAAAACATGTAAAGCTTTTGCAAAAAAAGTTTATTTATACTTTTACCATCACAGTCACTTTGCTGCAAGAATCTCAACCAAAAACATAGTACACAAAATATTAAGCCAAGTCACTTAAGCAACTGACAAATTGCTTCAGAAATAAGCAGTCACAACTTTGCGATAGCCAGGTGCTTCATCTAAGAGGACAGGAATAGTCTCGAGGGAGTTACAGATATAGCAGTTTGCGCATATGGCTTTAATTGTTTTTTTTCTTAGACTTACTATGAATCATACTGAGAATATGATGGGAATTATTGTATTTGTGGTCGTCGGAATTGAAATGATTCATTACAAGCTTTAATTTTGCATGCAATCTTTGCATGTTTGTTTAGGTTAAATCTTGCAACTGAATTTTAAAACAGCCCCAACTGATTGAGCTGAAGTTGTTGCATTCAACGTTTAGTTTTGATTAAATCGGGGACTAGTTATTTTTATAGCCCCCATAATATGTGTAGGTATCAGTTAAAAGGATATGCTAAAAAAAAGAATACGAAAAAAGAAAAAGTAAGAATTTTTTTTTAAAGCTTGTATTTTACAGTAAGCTTGTTTTTAATTTGTATAAGATAGTTTGGAATCATCTGTTATTAAAAGCTGTATATATGTAATGTAATGACGCTTTTTGTATCTGGTGGATGGTTTAGGATTTTTTTTATGGTTTGTTTTGAAACTACTGGACCATCATTTGCAAGTATTACACTATCTTTGTAGGTATTACAAAAAACTAATATCATGAATAAAACAAAGGCTTCCTAGATTCTAACTTACAATCAACGACGTTATCCTCGGCTATTACGATTAAATCACCACTGCTCTCACCGTAACAACGGAAAGATGAAGAACACCTAATTCTTCTTCCACTATAGGTGCCAAAATCCCACAACCATCGGCTAAATTTTCCTCCACTTTGATTAATGTTTCATCCTAAAATTCTCAACACAGTTCTAACCGACTGAGATCTCAGTAGCTCTGACGGCCAGTCACCTGTCAACCTGCTTTCACGCGTCGCCAATGTTGTAAGGTAGGACAGCGCTGGCACCGGATTTAGAAGTGTTTATGCTTCAAATATAACTGCGACATGATATTATGGGTAGGGTGAAGGAACTTGCTGGGTTATTACGGTACAGATCAGCTATTAAGTTGGATTTCCTGGGGTGATGTCCGATATCACAGTTTCCTAATATTGTAAGTTTTCAATATTTGTCAGCATCATCTGCTACCTTTTCTCAACTATGTTGGGGTCGGCTTACAGTGTAATCGCATGCAGCTGAATACCACTATTTTAAATGGAACAACTGCCTATCTGACCTCCACAATACAGTTAGTCTGAGGTAATACCATACTCCATATACATTTTCAAGTAAAATTCAGTAATATGACGTATCTTTGGAAACATTGTCTCAGCCTTGCTCTTCTTCAGTAGTCTCCCGAAAGCATCGCGGCCGCCACAATAATAGTGTTCCGGCGATGCTTGTATTCATCAAGTTCCCACAGCTCGTTCTTATATGTACTTTACACTCCGTTTCAATTTGCATGCTTTTTCCCTTACTATGATAGGTACTTTTTTCTGTTGCTTTGTCAGCGTTCATGCATCTGGTCATAGCACGTGTTTATACGCTGTTAACCTGGTAACAGGCAAATTTGTACTTTGTCGTTTATTTCTCTTATAACTGTTTTTACTGTGCTTGAGCACTGAATATTGAGACATTTTTACAATTATTAAAATGCCTAAAAATGTTTATGGTATTTCAGAATAAGAAGTACAAAGGATAAGAAAGCTTTTGTAGAAATGAATTATTGAACTCCTTGCATTCTGCGAAAATTCAACAGTGAAAATTCCAAATGATTGATTACACAAATACTGATTTAATACCTTTCCTGTCAAAGAAAATAAGATGAGCTAAAAGGCAGAAATTTCGAATCAATCAACTCATACCGGAAGATCTGAATTCACTCCCAATCTGTAACAGAAAATCCCAGCTCAATAGCTTATCAAATGTTCGCACAGGCAAAGGAAACAAAACGGCGAACGTTTGCATTCAGAATTTCAGAACGTCACTCGAGAAATCCGTTTCAAAATATCACGAGCTTGAAGGACAGGAACAAAAAGTTATGTCGCAGTCGCCACAGCTGCTCGTTTCCCGAGATATCGATTGCAAAAAGTACAGACAAACAGACAAGCTAACGGCTTGTACACAAAGGGGGATCGTGTTTCGTGTGATTTTCGTTTTTGGTCTTTGCTTTGCTGACCATCGTTTGCGTTCTGCCATTGTTTCGGCCAATTAGGTGGTTGGATTAGAAGTATTTGTATTGGTTTTAATTGAATTCTACTGTGTTTATTTGGTTGTGTATCTGTGCTTTAAAAGCAAATGTAGGGCTTTGTTATTTATGATGTTTATTTAGGGTAAACAGTTACCTACCGCTCCTACCTTGAGTTGGTTTAAATGAGTTCACAGTTTGCGTTGTTCGACTGTGTCTGCTTAGATATTTTAACAAACCCTTTTCATTCAGTTCATCTATATGAAACGTTGGTTCTGGTTAAGCCATGTCATTATAATAAAGTCATCACCGGCCTTGCCTTTTCTCAACTATCATATGTTGGAGTCGGCTTCCAGTCTTACCGGATATTTACATAGAGCGACTGTCTATCTGACCTCTAGTATCTAGTTAGTACTGGGTTATATGACATCCTTTGGTAAGACTGCTTGTCAGACTTTCGGGTCCCTGACTATATAAATAACTAGCGAACGTCACGCGGTTTCACCTGCGTAGTTCCCGTTCCCGTGAGAATACAGAGATAAAAAGTAGCCTATTTCACCCGCGGATAGTGTAGCTTCCCAACGGTGAAAGAATTTTTGATATCGGTCCAGTAGTTTCGGAGCCTATTCGTGACAAACAAACAAATCTTTCCTCTTTATAATATTAGTGTAGATGAAAAGAAAGAAAGAAAGAAAGAAAAGAAAAAGAAAGAAAGAAAAAGTCAGCGATGACTGTCATAGATCTAAAAATGACAACCGGGTCTAGCGGGTTTTCGTGATTTCTAAGGCACGGGGAAAACTTGCTATGTATTGGGATGTCACCCATCGACGGATAAACCTAGGCATGCGTGGCTTAACCTTTAGATCGATCCAAGCGAATGCTATTATTTACCCTAAAGTTTCTCTCCATTATAATGAAGTAACAAGTTTAAGTACTAGTACTTACTCTTAACAAAACTGTCAAAAACAGACCACTTACGTACTTAGAGGGAACTTCTATATTTAACTCAGATTTTCGTAGCTTTTGTAGGAAAACAACAATTTCTGAGAACTTAATATTTTTCTTGTATTATTTTTATTAGTTCAGTATGGGAACAAATGAAGAATAATTTACTACGTAATATTTTTCTCCTTATTTCGCCTCAACGGTCGAGAACTATTTAGATTGTAATCTTCTTTAGTAGGTATTTCGTTTGGTGGTTTTATTTTTAGCCATTGTTACTGCTGTTTTATTTACGTTAGTAGGTATTATGATAGGCAAAGGTATTATTTTGTGGTTCTGATGAAGGAGATAGTGTAGAAACTTGGAGTTATCATTTGATAAAATCTAATCTAATCTAACCAATCCATCTTGAACTAGTGTGGTGGCCTTTAATCTGCCGTGAGGAGTGATAGGCTGGTGTCTATCGCTCCCTATTGCAAACAAAAACAGCCTACTCTTTACTACCTTTTGCCGCTGCCACCCCTGCCACATTCTCGAAGAGTTTTTTTTTTACAGTCCCTCTTCACTATTCCCATACCACTGCAACTCCTTTTTTTTTTTTTGGCGGGTGGAAAATCATCAAATAACCCCTCCCGCTCTTGGGCAGAGCGAAAGGGAGTGTCAGACTTCTACTGACTAAAAACCACCCATGTTCCTTCTTAGCCCTACATGTCGAGGCCCCCACTGCAACTCCTGAAAGCTCGAATTGAAAGAGGCGACCACCAGAAAAGCGCCGAGACGATCAAGCTTGACGCAGTCCCAGGGAATAAATTGAATTATTTTGAAGAAGAGTGGGCGAAGGGTGTATATACTTATGGAAGTATACCACATTTTGCCAGTTATTTTTTAAGTCTCTCTATTGCCATCAACCGGTACCTACAAATCCAGGGTCCGTGACTGCTACTGAGAAATTCCTGAATCCGGATTCTAAATTTCAAATTCCGATCCTGAATTCCGCTCTCCGATTATTTCGAAGAATAAACTAAGTGTAATTTTATGATAGTAGATATTTAACTGGGTTGTGGAGGTCAGATAGGCAGTCACTCCATATAAAATTCTGGTATTCAGCTGCATCCAGTTAGGCTGGAAGTCGACTCCAGTATAGCTGGCAAAAGGCGAGCCAGATGGTGATGATGCTATGATAATAACGTTTGTGTATCTGGTGTTAAAATAAGACAGTTTCCACTAATTAAATGGAGACTTAAGACAAATTAAGAGTATCTTTTTCTCTGTTTTCCAAGGCGTTAAAATAAGTATAAAATAAAACTTAAGATAGCTCTTATGACTGAACACAAATACCGAACGCTTGTCAGCTACTATTGCAACCACAAGACTTATAAGGCGATCAATTGAGGAGAGGTGTAATATATAGCGAGCGCAGGAAGTATCAGTAAATCATTTTTATTACATACTGTTCTACTTCTATTTCACTTTAAAAGAAAATTTTGTGCCATCTGTTCAGGTTCTTGAAACAAAGTGTCGATAGACGATAGTAGATTCAAAGAAGAAGGAAAACTAAGTAAATTGATTATTGACATAAACATTATCTTTTCACCCATTCACAGATACCCACACCGTATACATACCTGCACGTACACACACATAATAAACTCAAAGTATTTATTTTAATTAGACCATTACCATGCATCTTTTTGTCGATGTTTTAAATGTGGCCATGTAGGCTTATGTGAAATAAATATTTCCATTTTGACAGGCTCTTTTGAATGGGAAAAATTCAAATAAAATTAAATTACAGTCACAAGTCATAATAACTTGTGCAAGTACTACGGTTGCCCAAGGAAATCCATGAACACAAAGAGTGATGTGTAGTGTGTCAATCAATAAATTTTAATGTGAATTAAAATTTGAGTTATTCTCGTCTATCTTATTTTTTTGTGGACTTCGTTTTTTGCGAATTGTTTGATATAATAAATTTATGTGAATGTACTGTCAGCTGTGAAGCTCTCTCTTTCTTCTTAGTCGTTCACTCATGACAGCATGATCGCGGTCATGAGGGGTCGCCCACAACTACAGTCGCTGGCTTCACAATCTTTAGCCACCGGTCTCTCAGCCGCATAGCGAGCACATTTGGTCATAGGTATCTTGGTTACAGATTGAGAGCTGTAAAACGACCTTTTATAAAACAAAATAAATTTCCTTACTATGTGGGGGTCGACTTCTAGTCTATGCGATTCAGCTGAATACTAGAATTTAAAATAATAATCTACTCTGTCTTTAAAGTTTTCGTTTATATTATGCGTATAATAATGTTAACGAACTTCCAATTGTCCGCTTCAAAAGGACCTTACACAGATGGTTAGTTGAGAATGCATTCTATGACATAAAAGAGTTTCTTGAGTTCAAATTTAAATAATTTGTACCAATTCTAAAAATCAATTATTTGAATTCAATTCTATCAATTCAATTACCAATTTAATTATATCAAATAAATTAATTTCTATCAATTCAATTATATTTAAAAAAATTGCATGTCATTGTTATGATTGAGTATGCTAAGCTACTAGTACCTACTACTACTGTAAGAACTTTTATAACCATGTTTATTTGCAAAAAAATCTTTGACTTTGATCTCGGAAATGTCTTATTCCGAAATTTGGTCGAATGTTAAAATAATAAATCACTTCAAGATTTATTTCGAGTAAGGGGGCGTCCATAAATTACGTGAGGTGTTTAAGGGGGGGAGGGGGTTGAGTCAAATCTCATCTAATCTTACGTTGGAGAGAGGGGGGGTCTCGGCAAATATCACGCAATTTTTTTCTGATTGAAACAAAAAAAAATTATACTATTTTGGTCCATTTAATCCAGATTGTACATGCATAAGATTTAATCTTAAGCGTAATCGTAATACGATAAAGATCATTCACTAATTCGTTCAATAGAAAATAATTTCATTCATACTTCGACGTTATACATTTACTTACTGTCAAACCACCATATTTGTTTTATACCAAATAGCTCAATTCAATCTGAATTCACGGTACAGTGTAGCCCGTCCTTTGTTTTCGCGCCACTGTCAGCCGAACGCGCGACTCGATGAACGAGAGCGTACGAGCTGAGTGGCAGCGACACACGGACAGGTTCCAACCTGCTTTGTTTATTCTTGTAAATGTTTTACTCGACTCAGTGCATGCTCTTACTAATTTAAAATGAGTTATCAAGATTTTTATAACGCATACGTCAAACGATACGTCTATAAGACGAAGAAATCCTGCCAGGACGATGTAATAAAATTATGGAATACAGCGAAGCAAAAATTCCCGAAGAAAGAAGAGTTAATACATCACATTCAACATGAGATTGAAAAGCTTCTCAGGGAAGCCACTGAGAGAAAAGTTCGGTCTACTTTAGCATTTCTTCAAAAGGTAGGTTAAATATTATATTTTTTTAAGAAAATAATACTTTTTTTTATATAAAATTTAATGTTACAATTAAGGAATTCCTTTCGCTCCAGTTAAGTTACAACAACTGTAGTAGTCAATATTCAATAAATTAAAATAAAGAACCCATAAAAATTAAAAAATAAATAGTATATGAGGCATTAATCTTTGAAATTTTGAAAATTAAAAAAAAAAATAGTTAAATACGAAAATTAATTTGGCTCTTTTATCAGCTGCTTTTATCAGCTGCTAGTAACCTGTCCGTGATTTGGCAACGCTATATTTCGGTTGTTTACATTTTCATTTGCACAATATAACCTCAACCATGTTAAAGTTTTTGCAGTCAATGCAAATATAAATTAATTAAAAATATTAAATCACAAAACTATAACATTCTTATGTCTCATGGCAGGAATGCTAGTATTTTTTAATTATTGTTTTATTTTTCAATTATGAAATATGAAAATTTGTTAAAAATAAATAATTTATAAGTATGTATGAAAAGCATAAGTGCATTGAAGTTTAGTTTAAATTTATTGAATGATCTGAAGCTCGCGCGCTACGCAACGTTGCCAAATGTTCTGACGCTATTTAAATGCAGATTACTCAAAAATTTTCTGTGATTTTATAATTTTAATTTCTCTATAAATTCCACGGCAACCTATAGATTTTATTGCAAAAAATCAAACCTGAATATTTCGAAAACCTTATTTTGGGTTTTTTTTTTTTACCTCATCTAATCAATGGTTAATGCCATAATTTGAGAAAGTTGTTAAGGTCTGACTTTCTCGTAAGACTCGAAAAAAATACTAACATTTTTAGATTTTTTTTTTTTTAAATTTGCACGCTGAAGAATAAATTAAACTTCACTAGTAGATAAATAAGGACTTCAACTATTAGATAAAAAATAATTTTATGCATAATCTAATATTTTTTATTTAACATTGATGGCAAAAGGACCTCCTTAATAGCATTAAAAAAAACTGAAACAGTGAAATTCTTGATAAAATATGCAAAATCATAACTACAAAATATTAGTGCGGGCACTACTGTTTTCACGTAATTCAATATTTCTTAATTTTGTGTTAATCTATCTCTTTAATTTATTGGATTCATTTCTTTATTATGATATTTTGATTTCAGACTAACACTAAGATCTCTAACAGTTCTTCGATTCAGGCTGGTACAAGCACTGAGAGTGTTCCAAACGTGGAATGTGGAGGTCAGGTTCAGATCAACGATCATAATATTCAACACGCGGAATCTGCGGTTCAGGATGAGATTAATGACCAGCAGTCAGAAGATCAAGATTTGGACGGTGGCCCTCAACCGGCAGGTTAGTATTCGTCTTTCTTTCTAAAGGTGACGTTTTCTTCATTTTGTCCTATTCTAAATAAAAGTTTTCTGTATTTCACAGGCGCTTCGAAACGAAAAAATCAGCCTCTTGTGATCAGCGATGATGAGGATGAAGCTATGTCGAACACTACACCATCCAACGTACGTCCCACTCCAGCACAAGATAATATTATAGTGTATATAGTGGACCAACTTACATAGCAATACGAAGTGGCAAGCACTCTTCGTCAACTGCAACTAGTCACGCTCAAGACTTGGACACTCTTTTAACAACTGAGTCTTTTTCCAAATTTACAAAGAATTTAGACAGCAAAGTTAAACCTGTTCTTATAATTTCAAGTGACGGTGGGCCTGACGAGAATCCGCGATATCGCAAAGTGATCGCACACGCCATAGAGCATTTTAAACAATATGATTTGGACGCAGTATTTATTGTGACTAATGCCCCTGGCAGGAGCGCATTCAACAGAGTAGAGAGACGCATGGCTCCACTTAGTCGAGAACTAACAGGCGTTGTTCTTCCCCATGATTCTTTTGGGACACATCTTGACTCCAGCGGCAGAACATTAGACGAAAGTCTGGAAAAGGATAATTTCAAAAAGGCAGGGGATATTTTGGCTGAAATATGGTCTGCAGTTTGCATTGACGGGCACGAAGTTGTTGCTGAATATATAGACCCGAATAATGACACTTCCAGCGTTCCAGACCTGCCAGGCGAAGAATGGTACACTGAGCACGTTAGAGAGAGCCAATATTTACTCCAGGTACATTGGCAGTTGGTTTATATCAAATTTTTATGCGTGCCTATTTCATTTTTTTTTATTTTTTAACGAGCACGAATATAAACAAATTTTTATTAAGAGTTACAAAGGGAAATTGTTATTAATTTTTTCTAGGTTGTAAAATGCGATGACCAGAAGTGCTGCAGCCCACGCCGGAGTGATCTGCATATGATTCTTCACGACCGTTTTCTGCCACCTCCGTACCCTATCACTCAAGTTGATGGACATTTGACAATTCCGGACTTTAAAGAGCATGACGGAAAGTCATTTGCTCCATTTCTAATACGCCACTGCCTACCGATTCAACCGCTAAATGCCTTCATCAGCACGCCTTATGATCTCTATTGCCCAAGTGTACGTGATGATTTAGAGAAAAGATGCTGCAGTACATGCGGTATTTACTTTGCAGCTAGCACAAGAGCTGCAGAGCACAGACGATCAGCCCACATTGCACCAGCTAAGCAAGCGCGTATGTTCCGAAAAGTGCGACCCACACGGATTGTCACAAGACGAGCTAATGAATTACTTTGTGCAAGTGCCAATGGCTTAGAGTGGCTAGATCAGAACGAAGTTGAAGGATCAGATGATTTTACTGAAAATCATATGGACATGTTGGTTCCAATAGTCTCTCTTGAGACCGTGCATGATTATCCATGGACTGAATTAGAGTAGATACTCTTTTTTAATCTAAGTAGTTACGATTTAAGTATTCTATTGTTAAATTTTTATTACACTTATAATTAAACTCTCAGCAACATTGATTACCTACTAGTCATAACTAGTCGTAAATAAAAGCACGAAGCAAATTTGTTTTTTTCTTTTTACAATAACAATCCAACACGTTTACGTAAGAAACTCACATTTTGAAAAATCTCACGTGAGATTGGGAGATGGGGGAGGGGGTTGAATAAAATCTCACGACATCTCACCAGGGGGGGAGGGAGGGGCAGAAAATTAAAAAAAACACCTCACGTAATTTATGGACGCCCCCTAACAAGGAAGAGAGAAAACCCATATATTACAGCTTATTGGTTAAGTACTCTCCTTACCGAAGTGATTAATTTGACACTCAATTACCCGGAAAAAAACAAGGAAACTCGAACAAAATAAAAATTAAGTAAAGCAAACCAAATCGTACCCAAATCGGGTAAACACAATACAATCGTACATATAAAAATATAATCATATTTCCCGACAATGCAATATCGGCTTAAGAACAAATCCTTGGCTGCCATCTACGCCAGATTGTACGCAGCCTAATAGGATGGTATAATAAATATTTGCCCTCAGATTTGAGCAGATGCGTCGTGGTTGGGCGTTCGCCTTAACTTGGCTTCGACATGAAACATGGCTGAAAAAAGTCCTGTTTCTGGAACAGATTATTTTGGTACTTGACGAGGATTTATATTATTATGTATTTTTTTTTGTTAGGTTATGATGGATGTGTTTCTTGTTTAATGGTGTAGGTAGTAAACTTGCCAAAATCAATATCGAAAGGTTTATTTTAATTTAACCATTCACATGCTCCTTTTAGTTGACATGAAGTCGGTTAGTTACAAAGTGAATACCCACCCACTACTTTAAATATGTCCACTTTCATTTTTTTTTGTATGAGCTTTCTCGAATAAATGGCTTAAATTATGATGAAAATTGCAAGGAAGTCTACTGTGTCGTTTATAAGATATAAGTGTTCACATAATCGTCACTGAAAACGACTTTCTTTTGTGGATCCAGTAGGGAATAAAATGGACAAAAGGGAAATTGTCATGAATTACTGAATACAATACGTACGTGTTTAATAGCTAAGAGGATACTCCGTTACTTCAAAATATTTTGGAAATTATTTTATTCGATCGTCATATATTGTATTCGAATCCTCCGTGATTCTTACTAATCCGATTTACGCGATTCATCAGTAATTTAGTAAGTGGCCTGCACGGTGGTACAAAATCATTTTGCAAAAATAACTTGCAGGATACCTATTTTTATTGCATTTTGTTTCAATGTCATCACCTTTTACTTTTTTTTTTTTGGCGGGTGGATAAATCATCGAATAACCCCGCCCGCTCTTGGGCAGAGCGGAAGGAGTGTCAGACTGCTACTGACTAATAACCACCCATGTTCCTTCGTAGCACTTTATGTCGAGTCCGCGGTATCTCTTGCGAACAACCCGCAGCCCCGACGGGATCACCTTTTACTTCCATTATAGAAATGTTGAAAATCAATTATTAACACGACACTCAAGAGAGCAACACAAAGTTTTTAATAAATTAATGAAACCATTGGAAAAAGAAGGTAATTTATAATTACATTCCTAGGACTTTTTTTATGGTGGGTGGAAAATCATCAAATAACCCCTTCCGCTCTTGGGCAGAGCGAAAGGGAGTGTCAGACTTCTACTGACCAAAAACCAACCATGTTCCTTCTTAGCCCTTTATGTCGATTCCGCGGTATCTCTTGCGAACAACCCGCAGCCCCGACGGGATCACCCTTTACTTCCATTATAGAAATGTTGAAAATCAATTATTTACACGACACTCAAGAGAGCAACACAGTTTTCAATGAATTAATGAAACCATTGGAAAAAGAAGGCAATTTAAAATTACATTCCTAGGGCTTTTTTTTATGGTGGGTGGAAAATCATCAAATAACCCCTCCCGCTCTTGGGCAGAGCGAAAGGGAGTGTCAGACTTCTACTGCCTAAAAACCACCCATATTTCTTCTTAGCCCTTCATGTCGAGGCCCTTCATGTATCTCTTGCGAACAACCCGCAGCCACGACGGGACATTCCTAGGGGTAAATTCCAATCGCCAGACGATTCCCAAATGAATCTGGAGATTAAAAGTTACAATTTGAATACAATCATCATTCTCCTACTCTTGTTCCAGTTTATTTGGGGTCAGCGCAGTATGTCTTCTTCTTTCATACTTCTCTACTCGTCATCTCAGCAGTCACCTTCTTTCTTGCCATAATCATCCTTCACACAATCCATCCATCGTTTCTTTGATCTTTCTCTATTTTTAAAGCTATCTACATTCATACACAACATTTTCCTCATTTTACCGCATTACATGTCCATACCACGATAACTTGAATACTATTAGGACATAATTATTTTCTGTTGCAATCAAACCAAGATATTTACTGCTCAGATTACACTTGTTTGGTTTGAGTACTAAAGTCACGAGGGCTCCCTAGAAGGGCAATATGTACATTTTACTTATAAATTGTTGATGTAGGCCGCAACCCAGTTAATACTAGGTAATACGATACTCTTTGGTAAGACTGGATGTCAGAATTTCAGGTCACTGACTACCTGTAACGACTGCCAAAGATCTATAATATATGCAGCCGGGACCAACAGCTTAACGTGCTTTCCGAGGCACGGAGGAAACTCGGTATGTCGGGCGGTCACCCATCCACAGACCGACCTAGGCAAGCACAGCTTTACCTAAAGATCGGCCTGAGTGGCAGTTCTTATTAAGCCACGAGCTCCACCACCAGCCTAATTAGTGTAAAAAAACATGACCGATGATGACATGAGTCGGGTAAAAGGGTATTTCATATTTTTACCCGGCTATGTCAGAAGGAGGGTCTCTTCTGACCCTCAGCTACTCTGATCTCCAGTTTTGTAGTACACGCGGATGATGCATCACGGGTACGCAATTATGATTGCAGGTGGAGTGCTGTAGTTTTCCATGGAAAAACTGCCAGAGATTATTTTGTGCTTGAAAATCAGTATTTAGTTTGTAATTACAAAGTTCAGGATGACTTTAAAAGCGGTCAAATAAAAGTCTATTTTCTAAATTATTTTTATTTTCTTAATAAGGAAAGATGTTGAGTCTTTCCACGGAACAAGAAAAACTGTTTTTTTCTGTTCCGTGTTTAGATGTTGAGTTTTTCTTAGAAACTCTTTTCCAACAATTATGAGAAAATTATGTTTGTAGACACGTTGTTAATTTTGTTGGAAATAAGTTAATAGAATTGAGATATCAAATTCTTTATTACTAGCTGATGCCCGCGACTTTACCCGCAGATTATACTAAGAACTCCTTGAAGACTCCTCTAACTATAGGTAAAAACAGCATGAAAATCGGTGTAGTAGTTTTCAGACACGGCGAAGGACTTTATTTTATAATAATTATGTAGTGATGTAGGTTTGGGGGGTATAAGGGACAAGGTATAAAGTTCCTCATCCCCCATAGAAAACAGAGGATCCTCCGACCACCGTGTTGAGTCTGGTGGGGTAACTGCCCGACAAATGTCAGTCGGGATTTTCTATATAGGCTAATGTCGCGGATAAAGTTGGTAGCGCGATGTAGGATTGGCCAATTAGTTCGCATGTGTTGCGATAGATGTCGCTGTCGCCACATAGGTACTATTAACATAACATAACTCTCTCCATAACAGTCATGCTGGTAACTGGCAATAACCTACACTTTTGTGTAGGTACTAATCAAATGTAGATACACATCGCCAGTTACGTTTAAGTTCCATGGAACAGGGGCCAACCTACTGTCATAATTTTTTTCTGTTTCTTTGTTTATTATTATATAGGTACTTTTTTATTATTGACTAGCTGTGCCCGCGACTTCGTTCGCGTGCTTGTCGGAAACTAAAATGTGTCGCTTAGATAAAAGTACATTTAATCATTGCCCTGCGTTAACTTACTGACGCTGTAGAAAATAAGAAGAGAGTAATGCAAAGTACTGACTATGTCTAATACTAAAGTTTAGATGGATGGGTGTTTGTTAATCAACCACGTCAGAACGGCCGAACGGATCTTGAAGAAATTTGAAACAGGTACATTATAGTAGACAGGCAGACAGATTGTCGTTGGTGCGTTCGTGTTCCACGCGCGCCTCAAAGATATGTCAGCAACAATTAAAGGGCCCCAAAGGGACGTCTGCCGGGGCTGAAGGTTGTCCGCAAGAGATACCATGGCCCCGAAACACAAAGGGCTAAGAAGGAACGTGGGTGGTTTTTAGTCAGTAGAAGTCTGACACTTTCTTCCGCTCCGCCCAGAGCGGGATGAGTCACTTGATAATTTACGAACCACAAAAAAAAGGGGGGATTAGAGGGTGTTTCGAGAGGGTACCTGTATCGAATCTGAAATGGCCGCCACCTCCTTCTGCGAAGCAGTAATGCTAGCGAAAGAGGTGGCGGAACGTGAGAGGGAGACAAACTCTCGTCCCAGCCGCCGCGGGAGACGCTCCGGGCATCGGGGGCCACGTGATGGCTTCCGGCCACCGTAGGCGCGGGCCTGTGAACGGTGAGTAACGGGCTAGTTAATCGTTCGTCCGTCCTATGACGATGGAGGCGCGTTCGTGTTCCACGCGCGTCTCAAAGAGATGTCAGCAACATTGAAGGGGCCCCCAAGGACCGACGCCCGTTGGGGCTGCGGGTTGTTCGAAAGAGATACCGCGGCCTCGACACATAGGGCTAACAACACACCACATCTATATGACGACATGGTTGGCGCAATGGCTGGACGATTAACAGTAGCACTGCGTGTCGCAGGTTCGATTCCCACACGGTACAAAAAAAAATATGTCTTGGGTTTTATCTAATTTTAATTTAGTTTAAAAAAATAGTATTTTAATACTGTGTAATTGGTAAATTTTTATTTGTTGACTATTCACGAAATATAATGTGTGTATGTTTACTATCACCGCGGTTCAGAAAATGACATCAAATGAATAACGCCATCTGTCGAAGACGAAGATAAACTGCTAAAAAAGAGCGATCAAACACTATAAGGTTTAGGCTATGTAGATTTTGAAAGCAGCGTCATTTAGACTTATATCTACGTACCTTTTGCTATCATAACTTTTTTAAAGTTATCTTGTGAAGGCATTTAGTAATAAGTACCATATTCGTTCAATAGATGTCGTTGCTTGTCTCATTCTTGACCATAACGATAAGTTCTTCTTGAAAACTATAAATTCATATATCTTTTGATAGAGAGCACCGATTACGATGAAACAAAGACTAAGTAATAGCCCAAGTTACGCACAATATTTATGTATAAAAGTTACCTACATTCGTTTCGTAAATTTGACGTGATGCTTAGTCATCGAAACAGACAAACAGATAAACAGACAAACAGACAAAAATTCCAAAAATGCTGGAAATGTGTTCTGTTGGTTATACTTTAATATCCTGACAATTTTTTTTTTAAATATTTTCGATGTACAAAAACGATTTCTCTACAGATTTATTATATGTATAGAATATGTATAGATAGATATATAGATTTGTATCTGTAGTAAATTTACACCTTACTATTGTATCGAGTCTGGTTCTTATAACCTAACAGACAGATAATTGTGTTGCTGGGGTGTTTTTTCCGCCACTTCTTCTTTCCAGCTAAAACACTAGGAAGTATCGAAGGGTGGGCGTTTTGGGGGACTGTCTCCTGTAAATAAGTAAAGTAAATTTTGACGTTCGAAAAGTGCTGATTATATGATATGCTAGTTTGAATAAATGACTTTTGATTTGATTAACTTGGAACAAATCCAGACTCCGTCACTGCTACTAAGAAATTCAAAATGGAGAAACCCACATCTCACCTCACCAAGGCATATCATGTATTACAACCCAGTACTAACTTGGTTGTGGAGGGGCAGATAGGCAGTCACCACCAGCCTATAATGTTCCCACCGCAGGGACTCAGGCCTCCTCTCTAGGAGAGGGATGGGCTAAAATCCACCACGCGGGCCCAGTGCGGATTGGTAGATGTCACGTGTCTTCGAATTTTTTGGTTCTAAGACATGCCGGTTTCCTCACGATGTTTTCCTGCACCGTTTATAGATAGATGGGAAGTCATTCCGTGTAAAATATTCTGGTATTCAGCTTCATCCGGTTATACTGGAAGCCAACCCCAACAAAAGAAAAGGAAGGAAGGTAAGGATAGGCAGATGATGCAGATGATGCAACTGGCAGGAAATGCGTATGAATCAAAACTGTCTATCTGGCGTTTTAATACTCACATAGCAAGAACGATGAACACATACATACATAAACTCACGCCCTTTTCCCATGGGTACCCCCATGGGAAAAGGGCGTGAAGGCGGGCGGCAGCAGAAACCACAGAACGCCACTTGCTACGATCCTTACATACTCCTTTTGCCTCGTCCACATTCATACATCTGGTCATGAATGGTCTGGTCTGGTTACGGGTACTACGCACCTGTCCTTTCAGAAGAACGGCACCAATAAGATCAGTGTATGTCTTTCTAGGGCGTCTCCTCCCGGCGTTACCACTCACATCTGCCTTACCTTTTGTTAATCGACTTTCATTCATCCTCTCCACATGACCGAACCACCTTAGCATACTCTTTTAAATTTTTGTCACTATATCTTCTTTTAAACCGCAACGTTCTCGTATAACCTCATTCCTCAATATTTTTTTTTTTCAATTATCAAATGATGGTCAAAAACTTAATTTTCTTTTTGTTTGTTGAAGGTAGAAAGGAAAACCACAAGTATAGTTAAAGCTATCTCAACCGTTCATTGCTCTATGATCACTGAATATTAAGTTCCGCATTCCAAATCCCACTGGATTCCCACAAACTTTTTTGTCCGACCAATAAGTGAAAATGTTCGTGAACATTCCAGAATCGTTTGAATAAAAGCAAAAAAACGGAAAGTTAGAATTAATTCCTCGACGTAATTGTTAATTATGAGTTTTTATTAAAATTATGACAGAGTGGACAACAAAGGAGTTCTTCTTTATCTTTTTTTCTGTTCCAGTTAGTTTCTGTCTTTGATTTTTTTTTGTTTCGCTTTTTAATTATTAAGCTGTTTCAAATTAGGAAAGTGTCTGTACCTGTTTTGTTTTGTCATTTGAACTTAGAATTAATAAATTGGAGAAACAGACTGCGAGGTCTGTCAGACAGACCCATTTTTTAAAATTATGTTTTATTTAACATTTCTGTTCTACTGGTACCTTTTGTTTTGTATTACATGACTACCCAAGAAAGTAGTTTAAAAATGAAAAACTTTTACTTTTTTGACATAGCATGCGGATTTTTTTTAAAAATGGGCTTTTTAATAAAGTGATCTTAAATTGTAAAACGAAAGTTATTCGAGATTTTTATAATAAGTCTATCTGTACTAATGAACAATGGTTACCTGAACAATTTCCTATCACCACCTCAGTATTTTAAATTCAAACGACCAACTACGAGTGTAGTATATCAAAAATATATCTTCTAACCGTTTCACACACTCGCCTATGAAAAAGATAAGCCACAAAAATTCAACGAGACCGTTACAAGAAAAATATATGGCTTTCAACCACCCAGTAGTAGTATTTGGTATTCAAATGTTATTCAACAAAAATGATAAGAGGAGAGAACCAGGAGGTGTGAAGTGTCCCCAAGATATTTAGCAGCTATTACCGATGGTAGCCACAGATAAAACAGGGACAGAATTTCAAATGTCCCATTAAAGAAACTGTATTTTTGTGCTCCCTATATTTATTCAAATTAATTGCTTTTTTATGGCCACCGTTGGAAATCTCCACGTTTTATTTTTTTGACAATGAATTTTTTTATTGTTTGGCTCGCGAAAATTTGTGGCAGATGTATAAAAGATTAAGAGGGATTTTGTGTTTTGAACTTGGCTTTAACAATAACATGTTTTATGCTTTCATTATTAAACGACATGATAATCTGTTTGTATGTTGAGGTCGGCTTTCAGTCTAACCGGAAAACCAGTATTTTACACTGCTAATTATTATGACCTCCGCAACACAGCCAACTGTGTAATACAACACCCTTTGGTAAGACTGGTACTCAGACTTTCGGGCTATCGACTCCTGAGACCAATGGTTTGACGTACCTTCCACACCACGGAAGGAAACCGGTATGTAATGGATGGTCACCAGACCAGGGTCTAACCTAGGCAGGTGTTGTTTTACTTTAAAATAATTTTTGGGCTTATGTTTAAACGTCTAAATACCTGCCAGAATGGATAAATTATTATCCTCACCAAATTATGTGTCAACTATAGTATTGTAGAAATGAAGCTATTTTCCTTTTAATAGTCCTGAGCCATTATTAGAAGTTATTCTAGATTTTCAATTTTCAATGTTCTTCACTGGTTCAATTTCATCGCAATGTTTTGTAAACGTGTATCTAAAATTCCTACTACATTTTCTCATCTACAATTTTCAGCAAAAAAGTAAACAAATCCTAATTCACAGTGAAATTCCATTTCGTTGAATAAAATGAAAAGTAAATAATTAATTAGAATTCTAGTCTTACTAAATGAGGCGTCTTTTTTGCCGACTGTAACGAGACGAATAAATTCTGTTTATTTTAATTAGTACTTAAATTAACCGTAGCCTATGGCCTAAATAATTTGGATTCATTTAGGTACTTTCAACCGTGTCGTTTACAAGTCGATAGTAATGATCCTAATTAGAGCCTGTATAAGACAAAAAAACATTGAATAACAAAGAGATCCACATTTTTACAAAATAAGTTTCTCTCTCTTTTAGCAAGAAAAACAGGAAAATAACATTTTCATGTTGGTAGGTTTTCTGAAAAGATCCATTGTCGCTTCACCATGATATACTGAGCCAGATACAAATACATACATATGTTACACAAGCCCAATCATTGTGTTATATTAATTTTATTACCTTGAGTTCTGAAGCTCTCTAATATTTTAATTTGGAATCCCGTTAAAGCTGATTATTATGTTTTAATTTCCTCAAGTCAATGTAACTATGTATTTTAATTTCCAATATTGTTGGCATCGCGGGAATATCCTGGATGGGGCTGGCACAGGAACGTGGAGCTTGGTACTATCAAAGAGAGGCCTATGCCCAGCGGTGGGAGTGGGGCTGTAGATGATGATGACGATTTAAAGTAAAATGTTCACTCCTGAAATATAAGCGAAGCTTAGTTTGTGGCTTACCGATATGTATGACACATGTTTTGTTTCTTTTGATTAATAATATACTTATAAATATTAACGCTTTACTTTCCCAATGGAGGTAGGCAGCAACGTGGGAGCAGCTGGCACCTACTATGATCATCACATATTTGTTTCGCCTCGTCCAGGTTAGTGCATCTGGTCATACACGCACGCGGCTCGCGAGTACTACGCATAATAATATTAGTTTGAATGTACATGTTTTATTTTTTTAAAAAAAACGACCCGAAACAACTATCTGCAGGCCATACAAATATTTGTTCCCTGCGGGGATCGAACCCGCGACACGCAGCGCAGCAGTCCAATCGTTCAGCCACTGCGCCAACCGTGCCGTCTAACTGATACTCATAGTATATTCTTATTGAGATCTCCGTCTTCTATTATTAGAAAGAGACATTGAATAGTCCTCTCACATCTATTTGTCGTTTATAGGTACGCAGAGTCTGTTGGCCGTGATAATAATTGTTACCAGTAACTGAGTAATAGGCAGTCGGTCCGTTAAACATCATCATCATCATTTCAGCCATAAGACGTCCACTGCTGGACACAGGCCTCCCCCAGAAGGGGGGAATTGCCATAATCGCCACCCTTGGCAGGCGGGTTGGCGATCGCAGTATGGTTGTTACAAAGGCACCGAGAACGCTGCTGCCCATTCTCTGATAAGTCCCTTAGTCGCCTCTTACGACACCCACGGGAAGATATGGGATGGTGCTATTCTTTACGTCCGACACCATACGGATCATCAAACATACTGATATTTAATTGCACTAGGTTATATTGGAAGTCGATCCCACCATATGTAAAGGCTCACTCTGGTCGGTCCCTCATGTCTGAAGATCGTGGTCAGCATGAAGGTTGCAACTGGATTGGATGATCTGCTTAGATAAAAGCTAGCTAGATGATAATACGTTCGTATCGTTGGGATTGGTCGTTCCAAACAGGAGGCTACGGTTGGGACCGAGAGAGTGTATTTTTAAAATTCCAGCATCCCGTACAAACTTATTAAAGTTTGCGCCAGTGATTCGTGCAATGAGAACGCTGAATAGTGTGTCTCGATGTTTGGACGTATTTTCTTGTTCTTTGGCGGAATTCCAGAGGGTGACACTTAGTATGTTGTCCACTGTGTAACTTGTGTTTTTACCCAGACCCGTTACTTGGGACTGGACTACCTGTTAAAACAAATGTATTTGTGTTAATGAGTAAATAAATAAATAAATAAATACTGATCGAGGTTGGTACATAGATTGTATTCTGTTTTATAAAATACCCTCCAGTAAAACAGCAAAACAAACATTTTCGTAACGAAAAAAAATCAAATCAGAATTCCTGTTATCGACACAATGTAAAGTAAATTGACTTTGAACAACGCTTTATCGGAAATCAGTAATTTCTATAGAATGAGTGAATAATCTCGTTTCTGTATCGACTTAAAAATTGACGCATTTTGCACGTAGAATGATCTTTTTCTGCCGTAAAGCTTAAACAGTTGGTAAATAAATACGTAACATAAAAGTCTGAGCGTGTGGTCTGTGAATTGAAGAGGGAGCGATTTGAAAAAAAAAACGTGAAACAAATTTTAACATAACATTACGCCATTTTTTAATAATTTTTTTTTTTGGCAGGTCGAAAATCATCGAATAACCCCTCCCGCTATTGGGCAGAGCGAATAATCCATATAATCTGCGTGTTGTATGCAGGCTGGTGCCGACAATACGACAATAAATGAAACCACTGGTAGTTCTAGTTCATAGGATCATTTTTAAACTATCAAATATATCCTAACACCGTCGTGGTGACGACGATACGACAATAATCTACCTAAATGTCTTTGCCAAATACGTTTGTTACATTGTATTTCCACACGTTAATCGGTGGAAATTATTCCTAAAGTTAGTAAACCAATATTTGTTTGTAAATTGTAATGTATTTCGTTCACAGTTTTATGCTACTTAGTTTTATTGTTTTTTTTTCATTTTTTTTATTTTAGTGTTAAAATTTAGTGGTTTAAATTATTGTCGTATTGTCGGCACCAACCTGTATAGTAGAGAATTTAGGTTTCGAGATAAAGAAATAAAGATTTAATTTAATTTCGTAACCCGCTAATCTGTTCTGCCTTGCACCATACCAAAACTCCCACATTGTCGAATCTTCATTACATGAAGTTGTTTGCTAAGGGCCGAGTAAACAGGGCATGCAATTTGACTGCCCGCACAGTTTCGTGTTTTTGTACTTGACGACTACAAGCCACGGTACGGTGATGGTTCATTACTGATAAGCTGAAATAACCTCGCCAAAGCAAGGTTAGATTACTCAGGTGATATTTTGTTTATATTAGCCTGAATTAACTGTTCAACTCTTGGGCAAAGCCCTGCCTCCATTTATTCCACTTTTTTCGTTCTTACCAATTCATGCGCAAGTCATCCAAGGCGTCCTGCTACCTTTTCTTGGTGTCCCTCGACCTCATTTAACTTGTCTCACATCTCCACGGTGCAGGGCTCCGCGGTGTACGGGCCCATAGTTTTGCCATCATCCGGGCTGCTCGGTCCCATTTTATTCTTCAAGCTTTTGACCATTTGCGTTCTGGAATACAGAGTTCCACATTTTTTTGTCAATTATTTTTCCATTCGTTTAGACTCCTAAAGTCCGAGTCTCCAAAGCTGACCGTCTCAATGTTTGTCTAGCTGCTAGACAGACTCAAGTACCACACTGAATGCAGAAAACGGCTTAAGTGTTTAAGTATTGAGAGTGACCAGCAGTCTAGGTACTACTGGAATTAGAACCTCTCTTAAATTAAAAGCGTATTTTTCTGTGAAAGGCTTAATAAAAGGTCCGTGTACAATGTCTCATAAATATATCGCTAAGAAATAAAACAGGGGTGTCCAGAATAAGACAATTTATTGTATAAAATACCGTGGAGGTCGTTCAACACAGGAGAATCATAACACCGCGATTTACAAAAGTGACGTCACTGAACAACGCCATCTATTATCGAAAAGTGGTACTAAACTTAACATAAATATTGGTTTTCTTATAAAACTTAGCAATTGCTTTACACAAATTAGACAGTCCGTTTACAATGTTTCGATTTTTTAACCTTTCCAACGGTTTTCTGATGTAGGTACTCTCATATTTTCATCCAATGATTAAAGTCTCAATACATTCTAAATGAGCCATCAACGGCCATTAGTCGTAACGGAGAAAACTAAACCACCTCACCAGGTTAGAATTCATAACTTAGAACGGAACACGTCTAAACCACCATGATACAAAAAAAACTTAATCAAAATATATTCACCAACGATAACTTATAAGTTCTGCCCGTCCCTTCCAAACTATCAGCGCAACAGCCATCTCCAGTTAACGAGAAAAAGCGTAATAACGTACAAATACGCAAACAAACTGACCTATTTCTTATACTCATTCGCGATATTACAGAAACTGGATGGCAAACACATAAATCTATGTTATGCTGTTACTTTTAGTTCAGGAGATAGTGTACAAAGTTGCAGAAATGAGTATTTAAGTCTTAACTTCGGATTTGTAACTCAAATGTAAGGTTCAGAATTAAATGATTTTTTTTTATAGTCTACAGATAGAAAGAAGGCTTATTTTATTTTTATTCAAATACTTTTTTCAAATATAATTATGCCAACTAAGAAAAGCTGTAATATAACTTGTCACTTAGTATAAGCCTGTGCACAGTACACTTTAAGTTATCCAGAAAAACTTATAGAAACCCAATCACAGTAACAAATGTTTACTTAAAAATTATGAGTGCCTATTCTAAAATAGGCACTCATAATATTTACTCGTCAATTCGGGATTTCCTGATAACATCGCGGATAGTTTACGCTTTGTTTTCAATTTATTCACTTCACTTACTGAAATAAGTATCCAGTTTTTTTCTAAAAAAAATTTTTTGTAAAATTCCCAGTAAAATAAAAATTACAAGTCATCCCTTTTAGTAAACTAGGTATAAAATGCTCAAACAAAACTGTACTCCTACATATTTAATTAACGAACTATGATCTTTCACAGTTAATTAAACTTTAACCTGCATTAATCCTCAATATTACGGGACTTCACTATTGAGCCCCACAAACGTCAAACTATCACTAATACAATCTTCGATGGCTTAACTTACAGCGAGACTGTCTCCCGAACTAGTCGTGTTTGGACAGCGAAACTGCAAATGGAGCGGATGGCTGAGTAATTATGTCGGATGTTTTGCATGCTGAGATTTATAAACAGTTGCTAATATTGAGTGATCTGTTAAGTAGTGTTTAGTGAAAGGTAAACAGAACTCGAGTGGTGTAGTGTACGGTACATCGAAATGGCTATTGGCAGAAACGAATTCTAATTCGAAAACTTTCGAATTTGAATAATAAACTGTTTTGATGTATTATTACTGCAGCAGGATTACTCTAAGGATTGGCCTACGATCGCACTTGATCGCGAAAAGTGGAAGAAAGGAAGGGAGGCTTTTGCCCTGCAGTGGGACAGCTCTTAATAATAATAATTACTGCAGCAAGTAATTCAGTAGTTTTCATACGGAAAGTTGAAAAGATAGTCTTGGATAACATCTTAAAATTTCCTTAAAAATATCAGTACTATTCGAACCCTACAGGATTTAGAAAATACTCCACAAAGCGACACCAAACCATAAGTAAAACTCTAGGCGTTTCACCAACCGTTCATTACGTACTCGGCTGGCCAGTGTGAGGAAATCTCTGCCTGCGTCTGACTTACTTTCTCTTTCTCTCTCTTTCTCTTAAAAAAACCGTTGCCCCACACTAGGAATTTCTTCTGTATCGTGGCTGCACAAACATTTAAACTCACATACCAACACAAATACCCAGACCCGTAATAACTATCTGTAGGCCATACAAATATTTGTGTCGTGCGGGGATCGAACCCGCAACAAGAAGTGTAACAGTCAATAGGGTAGTTAACAAAAAAAATCTAATTAGTCCGTCAGATAGATTACCAAAAAATATTTAAAATTATTTATTTTCTAGTTCAATAACATGTCCATAATCTCCTCCCTGATTGGACACAGTAACAGGTATTCTACCTGTTAGAGAGAATGGGATGTAACACACCATGCAAGCCCTGTGTGGGTGATGACACGTATCCTCAGCATCTCAGGACCATATCCATCTGGCAACAAAAAAAGTGTTGTAAAATACCGTAACTCCATACCCTGCCAACCAAATTCTTTTCACAATTCCTTATAACGTCTCCTGTCCACATTAAACACAACAAAAGAATCTTCTATCACAGCTTATCCGTAAAAACAAACTGGCGACACACATAATTCGGCCAACACAAACCCTGTGACGTGATTGAGGGCCATTTTCCCTGAGAAGTCCGACAAAACTTTGTTTCTTGTTAACTCTCAAAGTGGGATTTGTCGCAGATAGAGCCTCAGAACGACACGATAAGGACTGCCTTATCTGCCTCTGATTTAATATTATTCTATGTCTGGGTAGAATCTGGTTTATCTGATAATATATTTTGCTTTTTTTGCTTGAGTTTTGAAGTAAATAAAGTCTTGAATTGTTGGTTTTATTTTGTGTGTAAGTAGCATACCGTTGACATGTTAAAAGGTTTTGTTATCGTTAGTGAAAAAAACTGTTCCCAAAATGTTAATTCGAGGACAAAGCTTTTTTGCTTTACTGTGTTTAGCAACGGAAGTGACCCGTTCAAGCAGGGCTCGTTAATTAGTAGTTCCAGTTTTAATCCATACTTACGTTTAAGTGATGAATACTGCTCTAAGTTAAGAGAGGTTTAAACGTTTTGATTACTGTGATAGTCCTGTAATCACGGTCGTAAAGATGTTTGTATGTAATAATATTTTCTTTTTTACTTAGTAGATGCACTCAAAACAGTGAAGGAAAATGTCGTGACGACACCGGCATGTCTTATAACCAAAAAACTTGAAGACATCTGCCAACCCGCACTGGGCCCGCGTGGTGGATTAAAGCCCATCCCTCTCCTAGAGAGGAGGCCTGAGTCCCTGCAGTGGTAACATTATAGGCTGATGATGATGATGATGCATTACTCTAAAGGAATTATTAAGAAAGAAAAACGGGGAATACATTGGTGTGGAAACACCACCGTGTTCCCTCTTAATTCTCATTCGAGACTGACAAAGTGTCCACTAAATGAATAATAAAAACGTAAATGGAAGCAACGGACATGTAAAATTGACAGACGAATACTCCTCCCATCCGAAAAATTACAAGTGGAAAAATATTTGGCGAACTGAGTTTTTGTCTCTTTTAGTAACAGATTCTGCTGCGTAACACTGTACTTGTTTTCGAAAAGAGTCGGCAGATATGTAGGATGCTTTCATTGCACCTTGATGTCATTAATAGACGAGATGTATTAAGTGAACTAGATGTTCACTGCAGTGCTGGACATAGGCCTCTTTAAAGAATGCGACAACCGGTCCTGTGGTTCTTTCATCCAGTGAATAAAAATATAATATTAATAAAAAAATATAATTATTATTAATTGTTATTTAAATTGCGTTGTAAGTTAATACTACGTAATTATAACAGTGTACCCTTTTACAAACGTGTTGTAGCTACATCTCGACTAAACGTGACGAGAAAAACAACTTTTCCACACCATTTACCCTAGTGACCTCAAAATGAAACAATTCCATTCGTCCCCGTCAACGGACCCAAACTTTCTAGTACAAAAACCGAAAAAACAAATTCTAACACTAAATTGAAAAACGCACTGAATGTTCAAACGGCCGTGTTTCGTTGACAGTCGAGGAAAAAAGTGCTTTGTGTGTTCGTCAGTCAGAAACATAAAGAGATGTTGATGAGGGTTCTCTGTGAGCCGTGCCGAGTTTTTTATTGATTTCGACTGTACATGACTTGTACTGTTGTGTTGTGTCTTATGCCTGGCGTTAAGTAGATCTGGTGAAGATTTATTTAAATGTGCGGTAAAAAGTTAAAAGGATAAACCAAATTAACAAAATTATTTTGAGGATTTTATTTTACTTTTATGGAAGAATTGTATGAAATTTTTTAGCTTATTTACAAGCAAATCGATAATTTTAACAATAATTTAAAATTAAGAAATCTTAATAAAAAGTGCTTAGTACATTTAGGTGTTATCAATAACCTATATTATAGTAAAACCATCTTCTTACTCATAAAACTGAATTATAAAAAAGACTTTAACCACAAACTGATTGTAAATTATTAAAAACTTTATCATTACATCACAGGTACAGAAATGAGTATGTCAGCACCAGTGATTGAGTTTCCCGAGAACCGGTATTTTTCAAATTACCAAACATTTTCGGTTTTACTGACGTTTATTACGCTTTCAGCTTCACGTGAATGTGATAATTGTTTTTATTTATTATCAGAGCTGGCGACATTTTACACAATTAATGGTAACATCAAATGGAACCAAATCGTGGTTTATTTTGTGTGCTGTTGTTAAAAATATATATGAATATTGTATGCCTCCATGTTACTGATCTTCATCAATGATTTTACGTTGAAACCTAACAATATTGTTTTGTTGTTCTTTTTATTTTATTTTTATTCGTGCCTGATTGATGATGTAGTATCCACTAGTAGCAGACCTAATCGGTTGATTTTACTATTAACTATCACAGGCTCACACTAGACCACCAAGCCTTAGTCCAGGATCACTTCACTTCCAACTTCCCGCCATCATGTAACTGACAGACGTCATTAGTGACAGCTCCCCTGAGCACTTGTGGTTGCGAGACAGTGTTTACATATCTATTAAATAGATATGCACTACAGATGGGAGGTTGGAAAGGTCCACCTTCACAATCAGAGAAATTAATAATAATTGGAGAGATCTTTCCCAGCAATGGGGGAGAAAAAGTTGATGTAAAAAATAGTGAGTGCGATACTGACCTGGACTTGGTGCCAGTTGATTTAAAATAACCATACGTCGAGAAAAAATATCTTTCTTTATTGTTTAACTACCTTACCGTTTGCTCATTTTTCCTTATCTTCATTAATTTGTAAAGAGCAGTTCTACATTAATTAAACCAATCTACGTTGTTCAAAGTAATCAAAATCAAGAATCATAAAATGTCCAATATTTTTCATTGTCTAACTTTATCTTATACTGTTGTAAATTTGAACTTTCTTCTAATTAAAATAAAGGTGATTTCGTTCTCAAGTCCCTTATAATTAATAGAGGGTCAAAACTTTGCCCACTTTGCGACATTTTCGTTGAGAATTGACGATTGTACTTGTCTCAAAAATTAATGTGACCTATAAGAAATATTCGTATGGAGTGAGAATTAAGTTGATAGCGATTTTGATCGTTATTTCAAGGTATTAGGAAGACCAAACAGAATTAATTGTAGACTAACTTTACCCGTAGTAAGTTGCACTTCAGTGATAGTTGGACATCATCGCTGGATCGTGCTACCGGGATAAAAGTGAGTAAAGTTCTTGCCTATTAGTGTGTCAATTTCACCGAAATCTGGTCAGACATTAGGTATTTCCCGTCGGGGCTGCGGGTTGTTCGAAAGAGATACTGCGGCTTCGGCACAAGGGCTAAGAAGGAACATGGGTGGTTTTTAGTCGATAGAAGTCTGACACTCCCTTTCGCTCTGCCCAAGAGCGGGAGGGGTTATTAAATGATTTGCCAACCCCCCCCCCCAAAAAAAAGGCTTTTTGTAGGTATATATTAAATGGATGTGCTCTTGACCTCAATCTTGTCTAAGGACAGATATGAGGTTGACGATGGAACCAGGTAACCCAACCAAAGGCATGCAAAGGTTGCAAATAAACAGCTGGCAGAACGACATTACAAAGACGCATGGGGAAGCTTTATTTCCAACTCATCACCTGCCTAGCCTTTTTCCATCTATGTTGGGGTCGACTTCCAGTCTAACCGGATGCAGCTGAATACATGGAGCGACTGCCTATCTGACCTCCACAACCCAGTTAATACTAGGAAATACGATACTCTTTGGTGAGACTGGATGTCAGAATTTCAGGTCACTGACTACCTGTAACGACTGCCAAAGCTCTATATATGGCAGCCGGGACCAACAGCTTAACGTGCTTTCCGAGGCACGGAGAAAACTCGGTATGCCGGGCGTTCACCCATCCACAGACTGACCTAGGCAAGCACATAACAATGTCGATATCTTCCAAAATATTTGTCGAAAAACCGCGTTGCAACCTCTTCAAAGTTAATTGTTTCATTCATCATCCTTCACCTAATCTCTTGGGTCTATTTCTCTTGCGGCTTGCATTCTTGTTTGTATCTTTTTCATAACTTGGACCATTAAAATTTCTAAGTCGCCAGAGAACCCAAGAGTTTCGGCGGATTAAGATAATTAAAATACTTGATGGCAAAGTTACGCCCCCGCTGCCGAGATTAACGGAAACATGTATTTTTTATCACCCACCATTAAAATTTGAGTAGATAATATTTTTGGGAATAGCAAAACTGCTCTTTTTGATTTATATTAGCCTGTTAATATTAGGGTTGGGTATGAAAATGGTGGTTTAAACGAATGAAATATTATGATGCTGCTCTTAGAGGTTTACGGACAATATTTCAGTGTTTAGCATAAAACTTTGTAATGTAATCATAAAAGTTATAAAACAAGTAGTCATTTAAATTGAAATATACATAGTTTAACTAAACAACATAACATCACGCCGTTAATCCCCAAAGGGTCGTGCAGGGTTGTAGATACCTACATAGTACGCACACAAGCATTTCGTTCAATTATTTATGAGTCCCGTGTAATAAGGGACGCGCCTAGAACAAACTAGGCACAAATCCAGCCTCCGGGCTTCTAGAACATGGTATAATGTAGGTATTATCTGAAAATTGACTTTAGCTAGAACCAATGAAAAAAGGTCTTTGTGCCCAATCGAACTGAGGTAACTCCACTGAGTGTAAAATCGAATTTATCTCAGTAATCCAACTCACTTGTAAGTAGGTACCCTATTTCTTTGACTTAAAAAACAACTACACAACTCAGCGGATTGGAAACAAGTAAAACTAGAAACAAATGCAGACGAAGCGAAAGGGGTCGAGCGGGTCGAGTTCGGACACAAAGTGATGTAATGAATACGTCCCTCCTAAGTGGTAGGTGACGAGACAAGGGTCATGGAGGTCAACACGTATTGATAATAGTACAAGGCAAGGGTTTGTGTGAAAATGGGCCTGAGACACTTCACTTCAGTTTGACATTGAGTGACCTTTGGACATTGCTTTGTTCAGCTCAGGACCTACATCTCTGTCACTTGGTAGGCTCTTGTAAGGTTATAAACAATAATCAACAGCATCTAGGTACTGTTCTGTGTAGTTTATTACTAACCTTTTTTTTGGCGGGTGGAAAATCATCAAATAACCCGTCCTCTTGGGGAGAAAGGGAGTGTCAGACTTCTACTGACTAAAAAACACCCATGTTCCTTCTAAGCCCTTTACGTCGAGGCCGCGGTATCTCTTTTGAACAACCCGCAGCCCGACGGGGTTTATTACTAACCTTGGGTTGATTATTGTTTATTTTAACGTACACATAATTGGTGAAGGTCGCACAATGGCCAAACAAAAGGCTAAGTGCGTATAAAAGCCCAGTTAAACTAAACTTGGTAAAGCCTCCTCTAACCAAAGATTATCATTGCAGTAGGTATATTATTTTGAAAAAAATCTTCTTTATGAAACGTATCTATTTGTTTTTCAAATAACGTTCTGGATTTGTGTTACCTAAGTAAATTTTTATTCCGCTGTATTTAACAGGTTCACTGTCCAAGCTCCAGAGTGGTAAAGGTCCACAAGTCCCGTTATGATTTTATTAAACGTCAATAATTGACATAAAAAAACCAGTATTACCCTGTGTCCCAGCACTTTTAATAATCCTTAAGTTTGTGTCCTGCCAAGTCCGCATTAACGCTTCTAACGTCCATAGTGTCAGATGGCCTAGAAATTTTATTGTGCCAGCAAACAGACCACATACGTGGTCTGTGGACAGTGAACCTGTTAAACCGTGGAAATTACACTGTTATCTTAGACAAGTGTTTTTTTTTATACCCTGTTATTAGATCCATCATGAGATCATATTACAAAAAATCAATAGTGGCATTTATGAATTATTTATTTTACAAAAATATTTTTTTTTGCTCCTATTTTTAAAATCAAATAATTCGAAGGTGAAATATGACTACGTTGCATTTTCTTAAGTTTAAACATCAATGATTAATTTGAATGAAATTAATTACCCGTACCTTAACCACGATACTTGATTCTACAAAAAAGACGTTGCAAAATAATAACCTACAACCCGTTCATATCTAAAAATAAACAACGAAAACGCAAAAGTCTCTCGAACCTTTCACTACGAATTCCCTTTAAACACTTGGTTGGCTAAATCGAATTTGTCAAAGTTTCCCATCGTGAAACGTTATCAATCAAAAACACTGAAGCTAACTTACGAAGAGACAATTTTCTCTAGATTTCACAGGAAATTATTAATAAATCCTCCTTCGAGTTGTGGCGGTAAATATTTATAAGGGAAATTGAAAGTTGCAAACAGAATTATGTAGCCAATGATTAGGTGGTATAAATCCATTGGTAAGTGTAGTACCTTTATGGATATTTGCTTCTTAAGGCTCTTCTCTCGAAAAAGCTTAAAAACAACGTGCAGATGAAGCAGCTTATCACCGGCACTTACAGAGAAATTACATCTGAGATTTTTTTTTAGTAATCTACATGTACATGTGATACGTAATTTGGTTTAGCCATAATTTTTCTCGGTATCATATAATATGAAAAAAGAACCACAAAATCACCTCTAAATCGTTGGGTTAAACCATTTGACTACTTACTTTTTTGAAACAAAAAAAAATATCTACTGCTTTGCAATACAACGGAAAATGATTTGGTTTTGTTACTTTTTAAAAACATGTATATTTTTTTATAATAAATTAAAACTGCGTTCGTTTAAAGTCCGTGTCTACGACCGAGAGTAGTTAGCTCCGCCCAAATGCACAAGGTCATTGGCGTGAATACAAGCCTTAAGAAATGCGATAGCCAATTTAACTTAGTAAGAGTATTTTGACAGAAGAGGGTAAGTATTTTTTTAAATAGTGTATTTCTTTTTTCAAGTAAGTATAGTAACAAGTGGTGTTTTGTGGTTTCTGTCTACCACCATGGGAAGACATCTTTGCTTTTTGACACTTCCAAATTTATATATTTTTTTATCATTCTATTTTTCTGTTTATCATTTTAAATCTTCTGTCCTTATTTAAGGACAGTGTAAATCTTTATGAATCATCATCATTCTCCTCTCTTATCCCATTATATTTTGGTTCGGCTCAGCAAGTCTTCTTCTTCCATGCTTCTCAATAACTTGACACCTCCTTGCTTCCCATATATCATCCTTCACACAATCCATCCATCGTTTTTTTTGGACTTCCAATAATCTTATCCACGTTCAGGTCCTGATGAATGCGACTAAATATTTATTAACAATTAAAAAGGTTTGGCTCTCATTTTTAAACACTTTTCTCTTCAAATGAAAACGTAGGTATGTACGTGTTCTTCTCATTACCCGAACTACGATTTCTAGGTACAATTATTTTCAGTACCTAAAACTTGAAATACAGCACAAACTACCACAGATCTTAGCTTCGATATCAGCATTAAAGCGTCAACTCCTAACTTGAAGCGATAACGATAGTTCTGCCTGTCCCACTTAGTATAGTAAATAGGTCGCGATAAGTGTTAGGAACTTACTTTGAGAACTTAAGATTTACTCTAGATAATATACTCGATATATAATTAATTTTGGTATAATTTTGCGTTTTTGGATTCTGTATTGTACCTTTTGACTAGTGTACAGACGCCAGTATTTAAAGCTACTCGGATCTGTCAATTTTTCCTAATCAAAATTGAGCCTAATGCTTTAGCGTTACAGTTGATAGACTATTAAAGAGATTGTAGTAGCGTGATAGTAATGTGCTCGCGTCTCGATTGCTCTTGCGTCTCTGATTATTCAACGATCATCATTACCCTCACTGCACAGTGCACAATAGTCGACTGCTAGACAAAGGCCTCTCCAATCATATTGATGGCTACAAATATTATCTCTATCAAGCCCGAGGAAATAGGAAGGAAAATATGTTACACAAAAAGTAATTCTAATAAATTTTGTCGCGTTCATTCAAATTGTGTGGAAATCGGTTGTCGTGGTATGGGCATGTGAATGAGGAAAATGTCGTGAGGAAGGTTTTGAATATGAATGTGGAATGATATACGAGTAGAGGAAGACCAAAGAAACGATGGATGGACTGTGTTAAGAATGATATGGTAAGAAAGGAGGTGTCTCATGAGATGACGAAAAACAGAGAAGTATGGAAGAGGAAGACATACTGCACCGACCCCAAATGAATTGGGATAAGGGTAAGAGAATGATGATATTTTGTCCCGTTCATACCTACCTTTAATTATATCAGAAAACAGCCACCAGATACTTACTAAGGGCTTCCTTAAATAAACATAGCCTGAAGTAGCCTCGGTTCAAGTTTTATAGCTCCCTGCATAACAACACAGAATAAATTAATTATTACCTGTTCGCTTGCATAATTTCATGGCTTCAAGTTTATTTAGGACTTAAGGGGCGTTTTTACTGTGTAAGGCACACAGCTCTACATTAAACATTTTGTAATTTGGTTTTTGTTATACTTTGTAGAAAATAGGTTTTGATGATGAAGGTGCGTTTGGAAAATTAATTGGTAGCTTTCAATTCTCATGATATGGGTAGAGGACCGCTGAGATGGTAGCCATTATGTTTGTTAAGACACAGACATAGTTTGCCGATATGTATTACTAGCTGAACCTTCGATCTGAAATGATTATAAAAATACTACAAAAGTTTATATAATAATGTATTACCTAGTAGTAACTAGGTTGTGGAGGTCAGATAGGCAGTCGCTCCATGTAAAATACTGGTATTCAGCTGCATCCGGTTAGACTGGAAGCCGACCCTAACAGGGAAAAGGCTAGGCAGATGATGAGTTATGATTCAAAATACAAGGAATGAGATAAAAGGTACTCTATGTTCGTTTCTGTGCACCTGACAACGAATACACAAACTTATTTTCGCAGTTAATCCCTGTCTCATCCCACTGCTGGGCAAAAACCTCCCTCCATGACCTCAAAATCTCTCGAGCCAATGTGGACCACTGGACGTTGCTTTTGTTCAGCTCGTCCCGCCATCTCCTGCGAGTTCTAACGTGTCCCCCCATGGCTGTATCAGAGCTCCATAACGTATATTTTGACCCACAGCTCGTCAGGCATACGGTAGACATGGCCAGCCCATTCTCTTCAGCTTAGCGGCTTTATGAGCGACGTTGGAAAGGAACATTAAGAAAAAAATTATAATGCTTCTGTAACTGTTTTCTTCTTGTCTATAATATATTTTAATGATTTGTCTATTCTACGCCCTCTTTTGACGTAAACTTTTTTCGTCTTCGCTCTCAAGCCCCACACATAATAACATTAATTGACATAAATCTCAAAAGTTACGTCCAAAATCATTTGAAATGTGTAAAAGTTAGCCAATATCCGCGTCTTGTGTGATGTAGGGGGCGAACTTGCACATAAAATGTTTCTGTTCGCTAATAAACAAGCTTGGTTCAGTTCATTTGTCAGTGGTGCCTCGGCATCAGTTTTGGGATGGTACGAGTTGCGAGCTTTCGCGATTTAAGATTTGTCTTGTCTATTCATTTAGCTGAAATGGTAAACAAGCACTAAGTTCATCTGATATTATCTGGTCACCGCCTCCTACGTACTTGCACCACCAGGCAGAGAAAACACGAGTGTACTATATCTATTTATCTAATCTTTTTTTAAGTTATCCACGTCTTAGCTAAGCGGGAGAAGGTTCCTCCTGATATTTGCAGGAACATTGTGCAAATGCCTGGAGGAGCTACTGGTCCATAAAAGAACTTATGAAAGGAGACCTCTCTTTATCACTAAAGCGAAAAATCATGAACAAGTGCATTCTTCCCATTCTGACTTATGGATCCCAGACTTGGTGTTTGACAAAGATTCAAAAGTCCAAACTCAAGGTCTGCCAACGTGCAATAGAGCGCAGCATTCTAGGCGTCAAACTAACCGACCGTGTACGCAACACAACACTGCGCTCCAAAACACAAATTACTGACGTTGCTCAAAAAGCCGCTCAGCTTAAGTGGGACTGGACTGGGCACGTCTGCCGCATGCCCAATGAGCTGTGGGCCAAAATAGCCACTTTCTGGAGCCCTGACACAGTCAGAAGGCGTCGCGGTAGACCTCGTAGAAGATGGCGAGACGATCTGGATAAGACCAACGACCAGTGGTCCACATTGGTCTTAGATCGAAATAACTGGGAAGTCATGGGGAGAGGCCTTTGCCCTGCAGTGGGATGATACAGGCTAACAGTATCAGTATCAGTAGTATTGTGGAGACAATCGTGTAAATGAGTTTTGTGACAAGTAATTTTGAACTGTAGCTACAATGTGAGGGTAGATTTCAGGTGCGTGCGTGTTGCATAAAAGCCTAAAAGGAATGTTGGCAGCACTGCAGGGGCCTAATGGTTAAGAAAGTACATGGGTAGTTTTTAGTCAGTAGAAGTCTGACACTCCCTTCCGCTCCGTCCAGAGCAGGAAGACAACTGGTCATTGCTGAGAGTACTGTTGAAGTATTACCAAAACGTTGGTGCAAGTTCAGGAGTTTAAGCTTTCATAGATAAAAAACTAGGGTTTGAGAAAAAGGTAGGCTAAGGCACTTCTAGCTCTTACTTTGTATGTTGGCCTTGAATTCATGTTTAGTTTATCCATTTTAATCATATAGTCAAAAATAACTCATACAATATAAAAAATGGATAATTACTAAAATAAAAATACGAATAATAAAACTTTTCAAAAATGTTTTATTAAACTCGCATATTTTAGTAAACTTGAGCAATTCATATATAAATTAATAATTTGGACTACTCCCATTCCAGCAGGAACATAGGAAAGTTACCAAAACGTACAACAATTTCAATTGTCATTAACATTGTCTGAAAGCTATAAAACCCGATCGTATCTGTTTAAGTTCTAGTCTTGCAACTTGTACCGTGCAATAAACACAACGGTGCGGTCTTGGTCGCGTATGTGCAAATTACACTCGAAAATTTATTAGAACATTTCGTTTCAAAATTATTGTTGCTGTTTTTGGTTTCAACGATAATGTTAAGTCGGGGGAAATAATTTTTAAGCAACTTGATTATCAACTTAGATAGTCTGTGTATGCATTAAATTAATAACTTACCTGTGACAGTTGTCTATGGCTTTAAAACACAGCAAATTGACGCGAATGTAATTGTTGTTCTCTTTACTCTTTGTTTATGAATGTGAAAACGTGGTAGGCTTTTTACATTCATAGATTCGAATTTCTAATTTTTCCTATTTTGGTTTAATTTTTGTGAAGTAAGTTACCATTTTACACTGCATTTTTTTTTTTTTTTTTTATACTGTTTTTTTTAAGTGTTCCTCTTGTTTTTTTTTTGTTAATCTTTTATTATTGATTTCTTGTCCTGTGTGAGACCAATAAATACTTTTTCTTTCTTTCTTTCTTTCTATTTTGTTGTCGGTCAACGTTATACTCTGGTACACTGTAACATGATAACATTAAAACCACGAAGTTTCATGCTAATAATTTCTTCTTTATAGGAAACGCCAACCTGAACCATGCAGCTATGTTTTGACGTTTCACAAATACCCATGTAATAGCTTTCATCATTACTCTGCAATAAGCCAATGCAGGACATACCTCTTCAACCACACGTCACTTACCTCGAATCTCGGCCACTTTTGTCAAGTTGCTACCAGGCTCCTTGCGAAGATCGTCGCTCCACCGAGGCAAAGGGCATTTCACCTTACGCTTACCAATTCGCGGTCTCCACTCAAGAACAGGTCGTCTGCCTCTACGGTCATCGGTTCTACGGCTGAAATGGTCGGTCCATTGCCATTTTAGCTTACTTATTTTGTGAACTATGTTGGCAATTACTCTTGCTTTCTGTCGGATCAAGCACAGTCCAGTCCACAACTCGCTTAGCGACCTTGAATTTATGGACCAACAGTACCGAGAGTGTGTGAGTGTGTGTGTATAGTTGGTTTATCTATACTAATATATCTATGTTTCAATACATCAAATTCTCGGGTCACAGTATTAGTTGCCATACTACTCGGAAACTATGTGTGTATATTCAGTAAGTATATTATGAGTACATAAGAGGAAGTCTGAAAGTAAGTGAGAGTGAGAAGTTGTGTGGAAATTGGTTGTCGTGGTGTGGGCATGCAATGCGGAGGAATGAGGAAAATGTCGTGAGGAAGGTTTTGAATATGAATGGGTATAAGAGTAGAGGAAGACCAAAGAAACGATGGATGGACTGTGTTAAGAATGATATGGTAAGAAAGGAGGTGTCTCATGAGATGACGAAAAACAGAGAAGTATGGAAGAAGAAGACGTGCTGTGCCGACCCCAAATGAATTGGGATAAGGGCAAGAGAATGACGATAATTCAGTAAGTGTACGAGAATAAGTCGTAAAGTACTTTTCACTCTCTTAACCCCACCTGAAGCCGATATTGAAAATTCTTTCAGTATTAGGAAGCTTTATTATCCCCGAGTGCTATAAAATATTTAAAACGTTCCCATGGGATAATTTCCGACCAAAACACGAGCAAAGCCTCGGGGAAAAGCTAGTATGAAATAAAATACTCTGATTTTAAATTTCAACTATTTCCCCTGACACAAAATCAGACGCGAGTTCCACAATTGTATTTATTTAGTACAAAGTCAAAGTCAATTTTATTTGTGTAACATAGGTAGTGAATACAGTTCTTAAATTATTGATAGGACACTATGTTATGCCAAGAGGCGTACAAATATATGGTTGCATAGCATGCGAAATAATAAAAGAATAATGCATACATTAACAAGTAGTGATGTTTAATTGAGTAATTCTGTTCCGTGGTTAGTATTTAGGAAACTATCGCAGCATTAATGGGTAGCAATGCTTCGAAATGTTAATTTGTAATTTAAATGTGATGATTGATTAACCATCATAGTGTTAACGCAATTGAATTAGAGCTGTTTGTTGATTTAAGCAAATTGTTATTGCTCTGGGTATAAAGGGACTTGTGTTTTGGACATGGATTTGATTGTGAACGAGTTATTTTGATTTCAAATCCGTGATTGCTGTTTAGAAAATTAAAGGGGAAATAATGCTTTTGTCATCGTAGTTTGTAATTAAACCTTTCGTATGTCGTGTAATTAGACACAATTAAAAAGCCTTTGTGTCTCGCTACGTAAAGGTTAAATGCTTCTGTCTATTAATTAGTATTTATTTCATCAGTACTCATAAATATCGTTCTTCGTTTCACCTTGCCAACCACATCATTATCTGCCTAGCCTTTTCCCAACTATATTAGGGTCGGCTTCCAGTCTAACCGGATCCAGCTGAATACCAGTATTTTACATGGAGCGACTGCCTATCTGACCTCCACAACCCAGTTAATACCAGGTAATACGATACTCTTTGGTAAGACTGGATGTCAGAATTTCAGGTCACTGAGTACCTGTAACGGCTGCCAATAATGTACACACATACACTACCATAATGTTTGATATTTTTCTTTGAGCTTGTGGCTTAAAATCAAATCAAATTATTTGCAATTAAGTATTGGTACAATTTCGGTCGTATCATAAATAATCTTGATCCATAACACTTAGTCATAATAATTATTGTGACATGCAAACATTTGGGTTAATAGATATTTTTAAAGATATAATTCAATGAATTTAAATAGAATAGCAATGTCTTTAGATCCATTTTCAATATTTTTAGGGTTCCGTACCTCAAAAGGTAAAAACGGAACCCTTATAGGATCACTTTGTTGTCCGTCTGTCTGTCTGTCTGTCTGTCTGTCTGTCTGTCAAGACCTTTTTTCTCAGGAACGCGTGGAGGTATCAAGCTGAAATTCATATCAAATACTCAAGTCTATGGTCTCTTGGAGCTGTGAAAAAATCAAACTTCTAAGTCAACGCGATCAAAAGATACTCCCGTTTATGCCACAAATTTTCGACACTCGCAAGGGAATCAAAACCTACAGGGTACTTCCCGTGAACTCAGAATCTTGAAATTTGGTATGAAGCAACGTCTTATAGCAGAGATATAGGAAAAATTGCGAAAAGTATACATTTTTAGTTATATCATATAAAAATACCAAAATACCATAACTTTTACTTATATACCTACAGGTTTGTACGGAACCCTCGGTGCGCGAGTCTGACTCGCACTTGGCCGGTTTTTTTTTTATTTGTTTTATAATTTTTAACAATAACTTCCGCTGGGATCAATCTTCTGGTTAAGCCGCGCTTACCTAGGCAAGCGCGGCTTAGCCAGACCAACCTAGGTTGGTCTGTGAGTTTCCTCCGTACCTTGGAAAACACTTTAAGCCGTTGGTTGGTACCGGCCGTCTTTAGTAGATCTTTGACAGTCATAACAGGTCAGTAGCTGGGAAGTCTGACAACCAGTCTTACCTAGGCTATCGTATTACCCAGTACTGACTGGGTTGTGGAGGTCAGATAGACAGTCACTCCAAGTAAAATACTGGTATTCAGCTGCATCCGATTAAACCGGAAGCCGACCCCAACATAGTTGGGAAAAAGCTACGCGGATGATGATATTCCTCTGAATGTCTAAAGCTACCATCTATACATGGGTATCTACCTACTTCTGAACCAGCAATTAGTAGTAGAGTAAATTTGCCTACCCTTATCCCAACTATGTCGGGGTCGGCTACAACTTATTTTACATGGAGTGACTTATCTGACCTCCACAACCCGGTTAGTACTAAATAAAACGATACCCTTTGGTAAGACTGGTTATACAAATGGAGTTAAGATTTGTGCCCAATTAAGGGCAATAGGCTATTTTTAACATGGGATTTAAACATAACCGGCGAAATGTGGGTGTACTATTAGGTACATTTCTGTCTAACCCTTGTTAGTGGGCCTAGTATTATTAAACAAACGTGCAATTATTTTGAAATTTCTCTATCTTGGAGCTTATCTACTGAGCTTTAATGCTATACATGCATAAAGCTGTCTTCACCCAAAGTGGACACGAACGGATCCTGGGCTAAAGTATACAGCATCAGCAATAAAACACCTGCTCTTAACCATAACATAAACTATGTTATCCCTGAAGATCAAGCCATTGGTGTACTTTATAAAAAGTTAGAAACCCACATCTGTTCAGTTATGAAATAGAAAGTGAATCGAACAGAACCATAATAATTGGCATTTCACACATTAAAAATAATTCACAGCAACCAAAAACATAATACTTAATAATTCTAAGCAAATGAAATCCAGCAAAACTATAATTCCAACAGCTTTTAGAATGTTTTTTGCTGGAGCTAAAGTTCAGAAGTGACTGTACAGGCTTAATCTAGAATTAATTACTAAGCGTTTGTGTTTAGTGCAAACGCAATTAAAGAGGCCGCATGCCCCGCATAATTGCGGAAGTAGGGACGCGCCCCGAGGTTAGGAAGCTTGTCGATACTTATAATCGATTGTTTTTAGGTTAAGTATGTCGTATTTATTATTTTACGATTAAAATCATCATCAAATTCGAGGACCTCGTGGCCTGATAATGACTGCTGTTCGAGTCAAACTTCAGGTTAAGCTGTGCATGACTAGGTCTGTTCGTGGATGGGTGACCACTCATTAACACTCATTACTTTTGGGACAATAAAACGTTAAATATTACAAATTCTCCATAAAGCATTTGACCATAAAGCACTATTTCTATTGCAAGTTCATTTTTACCCTATGCTACCCTGTACTATACAATAATAATTATTATGCTTAATGCTAATGAATAATTTTCAATAGTAAAACATAAATAAACCACTGTGGATATTAATATCATGCGGATACTGCGTCACATCACTATGTGGAAGCGAATATCCGCCCGCTCCTGTTTGCTCGCAGAGTGTTTTATTTTTTAATTCAGTGCACCTTAAATATGTTATTATGTGGTTTATTATCTTAGCTTTTAATTTATTTATATTAATTGCTTTTCTGTTTACATGGAAAAGTAATTTTCAAGCTAAAGTTTCTATAAAATTGTTTCAGAGGCATTCTACTCGAAGAAAATTAAAAGTATTATGGAAGTCATTTTGTTTTAGGCTATATTTAGTGTTTTCTGTAGTAATCGTTTCAACATTACATCAAATCTTTTAGGCACGGTACTTCCCTGAATGGTAGACAGAGAGTCCCGTGTAATATAGAATGACCTTATAGACGTAAACTGGGAAAAAATCTAGACCTAAAAGCCCATTGACGATTTCACGTTTATTTTGACTTTTAAACCGGCATGCAGTACATTAATGTGAGATATTTTAGGTGCACAAAATAAACAGTTTGCAAATGACACAAAATATAGAAATCTAAGCTACCTTTGGAATATAATATACATCTAAAATTATGAGTATGATGCAGCTTGTAGTTACAATAAGCATTTACCCGTCGGCATGTCTGCCACTCTCAAGTCCCATGAGAAATAAGACGAAGCGCAGATGTAGTACATTGTATTACTTCGACCGTGTTTGTTCCGTATTGGTTATTTGAAAAGTTTGGCCAACGCTCTTTGAAAATGTATGTCCGAAACGTGGAAATTCTAAACTTTTAGATACAACTTTAATGTTGCCGTCATGCTGTATACTTTTGCCGCGTAATGGTGGAATTAAACTGAGTTGTCTTTCAAGATTTTGTACATTTTTAAACAATTGAAGGCAGGGTAGACGGAACAAACTAGGCGACGCTGTTGGCCTTGAAGGAGAAGGCGTAATAAGCTGAACGTATATCAAAAAGATTGGGCTCAAAGAGTAAAAGACAGAGAAAAAAACATAGTAAAAAAAATTAAAACTAAAAACAAGCACATTTTAAATTAAACAAAACTTGGAAGCAGGCGTGGTCCATTTAAATCTTAAATTACGAAAATAGAATGGATCAGGCCTGCTTCCAAGTTTTGTTTAATTTGAAATGTGCTTTTTTTTCCAGGTTTTTTAACTACTTTTTTTATTTCCATCTTTTTAATTAGTCACGTAAAATACTTCGCAATTAGTCGCAGAGAGGAACCTATGTTTTACCGCTAGGACAACAATAAAGGTTGTATTCACGTCCACCTTAATTCTAATGTCTTTGATGATGGGCCAATAGGCAGTACTGAGTACATATTCTAGAACCAAAAATTCGAAGACATGTGTGCGACATCTACCAACCCGCAGTGGGCCCGCGTGGTAGATTATAGCCCATTCTCTCTCCCAAGAGAGGAATGCTTTGTCCCAGCAGTGGGAACATTATAAACTGATGATGGTGATGATGAGGCACGTGCAAATAAACAGCACAAAATTGTCGGTAGCCAAATTTGTCAACCATTGTCCTGATTACATAACCTAGTACCTATCTATTGTATAAGCTTTAAATTCACCTCAATACATAATCAGAATGTCTCTTTTAACCAATTTCATCACAAAACATCATGCCCCTAAACTATTCCCTCAAAACCAATACTTTATTAGAAAAAGTCTGAAACAAAGACCTTGTTTCTTCCATATTTCACCGTCGAAGATAATCCAACGCCACTTACATGTATTTCCTTTGGGAATCGATCGGTGCACCGTGTTACATATGGAATATTTTCTATAAGTCATAAACTCCACATTGATTTTGTATATTCGATTCAAAAATTTAATATCGGATAGTGATGTTCCGTGTAATGTAGTAACTTGTTTGTGGAGCTGAGATAGATAAGAAGTATCTCCATTTAAACTATCTAAACTAATAATTAATAAGGAGGAAATATTAGTTTTTGTTTGATTGTTTGTTACGATTTAATTCAGAAGCAACTAGGCTGATTTTAAAAATCATGTCACCATTTGAAAGCTACCATAAGCTATTTTATTTTCATACACACTCGGACTAAGACGCGTGCGGAATGTTAGTGTAAAATACAAGTGTTTAGCTATATCTGGTTAGACTAGAAGCCGATCCTAACATTGATAGGGAGTTTGTTCCGCCACTTCTTCTTTCCAGCTAAAACACTAGGAAGTGTCGAAGGGTGGGCGTTTTGGGGGACTGTCTCTTGTAAATAAGTAAAGTAAATTTTGACGGTTGAAAAGTGGTGATTATCAGGCTAGTTTGAATAAATGACTTTGGATTTTGATTTTGATGGAAAAACGGTAGGCAGATGATAGGATAGTACTTTAAGATATCGTGTAATTTAGTAACTGAGTTGTAGAGTTCAGGTAAGTCTAATCGTACCATCTAAAATACTTACATTCAACTGCATCCAGTAAGACTGAACGCTAAGCTCAACACAGTTAGGAAAAGACTTGACAAATGATAAAATTAAAATTTTAGGGTATTGTGTTTAGACTGCCTCGTTGGTCTAGTGGTCACAAGCGTGACTGCTGAGCATGAGGTCCTGGGTTCGATTCCCGGGTCGGGCAAAGTGTTATTGGCTTTTTCCTTCTGGAATTTATCAGTAACAGCTACGGTGTCTGGATTTGTGCCCGGTTGATGGCAATAGGCTCGCATCCTATTACATGGGATTAAACATAACTGGCGAAATGTGGGTGTACTATTAGGTACACCTCTGCCTAACCCGTCGGGTATTACAGGCGTGATGTTATGTGTTATGTTATATGTTACCCGTATTGCTGGCCTAAGGAGACCAGATAGGCACTCGCTCCATTCAATACAGGTATTCAGTTTTATTCGATTAGACCAGAACTGGATCCCAACATAGTTAGGAAAATGCAAGGAGCAGATATAGATAGTGGAACTTTTGCATATTCAATGAGATCGGACATAGTTGTACTCAAGTACTGGAGTGTAGGACTGTCGTACTTATCTGCAGGCCTCTCAAGCATGCTTGAACTATAGTTTTGTTCTGAGTTATATGAGCAGCTGCAGTTGGAATGTTTGACTTTTAGTTTGCATGAAAAGTCTGAAGGATTCAGCATGTAACCTTATAGAAATAAATTTTATTTTGGTCAATATAATTATTGATCAAAACTGTGAGGTGCTGAGGTGACGGCTTATGGTCATCATTCTCCTGGATTAAACTGATGTAAATTCAAGCGCTTTTTCAATGGGGGTTCCATTGAAAAAACGCTTGAATTTACATCTATATATAAAAGAAAGTCGTGTTAGTTACACTATTTATAACTCAAGAACGGCTGAACCGATTTGGCTGAAAATTCGTAGGGAGGTAGCTAAGAACCAGGAGAAGGACATAAGATTACAGCTTAGGTAGGGTAGTAGGTAGGGTAGTAGGTAGGGTAGTAGGTGGGGTAGTAGGTAGGGTAGTAGTTAGGGTAGTAGGTAGGGTAGTAGGAAGGGTAGATAGTTGGTAAGTAGGCAGGTAGTGTGTAGGAAAAAGGGCATAGCAACGCATGCGGGTACAGCTAGTAATATTATAAATGCGAAAGTAACTCTGCCTGTCTGTCGCGCTTTCACGCTAAAACTACTAAACCGATTTTAATAAAATTTGGTACACAGATTGTCTACAGCCTGAGAAAGGACATAGGCTGCTTTTTAATTCGAAAAATGGGTTGTAAGGAGGTTGAAAGGGGAGATGAAAATGTTATTTTTGGTCTCGTTAACCGACATCCACGCGGACCAAATCGTGAGCATCAGCTGGTACTATGTAAGTAAGGTGGGTTAGTCACAAAACGCGACAAAAATCTCATTTAACTCAAAAAAACTTGTTTAAATCTGCTTACCATTCATAGCAGCATAAAAATAAATGCAGTTCAAGCTTGATTGCGCCCAAATGAAGTTTAAACAAGCGAGCTTTATGCGTTGGTCGAGCACATAATGAAAATATGCAGTTGTACGCGTGGAACGAAATATAAAAAGTTTAATTACTGAAATAACTAATGACTGTAGTAAACGTACCTTATGCTAAGGTTTCTTTGAATGTTTTCATGACACCTTAAATAATTCTTAAATATTCGAAATAATTTTTGTACAGATATTAAAGAAAACGGAGTAACTGATAGCGTGACAGTTCATCATCATCATCAGCCAGAAGACATCCACTGTAGAACGAAAGCCTCCCCCTTTTTTATGGTGGGTGGAAAATCATCAAATAACCCCTCCCGCTCTTGGCAGAGCGAAAGGGAGTGTCAGACTTCTACTGACTAAAAACCACCCATGCTCCTTCTTAGCCCTTTATGTCGAGGCCGCGGTATCTCTTGCAAACAACCCGTAGCCCAAAGCCTCCACCTTAGATCACGATAACGAATAGCAAATTTCAAATTCAAATATTTTTATTTGTACTACATAGGTTAACAAAAGTACAGATGTTATGTTAATAAAAATGATCGCTATAATCTTGCCGTCAACGGCGTACAAATAATCAAATTAAGGCAACCTGTCGCTTGCATCCTCCGGTTGCCCGCGACCAGCGCTTTACGGTTGACAGAGGAGAATAGAAGAACAAAACGTGTTGCGCCGACCCCAAATAAAATGGCACATGGGCAGGAAGATGACTAGGCAGTGTGAATGCCATAGGATTTTAGTTAAGTAATTTTATACCAATATTCTCATTTTTTTTTTGGATTTCTTAAACATAGAAAATATTCATCATCTGCCTAGCCTTTTCCCAACTGTGTTGGGGTCGGCTTCCAGTCTAACCGGATTCAGCTGAATACCAGTATTTTACATGGAGCGACTGCCTTTCTGACCTCCACAACCCAGTTAATACTAGGTAATACGATACTCTTTGGTAAGACTGGATGTTAGAATTTCAGGTCACCGACTACCTGTAACGACTGCCAAAGATCTATATATGGCACCCGGGACCAAAAGCTTAACGTGCTTTCAGAGGCACGGAGGAAACTCGGTATGTAATGGGCGGTCACCTATCCACAGACCAACCTAGGCAAGCGCAGCTTAACCTAAAGATTGACCCGAGTGGCAGTTCTTATTAAGCCACGAGTTCCTCAACAAACATAGAAAATATTATGATAATAGAATAAATTAACGATTGGGACTCAATAAAACCTACACGGACCTTAAGTGTCTACCCGGTGTAACCTTGCTGGTTTGTTTATATCTTTACAAAGGAATAAGTTGCCGATCAGATCAGCGGTCCCATGGACGTAATAAATGTCCAGAGGCTGACATCTTCCAAAACCCCGACAATTTGCTCTACCGAAGCGTAGTAATACAAAAGCATAGTATTTTGTACTGATAACTGGATAAGAGCGTGGTTGGAGCGTGGAAAATCCTTTAATGACTCCTCCCGCTCGAGAGCGGGAGCAGGAGCTAAAAGCCAAATCAAATCAAATCAAATCGTTTATTTGTGATGCATGGGTTACATACAGGTGTCCATTCTTAGCCCTTTGTGCCGAGGCTGCGGTATCTCTTTCTAACAACCCGCAGCCCCGATGGAACCCGCAGCCCTGACGGGAGGCAGTCACTCCTTGTATGCAATGTTTACGTAAGTGCTTTATGCGAGTTCTCATGCCAGTACTGGACTCAAGACTTTCCTATATTTCTACACGTACTTACTAGTATCCAGCTGCATCCAGATAGATTAGAAGTCGACCTTAACATACCTGGGAGTACGCTAAGCAGATGATGATGTGTACACGCCGATGTCTGTCTAACTGCGGTACTCAGAGATATTTAATGATTACTTAAGCTGTCACTTAGTAAAGATTCGACATACTTTTGTATGACAAAATTGTCAAAGCCTTTACTAAGTGATGGCCTAAGTAATCATTAAAGCTTTCTGAGTGCGGCAGTAAGTAAAATAGTATAAATCAATGACAAAAAGTAAAACGTGCAGTCACAAAAAAAAATCTCTTTCTAATTGCCAGCCTTAGAAGGAAATGAAACCAAGAGCAAGAGCTTTCGTGATATATGACTTGCCTCAACGTCCCTCCCGGGAAGCGATAAAGTGGTCTTCTCGACAAATTATACAGGTTTGAAAACTTGCTTTAGTTCTCCCTAGACAAGCATTCCAGCAGCTTTAACATTATGCCATTCAACGTACAACAAGTGAAGTTAGTACGTGTATTATGAACTAAGAAAGTTGATACATGTGCAGTGAACGAACGTGGGACTATCGCGGCCTCAAACTGCTTAGATAAAAGCTATCACGAGTTCTCGAATTCAAATTTAATTATTATAGAAATTATTACATCGTCATCGCATGAGATTCATGGATCAATTCCTAGTTCAGGCTTAATGTTATCCCGTCAGGGCCACGGGTTTTTCGAAAGAGATACCACTTCTTCGGCGCAAGGGCTAAGAAGGAATATGGGTGGTTTTTAGTCTGTAGAAGTCTGACACTCCCTTTCGCTCTGCCCAAGAGTGGGAGGGGGTTATTTGATGATTTTCCACCCGCCAAAAAATAAAAAGGCTTAATGTTATTGCGTTTACCCATAAGGAATTTCTCAGTAGCACTGCCCACGGAGTCTGTATTCATGCCCAGTCGATGGCAATAGGCTCGCCCCCAACTACATGGGCCTTAAACAAAATTGGTGAAAACCCCTTTTGGGGATTCCAAGCGTGAGGTTTGTTATGTAAATAATTATGTTTCGTTTTTGGGTCTGAATAAGATTAAATGCCTTGTTGGTCGTGAGCTTGATATCCTCGGTGCGAGTTTCACGTCGGCTATAATAACTGTGTTAGTGCGTTATTACCATCAGGAACTTCTGTGTTGCAGTGTGTTGTCCTTTTTTGCGGGGTGAGAAATCATCAAATATAATCCTCCCGCTCTTGGGCAGAGCGAAAGGGAGTGTCAGACTTCTACTGGCTAAAAACAACCCATGTTCTTTCTTAGCCCTTCATGCCGAGGCCGCGGTATCTATTGCGAACAACCCGCAGTCCCGACGGGCAGTGTGTTGCCCTGGACTTGTGCTCAGTTGATTTCAGTAGGCTCGCGTCAATTTCTTGGTGTACTAGGAAATAACTGGCGTAACGTGGGTGTTCTAATAGTTCTTAAGTAAGACTTTTTATCATCTTTTAAACAACAGTAACAACAACAAGAGCCGCAACAGTATTCTGAACGCTTTTTCTGAACGATTCGACTGTCAGTACGTGAATCACTGCTGTATGGTTCACCTACAGACTAATCTTACAATTTTATTTTAATTCAAATTCTTATTGTAATTGTAATTTTTTTATATTTATTTTGTGATTTCTGTGCTTACTAACATAGTTTATAAGTTCTAATTGTTACTAACCATTATGGACCCTTGTTATCTGTTAATAAATAAATTATTATTATCATTTATTCGGAGAGTGTGTCTGTACTTCGGAGAGTGTGCGCAGGAACTCCACGGGCTGATTCCACCATCTTCCATCGGGAGACTAGGCGTACTGCAGGTTATCACCCATACCTAGTCGATGTTCCACACATTCGAACGAAGCGCTTTGCTAAGTCCTTTATTATGTGCACAGCCAAGGAGTGGATCTCCCTGCCTGCGTCGGTTTTCCCGAGTTCATATAACCCCAATCTATTTAAGTCGCGAGTAAATAGGCTTCTTCTGGGTAAGCTCGTTCCATCGTCGACCTCATCTTTGCCCTTAGGGTAAGATTGAGGTCAAGAGCAAGCCCATTAAAATAAAAAATAAAAAAATATTAAACCACAGACCTCCCATCTTGAACCACATTTGTAACACACTCAAGAAAAAACCTGAAATCACGATGGATAAACGCACCATCATCTCGATTGAAACTCACATAGCGATACCTTAGTACACGCCCCACACTGCAAGTTTCAATGTAAGCTTGTGAAGGCGTCTCATGGCTAAAGTTGTAGATAAGAAGTTTGTACGAGCACGTGAAGGGAATACTCTCATAACTCGACTTTTTGAGAAGCCACACGGGTAATTAATTTCGCCCCAATATTTGTTTGTGTTTATGTTTCGGAGTTACGTGTTTGCGGGTTGTTTCTTGCGTTGTGATGTGTGGTTATTGAATCTTTAGTAGGTTTATAAACTGACTCGTCTGTTTTTTGTATAGAACTCCAGCCCATTAACTAGGTGATTAACTTAGTTATTTAAATTCTAATCTCGATATTAGATTACGATGCTTAGTTCTTATTTGGCATTGTAGTACGGAAGAAACTGTTAATCTGACGAGTGCATACTAGCTAATAACTCCTCTTTCTCTTGCCTTCATCCCGATTCAATTGGAGTTGGCACAGCATGTCTTCTTCTTCCATGTTTCCCTGTTTCTTATCATCTCATGAGTTACTTCCTTTCTTGCCATATCATTCTTAACACAGTCCATTTATCATTTCCTTGCTCTTCCTCTAACTTTATCCACATTCATACTACACACCTTTCTCACGACATTTTCCAAATTCCTCCCCACTACATGTGTATACCACGACAACCGATTTCCACACAACTTGCATATTAGCTAACTACCTACCAGAAATGAATATTATTGGGTATTTAAATGTTCATTTATCCAGCCAGCCATACATAATGAAAACGGCATTGCGGCTGTTACCCTAAGAGATGGACAGAAATGTGTGTTTGAAAGAGGTATGTATGTGGTTTCATATTCAACAAGAGGCGAGCTGATTCCCATTAGACTGGAAACCCAGTTTCCAAAGTGTTTCAACATCATCATCATCTTCCTGCCCTTATCTCATGTTATTTGCGGTCGGCGCAACACGTTCTTTTGTTTCATTCTGCCCTGTCAGTCGTCATGCTATCATTTATTTCTATTTCCTTCATATCACTTCAACCGGGCCCAAAGAAAGAGAAAGGTATACCTGGGAAGTATGTAGAGTTAATTCGTGCGATGTACAGACAATCTTGTACCTACGTCCGGTCAGCTGTTGGCAACACCGACGAGTTCAATGTGGCTGTAGGCTTGCACCAAGGGTCGGCTTTGAGTCCGTACCTCTTCCTGTTGGTTATGGATGCTTTGACATCGGACATGCAGGAAGAGGCACCCTGGTGCATGCTTTTTGCCGACGACATTGTTCTTGTCGGTGAAGATGGACCTGAGATCCAGAGTAGATTGGAGAAGTGGCAACAGAGGCTGGAGAATGTAGGCTTGAAAATCAGTAGAACTAAAACCGAATACATGTTCTGCGATTTCGGCGGTCTCTCCAGCCCTGAACTCATAGCGCTAGATGGCGCGTTTCTTCCGGTCTGCTCCGACTTTCGGTATCTCGGTTCACTCGTGCAAAGCGACGGCGAAATAGATCGTAGTGTTAAGCACAGAATTAACACGGGATGGATGAAATGGCGGCAGGTCACGGGAACAATCTGCGACTCCCGCTTTCCCCTTAAACTAAAGGGGAAGATTTATAAAACAATGGTTAGACCTGCTGTCTTGTATGGATCAGAATGTTGGGCCACAAAAGGGATGAATGAAAGGCATTTGCATGTGGCTGAGATGAGAATGCTTAGGGGGATGTGCGGTGTTACGCGAATGGATAAAATAAGGAATGAGTACATAAGAGGAAGTCTGAAAGTGGCGCCGGTGACTGAAAAGTTGTGTGGAAATCGGTTGTCGTGGTATGGGCATGTGATGCGGAGGAATGAGGAAAATGTTGTGAGGAAGGTTTTAAATATGAATGTGGAAGGATATACGAGTAGAGGAAGACCAAAGAAACGATGGATGGACTGTGTTAAAAATGATATGGTAAAAAAAGAGGTGTCTCATGAGATGACGAGAAACAGAGAAGTATGGAAGAGGAAGACATGCTGCGCCGACCCCAAATGAATTGGGATAAGGGCAAGAGAATGATGACTTCAACCGGGCCCAAATCCAGAATCCGTGGTTGATACTGAGAAATTCTTTATGGAAAAACCTAATAATCACTTCTCCCGACCCGTGAATCGAATTTCATTCTCAACATGCATGATTAATTAATCAGTGTAGTATAAAAATACCTATTCTATCTTGCACCGTCAACGCTAAACAGTGAGTATAAGATAGTAAATCGAAATTCTAAGGTAAATAAATTAAATTCTCAACATTTAGAAGTGCAAGTATTTGTGGTAACACCGACCGGGCGTGGTTGCAGTTTATTCCCCGAACGGATTTGTTACCGTTTTACAGCATTGTTTCAGAGGTTTTACATGCACCGTTTTATTTATTACCTACAGATGTATCTAGGGTATTTTCTAAAACAAACTGTATTTGTCGGTGATAGCTTATTTAAGAGAGGAAAACATCGAGAATAATTTGTAAAGTCTAAAATCAATTTATAACATAACGCCACGCCGGTAATCCCTGAAGGGTCAGGCAGAGGCGTACCTAACAGTTCACCTACATTTCACTTATTATGTTTCCGTCCCATGTAATAGGGAGCGAGCCTATTGCCATCAACTGGGTACGAATCAAGACTCCGTGGTTTTTTTTAATTCTTGAGGAAAATCCTCATAACACGTTTCCCGACTGTAACTGTTTTGTAAATCGATTATATGGTAGGTCGAGAAATGATGTTTTAAGAAAATGAGCCTTCACACTGCCGATGATTCGAGCTTTAGTTGTTCGAGATTTTGATGCATCGAGCTAATGAACTATAGCGCTCATCATTTATCGATGTAAAGAATTATCGATTTAACGTTTTCAGATTTCGATGCATCGAGCTAATAAACTGTGGCGCTCATCATTTATCGATGTAAAGAATTATCGATTTAACGTTTTCAGATTTTGATGCATCGAGCTAATGAACTGTCGCGCTCATCATTTATCGATGAAAAGAATTATCGATTTAACGTTTTCAGATTTTGATGCATCGAGCTAATGAACTGTCGCGCTCATCATTTATCGATGTAAAGAATTATCGATTTAACGTTTTCAGATTTTGATGCATCGAGCTAATGAACTGTCGCGCTCATCATTTATCGATGAAAAGAATTATCGATTTAACGTTTTCGAGCAAGTGTTATTCGATATCACATCATTCGATTTTATGTAGGGAACCTGGCCAAAATGTAGGGAACAGCAGATTTAAATCAAAATACTGACGAAAAATTTCAATGCGTGGGTTTCAGAATAATGTCCTAAATTCTTGGTTTGCGTTTGTGCGTCGGTGTCCCCCTTGAAATTTAAACACCCACTCGTTATTCAAAACATAACAGTAGGTACACAAAAACAAACGGAAAACAATAACAAAAACACAAATAAAATTACTCGTCTAACATTTCAGAGAAGAACTACGAAAACTAAAGACCGGGAAAACGGCTGGGGAATAAAAAAAAAAACAATATGCTCAGTTACCGCGGAAAAGTTTTTGATTTCTCTAGGGATAGACAGTTGAAAAATATGATGCTTAAATGTCTTGGAGACTTCTGAATTTATTTCTGAATGATATTTGAGAATACGAGGAAGGGTTGGTGGTATTTGGTGCGAAGATTGATGATGGCGTTGCATATCGAGTTCACTGACGGACGACTACTTTTCAACGTTCAACCTTATTATTTAGGGCACAAGAGTGAAGTGGCAGATCGTCTGAGCTAGGAATACAAAACAGAGAAAATGATAGTTATTGTATAATAATATTACCTATCACCTTTTTTTTCTTTTGGGGGGGGTAAGAAATCATCAAATAACCCCTCTCGCTCTTGGGCAGAGCGAAAGGGAGTGTCAGACTTCTACTGACTAAAAACCACCCATGTTCCTTCTTAGCCCTAGCGCCGAGGGCGCGGTATATTTTTAGAACAACCGGCAGCCCCGACAGGCCTAAATAGCCTATAATATTCCCACTGCTGGGACATTAGCCTCCTCTCTATGAGAGGGAATGGGTTATGATCTACCACCCGAGCCCAGTGATGATTGATAGATATCGCATAACTTCGAAATTGTGGTTCTAGAACATGTTTATCACTTCATATTGTCGATTAATTGAAAGTGAGTTTTAGAATTTATTTTCCTGGCTACACCTACATAACAGTGTTAAATATGAAAAAAAATGGCCGGGGACTGATCGGTTACTACTAGTATAAATGACTAGCGGACGTCACGCGGTTCCACCCGCGTAGTTCCCGATTTCGTGGGAATACAGGGATAAACAGGGATAGCCTATGTCACCCGGGGATAGTGTAGCTGCCCAACGGTGAAAGAATTTTTCAAATCGATCCAGTAGTTTTTAAGTTTATTCATTACAAACATACACACACACGAAAATACAAAAATACAAATCTTTCCTCTTTATAATATTAGTGTAGAAGTGTAGATATCTAAAGTCGTTAAAGCGCGAAGTCGCAAAGCCTACTTATTTTATCATTTCGCCACCAGACAAATATCTAGGAAATAAAAAACCTTTTAACATCCATCTAAAACTAAAATCTAAGCCATTAACACTACCACCTTCCACTTAAATGTTTACCCACACTTTTAATAAACGAGTCGTGGTCTGTGATAAATATTATAACGCCTTTACAAAGAGCAAAGAGCACTGCGCGAGTTCCATCCATTAATCATGTTAGTTCGCGAACAAATGCCAGCTGGGGGAGTTGGCGTGACTATTCAATATTGGTACACATACCCTACATGCTCGACACAGCCTAAAATCTATCCAAACAAAAAGTTTATGAACTGAAAATAAAACGAAAAAAATACTCAATTATTTTAGGCTGTGTTAACGACGCGTGTAGGGTAAACGCTCCTGTTATAGGCAGTGTGTAGAAGTTTTCTTGATCACAACCGCAAACATACCGTCGCGTCGTGCAACTCCAGCCATGATGGATTGCGACAGTTTTGTGTGGTTTTGTTTATTATTTCATTCATTCGTATTTTTCTATGTCTCATACTTCATGTGCTAGCGTGACTGCCGCGTTATTTGATTAAAATTTTCATTTTTTTAGTATAAAATTTATTAGGTATTTTTATTCAAGAATGAAGATAGAGGGCGATTTCAAAGTTTCAAGGCAGGGATTTATTACTACTGAATCTGTATACGCGTGTATAATTTCCTTACGTGAGCGGAATTCCAAAGGGTTCTAGAACAAATTGCTTTGATATCGCTGGAGCCACGTACGGCAATAATATGCTATGTATGCATGGAGATAGTTCATATGGCATTCATAGGAGCCTCTATGGCAGCTATTAATATATTTTATTGAAAGGTTATATCCAAGATAACTGGGAAGTTAGTCCTTTCCATTTATTCATCTGAATGAATAATTTCTACTTGGAAATGTTCTAAGTGGCAGAAATTCATACCTACTTCGTTTTACATAGGTAATAATAAGTTACATCTACGATTTATTTTGTATTTTACCAATTGTAACTTTAAAATTAATAATTATAGTATAATATTAAATTGTTTGCTTTACTTGAATATTAAAAACACAATCATGTAAATCAGCTTTTTTTTAAATAATTCACAACCTCATCGTCTAAAACTAGTCAAAGCACACTTTTACTTTTAAACGAGAACTAAAATATCCTCTTTGTTTTCTCCAGCTAATCACATTCAATTTTCCATAATCCACCAGAAAAATGATCAAAAGTATAATCACGTACACATAAATAAGTTCCAATAAAAATCCAGCACGTTGTATTTCACGACACATTTGCTATTCCCGCGAATTCACCGTATGAACTTACCACTGGTGCAAAACTTGTAAAAAGTCACGTATCAGCCAAGCCCGACAAAGCATTTTTATACGTTTTTAAAAACTGTAGAATAAAATTAGAAAGGGTAGACACCGCTGTTTCACAAAGTGTTGCTTTCGCGTGACGTTTTATGTTCTCTTTTCGAATTTTATCTCGATTTTATTCTTGTAGTTTTTTTATTGTTTAAGTGGACAGTTGTTGGTGTTTTTACCTTGTTGTTTGATGTATTTTTAGGTAGTTCCGAGTATCAGATAGGGAAGAAAAAGAAGAATACTGTAACATTCGTTCATCTTCCCACGCTAATTGAAGGATTTCATTGAGAAAAAGCGGTATTCTCATGTTCCTTTTAAGGAACGTGATATATAATGCAGTGTTAGTCTTTATTCAGACGTGCCCGTTGTACGGTTTCTATTTATATTTATGGGATAATGAGGTTATAACATAATAGAACCTACCTATCTAGTTTCAGTTGCAGAGTTCTTAGTAAGTACGCACATCCATATCTCAACAAAGACTTTTTCTAGCGTTTAAGTTTATTTTTTCAAACAAACCAGATGAAAAGTGGTCAAGAAAAATTTCTTCCTGCATCATCTAAGATCTAATTTATGGTAATTTTTGTCTGACGTTCACGAGTTTACTAATGCATAGAACATTGTAGGTATCTTTAATATTTAATAATCATTTTCAGGACGTGGTCATTGTCGGAACTAAAACCACCATATTATGTTTTCAATTTTTACAGACAATTTCACACAAGTACCTATCAAAAGAGTGATTTTTATGACAAAATTATGCTACACAGTTTTGACGGAAAAGGTCGAAAGACTAATCTGCTTAAATTATAAGAAGTTATACCAATATCTTTCAATAGAAACTATGAAGTATCACTAGAAACTGAACTCCGTACATTAGTATGGGTGTGTGGCGCAATCACTGCGCTGATATATTGAGTAGGGAACGAGGCACGTGAGAGGACTATCTCAAATATACGGACTTGTACTCTGCGCGGCGACGAGAATTTACAAACGCTTGTGTTCATAAATGATATTTTTGTAAAATAGTTTTTAAAACACTTTTACAAGCTACAGTAAATGTTTAAAAACTAGATGAGGTTAACGACCAACTACTCTGAGAATTAACACCGAAACAAACACATCAAGAAAAAATCTAATCAAATCAAGAGTCATCAAGTCTCACTGTGGAAAAATAATAAAAATAATAAAATTTATGTTTTTATGTCCCAAAAGTAAGGCATAATGGGCCTACACGCTCAAGCTTCACCATAATTTTGCCTGTGCAATTACACGGTGCACACAGTACATCGCCCGTGTGGTTGGTTATGGTAACACAGTTTTACCAACCACACGTGCGATGTACCGTGTGCACCGTGTAATCGCGCAGGCAAGTCTGTGGTAAAGCCTGTGGGTGTGGTAGGCACATAATGTAACGTTGTGCTAGATATTTTAAGTCCCACATTATAAAAGGTAGGCTAACAAGTTGCTGAAAATGTTTAAATAGAAAATCCAATGACACTCAACTAGCTTGGTAAAACCCATGCTGTGCGTACAGCGCTGTGCAATCGCGTTTTCCGTATTATCGTCAACTTCTCAAAATGTCACCTTTTAAAAATTATACTTTCTCAAAATATCTACTTCTCAAAATGTCACATTATCAAAATTACACTTTCTCAAAATATCAACTTCTCCAAATGCCAACTTCTCAAAATGACACCTTCATAAAATGTTAACCTCAACAACTTCCAACTTCTCAATATGACACCTTCTCAAAATGTCAACTTCTTCAAAAAACCACTTCTCAAAATGACACCTTCTCAAAATGTCAACATCTCAAAATGCCAACCTCTCAAAATGGCACTTTCTCAAAATATCAACTTCTCCATATACCAACTTCTCAAAATGATACGTTCTCAAAATCTCAACTTCTCCAAATGCAACTTCTCAAAATTTTGCTTTCTCAAAATGTCAACCTCTCAAATTGCCAACTACTCTAAATAGTGAAAAGTAATTTCTCAACAATGGTGCAATTGATGCCTATATTTGTACGATTTTGAGAAGTTGTCATTTTGAATCATCTTGATGAATTCATAACATTAGGAGTGAAATACAACGTCTAGACTGGGTGTTAGACATTACAATAAATTACGATAATCCAAAGTTGGATTAATCGAAAAAACGTGTTAATTCATCCTAGTGCAAGTAAGATGATTTTTTTTTGGATGTTATTCTTTTTAAAATTTTACTCAAAAATCCTTATTCTCTAGTACTTATACAAAACTTGCCGAAGCCAGAATTCCCTTTCGTATATTCTACGATCAGGTAAACACGCTCCGTCTGACGCCTCACCAAATTTGAATTGACGCGGTGGTGATAAGGATGCTATAAATCATGGCGGAAAAGAATCCCCCTTTAATCCTGCCACTTGGATATTATTTGCCATGTTAACGTATGAAGAATTTATTACCTGTTTGAGAATGTTACGCGTGTGGATCCTTGTCTCAAACTAAAGTAACTTACTTATAATGGGATTTTTTTATAAAACTGCCGAACAAGCTATAATTATGGTATACATGTACAAATCTTTATAATTCTAGTACACTGACAATACAAATTGCAATTCTGTTTTATAAAGCGTTTGAAATTAACCGTCTGATATCAAACGCCGCTGTATCGTTTGACATCAATCTCTAAATGTGTCGGTGTAATTATAAAATTAAATGCAAGTTAGCTGGCTGTATACTTATTACCCTGTTCGACCATATTTTCTAGTTCAGTAATAAATTAAAAGTGATAAAAGCTGAAGATTTAGGTATGGGGTTCCATGATGAGGTACCGATATCTTATGCTAGCGAAGGAGGTGGCGGAACGTGAGAGGGAGAGAACCTCTCGTCCCAGCCGCCGCGGGAGGCGCTCCGGGCGTCGGGGGCCACGTGATGGCTTCCGGCCACCGTAGACGCGGGCTTGTGGACGGTGAGTGATGGGTGAGCTCGCCGTCCGTCCGTCTCATGACGACGACAAGCCGTGTCGACCGCGCGTTCGTGTTCCACGCGCGCCTCAAAGACATGTCAGCAACACGGAAGGGGCCCGCAAGGGCCGACGCCCGTCGGGGCTGCGGGTGTTCGCAAGAGATACCGCAGCCTCGACATAAAGGGTTAAGAAGGAACATGGGTGGTTTTTAGTCAGTAGAAGTCTGACACTCCTTTCTGCTCTGCCCAAGAGCGGGAGGGGTCATTTGACGATTTTCCACCCGCCAAAAAAAAAAGGTACCGATATCTTTAGGGCCATCGACACTACAATTTATTGTAATGAACACTTACACTGCACACTGCCATATTTGACACAGAGAGGGGTGGCATATTTGACACTTTGTCCTTGCACTGGTGCTTCTTTCTAGATGCATCATAGTCAATGGGTCAAGGAAGAAACGAGCAGCTACGAGTGAGCTAGTACAAAATACTAGTTGGCTAATTAGACGACACGGTGGGCGCTGTGGCTGAGCGATTGATTGCTGCGCTGCGTGTCGCGGGTTCAATCCCCGCACGGAACAAATATTTTTATGGCCTACAGATAGTTGTTCTGGGTCTTGGTGTTTGAGTTGTGTATGTGAGTTTAAATATTTTTAAACGCACCCACGAGGAATTTCCCCTGTAAATTCCTAGTATAAGATTTCCACCCTCTATTTAAGTCTTTACGCCATATTTTATTTTTGTAAGGCAGACGTGTAAATATTAGTACAGACATTTCCCTAGTTATGTTTTCACCAAATTTCTCCAGTTATTTTTTCAGTCCAAAGTAACAGGGGGCGAGCTTTTTGCCGTCAACTGTGCCCAAATGCACACTTCCTTGCTAAAATTGAGGAATTGGTGACGGAAAAACCAATGAAACTTTGCCCGGCCAGATGATCAAACCCAGGTCTTCATGCTTAGCACAGTTACGCAGCTATTTCTATCAACTCTTCTGAAAACAACAGCATACACGTATCCATAGGCAAGGGCTAACATAATGTATAAAAAAAGTAGCTCTAGCCGTTTTTATAGACCTTTATCAGTATGCAAATTGAGCTTCGAACTTAAGACTATAGTCCTTTTTACTTACTCAATACTTCGATGAATATTTACTGAGGAGAAAATTAGATTCTGACCTATCAAAGACTAAATAAAATATAGGGACTGGATTTAATCAAAGTGAAACTCAAAACATTTATTCCAATTAGACCACCACAGGCACTTTGAATGTTAGCGGTGATCGGCGGCGGCGACCTCTCGCGTCCGGCCCTGGTGCAAGCCATGGTCTGGGGCGAGGAGGAATGGGACGCCGTCGCCTTCTTCTGCGAAGCATTGATGCTAGCGGAGGAGGTGGGGGAACGTGAGAGGGAGAGAACCTATCGTCCCAGCCGCCGCGGGCAGCGCTCCAGGCGTCGGGGGCGACGTGATGGCTTCCGGCCACCGCAGACGCGAGCCTGTGGACGGTGAGTGATGGGCTAGATCGCGTTCGTGTTCCACGCGCGCCTTAAAGAGATGTCAGCAACATGGAAGGGGCCCGCAAGGGCCGGCGCCCGTCGGGGCTGCGGGTTGTTCGCAAGAGATACCGCGGCCTCGTGGTTTTTAGTCAGTAGAAGTCTGACACTCCCTTTTGCTCTGCCCAAGAGCGGGAGGGGTTATTTGATGATTTTCCACACGCCAAAAACAAAATGCATTTTGAATGTCCAAAAAAGCAATAAAATTTGAATCTACTGTCACAGTCCCAAGACATAATAACTTTGGAAAGTACTGTAGTTGTCCATTCCAAAGCGTAGATCTCTATGGAGAAGAATGGGCAAGAAACTCCATGGAGTATCCATGGAGATTCTTTCTTGCCTTTTAAATTAAAATATTGTTACCAAAATCTTGGTTATATCATTCATGTTGCGATCATACCAATAATAATGTGAGAACAACGTAAAAATAAACATAATTAATTTAGTAATCATCATCATCATTTTCAGTTAAAAGACGTCCACAGCTGGACATAGGCCTCCTAATTTAGTAATACGATATTTGATTTAGAACAAGAGTAATTTCATTTGTAACACAATTATTCTCGTTGGTTTTGTTTTAGTTCAGTTTGGTAAACATAATTATAATATAATTATTTAAGTTTGTTTAATAAAATTATTAGGCGCTGTATTCTTTGAATTGATTGATCGGGTAAATATTTGGATTTAATGTTGAGAAGACAGAGATTATAATCATTCGAGTGCTGATACAGATTTATGGCACATAATTGTGTGGGTCAGTTCCTGACTATAGAATTTAGCAATATTGTATATGAGTGATGTTGTCTTATTGGTATTGTGTTGTCTATATCTTCATCTTTCTTAAAAAAACACGAATCAAATCCGCGACACGTAGCCCAACAACCAAGCACTCAACCACTGCGCTATCGCTTGAGATTATATTTTTTTTAAACAGTACAATAATGTTGGACTGACTTCTTTGATACCGACTTTTTAAAAACTGACTGTAACATAATAATTTAAACAAGTTATGCCCCGTTATAAATACAACTTACAATACTTTTCGTAGAATTTGAACATGCTTAACATTTTAGTCAAAAAGTTAAACTCAAAGTTGGGCTCACTCGTGCAACTTATCCAAGTTTGGCGTCGGTTTCGCGTCAATCGAGATACGGTGTAACTTGAATGTTATATTATTATAGATTAATATTATATAATGCTGTATACTTGTTGTGGTTGGCACATTCGATAAGGCTGTATTTTGTCATTTTAAATAAATTGAATTTGATTCATAAAAGTCTTAAAATTAACTGTACTAAACATAACAACTAAATATATATAAAAGGTCATCCAAAAACTCCTCCTCAACGCTGTCGCAGGTGAAGTGTCCAAGAGATTGGCAGCGTTACCACGTTGTAATATGGCAACACTTAGCCTCTGGTCAAAGAAAAAGCTAGGGCTTGGGTCACAGAAAGCATCAACAAAGCGTTTCGAAATTTCCTTACACAGGCTGGCCCTAGAGTTTCAACCCCAAACGACTCGAAAAAATATTTTCCAGTTCTGTATTTTTGACACAAATTGAGATTTTCATCTGGCTTGTGCCGATCGCGGTCAGGGAACTTGCATCAGCATCTACCTCGCTTGATCATGTTCGAGTGGGCTTGGGAGTCGATGGTCGCTTTTGGCCAGTAAATATTTGATTTTACCGAAACAATCTACTCCCTACAACTATCTTGAACATGTTGTTGAAATTAGAGAATATCAAAATCACTTAGTCACTTGTAATCATGGAAAAATGGAGTGAATATCAAAATCACTAATTCACTTGTATTTGCAGTTTCGGTTAATAATATGTTTTGCCAAAACAATGGATTCATAGTGTCATTTCGCTTACCCTATAATGCCTTTATCTGATTATTATTTTTCTATCTATATATATAAAAATGAAACCCGTTTTCCGTTGTCACGACTTGGCATGAAAACGGCTTGACCGATTTGGCAGATTTTTTTTTTTAAATGTTCGTTGAAGTTCAAGGATGGTTTTTACGGCGAGAAAAATTCGAATAATGGCCGGAAAAGCCCTAAAAACAGCCCTTTTCTTTTTCCCATACAAACGTTTTCTAACTAAAACGTAAAATCAATTTGAGCTTTAATACCGTACTATAAAGTTCAAGTGTTAGTGGAGAGGTTCCGGGAAGGCAAAACAATTGAGTGACGTTCAGTTGTTCAGTCAACGAATGACAACTTCAAACAGACCATACGACATTATCACAATAATCATCACAAATAATTACTGTTTCTTTCCCAATAGAAAAACGATTTTTCAAATGATGATTGCGTATAATATAAAAATTAATTGCTGTTAGTTAGTCGCTCTAAAACTAGAGAACGGCTAGACCGATTTGTCTAATTTTGGTTTTGAAACATTTGTGGCAGTCCAGAGAAGGTAAGAAATTAGTAGTATGTAGGTAGGTAGGTAATAGGTAGGTGGTAGGTAGTTGGTACGTAGGCAGGTAAAAGGGCATTGCAACGCACGCGGGGTACAGCTATCTATTATATAAAAATGAATTGCTGTTCGTTAGTCTTGCTAAAACTCGAGAACGGCTGGACCGTTTTGGCAAATTTTGGTGTTTAAATATTCGTGGAAGTCCAGGGAAGGTTTAAAAGGTGAGAAAGTGGTAGGTAGGTAGGCAGGGTAGTAAGTAGAGTAGTAGGTAGGGTAGTAGGAAGGTAGGGTAGTAGGTAGGTAGGGTAGGAGGTAGTAGGTAGGTAGGTAGGGTAGTAGGTAGGTAGGGTAGGAGGTAGTAGGTAGGTAGGTAGTTGGTACACAGGCAGGTAGTAGGTAGGAAAAAGGGCATTGCAACGCATGCCGAGAACAGCTAGTAACATATATAACTTAAACAAAGTATAAATCATTGCGCAAATAACAAATGCAAGAAAATAAAAACGCAAACTAAATAAAAGCGCAAGACTTAAAAATAAATTCAGTCTTCTACCAACAAACATGCAATGCGCTAAAGAAAATATTTTAACCCATATGACAATAAAAGTAGAATTAAGCATGAATAAGTTACATTGTGCGTGCAAGACTCTTTCATATTCACAAGGAAAGAGATATAAAAATCCCCGGCTTTACTTGGAGTGAAAATGCAATCTCTGAGTAACTAAAAAGTTTTCAAGAAAACGATCTTGGCGCAACGCCTTGTGTGATACAAAGGTGTTGAAAGTATCGAACGTAATCCTTTTTACTTGTCTTAACGTTGGTTCTTTTTTTTACTTTTTACAACGAAATAGGTTTGCTTTTTCTTTCTAGAATGTGCTTTTTTGTTTTTTCTCTGTTACTGATTAATTTAAGACAAGCTAAAATGGGTTGGCTAAGTCGTGAGAATTTTCAAACAAATTGTGTTCGCCAACTGCTAAATATTGAACTCAAATCTAGTGGCCACCAAGTGCTTCAGCTACAGCAAGAGTATCCGGCTTCGATTCGTGAGTCGTAGAAAGTGTTATAACGTTTTTCCACCAGGAATATAGAAACCAGGAAACTGGACCCAGTTGTTGGTTGTTGGTTGTTGTTGTGGATGTCCTATACTGCGATACAATTCTTCTAATACTTTCAGAAATTATACAACGGTGACTTTTTAGTCGACTTGAGTGGTCTGCTAAATGTATCAGATATAAAATACCTACCTAAATACCTAGATAATAGGTACAAGGAACAATAAATAATACATTAGGTTTTAGAAACCCTGTAAATAGTGTTTACGTATCAAAATAATGAAAATATAATATTTTAATTAAGATCGTAAATAATAATGGATACACGAAGTGAGCTGCCGTTCTGAGACAATTAAAAAGTCACATTGCATAAGACAAGTAACGTTATATTGTGTCATCTCTAAAATGTAGTTCTTTATCAAATCCAACCGTATGTCACATGTAAAGTCAACCCGCCAATGTTTACAGAAGACTTTGAAGGGGAAAGCTTTCACATAGCCTCCAAACCGTTCTGTTTGCCACCTCGCGATTTGTGTTGTGCCTTATATTATGTGTACGTGTGTAGTTAAGTGGGCTTAGGAGTGTTTGTTCGGGAATATTATAAAGATGTTGTGTGATAGTCTGTTTGCTTGTCTATGTATACGTAGTGTCATGGTGACATCGATACTTTTTTGCTTAGTTAGCCTTCGATTACATAAGGCTAAACGTGATCGAATCATTGTAAGACCTGCACGGGACCAGCTTGACCTCACCGTAAGCATTTTTATGTTGATAGAAACTTCTAGTACTAACAACAACAAACAAAAGGTATTTACGAGGCAGATGTGAGTGGCAACGCCGGGAGGGAACGCCCTAGAAAGACATACACTGATCTTATTGGTGCCGTTCTTCAGAAAGGACAGGTGCGTAGTACTCGTAACCGGCGTGCGTGTATGACCAGATGTATGAATGTGGACGAGGCAAAAGGAGTATGTAAGGATCGTAGCAGGTGGCGTTCTGTGGTTTCTGCCTACCCCCATAGGGCGTTAGTTTATGTATGTATGTGTTCTAGTACTAATGAGATAGTTAGGCGAACTTAATTTAAAAAATCACTGTCACCAGTCAAACTTTGGGTTAAACAAGACTCCGTTCTGTGGAACTTCAGAATACATTCCATGAGCCGGTAAACAGCAGTCTGAAGGACGCCACCATTTATGTATCTTGTGCTTGGTCTCCTACCGACTTTTCTACCATACTTTAATGATTATTTCGTTTGACTCTGCTCTATGGGCTATAAACGGACCTTAATGAACCCGCCAACCAAGCAATATATCAAACTGATTAAACATCTTGCTGGAAAACATTTGGAAGCCTAGTGTCCTCTCCGCATAAATTTCAAAACTGCTAGCATTCCTTTACATATCACATATATTGATTTTGTACACCAGATGACCGTATGAACGTGGAAGAAGCCACAATAGCGAGTAAATTAGGATAGCAGCAAGTGGAATTCTGTTGTTTCTGTCTACCCATTTGGGCTAAAAGCTTGAAATTTTGCCCTAATTGGAGATAGGAGTTATGTGTGCGTGTGTATCAGAAGTTTGGGCAAATGAAAGGCGTGTTCTCAGTTGAAGGTGTACTGAACGACTGGTCGTGTACAGAGGTAGAGAGGACTTAAATCTAACTTACGAGCTACGTCATACAATGAATAAAGATATATAATATGCCTACGCGCTACAAAATCATGTTTGTTGATTGGTTTTCTTTTTACTGACTACAGCCAACGAGTTACCTGACGCACAGTCCAACAACACCCGTAAAAACTTTACAATAATAAAACAAACTTTTTATTTACTTTCTAAAGTGTAATAGCCTTTTTTTGACGGGTTTGAAATCATAAAATGACTCCTTCCGCCCTCGGTGAAGCGGAAAGGATTGTCAGACTTCCACTGACTAAAAACCACCCATGTTCCTTCTTAGCCCTTTGTGTCCGAGGCCGCGGTAACTCTTTCGAACAAAACCCGCAGCCCTTATATGTTATGTTGTTGACATCGTTTAAAGGCGCCCGTGCATCACAAACGTGCCGTCGAAACTGCATGTCAACGTCATAGGACGGACGGACGGCGAGCTAGCCAAGTGTAATAGCCTTAAAATGCATTACCAATTCAACGTACCCAACAAGTGGTGATGTTAGTGAAGCAAGCCGTACCAGCAAACTTTCTTACTCAATTATTAACGAGTATGCACTTACTAGCCCGTGAACTAACGGGTTTGCCTCAATTTAGGTGAAACTTGCACTGACGGTTAACCGATGTGGGTATTGTGATTTGCAATTTATTAACCTTTTATAGGAACCAATTCTATTAAAAAATTTAATCACACATTAACCAACTTTATGTGTGCATAGCCCAGAAGCTTGTGGACGTTCTTGAAAGCCTAAACTTTTTGAATTTTTTTGTAGGGATATATTTTAGACTGCCATCGACACAGATTTGTAATCGTACGCAAGCATTGTGATCAGTGTCCGTTCATTTACCCCTTTTTTTTTGGGGGTGGGAAATCATCAAATAACCCCTCCCGCACTTGGGCAGAGCGAAAGGGAGTGTCAGACTTCTACTGACTAAAAACCACCCATGTTCCTTCTTAGCCCTTCATGTCGAGGCTGCGGTATCTCTTGCGAACAACCTGCAGCCCCAACGGGCGTCCATTGACCCTTGCAGTGAAATGTAGATAAAACATCTAACAACAAATTTACTTCGCATAACTACAGGCTAGCAAAGTATCATAATAATATATCGCACAAAACTAAAAGAAAAGATAAAAGCATTGCACACCGTTATATATTAATGAGTTTACCCGAACCTAAACTTCATTTTCTGAAATAGCGTCGGAAATTGTTATATGACTTGAAAATAATGTTAAAGTGGAAATGAACCCTGCGCTTACTGCCGGTAAAAAAACTACCGGTTTAAAAAATACTTTGATTTCAAGGGCTACTTCTACGAGTATATGTAACATCTCCTAGCTCATTGAATGATTATAAAATGTACGCAAATAAAATTACATTGTGAATCTCGAATGACATTCTGACTTTTCAGGGCTCCTTCTTGTCTTGACTTATGTGTAAAGCAGTTTTAATGATTATAACTTGGTTATTTGATCAGTTATTAATACTCATAACTCTATCTTTCACTTTATTTAAAGAGCTATCGTTTATTTTCAGAGTTTTTTTCGTAATCATCTTGATATCTTAAAAAAAGGCCTGGAATACGGATGATTAGAAAAGCAAGCAGATTCTGAACACAAAGCAGAGGAAAATGTTAAAAACTAAGATCAAAGGCCATTAAGAACCATTAAAGACCATTTAAGAGCATTTTGAGGCCATTCTATAAAGTCTGTCTAGCTTTTTCCCAAGTACATTAGAGTTGTCCTCCAGTCTAACCGGATAAGAAACGGTAAAAACTAACATTATTTCAAACTCAGTCAAATAGAAGTAAACAACATGACCAAAACTAAAAAAAAAACAATCCACAACAGTTTACACGTTCACAGACATTATTTCACATATCTCATGAAAACTGTAGAGTAAAAATCTCGGTTAAAACCTTGTGAAATAATAACACATGACCCTAACGTAGCTCGAGCGTTTCACAAAGGCAAGCACTAAATGTGTTTCCTGAAATATGAAACGCTTGCTTCATGATTACCGAGTCTGCGGTTAGCTGGATACTCTTTGCCGCTGACTTTAGCTTTAGTTGTTAACTTTAGCTTTGGTGATGCTGGTGGCTTTGTTGAGACGGTTTTGTCGCTTTATAAGCTGTAATTTCTTGATTATAAAGCCGATTTAAATTTAATCGTGCTCTCATTTATTCGTATGAAACTAGCTTTTGTAGGGGTAAGTTGAATTAAGTTCTTGTAAAGACATTAAAATACAGATAATCGAAGCCATTAAGGTATGGAAATAGCTTTGAATGCTTGAATGTTTATGTTTGGGGTCGGCCTCCAGTCTAACCGGATGCAGCTGAATATCAGTATTTTACACGAAGCGACTGCCTATCTGACCTCCACAACCCGGTTAATACTGGGTTATTACGATACCCTTTTGGTAAGACTGGAAAAATTGAAATTAATTATTAATTGAAAACAGTCATATCGTTTGACTTAATTAGTTGGATGAACAAAATACGCCTATGTACTTTCGTGTTCAAGGTGAAAGGGACACAACGCACAAACAGCTACCACTAATTAAGTACATTATTCTTAACGAGCCCACATTGACATTTTTTATCGATAATTAAAAAAAAAAACACCGTATTTTCCTACAACAGTGCAATAGGTACACGGTCAAAATATATGGAACAGCTTTTCTCTTCTAAGTTTTTGTATATAATATTTCTGTCATACACATTTTCCTAGCTATATCAACTTTTGCGGGCGAAGTGCTAATCTACACTATTAATATTATAAAGAGGAAAGATTTGTTTGTTTGTAACGAATAGGCTCCGAAACTACTGGACCGATTTCAAAAATTCTTTTACCGTTGGGAAGCTACACTATCCGCGGGTGACATAGGCTACTTTTTATCCCTGTATTTCCACGGAAACGAGAACTACGCGGGTGAAACCACGTGACGTCCGCTAGTACACAATAAATTCGTTCAATAATAAAATAACTCCATCTCCCCTTCATCTAACCTGCACGATTGCGAATCTATATTTAACCTCCAGGCTTATTAACCGGTAGCCATAAGATATTAAACGGATGAAACCATCATAACTGGACCCCTGCTGCATACTTTATGACGTAGATACGCCCTGAATAAAACATTGCGCGAGATATCCTTGTAGTTTGGTGAGTTAGGATCAGTTGTACGGGAAATTTGATGAAATATTTCGTTAGAATTCCATGTGTGTGGGAAAACTACTCTTATCATTTAATAGTCGAAACACTGTTGTCAGAGTGGTCGTGTTTGCACAGACGATATACACGGAGATATTGACTTACCCGAGGATTGTTCTTTCAGCGAAATGCTTCCATTTCTGCCGGTTGGAGGCGCTAGAACATGGTGGACTCAGTAGCTTTCTTGATCAAACCACTTAACGATATTCTTTTCATCTTTCGTCACTACATCTTTTAAACCACATTAAAACCAAAGAATGATAGTGAAGTACACAGTAACAAACCCCTGACTTCTAACCCCGTAAATTATAAATGCCTCTTAAGCTTAGGAATATCGAGTACCAGGAAACATTGACAGCTCTCAGAGGCAAAGGGTGTGACCACAACTCGATGGTTATTCCTCCACTTACGAAGCTCTCGGCGGTCGGGATTACTACGTCGAAGGCAGTAATGAATACTCGAGATATCGATAAGAAGTACGTACGTATTAGCGGTATTACTAGTCGATTGAACTATGAGTTTGAATTGAATTGTGAAGTAACATTGTTTTTATTAAAGACTAGCTAATCCCCGCAGGTTCGGTTATGTTTTCGGTTTTCGCGACCAAAAGTAATTTGGGGGGCATGAGGAACAGGGTGTAAAGTTCCTCATCCCCCATAGAAAAGGGAGGATCCTCCGACCAGACGGGTGTTGTGTCTTGTCGGCGAACTGCCCGACAACTGTAAGTCGGAATTTTCTATATAGGCTAATGTCGCGGATAACTTTAATAGGGCGATGCAGGATTTGTCATTTTAGTTCTCATGTGTTTGCGATAGATATCGTTGTCGCCACAGTAATCATGAAATTGTGATCCCGTTCCCGCAACCCATGGGAGCCTATTCCAGGGATAAATTATGTACTAAAACCTTCCTCGAGAACCACTCCATCCATTGTTGAAAACAGCATGTAGTGACTAGTGGACGTCACGTGGTTTCACCCGCGTAGTTCCCGTTCCCGTGAGAATACAGAGATAAAAAGTAATCTTTCGACTTAAAACTAGCTTTTTTTTTGGGTGGTCTAATTATCAATTAACTCCTCCCGCTCTGGGCAGAACGGAATACGGCCCTTTGTGTCGAGGTCGCGGTATCTCTTTCGAACAACCCGCAGCCCCGATGGGTAGCTTTAAATCTAGTTGTGGTTGGAAACTATTCCATGTCAACGTTTTAAATATATTTGCCCCGCGACCTTCATTCGGGTGAAATTATTATAAAGAAACTTTACTTTCCTATTTGAGTCGAATTTTGTTAACATTATTTAAGTATACGGAACCGTAATTCCATTTTTAAAATGAAAGTAGTGTTAGACCTGTGCTAGACTATATAGTATCAACCACTGCCAGAAAAAGTTAAGTTAAAATAGGTTCAGCCGTTTGGTGATTAACCGAAACAAAAAGACAGAAAACATAACCCTTTCCTTGCAGTCAGGTAAAAATGACCGTGGTTTCCTTATTAGTACTTACTTTCATATGCATTCACTAAAAAGCTGTTATTTTGATAATACAAAGATACACTTACTCACATTTAATTTATTTGTACGTATTTATGTTTAAAGTATAGATTATGATCATCATCATTACATTAGCCTATAATGTTCCCACTACTGGGACGCAGGCTTAATCTTCTCTAGGAGAGGGATGGGCTATAATCCACCACGCGGGCCCAGTGAGGGTTGATAGATGTCACATGTCTTCGATTTTTTTAGTTCTAAGACAAGCCGGCTTCCTCACGATGTTTTCCTTCACCGTTTTGAGAGCAGCGGTGATGAAATAAATAACTCATAATAAGTAATGGGCCTGCCTGGGTTCTGTTAGGATGGCGCTCCGTGGGCCCTTTTCATTAAAACACTGTATTTGCTACACATTGAATATATTTTAATTTACACACCAAAAATTACATGAGTCGGTAAAAATGTTGTTATAGTGAATTTTGTAGGTTGACTGACACTGCTTGCATGGCGAGCAATTTTAATATAATACACGATTTCCTTAATCAGCTAATTTGATATGTGGACTTCAGAATTTATTTATAACAGTTCGAACCCAAGTTTTACTGTTCGTAATTCGTGGCCAACACTGCTCTCTAACATTACATCTAAATATTATATATAACTCAAAGGTGACTGACTGACTGACTGAAAAAATACTGATAATCATTTAAATTTCAATTACAATGCAATACAATTACAATGCGACTAGAGGTAATACAATACTACTCATTCAAATAATAATTAATCAATCCATAATAGTGATGTCATGTCAATTGAAATAATTAAATAATGTCAATTTTGCTTGTAAGAATTAATTTTGCTGTGCCTTGACAGGGTCTACAATGGCTCTTAGCTCTAAGCCTTTTTTGTTAACACCATGCTTTACCTTGTGGAAAGCAAATAAATTAATACGAATATTGTACCTAGACGTCATAATAATCATTGTTCAAAGTTTTACATATTTTTATTATACTTGTAGCCCTTGAAGGTTGCCCTTGACAAGAAGAATAAACCTCCTACCCTCGGCTTCTTAGCTTAGGTTACTTTTATACCATTTGACATTTTATAACATAATTATCTGCAGTATCTATTTTAAATATTGAGTCATTATAAAGGAAGTTCTTTCCCGATAGTGTATGAAGTACAAGTCAAGTATGTCCAGATAAAGAGATACACGTGCATGGTGCCTACGTGCACGAAGACATGCACGTTTCCAAAGTACGTAATATGCGATGCCCGCCAAAATCTCATGATATAATTATAGCGAATTTTGTAGAATACCAGCGGCTCAGCCTTGCTTTACACGGGTGCAACCTAGCAATGTATTAAAACTTTAGGATTTTAGTGATTTTGCGGTCAAAAGCGCAGGGATGGTAGGTGAGTGTAACTGAAACAATGTAAATTTTTAAAACTGAAGAAAATTTTGAGCTAACCTAGATAATAAATAATTTCTTATAAAAAATTCGAAATTTTTTAAAAAATTCTTCGCACGAAAAATGTTTCTATGAACTAGAACTACCAGTGGTTTCAATTATTGTCGTATTGTCGGCACCAACCTGTATAACATTAACTCTAAATCATATGAGGTAAACTAGCTGTGCCCGCGACTTCGTTCGCGTGCTTGTCGGAAACTAAAATGCGTCGTTTAGATAAAAGTACGTTAAATCATTGCCCTGCGTTAACTTACTGCCGCTGTAGAAAATAAGAAGAGGATAATGCAAAGTACTGACTATGTCTAATACTAAAGTTTAGATGGATGGGTGTTTGTTAATCAACCACGTCAGAACGGCCGAACGGATCTTGAAGAAATTTGAAACAGGTACATTATAGTCGACAGGTACTGTCGTTGGCGCGTTCGTGTTCCACGCGCGCCTCAAAGATATGTCAGCAACAATTAAGGGGTCCTTTGGGGCCCCTTAATTGTTGCTGCCGTCGTCTGCCGGGGCTGACGGTTGTCAAGAGATACCACGGCCCCGAAACACAAAGAGCTAAGAAGAAACGTGGGTGGTTTTTAGTCAGTAGAAGTCTGACACTTTCTTCCGCTCCGCCCAGAGCGGGATGAGTCATTTGATAATTTACGAACCACAAAAAAGGAGGGATTAGAGGCTGTTTCGAGAGGTACCTGTACCGAGTCCGGGACATCGAATCTGAAATGGAACGCCGTCACCTCCATCTGCGAAGCAGTAATGCTAGCGAAAGAGGTGAACGTAAGAGGGACACAACCCCTCTTCCCAGCCGCCGCGGGAGACGCTCCGGGCATCGGGGGCCACGTGATGGCTTCCGGCCACCGTAGGCGCGGGCCTGTGAACGGTGAGTAACGGGCTAGTTAATCGTTTGTCAGTCCTATGACGATGGAGGCGCGTTCGTGTTCCACGCGCGTCTCAAAGGGATATCAGCAACATTGAAGGGGCTCCCAAGGACCGACGCCCGTCGGGGCTGGGGGTTGTTCGAAAGAAATACCGCGGCCTCGACACATAGGGCTAACAACACACCACATCTATATAAAGACATGTTTGGTGCAGTGGCTGGACGATTAACAGTAGCACTGCGTGTCGCAGGTTCGATTCCCACACGGTTCAAACAAAATATGCCGTGGGTTTTATCCAATTTTAATTTAGTTTAAAAAAAAAAGTATTTTTATACTGTGTAATTGGTAAATCTTTATTTGTTGACTATTCATGAAACATATGTTTATTTAATAACACCGCGGTTTAGAAAATGACATCAAATGAATAACGCCATCTGTCGAAGACGAAGATAAACTGCTAAAAAAGAGCGATCAAACACACTATAGGGTTTAGGCTATGTAGATTTTGAAAACAGCGTCATTTAGACTAATATCTACGTACCTTTTGCTATCATTACTTATTTAAAGTTATCTTGTAAAGGCATTTATTAATAAGTACCATATTCGTTCAATAGATGTCGTTGCTTGTCTCATTCTTGACCATAATGATAAGTTATTCTTGAAAACTATAAATGCATATATCTTTTGATAGAGAGCACCGATTACGATGAAACAAAGACTAAGTAATAGCCCAAGTTACGCACAATATTTATGTATAAAAGTTACCTACATTCGTTTCGTAAATTTGATGTGATGCTTAGTCATCGAAACAGACAAACAGATAAACAGACAAACAGACAAAAATTCCAAAAATGCTGGAAATGTGTTCTGTTGGTTATACTTTAATACCCTGACAATTTTTTTTTTAAATATTTTCGATGTACAAAAAAGATTTTTCTACAGATTTATTATATGTATATATATATATATCTATACTAATATTATAAAGCTGAAGAGTTTGTTTGTTTGTTTGTTTGTTTGTTTGTTTGTTTGTTTGTTTGAACAGGGTAAACTCTGGAACTACTGGTTGGAATTGAAAAATTCTTTTAGTGTTGGATAGTCCATTTATCGAGGAAGGCTTTAGGCTATATAACATCACGCTACGATCAATAGGAGCGGAGCATAAATGAAAAATGTTGCAAAAACGGGAAAAGATATTCCTTTTTGAGAGCTCCCGTTGCGTGCGCTGCGAAAAGAGTTTAAGTTACGTAAATACCATGTATGAAGAAATTGTTCCCCTTTAAAAGTTCTAAAAAAAAATCCGCGATAGCATATGTTTATCTTTTAAGATTGACTCACTATAACCATTTTTTAATAATTAAATGTTAGGTTAAAAATAATGGTATTTTGCGAAGCTTATTTAACCCATATGGTATTAATCTATATCTATATAAATGTGTTTGTTAGCACAGAAATTTAATATAGAAAATAGTTGTGCCTTTTACTCTATACAGTTTAAACAAATATCTTAGAAGATATCGCAATGTAAAAATATACGGGCGACAAAATAATTAATTAATAATTAGCGCGTGGCAGTCATTCGGTCCGGTGCGGTAGACGTGGGGATTCTGGCCTCTGGGGGCTCCGGAGAAATTCAAAATATTTACTGCACCATAATGTTTACAAGTACAAGGTGTTACTGTATATTAAACAGTAAGAGATACCTATAGTAATTGTTACTTTAATAATATAATCGAAGTCAATCTAAACTAAAAGGTATCTCATAGAGGAAAGGTAAGATTTTTTGTTTGTTACGAGTACGATATAGCTCAATTTAATAAGTTGGATAGTTGATTTATCTAGAAAGCTTATAAGGTATATTATGTGTTGCAGACGAAGTTGCGTGGGTCAGCTAGTAATATATATAGATGAAAACAAGAATGACTATTGGCAATAGCAGAAGAAAACGCAAACGTCTGGCATCCAAAACATCTCAAAAACAAGATCTCCGTTTTATGTGATGTACGTGATTCTTGAAGTAATATTTTTTCTTCATATTTTACTAGCTGTTGGCCGCGGCTTCGCCCGCGTGTATGTCGGTCAAATTATACACTAAAACCTTCTTCTTGAATCACTCCATCTATTAAAAAAAACCGCTTCAAAATCCTTTGCGTAGTTTTAAAGATTTAAGCATACATAGGGACGGACAGACAGCGACAGCGACTTTGTTTTATACTATGTAGTGATTAATTCTTAAAACAGAATCATTCCGACGAACAAAAAAGTTACAACCAATAAAATATTGTTAGGGCAATTTTATGTAAAGATTAAACTTTGTTTCTGAATATTATGAGTCGACTTCTAAGATCACTAAAAAGTTAGAATAGAAAAAGAAACACATAACATCACGCCTTTTTTTTAGAGGGGTGGGAAATCATTAAATAACCCGTCCCGCTCTTGCGCCGAGGCCGCGGTATCTCTTTCGAACAGCCCCGACGAGGTGACCCGCAGCCCCGACGAGATATCATCACGCCTGTAATATCCGAAGAGTTAGACAGAGGTGTAACTAAATAGAACGCCCACATTTCGTCAGTTATATTAAAACCTATTAATGTAATAGGGGCCCTGCTTATTGCCATCAACTGGGCACAAATCCAGACTCCGTGGCTGCTACTGATTCCTGATAGACTAATCCAGTAACACTTTGGCCGAACCGGGAATCGAACCCTAGACCAATCAGGCAGTCGGCGGCAAGCGCTGAAGTGGATAAGAAAAGAAACCATTTTAAAATCTGTGTAGGTGGATGAGGAGATACATGGATGGTGATAAGGAATGAAGAACGATTGGAAGCTGATCCAAGAAAATAGCACACATTACAAAAACTTAAGCAGGCCTAGATAACGTGAAAGAAGACTCAATTTATCTGTCTGTCTGTCAGTCTGTTCGCAATAAACTCAAAAACTACTGCGCTGATTTTCATGCTGTTTTCAGCAAAAATAGAGTGGTTCTCGAGGAAGGTTCTAGAATATAATTTGACGCGCGAAAAACATCAGCATCAGCTAGTTTATCATAAAAACAATCGAGTAACTGTCGTCAGATTCAACTCTAATCTGTTTTCAATGAAAACTGTTGTATAACACTAAAAAGAATAATAATTCTTCGTCAATCTTCTCTTGGGAATACATTTTAGGTACCTTACGAATTGCAGTGTACTTGAGGAAACTTTTGTATTGCTAACGACCTTGGGCCACCGCCCATGAAGAATAGAATCAAGAAGTAAATAAGTTCATGATAATGATGATGATATTCTTCTAAAAATCACAACCCTTCCTCAATAATCGGATAAAAATAAAACCAAAATCAGGTCCATATCAACGACATGCTTCTAAGGCACACATGTAGAATTTTACACTCCTTTTCTTTATTGGGTCGACAAAGTTATAGCGAATTTACGAGTAGGTACTGTGACAGAGTGGCTCTAAAGCACCTATTTGTTTGGTTTAGTGTCCATAATTTACTTGGCCAATGTATCTGGGTCACAGGCGGATTTGGAAATTTTCGGGGGCTTAGGCTCCTTGTAAAACTTAGGGTGATACGAGGTTTTTTTTGTATACTTTCGATCTTATTTTGAGTGAAAGATGTGTAATGTCTTCTTTGTTTTCTCAATATTAGTTTTATTCCTAATCTCTGTTAAACAGATTAAAAATTATAAACCTAAACTAACTAGTCATATTATTATATACTTTTTTTTATGGTGGGTGGAAAATCATCAAATGACCCCTCTCGCTCTTGGGCAGAGCGAAAGGGAGTGTCAGACTTCTACTGACTAAAAACCACCCATGTTCCTTCTTAGCCCTTCATGTCGAGGCACGGTATCTCTTGCGAACACCCGCAGCCCCGACGGGATTTACAAATTTACAATATTACAGCAAATTCACAACGGCGAGTTTGCAATTGTGAAATTTGCTAAATAGTATAAAGTTTGACAAAAGCCTCTCCAAGCACCACTTATGACAGGTTGTGATTCTCCTATTTAAAAGTTTCAAATGGACTACTTTTCTTGCCAGTCAGCCTTACTCAACCATCTTGACGTGAAGATACATTTAAATATTTATAAAACCACATGTAGCAAATTGCAAGAGTGCCCGCTGATTTAATTCTACCGTATTTGATTTACAAAATTAATATAAACCCTATGTAAATGGTAAAAGAGAATTTATTAGGCATTCTAACTGTTCAATTTACACACTTAATTCAACAGTAAAACGTGTGAAGTGAGACCGCAAGAGCTAACTCTTAACGGCAGAAATATTTAATTTAATTTTAAAAGATTCTAAGTTGACTATTTAACTGACCTCTCAAATTCGAGGCCAAACTCGAAACACATTTGAAGTTGCTGAGCCAACGAAGTAATTTACTATTTATTGAACACAACAAAGAAAAGTAGGTTTTCAAAAAACAAATAAAAAATGAGTTTCCAATTTTCCAAAAAAAAAAAATGTATTTGTGTGACTTGTACACATGCAGTCAAACAAATTGTTTTCATTGGTGTCATTTATGAAGGAGTATTTTAACCCAAACTGAGGGTAATTAGCTTCACGTGGAGTCTCCAGGTCCCATCGGGGCTGAAGGTTGTTCGAAAGAGATACCGCGGCCTCGTCGCAAGGGCTAAGAAGGAACATGGGTGGTTTTTAGTTAGTAAAAGTCTGACACTCCCTTCCGCTCTGCCCCAGAGCGGGAGGGGTTATTTGATGATTACACACACCCCCCAAAAAAAAAGAAGGGTAATTTGCTTTTATTAGTCCAAGCCTCCACGAAAATCCAAGTACATTAAAATTCCACTGTTTCAAAATCTTATACTGTCTCTGTTTCAAGAGTAACAAATCTCATTACCCCACCTTTGGCCTTGGGCGTGGGTTTAAAATATTAAAATTTAATTTGCATGTAACGGAGGTTCACTTCGGGGCCTAAATTATTCCCACTGCGTGGCTAGACTAAGAGGAACTGCATTAATTAGGGCGGTCAGACCCACTACCGTAATTCACTTCATTTACATCACCAGGGTATATTGTGTTAGGGTAGATTTTTCGGTGGCAAGTCTTGGTTTGCAGCGTTATTCCGTAATTTACAGCTCAGACAGGAAGACCTGTCTGTGCTTCTGAGGAATTTCACAACGTGACATAGAACTGTTTTCGATGTAATTAATGTTAGTATTACTGTAGAACGGTCAGCAACAGAAATAGATTAACACTACTCAAAGTTACAAAGCAGGTTTTTTATTAATTAAAATTTGTTAAATATTACTCGCGACAAACAAGTTTTTGAAAAGTTAGGAATATTATAAAGAATAATCTTCTAAAATATTAAAAAACAGCTGTAGGCAGCGGCTTCGCCCGCTACAACTCAAAAATTATCCCACGGGAAGATAAAATCGATATAAAAACTATTCTGTATGTTAATCCAGGTTATAAACTATCTGTGTACCAAATTTTATCCAGATCCGTTCAGTAGTTTTTGCGTAAAAGAGTAACAAACATACACACTCACACACAAACTTTCGCCCTTATAATATTAGTGTAAATCGTGATAATAGTCTGTTGGAGTCCTGTAAATCAAAAAACTTGAGAGGTGTCAAGGAACACCCGGATGGAACGAAGTTATTGTTATTATTTTTAATTTTGTAAAAAAAAAAAAAAAAACTAAAGCAAAAAGTGTCGTGACAACTTTTCGTAAGAATTTTTTCCGTCTAGCCCACTTTCACAACCCGCGATAAGGAACTTCGTTCCAATAATAAAAAAATAAAAATGTTAAGCTACTTTTGTTGCTGACCGTACTATAACATAACATAACGTCAAGCCTGTACTCAGAGATTCAGCCAGAGTTGTACCGAATGCACGCACGACGACCAATCAATATATAAAAACCAGTTTGTCCAGACCTCTCATTGTACAGGAAATCTATAGAAAGCAAAACTATGTTATACTGGAAAATCAAATAGAACGTGTCAAAGATCATAAGTGGGGGCTTGTGACGTCACTTTCTGGTAAAAAATGTATCAAACTGTGACGTTACACGACTTTTAGAACCACTGTATCGTCTTATTTTTTTGTTTACGTGAAAAAAGAAAAAATATGTGTCCAATATTTTTTGGAAATACATCTGATGGACTCATTAGATCTTTTTTGTTAATTACCCTATTAACGCGAGCAAACCCACGGACAAAAGTCAGTTTCAAAATAATTTTGGATTTAAGATCAATATTGATGATGACGAGGAGCTCGTGGCTTAATAAGAACTGCCACTCGGGCCGATCTTTCGGTAAAGCTGTGCTTGCCTAGGTCGGTCTTTGGATGGGTGACCGCCCAACATACTGAGTTTCCTCCGTGCCTCGGAAAGCACGTTAAGCTGTTGGTCCCGGCTGCCATATATAGATCTTTGGCAGTCGTTACAGGTAGTCAGTGACCTAAAATTCTGACATCCAGTCTTACCAATGAGTATCGTATTACCTAGTAGGTATTAACTGGGTTGTGGAGGTCAGATAGGCAGTCGCTCCATGTAAAATACTGGTATTCAGCTGCATCCGGTTAGACTGGAAGCCGACCCCAACATAGTTGGGAAAAGGCTAGGCAGATGATGATTGATGATGGCGTGTTTATTTATTTATATATTCCTACTACGTGAGACTAAAACAAAACTGATAAAATATGGATGTACTACCACAAGGCTCTGTCAAGTTTTTCAGGGAGCAAAATTATGATGTATGTCTTTGGTAACAAACATAGCTCGCGTAGGAGTTATATTTATTTTTTCTATTTTTGTGATAAATATAAACATTTTTATTGGCATTTTTCGATTGATGTCTAACCTTATAAAAATGCGATGTGTATTATAATCTGCCTACGAAGATTCCAATTTGCTAGGTAGATTAGATCGGTACGATTAGATTGATCGTGAAATTGAGGTTTCTGCTGATTTTACGTACGGGGTGGCGTGCATACATACATACATAAAACTCACATGTATGTTTCAAGAGGGATGGCATCTGCTGCAATCCATACTTAATCATTTTGTTTGATCTATGTCCGAGGCATTGAGGAAACCCATCCACGGACCAACCTAGGCTAGCGCGGTTTAACTTGAAGATCGACACGAGCGACTGTTATTATTTATCCACGAGCTCCTTTTTTTTTTGGGGGGTGGAAAATCATCAAATAACTCCTCCCGTTCTTGGGCAGAGCGGAAGGGAGTGTCAGACTTCTACTTACTGACTAAAAACCACCCATGTTCCTTCTTAGCCCTTCATGTCGAGGCCGCGGTATCTCTTGCGAACAACCCGCAGCCCCGACGGGCGTCGGCCCTTGCCGAAAAGAGATGTCAGCAACATGGAAGGGGCCCCCTTCCATGTTGCTGACATCTCTTTGAGGCGCGCGTGGAACACGAACGCGCCGTCGCCACGGCCTGTCATCATCATAAGACGGACGGACGGCGCGATTACCCATCCACGAGCTCCTCAAATGTTGTTTAATGAATGTTTATGTTAAAATGTTGATGTACAACAAACATGGCTCAATTTAATACCGTCTTTCAACATAAAACTCAAAGAAGAAAACAAGAAAGCCGTTTCATATTCATCATCTACCCAAAATCAGCATGAAAGTATAATATGACCAAGAATCTAAAAATCTTTCAAACAATATGTTCGCGGAGCCACGATTTGAAACTTTATACTAGCAATATAAAAGTTTTAGACTACCGTAAACTGAAGATATTGGGGCAATATGAGATAAACGCCAGAGGCAAACCACCTACGTTTTATTGTGGACTATTTTAGTTTTCTTCTACAATAAAAATAAGCGTGACTTTTTAAAGAAAACATAGAGTATGGAGGCACCATGTTTTGTGGTTTCATTAATTCACGGATGCACTGGAAGGGGTAAGGGCCGACGCCAGCCGTGGCTGCGGGACTGTTCGAAAGAGATATCGCGGCCTTGGAACACAAAGGGCTAAGAAGGTACATGGATGGGTTTTAGTCAGTAGAAGTCTGACACTCCCTTTCCGCTCCGCCCAGAGCGAGTGGAGCCATTTGATGATTACACAACCACCAATAAAAAAATTGGTACAATGGCGATGTATTTCGGAATGGTGTGATGCTTAGTACTCGCAAACTGTGAGCGTGTGTGACCAGATGTATGAAAGAAAAGGAGTACGTAAGGGTCATAGCAGTAAGGCACGCCACGATAGTGGCGGTAAGTCCCCTCTTTGAGGAGTGGCTGGAGAGGCGCCACGGCGCCCTCACCTTCCGTCTGACGCAGCTACTCACCGGACACGGTTGTTTCGGGAGGTACCTGCACCGAATCAGGCGGGAGGAAACGCCCGGATGTCACCATTGCGAGGATCGGCTGGAGAACACGGTGGAGCACACTGTGGAGGTGTGTCCCGCTTGGGCGGAGCCCCACCGTGTTCTCGTAGCGGCGATCGGCGGCGGCGACCTCTCGCGTCCGGCCCTGGTGCAAGCCATGGTCCGGGGCGGAGGAATGGGACGCCGTCGAATCCTTCTGCGAAGCAGTGATGCTAGCGAAGGAGGTGGCGGAACGTGAGAGGGAGAGAACCTCTCGTCCCAGCCGCCGCGGGAGGCGCTCCGGGCGTCGGGGGCCACGTGATGGCTTCCGGCCACCGTAGACGCGGGCCTGTGGACGGTGAGTGATGGGTAAGCTCGCCGTCCGTCCGTTTTATGACGACGACAGGCCGTGTCGACGGCGCGTTCGTGTTCCACGCGCGCCTCAAAGAGATGTCAGCAACATGGAAGGGGCCCGCAAGGGCCGACGCCTGTCGAGGCTGCGGGTTGTTCGCAAGGGATAACGCGGCCTCGACATGAAGGGTGAAGAAGGAACATGGGTGGTTTTTAGTCAGTAGAAGTCTGACACTCCCTTTTGCTCTGCCCAAGAGCGGGACGGGTTATTTGATGATTTCCCACCTCCCAAAAAAAAGGGTCATAGCAGTTGCGTTCTATAGTATTTCCACGTTCATGAGAAAAAAGGATAGGTATAGAAATAGCACACAAATGCCACAAATTTTATATGTCTGTGTGTATGTGTATGTGTTTTGTGTGTGTTGTGTTTTGTATGTATGGGTGTGTGTTTTTTTGTGTGTTTCTAGTGTGTCTCTAAATGCTGCTGTCATGGCGATTCCGTTCTCTGTGAAAGAAAAATCTATTTCCTTTACTTGGTGAGAAATTTTAAATTCAAACACAATTTTCATGACGTACACTTTACGGCTGGTTTGTGAATATTCCGCATTGTGTCAATAACTTTAGTGGCAATAAAAAATTTGTGAAAATGAGGTAAGTTCGTGTGATTGTGGTACTCTCATTTTGGCAAGAAAATAAGTTTTTAAATTCTGATTAAAGAAGAAAGCAAGTATTAAATCCATTTTAATAACAGGAGATGAGTTAGTTCTCAGTATGCTAGGAGCAGTAGTTCAGTGAAAACGTCCCTGACTTACACGTGGTCGGGGGGTTGAACCCCGACTGGTACTTTACTTTGTGGCTGTTGGCGCAGGGCAGACACAAAATACCTCAACATTTGTAAATAAGTCCATATCCGGCACAAATTAATAACAAAATATTGTGAGAATTTAGTTCTACGACATGATGTCAAAATAACACTGACGTGGTATATTTAAAAGCTAGATGTTATTACACACATCAAAAGTGTCTAGGGATCAACATATATTTTTGCAATAACTTTTCTCCTGATTGATATTAATTAAAATTTTCTTTAAGGATTCATCAAATAAAGTGTTTTCGTTTGTCACAGTAACGATAAACCAAGTCACCTTTGCATTAATAAAGAAATTTGCCATTTTCCTAATAAAGGGATTTTTGACATTTGAACCACTAACATTAAAGTTCGAAAAAAAGACTGAAATAACAGTTTTCTTTAAAATTTTATTGGGTAACTTAAACAATTAATAATCCGTGTTTCTACCGCGAACACTAACAACACAAGAACATCGGTTTAGCATACTCAAAATGAGTTCATCCAAATCACGCTGTGGAATGGCCGCCCATGTTCGTTGCAACAACAAAAAAAGGTCTTCTTGCGACTGGATACCCTCCATATTCGGCAGAGCTCTTCTCTGTAGCATATCCCATGCATGCTCAATCGGGTTCAAGTCTGGCGACTGAGCAGGCCAGGGCAGGACATTGATGTTAGCTGCGGCGAGAGTCTGTCTTACAACTCTTGCGGTGTGCGGTCGTGCATTATCATGCATTAACTGAAATAAGGGACCGATTTGCACTTGTAGAGGAACGATGACGTCTGATACAATCGTCTCAGCATAAATTTGAGCGTTGAGGTTGCCTCTGATCCAAATCAACTCAGTTCTTCCGCCGATCCAAATACCCGCCCATACCATGATGGTTCCACCACTATAAGGATGGACTTCCTGGCAGGATTTTAATCGCTGTTGGCGTCCAGGGGTTCTCCAGTGTCGTATACGTCTTGTATCTGGTCTCATACCAAAACGAGACTCATCAGAAAAGCACACGAAACGCCATTGTTCTTCTGCCCAATTTCTGTGTTCAAGAGCCCATTGATATCGAATCCTACGATTGTGCATTGCTATAGGTGGTACCCGTAGCGGTCTTCGGGAATGAAGGTTCACTTCATGCAAGCGGTTTCTGACTGTTTGGTCGCTAATTAAGTTCCCTGAAGAGTGATGAAGCCTCACGGCTAACATCATGGCGGTTATTGTTGGAGCTCTTCGAGTTAAGATTTGAATGTATCGGTCTTGTCTCCGTGTGGTGCAGCGATACCGTCCTCCATGGCGCTCAGCCACGGTACCAGTGCTTCGGTAACGTGTCCAAAGTCGACTGATAACACTCTGACTTGTATTCAGAGCTAAAGCCACAGTACGTTGCCGGGAACCAGCTTCTATCATTCCCACGGCTCTGAGCATTTCTTCCCTGCTTAAATGACGTCGCCGCTCCATAATAACGTTGGTTTTAATCAGTAGTAGGGAAACAGTAGCACTAATAATGTCTTCAATGCGTTGTATGTTTTTATAGGGAAAATATTGACAGCTGATTTTCATCTTTTACTCGAATTTGATTCACAGTTCCTGATTCAAATTATGAAATGCACCAAAAAGGATCCATATAAATTTATAAAATCATAAATTTATTACAAAGCCACATCTCAATCTCAAGAAATCCGCATAAAAATGCTTGATCCCTAGACACTTTTGATGTGTGTATATGTTACTTTTCGTCACGAAGAGACAGAACTTATCATGACACTGAAGCAGTAACAGTAACATAAAGGTATTAATTATATTGGCGAATTTAAGCTCTGCGTTCTTCGCAACAAAAGCCAGAGTACAGTATCCAAACAAAACCGCTATATTTGCGAAGCACGAAGCTAAACCAACACTGATCTGTTTCCATAACAGAGAGCCGGCTTTCACGTCAAACATTGGCACAAATATTTGTTACTTGTTAGTAAGGCTCATAGGGCCAACGTTGGCTACATGTCAAAGTAATCCCCCGGTATTTGTAATGCATGTTATCAATATTTTATACGGTGTACATAAATAACGATTGTATCTGGTTTGTTTCTAGTTAAAATTTGAATTTACGCAGAGATGGAAATTATAAATTGTTTGCTGAATCGAACGTTGCCATAGATGGACACAGGTACAAACATACAGTTAGAGTAATAATTTTTGTATCTACAGGGTGTAAACGAACCCTTCACGCATCCGACAACCAAGCATTCTGTACATCAAACTAAGTACCCCTACGCAAAATTTTTAGCTGGGCAATAATTTTTTTTTTGGGGTCAAAAATCACATTTTACGGTAAAACTCAAAGTAGCACTCTTAAAAAATTGTGCCAGTGGATGCTTTGAATAGTAAACGGGTCATGGAGGTAATTTAAGTAAAGTTAAAACCTGAAATACTAGTATTTTCAAAAACAGCTGTAAAAATTTCCCAGGTATTGCCTAGAACAAAAAAATGACCGCAGTGGTGGGGAGAACAAATGCCCTTCGTTTGCGTTAAGGGTACTTTTACACCCTTTATATTAATAAAATTATTAATATTAATCAAGATAGTTGTTGCGTGTCTGGATGTTTGTGTATGTGAATTGAAATGTTTGTAAATGAAACCACGATATAGGAGAAATTCATAGTACGGGCAACGTTCTAAAAAAAAAGGCACCCGCTTAACCAGTGGTGTACCTAAATCGATCCTATAATTGAACCATAATAATATATGTTCAGCAGTCAGACAGAACATAATAAAATCGCGCATCATACAGTATTAAAAAGTCACACATACGTGCTTTTGTCGATACCGATTTCCACAGCTTATATCAAAGTAAATATAACGAAACGAGAAAACAACACATCGAGCCACGCATGCTGTCTCTTTCTCTCCGATATTAACAAAAATACAACCTTCACTAAAATATTGAAAATAATAACAGTAAACAACACTAGCATTTCATTTCTTGTCATATTGTTTGAAAAGTATTTTTTTTTTTTCTTTTTAAAAAACGTTGCCCCACACTAAGAATTTCTCCTGTATTGTGGGTGCGTTTACAAATATTTAAACTCACATACACAAACACACAGACCCGAAACAACTATCTGTAGGCCTTACAAATTTTTGTTCCGTGCGGGGATCGAACCCGCGACGCAGCGCAGCAGTCCAATCTCTCAGCCACTGCGTCAACCGTGCCGTCAAAGTATCTTCAAGGTTAAGCTGTACCGCATTTCGGGGCTGCGGGTTGTTCGCAAGAGATACCGCGACCTCGATATGAAGGGCTAAGAAGGAACATGGGTGGTTTTTAGTCAGTAGAAGTCTGATACCCCCTTTCGCTCTGCCCAAGAGCGGGATGAAATACTGATTTTCAGCAGCATCCGCTTAGACTGGTAACCGATTAGCCGACCCCAATATAGTTGCGAAAATGTCACGCAGATAATGTATGATATGTATGTGATGATGTGTGATGATGTGGATTATGGTTGTTTGCAAAGCATCATTTTATAGATTATTACAAGGCTAAAGGCAAAATGTAGTGAAGTACATGTTGAGTACGAATGTAGACGACAATAAGAGAAAAAACGATGGATGGACTGTGTCATCATCATCTGCCTAGCCTATTCCCAACTATGCTGGGGTCGGCTTCCAGTCTTACCAGATGCAGCCTTTTTTTTGTGCTGGCAACACTGGTGACAGGTCGTGAAAAAACGACCTCGTAACTAATTTATCTTAAAATTATTGTTTTATTGTGTTTAATTTGTTTTAAATCTATTATTTATATTAGAATCAACGTAATAAGTGATACACGTAGTGTTTGAGACCAGTTTTATTGTGATAACTCAAAAACAATTGATATTTCATTAATTCGTGTACCGGCTGTCAACGTCTGAACTGTGGATTTGAATTCTCCGAACCGGGGGAGTATTTCGTTTTGATTTACATAACATTGCTGTGTTATTTATATTGTGTTTATATGCTATACATCACACAAACACTGCTCAGGGCTCTGAGCGACGTCCAGTACACACCGGCTACGTTTATGTCTCATTTTGCTTGACGAATTGTGGAAGCAAAATCGAGGACGAAAACACTTGCCCCAGACATAACATACACTGCAAACCCTACTACACAAAATATGTGTCTAATATGTCATTAGTATATAGGTATCCCTTATTTGATAATTAATGCAGAAACACTTTGTTTCCACTAAAACTCATGTTATTAGCAATCCTTTGACAAAATAGTTTTTCTAGTGATCAAATTAATGTTGAAATTGTCCTTAGAGTATTAACTATAATTTTGAGAATATCAAATCAAATAGCTTTTCTTTGTTCTTAGTTTTTTTTTTTTTTTCCTTTTTCTTTTCTCTCATATACCTACCTACCTCCATATTTTAACATCCTTTCTAAAAACTTTTGTTTTGTTTTAATTATTTTATTTTACTTCTTTCTAAATTCAAAACCCCTCCAACTTTTTCAAGTTCTCAACTGACATAAGTATTCTCTTCACATACTCAGCTGTTTCCTGTCGCATTTCAGGTCTTGTTTGTGGATATCAGTCAATATGATGACACGTGGAGCTACCATTCGTGACATGACTGACAAACTGAAAGCAGCGCTGAAGGAGCTGGATGCTTCCAGAAATGAGTGCAGCAAACTGCTGCGGGAACGAGATGAAAGTGAAGTTGAAATTGAGTTAATGGTGAACAAAAACACCCAACTCAAGAATGAGCTTGCGGAACTTCACACACAACATATGGACATACTTGATCAGCACAAACACCTACGTCAACTTGTTGAAAACTTCCAGCAATGCAGCGACACCTACGATCAGGCTTTATGTCGCATATCAGAACTGGAACAAGAGCTAAGTAGGGCCCAACACTCAATAATTCACTTAGAATCTCTTAGAGCCCGTGAAGAGTCTGTGAACACCTGCAGTCTCTATGATGAGTTGGTTGGTAGCCGGTCAGGACCTGTATGTGTTGAGCCAATAGTAACCATAGACTTAACCAACGAAACTATCTCTAAAAATAATTTATTTACTAGTCATAATAAGATCAAAAAATACATCAAAATCAATAAACGAATTCAAAATATTAAAAAATCTTTGAAACGCCTAAGAGTTAACAAACAAAACACAAAACTAAGGCAAAAAAATTTAAATTTAATTCAAGAACTAAGGAAGTGTGACAGTGAATTACAATTATGTCGGACATTGTATGATACAGACACTCAGAACCTTCAGGATGAGCTTTTTGTTAGGGAATATGCACTAAAGGATATTTTTAGTAAATATGAGGCTTCTCAACAAGACCTGAGTAAGCGCATGCAGGAGGCCAATGAGCTGGTAGACCTGGTCACGTACAATGCGGAGAGATATGAGTCCCTGACAAATAACCTCTCTTGTAGCTGTGTCTGCACAGGTACACCACAGCCTCAGCACCATTCACCTACACCCTCAGAGGCTCAGCCAGCTGGTAATAATAATAATATTGTAGCAAATAGTAGTTACTTGTTTTCCGACAAGTTTGGTCAAGGTTTTGGTACATTATTTAATCAATGTTCACCACACTATGTTATAAATTATTGTTTACCTGGTGCCAGTGTTAGCCAAATAATTAGTAATATTAAATTGACTAAAATAAATCCCAATTCTACTGTTATCTTATTATATGGGAATAGTTTAAATGTAAGTAAAAAGGACATCATTGAATGTGTACATTTGATGTTACATCTCAACAAGACCATTAATTGTAAATTCATTTTCTGTGCTTTGCCTTATTCTCAATATTTGTCTGTTGAGCAAAATAGGTACATTTATGATTTAAACTTGTTAATTTTTAATAGGACATGTCGTCACAGTGACGCTATTTTGTATTTTGACTGTAATCAATTTATCTCTGATTACAGACTCACTAACTTCACAATGTTTTTACCACCTAGTTCTAAGCGACGTATTGCTAACCTTTTAGCATACAATATACACAGCGACACTGGTATGCGTTTACCAACGATTTCTGTTAGTAGTGATACTAATACTGCTTTTGTTACTAACACTTATACAGATACTAACACTTTTATTGATACACCTTGTAGTTTAAACTGTTAGGTGCGACAACAGGTAGGCTGCATATGTTGAATGTTGTTCATCAAAATATGCAGGGATTATCTGGCAAAGAATTAGAGTTAAGTTTGTTTATGGAGAATCAAGATGTTCAGGTTTTATGCCTAACTGAACATTGGTTGAAGGAACATGAAGTAGCATTTATCAATGATGATTTCTATACCGTACAGAGTGCATTTGTGAGAAAAAATGCTATTCGCGGTGGATCTTTAATTCTTGTATCAAACAAATTAAAATGTAAACAACGTTTAGACTTAGTTAATCTTTCCATTGAGCGCATTATTGAGTTGTCTTGCGTTGAACTCGAGCGATACTTAATAATTTGTGTTTATAGACCCCCTTCTGGGGACTTTACTCGTTTCGAAACTGTAATGGAGGATTCACTTAATAAATTAAAATCAAGTAATAAATCTATAATTTTATGTGGAGATTTTAATGTTAATATTTTAGATGTTACTCCATTAAGTATCAGGTTTCTCAATCTGTTTAGATCGTTTAATTTAGTTAATCTGTTTTTTGAACCAACAAGGATCACGGCTTCTTCATCAACTTGCCTTGATAATATGTTCAGTGATTGTGTTGCCGAGGACAAATTAGTGTTAAGTGACTTATCGTCTGATCACTGTGGCTTAAAAGCTAGCTTCCCTATGCCATTAAAAAAAAAGCCGCGCACAATAGAATGCAGGCCTCATACAGCTAGTCGTTGCAATAAATTTAAAAATAATGTAGCACTTAAAGTAACACCGTCAATAGTAGAACACGAAACTCCTAATGAAATTTATAAAGCCCTTTTTGATGTTGTTCAAAATGAATACCTATCTATTTTTAAGTCGAAAACTGTTAACATTAAGGGACCTTCTGTGGGCTTCAACCAATGGGCCACACCAGGTATTTACAAAAGTCGAACCCGATTATACGAGTTGTATGGTCTTAAACAATACCGGTTTGATACAACTTTTCTAGACTATGTTAAAAATTATTCTAAATTATTTAAAAAGATTTGTATTATTGCAAAATCTAAATTCTTAAGCGAGACCATTAAAAATTCTAATAATAAAGTTAAAGCCACTTGGAAAATCATTAACAATGAAACGGGTAAATCTGTTAAACAAGATAATCACCTTGAGATCATGGCGGGTAACAAATTAGTTAATAAAGCAGCCGACGTAGCCGAGGCTTTTAATGAGTATTTTGCCAGCATACCTATAGCGACGACTCGTTCCCTAAGTTCGTCGCCGTCTAAAGCCGAAGATCTTTTGCATAGCAGCGTGTCTAAATGTGGTAACGTATTTAGTTTCGAACATGTAACACCTATTGATGTGGTTAACGTTTTTAATTCACTTAAGTCTAAAAACACAGGTGATTTTTGGGGCATTTCTATTAAACTATTAAGTAACATAATCGACATTGTAGCCCCCTGTCTTGCTGTCACTTTCAATAAATGCGTTGATTTGGGGACTTTCCCTGATCTTATGAAAAGCAGTAAAGTCATCCCTCTATTTAAATCTGGCAGCAAACATGATATTGGTAACTTTAGACCAATTTCTATATTACCCGCATTTAGCAAAATTTTTGAAAAATTAATTCTCAAACAGTTGTTAGTACATTTTAATTTAAATAATCTCCTTCACAATGATCAATATGGCTTTACAAAGGGTCGTTCGACTACGGATGCAGGTGTTGCTTTGCTAAAACACATATTTAACGCATGGGAGAACGCACAAAATGCAGTCGGTGTTTTCTGCGACCTCTCTAAAGCTTTTGATTGCGTACATCACGACACGCTTTTACGGAAACTGCGTCATTACGGTGTTCAAAATGAGGCCCTAAATGTGATAGATTCGTATTTACAAAATAGATTCCAATGTGTAGACGTAAATGGCGCCAAATCTTCCGGACTACCGGTTCGGCTTGGTGTACCTCAAGGTTCAATACTGGGTCCGTTTTTATTCTTGGTTTATATTAATGACCTACCATATTATTTAAAAGGTTTTTGTGACGTTGTGCTATTTGCAGATGATACCTCTCTTATCTTTAAAGTAGATAGGAATAGACACGATTTTGACGACGTAAACAGCACGCTGTCAATGGTCACGGATTGGTTCACAACAAACAACCTTGTTCTTAATGCTAAGAAAACTAAAATAATTAAGTTCGCTTTACCCAATGTTAGAAATCTAGGTCCCAATATTATCCTCGCCAATCAAGAGCTGGAAACTGCCGACTCTGCTGTATTTCTGGGCATAACAGTAGATTCAAAATTACAATGGGGTTTACACATATCAAGCCTAGCGGGAAGGCTAAGTTCGGCCGCATACGCCGTCAGAAAAGTAAGACAATTCACTGACGTTGATACAGCACGGTTAGTCTACTTTAGTTATTTTCACAGCGTTATGTCCTACGGTATTCTGCTGTGGGGCAAAGCTGCTGATATTCAAAATATATTTGTTCTGCAGAAGCGAGCGGTTCGTGCAATTTATCAGCTGGGTGCCCGAGTTTCTCTTAGAGATATTTTTAAGGAGATTGGTATTCTCACGGTTGCTTCTCAGTTCATCTTTGCCAACATTTTATATATTAGACAAAATATTCACCTGTACACTAAAAACAGTGATATTCACAATTTTAACACTAGAAATAAGCATAAACTACGCGCTCCTTTTCACCGGCTTCACAAAGTTCATAATTCATTCGTAGGGCTCGGTATAACATTTTATAACAAATTGCCATCTTCTTTTCTAGACTTGCCATTTAATGCATTTAAAGCCAAAGTAAAATCTAATCTTTGTTTAAAAGCTTACTATTCCATTAACGACTACTTAAATGATAGGAATAGTTGGTCGCTGAGTTGAACACAAGACAATGTTTGTTTGTTTGTTATTTATGTTCTTTCTCCAAAATTAGTTTACTGACATGTTATGTCTTTTTTTTGTTTTTATTATTATATACATTTTTATTTTTGACTTGTGTCTGTAATCAATCGTAATATTAAGTTACACCTTTCTATTGTATCGAGTCTGGTTCTTCTAACCAAACAGACAGATGTGTTGCTGGGGAGTTTGTTCCGCCACTTCTTCTTTCCAGCAAAAAACACTAGGAAGTGTCGAAGGGTGGGCGTTTTGGGGGACTGTCACTTGTAAATGAGTAAAGTAAAGTAAAGTAAATTTTGACGTTCGAAAAGTGCTGATTATCAGCCTAGTTTGAATAAATGACTTTTGATTTGATTGATTTGATTTGATTTGCAGCTAGATACCAGTACTTTACTTTACTTTTATTGGACCTCCACAACCCAGTTAATACTGGGTAATACGATACCCTTGGGTAAGACTGGTTGTCAGACTTTCAGGTCACCGACTACCTGTAACGACTGCCAAAAATCTATATATGGAAGCCGGAACTAACAGCTTAACGTGTCACGGAGGAAACTCGGTATGTAATGGGTGGTCACCCATCCACAGACCAACCTAGGCAATCAAGGTTTAACCTAAAGATCGACCCGAGTGGCAGTTATTATTAGGCCACGAGCTCCTGATCGATGGATGGACTTTGTGAAGGATGATATTATGGCTATATGGGAGGTGACTGCTGAGATAACAAGTAATAGAGAAGTATGGAAGAAGAAGACATGCTGCGCCGACCTCAAATAAGTTGGGATATGGGCAGGAGAATGATGATGACAGGGCTGGAGCAGTTACTCATCGGACACGGTTGTTTCGGGAGGTACCTGCACCGAATCAGGCGGGAGGAAACGCCGGATGCCACCACTGTGAGGATCGGCCGGAGGACACGGTGGAGCACACCGTGGAGGTGTGTCCCGCTTGGGCGGAGCCCCGCCGTGTTCTCGTAGCGGCGATCGGCGACGGTGACCTCTCGCATCCGGCCCTGGTGCAAGCCATGGTCCGGGGCGAGGAGGAATGGGACGCCGTCGCCTCCTTCTGCGAAGCAGTAATACTAGCAAAGGAGGTGGCGGAACGTGAGAGGGAGAGAACCTCTTGTCCCAGCCGCCGCGGGAGGCGCTCCGGGCGTCGGGGGCCACGTGATGGCTTCCGGCCACCGTAGACGCGGGCCTGTGGACGGTGAGTGATGGGTAAGCTCGCCGTCCGTCCGTCTCATCACGACAACAGGCCGTGTCGACGGCGCGTTCTTGTTCCACGCGCGCCACAAAGAGATTTCAGCAACATGGAAGGGGCCCGCAAGGGCCGACGCCCGTCGGGGCTGCGGGTTTTTCGCAAGAGATACCGCGCCCTCGACATGAAGGGCTTAGAAAGAACATGGGTGGTTTTTAGCCAGTAGAAGTCTGACACTCCCTTCCGCTCTGCCCAAGAGCGGGACCCCGGTTATTTGATGATTTTCCACCCACCATAAAAAAAAAAAAAAATTTAAAAAGAGCTGGAGCAGTTTTTTTTCTATTCTGCGCATTTCCTTAGACCACTCTCTCTGTGATTTCGAGGACCAATCCCCATTTATTTCTCAAGAAATATAGAGCATGTGTAATGAACCATAATTTATTTCTAAAGCTGGATTTGTGTATTTCTGAAAGGGATGTAATTTATGTAAAGTATGGTTTCTGGGAACTGTCCTCATTATTTTAGAAATGTCTTGTATTACCTTTATAATTATATTGTTTTAACGTACCTACGTTGTACTAATACATGTACTTTTTGCGAGCTTTTTTTTTTGGGGGTGGGAAATCATCAAATAACCCCTCCCGCTCTTGGGCAGAGCGGAAGGGAGTGTCAGACTTCTACTGCCTAAAAATCACCCATGTTCCTTCCTAGCCCTTTATGTCGTTTAATTAATGTTGGAGTTTCCGATGTTGGTGTTCTCATGAATACTTAGTTGTTTTTTGTTTTAAGTCAGTCTTTTCTTTAGGGACTTTAGGTTCATCTCGTAATCACCTCAAAAGCTCGGATGGTAGGTACTTAGAGACAGTGACTTGTCAAACCACGATCGCATTCAAACAACTTCTTTCCAGTAGCTAATCATCATCATCATCATTTCAGCCATAAGACGTCCACTGCTGGACATAGGCCTCCAGAAGGGGGGTATATGCCATAATCGCCACGCTTGGCAGGTGGGTTGGCGATCGCAGTATGGTTGTTACGAAGGCACAGAGAACGCTGCAGCCCATTCTTTGGTAAGTCCCTAGTCGCCTCTTACGACACCCACGGGAAGATATGGGATGGTGCTATTCTTTTCATCCGACACCATACAGAACATAGTAGCTAATAGTAAAAAAATATAAATAAACCTTGGTACATGAAAAGCGCCAAAGTTACTGAAAAATAAACCCAGACAAAACGATAGTCATCATCTGTGTTCTCCTTTACCAACTATGTCTAACCGGATATAGCTGACCTTCACAACCCAGTTAGTCTTGATTAAGACGATACCACTATGTAAGGCTGGTTGTCAAACTTTCATTGCATTTTAACATGTAATGACTTTCAAAGATCTACAAATAAAGGCTTTTCTCATATCGGCGATTGGCAGCGGTGACCTCTCGCGTCCAACCCTGGTTCAAGCCATTACATAGTCCAGGGCGAGAGGGAATGGGACGCCATCGCCTCCTTCAGCAAAGCAGTGATACTAGCGAAAGAGGTATCGGAATGTTAGGGGCAGAGAACCGTTCCGGGCGTCGGGGGCCGCGTGATGGCTTCCGGCCACCGTAGGCGCGGGCCTATGGACGGTGAGTATTGAGTTAGCTGGGGCTAAATCACCGTCCGTCCATCTTATGACGACGACAGGCCGTGTCGACGGCGCATTCGTGTTCCACGCGCGCCTCATAGAGATGTCAGCAACATTGCAGAGAAAGAGATACCGCGGCCCGGACACAGAGGGCTAAGAAGGAGCATGGGTGGTTTTTAGTCAGTAGAAGTCTGACACTCCCTACCGCTCCGCCCAGAGCAGGGCGATTCATTTGATGATTTCCTACCCTCCAAAAAAATTACAAAGGCTTTGCTTGTGGTTTCCGAGGCACGTAGGACACTTGGTACGTAATAGATGGTCACCCATTTAATGTCCTATCTTAGCAGCTTGACCCTTGTATAATTATTTAGTCACAAAACGCATGAATTTATTAAAAAAGCCATTTCACAATACGTTCAGAGCTAGACAACTAGAATGACACCTTATTTTGAGTTCATCAAGAATTAACTATAAAATGATAACAGCTTGCTTTAGAATTCAATTTTCGGGTTTGGGGTGTAGGTATAAATTTCCCAAGGGACCGCTATGTCAAATACACGGTAATGTGATGGGCTGGAGCGGACAGTAATGTCGAGTTACTGGCGAGAGCTGACAGTGGAAATTCAAGACAATAACAGCACTCATTTGTCTTTCTTGCTATATTATTGTAGAATCTTTACTTAGGAGGAGCTCGTGGCTTAATAATAACCGCCAATCGGGTTAAACCGTGGTTGCCTAGGTTGGTCTGTAGATGGGTGACCACCATTACATACTGAGTTTCCTCCGTGCTTCGGAAAGCACGTTAAGCTGTTGATCTCGGCTGCCATATATAGATCTTTGGCAGTCGTTACAGGTAGTCCCACACAGGTAGTGACCTGAAAATCTGACAACTAGTCTTACCAAAGGGTATCGTATTACCCAGTATCAAGTGGGTTGTGAAGGTCAGATAGGCAGTCGCTCTATGTATAATACTGGTATTCAGCTGCCTCCGGTTAGACTGAAAGCCGACCCCAACATAGTTGGGAATAGACTAGGCAGATGATGCTGAATATTTACATAGTATAAAACAAAGTCGCCCCCGCTGTTTGTACGCTTAGATCTTTTAAACTACGCAACGGTTTACATTTTTTGGCCAATACGAGTAGAAGAGCAAAATTTATAAATCAGATATATCTAAATGCCGTGTCGACGGCGCGTTCGTGTTTCACGCGCGCCTCAAAGAGATGTCAGCAACACGGAAGGGGCCCGCAAGGGCCGACGCCCGTCGGGGCTGCGGGTGTTCGCAAGAGATACCGCGGCCTCGACATGAAGGGCTAAGAAGGAACATGGGTGTTTTTTAGTCAGTAGAAGTCTGACACTCCCTTTCACTCTGCCCAAGAGCGGGAGGGGTCGTTAGATGATTTTCCACCCACCATAAAAAAAAAATATCACCCGTATCTAAATAGCACCCGTGCGAAGCCGAGACGGATCGCTAGTTAAATATTATATAATAAATTATTCCTAGAACCGTTTGGAGTCAGTTGCTCAACTCACCTAGGCAGATTAAGTCGTCGTGACAACGGTTCGAAACGCCCACCAAATCGTATTCCAGCCACAATTGGTGGTTCTTTAAAGTTGACAGATTCTGTATGAAAATTTATAATAAACAGGAGAAATTCCTACTGTGGGGCAACGTTTTTATAAAAAAAATAATAATAATAATAAACTAGCGGACCTGGCACACGTCGTCCTGTCCGGAGAGCAGCTCCACCTATCGGGTCCAATTGTGTTTACAAACCATCCAAGAACCCATTGAAATATCCACAGAAAGTTTCATCCAAATCGGTCTAGCCGTTTAGGAACAGTTCAGTGACATACTCACGTAAAGGGTTGCTTTACACCTTTTCCTGCTTTTGTCTGTTGCTTCGCTAGCAAACGAAACTAAACTGTACCAATCCCTGTATCTCTCTTTGATGAAATGCATGGATGGACGATGAAACGATCGTGTCTTGTCCAGGGACTAGATACCATCGCTTTCAAATGTTTCGGAGACAACAACCGATTTCTTTTTCGCTATTTTTAATGGAAAACTGGCCAAGTGCATGTTGGGCCAAGCACGATGTAGGGTTCTGTAGTTGCTTATCAAAATATGCGGATTTTCTTCCGAATGATGATTATTACTGTAATTTTAAAAACAAACTTACATTTGCAGTTTACAAAAAATGTGCTCCCGTACATTATGTACCGTTAGTATTTTATAGAAGTACATTTTATAAGTTGGTCGACTATTACTCGTAAACTTGTGAAGCCTACTTTCCTTTGATTTTCATTATTATACTACCACCGTGAATTTTTTCACATACTCAAATACGACCGTTTAGCTGGAAGGCACTTGAGTCTAACAAAAATGAGCATTCATGCAATTGAACAACCACATTCTGTTTTGTTTCAATATAATTATAATAGAAAAAACAGTTTCAGCGTGCTAACAAATTCGTCTACATCGCTTACTATAGGAACAGTGCTCCAAAGTCATTATCATTCACCATTACCACGTCAGATGACAATTCTAATTTTACGTCCAGAAAACCACATTCCTTGATTATATGTCTAGCCTCAATGCCCTTGTGTTAAGTACCGCAGGTACCTTTATCGTCCCGCTGGGGCTGCGGGTTGTTTGAAAGTTATACCGCGGCCTCGGCACAAGGGCTAAGAAGGAACATGTGTGGTTTTTAGTCAGTAAAAGTCTGACACTCCCTTTCGCTCTGCCCAAGAGCGGGAGGGGTTATTTGATGATTTCCCATCACCCAAAAAAAAAAAGTACCTTTATTGTATGGGTGAGTGTGTTCTCCACAATAATGACCTAAAGGCAAATATTCGTAATTATTATGAGCACACATTCTCAATAGAAACTTTATGTACGACACAGAATTATTATACCGACATAATAAAGTTAGCTATAAATTGAAGATAAAATGTGGATATGGCTTTTATAAGGAACTAATAAAAACTTATCATATTAATGCCTTCAGTAAGTTGTGCTGTTAGGAGTTTATTCCGTACCTACTTGTGTGTTGTGGCTATCTTTAATTTCATTTGCTCCAACGGGAGTTTTTAAGTTATATTCCCTTTATTTGTAAACAAACTTTATACATTTTTAAATATTTCTTATAAAAACAATAAAAAAACATTTAAAAATATAAAAAAAATGTAGCCCACCGGTATCGGGAACAGGGTCCAAGCTACCGGCGCGGTTAGGGCTCCAAAGAAAGGAACCTCCTAACGATACGAGCCGTGTCCAGAAGTACCGCTTTCTGCATCAAGCCCTTGATCCAGCCGCCTAACGAGAGCCTCCTCAGGTGTTGGTCGGGGCTCTTGGCAATTAAGCCATTGGCTGTGTAACAACTATGCACAATGATCGCTGAGTCCACATCCCACATGTCGACAACCTCGCGAGCCAAGTCAAGATATTTGATTTGCTTATCTTTCTCGGCTTTCACGAGGTTCTCGTCATGCGGGACGGTTATGTCCACAATCATTGCGCGCCGCTCTGATCGATCCACCACAACTATATCAGGCTTATTAGCTATAATAGTCCTGTCAGTGATGATGGATTGATCCCAGCACAGTGTGATACTGCCATTTTCGAGAACTGGATCGGGCACATACCTGTAGTACGGCACTTCCGATTCCACAAGGTTGTATTTTAGAGCAAGTTGCTGATGGACAATCCTGGCTACAATGTTGTGTCTATGTAAGTTATATTATTAATAGTAAGTTAAAAATCGAAAAAAAAGAGTATGCTTAGGTAAACCACCTCAGCATACTCTTTTTTTTGTAACGTATAGAGGATAAGTGAAAGTCGATTAACGAAAGGTTTTTTACAAGCCAGATGTGAGTGACAACGTCGAAAGGTGACCTTGCTCTAAAAACTCTTTTGTTCTGTGCGCGGTGTGAGAACTCGCATTGTCGTGATGGAGGATGACGCGGCGGTTGCAGTTCTCTTTACGAGTTCAGAAACGACCTGTGGCAAACAAATGCTAGCACACCATTCTGCATTAACCGTTCTTTGTCCCTCAAGAGGAATAGTCGTAACATGGCCGGTTTTGGAGACAAACGTGACCACCTTTTTTTTTGCAACACTCCGTGAACGAACAATTTTTGTTGGCTTTAACTCATTTTCGAACACCCAAACTCGTGACTGGTTTTTTGTTTCGGGTTCGTACGCGTATATCCAGGATTCGTCACCTGATACGATGTTGTATACAGCATTTGAGGATCCTGCGTGGAATCTTTCGAGAGTTCTGACGCACCAAGTAACGCGAGCCGCTTTTTGCTCTTCACAGAGCGAATGCGGTATCCATCGGGAAAACAACTTTTTTACACCTAATTGTTCATGCAAGATTATTTGTATTTGACTCATGCCAATGTCTAAAGTTGCCTGAATTTCGCGGTATGTCACATGTCGATCTTCCTCAATCAGCGTACGCACAACATCAACGTTTTCTTGGGTGACTGCAGTTTTTGGACGACCTTGACGGGATAATCACTGAGCTTGACACGTTCACGTTGAAATTCAGCAAACCAGCGATAAATTGTGGTTTTAGATGGGGCTTCATCACCAAATGCAGAAATCATCCGGTCAACACACTGTTTTTGTGTTAAACCACTTCGAAAGTCATAATAAATCATCGCTCTTGAATTTTCTCGAGTCAATTCCATTTTCTCAACGACTAAACAAGTTTGACTGAACCTTGTGACAAGACCGAGAATCTTTTTTTAAATAAAGAAATGGTATTCGATTTTCAAAACCAAGGAGTTTTCAATTAAAAAGATTTTAATATGACAGGAACAGTGGAAATATTCCATTCCCGATACTTTTAGTGCAGCCTATGTACAAGAAGAAACGAGCATATTTTAAAAACCAAAATTATTTGACACACAATGCATGTGACACCTGCCAAGACGCTCGGGGCCCACGAGTTAAATTATAAGCCATTCTCTCTCATAGAAGGAGGCCTTTAGGAACATTATAAACTGATTATGCTACACTTTTTTTTTGTGTGGTGGAAAATCATCAATAAATAACTCTCCCGCTCTTGTGCAGAGTGAAAGGGAGTATCAGACTTCTACTGACTAAAAACCACCCATGTCCCTTCTTAGCCCTTTATGTCGACGCCGCAGTATCTCTTGAGAACAACCCGCAGCCTCAATGGGCGTCGGCCCTTGCGGGCCCCGTCCATGTTGCTGACACCTCTTTGAGGCGCGCGTGGAATTCGAACATCATGGCTCCCGACACCCGAAGCGTCTCCCACGGAGGCTGGGACGAGAGATACTCTCCGTCTCACGTTCCGCCACCTCCTTCGCTAGCATCACTGCTTCGCAGAAGGAGGCGACGGCGTCCCATTCCATCTCGCCCCGGACCATGGCTTGCACCAGGGAGAACACGGCGGGGCTCCACCCAAGCGAGGCAAACCTCCACGGTGTCCTCCGGCCGATTCTCACAATGGTATTATGCTACGATCTTCAGTTGAAATCATTCGACATTTATTCAAAGTACAGGATTTTTAGTAAATCAACACATTGCTATCAACTCAGGGCAATATAAAATTATATAATACTATTTTTTTTTGCCGTATCATGGCGCAGTACTTAGTTATCAATGACGTGTCAAGAGCAACGTTATCGCTGTGCTTCGCGATGATGGGGAGCAAGCAGCAATAACTATAGAACATTGTTCCAGAAATTCACAATAATAAAAATTACAATGGCGCCGATACAAACATTTGTGTTCATAGAGTTCAGGACGAGTAACATTTATCAAGAAGAACTTGTTAAAGTTTGCCTGTTGGCTGCACCCCGCGTTTATTTCGCAATCCGCAGATACCAGAACCAAGTGATAAGTTAACGGTAGATATTGAGTCACATGGATTTCATTTGAATTGTTACAATACCGTCAATTACTTCATAAATCAGCTAAAAAAAACCTGTGTATAATTCACGGTCGATGGTCGATGCCATAATTGTTGACAATGGTCAACAATTATGGCATCGACCGTGAATTGATCATACTCAAGCGATATCTTCTGCAGTTGAATGTCAGTTTATCTGCTGATGTCATATGTGCTGATAGCCTTAACGCTTATTACGATATACTTGAACGTCCTTATAAATATATATTATAATTGGGTATTTGTGTATGTGACTTTATATGTTTGTGAACGCACCCACGATACAGGAGAAATTCCTAGTGTGGGGCAACGTTTTTTTAAAGAAAAAAAAAATATGATGAAAATGCGAACATAATGTTTAAGGGGAGTGGTGTAAGAGAATTTTTTTTTTAAGATGCAAATTAATCAAAGTCGTTCATATGTATTGAATGATGTTTATGGACGAGAAATAACACACCCTCCTGTGGTATCGCGTGTTCCTGAAAATGCTGACATAATGGACTTCAGAATATGCCGTATATTAGATGGAAGGTTTTTGTCCTGGAATTACCAAAATTTACTAAAATAGAAATGTGGCCGGGGTCGTGGTTTGACGACTAAAATTCAATCATGCCTCCATCCTTTCCTTCATGGTAGCCGTTTGCAGTATACAGACATGTTCGTTAGCAGTATTGGTTTAAAGCAATAATAGTGACTTTCTTCAATATTATTATTATTATAAATTAAATAATGGAAACATAAAAATTGTGAACCGTTTGTAAAATGGATAACAGCCCGAATGTTTCAAATAGACGATGCAACCCAATGCCTCATCAGTGAAAAGCCACCAGTCCAACTTCACCATAGATTTTTTATCCACGCCAAACAAAAATGAATGATCTGTCCAGCTGAAGTTAAATGTGGTTTGCTATATTGCAATAAATGGTAAACTCAATTCGAAGCAGACATTGAAGATTACCAACCCCTGCCGTGAAGCCTCTGCCTTTCAAATAGGAGTTCTGTATCAGGCCCTGAAGCAAAAAACTCGTCTAGCCCTCACCATAATCGATGCCCAGAAAGAAATCCACAACCCCACAGAATTAATTTCGGGCCTCAAACAGACGATTACAGAGTCTGGTGCTCTGGGAACCGCTTCGTTTGCTGATATAGTGAAAAAGGGATCCAGTGATTACGTGCAAAATAATTTAAGTTCCTTAACAGTTTATCCCAACGATAAATTGAAGTCGATTGACGAGACAAAGAACCCCGTGAAAATCTTATACGCCCTGACGAAATGAAGTAGGTCAGCGACAAACCAAAAATGACGGTGTCACCAAACCAATCAGGATGCTGATAAACTGAAACACGCAGTCTAGCTATCTACAGCTGGACTCGCCGCTGATGAGCCCAGCAAGATCAAACCACAAATTTAATGACGATTGTAGAAGTGCCGATTTCTTTGGCTGATGCTCACGTCTTCAGGTTCATGTACGAACATAACATCGCCAACAAGTTTCCAGCGATGTCACTAGAAAACTTTTTAGCCCAAATTAAATTAAGCTATAAACACTCGTTGTCTAAGCGCGCGAAGAAAGTAGATACACCTGAATGTGCAACCTACTCGCGGTTTAAAAAGCCCAACAACCACAAACCAGGAGATGTTGAGTGCACCGCTAGGAAATTAGGAGAATATAGATTTTGACGACACGGTGGGCGCAGTGGCTAAGCGATTGGACTGCTGCGCTGCGTGTCGCGGGTTCGATCCCCGCACGGAACTAATATTTGTATAGCCTGCAGATAGTTGTTACGGGTCAGGGTATTTGTGTATATGACTTTATATGTTTGTGAACGCACCCACGATACAGGAGAAATTCCTAGTGTGGGGCAACGTTTAAAAATAAAAAATACCATCGACTAGGAGGGCGCATAACTCTGGGTTAAACTTTTGCGTTTGACGCATGTTGCTAACACAACATGGCAATAACAGACCACTGCGCTGACATAATTATCATCGATTGTTTATTGTCTCAGCACATTAGTCGCTAGGTGTAAATATCAAATTTACGACAATAATATGTAAATTCAGGGCAAGATAAAATAATATCCCTTATCAGTAGCAAGTACTAAATTATCAATCACGTGGCAATTGCAACGTGCAACGCTGTGCTCCAAGATAAAGCAAAGCTATAAATAAAGTACTTTGTTTCGAAAATTGCCAGTAATCAAAATGACATTGCCGTCGATACAAACATTCGTGTTCATAGACTTCGGCACGATTTTCGGTAATCGAGAAAGTGTTACTGAAGTTAGCCTGTTGGCTGCACCCCGCGTTTTGTTTTTTAATCCGCAGTTACCAGAACCAAGCGACAAGCTGACGTTAAATTTTAAGTCACATGGATTTAATTTGAACAGCTACAATGCCATCAATAAGTTCATAAATCGGCAACAAAAACCTGTGTGCCTTGTCGCCCATTATGGCACTAGATGTGATTTTCCCATACTTAAGCGAGAACTTCAAAAGTTGAATGTCAGTTTATCTGATGATGTCCTATGTGCTGATAGCATTTACGCTTTCTACGATCTACTTGAACATCCTTATGAATTTGATGAAGATTTCGAAATAATATTTGAGGGCAGTGCTGTAAGAGATCCTTTCAATGAAGGTGCAAATAAGCCAAACGCATCATATGAACTAGGAGAAATTTATGAACGAGAGGTGACATATCCCCCTGTAGTACCACATCCTCCTGAAAATGACAACATTATGAGTTTCAGAATATCTCGTAAATTAAATGGAAAATTTTTGTCCTGGACTGACCAAATACAACGTGAGTTTGTTGACGTGGAACCAGAAGACCAAAGATAAATGTGACACTGAGTTTGGAAAACGCAGTCTTTCTGGATACCGACGGAAGAAATAAAAGACCTCTAGAGAAAAAATCCAAAAGAAATTTATTATGACAGTATATTCATATCGCATGCAAACAAATATTTAGTACTTACATCTAAACAACACTTAACCAAAAGGAACAAAATCTAGAAAGCGTTGAAAATGGAATGTGTGACTTTTTAACAATAAAGTGTTTTATTTGATTTTATTCAAGAACCATTTTAAAATTAAAGAATAGATAAATACAAAATAAATAAAATATATTATATTGAGTTTGTTTTTGTCTTTATAAGCATAATTATGTTGTCAGCAGTTGACCCTGTACACTGGCGTTCATGGTTAAACGAGCTTTAAGCCGCAGCTTCTCCAGTGTACTACCGGGGTAAACGGTGCTAACCAAGGTTTTTAAAATTTGTTTATTTGTTAGGGCGTGAAATGGTTACCGACTAAATAAACAAAGATTCTTTTATTATTACAACTCGCAGTGCCCCACGATCTCACCTGTGGGGTACACTTTTTAAAATGCACATCGTAATTTAAAAAAAAAGGCAAGGCGCTCCTTCTAAGGATAATAATTATCAAAACTGCAGCACAATATTTCATATTTATAGTTTTGTTTCGTCTTTAAATGTCGTTACATTTTCGTTTCAATTGATCCACGTGATTGATAAAATCTATCCATGCTAATTACTTACTCTACATGTGAAAGTAAACCTATTTGTCTGTCTGTTTGTCACCTGTTCACACCTTAAAAGTTGAGACGATATCAAAACAACTTGGGACACAAGTAGACCACGGCCTAGATCAGGACAGGATAGGACCAGTCCTTTACCCATATACGTTACCGTGGGATGAATTCCGACCTCTCCAAACGGGCGAATTCGGGAGTATACGCTAAAACTATGATAAATGACATTTTTATCTCAAAATTTGATCCGATAAACAGCTTAGTATTCAAATCAAAAGGCCAAAGTCCTGATATTAAGAAATGACGTACATTGTGCTCATTGTGTTCTGCAATTTATTCTTTTTCCTTGAAGATGTACCAGGGGTTACAGAACGGGTACTTATAGGCACGGGCGTTCATCAAATACATCATAACTTACCATCAGGCACGGTTGGCGCAGTGCCTGAGCGATTGGACTACTGCGCGGGTTCGATTCCAGCACGGAACAAATATTTGTATGGCCTACAGATAGTTACTTCGGGTCTGGGTATTTGGTGTGTGAGTTTCAATGTTTGTAAACGCTCCCACGATACAGGAAAAATTCCTAGTGTGGAGCAAAGTTTTAGAAAAATATATACGAGTAGAGTTTATATAAAAAAATGACGAGAAAACATATTTTTTCAGGTACACAACACCCTTTACTTAAGTGTTATTAGCTTGTCTGCTCTGTGTGTATGGAGCCCCATCAAAATATTAGTACTTCGCCATTTGGGTTACTTATTAGCTATGTATTTGAGTTTGTCACACATTACTTTGGTAGATCATCGTGGACAATAGGTTTGCCTAATAAAAATAAACCTAAATTATAACAGCCACTCGAATCAATCTCCAGGTTAATACACGCCTGCCTAGGTTGGTCTGTGGATGGGTGATTCCTAGTTTCCTCCTTGCCTTGGAAAGACAGTAAAATGTTTGTTCCCAGTTGTCATTTTTATACCTTTGGCAGTTGTTACTGTCTTACCATCATCATCAGCCATGTTCCCACTGCAGGAACTCAGGCCTTCTCTCTACGAGAGGGCTGGGCTATAATCTACCACGCGGGCCCAGTGCGGGTTGGTAGATGTCACATGTCTTAGATTTTTTTGGTTCTAAGACATGCCGGTTTCCTTACGATGTTTTCCTTCACCGTTTTGAGAGCAGTGGTGATGAAATTAATTACACAAAGTAATGCGGCTGCTTGGGTTCGAAGCCACGACTTTCTGTTTGTAAGTTGTGGCCGCCACCACTGGGCCACCGCTGCTCTGTTTTACTGTCTTATCGTATTCCCGTCGGGGCTGCGGGTTGTTCGCAAGAGACACCGCGGCCTCGACATAAAGGGCTAAGAAGGAACATGGATGGTTTTTAGTCAGTAGAATTCTGACACTCCCTTTCTTTTTTTTACCTTTTTTAACTTTAACCTTTTTTTTTTGGGGGCTCTTGGGCAGAGCTGCCCAAGAGCCCCAAAAAACAAAAGGTTATCGTATTACCCAGTACTAACTGGATTGTGGAGGTCAGAAAGGCAGTTACTCCATGTAAAATACTCAAAACTTTTAAACTGTTAGATTAATTAATTTATAGTTACATACTGATATTGTTACTATTGGTTTTGTCCATGACATAGTTAGGAAATGGCTTATTCTTTGACCTAATGGTCACAAGTACCGCTCCCTCCTCCTCCTCCTCCTCCTCCTCCTCCTATAGAGCTCCTGGATTTGATACCAAGGCCGGGTAAAGTGTGTTTAGGTTATTTCCATTAGAGATTTCTCGGTAGTAGCCACGAATCCTGGATTTGTGTCTGATTGATGGCAATAGGCTTCTTTTTTTTTGGGGGGGTGGGAAATCATCAAATAACCCCTCCCGCTCTGGGCAGAGCGAAACGGAGTGTCAGAATTCTACTGACTAAAAACCACCCATGTTCCTTCTTAGCCCTTGCGCCGAGGCCGCGGTATTTATTTTGAACAACCCGCAGCCCCGACGGGATGGCAATAGGCTGGCCCCCAATTATATGGTTCTTCACCATAACTGCCCAAATATGTACGGTTACATTTAAATACACCTCTGCTTGTCCTTTTGGAAGTTATAGGGCTGATTTTAGGTTAATGTCTTTCTTTATAAACCCTATTAGATAATTATTATGATATAATATAACCTTTTCTTTACATTATGTAAGATAGTAGGTATTAATAAAAACATGTTACACATTTTCCTTGTTTAATATTACATGTACATACGTAATTAAGGTTTCAAATTAATGCCAAGTTTAATTAAAGTTGTTAAAATTAACAGGTGCTGCTTTCACTGAACTTATTTCGATACTTAATATGTTTTACGATTTGAAGCATATTCGTTGGGGGCTAAGCAAAATAATTATGGTTTGCATTACCACCTCCCGAGAAGAGATGAGACAGGATGAATCACATGTGACTAAAAGAGTCATGAGTATATTTATGTTGATGGATGGAGAGGGTGACGAAGACCAAAAAAAAGATGGTTACATTGTGTGAAAAATGATTTGAAAGAAAAAGAAGTTATAACTTTTATTTTTTTTTTGGGTGGAAAATCATCAAATAACCCCTCCCGCTCTTGGGCAGAGCGAAAGGGAGTGTCAGACTTCTACTGACTAAAAACCACCCATGTTTCTTTTTAGCCCTTCATGTCGAGGCCGCGATATCTCTTGGGAACAACCCGCAGCCCCGACGGGAAGTAACTCATACCTCGAAAAGTGACAAGAGAGAATGGAATACAAAAACATGTTGCGCCAAACCAAAAAAACAATGGGACAAGGGCATGACGATTAGCTCGCCGTCCGTCCGTCTTATGACGACGACAGGCCGTGTCGACGGCGCGTTCGTATTCCACGCGCGCCTCAAAGAGATGTCAGCAACATGGAAGGTGCCCCGCAAGGGCCGACGCCCGTCGGGGCTGTAGGTTGTTCGAAAGAGATACCGCGGCCTCGACACAAGCAAGGGCTAAGAAAGAACATGGGTGGTTTTTAGTTAGTAGAAGTGTGACACTCCCTTCCGCTCTGCCCAAGAGCAGGAGGGGTTACTTGATGATTTCCCACCCCACAATAAAAAGGGCATGACGATAATAGAAAGCTAAATCTATAAAAAGTCCTGTACATATGAAAAATTAATCTCCACTACTGTCGTACACAAAAACCGTACAGTAGCGCTTCTAAAATATCTCCGAGCAATTTAAGTTAGTTGCAAACTGTCTCGGTACGAATTTATGTTGTATCTCATACGCCTGAGGGCAAGCAAGGGCGCTCACAGAGCCATGATTTATTTTGTTACATTTTAATTTCGCCAAGCTATCTCATCACCGACCCGTTTCCGAGCAACGGCGAATTTATAACCCTCCGAAATTCGCTTAGGGGTCGTGCATGGAACTATGAAGTATACGATATTTTTAGTGAGAATGAAATTGTGTATTTTTTAAACGTTGAACAGTTGATTTCACAGCGTGATTGTTTTTTGATTGATCGGAAATTGAATTTGATTTCAAATCAGTCTTGTTGAAGAGTTGTGATGTTAAGCGTTGTGGGTCCGAAACTATTAGAGTGTATTGTGTAAGTTTTAATACTTGTACTCAACTGCCACCGATTTGATTTTATTGGAAGCCGACCCTAACATAAAAGTTGTTTGAAATAAAAGCTAGGCAGATTGATTGTGTAAAATAAAGACTTGTTTATTACTTATTTATAAAAACTTTTGGGGATTCGTGCCGAGGTTGGCACTATATAGCCTAGCCTAGCTATTGGATTTGTATCAGACACATATGGATGTCATCATCATCATATCAGCCCGGAATCACCCACTGCTGGGTATAGGCCTCCCCTTTCTTCCGCCACATGTCCCGATCCTGTGCGTCTCTCATCCAGGTGTTTTCCGCGACTTTGACGATGTCGTCAACCCAACGAGCTTTAGGACATATATATGTGTCTGATATAAATCCAATGGCTAAGCTGGAATCTGGATTTGAGTTTATAGGCCTTCTTACTTCTTTGACGAAAACAAGCGTCTATTATTCAGAAAGTGTATACGTGACAAAATGCATGTAGTTTACAAAAACAAAACAAAAGATAATCTCACGTAATTAGTGCAATATAGATAAGATTTTGAGACCGAATTTTAATTTATCAAAATCCGAAAAAGCTGATAAGTCACATTAACCCTCGGTCCGTCGCGTATATTTTATTTACGCGGTTTATAGCGTGGGGTCTTTTAAGACCCCAATAATCAGACGCCTGTAAATCCCCTAATAATAATTTTATTAAATTCAGATTACCGTGATCCATATTTTTGTTAGTAGGTATACTTAAAGAGTAATGTTAGTAAATAAAAAAAAATAAAAATAAAAAATTCATAATAATCGAAGGCCAATACACAACACATACCTACTACCAAAAATACATGATTATAAAATAAATTATTCATAATGCATACTAATAATGTCTAAATTCATTAAACAAAAAAATTATTTTAAAACTAAAATTTAAATAAAAATAGACTACTAATTGTGTCAAAAAATAAAATTAAAAAATGTATTCATTTATTTACTGTCTAAACCAAAAAAATCTAAAACTACGAACATAAACTCTCCTTGAGATTATTTCACAGATTTTTGTTTTAAATGCCTCTAAATAAATTTTTAATTTACATTATATCTTAATGAGATCATACTAGAATAATTAACATTTTAACATGAAATTTGGATCGCACCAACAAGACGGTACTTTTTTTTTTGAGGGTGGGAAATCATCAAATGACTCCTCCCGCTCTGGGCACAGCGGAAGGGAGTATCAGACTTCTACTGACTAAAAACCACCCATGTTCCTTCTTAGCCCTTTGTGTTAAGGCAGTGGTTTCTCTTCCGGACAACTCGCAGCCCCACAACCCGCAGCCTCTCAACCCGCAGCCCCAACAAGACGGTATCTAAGGTGCTTAATACAACATTGCCCGACCTAGCAATCGCACTGTATTGTTTCAATGCTGGGCTAAGGTCTCCCCCATAGACTTTTAATTTACCACAAACGCTTCTTAGTGCTTAATAAGAACTGCCACTCGGGTCGATCTTTAGGTAAAGCTGTGCTTGCCTAGGTTGGTCTGTCGATGGGTGACCGCCCGATATACCGAGTTTCCTCCGTGCCTCGGAAAGCACGTTAAGCTGTTGGTCCCTGCTGCCATATATAGATCTTTGGCAGTCGTTACAAGTAGTCAGTGACCTGAAATTCTGACATCCAGTCTTACCAAAGAGTATCGTGTTACCTAGTATTAACTGGGTTGTGGAGGTCAGATAGGCAGTCGCTCCATGTAAAATACTGGTATTCAGCTGCATCCGGTTAGACTGGAAGCCGACCCCAACATGGTTGGGAAAAGGCTAGGCAGATGGATGGCTTCTTAGTCATCACGCAACGCATTACAAAATGACTTGTTCAATCAATTTTAGAATATTTTAAATAAAAACTATAGACGAGCCGCAACGCGCTTTAATATTCTGGACAACGGTGCACTAGGGAGCTCGAGGCTAAATATTAACAGCACGCTTTCCTGAATTGGCCCATGGATAGGACCACGGCGGACCACCCATTCCTTACCGAGTATCCTCCGTGCCTCTGAGAGCACGTAACTTAAGAAATTATAAGTCAGTGAAAATATGACATCCAGTCTTACCTGGGGTATCGTATTACTCAGTATGAACTGGGTTGTGGAGGTTAGATTATAAGCTGTCACTCCATGTAAAATATTGGTATTCAGCTGCATTCGGTAAGACTGGAATCCGTCCCCAATATAGTTGCGAAACGGCTAGCTGAAGATGACAGCGGCGCACTACGGCTATAGTTTGTGCTTAACATTACCAAGCATCAAGTTTCTCAATTCATTAAAGTTCACTTTGAAAAATTTAAAAAGTTCTCGTTTATAATACATGTCCTTGAAATCACTCACCCGCAGAGCTTTTAAATAAAAACTTTCTCAATTTTGTTCCGACTAAATAAAAGAACAAGCCTCATTCCCACCTGTACAGTCGAAACGAGCTTTGTTTACAATTTTAAAAACATTCTAACTTTCAGCCAAAAAATAACTTAGATTTAATATTGTGCAAAATTATATTTTGGACGTTTCATGATAACTGTCTTTGTGAGCAAGGCTATAATCATCTTCCTGCCCTTATCCTTGTCTATTTGGGGTCGGCGCAAGACGTTTTCTTTTGGCGGTGGCATTTATTTCTTTCCCTTTTATATCATTCCTCACACAATCCATCCATCTTTTCTTTGGCCTTCCTCTCCATCCATCAACATTTACGTCCATCACTTTTTTAGTCACACGTTTATCCCTCTTCATAACATGTGCATACCACGACATTCGATTCGATTCCGCAAAGTTTTAGTAGTAAAATGAAAACTCGTCAGTTAAATCAGTTTCAGTGGCTAAGTAGAGCTTTAAACCATTATTTGCCTAGCCTTGACCCAACTGTGTTGGAACCAGTTTCTAGTCTAATCGGAGGCCACTGAATATTAGTTCTTTGCGAGGAGAGACTGTAATCTCTCCCCCACAATCCATATACTAAGTTACACGAAACCTTTCTGGAAAATTATTTGTCAGCATGTCAAACTAACAACATTTCATAAAGTGAAACATTGGGGCCTGACAAGGTGTTAAACAATTCTATTTACACGAACCTACATAGACACGTGGGAATAACGTTAGCCTTGTTTGTAATCATGTAAAAACAAATAAGTGAACTAGATCATGAAATTAAATCAGAGCGAACAACAATAATCGAACATTGCAAACGCATTAAAAATATTTTACAAATTCAAACATCATCATCATCATCAATAATCAATAGAAAAAAGGCTAGGCATAGCCTTTTTTCCCAACTATGTTGGGGTCGGCCTACAGTCTAACCGGATGCAGCTGAATACCAGTATTTTACATGGAGCGACTGCCTATCTGACCTCCACAACCCAGTTAATACTAGTCGAAAACGAATAAAATAAAAGTCTTGAAAACCTGTCTATTTGCTACCTTTGCATGCACACCCTGGCTTAAGTTATAGTTTCATGGGAATATTTAGTCCATCTCATATCAAAATAAAATTACAAAACCTTTTCTGAAAATATCCTAGAAAGATCAAAAGTAGTAGTAACACTTGCGTCCTGACATACCCGTCCCCTGCACTGACAAATCTAAGAAGACGGTTGCACCATAAATCAAGTTTACGGAGGGCTACCCCACAAAGAGCTAGCACTTTATTCCTTTGAAAAACTGTAAGAGCTTCCCTGACATTCGCATGTGGAATGAGCTCTTTTGTACCAAAGACGTTTTTGCTAGACGGGATCTCAATAGCGATCGAATTCTTGGTCCTTTTGTCTGTTCAATTTCGTAGGACAGACGGATACGTGTCTGTGTAGGTAGCTGTCTTTATTTTTGGAAGGAGTGAAAATGATAGTATTTTGAAAAAAATTGTTGCTTTAATTTTTTTTTTAATTTTTCCTAGTCTAGCGTGCTCTATTACACTCTACCAAGACCTTTTTCACGATACCGGCGTCCTCCTTCCCATTTTGACAAGACTATACAGTGCCTGGAGTGGCGACCGCGAACCGGAAGACTTGCGTTGGACGTCCTCCCACTAGGTGGACCGATGACCTAGTGAAGGTTGCGGGGATCCGCTGGATACAGGACCGGTCAATGTGGCGACACTGGACGTCTTTCGGCTGAAATTATGATGATGATACAGTTCACTCTCCATCTCGTTTGTGGCCTACCGATTCTTTGTATCACGGCATTAGTTATAAAGATAAAATACAAAACACTTTTCGACAAGACCCTAAATCTCAACTGAGGAAGCAACTTTTCGCCAGGAAGACGTCGGAGATCGAAGTTACACTTTGATACAGTATAGGCATATATTCCGCTCACGACCCAGCCACTTAGGAGAAACACGGTGCAGCACGTAATTATGTCTATATGCCTGTGTAAGGCTGCTTCCTTACTGTTTGTAATGGAACATTTGTTAGGTGTAGCCTTTCCCTTGTGTTCATTTCTCCAAATTCCGCATGCACTTACACTCTTTAATACTTGGTCCCCACTTCAGGACATGTCCTTTCCATTTAAAAATTATTTGTATAAAGACTGACAATAGGGATGTTTACCGACTAAAAAAAATATGATTCTAATTAGATTTTCGAAAAATATAGATTTTTAGAGAGATTTTCGAAAAATATTGGATACGAAATCAATAAAAATTGACGAAGATAAAACGCGTCAAAGATTTGAGCGGGGGGTTGTGACGTCACTCACCGGTAAAAAATGCCATACTAATGTCTTAGATTATGACGTCACACGAGTTTTCATGGTACTGTATCGTCTTCATTGTTTGTTTACGTGAAAAAAGAAAAAATACGTATCCAATGTTTTTTGGAAATCTATCTGACGGACTAATTAGATTTTTTTAGTTAACTGTCGTATTATAGATCTTTGACAGTTATTACAGGTAGTCAGTGGTCCGACAGTCTGACAAGCAGGCTTATCAAGGAGTCGTCGTATTATCCAGTACAAACTGGTTTATTGTAAAATACTGGTATTCATTTGAATCCGGTTAAACTGGAAGCCGACCAACTTAGTTGGGATAAGGCTGAGGCAGAGGATGATGATAGACTTATGCTCTCCAGCATACAATGTTTCCACTGCTGGATCACAGACCTCTTCTCTATAAAGATTAGTAAATCTACCAGGGGGTCTAGTGTACCCGTTGGGGCTGCGGGTTGTTCGAAAGAGATACCGCGGCCTCAACACAAAGAACTAAGAAGGAACATGGGTGGTTTTTGGTCAGTAAAAGTCTGACACTCCCTACCGCTCTGCTCAGAGTGGGAGGAGTCATTTGATGATTTCTCACACTCCAAAAAAAAGGGGGTTTAGTGTGGGTTTGGTAGATGTCACCATGTCGAGATCATGATGATGTTGGGCTATTTTACCTATATCTTAAGTATGTAAAGTTTTCAGTCTGTGCAACCAGCCTAACGTGTACTGCATCTCCTACTCGTAAGTGCAGCGTTTCGTTGCAAATTTGTCGCCGCGCCCCAACGTCTCGGGTACAATTTGGGCTAATTACACCGAAACAAAGACACGTTCCTTGCTGGATAATGAATGTAGTGCACTTTTGTGCGGCCACGGCTGAACTGACGTATTTTCTCAGTTTGTTTTAGTTTCTTAGGAGCTTGCTTTTAAGGCTAGGTCCGCAGTAGTCTTCACCGGTCTGCCAGTATGGATGATAGGTGTAATCGCTGGTGAGGCAAAATAAGTATCTAAGAATCGTAGTAAGTACCGTTCTGTAGTTTCATCTACACATCCTGGGAAAAAAGCATAAGTTTATTGGAACGAAGTTCCTTATCGCGCGTTGTGAAAGAGGGCTAGACGGAAAAAATTCTTACGAAAAGTTGTCACGACACTTTTTGCTATAGTAAGCTATTGTAAGCTGTGCGGCGTCGCATGTTTCTCTGTCTGTCTCTCTCTCTCTTATAGAAAGCAAGCCAGATATTTTCATTTCTAATTTTTTTTTTTTTTTTTTTTACAAAATAATAACAATAACTTCGTTCCATCCGGGTGTTCCTTGACACCTCTCACGTTTTTTTTTATGTACGTTATGTTTACATCGATACTTGGCGTTGTATTTTTTGCTTAACCTGGTAAAAACGGTAGACACTTAAGCAGATTTGAACCGAGACATACTATTACTTTTGTGCGCGACGCATCGTTTTTTTACATTTTTATACTTTTTGGTGTATTTTGTATAGTGTTTTCATATATTTCGAGTTTTTCTTTGGATACTTTATTGTTTTTTGCTTGATTAGATGGAGTCTATCAACGTTCTTGGCATTTTGCTTTGTAGAATAATCACCTAGAAAATTTGGATAAGTCTTAAAATCCAGCAGTGGTGATCAAAGATCAGTCCGCTATAACTTTCTGAAACTGAATGCATGTCCTAGAACCAGCAATTCGAAGATGTTGTGAAGCTTTCTCTCACCTTTAAACACAAAAAGAATGCCTGTATCCTAGCATTGGGAATAATAGGCTAGGGCCGACGCCCGTCGGGACTGCGGGTTGTTCTAAAGAGATACCGCGGCCTCGTCACAAGGGCTAAGAAGGAACATCGGTGGTTTTTAGTCAGTACAAGTCTGACACTCATACCGCTCTGAGTCATTTGATGATTTCCCACCCCCAAAAAAAAAAAGGCTGAAAATGTTATGTATTTTTGTGCCTAAAATCAGTAACAAATCTTTGCTCTAGAGTCTAGATATAGCTTTTAGCGATGACAAAACAAACAACTTCACCGTGTTTGTCGATATACCTGGTATTAAAAACTTAAAACACAAATAAATCCAATATCACTAAAACGCTGTCAAAAGTGAAGATTTAACTAAAACCTGGTTAATCTAATACCATTAGGAAGTCTTACAGTAAATAAACTAAGCTCTAATAGAACATTCATGATTAGAACATGTTCTCGATAGCTCGGGCGTTAAGGCTCCTCTCTCGAAAAAGCTTAAAAACAGCGTGCAGATGAAGCAGTTTTTCACCGGCACTTACAGAGAAATTACATCTGAGAAAAATTGTTAGTAATCTACATGATATGACACGTAATTTGGTTTAGCCATAATTTTTGTATCGGTATCACATAATAAGAAAAAAAATCCACAAAATCACCTCCAAATCGTTGAATGGAACCATTTTACTCCTTCATTTTTTAACAAAATAATATAAAAAAAATATCTACTGCTTTGAAATACAAAGGAAAATAATTTGGTTTTGTTACTTTTTAAAAACATGTATTATTTTAATTATACTAAATGAAAAATGTGTCCGTTTCAAGTCGGTATCTACGACCGAGAGGGGTAGTTTGTATGCACAAGGTCATTGGCGTGAATACAAGCCTTAATGCAGCTCAGACACTGCAGTTTGAAATTATCTTAGATGAAGCAATTCATGCTAAATTACAGAAAAGATTATCTTTAATAGGCTTATCTTAGCGATGGTTCGGCATTACTTTCAATGTTTGAATCTTGATGTATTATTAGGCGTGTACCTAATGTAGTGTGACATTGTATGACACTTGCTTACTCCTTCTTCCTTTTTAATCTTTAAAGATTTAGACAGTGTACACATAATAGTACACACACATTTCACGGGCTACGTTTAAGTCTCATGTAATAGAGGTTTGTTGTGAATAAATTATTATTATGTAATAGAGGTTAGCCTATGGCCAGCAACCGGGCACAAATTCAAAGTTTTGTAGATAGTGAGAAATTTCTGTTTAAAAAAGTCACCAACACTGCCCAAGACTATCTTTAATACATAATTATGTTTTACAAAATATTGATTGATTGATTTAGTTCATTGGCTCGACTGACTCGTGGTGTAGTGGTTACAATGACGACTGCCGAACATGAAGTGACAAATTCGGGACAGATTGTTTTTTTGTAGCAGGAAGTTCGTGTGTTTCGAGTAGTAGACTTTTGGCCGGATGATAGCATTAAATTACGTTACATCACTACATATTATAAAACATCTTTCTTTCTAGTCCTCCACCGCGTCTGTCTGTCTGTTCGCGATAAACTCAAAAAGTATTGCATCGATTTTCAAGCTGTTATCACCAATAGATAGATTGATTCTCAAGAAAGGTTTAAGTATATAGTTGACGGAGATCCATGCGAGCGAAGCCGCGGGCATTAGATAGTTATTTATTAAAATGATATTTATCAAATAATATCAGGTACGAAGAGAAATTAAATACCTTAAGCTGCGTTCTACGCTAGGCGAGCCCATCACGAGCCGAGCACGAGCCGAACACAATTTGTCTGGTGTGGACCGACTTACAAGCCTCGAACGAGCGCACTGCGAGCATTTCGTTCGTACTCGGCTGTGTTCCGCCAAAAGTCGGTTTTCTGACGAACACAAAGGGATTTGACTACGTTCGAGGACGTAGTGATCGTTGTAGGTTCGTTGTACGTTCACACTTGACGCCGCCAACGACGAAGCCGAGAAGGGCTCCGCTCCTAAAACACTAGGAAGTGTCGAAGGGTGGGCGTTTTGGGGGACTCTCTCATGTAAAGTAAAGTAAATTTTGACGTTCGAAAAGTGCTGATTATCAGCCTAGTTTGAATAAATGACATTTGATTTTGCTCGTGCTCAGTACGTGCTCGGCTCGTGATGGGCTCGCCTAGCGTAGATGCAGCTTTAGGCATTCTCTACTTATCAACAAGGAGTGGTGGAGAGTTACCTTGACAGGCATTACCTACATGACTTACATGAGATCTAATAGTTGTCGAAGTGTGGATGTCCTAGCATCTCTTTCTGAGAGTAAATACTTCTGTCTATCAAATCAAATCAAATCAAAAATATTTATTTGCAAGAATATGGTACAATAGGTGTTACAATATGGGTTCCAGCATATCCTGCCATTACATGGCGTACAAATATTTAACACAACACAACGTTATTAACACTAATACATTATTTTACTAATTATGTATTAATTTATTTAATATATTTTTATTGGAATAAATATTACGTTTTTTCTGTAATTATAATAATGATGATGAATATAAATGTGTACTTATAATTGTTGTATTTAGGCTATCCTTATTTTATTATGATACTAACGATTTATCCTCTAAATATTCTTTAACACTATAATAATTTTTCTCTAATAATAATCTAAACAATGACCTTCTGAAAAACCATCTTAGGGATATTTTTTTTGTTTTTTTTTTTACAAATAGCGTTTTTGGTCGTGTTTGATCGTAAATATGACGTGGTTAATTATTTCAAGAGTGTATGAACTGTGTCAATGCTGATTAAATGCACTTTGTCATTATGTGCTTTAAATCATAACTTATGATTACGCCTTTCACGCCTTGTAATTCCCGAAAGGTAAGACAGAGGTGTACCTACCTAACAAGAACACCCTCATTTCGCCAGTTATATAAAGTCCCATTAAAATTGATGAACAATTTTTAACATAGCGTTCAGTACGTCTAACCAAAGATATCTAGCAAAAATAACAATGATTAAAGTGATTTTACTTTGACTAAAATAATAAATTGCCCATTATTAGTAATTTTCGTCGCAGATTTGTATCTTATGCGTTTTTCTCATTTATTTTTGTACCATTGCTTTTATTTTGGTGGTCTGAATGATTTCTGAAACCCTGTCCACCTATTTTATTGGGACCTTATATTTAAGACTCATGCAATAGGGAGCGAACCAATTGCCATCATTGTCACAAATCCAGACTCTATGGCTGCTACTAAAAAATCCTGATGTAAAAAACTAATAACACCATGTCCGACCCGGTAATCGAACCCAGAACCTCATGCTCAGCAGTCGCGCTTGTAATCACTAGACCAATGGGACAGTAGCTGGTGAATAACATCGTCTATTTAAATTGTTGATTCATTTATTATCAGTCTGTTTACATTGTTGCAAGTTACTATCTAGTTAATTCAAATAAACTTATTATTATTATGTACCTAGATATTTCCAATTACGGTCAAGGGTATCATTTAAGGGCTGCGGGTTGTTCGCAAGAGATACCGCGGCCTCGACATAAAGAGCTAAGAAGGAACATGGGTGGTTTTTATTCAGTAGAAGTCTGACGCTCCCTTTCGCTCTGCCCAAGAGCGGGAGGGGTTATTTGATGATTATCCACCCGCCAAAAAAAAAAATATTTAGCAAACTCATTGCCGGTTCAGTGCACCTACTAAACTTGATTTGCATTGTACATTATCTGACTGCGCAGACGTCGTAAGACAGTTCGTGAACAGAATTTTAATCTCAAAATTAATAAACATACCTAATATGAAACAATTGCTTCTCATGTCTATTTATGAGACCTCTAAGTTGCTCTGAACTTCATAATGAATATGAATGTTGATTTGCACCATCACTACAAAACCTTTCACTGGAAGGTTCAAGTGTATTATAAATTAATATTAAACTAAAATAAATCACTGAAATCCTAAAGTTTCAATATGTCGTTACATTGCTAGATTGCACCCGGGCGAAGCAAGGCTGTGCTGCTACTATTCTACAAAATTTGCTAAACATCATCTGATTTTGGTGGGCATCGCATATCTTATCATCGAAACTTACCTACATGTATTTATGCACGTAGGCACTATGCACGTGTATCTCCTTATCTCGACATGCACTAAGTCCACTTGTACGTCATACGCTATCGAGGAACAACTTCCGTTATAATTACTCATAATTTAAAATAGATACTGCGGCTATGTTGGCAACGTGGCGTGTCATTAAAGGGTTTAAAGTAACCTTTACGAAGCTGAGAGTTACTTATTGTCCTCGTCATTAAGATCATTTTTTGTTCCGGACCAAACCTTTTTTCTTACGGAGATATTGGCGATCAAAGTTCCGAATTTAGCACAAATTTTTTAAAATTTAATATTAGTTTTTAAGGTACGCACGAGGAGCTCGTGGCTTAATAAGAACTGCCACTCGGGTCGATCTTTAGGTAAAGCTGTGACCGCCCGACATACCGAGTTTCCTCCGTGCCTCGGAAAGCACGTTAAGCTGTTGGTCCCGGCTGCCATATATAGATCTTTGGCAGTCGTTACAGGTAGTCAGTGACCTAAAATTCTGACATCCAGTCTTACCAAAGAGTATCGTATTACCTAGTATTAACTGGGTTGTGGAGGTCAGATAGGCAGTCGCTTCATGTAAAATACTGGTATTCAGCTGCATCCGGTTAGAATGGAAGCCGACCCCAACATAGTTGGGAAAAGGCTAGGCAGATGATGATCAGATTTTAAGGTAACCATTTTACTTGAATTGCCTACATGATCCGTTTACTATTCAAAGCATGCATTAGCACAATGTTTTGAGTGGTGCTATATTGAGTTTTACCTTATAACAAGGTTTTACCCATTTTTTTTTTATTAGAATATTTTAGCGTAGGGTTACTTAGTTTGCTGTTCATAATGCTTGGTTGATGGCTTAGTGATATTGTTTTTTTCGTTATTGTTTTTTTTTTAATTTCTGGACGTCATAAATATCCCTGTGGAAAATAAATATTTTATATTTGTATCTTTTAACGTATGCTTTTGAACGTGTATCCTACTTATCTGTTACTCTCTTGTACTTGGGATTGAAGCACGTTTTTTCTACCATAACTCCCTGACGAGCGTCACGTGATAATTCATTTCGTTTTCTTTCATAGCATTGTCTACAAAACCAATGTCATGTGTTTTCAGCCATCAACTTTTTTTCTTTTTTTTTTTAAATTGTGCCCCACACTAGGAATTTCTCCTGTTTCGTGCGTGCGTTTACAAACACTTAAACTCACATACACAAACACACCCACTGTAGACACACACAACTATCTGCAGGCCATACAAATATTTGTTCCGTGCGGGGATCGAATCCGCGACCAATCGCTCAGCCACTGCGCTAACCGTACCGTCTTTAAGTCTGACGCGTTCACTACCTATTGCATGAATCACGGCTGTATATTGTTCGATCATAACAATATTATAAGCTCTGTACATGTCTGTACGCACGAATTCATTTGTATTTTTTTTTTTTTTTTTTAAACGTTGCCCCACACTAGGAATTGCTCCTGTATCGTGGGAGCGTTCACAAACATATAAAGTCACATACACAAATACCCAAACCCGAAACAACTATCTGCAGGCCATACAAATATTTGTTCCGTGCGGGGATCGAACCCGCGACACGCAGCGCAGCAGTCCAATCGTTAAGCCACTGCGTCAACCGTGTCGTCAATTTGAATTACTTTTATCTAACTAATTACGCGCTTAGTTATCTTATGCGTCATTAACGATCGGGAAAGAACCTTACAAGTACCTGCATAATACAGTGATAACATTTCGATAAGCCCTCTGCATTAGAATGCTGATGTAATTTACGTTTTAAAAAAAATTGGCAACGTGCATTCGGCAAGATTCTTGTATGGACAAACAAATATAAGATTAAGATAGGATACACCTTTATTTGTGGAGTTGAACAAGCTAATAAGAATACAGGTAGAATTTTTTATAATTCTAGTACACTGAAAATATTGATTGGAATTTTGTTTTATAAAGTGTTTAGCGTGAAGCACTGTATCGTTTGGCATCAGTCTCTAAATGTATATGTATAATCTTAAAAGTAAATGCAAGTTAGCTGGGTGTGTACTTAACAGCTTGTTCGACTGTAGGGACAGTGCATAGGGATGCAAACACAGAAAAGTTTATAATTATACAGCCGCAGTCTGTACAAGATATAAAACATTGTTCTAGCATTATTGGTTTAAACTTTCCGAGTATTGCAAAAATATTCATAGGGCATGCTTTTAGTCCCGTCGGGGCTGCGGGTTGTTCGCAAGAGATACCGCGGCCTCGACATGAAAGGCTAAAAAGGAACATGGGTGGATTTTAGTCAGTAGAAGTCTGACACTCCCTTTCGCTCTGCCCTAGATCCGGAGGGGTTATTTGATGATTTTCCACCAGCCAAAAAAAAAAGGCATGGTTTTAGACCTCCGATCAAACTGCAAGCCGTGATCGCTTCACGGTTTGTTGAATTTGAATAACGACCAGCACTGATGTGCAGGCGTTTGTGACAGTTCAACCTTTAACATGTGCGTTTACACAAGATGTAGCCAGTAATGCGGTCGGAGTGGAAAATGGCTTTGAATGGCGCTTCATGTGTCGCTGAAAGTGAATAAATATTGGCACAAAAGTCTTAATTTCAACAGGGGTAAAAGACAAACAAAACAATTTATAGCAATCATTTTATTATTAAAACCAAAAAAATAACCGTTTTCAAAAAAGTTACGCTTCTTATCATACTATTGTGGAACTAGTTGATAATGAATCATCTCGTCTAAAAATTCATTAACTGATAAGTCCCCTACATTTAAGTTGGCCAGAACCATTTTATATTTTTTGTCAAAACTTATATCTCGCGTTCTTCGCGTTCGTCTGGCGTTCTCGAGCAAACATTTTTTTATTTTTGTGTCGTAGACATTGCCTTCCTTACGGAGTTTATGAATGAAGTAGAACAAACTTGGCTGTTTCGGAATGAGACCATTAATGCGATGGTGCCAACTCTCCATTGCATTGGTTGTGCGATACCGTTGACCTTCACAACTTATGACAGCTGGCGAGTGCATTCCTGGATACCAGTACTTCTCAAAATATCTCTGAAACCTGTCCATAGTTTGCACTGCCTCCATCTGCTCCATTATATTCCGGCAGCCTTCTGGTATGTACCGTGCTGGGAGAAGCGGTAAAATTGCTACTTTCTTAACTATATTTTTATTTTCAGCCGTGTTTGTTACATTTAATTCTCTCGCTTTCTTCCACACTGCTTTTTGAAAGTGGAAAAAACAGCCAGTTATCTTAACATCTCGATATACTGTCTTGACAGCATTCATGATAGACTGCTCATAATCACATTTAAAATGTTCTATTTCAAGTCCTAATTGATTTTTAAGTAAATTAAAGAGTCTTGTGTACGTGTCCTGGCTCTTATCAGGAAGAAATGTGTATACAATTGGTACAATATTCGTACAATCTTCTTCAGAGTATAAATCCGTATGAAGAGTAAAGAACTGGCAAAAGGGCTTTGGCGTACGTTTGAAGGTGCCATCTCCAAAAAAAGATTTTGATCTTCTCACGATATTCATCGAGAGTTTGGTGGAAAATACCAGTATTTTCTTCTTATCACCATCTTCTACGACAAGAAAATCTTGTTTTAGTACCTCTGGTACAAAAACGTCTTCCATTCTATTGAATGTCAATCTCTCAGCACCCAAAAATTGTTTTCTACTTCGGTACAAAGAATCCTTTTTTTCATTGAACTCTGGAATATTGAAAGGACTGAGGGAATCAACGTTGCCAAATGATTTGTCAAACATGCTTCTAATTGGGCCTAAATCCGTACACACTTCTTCTTTTAGTTTATTTAATTTTACGTAAATCGCGTTTTTTTCTACATCAGCTTGGCAGGTATGACAGGACTGCCTCAAAATTTTCCGACTATCTCGATCTACTGTAATACTTGCATTGCATATGTTCTTATTTGCACAACTCCATAAGGTACTTAAGTCTTTATTAACACGCCTAGACTTATTGTATCTGTAACCATTTTTTACAAGACACTTATTATTTTTTTGATTTTTTACAACTACAAATTCACATTCTTGATCTTCATTTATTATTCTCCACATTTTAAACGTCGAAGTTAATTGCTTTCCAAAATATACACGACAAAGAAAAAAAAACTTCAGTAGACGAAAAAACGGGTCTCGTACCCCTTAGGAATGTAAACACTCATAACACAGCTTACCGCATAGATAGACCGATCGAAAGTCACTGTATGTATTAGTACGAGTAAAGCGGTATTGTAGGTGCTCTATATTTTGAGCAACGCACAAAACTATCGAATAAAATCAAACACTCATATACGTGTGAACGAGCTAACTAGAAAGTGCAATATACTTCTAACGAATTGATTATAATTTCTTAATAAAAATAAAGCTAATCGACCACTTTCAAAAAAACCGACGGATAAAATGCGACGCCGTTGCAGTATTTTGATTAAATATCTTATGTTGGTAGGTAAGCATGTCATAATTGAGATTATATACGAATACCAGTGCGATTTTATCGCCCTATCGCATTGATCGATATTTATGATTGATAGTCAATGAAACCTTAATACGCAATTAAACAATAAAGTTCTAATACCTAAACAATAAATCCTTTACCATCGTATCCAATCCCGATATATGATCGAAAGGATATTAGGTAAAAACAAAACTGAACTGCCACGTTGGTGTAATGTTGGCATGTGCAACTACTTAGCATGAGGTGCAGCATTCGATTCCCAGCTATACCAAAAGCTATTAGATTATTCCATTAGGAATTTCTCTATTAGAAACCGAAACCATGAAGTCTCGACTTGTGGCTGGTTGACGGCAATTACTTCGCTTCCTGCTATATCGAACTGGAACACATCTGGCGATGTATAGGGGTACTATGAGATAAACCTCCGCCTAACGCTTTGTTCGTCCGTTCGTTATTTGTTTTGTTAGTTCTTGACATCTAAGCATGCTAAGTGAAACTTTATGCACATCGTTTCAGGGTTCTCAAATCACATCCCACCATTAAGTTACCGTGCTGAATAATTTCAGAAATAAATAGTGCAGAGATTCGAGAGAGAGAGAGAGAGTTGCTTAGAAATCCTCTGGGTTTCACTTCCAACGGGTATTTTAAAAACCATCAAACCAATTCAGAAAAAAAAATTGAGTAAAAACAATATCATTTTAGGGTTAATAAATTTTATCGACAAACTTTGATAAAATAAAGCTGTTTACCGGCTCATTAAAATAATCCTGACAGATAACACTAATTCCAAGTAAATCACGTGATAGCTGCAATGCGGTGTGCATTGAGGGTATATATACTGAAGGAAACAATACCTCAGCTATCAGTTTTAAAATGGCGCCGATACAAACGTTCATTTTTATGGACTTCGGGACTGTTCGCGGTAATTCAAAAGTTCTAACTGAAGTAGGTCTGTTAGCTGTTCCCCACAGTCAATTTTATAAACCGGAAAACATTCAAGAACCAAATACCAAGATGGTAAGGAATTTAAAGATAAACGGATTTGATATGATAACTTTTACAGTAATCAATAATTTTATCAATCACCAACAAAAACCCGTGTGTCTCGTCAGCCATAATGGTCACAGGTTTGATTTCATCATCCTCAAGCGAGAGCTTAAGAAATTGAGTGTCAGTTTGTCTAATGATGTCCTATGTGCTGATGGTTTGTATATTTTTTACGATATTCTCAAAGATCCAAAGAATGTTGACAGTATTAATATGGTATCAGTGCCCGTCAAATTTGAAAAACAAGATTCTAAAACAGGTGAAGATGAAAATTCTTATCCTAGTACGTTGAATGTCAACGATACTGTCGGCACAAGAAACCGAACACCTGAATATTTACAAGATGCAGACTCTTGTGGCTTAGATATGGTTCAAGAAAATATGCAAATACGAAATGAAACGACACCTCAGAAGCGAAAACTTAGTGCTAATAATGAGCCACTTAATGTTAAGAAACAAAAACTGGGTCAAAGATGTCTTCAGAATCATGGACACGCTAAAAAGAAATTAGAATTTGACGGTAAAGCTATGAGAACAATATTTTATGAAAATGATGCCAAACCTGTGCTCTCTTATAAACTCGGGGAGATTTATGACCGAGAAGTGATACACCCTCGTGTAAAGCATCATCCAGCTAAGAACGACGTATATTCGAAATTTAGAATATCACATAAACTGGGCAGAAGATTTTTAGCCTGGACAGACCAAATACAATATGAATTTGCTAAAGTTGAAATAAAGGATATTGTCTTTGGTAAAAGTAGATACTTGTAACAAAGTGTGAACTGGACTGTTCCATTTTATTCTCATTATTAATGACATAGAAGCTTGTCATTTGAAACTTATTTCATAAATAAACATCTTTATTGAACATTATAAAAGAAGTATAATCGCAGAATACGCCAGACATTTATTGAAATTAAATCAAACATTTTTCCATCATTGTTTTTTTTTTATTCAGTTACTAGCAACCGACCCCGGCTTCACACGCGTGCAAGCTTAGTATTATTCTTAATATTTATTTCAGAGAAATAAGAGTCGGTCACTTGACAAAAACGCTACAATAATGGTAAACAAATACCGCAATAACCTCTCTTGTTGGCCACCCATAGATGAGTGTAGGTCTTTGCATCCCAGTTATTGGGTAATACGATACCTATTGGTAACAAGTGGTGGTCAGACCTCCAGGCATTTGACTACCGGTAACAAATGTCAAAGATCTACGAACGTTGCAACTACCAAGAGCTTAATGTATTTTCCGAGGCTTTTCAAGGTCTCGATATGTGAGGAATTAGTAAAACATTATGACGATCGGTCGATTAATCGTTTATCGTATTATTGTTTGACATTTTCTGCTATTAACAATCAAGCTTCGCATGAATGCAAAAATATTATTTATGTATTTTGTGACAACCTCCTAAAAGACAATGCATCTTGTATGTTATTTCCCTGGAGTTAAAAAATAATGTAGCCGGAAGGCTATTGAGCGCAATTGAGCGTGCGCAAAGAAGGAACTTCAAAATATATTTCTGAGAGGTTCATTGCAAAAACTAGTACTTTCATCATATTTTATGAAAACAACATTTTTTTGGAGTATAACCATGTCATCCATTCCAATCAAATTAATTGTCATTTCGGTGCTCAAAACTTGTTGTTCTACCCCGGTACATACAATTCTTTTTAACATTGAACACAGGAAGAATGACAATGATGAGGTGTAAGTCAACATCAAATGATTTTCTCAAACATACTTCTATTGGACTAAAATCCGTACACACATTTACGTTTAGTTTACAGTCAATTCAATTGTATGTTAGTGCATTGATGTTTTCTACCTGCCGGTATGATAGGACGTCATAAAAATATATTTTAGAACAGTTTAAAACAAAAAGGAGAATGCCAAAAACGGCTCAGTCGTAAAATGTCTCTTTCGCAAAATGTCTACTGGTAGCAAAATGTCTCTTTCCCAGAATGTCGTTTTCACAGAATACCGCTTTCTCACAATGCCTCTTTCACAAAATGTCGCGCTAGGACTTAGAATAAAATTAAGTCAGGTTTATAAAAAGGTTGTTTTTTTCCGATTTCTTATTAAATGTTAACCAGGTTTACAACATTATTCAATCGTTGAATTCGACTCGGCTGGGCAGCGTTCGAGAAGTTGCGCGGTATCTTCTTGTCCATAATAGCACAGTGGCCCGAGGTGAAAGCGGCATTCTGCGAAAGCGACATTATGCGAAAGAGACATTTTGCTACCAGTAGGCATTTTGCGACTGAACCTTAAAAACTACGGTAACCTAAGTTCGAATACTTTTAAACAAGCAATTATTGTACAGGTACATAAATAGGGTGTAAATCAACCCATCACACAGCCGTTAAGTAGGAACAAGCTTCTTGTTCCTACTTAAAACGATTACACCGCCAGTAGTTATTCAGCCCTATACGTTTATTTTTTTGTGTTGTTGTGTTTTCTGTGTTACTAGCCCACAGCTGAGCAAAAACTCCCTGCAATTCTTTCCAAGTGGTCTTTTTTTGTTTTTCCTCGAACCAGCCCTCGTGTTATGTGTTCAAATCATCTCGCTACCTCTTTCGGAGCCGGCTTCGGCGGTGCCGTCCCATTTCCGGTAACTATCGTGTTACTTTTGCCCAGCGGTCATCGCACATGTGGCTGACGTGACCCGTCTGATCCCATTTTCGCTTAGCAGCCTTATCGCTGACGTCAATTACGCCTGTTTTGGAACACAGCGTTCTGTCTTGTCTAATGACACCCAAAATGTTGCGTTCCATTACAATGCAGCCCTTAGATATCCTGTTATATGACGTCAATTTCAATGAATCACTTGCTAATTGAAATGCAGCGTACATTCGAGGCCACGACAAGTAGCTATAAATACTCCCGTAAATTATATTGCAACTATCAGTTTTAAAATGGCGCCGATACAAACGTTCATTTTTATGGACTTCGGGACTGCTCGCGGTAATTCAAAAGTTCTAACTGAAGTAGGTCTGTTAGCTGTGCCCCGCAGTCAATATCTACAACCGGAAAACATTCAAGCACCGAAAACCAAAAAGGTACGGAAATTAAAGTCAAATGGATTTGATATGAAAATTTTTAAAGTGATTAATAATTTTATCAACAAACAAAAACAACCTGTGTGCCTCGTCAGCCATAACGGACACGAGTTTGATTTCATCATCCTCAAGCGAGAGCTTCAGAGGTTGAATGTCAGTTTGTTTGATGGTGTTCTATGTGCTGATAGCCTGTATATTTTTTATGATATTCTCAAAGATGATCCAAGGAATGTTGACAATACAAATATTGAATCTGTTTCCAACAAATTGGAAAAACAAGATCCTAAAACCGGTGAAGAAGAAAATTCTTATTCTAATACGTCGAATTTCAATGGCAATGTTGATGTGACAAGCGACCAAAAAGCTGATTATAAACAAGTTGCCAACTTTCAAGGGAATGAACTAAAAGACGATTTTGATGAAGAAAGTATGCAAATGCAAAATGAAAGTACACCTTCAAAGCGGAAATTTAATGTTAATAATGAGCCAATCAAAGCTAAGAATACAAAACTGCATCACAATCATTCGAATCTTGGAAATGCTAAACGAAATTTAGACAAGACCTTTGATGATGATTTGGTTAAGAGGTACAGATATACGGGTAAACCTATAAGAACAACATTCTTTGAAGGTTATCCTACACCACCCAAGGGCCATAATACACTCGGGGCCATTTACGACCGAGAAGTGATACACCCTCGTGTAAAGCATCATCCAGCTAAGAACGACGTATATTCGAAATTTAGAATATCACATAAACTGGGCAGAAGATTTTTAGCCTGGACAGACCAAATACAATATGAATTTGCTAAAGTTGAAATAAAGGATATTGTCTTTGGTAAACGTGGATACTTGTAACAAAGTGTGAACTGGACTGTTCCATTTGGTTCTCATTATTAATGACATAGAAGCTTGTCATTTGAAACTTATTTTCATAATAAACAGCTTTACCTACTGAACATGACTAAAGAAGTGTAATCGTGGAATAAGCCAGACACTAATTGAAATTAAATAAAACATTATCTATCATTTTTTTTTGTTTTATTCAGTTACTAGCAACCGGCCCCGGTTTTACACGCGTGCAAGCTTAGTAATATTCTTAATATTTATTTCAGAGAAATAAGAGTTGGCCATTTGACAAAAACGCTACAATAATGGTAAACAAATACCTCAATTACCTCCCTTGTTGACCACCCATACATGAGTAGGTTTTCGCATCCTGTTACTGACCAATACGATACCTGTTGGTAAAACTTGTTTGACCACCGGTTACGAATGTAGCATATTATAGTGACAACCTCCTGGACGAAGACGCAAAACTGCTGCTTGTATATTCCCTTGGAGTTATGAAAAAAAAACTTGCCAAAGGGATATTTAAGCGTGCGTAAAGAAGGATTTTTGAACTTCTTAACATATTTTTGAAAGCTTCTTCGATTAGACATCAGTCAATTCAAATGTACGTATATTGCATTGATTTTTTCTACATCCGCTCGGCAAGTATGATGAGACGACATAAAAGTATATATTTTGGAACAGTTTAAAACAAAAAGTTGATAAATATTACCGGTATATCCTGCTTTTTTAAATATTTGATGGTATGAATTATGTCATTGTGATCAATAGATAACCTATTTATGAATGTAATAAAATGTCATAATTACTTAGGTTCCACGTTAGTGTGGAACTTAAGATAGAAGCACGCTTGTACGATATGACGACATACAGATAGCAAAGCTAATATAAATCTCTATTCCTAGACAGCAGTTTAGCAGGAAAACTTTGTTGATATAAATTTTAGCAAGTTACCACGCGTATTTCAGCATACAATCAATTATTTTAAAAGACTTGCTAACGCAAAAGTATTAAAATGCGTTTTCACACACATAAACATAACATAACATAACATAACATCGCACCTTTCCCTTGCCTTGTCACGCATTAACAATTATAAACCACCTAGTAACGCTACCAGTAGGATAATCAGTGCATTACAATGCAGTACTAAAATATCCCGTTAATGACGACAATTTCAATGAATCACTTGATAATTACAATCAGACATTTGCAACTATAAATACTCCCATGAACAACATTGCACCTATCAGTTTTAAAATGACGCCTATAGAAACGTACATGTTTATGGACTTCGGGACTGTTCGCGGTGATCCGAGTACTGTTACTGAAGTAAGCCTGTTAGCTGTGCCGCGCAGTCAATATCTTCAACCGGAAAACATTCAAGAACCGACAGCGAAGAAGACAATAAAGAACTTAAACGGATTTGATTTGGAAACTTTCCATGTGATCAATGACTTCATCAACCAACAACAAAAACCTGTGTGCCTCGTCAGCCATAATGGTCACAGGTTTGATTTTCGCATACTCAAGCGAGAGCTCAAGAAGTTGAATGTCAGTTTGTCTGATGATGTCAAATGTGCTGATAGCCTGTATACTTTTTACGATCTTCTTAAAGAGGATTCCAAGAATGCTAACAGTACAAATATTGAATCTTTTTCCGATGAATTGGAAGAGCAAGATCCTACAGTAGGTGAAGAAGATAGGCCTGATCCTAGTTCTTCGAATGTCAACAATTCTGTCGATGTGGCAAGCGATCAAACAGTTGATTATATACAAGTTGCAAACTCTCAAGGCAATGAATTAGAAGAAGATTCGGTTAAAGAAAATATGGAATCGCAAAATAATAAAACACCTGAAAAGCAAATACTTGTTGCTAATAATGCGCCTATTATAAGTGCGAAAAAATTACTGCAATCGAATCATCAAAATATGGGAAATGCTAAACGGAAGCTAGACTTTGAAGAAAGTTACGATTATACGGGTAAAGCTGTAAGATCGTTCTTTTTTGATGGATTTCCTACACCACCTAAGGGCTATTATACACTTGGGGCAATTTATGACCGAGAAGTGAAATATCCTCCTGTAGACCATCACCCAGTTGAGAACGACGTTTACTCGATGTTTAGAATATCACATAAACTAGGCAGAAGATTTTTAGCCTGGACTGACCAAATACAATATGAATTTGCTAAAGTCGAACCAAATGAAGTTTTTATAGGTTAGACATCTAAAGTGACATTAGTACAGAGATATTATTATTTAACATAGACATTTAATCGTATAACTCTAGCATATAGTGTAACGAAATACTTAATATATTACTAATGTTATGTTTGTTAGACTAAAACAAAAAACGGGATGGGCGCTCGTCTGGAGTAAGTTGTACTCCAGAGTCACCACCTTTATGTGAAGCTCAAAGTCATAAAATCAATGTAGCAAACGAGGGCCCGGGCGTTGCCGGGCGTTCGTCTGCCAATATAACTATAAAGCAGGAGGTGGTTATAGCCGGTTGAATTCATACTCAGATTGACTCGTGTGTGAAGCAGCCCGAGTGTCCTTGTGGATGAGGAAGGAAACTATTGAATAAATATATTATTTACCTATATGTGAATCGGATGACAAAGAAGTTGCGCTTCGATACAATTTACGCAAACAACACCAAAAACCACACGTGTAATTTTTATAAATTATCTAAAAAATATGTAAAAATATAAATGAGTTTACTGTATTGTGTGCAAAAGAGGACAGTGAATTAAATAGCATTATCTCTAATGTTTTGTTTTATTTAATTACTAGCTGTTCCCGGCATGCGTTGCAATGCCCTTTTTCCTACCTACTACCTGCCTGTGTACCAACTACCTACCTACCTACTACCTCCTACCCTACCTACCTACTACCCTACCTACCTACTACCCTACCTACCTACTACCCTACCTACCTACTACCCTACCTACCTACTATCCTACCTACCTACCTACTACCCTACCTACCTACTACCCTACCTACCTACTACCCGACCTACCTACTACCCTACCTACTTACTACCTACCACTCTACCTACTACCCTGCCTACCTACCTACCACTTTCTCACCTTTTAAACCTTCCCTGGACTTCCACGAATAATTCAACACTATAATTAGCCAAATCGGTCCAGCCGTTCTCGAGTTTTAGCGAGACTAACGAACAGCTATTCATTTTTATATAATATAGCTGTACCCCGCGTGCGTTGCAATGCCCTTTTACCTGCCTACGTACCAACTACCTACCACCTACCTACATACTACTAATTTCTCACCTTCTCTGGACTGCCACAAATGTTTCAAAACCAAAATTAGACAAATCGGTCTAGCCGTTCTCTAGTTTTAGCGCGACTAACTAACAGCAATCAATTTTTATATTATACGCAAAAACCATTTGAAAAATCGTTTTTCTATTGGGAAAGAAACAGTAATTATTTGTGATTATTGTCATAATGTCGTATGGTCTGTTTGAAGTTGTCATTCGTTGACTGAACAACTGAACGTCACTCAATTGTTTTGCCTTCCCGGAACCTCTCCACTAACACTTGAACTTTATGGGTACGGTATTAAAGCTCAAATTGATTTTACGTTTTAGTTAGAAAACGTTTGTATGGGAAAAAGAAAAGGGCTGTTTTTAGGGCTTTTCCGGCCATTATTCGATTTTTTCTCGCCGTAAGAACCATCCTTGAACTTCAACGAACATTTAAAAAGAAAAATCGGCCAAATCGGTCAAGCCGTTTTCATGCCAAGTCGTGACAACGGAAAACGGGTTTCATTTTTATATACATATATAGATCTTATACAGTTTTCAGAACTGTAAAAGACTGTTGCTACAGAACCCTAAAAATTGTATGTAAGTACTAGCTGATGTCCGCGGCTTTGCGTGGATTTTTGACAAATTATATACGAAAACCTTCCTCCAGAATCAATCTATCCATTGGTAAAAATAGCATGAAAATCGATGCAGTCGTTTTTGAGTTTATCACGAACAGACAGACAGACGATCCGGAGGAATTTGTATAATAATAATATGTTAGTGAGTTATTTTCATTTTCTAACAGGACACTGTGACACTAAGGCGCGAATCCTATTACAATGATAAGATAACATACATTCTCGATCAATCATTGACATAATAAATTAATTAATTATTAATTTATTAATGATACATTTCCATTGCATTATTTGTATTCAAGGTCCAAGTTGATTCAATTATCATATTTTTAACTAGCTGTGGCCCGCAACCATCCTCTGTATAGAATTATTATTATCTTTATTTTCTATCTATGTATATTTGAAAGGAGAAGCTGACTGACTGACTGACGTATCAACACAGGCCCTAAAGTGGGTTAGAAACTTAAAATTTTGCACAGGGGTTTTTTTTTATAACGTAGGGGAGCACTGAGAAAGGATTTTTAAAAATTCACCCCCTAAGGAGGTAAAACGGTGGTGCAAAGTTTGTATGGAAAATTATATACCGACATTCACGGGCGAAGCCGCGAGCATCAGTTATTAAATATTAATCCTGTATTTAAGCACCACGTGGCCTAATAATAACTGCCACCTACATGTGACTGTTCCTAAATTACCCCAGGCTGATAAAATTTTCGTTTTTCCTAAATCATAGGAATATTGGTATAACAGTCGGTTTCCGTTTGTTTTTGTTGCGGAAAGGCAATGCCCCGCCCCGCATAGCTCTTTGAGACTCGACCCAGACTGGTCATCTCCCCACCGATACTAAGAGGACTAAATTCCCAACTGAAGGCAGCCCAGTCCCTCGACCTTTAGGTTAAACCGCGCTTGCCTGGTCTGTAGATGTGTGACCACCGGTTACATAATTGAGTTTACTCCGTACCTCGGAAAGCACGCTAAGCTATTGGTATCGGCTGCCATATTTAGATGTTTGGCAGTCGTTACAGGCAGTAAGTGACTTGAAAGTCTGAAAACCAATCTTTCCAAAGGGTATCGTATTACTCAGAAATCAAGAGAAATTGCATCAAGATTTGAACAACTAAACGGTTAAGAGTTCTAAGCCATAGATGCCATCATACTGGAATGCCATCACACTGCAAATAAACACTGTGGATGGCATTGAAATATACAATAACGCTTCTCTATACCTCATACATTATATCCAGAATAACAAAAATGGTAGAATTTGTTATGCAAAACCCGGTACAAATATAGAATTACCGATTTCAGTGGTACCTGATAATAAACCACGATCAATGTTAATTTGGTTTAGCGGTAATTTCATAACGGAAACGTTTTGGACAATGAGCCAATTTAATTAACCGTGGACACAGTGCAGTCATAAAGTAATTACTTGCAGAAAGTAAATTCCATACATCATCAAACTCCTGCACTTTTCCCACCTTTTTTTTTTGCCTTGTGTAGGCGCAGCGTGTCTGCTACTACCATAGTTTTGTATTACTATGTGATAACATACAACACATACTAAAATGCTTGCAAACCCAGATAGATCTCATTATCCAGGGTTTAAACGTACCCTTGGCAAAGCCGTCAACCAAGCATTCTGAAACTACAAACCCTACGCAATGATTATTTTTGGGAAACAACAATGGTCATGGAGAAAATTATTACCTTAAAACCTGATATTAAAAAACTTGCAACAAATTCGGAACTTTGACCTCCATGGGTGGTCACCCATGCACAGGCTCACTCCATGTATAACACTGGTAATCAGCTACTATTGGTTAGACTAGAAGTCGATCCATACATAGCTGGAAAAAGGCTAGACAAATAAAGTGTGCGTGCGTCTAATTTTAATCATCGTTGTATGGAGTCGACTTACTGTTCTAATCTACTTTGCGGCAATTCTGCGAAACCGCAGTATCAATATATATTTTCTGTGGGTGGTAATATTTGTCTGATTGTGTTTTTGGAGTAATTACACCTTTATTGATTGGTGCATAGTGGACAACAATGAAAAGACGTTGATTTTATTTAAATACATTATCGTATGGTTTAAAGATTGAACAATCACTACTACCATGTTAAAAATAGAATATTTAGTATAGTAAGTTAAATTTTATTAAAGTTTAAAGGAACGGCTCGCCAGCACACAGATAAGCCCTGAGAGGTTTTCGATGTGTCGCTAAAACAAAAATTGTAATGTAATAAGTTTTTTTAGACATTAAATAAATAAATAAAATATATTTAAGTCATTGTTATGGAGTCACCATGACTTGATGTCACGTTATGATCTGCGAGAGTACTCTATTAGTTAGAACTTTAACCTTTAACAATTTCTCAAAATGTCAATTTCTCAAAATGTCCATTTCTCAAAACATCAATTTCTCAAAATGTCAATTTCTCAAAATGAAAATTTCTCAAAATGTCAATTTCTCAAAATGAAAATTTCTCAAAATGTCAATTTCTCAAAATGTCAGGTTTCGGCCGTCTACGAAACCGTAGTTTCGTAACTGGTTTCGAAGAAGGAATGATTTGTCCTTGTACGTAACTAGTTTCGATGGAGGAATTATTTGTCTTAGTACGAAACCACGGTTATGTACCATGGTTACGTACGAAGAATTTACTGTAATGGTTTCGATGAAGGAATGATTTGTCCTTGTACGTAACTAGTTTCGATTGAGGTATTATTTTGGTCCCGTCGGGGCTGCGGGTTGTTCGCAAGAGATACCGCGGCCTCGACATGAAGGGCTAAGAAGGAACATGGGTGGTTTTGGTCAGTAGAAGTCTGACACTCCCTTTCGCTCTTCCCAAGATCGGGAGGGGGGTTATTTGATGATTTCCCACCCAGTCTGTTTTAAAATATATAAAAATTAATTTCATATTTTTTTTAAGTACATAGGTAGTTATATTATGTATTTAATAACTAAAATAGAAATTCTAATTGAACAAAAATACGTAAGTCTGTATTAAAATAAATAAAAAAACTAATTCTAAGACACAAAGGGCTATTTAAGAAGTAACATGGGTGGTTTTTAGTCGGTAGAAGCCCTTAAATAGCCCGCTCTGAGCGCTCAGAGCTCAGAGCGGGAGGGGTTATTTGATGATTTCCCACCCCCAAAAAAAAAATACAACAAGGAAAATAAAACGAAAGAGAGAGAGATAATACACAACTCTATGTAGAGGCACTAGCGCACTGACCGACAACCCAGAGCCACACAGCTTTCTTTGAAGTAGATCGACAACCGTCCCACACTAACGGAGCACGGCTGCGTAGCTCGGCCTCAAGAGGTAATTTTTGGGAAATTTGCAGATTGATATTTGCGGCTGTGGGATCTTGGACCAATTATGACATAAATCGCTAGTTTCGATAAAAGAATTATTATTCCTTGTTCGTAACTAGTAAAAATTCATATTTTTGCAAAAATTCCTTGTACGTAACCGTGGTTTCGTATAAAGACAAATAATTCCTCCATCGAAACTAGTTACGTACAAGGCCAAATCATTCCTTCTTCGAAACCAGTTACGAAACTACGGTTTCGTAGACGGCCGAAGCCAAATGTCAATTTACCAAAATGTCAATTTCTCAAAATGTTCAATTCGCATAATGTCAATTACTCAAAATGTCCATTTCTCGTAATGACAAACTTGCACAACGTCAACTTCTCACAATGTCCACTTCTTACAATGTCAATTTCTCAAAATGTCCATTTCTCATAATGACAAACTTGCACAACGTCAACTTTTCACAATGTCTACTTCTTAAAATGACAAAATCGCATTATAACAACTCCACGTAGTTTCTATTATAACAAGGTTTAAATTTAGGTAATAGGTATAGCTGTACCTAGAAAATATTATTTTACTACAAAACACTACAAAATTGTAACCATTAATATTGTGACATCCACGAAACTGCCGCACGAGGCTTACGAGGTAGATTACGGCATACTCAGCCACAATGAGAGTATTATAGACTGATTGATTATGTATGAAAAACCCACTTTAAAACACAAAACAAACAAAACTCATTCAAAACAACTAATTGGGAATTAAATAATTTCCGACGGATACGGAATAATTGCGAAAAGATTGAACAATAGGCTTCATCTGCATGCCTGAAACTTTTGCAAAGGAGTGGGACGCTCCTGGTAACAGACGAAAGGGTTGAAGTCCTGAAATGGAGCACTGTCCTCGTTGGAATAAGAAGTTTTAGTGATACTTGATTTTACAATTAATTAAAATATATTTGAACATGCTTTTTTATAAAATATGTAGTAAATTGGATTAGATTTATCTACACCTATTTATAGCTAGCTGTTGCCAGCGGCTTCGCCCGCTACAACTCGAAACTTATCCCACGGTGAGATAAAATCAGGATAAAAACTATCCTATGTGTTAATTCAGGTTATTAACTATCTGTATACCAAATTTTATCCAAATCCGTTCAGTAGTTTTTGCGTGAAAGAGTAACAAATATAAACACTCACACACAAACTATCGCCTTTATAATATTAGTGTGATAGCATAACATCACGCCTGTAATCCTGGATGGGTTAGGCAAAGATGTGAGTGTTCAGAGGTGTGATGTGTTAGCTATTAGTACACCCACATTTCGCTAGTTGTGTTAAGTCCCATATAATAGAGGGCGAGGCAATTGCCATCAACCGGGCGGAAATCCACAATCTCTCCCTTCGAGGTTGTAATATAAATAAATGGTATGAAGACGTTCGTATACTGACTTATAAAGGGTATAATTTAGACGGCCACCAAAAATATTTTTAAGACTCTAAGCCTAGGCACCAAATAAAATTTTAGGTTCCTAAAATGGATCAACGGTCACCAAATTCTATCCAACTCAAAGATTAATATTACTACCAATTTTTAGGGGCGGCATGCATGGGCACCGGGCCGTAGGCCGACGAAGGAGGCCGGTGGAGGCCCGGCACTTCGGGGACAGAAGATATTAGTGTTATTTAATATGCGAGCGAAGCGAGCGCGCGTTGAAAAAGCTTTTGCTTTAGGCGACGTACGTTCGACGTATTTGGTGACCATTAATCCATTTTGGTAACCGTTTAGAATTTTTTTGGTTGCGAAATAGGTACTTTTTTGGGCGGTGTTTAAACACAAGCCACTTATAAATACTACCATCTCAGTTGCTTAAACAGTATTAATATCTATGGATAAATCAATAGCGACATATTCAAAAACTGCTGCTAATAAGGAAACTGCCATATAATTAAATAAAACTGTAAAACAATGTCAGTGAATGGCTGGTAGCATTACCTACTATTGCCCCTAGGTCACGATATTAAAGCAAATGGAGGCATTAAACTATGTACGCTATTGGCACACTCTTAAAACACAGAGTAGGCAAATCCAGAAGAACGATGACGACTTTGTAAAGTCCTAAGTCTTTTTAGGATTGAGTTTTTGTGATAGGAACCGTATTAACACATTTACTCCAATGCTTTTTATCTTAGCACTATTTGTGCACCGAGACTTTCGTTCGCGTGAAATTATAATAAAACATATTAGGTACTTGCCTATTTTAATTTGGATTTTGTAATGAAATGTTTTAATTTTTAATTTGCATGGAACAATAATCCTTTTTCTAAAATAACGGTAGCTGATATTATGAGGTCTAATCATAATTATGTCCAGTAACAGTCCCGTCAAAATTGGTCCATGTTTTCGAAGAATCTGCGCCTGAATCGGATTTTGTTAACCATTTCAAAGGGTTTTAATTTAATATTTATGAATTTAATTATTCATAAGCATTCAGTAAAAAGTGGTTCTTTTGATAATACAAACAGATACTTCAATTTTATTTATTTGCATGGATAAAAACATGTACGACAGTATTTGTCTGTAGCTGGTCATATTTTTAATTTTCCTAATTTTGGTGTGACAATCTGGACGCATAATTCGAGGTGATGTGGGATAAAAATTCATGGAAAGAGTTGGCCATGCCTTTGGAATTGGAGGCTTATGCGCAGCATTATCATCATCATCTTCCTGCCCTTATCCCATTCTATTTGGGGTCGGCGCAACACGTTTTCTTCTTCCTTCTTCCCTGTTACACGTCAAGGTGGCATTTATTCCTTTCTCATTCATATCATTCCTCACACAATCCATCCATCTTTTCTTTGGCCTTCCTCTCCCTCTCCATCCATCAATATTTATATCCATCACTTTTTTAGTCACATGCGTTTCATCCCTCCTCATTACATGACCATACCAAGATAAACGACTTCCTTTCAATTTTTCTGTAACAGGTGCCACTTTCAAACTTCCTCTAATATACTCATTCCTTACTTTATCCATTCTTGTCACTCCGCACATCCATCTCAACATTCTCATCTCCGCTACATGCAATCGTTTTTCAGCCATCTTTTTCAAAGCCCAGCACTCTGATCCATACAGTACGACAGGTCTAATCACGGACTTGTATATTTTCCCCTTTAACTTGAGGCTTATGCGCAGCAATGATACAAAATAGTCAACACAAAAAAAACAACTTAATACTAGCCATAAGCCATAAGCCATGGCGTCTAATATTGTGTGAATCAGGCTCACTGGATAATATACTTTTGAATATTTACTGTTAGTGTTTATGTAGGTAAATTTTCATTGAACAAACCGTTCTGGATCAGATTTTAAATGCTTGCAGGTATTTTATTGGTGAACTGAATTATTTACTCTGTGTCAAATACTCCGGGTATTACTCGCGGTACGAACAAGTTTTATAGGTGCCACCTTTACGATCCTACCTGGACATAACTTTACACGTCTTCCTCGATCAATCCCCTGGATTGAACACTATTGTCGTTGTATTATGCTGAGCTAGCTTTAAGCTGCTTTACTAAGAGTTACGTTCGTGACTAAACAGTTGCATTGTTTGCTAAGGGTTAATTTAATACACATGTCATACTTAAAATGGGAATCCCAATGAATTTTCACAAATAATAATTACAATAATTATTTATTTGTGAATATTATTTAAATTATTTATTCACTAGGTAACTTTTAATTTTCAAATGTATTCGCACAAGGATTTCGAACTAAGCCCTTGTAACTTTTATTTTATACAAAAAAAAACTAACCAAGGATATGCATACATGTTCAAGGAGTAATAGCAGATGGATCCTTATCAAAGACATCACCAAGCATTCTGTAAGAAAAACTAAATAAATGAAAAAAAACTTTACTCAAATATTACTGAGAAACAACAGGAGAACAAGAAGTGCCTCTCAGCATTACTACGGGTATTTTTACACCCATTATGTAGCTACTGGAGGATGCCTCCCCCGATATAAGGTGATATGGAAGATATGAATGTGAGTGGACTCCATACATCTCATATTTTAAAGGTTTCCAAATTCGCTTCAAAATCCTTCTCTTTGAGATATAAAGTATGTTACAAAATTAATGTGCAGATTTTACAGTCAATTACATTTTTCCGGTCGGTTAAGCAAGCGTTACTTTTTGCGTGAAAATGAAAATGTTCTAATTATATTTTTTAACATAAGTGGAGGTCGGATGGCGGTATTCTTAAAAGGGCACTTCTATCACTAGTTAAGCTGTATAAACTTGTTAAAGAAAATAAACTATTTGTATTCTGAAAGCACTCCTTTTATAAGCCTTTTTTCCAATGCTGTACATTTTGCTATAAAGCATCATCACCACCTTTATAAAATCAACTTCTCCGCCGCATCTGTTTGTCTGTCTGTTCGCGATAAACTCAAAATCTACTACACCGATTTTCATGCTCTTTTCACCAGTGGTTAGAGTGGTTCTTGAGGAAGGTTTCAGTATATAATTTCACAGACATACACGCGGGCAAAGCCGCGGGCATCAGCTAGTTAAATATTTCAAATGCGGACTGCATAAAACATGACAGTCAATTACGGCATGCAGTTTTATAAATCCCGGAACACAACTGTACAATAATTTTGGCTATCAGCATTCGGGCTATAACGTAAGTCAGGGCAAATTAGCTTGCTGCAAATATCTGCTGCATTGTAGCGGAAATATTTGGCTGGTAACACTGTTCTAAGTTATGGAGTCTGTATTCATGCTGTCAAAGGTTTCAGAAAATAATTTGCATGCACTATTTGTGTCACTGTGTGTAATGGGAGCCTTTAAATATTTTTTTCCCCACATATGGTACTGAATTTCCAGGTTTGTTATAGAGGGCCGCTTACTTTTAATAAAGATTTATAAGAGAATGAAAAAAAAAAAAAATATATCGATGCTTGAAAGGCAAAAATTACCAAGCAACATTGTGAATAACATAATATACGATAAATACCGCTGACGTATCTGGGCATGACTTATAGCTAATACAAAGTAATGTATCATCAAAGCAAGTACAAACCTCATTTTATTATCTAGGAGCTAGAAAACACTAATGGTTAATAATAAATTAGTTATAACTAGTGTATTTGTGGTAATAAACGTTGCGGTCACAGTTCACGCAATTTATTTGTAAATTAAAACCTAACAATTTAATAAGCTGTTTATTGCATGCATTGGTTAGATACCTTGTTTCTGAGTACTCATAATTATTATAAAATAGAATAATTTATATTAATCAACAAAGGGTCATAAAATAATAACATATGACCGTAAATGGACTTTATGATTGTCTTCAAGTCCTACAATAAATGTTTCAATGATGTTCATGGTATTTATAACAGCGTTAGTCATATTATTAGTGTAACAACTTAATTATGAAAAATTTTTCTCAATCAATTTCAATTTGTACGAAAGTTCTGGAGTCGAAATAAAAATATTTATACTATCGTTTTGAGTTTTTTTTTGAAGGATATAAAATTCACACATTGATATTATTTGGTACATCGTGCCTATCATTTTAGTTTAATTCACGGTTTAATTTAAGTCGATGGCTAAAGAGTTCAATTTGAGAATATGCCGTTTGTTGATAAAATCAAATTCGTTGTGAGATTCGGCAAATGGAACATCATTTGCCGAATCTACCATGTTGTTAATGTGCCTTTTTCGTAGAATCTACCATTTCAAGAATAACTCGTTAACAGAATCTACCATTTTTAGAATGTGCCGTTATTAGAATAAACTACGTTGAGAATTTGTTGTTAAATAAAAGAACTTGCCATTTTAAGAATGCTGTTTAGAGAAATTTCCAATTAAAGAATATGCCATTAGTGAACTTATGTGTAATTTTGAGAATATGCCATTTTGCGATTCAATTGATTTGATTGCTAGTTCATTAATTGACTTATTATAAATGGGACAAAGTAGTTTCGATTAAATTACAAGTGATGAAGGTTCTTCAGAAAAAAATAAAACGAAACCTTTGTTATCTCCATTTTCTCTTTGCTGCTCTAATCAAAACAAATTAGAAAAAAATTAAAAACTGGTCAAGTGCGAGTCAGTCTTGCACATGAAGGGTTCCGTATCAAAACGGCAAAAAAATCACGTTTGTTATACAATACATACAACGGACGTGTCTTAAATATTTCATTTATTCTGTTTTTTAGTAATTGTTGTTATAGTGGCAACAGAAATACTTCATCTGTGAAAACTGCAACTGTCGAACTGTCACGTATCATGAGATACAGCCTGGTGACAGACGGACAGACAGACAGACGAACGGACAGCGAAGTCTTAGTAATAGGGTCCCGTTTTGCCTTTTGGGTACGGAACCCTAATAAATGGAATCTCACTATACGAAAATAGAAAATTATATAGCTGAATCAATACTCAAAAACGCTCACAGCTTCGTTGGATACTCGTGATACGAATGTGTTCCCCTGTTTTATAGTACAGGGTGTTGCTTTCAATTTAGCTTGGCCGGTCCGTGTCCATTAAAACGGTAATTTCGGCCATAAATATAGCCTGGCTGGCCACTGGGCTAATCGCACCGTCCAAAATGCGTTTTGTGGTCTTAAATATTAATAAGGACAGGATATATGGCGCAGTGTGCTGGCTCGATAGTTCTGTTCCGGGTCGATTGTTTTGTTATTGAGGTGGAGTTTCGTGTTTGAAGGTCGGTTATCTTTTACGAGATTGCCGGAACTTTAAACTAGTTTATTTTTATTGTTTTATTGAAATGCTCCGAGGAAAGTTCTCCCTTATTACTGGTGGTAAATTGAAAGTTTCGTTACTGTGATGGAAAAACACATACGAAGCTTGTATTTTGTTTTCATTGCGTCTTTTCTTTTTCATATTCAGTCAGCCACATTTTAAACTTAACAAACAAACAGAAGATGTTTTCAATAACTTAGCATTAAACCTACATACCTGCAAAAAATCACAACGTACTTCTTCGCCTCTCAAAAGTAGGTTAAAGATATTTCACCGCGCCTCGGGAAAAGTGTCGCAGCTTAAAAAAAATTCTATCGGTTTTTCTAACCTTCTGACAGTGTTGAATGAAAATGTTTGGGATTAATTTATACTGTGTCGTTATGTATTAAGGGACAACCTCGTTATTTAGAGCCCGATCAGATACCCGAGGGCAGTCGTAAATCATGGATAATGTATTTGACAGTAAAATATGCTTGAAATGATAGTATGTATTGTGTTTGACTTAGTAAATGGATATGCCTATTATATTTTGCGGTTATTGTATATTCATTGTATAATTTTAAATGTATTAAATACTAGCGACCCGCCCCGGCTTCGCACGGGTGCAAATGTGACTTAACTACAATTTTCGATAATTAAGAATACTTGCCCTAATACTAAATTGCCTTAAATCTAGATTCAAACCAAATCAAATTCCAAAAAATATGGTTTTAAGCTAATCCTATCTAACATAACCTACTTAACCTTATAAGTAGGTAGGTAGGTACTTACTTATTATAAGTGCGGTTTAATTTATGTATGATATACGAGATTGATTATGTATGAGATAATATATTTTACATTATGGTATAAGTGTGTAACGTTGGTGATTACCACTGAGGCGCTATTGAGACCCGAGCCGTTAGGTGAGGGTCTTAAGAGAGCCGAGGACGGTAATCATCAATACACACGTGTATCATACGACGTTTTTCAACACACTTGTGAAGAAAATAACACAAAAAATCATTTTCAACAGTTAAAATGAGTTGTGAAAAAAATTTCGCCATGGCGGGAAAAATTAATCAGTTTTCCTGCACGCGCATCTAACAATGGCAATCGGCCATAGACTAAAAGGATGAGGTTTATTTTTTTTGCTTTTTGCGGATAGCGTTTCAGCCACGTACAAAATGAGAATTTCAAAGTTTTTTTATTACAGAGAAAACAAAAGTTTTATTTATTGAAAACGTAAATACAAGTTGAAATTATCTATTTAAATTAATAAGTTTTCCTGAGCGCGCGTCTAACAATGGCGATCGGCTATAGACTAAAAGATTAAGTTTTTCTTTTTTTGGCTTTTCGCGGATAGTGTTGCAGTCACGTACAAAATGGGGAATTATTTTTTTTTTATTACAGAGAAAACAAAAGTTTTATTTATTAATAACGTGTATACAAGTTAAAATTATCTATTTAAATTCGAAGTTATGCATGAAATGAGCAAGGAATAGGTACATTAATTTATTTGTAGTATTGAACACAATCTTTTTAGTATCGAAACTTTTTTAAGAACAAAGCAACTCAACCAAAAAATAAAAAATAAAACCTATAACTCACTTGTGAATAATGGTAATGAAAAATTCACAGTTTGATTAAAGGTGTCATTACATGCCTAATTGCGGTGAAATTAGAGCCACTTTATGAGCAAGTGTGTTGAAAAAATAATTCTAACTACGTTTTAAAAACGAACATACAATTTCGAAAAAAATGTCGCGCTGAAATGCACGTTTTGTCCTAAAAATAAATCACTTTAATATTTATATAGGTACTATTAAATACAATTTCTATTTTTTTTTTATCGGAACGGAAGTTTGTCGCACCGAAAAGCACGTTTTTATAAGTTATTATTTTTCTCGCTAGAGAGCTCCGATAAACGCGTCCGATCGCTCCTAATCATAAATAGTTCTATAGGGGAAATATTCATTTAAATTAAATGCTGTAAAGATCCATATTGATCTATATTAAATGGACAATGTATTTAAGGTACTTAATTGGATAAGGATTAATGCTGTATTACTTAAAATCACTTCGTAAATAAGCCATTTTTTCCCGTAAAATGTAAAGAATAAAAAATGGTTGTTGTGGGTTATCCTTAAGAGATAGACATGTACCATCGCGCATAAAATAAGTATAAAACTAAGGAACAAAGTTAAATATAGTCAACCAGCAATTTGTAAAATGGAACGTTTTAAAGAATTGATGGTTTGGATGCGTTCAAAATATGACAATACGTTTAGAATTAGCTTAAATAAATGTAAAAATATCTTTTTTTCCTGCGTTTCTTATAAAATTGTGATTAGCGTAATGAATGTACAATTAAATGAGCTAAATTTTAATATTTATTTCATTTCTATACATTGTCAGGTGAAAAATGGGCATCCTTCTTTATCAGTGTTTCTCTACAATATTATGCATGTCTTATACATATTATATTTAAGGGGCGAGCTTATTTCAAAATTTATTTCATGTTTATTTTCGTTTGTAGAATCGTTCCTTTAGTTAAATAAAAGAATCCTTTCATTCCTAAAGACAGGTTCAAAACAACAAGAAGAGCAGCTCTTTTCATAAACAAAAGTTTTTCAATTACTTGAACAGCTCTCAGTCGGGAACCAAAGTGTTATTCTTTAATTGCCTATAAAAGGGTACTTATACTGAAAATATTGAAGAGAAAGTGTACAGATACTTTTTTTGTGTATCTGTTTTTCGAGTATGCCTGTGTAATAATGCTATGTTAATTTAATCAAAATCCGTACCCGCAGAGTGACAAACGGGACCCTGTTACTAAGCCTCCGCTGTCCGTCTGTCTGTCTGTCACCGGGCTGTATCTCATGATCCGCAATAGGTGGACAGTTGAAATTTTCACATAATGTGTATTCTTAACTACGATGGTACGGAACCCATCAAGCGCGCACTTGGGCAGATTTATAGAACCCTGCTAGGGCTGGCCATGACTCGAGCTACCATCTATAGATGCTGCGTATAATTGTGTAAAATAATCGACGCTCGTCGCCACATAGTACATACATCCATGACGCACTGCAACACCATGGCAACTTCATATGACATGACGTGTTCTGAACGCAATAATGAATTGGACAAGAAGGCCTCCAAAAGTCGCTTTCGAATATTTTTAACATAAGCTGAATGTACAGAAGGATACAGAATGCCGTAAAAGTTTCGTATAATTATAAAGATGATATTGCACTGTTATTACAGCCGCCTCAGTGCCATCATCTGCCAAGCCTTTTCCCAACTATGTTGGGGTCGGCTTCCGATTTAACCGGATGCAACTGAACACTAGTATTTTACTTGGAACGACTGCCTATTTGAACCCAGATAATACCTGGGTAGTTCGAATTCATTTGGTTAGACTGGTTGTCAGACTTTCAGGCCGGGCACGACATGGCCATGTTTCATAACAATATGGCCAAAGATTTCTCGGGATAGACATGTTTGAAAGAAGAAGGCCTTTTCCAAACAGTGGCACATACACTAGGCTAAAAAAATAAATCTATATATTTATATAAAAGAAAGTCGTGTTAGTTACACTATTTATAACTCAAGAACGGCTGAACCGATTTGGCTGAAAATTGGTAAGGAGGTAGCTAAGAACCAGGAGAAGGACATAGGATACTAGGTAGGGTAGTAGGTAGGGTAGTAGGTAGGGTAGTAGGTAGGGTAGTAGGTAGGGTAGTAGGTAGGGTAGTAGGTAGGGTAGTAGGCAGGGTAGTAGGCAGGGTAGTAGGTAGGGTAGTGGGTAGGGTAGTAGGTAGGGTAGTAGGAAGGGTAGATAGTTGGTAAGTAGGCAGGTAGTGTGTAGGAAAAAGGGCATAGCATCGTATGCGGGTACAGCTAGTATCTATATAAAATCAGATATTTTACGATAAACTTTTTGTTTTCATTTTCTCCTCGCTCGCTACGACCAAAAAAGCCGAGTTAAATAAAAACAAATACGGGTATGGTACGGGACTCATCAGTTCTGATACTTAAGACTAGAGTACTTCCTAACACAATTAAACCTGCAATTATTTTCATTTTGCAACTTTTTAACAATGATAAGCAGCCATATTTGGTGCAGCTTCGTTCCAGGGTCATTCTTTAACATCTGGAACCAATCCAGAAACTATTAAAATTGTTTCGCGGGCGGCAGTTAGAGTTAATAGGTGCATCGCACCTTTGTTAGTCATCATTACCTTTTTTTAGGTGGGTGGGAAATCATCAAATGAAAGTTTCATTACGCGCGTATCAAAGAGATGTCAGCACCATGGAATAGGTCCGCAGGGGTCGACACCTGCCGGGGCTGCGGGACAGTTCCAAAACGTTACTGTAACGTTACTGTAACACAAAGGGCTATGAAAGAACATGGGTGGTTTTTCCGCCTTACCCAGAGCGGGAAGGATCATTAATTTGTTGATTTGCCATCCAAAAAAAAAAAGGATTTCATGCTCAGCAGTTGCTCTCATAACTGATCAAAAATCCAGCCTCTAAGCTGCTGCAGAGAAATTCTGCTGGAAAATTGCAATAATAGTATGCCTATACTGGGAAACCCAGCTCCTCATAGGGCTCACGACTACTGGGCCAGCAGAGCAGTCTTTCATCGTCAGCCTATAATGTTCCCACTGCAGGAACACAGGCCTCTTCTCTAGGTGAGGGATGGGCGCCTACAATCCACCACGCGGTCCCAGTGGGGTTGGTAGTTGTCACATGTCTTCAAATTTTTTGGTTCGAAGACATGCCGGTTTCCTCACAATGTTTTCCTTAACCATTTTGAGAGCAGTGGTAATGAAATAAATGACACAAAGTAATGCACCTGCCTGGGTTCGAACCCATGGCTTACTGTTCGTAAGTCGGGGCCGCCACCACTGGACCACGACTGATCTTTTAATTCTTCAGCAGTATTTTTTTATTATTCACGTTTTATTTGAAGCCAGAGACCTCTTAAAATACGGACTCAACTTCCGAATTTGGCTCATACCTAATTTCAGCGTGTTTTCCTGTACACCAGAGGTCAACATTAACTGGACACATTATTATAAACATATACTTACTACATTATAAGCAACTAAGAGCGTACCTTTTCGTACCTTTACGTTATCGGTTACCGATATTCAATTTTTGTGTATTTACATAATGGGGTTTTTTATTATTTGTGTAGGTAATTCAATTTACTGTAGTACTGACCACGCAGAGTCTGCGTTACCTTATTTTGATACCATTAAATATTATTGGGTATGAAAGCTATTTTAATATAAGAATTACACAGTACACAGATATATTGCGAAGTTAAATGGCGCCGGTAAATGAAAAGTTGTGTGGTAATCGATTATCGTGGTATGGACATGTGATGCGAAGGAATGAAGGAAATGATGTGAGGAAAATGTTGAGTATGAATGTAGATTGCCATAAGAGTAGAAGAAGACCAAAGAAACGATGAATGGACTGTGTGAAGGATGATATGGCTAGAAAGGAGGTGACTGCTCAGATGACGAGAAATAGACAAGTATTGAAGAAGAAGACGTGCTGCGCCGACCACAAATAAATTGGGATAAGGGCAAGAGAATGATGGTGACTTATATAAAGCAAGTACAACGGCACGTATGAAAACCAAGTTTGTCACTTTTAGGCACTATTTAGTTACTATACAAAATAGACTACGTTTTTGTTCTTTAAATGTTTGAATTCTTGAATAGGGTAGTTAACAAAAAAAATCTAATTAGTCCGTCAGATAGATTTCCAAAAAATATTGGACACATATTTTTTCTTTTTTCGCATATACAAACAAGGAAGACGATACAGTGCTTTAAAAACACGTATGACGTCATATTCTAAGACATTAGTATGATATTTTTTACCGGTGAGTTACGTCACAACCTCCCTCTCAAATCTTTGGCGCGTTTTATCTTTGTCAATTTTTATTGATTTGATAAAACAAAAAATACGTATCCAATATTTTTTTTAAATCTAACAGACGGACTAATTAGAATCATATTTTTTTAGTCAGGAAACATCCCTATTGTAATGGTCTAACGTAGTGGTTTAAAAAAAATTGCTACTACAGATATCGATCGCCTATTGTAATTGATATAGTTATGTATAAAATGTGTAAATATACCAGCCTCTGGCAAATTGTATTCTTAACGGACATGCAGACAAGGGGCAAGCAGATCATGTGAAGTAAAAAAAATACCCAGGAGAAGAATAAAAATATTTCTTAAGGATCAGTACTTAAAATACCACTTCAACCAGAAACTAACCAAAGGAATCAGGTACCTGACCTATACCTGTCGGAACAAGACATCCGTCTTTAAACTCTTAACGTAATCTAAGAAAAATTTCAGAAAAAATAATCCACAAAGCAAATGAATATAGGTATACCGTGACCGCAATTTAGTTTCCAACCTTGTCAACAAATATGTGTTTTTGGAAAAACTACTTTAATACTTTACAATTCCAGTTCAGTTTACACTACGTCATAAAACACATGAAATCACTCCCACAGTCACACTCAGTCTTCAGTACGCACTCCAATTTACATTACCTACTATGACTTGCATGATGCTATGATTTTAAAATCAATCAATTTTTCACGAAAATAACGTTGATTTTCGTTTGAATGAAAATAAAATTATTCGGAAACAAGAATTTGAAGGGAATGTAAGTGAGAACGTCAATACCGACTTAGAAAGTTTTATCTGGACCAATCGAAACTTCTTAATTAGCGTTGGACCGAGAACAAACGTTATCGAATTAGATTTGACGTGAAATAATTGGAGTTTTTGTGGTCCCTCTTAGTTTTTGTGGTCCCCCTTCGGAATGGGGGGTGAGATGTCACTGTCGTAAGTACCTACTGGGATTAATTCGCAGACGTTATGTTTTGTTCTTCGTGTTTAGTATATTCTTTTGTTTTAACCAATAACTGGGTTGCTGAGGGCAGATAGGGAGTCGTTACATGTATATTCTGCTGTAAGCAGTTAGACTGAAATCCAGGCCTAATTTAGTTGGAAAATAATCTACAAAGATGATGATATCTACCTCTCTGGTCTAGTAGTTGCAACCGCGACTGCTGTGTGGTCCTGGGTTCAATTCCTAGATCGGACAAAGTGCGTCTGGGTTTTTCCGTCAGGAATTTCTCAGCTATGGAGTCTAGAATTATTGTGCCCGGTTGATGGCAATAGGCTCTTCACCTATTACATGAGACTTACAAATAATCGGGGAAATGTGGAAGTACTATTGGGTACCCCTTTGCCTAACCCTTCAAGGATTTCAGGCGTGATGTTAAATTATGATGTCAGATCACGATAATTATAAATGTTAATTCCCACGGTAGTTACAAGGGTATTTAAAGTGGAAATATTCCTTTATTACATCAACTTCAAATAAATTATGTTATTCTACAAAATTGGGACTGCCCAAATGCACGCGAGTCCTATTCAAAAACTCCTATTGAATATTCCGTGTCTTCACTTAATTAAAATAATTTACTATTATATCGAGAATGTATTTAAACTGTTACTTTATTCCCATTCAATCTTGGTTACACAAAGTCCTACAAAGTGTTATTCTAATGAATACAAATTCTTGTACAAACAACAATCCGAAATAGCTACAGAAATACCTGTACATCCACCCGATTAATTTACTTTCGGAACCAGTTTATTAAAACCTGTGATAAGCCTGGAGACAAATTACAGAGAGTTCATTTTATTCTGGTTTTTAGTACAAAATGAAGTTTTGTTGCTAACAAAAGGAATAGCTATGACGTATAGCGATTTATGCGGGTTCGCTTTACCGGGCCCCTTTGTGATACTGTCATTGCGGTATTCAATGAAAAACTGCGGACGATTTTGCGAGAACTTAATTTTTTTTTCTCTATTTAATGGTGTTTAAACCAGGTTATAAGGGTATTTAAAAAAAATAAAAGCTTGTAAAACCCTTACTTTCCCACTGCTGGGAAAAGGCCTTCTCAATATCTTCTTTTTATAGTAGGTAGTCCTTTTATAATCATTTTTTTACTAGGATATCAGCAATTATTTTCCTTGCCACAGTGGTTTTTTTTTGCCAAATTTAATAATTAAACATTTTTGTTTATAAGCTCATTTTCCAATAACATGCACTTTATTGTGTTACAAACTAATAATAATAACAAGCTAAATGCTTACCATAGGTTCAGCCTTAAAGAATTAAAAACAAAAAATAAATTAAAATGTCTATGACAGATAAAATATACGCAAGACATGGTACATAAAATTGTTATCTCGTCTAAATACACGTCGAGACACGTCAATCCAAAAGCACTTAGGCTTGATGCGTTGGAAAAATACACAATAATTATTAAAAAAAAATATGTTCCGCACAATATTTTTCAAGAGTGTGCTTTTATTTAATTCAAGAAAGCACGATTTATGATGCATTTAAAAGGTCCAGTATCTTTCTGTTGGAACCCTAACATATTTGCTTTATAACGTTCATAAATAGGCCGATGTTTGTTAGCAATATACCACAAAATTCTGTTATAAACAATCATGTTTGATTTCAATGAACCGGTCAATTGCGAGTCGGATTCGTACATCTGGTGTCTATCTGTTATGCGTTGTATGTGTATTTTTTTTTATTGTATGTCTCTTTGCATGCTCGTTATGTTTCTGCGACAAATAAATATTTTTTCTTACATGCAGGATGCTGTACGATAGTAGAATAGAATCTGGCAGAAAGCGTGTCTTGTCCCTCTTTAATTTTAAACTTTCGCTTCCGCTCTGGGCGGAGCGGTAAAGAGTGTCAGACTTCTATTTCCTAAAAACCACCCATGTTCCTTGTTAGCCCTTTGTATCCGGCCGCGGTATCTCTTTCAAACAACCCGTAGCCCACTCCATTGGCACCCTTTTTTATGGTGGGTGGAAAATCATCAAATAACCCCTCCCGCTCTTGGGCAGAGCGAAAGGAAGTGTCAGACTTCTACTGACTAAAAACCACCCATGTTCCTTCTTAGCCCTTCATGTCGAGGCCGCGGTATCTCTTGCGAACAACCCGCAGCCCCGACGGGTGTCGGCCCGTGAGGCGTGCGTGGAACACGAACGCGCCGTCGACACGGCCTGTTGTCGTCATAAGACGGACGGACGGCGAGCTTACCCCATTGGCACCCTTAGAGTGCGAAATATAAAAACAGAGTCTAGTTGATTTGCTAGCGGGGATTATACAATGATAAAACCATTTCATGACCTCACTGGGCAGTAATACCAACACAAAACTCGGGGCATATTTTAACATCCTTTCATATCCTGCTTTGTACGTATACACAAAGAGATTTTAATCCATTACACGCTTCACGTTATCATCATCTAGACGGGTATACGTTTGTGAGAGAAAAATTGTAAGGCTATAAATCTAACGGATGGTGCCTGGTTTTTGAGGTACACTTAATACGAGAAATATGGATAATACGAGAAGACCTCACCAAAATATCTCTGGTTTATCGTTTTAGTTCAACAAATAGTAAATGCTTCATCGTCAAAGTTGTGAAAAACACTTGGATTCAGAACCGAGACATAAGCAGAAGAGAGAGAAGCAGGGTTTCGGCCCAAATGTAAATGGTGTCACGTCTTCATCATTTCAGCCTGAAATCACTATAGTTTTCAAGCAGTTTTTCTTTAAATCATCATCACCATCAGCCTATGATGTTCCCACTGCAAGGACTCAGGCCTCCTCTCTAGGAGAGGAATGGGTTATAATTCCACCACGCGGGCCAAGTGCGGGTTGAAAGATGTCACATGTCTTCGAATTTTTAGTTTCATATTTCGGTTTCCTCACGATGTTTTCCTTCACCATTTTGATAGCAGTGGTGATGAAATAAATTACACAAAGTAATGCGCCTGCCTGGGTTTGAACCCACGACTCACTGTTCGTAAGTCGTGCCCGCCACCACTGCTCTTTCTTTAAATAAAAAAATCTTAAGTCTCACCAGTTTTATGGCCCCAACGTTAGGGAACGGTGCATTATTGAATTAATTTTATTTACTTTGAAGGACTAACCAAGTCCAAAATTATCTTTGTTTATTTCTACGACGTTAGAATTGTTTATTTTTCTTGTCCTAAAATAACAAATTTTGGGCTTGCCTTAGTCATAATAAACAAGAGGTCGTATTTTGATAGTACAATACTGTTTTAATTACCTAAAATGGCCGCCAGTAGTGTTTTTCTACGATTATCTTTTCCAGAAAGGTATATAAATTGTGAGTGAGTCGAAACTTGGGGAGGGGACGATCCTGACCGACCAATATTGACCTTATGGTCCTTACCTTACCTGACCTTATTGGAATTATCTAAAAATGTAATGTTATGTATTCTGCTCCATTGCAAAATTAACTAGCTGTGAAAGAGCGGAGTGTCCTAATACAGGTTTTCTTTTAATAAAAGGAGGCTCCAATCATCAACGTCTTGTTCTCATTTGGTTAAGAAATAAACAATTTATTATTTATAATATACTAAGAAGCTGATGCCCGCGGGTTCGCCCACGTGGATGTCGGTTATCGCGACAAAAGTAATATGACATCCTCCCATTCAACCCCTTTTTATTTTTTTTGGAGTGTGGGAAATCATGAAATAACCCCTCCCGCTCTAGGGCAGAGCGAAAGGGAGTGTCAGACTTCTACTGACTAAAAACCACCCATGTGCCTTCTTAGCCCTTCATGTCGAGGCCGCGGTATCTGCGAACAACCCGCAGCCCCGCAGAAATGTATGACTTTTTTCCATTCTTTGCCGAGATGTGCACTTGGTAAGTCATTTGAAGCAAGCAATTTGGGTGTATCTCTCGCCGGTTACACTCGTATGTCATACTCAAAACCATTTTGTAGAAACTCGAAACCAAAAAGTTATATTCAACAATTTGACACAGAAATAAAGGTGAAAAACCAAGCAAAACCACGCGTCAAACACATGCCTCTACCCGCTATCAGTTGCGAATGGCACACGTATACAGTGATCGATGGAATTGGGACATATTTCATTTTCATACACCACCCGGTTTTCGTTCCGTCATGCGTTCAATTTGTACATTTTTGGAGTTCCGTGAGACGTAAGAGAAAACGATTATATTTTGTTTACTACGTATTGTAAAAAAAAAATACCCATAATCGTTTTTGCTTTGTTTTTATTTCATTATATGTAATGAAAGAAATATAAAGCAGTATAAATAAACCAATGTGTAAGAATTTATAAAAATATAAGCTTATAATAGAACGTTATTAAATTCTTACGAAATTGATCACTGCCTTTTTCCGTAATGTTAAACGAGGCGGAATAAGTTACCTGTATGTTTTTGATCCTTTGCACAATAAAATAAGTGAAAGATCAAACAATAACCTTATCATTCTTCACAATGCCTACGAGAAAAATAAAGGAAGATATCATTTATCTAGCCCTGGAACTATGTGGGAGTTGGCTTCCAGTCTAACCGGATGCAGCTGAATACTAGTATTTTACATGAAGCGGCTACTTATATGAGTTCAAAACCCATGCAGTTAGGTTGGTTGACAGAGTTTCGCACCACTGCATATCTATTAAGACTGCCAAAAATCTACAAATGAGAGCTGCGACCATCGACTTACGATACTTTCTGGGGTCCGAAGGAAGCTCAATATGTAATCGGTTGTCACCCATCCACTTGCTAAGGTCAGTGAGGCACACGTGAGACTACACCGCGGCCTTGGCACAAGGGCTAAGAAGGAACATGGGTGGTTTTTAGTCAGTAGAAGTCTGACACTCCCTACCGCTCTGCCCAGAGCGGGATTTCCCACCCAAGAAAAAAAGGCTGTTATTATTTAACTACCAGCTCCTCAATTGGCAATGACATTCAAATCACATTTTTTTAACTAACCAACAGTAATAAAAAACGAACAAACTATTTTTCGAATTAAAACCTGCTTTATACAAATGTATGCACGTTGCTGACATAATACTAATTTCAGAGCTGCAGAACCCAAGTGAACGTTTGTAAATATTTCCCAATTTAACGTTTTATTTGTGTCCGTCTCATATTTGTACAGCTGGTTTTACTCATAACGGAATATACCACAGAAATAAGTTTGCCAAAACAATATTGGGGGAGTTCCCATTTTTGGGTTGATTAGTGAAGACCATCGACTTGTTCGTCGACTGTCATGAGTTACCTGGTGACTTAATTGTGGAGGTCAGTTAGGCAGTCGCTTTGTGTTAAATTCTGCTATTCAGCTGCATTTGGTATTTTAATTTTAATTTTATTTATTAGGGACAAAAAAACAGTTACATGTTAAATTTAACAATTATGAATCGTTGCACAAATAGGTAAACATATAACCCACACCATTGTCCACGGATTAATATAATTATGAACAAGTAAGTAACGGAAATGTATTTATAATAATATCTTGTTATGAATTAAGTGAATATTAGTTAAGATTATGTTGAAAGAGAATTTATAGCTAAGGTTTTAAATTTGATATTAGAAAGAGAGAATATATCTATATCGATGAAGTGTGTGTTATAGGCTATAACACACACTTCATGGATAGGTTATAGGTTATAGGTATGACTGCAAGTCAACCCTTGTACAGGCCACCGGGAGGTGTTGGAAATCGTCAAATGACTCCTCCCGCTCTGGGCGAAGTGAAAGGGAGTGTAAGACTTCACTGACAAAAAAATGTTCCTTCTTAGCACTTTGTGTCCGGGGCCGCAGTATCACTTTCGAACAACCCTCAGCAGGTGTTTATGTTATGGTGGATAATACCGCGGAATAGCGTATGGGCAGCGTTTAAAGTGCGTAAGTATGTGTGCAGACATTCCCTAAATAGACTACTTCGGACTTAAAACCAAAATGTGGCAGGCCAAATTATCAGACCTGTCATATTATCTTGCTTCTGTACAAATTTATTTTGCCGCAGTATGTCGCCTTCCTGCTAATCTCTATTAGATGATGGCACTTTCTATCCCTTCATCTTATTCACAACCCATCCACTACCTATTATTTCAAGAATCATATCGACTAATAAACTGAACCCTTATGGAATTTCGAGGGAACAAAAAGATTCCTAATGTGGGCTGAAGTAATGCCTCGCGAATCGGGGAACAAATCTCTTGTGTTGGACTCAACACTCCAGACATATATAATGCACTCAACGAATCTAGTTCGTTATGTTTTAGTGATGATGGAGGTCGATTTGTATGGAAAAAGATTTTTTCTTATGCAACTGAGGCTTGTTCACAGTCTTAATTCACAGATAACCTCCTCTTTTTGCATTTCTACTGGAAAAAGACCCCTGATTATGCTAAAGTGCCACGAGTTTTGATCATTACACTACGCTCAAGTTCTATCGGCGATTTCATGTCCTGGTTTACTCACAATGTTTTTATGATGTTAAGAATATACACGATATAAAAAAATACACGCTTTGAATGTAGAGTTACGGACACCAGTCCGTTGGAAAATATAATTCATTAAACTTATTTTGATACCCCATGATACCCTTATTTTAATCACCAACAAACCTTGATGTTCTTGTCCAAATTCCATTTTAATCTACTACTTCAATAAAGCTTGAAGGTACACTTACTTTTAACAAGGTTTTGCTTGCAATTAAATCTAAAATGGATTTATCTCTTATCAAAAGTAAGCCTGTAAAGGAAAACATCGTGAGGAAACCACCATGTACCAAAATTGTAGGATAAAAGAAATGAAAAAGGAATAACTTGTTGTAAATATATTAGGAGATTATTTTATAAGAAAGCACACACAAAAAATATCCAAGAAAAATCATAGGTGACACAAGTACCTTAGAACGTACTACTTTTTAAATTCAAATTTACACCATAAACACATATACAGAAAGTTTGTATATCCAATACACCCTCATAAATTTTAATTTTAAATCATTAAAATATATCCAAATCAATAATCTTTAACACCTAAACCAGTAATGCACTTAAAGTGCTTTGCACTACATAATGGTTTAGTGAGAACGTCAGCTATCATTGATTCTGTGGGTACATGTCTCAGTTCGATGTCGTTATCTCGGAGCACTTCCCTAATATAATGATGCCTTATATCAATGTGTTTACTGCGTGCGTGAAACATTGGGTCTTCAGCCAAACATATTGCTCCCTGATTGTCGGCATGAACAACTACTCGAGTGTACCTCACAATTCCTAACTCCCTCATAAGACTATTCAAATAAACTGCTTCTTTCATACATTCAGATAGACTTACATATTCAGCCTCACAAGTCGATGTAGCCACGCTACGTTGTTTCCTTGATTGCCATGATACACTTGCACCACCTAAAATAAAAGCATATCCAGAATATGATCGCCTATCTAACAAGCAATTAGCCCAATCAGCATCCGAAAAACCTTGAACACAATCACCAGTTCTCTTGTATACGAGACTGTGTCGCATTGTTCCTTTAAGGTAACGTAATATACGTTTCGCTGATTTCCAGTCGCATATTTCCGGTTTCGTTAACTTTTGGCTTAGTTTACTCACCGCATTTGCAATATCAGGCCTAGTTGCGTTGCTCAGATAATTTAGGCAACCTATTAGTTCCCGATAAGGCCATGTTTCATCCTTTTCTGTATCACAATTTTCTTCGGATTTCACTTTTGAATTAATTTCCATAGGAGTTGCACATTTATTACATTTTTCCATATTAAATTATTCTAATAATCTTCTAATGTAATTTTCTTGTGACAATATAATGACATTGGCATTTCTTATAATGTCTATTCCTAAAATATATTTCGCCTGACCATAATCTTTCAAGTCAAACTCCTTCGACAACTCATTTTTGAAATCGATGATCAAACCTCTTTCTTGGCTTCCAACTAAAATATCGTCGACATAATATTAATACAAATAAGATAGTATTTCCATTTTGCTTAAAATAAAGGCATGGTTCGTTCAGACTCTGCTTCAAGTTCATTTCAGTGAGTTTCTTGTTGAGCCTGAGATTCCATTGACGTCCAGCTTGCTTCAAACCATACAATGATTTCCGCAATAAGCATGAATCGCAACCATTATCCAATTTACTAAGCATGTCTTGCGCGTGCTTTCTAACGATAGGATCTTCTCCCTCACGATTCATAAGCTTCATTAAACTCTCTCTTAATAATTCAGGAACTTCCATGTAAATCTCTTCTTCCAATGAACCATTCAAGTAAGCGGTATTAATATCTAATTGGTGAATTTCCAAATCCAATTCAACAGCGAGAGCCATTAATAATCTGACGGTGTCCAGTCTAGCTACAGGCGCAAAGGTTTTCTCGTAATCAACCCCATATCGCTGACTAAAACCCTGAGCCACAAGCCTAGCTTTCTTCTTAAAAGTCTTGTCGACATTCTGTTTAATCGTTAAAACGTAACGGCAACCAATTAAGTTTCTGTTTTTCGGTCTTCTAACAATATCCCATGTCTCTTTTTGAACTAGACTCCTAATTTCAGATAGTATAGCCTCCTCCCATTCTGTTTTATCTTCACATTTGAGAGCATTTTTCAAACTCATTTCAGCTGAACCAACAAAATCTGCAGTTTCATTTGAATCAGTAAAATTTATTGGTTGTTCAACTTCGGTCATTCGATAGATTTTCCTTGGACGGCCTGCACTACCTGTGCGTAATAGTTTGGGTCTACCAGGAGCTCTTTTCATCATCCTTTCTTGATCAATATGTCCACGCGTTCCAAGCGTTCTTGATTCTTCTAGATGATGATCAATATTTGAAGAGTTTGTCTCTGCATTCTGTTCACATTCTCTCGATTCTACACAGTATTCTTGACATTCGCTCCAAATCTCATCGTCTACTTGTTCTATTTGATTATCATGTTCTTCCGGTGGAGTATACTTTGAAAATTCGATTTCAATTAACTCTTTATCCGTATTCTCTTTAACATTCGATAGTCCTAGCTCTTGCGTCGAGATCTCGTGACATAAATTATCATTTTCGTGAAATCTCACGTCTCTTGCAACCATAAATTGTCTTCGCTCTGGAATCCATACTCTATATCCTCTCGCATTCTTTGGATATCCAACAAAAATACCAGAAATTCCTCTTGCTGTGAATTTATCTTTATTTGGATCTTTATTTAAAATATGTACCTTAGTTCCAAATTTTCGAAGGTAATAAATCTTCACTGGTTTCTCTAGCCATCTTTCATAAGGAATATCACCATGTAGACTGCTTGTAGGACATCGATTCCTGATATAACACGCGGTATCCACTGCATCTGCCCAAAAACCTGCCGAAAGATCTGAACTTAGCAACATACACCTAGCCATTTCTACTAGAGTCCGGTTCATTCGTTCAGATATTCCATTTTGTTGTGGTGTCCGAGCAACTGTCAGTCTTCGCATTATTCCAGCTAGTTTTAAAAATTCGTCGAACTCAGCGTTACAATATTCACCTCCATTGTCGCTTTGAAGATACTTGATCTTTAATCCGGTTAGATTCTCAACTTGACTTTTGTATACCTTAAAAGCTTCTAAGGCTTTACATTTCGTACTTAGAAAATATATCTCACACCAACGTGTACAATCATCAATAAAAGTAATAAAATATTTCGCACCTCTTACAGACTCACATCTCATAGGACCTACAATATCAGAATGAATTATTTTAAGTTTTTCAGCGCAAGGACTCCCGGAATTAGAAAAAGGTAACGCAGTCATTTTTCCTTTAGCACATATATCACAATCGAGTAAGCTCTGTACTTTGGTTGTGTCAATTTTGAAACCCAATTTAGTTAAAAGTTTATCGACATCCTTACCATTTAAATGTCCTAAGCGTTCATGCCAACTACGTATGTCAACATTTGCATTACTTAAACTAAATGAATATTCAGATCTATTTAGACAATACAAGTTCCCTTTGCGATGAGCACTCAATTTAATATTACCCTCTTTGTCAATCACATTTGCTACATTATGTTTAAATGTGACATCACAACCATCGTTGGTTAACTTGGCTACAGATATTAAATTTGTTCTTAGGTTCGGAACATAAAGTGTATCACGTAATTCAATAGCGGTCTTTGAATGTATGTTACATGCCGACAACCATACAGTACCCTTACCTTTTATTTCAGTACTTACATGCGTAGCTAAATTTAGTTCTCCGGTAATAATAGTTAAAGTGTCCCTGAACATACTCGCATCATTACAAAGATGAGACGTGCACCCACTGTCAAAAATCCAGTCATTTTTTTTGTGCATTTATAGCATTACATACTTCTAAATCTGAAACATTAAAAGTAATTAGTGCTTCGTCCACGTCCTCATGATGTGTTGTTACAACATTTTTTAGTACCTTCTTTTTGTTCGGACACTCTGATGCCTTATGTCCTTGTTCGTGACATTTAAAACATTTATATTTAAATCCTTCTCCTCTGGTAGTTGAGTTAATTTTGTTTTCAACTTTTCCGCTTTTATTCCATTTCTTAAAACCTTTTTTCGCATATGTATGCATTACGCCTTCATTCTGAGATCTATTTATCTCTCTGGATTCGTGCTCTTCTAATATTTTAATCTTCAGTGCCTCTGGCTTCGGCAAGTCGTCCCTTGATTCAATGGCACATCTAAAGCTTTCAAATTTTCCAGGTAAACTATATAACAACATTATAGACAGCAAGTCGTCGTTGATATGTATACTCATTTCTGCCAGTTTATCAACAGCGTCGAAAAAAACTATTTAAATGATCTCGTACATCACCTGTTTCCGACATCTTGTGTAACATTAGCCGCTTTAGAAGTGTAGCCTTCTTAGCAGGTCCTTTCGAAGCATAAATCGACTCTAATTTCAGCCAAACTTCTCTGGAAGTGTTACAGCCCCTAATATGTCGAAGTTCAGAACCACACATCGACAAAATTAGATCCGCTTTGGCCTTTTCATCCTCTGCTTCCCAATTCTTAGCTTCTCCTATTTCTGACGGTTTCAGTACTTTACCACTAGTAAATTTCCATCCATCATTTTTAATTAGGATCGCCTGGACCTGGATTCTCCAGCTGTCATAATTTTCTTTGTTCAGGGGCTCGATCCTAAATAGACTGCTCATCGTCGCTCCTTTTTACACAAATAATTACTTTACTGAATGAAAAATAAAATTTACTCTCCTTACGTAACTCTTAAGATCTTTCACACGATCTTCGTTATTCTTATCCCTTTTTCGATCTCGTAGCTTTGAGTGACTGAATGTCTGGGCCCATAACCAATGTAGGATAAAAGAAATGAAAAAGGAATAACTTGTTGTAAATATATTAGGAGATTATTTTATAAGAAAGCACACACAAAAAATATCCAAGAAAAATCATAGGTGACACAAGTACCTTAGAACGTACTACTTTTTAAATTCAAATTTACACCATAAACACATATACAGAAAGTTTGTATATCCAATAAAAATTCAAAGACATGTGACATCTATCAACTCGCGATGGGGCCCGCTTGGTAGATTATAGCCCAATTCCTCTCATACAGAGTAGGTCTGAGTCCCAACATGTGGGAACATTACAAGCTGATGATGATGATGAAACGTAAGCCTAACAAAGCTCAACTCACTCGAGCTCTACTTGACTTGATCTAGGAGGAACTATTCAAAGATGAACGCTAGTCGTATTTATATTATGACCTCTCTGTTCGGATACCGGAAACTGACTCGGCATTTACCTCAAGACAATGAAATCAAGCCTTTGGAGAATACACACACATGCATACATATTCGATGGAAAAATAATAAATTGCCGTACATTATCAGTTCTGGAGTAATTTGTTTTCTTTTTTTATTATGTTTTCCTTTGTATCCTGAGGCATAAACCTTTAGACCCCTAATCACGATGTTATTGCAATTTAGAAATCCGTTCATACCGCAATACATAAAAATGCGCAGAGATAAGTTGTAACTTTAAAAGCGCAGTTTAAACCCACCTTCTATGTACTTTCATCCAACTTGTTTGCTTTGCTCACCGACCTTATTTGTTTAACCATAAGGCTGCTTGTCGTGTGTTTAGAAGTTAATAATACTACATTTGCGGACTGTATTGTTACTGCGGCTATTTACACTGTACTCGAGATTGCTGCATTTTTTGGTTAACGATGATAAAACGATAACAAAACGATACGTTAGTTGTGCTGTCATAAGGTTGGTTTTGAACCGAGCTTAAAAGGAGGTTCTCGATACGAGTGTATGTTTAACATAACTCCATAATTATGTTATAACTCCGTCATTTAAGAACCGATATGAAAAAATCTTTTTAAGCTATTGCATAGCTTGAGCTTGAGCGTGGGGACCGAATCCAGAAATTCCGTAACGAAAAAAACCTAACACTCATTTATTTAATAAAAGAAAAAAAAAGATTTTTTATCGGTCACCACGCTCAAAGTGTAACTTGAATTAATGTCAAAGAAAAAAAAACAAAGGAAAAAAAATACTGCATTAATAAAATAATTATAATTGCATAAGTTGATAAAAAATGCCATGCAATAGCTTTTTCGCGGCAGTCTCCGAGTGCCACACGTCTTTTTTTTTTATGAGGAACAACTGTGGGCCATACAAATATTTGTTCGTGGGAATCCAACTCGCGACGTATGAAGTGCAACAGTCAGTCATTCATTCATCCACAGAACAGATTGTCTGTTCTGTGCATTCATCCCTTGCTCTTGGCTTGCGAATTCATAACATAACATCATACTTTAAATATACCTCAAGAGGTTAGGCAGAGGATTTCCTATTGTAAACCTGCACTTGTCTAGTTTAGGTCTCATGCAATAGCAAGCTGTATTGTTCAAAATGTCCAGATTTGTGATGTGATTGGTGATAAAGTAACCTAACATCACGGCTGTAATCCCCGAAGGATTAGGTAGAGATGCGCCTAGTAGTGCATCCAAATTTCGTCAGGGGACGAGCCTATTGCCATCAACCAGGCACAAATCCATGGCTGCTACAGAGAAGTTTCTGATGGGAAAACCCAATATCATTTTCTTGACCCTTTCAGCCACTAAAAGAACGAGGCAGTAATTATTGATGGCAATCATTCTAAGCAAATTATGGATATCGATGTATTACAAAACGACCTATCCATAACCAATAATCATTGTGCCTAACCTTTTGAGGATAACATTCGTGATGTTACTTAAGCAAATCGTTTTTATATCGTATTAAAATCGTTCTTCAGAATTCCCACAATTTGTTTGTAGACAAAATTTATTTTTGTGTTTGCCCCGCTCAGCAAACAATGTCCTCGGTCTCTAAGTAATGTGGAAGAGTAAAAAAGGCAACGTACCACCCCTCTCGCTTCTTCGTCACAGTGGGGAGGTACAATGAGATAAATACGCGGTTGGCATCTCAGCGGGCGCTGCTCGTTGTAGCGATTTCATGATCTGTGGAAAAATATGACACAAAATTAATTGTAAAGAAACTCCTGAAACTTTTCAGATTAAACTTGATTTTTATCTGTATTTTAGCTAGTCTAAAAACAGAGAAAAACAGACAAGTTGTGACAGCACAAAGTTAAGATAAATGTTTGCTTTAAAATCTTAAACCCCATGTAATGTGTAGGCCCCCCCGACATATTACATGGGGCTTAAGATTTTAAGGCACTGGGAAATGGTTAATGGAAGAACACTTTCTGCGACTAGGAAACCCTTGTGAAGTCACAGAGTAATAATATGTTTAATATATTCAATCGATCTTTCTATTGTATCGAGTCTGGTTCTTCTAACCAAACAGACAAATGTGTTGCTGGGGAGTTTGTTCCGCCACTTCTTTTTTCCAGCAAAAACACTAGGAAGTGTCGAAGGGTGGGCGTTTTGAGGGACTGTCACTTGTAAATAAGTAAAGTAAAGTAAATTTTGACGTTCGAAAAGTGCTGATTATGAGCCTAGTTTGAATAAATGATTTTTGATTTTGATTGATTTTGATTTTTAATTTAAAATTCTAATCCAAAACAATATAACACTTCTATCTACATAGATATGATGAATGGTTGATGCTTTGTGGCATAAAATCCGCCTATGTGTCACTGTTGTACATGAAGTTTAAATAAATAAATAAATGTGAATGTATTTATTTAATTTTAAAGATAGCCTTCAGACTAATAACTATCCCTCTATGTTCCCTTATTCGCTGTATCAATCAGCAGGTACAGAAATGCCCCACTGGATAGCTGAATTCCACCTGTTTCATTTATGATTCACATACCTCCTTTGGCACATTTCACTCAAACAGGCCTCCTTTGAGTGTCACAAGCCGTAACAAAAGGATAAAGCCAGGTGGATACATTCGTCTGCCGGTACACTGGTCCACTATGCATGAGATGACGGTTGCTTTATTTCGAATTAGGAACGGGGAGCCCAGACAAAGTGTCTCATAGAAATTACGATGATGTAAAGTAAGAAATCTTTCCCGTCGGGGCTGCGGGTCCTCCCGTCGTGTCTGCGGGTCCCGTCGAGGCTGCGGGTTGTTCGAAAGATATACCGCGGCCTCGGCACAAGGGCTAAGAAGGAACCTGGGTGGTTTTTAGTCAGTAGAAGTCTGACACTCCCTTCCGCTCTGCCCAGAGCGGGAGGGGTTATTTGATGATTTCCCAACCCCCCAAAAAAAAGTAAGAAATCTAAGTCTAAGTCTACAAAACCGTACACCATCGTCACATCTAGATGTGGTGTCTAGCATTCAGCGATTTCGATTACAGCAGCTATAGAAAAAATATTGGAACGAAGAACGAAGTTCCTTATCGCGTGTTGCGAAAGGGGGCTAGACGGAAAAAATTAAGACCAAAGGTTGTAACGACACTTTTTGCTAGAGTTGTAAGCCGTGCAGCGTGCGCGTGTTTCTCTGTCTGTCTCTCTCTCTCTCTCTCTCATAGAAAGCAAGCCAGTTATTTTCAGAACTTCGTTCCAACCGGGTGTCCCTTGACACCTTTCAAGTTTTGTTTGTTTTATTAAGAGCATGAAAAAATATTTTATTGGTAATGACAGAAATAATACCAAAATATATTGGTAATATGAAAAGTTATATTTTACAGCAAGAACGTCAAACAGTCTAGTAGCTTTAGACAGAATAAGGAAGACTTATGTAAAACCTCCATAAAGACTTAATAATAACAGTGATTCGAGAGTTATCGACAGTATACCGCAGAGGAGGAAAATGCATATCAATTCGTCATCGGCATGCAAACAGAAAACCGTAAAACCGTCCGATATCCTCGCGGTTTAAAAACAAACAACTATGCAACTTAGATAATTGCTCTAAAAAGTGTGTAAAAGTACCTTTAACAAAACCGAAGGACACTTGTTCTCCCCACCACTGCGATTTTTTTTTTGTGTTAGACCATACCTGGGAACCCCATAGTTACGGAGATATTGGGGGTCAAAGTTCCAAATTTTTGAGAGCTGTTTTTGTAAATACTAGATTTTCGGGTAACAACTTTACTTAAATTAGCTCCATGACTCGTTTACTATTCAAAGCATCTACTAGCACAATGTTTTAAGAGTGCTACACTGAGTTTTACCGTAAAATGTGATTTTTGTATATTCAAAAAATATTTACAGCATAAATATGTTTTGGATATTAAATTGTGTTTGTTAAAAGAATACTAGACATGATTATTTTAAATAACTATTTAAATACTAAACTATTTTAATTATTAAAAAAAATAAATTGAATTTTATGTTTTCCTATGAGGCTGTTTAGCGGTTTCATACCTTTGCTTCTTCTTCAATCTGGCGAAATCAAACCCCGGGAAAAAAAGCAAATGAAATCATAGCCTCCTAAAAATTGATGACAAAATTACTTAAGTATCGTTATTAGTTAATTTCTTCGAAAGCGTATTGAAAAACGTCGTTTGATACACGTGGGAATTTGTTATTGCAATTCTCGACCCCATGAACACCCTCGCCTTCAAACTTTCCGCACTTATATCAAAATATACTAATTCTTGACCCGAATCAATAATAAAATTGATAGATTTTTTTTACTTGTAACGAAAATTTGAGTGTGAACCAATGATGAAACGCGACCCGTTTGATTTTTTCAAAAACGTTTACTTGATCATTTCGTAAACCTGTATAAAAATATAAAGTGGATCTGCTTATATTATTATATTCATATACCGTAATGTATTAGCACATAGATTTTGCATAAAACAAAAGAAAAAAACAATTATTTGCTGCAAAAGAAGTCAAGTCAATATAAATGGCGGATCGGAATCCAAAAATTATTTCGTTCAGTTTTCATTATACAAGCAAAAGATTCAAGTTTTCAGCTTTCCGTCATTATTTTCCCTAGGACCGTGCTCCATGTATTTCAAACTAAGGGTCCACCCTTTGTCCAATGGCCCTGTAAAACAAGTTAACGAGATAATCCGGGATTATCGTCACGTTGCCTTTCTAATAGGGATCGCTTAGCCTTCACTTGATTAGGCCCTTGCCTCATTAAATTGTTTTACATTTTAACGAAGATTTGGGTTTAAAAGTTTGCACAAGCTTAAATTACAGCTGACTTGTGCGATATTTTGGGAAGATTTTTTATGAATTTGTTTAATTTAATTTAATTTTTTTTAAACGAAATTGAAAGTATCAGGCTACTAGAAACCCGGGGCTGCGGGACTGTTCGAAAGTGATACCACGGTGCCGGAATACATAGGGTTAAGAATTGGCATGGGTGGTGTTTTGTCAGTAGAAGTGTGACACTCCCTTCCGCGTCATCCAGAGCCTGATCCAGAGATGACTTCCCACCAACCTAAAAAAAGGCTACTAGAAATACCTTGGTAAGGTGTGAAAAACTATTTGCCCATTAAGTACTAGGCTTTCAGAAATAGTAAGGAGCTTACCTCAGTCCTCAGTGAGTAGTTTTTCATAGCTTTGAGAATGTCTTGTATTTTATCGGCGATAATAATGAATGAAAAGTTTGTTATGTATTGGGTAGTCTAGTACCGATATAAGACCGAGTTCCAAACGTTGAAATCCGGAGACGTACGAAGACCTTCGATATTGGAAATCGAGTTATGGAACTCAAATGAAGTTGAGCAGGACACCTAGCAAGGGGCGGTGATGGCAGGTGGAGCAAAGCTGTGACCGAGTGGCGTCCAACGACTGAAAAGAGAAGTGTTTGTCGTCTGGCGGCGAGATTGGCACACGATATATTTGCCATCGGGGGAATACCCTGGATGAAGCTGGCACAGGAACGTGGAACTTGGCACAATTAAAGAGAGGCCTATGCCCAGCAGTGGGTGACGTCGGGCTGCGAATGATGATGATGGTGATGGTACTCATCTTACCACTAATATGACATTTGGTGAGGATGAATGTTTGTTAGGTACTTTTTCGTATAAAAACTATTGTACGTTCTAGGCGGAGATGTATCTTTAGTACTTCGACATTTTGCCAGTTACGTTTAAGTATCATATTAACTTCTTCATTGACCAGGCACCTCTGCCTAGCCTTCTGTGGAATATACAAGCGTTATATTTACCACACTAGCTGATGTCCGCGGCTGCACCCGTATCAAATTATATACTAAAACCTTCCTCGAAAACCACTCTACCTATTGGTGAAAACCACATGTAAATCGGTGCAGTAGTATTTGAGTTTACCGCGAACAGACAGACAGACGCGGCGGAGGACTTTGTTTTATAATATTTAGTGATAGTGATAACACCAAGTGAACTGACTGGCCTAGATTCTTTCAGACCTCCTAGTAAGAAAAGTGAAAAATCTACAACAGTTTTTGGAGTTCGGCCAACTAAGTTAAAAAATACTGTAAGAAGAAGTGATGCGTTGATTTATGAGATATTGTAATATAATTATTATTATATATCTATAGTCATGCTGATTTTAGAATTGCCAGAGAATTATTTCCAGTCATCTCTTGTAAGCGTTTTTTATGGAAAAGTACTATTGTGTTTTATTTGTTAAAATAAAATCTAACTGGTCAGGATCTGTCTATGGGGTGTACTAAGAAGTGGTAAATTAAACTATACTGTGGCTTTCGGGATGACGTATTGCACTCGTAGTTTAGTTTTGTTTTATGAATTGTTCCTCTGATATTCAAAAGTGCCTGTAATGGTTTAATTGAAATAAATGCTTTGAGTTTGAGTTATATTTTACCTACGGCTTCGAATCTTTGAAGCTTTGAAGTAATCATAATGGTAACGTAGTATCAGGATACGAGGTAACTATGTGTAAAACGACACACTTTTTTTTTAATTTAAGGATGTGGAATCATCAAAAGACTCCTCCCGCTCTGGGCGAAGCATAACGGAGTGACAGGCTCTTACCGGCTAAAACCTATCTGTGTTTCTTCCTATGCCCTTTGCATTCCAGGGCCGCGGTAATTCTATCGAATAAATTCTTCAACCCTGGCAGGGACTGGCTCTAGTGGGACCCGTCTACTATGTTGACAACTCAAAAATGACCCTAGCGAAGCCGAAAGACACTGTTCCTCCTCCGTCATTTTTTTTCTGGAATATGCCTGGGAATCTTCTAGTTACCGATAAATTATTATTGTGTCAGTTTAATAAATACATCTTAGCAAAACATATGTGAAGTATATTGAAAACCAATTCAGTAAAATAAAACTTTTCCCCAGAAAAATCACAAAAACATTCTCCCTTGATAAACTTATGCTCATAATAAACAAACTATTGCCCCACAACATTGAAGTCGATATGGAACCACTTTCTTTATTTTGTTACCTCAATAAACTAACCGTTAACCGGGTTGACCACCGAAGTGTGGCCAAACCTTACGCGGATAAAAGTCCGCAGAAATTTTACTAATGTGTTGACAAAAGAACCCCGGGACGTTCAACCGAAATTATTGGGGTACGCCCGGTACCCCAAAGTGAATTGGCAGTAACTGCTTGTGTTAGGAACTATAATCTGTGTGATTCGGGTTTTTATTCGTGTTTCGATAAAGTGGAAGATTAGGTGCGTTTTGTCAAGATGAATTTAGAAACTTACTGATACTGTACAGTCTCGACCAATAATAATGTAAATACTTGGCCAAGTTAAAACGCGAATTTCTCTATTTAAACTTACGCCCTTTTCCCACGGGGTAGGCTGAAACAACATAACGCCACCTGCTATGATCCTGACTTACTCCTATTTCCTCGTCCACATTTGTACAACTAGTTATAGGTAGGCGAAAATGTATTTTAAATGTTACTAGGTAAAGGTGTATACTTATTGGTTTTACTGACTGTACGACATAAGTACTATAACTAATTTCTACTAGAAGTAGGGACTCCAATAAATATTTCCTTTTTTTGGGCGGGTGGAAAATCATCAAATAACCCCTTCCGCTCTTGGGCAGAGCGAAAGGGAGTGTCAGACTTCTACTGACTAAAAACCACCCATGTTCCTTCTTAGCCCTTCATGTCGAGGCCGCGGTATCTCTTACGAACAACTCGCAGCCCCAACGGGCGTCAGCCTTTGCGGGCCTTTTCCATGTTGCTGACTATAAATATCCCCTTAGGCGTTAAAAAAAGAGACAATCACTTTGAAAGCGTTTTGGTACACACGGGCATCACAGCAAGCTATACATTTCCATTCACCACACATGTCTACAATGGGAGATCCGCGTATAAACTGGTTTTCTATAGTTTGATTGGTCGTCGCGTTGTACAACTTCTTTCAACCGAATCGACTTAGGTTTTTCGAGATTCATAATTATTTGAATACAATAGCTCGCGCGTGGTTGGTATCAGTTCTAACCTAAGCTAATTGATTTAAACGGTTTTCTCTATGATCGTGATTTTGTGATGAGTTCTAGTTTGACCTAGAAAATATATTGAATCACATTTTGGTTAGTAATTATTTATTTCCTTAATGTATTATTTGCAACGGTACGATCGATGACAGAACGACACGCCGGCAAACAATTTATTGCAACAGTACTGTCTAATGGTACCACGGTGAACAAAGGCAAAAGGTATTATAAGAGTTAGGTAATGTTACATTTCACTATAATTTCCACATCATAAATGTGGAAATATCTGCAACTATATTGTTGAAAAACGAGGGTCAAAACATATGAGGGTAGGGGTCAAAACTGACCCAGTGTTGCCTTGTTAATAACTGTATTTATGATAACTATACCTTTTAAACATGCCAGACTTAATTTGGCAAGTAAATTCTGGCAATAATAAATATCTTACGATGTATTTTTGGACTTTTTACGGGTATCTCATTATTTTCTTGACCATAAAAATATTAGCATGATTAGTTACGGGTTCAAGAACTAATGTTTGATATTGTGCTTTTGATATTTTATAAGCACGTTGTTTATGGGATAAAAATATACCAAAATAGCATTCGATACCAAGTCAAAAAAATATTTTACTTTCTTTCTTTCTAAAGCTCTAGCACGATTTCAAATGAATAGCATCGTATCGTAAAAGCTGACTTCAACGGCTATTAACTGTTTGTGGCCGGTAGAAACGCTTTTTGAATTTCAGTACAAAACAAAACTAATATTCGTGCTAATCCTTTGTGTGTATGTGTCGTAGGATAATTTGATACTTCGAATCTTCGCGGAAATCCTAGGGGTTTTGCGAAAACGCGGATAATTAGACATAGTTACCAAAATGGATTAATGGTCACCAAATACGTCGAAAGCAAAAGCTTTTTCAACGCGCGCTCGCTTCGCTCGCATATTAAATAACACTAATATCTTCTGTCCCCGAAGTGCCGGGCCTCCGCCGGCCTCCTTCGTCGGCCTACGGCCCGGTGCCCATGCCGCCCCTAAAAACATTTTTCGCCTATGTCTAATTATCCGCGTTTTCGCAAAACCCCTAGGATTTCCTAGGATTTCCGCGAAGATTCGAAGTATCAAATTATCCTACGACATATGCACCTATTGACTTCTATTGTTTTGCTTTTCTTTTTTGTTATTTCTATGAGCGTTTGGCATTTTATAACCATCAAATTTTGACATTTAATTCATAAATAAAAATTGCATTTATAAATCCTGACCTTTTATATAAAATCATATTTATATTTTCGTATGAACAAATTGAACCTAATTTTTAATTTTATTATTTTTTAATAATTCTATTGTTGCGCTCTAGAACTTGGCTACTTAGTAAAATAATTTAATATTTCTACACCGACAACGGTAGTGTATGAGTGATACTGCTTTATATATGGTGTAAAAGTACCCTTAACGCAAACGAAGGGCACTTGTTCTCCCCACCACTGCGATTATTTTTTTGTTCTAGACCATACCTGGAAACCTTCTAGTTACGGATAAATTGGGGGTCAAAGTTCCAATTTTTGAGAGCTTTTTTTGTAAATACTAGTTTTATATTTACTTAAATTACCTCCATGATCCGTTTACTATTCGAAGCATCCACTAGCACAATGTTTTCACAATGCTACATTGAGTTTTACCGTAAAATGTGATTTTTGACCCAAAAAAAAAGTCGTTTCCCAGCAAAAATTTTTGCATAGGGGTACTTAGTTTGATGTACAGAATGCTTGGTTGACTGCTGTGTGATGGGTTGATTTACACCTTGTATGAAGTTCTTTGTACCTACCATACACTCAGAAATAAATATTATATTATTCTATTCTATTCTATACCTTCTAGCTGAGAAATATATCAATGGTACATTTATCAACCTCAACTTCTGGCATAATGAGTTAGAGGTTAATCTCTTGTTTATGTACTTAAATACAGATACATTGATGTGTTTTTCCACTGCACTTACTCGTAGCAATCAATAACAAATAACCAAAATAATATGCATGATCTTATGTCACAATATTTTCCACGAAACGTCCTTCCATTTTAAACCACACAAAAAAGAAGTGTTCCCTTTCTCGTTCACAAACCTATTGTGTAGTTCAAATCGTTCCATCCTCTTTGAAACTATTCGAAAATCAAGTCCGTCCGGAAAAAGTGGCCTGTCCTTGCTTTGAGTACCCAGTTAGGAGCAGTTCCCATACATTAACTGATTCCGTGCTCTAGTGGGAACTAAACTGTTCAATTAGTCCGCTGTCCGGCCGGACACGGCTAGTCTTGTACAAACGAGCTGTGGCCAGGCTGTGCTGTTTGAAGCGCTTTTTTTGTTTTTTCTTTTCGCGTGTGTAGTGTCAACTGGATTGTGTTGAAACGCGTGTGTGTATGTTATTGTGGTTTAAGTTTTGGGAACTTCAAAATAATGTATTAAGTACCCTTTGACTAAAGCTTTGAAGAATGCAGTTGAAGCATAATTATTATTGACCTATAATTTTCCCACTGCTGGGAGAAAAACTTCCTGTTTCTTAGGTGTGACTACCGATATACCACACGGGGGCCCAAAGTGAGTTAGTGAAGTCACAGATGACTTCGAAATTTACGCTACAGGATTTATCATAATTTTTAAGATTTTCACAATTTTTATTTCTACACTGTGCTCACATTATTATCGAAACAACAATATTGCACAAAGGACTATGCAATATCTAACTTGATTTGCATAGAAGATTATTGCCCATTCTTCTCCATGAGATTTTGGAATAGACTACAACAGAACATTCATAGTTATTGTACCTGTGACAGGACTGTAGGTAGCTTATATTTGACAAGCTGATGCCCGCGGCTTCACCCGCGTGGATGTCGGCCAAATAATATACTAAAACCTTTCTCTTGAATCACTCTATCTATTAAAAAAAACCGCTTCAAAATCCGTTGCGTAGTTTTAAAGATTTAAGCATACATCGGGATATAGGGACAGAGAAAGCGACTTTGTTTTATACTATAGTTTATATTTGACTATGTAAAATTACTTGTCATTGGTCTATCTATCCACATAATAATAATTATAATTATAGTGACTGAGGAATTATTATTGAACTGCTGCGCTGTGTGGCGCGGGTTCGATCCCCGCACGAACAAATATTAGTGTGATCTACAGATAATTGTTTCGGGTCTGGGTATTTGGTTGTGTATGTGAGTTTATATGTTAGTGAACGCAGCCATAATACAGGAGAAATTCCTAGTGTGGGGCAACATTTTATTTTTTTTTTTTAAAAAGATAAGTCCTGACTGGGTGACTCATCAACGCCCAGCCCAAACCCTTGGACCTATAAAGCTGAAAATTTGCACATAGGTTTCCTTTATAATGTTGCCAAGAAACAAGGAAGAAATTTTTGAAATTAAACCCCCAAAATAGTTAAACAGTGGATAAAACTTTGTATGGAAAGCCGTAATTTTCACGCGAACGAAGTCGCGGGTAAAAGCTAGTTTGAAATAAATTCTTTGAGTTTGAGTTTTGGTAGAGAATACCTACAGGCTGAATGTATATCTGTGCCCTCCATCCATTGTAAATGTCATCATAATAAAAAGGCATCATGAATGCTTTTAAAAATGGTCACAAATCCATTACCTTTTAACACAAAAATAACTGACAGCTACAAGCGAGCCGAAATTCATGAAAAAAACAACGTTTGTAAACAATTACACATGGCGTGAAAGATGTCAGATATGAAAAATGTACACTGTAATGGAAAAGTAAAGGAATATATAACAATTTGAATAAATAAAACTCTGGCTACATGGGTTCCCGACGTTACCTATCCACCACAATGTTCCCACTGCAGGGACCTGGCCTCCTTTCTAGGACAGGGATGGTATGGTACCATGTGGGTCCAGTGCGGGTTGGTAGATGACACATGTCTTCATGAATTTTTTGTTTCTAAGACATTCTGATTTCAGGTTTGCTCACGATATTTTCCTTCACCGTTTTGAGAGCAGTGGTGATGAAATAAATTACACAAATCAGCGCCTGTCTGGGTTTGAACCCACGGCAGTGTCGAAATATCGGGAGCTCATAATAATTGAAAATCATGAAAGATACCCCCGTAAGCGACAGTGTCAGTCAATGACAGTCGCATATTTTAATGACTAAACTAATTTAAATGGAAATGCCACTGTTCTTCGTATTACCCAGTATTAACTGGGTTGTGGAGGTATGATAGGTAGTCGCTCCTTGTAAAGTTCTGATATTCATCAGCATCCAGTTAGACTGGAAACCGAACCCAACATAGCAGCTGGTTAGGCAGATGATGATGATACCACACTTCTTCTTAACGAGTCGATGACAATTTAAACTGGGTCAGCCCAAAATTGGGCCACGAGTTTGGCACTTTCAATGGCATTCATCACCGCCTGTGAACAACCATTGATATGAACTTTATAACTTTTACTGAAGGCCACCAAGGAACCCGTCGGGACTGCGGGTTGTTCGCAAGAGATACCGCGGCCTCGACATAAAGGGCTAAGAAAGAACATAGGTGGTTTTTAGTCAGTAAAAATCTAACACTCCCTTTCGCTCTGCCCAAGAGCGGGGTGTGTTATTTGATGATTTCCCACACACAAAAAAAAGGCCATCAAGGAAGGGTAAAATATATATTCAGTTATTCAGTATTCCAGTTTTGTTCCAAAAAGTGTGAAAAAAATGGTAACGCGTAAAGTCACACATTCCATTTAAACCCTTTGTCTACCGAACCCTAAAACCGGTGAAAAGTAAAATGTTGAATAATTCAGGCGATCCGGGTGACATCCGCGAGATTGCGTGTTAGTTAAAAATGTAAGGCTGTACTTATCGTCATTATTACATCTAACTTTGCTGTGTAAGCGATGTTAGCATAATGTTAGACACGTTTATGAAAGTTATAATAATCATACCACAACAATCCTTAAAACAGTACTCAGTAGACACATCATTCCTAAACCCCGTAGCATAGAATTGTTTTGTTGGTAATTAAGAAAAACAGCTCCATACTTTTTGATCGTGTGGGTATTGCACTTTTGTAGGAATCAGTTGTTTTCATATAAATAAATTAATGAATAAAAAAATGCAAGCAGATTTTGTACATATCACATTATCTTTATATTGATTCAATAACGTAAAGTAATCATTGAAATTTTCACAGGATTATTCTAAAAATAATTATAAACTAAGAATACTTTTTACAACAATACGACCTAAAATCAGAATTTTAGATAAAAACATCTGATCTTAGGTTAATCGCGTGCTTAACTATGTTAAGATTGGCTTCCAATGTAACACGATGTAGTTGACCTAGACCTAACCCTTATGTCTAAAACAATGTAAACTAGAAATATATGTAAAGGGACCTATTTTATCTCCAGAAACATTCAACCCATTTCCAAAAAGGACCAAATATTTCATTGTCCTCTGTCGATCTATAAATCTATCCTTTACAAGACAGATAGATGTTAACAAATCCGATGTGGAATTACTGAGTAGTTCTAATGTCCCTCTGAAACCCTGAAGCCATTCATTGGGCTGTTAAAGGATCCGTTCTGAAAAAGATTGATTGCCAGTCGTCATTGGTAAAGTTGGGCAGTGACAGCCAATTGTCTTCTAAATTACAGAATTCTGTTTTGCGCTATCTAGATGATTTAATCGTTATGTTGGTTAATGGTTCTAGTTGCTTTGGAAATTTACTCACTTAAATGTTTGATGGTGAAAAAAAAATTATTAGAGTTTAGACCATACAAAAGTACATACATACATTAATTTCCGCAATTTCCCGTAGGTATTGGTACAAATTATAGAACAACACTTGACCTTTACTTTCTCTTCTTGAGATAAAATTAAATGCAGAAATCCATGAAAGGTTATACAAAATAACACCTCATAAGGACGGCCCGAGGAGTGGCGAAATACGTGTAGACGTTTCGAGTATGGGTTTGGAAGCATGGCATGGGAATTATTATTGCTTTTCCTGCATGTGCATATTTTTACAGCATTCTGTATCCAAGCCTGAAACTTTTCGTGGAATTCAAACGAAGAGAAACGAACGAGTTTCGTTCACGTTACTACTCTGACCAGTTTACCCACGCTGGTACTAGTACTACGCACATGACTTTTTTGAAGAACCCCACCAATAAGGTCAGTGTATACATGTCCTATAAATATGATTAAATAACTTTCTGAATTAAGTTTTTAATGTACCTATTTATCGAAACACGAAATAGTATCTTTGTTTGCGTTGATGTTTAAATAGTACAGTAGTAGCAGATGGTAGAAAAAGCTCAGGATCTACGAGTATACAGCAAGATACAATACCGGCACGACCCACTAAAACTGAAAAAATAATAGTCAATGCAAAAATAAGTTCTAATAAAGCTCCTTTTGTTTGCAGAAATTTGGGAACATTGCAAAGAATGGTAGAAACGGATTGTTTTTCCAACATTCGGTAAGGTCCGCTGGTTGCTTGGCCCTTTCACGCTTCCCTGCACAAGGATATAAGCGACAAAAACAAATCATTTTTTTTCCTGTAGACTATGCACAAACGAGATAATTGAAATGACAATATTTTGTCAATCACTTGAACAAGATAAACGTTTTCCATTTCAAATTCGACAATCAAATACTTTAATTAAACAGTTAAACAAAAAAAACTCGACATTTAATAACTGCGTAAAAATCTCGCAAAAAAACCAATAATACCAACTCATATCCTCCATACATCAAAAAGGGTACAATCCACCCGAAAAAAAGTTGTACAATTAAAATTTTCCGACGTGAAAATTTTAAATAAATTCGTGTGATGGCTTCATTTAACTTTTCACATGCGGCTATTAAAACTCACACGAACTTTTCCGACGAGTTGTAATTACAAAAACTGTGCATTGCATTGGTCTACACTACCCACTATTTTGTGCTAATGTCCCACATTTTTGTTCTTTGTTGCATAGGGTTATGTTTTTATTGCTGGCCGTTTATACCGTTTTGTGGCATGGTGAGGCCAAAATTAATATTTATAATAATCGTCAAAATTCTTGGACAATATTTTTCCATTATTTACAAAAGTACTCTTTCTTTCAGATAATACGTTTAGCGTTACGTCTAAGACATTTGTGGTGCAAAAAAACTTTAGTTGTAATAGTGCTTGGTGTGAACTGGTTGGATCCAACGGGGCACTTTTCCGTTAAATACATTCTATTAAATAATGTTGTTTCATTATAGTGTAGTAGGTGCCCAAATAAAAATCCTTAACACTAATCTGTAAATCGATTAAATGGTAAGTCGAGAAATGATGTTTCAAGATAATGGGCCTTCCTGCTGCCGATGATTCGAGTTATAGTTATTCGAGCTTTTGACGCATATCGATTCGATTTCAATTCTTTGGGCTCATATCGATTTAAAGTAATATCAAAGTAACGTTTTAGAGCAAGTGTTATTCGATCCCAGAATAACAAGAGTAAGAATATTTTATTTGTAAACTGCGTGTGACATGTTACATTATAATTATGCTTAGTTTGATTCTCTGTTTTGCCGTAAAGCGTACAAATATGGACAAATAAATGTCTTAATTTAGAAATATTTTTTTCAGTAAGTATTTCATGCAATCGTTATCTTTTGACGTTATACAAAAAACAAGAACTCTAATTTTTAGATTACTATAACATATCTGTAACAGTTAATAAACGGCATTCGATTTCGCGTAGGGAAGCCAATTTCAATGTACCTCGTACATTGAATGTACAAAACAGTACCTACAGGTTACCTCTACTGTTCAGCATTAATACTTGAAGACCTAACGCAGTCATCAATCATTGTATACGATACTATTTCTATGTAATCCAAGAAACAACAAACAATGTTTGGGATTCGAAAGGGATTCCTAGACAAAGTATTTGCCTACTATTGATACACACCTGGATGTATTTAGTATTGTTATATCATTACGACGATCAACACTTATACACATAACAAAACATCACGCCTGTAATCCCCGAAGGGTTAGGCAGAGGTGTACCTAACAGTACCTACACCCACATTTCGCCAGTTATGTTTAAGTCCCATGTAATAGGGGGCGAGCCTATTGCCATCAACCGCGCTCAAATCCAGATTTCGTGTCTGTTCCTGATGAAAAAACTCAATAATACTTTGCCCGATTTATTTTAGTTTTTTTTTATTTGGAAAATCCTCATGGATACCCTCCGCCTGGGGCGAGCGGGGGTTATGTCGGACTCTAACCGACTAAAAACCCACTTGACTGTTCCTACTACATAATACCACGTGTCGGGGGCCCGGGAGATACAAGTACATTACGCACCCCCGACTGGTATCAGCCCACCTTACGCAGCGGGCCTCATAACCAAGTGCGGCCAGCGACCGCACGTTCTCTATAAAGGCGCACAGACTCCACTGCGCGCCACTTCTTTGGGCCTGGCTGGTCGGGCGACATCTGCCACCCGCAGGCCCCACCTTATGGTGGCCGGAGATCGTTAAGCGCCCTTCAACGCCCGGCTGCCACACTTTGCCCAACCAGGGAATCCAACCCAGGACCGCGCTTGCTACCACTAGACCAACGATATTGTTCAATTTAGACAGCTTTTAGAGTAGCGTATTTTTTAGCGCATAATAATGGTAAGCTCGTAACGGTAAATCTATTCTGCTCGTGAGGAAATTCTCAGAAGGAGCCAGTCTGGTTTTGCGGGGTAATGACAATACCCTTGCCGGTATTAAAGAAAAAAAGAAAGAAAAAGTATTTATTGGTATTACATGGGGCGTAAACCCATGGGATGGACCCATGGGATTAATACCTTAGTATTTAATTGTCACTGTGGCTGGTCTTCTCATCAACTCGTCTTTAGTTAAGTTACTAACAATAGTGTTTAAGTGCAAACCTGTTACTAACAATTTATGGATCTCTTAGTTGTCCGAAATAAAATGATTTTATTATTATTATTATTAAACATTAATGGCGAAATGTGGGTGCTCTATTGGGTACACCTCTGCTTAATCCTTCTCTGATATCTTGCGTGATGTTATGTTATGTTTTCGGTACAGAGCTAGTTTCTTTAAAAATATGGGAAAGTATTAAATACTACCAATTCTCCTCAATACACTGATGCAACAAACTAAACCTTCCTGTTTTGCCGGCACATACAGACGAAGCAAACTTTTTTGTAATTTAGCTGTTTGCACGCAACAACGTGACAGCGATGTTCCAGTGTCGTGTACCCTCTAGCCTATTGGGCGCCATAGAACATCACCAACAACACATACAGCTCACCCAAGCGATCTTCAACTCTGAGTGTAGAAACTAAAGGAGTATTGGAATGTAAAGCTATGTTGGCATCGTTCATTGACTCAATTTCTTGAGCAAACGAATCGTCGAGATATCTTCGAATCTTCGACCTGACTGCGAAGGGTGCGTGATTTCTGTATTACGTTTATCAGGCATTGATTGTTGATTAGTTTATTTGGAGATAGTAGTGTTTTACTCAATTTTTGTAGAAATGGAAATTTTATTAGAAGTAGAAAATCTATTGAAATGTTTCCGATTGAGTTTCAGAAGAATTTTATTCAGAACAAAATACACCTAATGAAGATGTCACATTATGTTCATGCTGGTCTTATCCCCTTGTGTGGTTTACATATTTTATTCTATTCAATGTCGTTGGATTAGTAAAAAATATTGTAAATCGATACGGAAACACAATTAATTAACAGAAATAACAGATCCTAGGTACATAAACGAATATTCCAATTTTTTGCAACATTATCATTACATCTTTTTTCTTTACAATATTTACAAACTACAATTTACAGAACTAAAATTATAATAAAATATATACAAGTATCAAAAAAAGAAGAATTACATGGCGTCAAAAAACTCGTCCACACCGCTGTCAACAGGAAAAGTGCCCAGAAGGCTGGCAGGATTCCCACGTTGGATGGCAATGCTGATTCTTTGGCCAAAGAACAGGCCAGCCCTCTGGTCACGTGAAGAGTCGACCAACCGCTTAGCAATTTCCTTAAATATTAGGTGAGGCCCTAGTGTTTCAACCCCAAACGGCTCAAACACATAACTGCCAATTAGGTTGTTGTATTTGCGCCGTTTGAGGTTTTCAGCACCTGCAGCAGCCGCCTCGGCACAGGACACCGTGCTAGGAAGATGGGATGGCGCAAGGGTGTCGACGCAAGTTGCGTCACACACCAAAGGCCTACCCAATAATAATAATCTTTCTTCTTAATATTTTGTAAGCAATCAACTATTAAAAACCTTAACAACTAATCTACGGTAGTGAGTGCCATGCAACTATAAGCCATACGAATCCCATAGAATAAACAATACTAAGTAAATTTTAGCGTGACCTCACATCCAACTAGTTTGGAAGGTCCTAATTGATTTCCAATGTTTACTGAATTTGGTCCCCCAAACAATTGCGTTGAGTAAACAGTGGACAGTGTTGGAGATCTCGCTTCGAGAATTCCATGTCTGATTAGTAGGTATGTTTGTTTTGATTCTCTTTTTAACCGACTTCAAAAAAGGAGGAGGTTATCAATTCGTCGGATCTTTTTTTATGTATGTTCCCCGATTACTCGAAGATTGCTGGACCGATTTGGATTTTTTTTATTTTGTTTAAAAGGGTATACTTGCCAGGTGGTCCAATGGTCATCAAGTCAGGATCTGATGATGGCATCCTAGAGAAATAGAGAGAACTCTTCAAATTTCTCTTCTCTTCAAGAAGTTGTATATAGCTTAATCTATGATGTATTTGTATGACGTATTTAACAGAGTTAAGTAACGATGACTTGTTATGAAAATACAGATAATAAATACAGTACATTCAAAATTGCAATAAGAAAAGCAATAGCTTAGCCGATAATCGTTATAAAATTTTCGATTTTGCAAATAATAATAAAACGTAAATTACTATATAATTATATCTATTTTGTATTTTGTGTGTAGCTAAATAAATAAATCATCATCTTCCCGTCCTTATCTCATTTTATTTGGGGTCGGCGCAACACAAAATGTGTCTTTTCCATTCTTCCCTGTTAGACGTTACGGCGGTATTTACTCCTTTCTCTTTCATATTATATCATTCCTCACACAATCCATCCATCTTTTCTTTGGCCTTCCTCTCCCTCTCCAACCATCAACATTTATATCCATCACCTTTTTAGTCACATGCGATTCGTCCCTCCTTTTTTACACGACTGCCCCAAAAAAAAGAGTGTTATGTTTTTAGCGTTCATGTATGTATGTATGTATGTATGTATGTATGTATGTATGTATGTTTGTTTGTGAGTTTCTTTATTCCACCATAACTTCTAAACGCCTGAACCGATTTTGATGTATGTGGTATCGTTAGATTCATTGCGTCACCCCGGGTAACATAGGTTAGATAAAATATCAAAAAACATAATAAGGTGGCCATGGTTTAGAAATAAAAAGAACTTTTAATTTTTTTTTATTGAAATTTCAATGAAAAATATAATCATCGTCTAGAACTTATTAAGTAGATTACAAAAATATACCACAGTAGTATTCAATATCTATTGTTTACTAGTAATACTACTCAACAAATGATATGGTGACATTTTAAACCCGGGATCCGATACGAATAAGCTACATATCAATAGATTCTCTGTAATGAAAGAAATAAAACTGGCTAGGTTACAACTCCCAAATCCATCTACGACGGCACCTAAATGGTTTTTAAGTTTGTATGAAAAGTCAGTATGCGTGAATCAATTTACTAGAAACATGGCAAAAATATTAATTTAAAGAAATAATAATATTTGCAATAATAGAATTTTCAAAATCACCCCTTAAAGGGTAGAAAAAGAAGATCAGGGTAGATTTTGGTATGGACAAATCTGACTGCGAGATTTAACTTGAAATTCATTACTAACACAAATGAATAAATCATGACGTGTGTTATAAAACAATAGTTTAAAAAAACCGTGCGAGTTGAACCCACGCACCAAGGGATCTGTAAAAGTTTTTTGGTACCTACTATACTTAAAACTGTTTGGCACTACACTTGAATTTCTTAGAATGTTAACAAAATATTCAAAGTTCTTATCATTGTATGTAAATTGCATGTATATATTAAATTCAGCGTAAATTGTTTACAAATAGATACCTACATGAAATGAAAAATTTCTTAGGTGTGACTACCGATATACCACACGGGGGCCCAAAGTGAGTTAGTGAAGTCACAGATGACTTCGAAATTTACGCTACAGGATTTATCATAATTTTTAAGATTTTCACAATTTTTATTTCTACACTGTGCTCACATTATTATCGAAACAACAATATTGCACAAAGGACTATGCAATATCTAACTTGATTTGCATAGAAGATTATTGCCCATTCTTCTCCATGAGATTTTGGAATAGACTACAACAGAACATTCATAGTTATTGTACCTGTGACAGGACTGTAGGTAGCTTATATTTGACAAGCTGATGCCCGCGGCTTCACCCGCGTGGATGTCGGCCAAATAATATACTAAAACCTTTCTCTTGAATCACTCTATCTATTAAAAAAAACCGCTTCAAAATCCGTTGCGTAGTTTTAAAGATTTAAGCATACATCGGGATATAGGGACAGAGAAAGCGACTTTGTTTTATACTATAGTTTATATTTGACTATGTAAAATTACTTGTCATTGGTCTATCTATCCACATAATAATAATTATAATTATAGTGACTGAGGAATTATTATTGAACTGCTGCGCTGTGTGGCGCGGGTTCGATCCCCGCACGAACAAATATTAGTGTGATCTACAGATAATTGTTTCGGGTCTGGGTATTTGGTTGTGTATGTGAGTTTATATGTTAGTGAACGCAGCCATAATACAGGAGAAATTCCTAGTGTGGGGCAACATTTTATTTTTTTTTTTTAAAAAGATAAGTCCTGACTGGGTGACTCATCAACGCCCAGCCCAAACCCTTGGACCTATAAAGCTGAAAATTTGCACATAGGTTTCCTTTATAATGTTGCCAAGAAACAAGGAAGAAATTTTTGAAATTAAACCCCCAAAATAGTTAAACAGTGGATAAAACTTTGTATGGAAAGCCGTAATTTTCACGCGAACGAAGTCGCGGGTAAAAGCTAGTTTGAAATAAATTCTTTGAGTTTGAGTTTTGGTAGAGAATACCTACAGGCTGAATGTATATCTGTGCCCTCCATCCATTGTAAATGTCATCATAATAAAAAGGCATCATGAATGCTTTTAAAAATGGTCACAAATCCATTACCTTTTAACACAAAAATAACTGACAGCTACAAGCGAGCCGAAATTCATGAAAAAAACAACGTTTGTAAACAATTACACATGGCGTGAAAGATGTCAGATATGAAAAATGTACACTGTAATGGAAAAGTAAAGGAATATATAACAATTTGAATAAATAAAACTCTGGCTACATGGGTTCCCGACGTTACCTATCCACCACAATGTTCCCACTGCAGGGACCTGGCCTCCTTTCTAGGACAGGGATGGTATGGTACCATGTGGGTCCAGTGCGGGTTGGTAGATGACACATGTCTTCATGAATTTTTTGTTTCTAAGACATTCTGATTTCAGGTTTGCTCACGATATTTTCCTTCACCGTTTTGAGAGCAGTGGTGATGAAATAAATTACACAAATCAGCGCCTGTCTGGGTTTGAACCCACGGCAGTGTCGAAATATCGGGAGCTCATAATAATTGAAAATCATGAAAGATACCCCCGTAAGCGACAGTGTCAGTCAATGACAGTCGCATATTTTAATGACTAAACTAATTTAAATGGAAATGCCACTGTTCTTCGTATTACCCAGTATTAACTGGGTTGTGGAGGTATGATAGGTAGTCGCTCCTTGTAAAGTTCTGATATTCATCAGCATCCAGTTAGACTGGAAACCGAACCCAACATAGCAGCTGGTTAGGCAGATGATGATGATACCACACTTCTTCTTAACGAGTCGATGACAATTTAAACTGGGTCAGCCCAAAATTGGGCCACGAGTTTGGCACTTTCAATGGCATTCATCACCGCCTGTGAACAACCATTGATATGAACTTTATAACTTTTACTGAAGGCCACCAAGGAACCCGTCGGGACTGCGGGTTGTTCGCAAGAGATACCGCGGCCTCGACATAAAGGGCTAAGAAAGAACATAGGTGGTTTTTAGTCAGTAAAAATCTAACACTCCCTTTCGCTCTGCCCAAGAGCGGGGTGTGTTATTTGATGATTTCCCACACACAAAAAAAAGGCCATCAAGGAAGGGTAAAATATATATTCAGTTATTCAGTATTCCAGTTTTGTTCCAAAAAGTGTGAAAAAAATGGTAACGCGTAAAGTCACACATTCCATTTAAACCCTTTGTCTACCGAACCCTAAAACCGGTGAAAAGTAAAATGTTGAATAATTCAGGCGATCCGGGTGACATCCGCGAGATTGCGTGTTAGTTAAAAATGTAAGGCTGTACTTATCGTCATTATTACATCTAACTTTGCTGTGTAAGCGATGTTAGCATAATGTTAGACACGTTTATGAAAGTTATAATAATCATACCACAACAATCCTTAAAACAGTACTCAGTAGACACATCATTCCTAAACCCCGTAGCATAGAATTGTTTTGTTGGTAATTAAGAAAAACAGCTCCATACTTTTTGATCGTGTGGGTATTGCACTTTTGTAGGAATCAGTTGTTTTCATATAAATAAATTAATGAATAAAAAAATGCAAGCAGATTTTGTACATATCACATTATCTTTATATTGATTCAATAACGTAAAGTAATCATTGAAATTTTCACAGGATTATTCTAAAAATAATTATAAACTAAGAATACTTTTTACAACAATACGACCTAAAATCAGAATTTTAGATAAAAACATCTGATCTTAGGTTAATCGCGTGCTTAACTATGTTAAGATTGGCTTCCAATGTAACACGATGTAGTTGACCTAGACCTAACCCTTATGTCTAAAACAATGTAAACTAGAAATATATGTAAAGGGACCTATTTTATCTCCAGAAACATTCAACCCATTTCCAAAAAGGACCAAATATTTCATTGTCCTCTGTCGATCTATAAATCTATCCTTTACAAGACAGATAGATGTTAACAAATCCGATGTGGAATTACTGAGTAGTTCTAATGTCCCTCTGAAACCCTGAAGCCATTCATTGGGCTGTTAAAGGATCCGTTCTGAAAAAGATTGATTGCCAGTCGTCATTGGTAAAGTTGGGCAGTGACAGCCAATTGTCTTCTAAATTACAGAATTCTGTTTTGCGCTATCTAGATGATTTAATCGTTATGTTGGTTAATGGTTCTAGTTGCTTTGGAAATTTACTCACTTAAATGTTTGATGGTGAAAAAAAAATTATTAGAGTTTAGACCATACAAAAGTACATACATACATTAATTTCCGCAATTTCCCGTAGGTATTGGTACAAATTATAGAACAACACTTGACCTTTACTTTCTCTTCTTGAGATAAAATTAAATGCAGAAATCCATGAAAGGTTATACAAAATAACACCTCATAAGGACGGCCCGAGGAGTGGCGAAATACGTGTAGACGTTTCGAGTATGGGTTTGGAAGCATGGCATGGGAATTATTATTGCTTTTCCTGCATGTGCATATTTTTACAGCATTCTGTATCCAAGCCTGAAACTTTTCGTGGAATTCAAACGAAGAGAAACGAACGAGTTTCGTTCACGTTACTACTCTGACCAGTTTACCCACGCTGGTACTAGTACTACGCACATGACTTTTTTGAAGAACCCCACCAATAAGGTCAGTGTATACATGTCCTATAAATATGATTAAATAACTTTCTGAATTAAGTTTTTAATGTACCTATTTATCGAAACACGAAATAGTATCTTTGTTTGCGTTGATGTTTAAATAGTACAGTAGTAGCAGATGGTAGAAAAAGCTCAGGATCTACGAGTATACAGCAAGATACAATACCGGCACGACCCACTAAAACTGAAAAAATAATAGTCAATGCAAAAATAAGTTCTAATAAAGCTCCTTTTGTTTGCAGAAATTTGGGAACATTGCAAAGAATGGTAGAAACGGATTGTTTTTCCAACATTCGGTAAGGTCCGCTGGTTGCTTGGCCCTTTCACGCTTCCCTGCACAAGGATATAAGCGACAAAAACAAATCATTTTTTTTCCTGTAGACTATGCACAAACGAGATAATTGAAATGACAATATTTTGTCAATCACTTGAACAAGATAAACGTTTTCCATTTCAAATTCGACAATCAAATACTTTAATTAAACAGTTAAACAAAAAAAACTCGACATTTAATAACTGCGTAAAAATCTCGCAAAAAAACCAATAATACCAACTCATATCCTCCATACATCAAAAAGGGTACAATCCACCCGAAAAAAAGTTGTACAATTAAAATTTTCCGACGTGAAAATTTTAAATAAATTCGTGTGATGGCTTCATTTAACTTTTCACATGCGGCTATTAAAACTCACACGAACTTTTCCGACGAGTTGTAATTACAAAAACTGTGCATTGCATTGGTCTACACTACCCACTATTTTGTGCTAATGTCCCACATTTTTGTTCTTTGTTGCATAGGGTTATGTTTTTATTGCTGGCCGTTTATACCGTTTTGTGGCATGGTGAGGCCAAAATTAATATTTATAATAATCGTCAAAATTCTTGGACAATATTTTTCCATTATTTACAAAAGTACTCTTTCTTTCAGATAATACGTTTAGCGTTACGTCTAAGACATTTGTGGTGCAAAAAAACTTTAGTTGTAATAGTGCTTGGTGTGAACTGGTTGGATCCAACGGGGCACTTTTCCGTTAAATACATTCTATTAAATAATGTTGTTTCATTATAGTGTAGTAGGTGCCCAAATAAAAATCCTTAACACTAATCTGTAAATCGATTAAATGGTAAGTCGAGAAATGATGTTTCAAGATAATGGGCCTTCCTGCTGCCGATGATTCGAGTTATAGTTATTCGAGCTTTTGACGCATATCGATTCGATTTCAATTCTTTGGGCTCATATCGATTTAAAGTAATATCAAAGTAACGTTTTAGAGCAAGTGTTATTCGATCCCAGAATAACAAGAGTAAGAATATTTTATTTGTAAACTGCGTGTGACATGTTACATTATAATTATGCTTAGTTTGATTCTCTGTTTTGCCGTAAAGCGTACAAATATGGACAAATAAATGTCTTAATTTAGAAATATTTTTTTCAGTAAGTATTTCATGCAATCGTTATCTTTTGACGTTATACAAAAAACAAGAACTCTAATTTTTAGATTACTATAACATATCTGTAACAGTTAATAAACGGCATTCGATTTCGCGTAGGGAAGCCAATTTCAATGTACCTCGTACATTGAATGTACAAAACAGTACCTACAGGTTACCTCTACTGTTCAGCATTAATACTTGAAGACCTAACGCAGTCATCAATCATTGTATACGATACTATTTCTATGTAATCCAAGAAACAACAAACAATGTTTGGGATTCGAAAGGGATTCCTAGACAAAGTATTTGCCTACTATTGATACACACCTGGATGTATTTAGTATTGTTATATCATTACGACGATCAACACTTATACACATAACAAAACATCACGCCTGTAATCCCCGAAGAGTTAGGCAGAGGTGTACCTAACAGTACCTACACCCACATTTCGCCAGTTATGTTTAAGTCCCATGTAATAGGGGGCGAGCCTATTGCCATCAACCGCGCTCAAATCCAGATTTCGTGTCTGTTCCTGATGAAAAAACTCAATAATACTTTGCCCGATTTATTTTAGTTTTTTTTTATTTGGAAAATCCTCATGGATACCCTCCGCCTGGGGCGAGCGGGGGTTATGTCGGACTCTAACCGACTAAAAACCCACTTGACTGTTCCTACTACATAATACCACGTGTCGGGGGCCCGGGAGATACAAGTACATTACGCACCCCCGACTGGTATCAGCCCACCTTACGCAGCGGGCCTCATAACCAAGTGCGGCCAGCGACCGCACGTTCTCTATAAAGGCGCACAGACTCCACTGCGCGCCACTTCTTTGGGCCTGGCTGGTCGGGCGACATCTGCCACCCGCAGGCCCCACCTTATGGTGGCCGGAGATCGTTAAGCGCCCTTCAACGCCCGGCTGCCACACTTTGCCCAACCAGGGAATCCAACCCAGGACCGCGCTTGCTACCACTAGACCAACGATATTGTTCAATTTAGACAGCTTTTAGAGTAGCGTATTTTTTAGCGCATAATAATGGTAAGCTCGTAACGGTAAATCTATTCTGCTCGTGAGGAAATTCTCAGAAGGAGCCAGTCTGGTTTTGCGGGGTAATGACAATACCCTTGCCGGTATTAAAGAAAAAAAGAAAGAAAAAGTATTTATTGGTATTACATGGGGCGTAAACCCATGGGATGGACCCATGGGATTAATACCTTAGTATTTAATTGTCACTGTGGCTGGTCTTCTCATCAACTCGTCTTTAGTTAAGTTACTAACAATAGTGTTTAAGTGCAAACCTGTTACTAACAATTTATGGATCTCTTAGTTGTCCGAAATAAAATGATTTTATTATTATTATTATTAAACATTAATGGCGAAATGTGGGTGCTCTATTGGGTACACCTCTGCTTAATCCTTCTCTGATATCTTGCGTGATGTTATGTTATGTTTTCGGTACAGAGCTAGTTTCTTTAAAAATATGGGAAAGTATTAAATACTACCAATTCTCCTCAATACACTGATGCAACAAACTAAACCTTCCTGTTTTGCCGGCACATACAGACGAAGCAAACTTTTTTGTAATTTAGCTGTTTGCACGCAACAACGTGACAGCGATGTTCCAGTGTCGTGTACCCTCTAGCCTATTGGGCGCCATAGAACATCACCAACAACACATACAGCTCACCCAAGCGATCTTCAACTCTGAGTGTAGAAACTAAAGGAGTATTGGAATGTAAAGCTATGTTGGCATCGTTCATTGACTCAATTTCTTGAGCAAACGAATCGTCGAGATATCTTCGAATCTTCGACCTGACTGCGAAGGGTGCGTGATTTCTGTATTACGTTTATCAGGCATTGATTGTTGATTAGTTTATTTGGAGATAGTAGTGTTTTACTCAATTTTTGTAGAAATGGAAATTTTATTAGAAGTAGAAAATCTATTGAAATGTTTCCGATTGAGTTTCAGAAGAATTTTATTCAGAACAAAATACACCTAATGAAGATGTCACATTATGTTCATGCTGGTCTTATCCCCTTGTGTGGTTTACATATTTTATTCTATTCAATGTCGTTGGATTAGTAAAAAATATTGTAAATCGATACGGAAACACAATTAATTAACAGAAATAACAGATCCTAGGTACATAAACGAATATTCCAATTTTTTGCAACATTATCATTACATCTTTTTTCTTTACAATATTTACAAACTACAATTTACAGAACTAAAATTATAATAAAATATATACAAGTATCAAAAAAAGAAGAATTACATGGCGTCAAAAAACTCGTCCACACCGCTGTCAACAGGAAAAGTGCCCAGAAGGCTGGCAGGATTCCCACGTTGGATGGCAATGCTGATTCTTTGGCCAAAGAACAGGCCAGCCCTCTGGTCACGTGAAGAGTCGACCAACCGCTTAGCAATTTCCTTAAATATTAGGTGAGGCCCTAGTGTTTCAACCCCAAACGGCTCAAACACATAACTGCCAATTAGGTTGTTGTATTTGCGCCGTTTGAGGTTTTCAGCACCTGCAGCAGCCGCCTCGGCACAGGACACCGTGCTAGGAAGATGGGATGGCGCAAGGGTGTCGACGCAAGTTGCGTCACACACCAAAGGCCTACCCAATAATAATAATCTTTCTTCTTAATATTTTGTAAGCAATCAACTATTAAAAACCTTAACAACTAATCTACGGTAGTGAGTGCCATGCAACTATAAGCCATACGAATCCCATAGAATAAACAATACTAAGTAAATTTTAGCGTGACCTCACATCCAACTAGTTTGGAAGGTCCTAATTGATTTCCAATGTTTACTGAATTTGGTCCCCCAAACAATTGCGTTGAGTAAACAGTGGACAGTGTTGGAGATCTCGCTTCGAGAATTCCATGTCTGATTAGTAGGTATGTTTGTTTTGATTCTCTTTTTAACCGACTTCAAAAAAGGAGGAGGTTATCAATTCGTCGGATCTTTTTTTATGTATGTTCCCCGATTACTCGAAGATTGCTGGACCGATTTGGATTTTTTTTATTTTGTTTAAAAGGGTATACTTGCCAGGTGGTCCAATGGTCATCAAGTCAGGATCTGATGATGGCATCCTAGAGAAATAGAGAGAACTCTTCAAATTTCTCTTCTCTTCAAGAAGTTGTATATAGCTTAATCTATGATGTATTTGTATGACGTATTTAACAGAGTTAAGTAACGATGACTTGTTATGAAAATACAGATAATAAATACAGTACATTCAAAATTGCAATAAGAAAAGCAATAGCTTAGCCGATAATCGTTATAAAATTTTCGATTTTGCAAATAATAATAAAACGTAAATTACTATATAATTATATCTATTTTGTATTTTGTGTGTAGCTAAATAAATAAATCATCATCTTCCCGTCCTTATCTCATTTTATTTGGGGTCGGCGCAACACAAAATGTGTCTTTTCCATTCTTCCCTGTTAGACGTTACGGCGGTATTTACTCCTTTCTCTTTCATATTATATCATTCCTCACACAATCCATCCATCTTTTCTTTGGCCTTCCTCTCCCTCTCCAACCATCAACATTTATATCCATCACCTTTTTAGTCACATGCGATTCGTCCCTCCTTTTTTACACGACTGCCCCAAAAAAAAGAGTGTTATGTTTTTAGCGTTCATGTATGTATGTATGTATGTATGTATGTATGTATGTATGTATGTTTGTTTGTGAGTTTCTTTATTCCACCATAACTTCTAAACGCCTGAACCGATTTTGATGTATGTGGTATCGTTAGATTCATTGCGTCACCCCGGGTAACATAGGTTAGATAAAATATCAAAAAACATAATAAGGTGGCCATGGTTTAGAAATAAAAAGAACTTTTAATTTTTTTTTATTGAAATTTCAATGAAAAATATAATCATCGTCTAGAACTTATTAAGTAGATTACAAAAATATACCACAGTAGTATTCAATATCTATTGTTTACTAGTAATACTACTCAACAAATGATATGGTGACATTTTAAACCCGGGATCCGATACGAATAAGCTACATATCAATAGATTCTCTGTAATGAAAGAAATAAAACTGGCTAGGTTACAACTCCCAAATCCATCTACGACGGCACCTAAATGGTTTTTAAGTTTGTATGAAAAGTCAGTATGCGTGAATCAATTTACTAGAAACATGGCAAAAATATTAATTTAAAGAAATAATAATATTTGCAATAATAGAATTTTCAAAATCACCCCTTAAAGGGTAGAAAAAGAAGATCAGGGTAGAATTTGGTATGGACAAATCTGACTGCGAGATTCAACTTGAAATTCATTACTAACACAAATGAATAAATCATGACGTGTGTTATAAAACAATAGTTTAAAAAAACCGTGCGAGTTGAACCCACGCACCAAGGGATCTGTAAAAGTTTTTTGGTACCTACTATACTTAAAACTGTTTGGCACTACACTTGAATTTCTTAGAATGTTAACAAAATATTCAAAGTTCTTATCATTGTATGTAAATTGCATGTATATATTAAATTCAGCGTAAATTGTTTACAAATAGATACCTACATGAAATGAAAAATGTTTGTAGGTATAAATTACGCAATTAAGTCATTCAGATCATTTCACACGTTCCTGAGGAACATGGTCTTGATTGACGGATAGGCATACGGACAGACAGACGGAAAACAAAATGTACATATTATTAGGGTTCCGATTTTGCCGACCGGAATCCTGAGAAATGAATAAAAACACATTTTCCCCCTTCTGGGGAGGCCTATGTCCAGCAGTGGACGTCTTATGGCTTAAATGATTGGTTATAGGTCAAAATACCGTTAAATCACTAAAAGATATGAAATAAAAAATAAATAATTAAAAAAATTAAAAAACACGCCTGCCATGACAAAAAGTACCTAAACTAAAAAATAAAAAAACAAGTCAAACGAATTCAGCGATGAATGGGAGCAAGGTCCCGTAAATGTATTCGAAAATGGAAAACTGAAAACTAAAACTTTTATTGCAGTCGGGGGACCTGTAAAGAATTGTTCCACCGAACTGTCCCCCGACTGCAATAAAAGTTTTAGTTTTCAGTTTTCCATTTTCGAATACATTTACGGGACCTTGCTCCCATTCATCGCTGAATTCGTTTGACTTGTTTTTTTATTTTTTAGTTTAGGTACTTTTTGTCATGGCAGGCGTGTTTTTTAATTTTTTTTTGTTTTTTTTTTTGGCGGGTGGAAAATCATCAAATAACCCCTCCCGCTCTTGGGCAGAGCAAAAGGGAGTGTCAGACTTCTACTGACTAAAAACCACCCCTGTTCCTTCTTAGCCCTTTATCTCTTTTGAACAACCCGCAGCCCCGACGGGGATTCGTCCCACCTCATAACATGTCCATAGCACGACATTCGACTCCCTTTCAACTTTTCTGTAACTGTCGCAACTTTTAAACTTCCTTTAATATACTCGTTACGTACCTTATCCATTCTTGTCACACCACCTCAACATTCTCATCTCAGCTACATGCGTCAGGCAAACTTTTTTCATCCATCTTCTTCACAGCCCAGCGTTCCGATCCATACAGTACGACAGGTCTAATCACGGACTTGTATATTTTCCCCTATAAGTTGAAGGGCATCCGTGGGTCACTAAGCTAAATAAATAAGTAATTTAAAGAAATACCAAAATCAAACTTCACCAGTGCTAGAAAAAATTCAATCAATCAAAGAACGTCCTTTTCGTCGCACAATTTCAACGTAGCTGAATATTTTATTAGTATACTACTTAGCCGTGCGGAAAGTTTTATAATGGTTCTGGAACTCTGCCAGATATGAAGCGAGCTTGCCATTATATTGTATAACGTTCCCGTTTTAACCCAGTCTCGTATTGTGAGCAAACTTGGTGCTATCGTCGTGTGATAGTTGTGTGACCGTTATACTAGTTATTTCGAGGATCTCACAAAACAGTTTTTGGACGGCTTCAAGATAATTAAAAGAAGTTTCTTCTTTATTCGCTGACGGTTATGTTTCTACTGTTGTTTTAATAGTTTTGAAGGCACTTCAACTTCTTGAGAAGTTTATAACGGAGTTTTGGGATCTTGAATTCTAATCTTTGACATTACTAGATAATCACAAAATATGATTATGCCCAGCATTTGAAGTCATAATACAGTGAAGAGAAGATGATGAAATGATAATAACTACGATTTTTTTTTTTTTATTTTTTTTTATTTGGAATGGGCTTGCTCTTGACCTCAATCTTACCCTAAGGGCAAAGATGAGGTCGACGATGGAACGAGCTTACCCAGAAGAGGCCTATTTACTCGCGACTTAAATAGATTTTGCGGGTTGGCGATCGCAGTATGGTTGTTACGAAGGCACAGAGAACGCTGCTGCCCATTCTCTCACACCCACGGGAAGATATGGGATGGTGCTATTCTTTACGTCCAACATCACACGGAACGAGCCAATAGAGTATAAGAGCCAATAATAAAAAACCAACACAAAAATGTACAACAAAATAAAGCAATTCACAGCCAGCCAATGTTATACCATCGAACCAAATCAGTTGGATGCAATGTAGCGTAGTAATAATAGCCGAACTGAAATCAGAGATATCAAAACACAAATGAACGTCGACGGATTGCCGATACAAATACGTATTGGTTGAAGAAGCATTCAGTCAACATGATTTGCTAACATCTGATTTTGACTTACGAAGTGTAGTTCTGAGGGTTCATGTACGTTTGAGGATGAAATGAGAATTATGTCAATGATGTTCGGTTTAAAAGATTTAATGGCAAAAATTTAAAAGAGTATGCTTAGGTGGTTTAATCATGTGAAGAAGATGGGAAAGGTATTTACTAAGCAGATGTGACTGGCCGGGATGGGACGCCCTAGAAAGACATACACTGAACTTTTTCATGACGTTCTTCAGAAAGGACAGGTGCGTGGTATGCGTTGTCTGACCAGATGCACGCCGAAGCATGCATACCAGCCCATGCAAAAACGTACGCATGCGACGTAACGTAACCTTTATAATACAACTTAAAATTGTTTCACTTTGCGTGTGACTACTGAGGTTCTAAGCACAGATATGGATATACCCGGATTACGCAAGTATCACGATCCGTAAGAAAACCAAGCGTGTGACTTAACTAGTTTTTTTAGGCCAGTACAAAGTAGTTAAAACGAACCAGTTAGCTACAGTAATTTGTATATTTTTTAAAAAGTAATGATCATGTTTTACTTGTTACAACATTGAGCCTAAATCATTTTTTCTGCATTCGGTGCATATAATTTGACATTCAATTAAATTCTATTAAGGAAAGAAATATGAACTTCTACAAAGGCATACATAATCAGCTTGTTTCCACTGCACATTGATACAAATCAAGCACAAAAAACTATGTTCAAAAATTCTAAAGTCCCAATAGCGTTGCACGAACACTTCAGTGAATGAAATATTCATTTTTGCAACGATAGATGTTTGCAATGCCTGGCCTGTGCAAATACGGATTAGGCTCAATTTTCATAAATAAATACGACGCCTGAGCCTTCGACAAACAAAGCCTTTTCGTATTTTTTTAAAAGTCTCACTGTGAAGCCTCTGTCAAGTTTTTGGGACATGCATTTTATTTAGTTCTGTTGGTACATAAGCTGTATGCACACTGCGTCAGGAATAATGCATAACCCCATTTTGGGAATAAAGTTATTAAGTATCTTTTCTAAGTGGTCAGTCATGATCCCCGTGCTCTCTACGGTGTTATTTTGAAATATAAAAAAATGACACACTTCTAACAAGCAGCGTCGTCGCGAAAGTTGTCGAAATGAACAGAAAAACCTAATTTGCCCAAATAGAACGGATGTTTGTTACTCTTTCGCGCAATAATTACTGAAGGTTTGGATTAAATGATGCACACGGAAATTTTATAATCTGGACACTGGCAAAACCTTATTCGTAAGCTAATCCCTAAATAATCCTTTTTGTACTCAGTGGTTGCCTAGGCCGGTTTCCTAGAGCCAACAAATTGGCAAACCTTTAGGGCAAGCAGACTGTTCAGACACCTTAAATATTAAAAGTAGTAGCTTATAAGTGCAAGTCAAGCTATAGGCTTGCATGAATACATTTCATGTTTCTAGACGCCACAGTTCATGTTGTGCGGCATCTGTCAGTGACGCAAGATTTGTGTATAATAGATGATGGCTCAAACTGTTTAGTTTCTATACTAGTTTGAATCTGACCGATAGTGACGTTTCATCCGTCGATGCTTACTTAAATTCTGATTAAAATCACCTCAGAAACTTTTAATGCCTCGAATAAAAAAAGTAATAACTCCATCAATAAAATAGCGAGACTATTTTGCATGCAATGGAAATGTATGAAAAATCGCGTGCCAATTGAAAATAATGCTGAATGCACTGAACTATAACTGCGTCATGGGAATGGGAAAAAAAGCGCAAAAAACGATTTGAAAACTATAGCCCGATTGCACAAACACCGAGTTACTTTTAATTTAATTTACCCCCAATTATATTTAGTTTTCAGATACTAACGAGACTCCATTATAGCTTTTAGTAAGTAACATGAAACATTTTATGTAAAACTATTTAGTTACGGATTTAAGTACTGCGATTTTGTGTTTATCCTTCTGCATTTTTTCGGTGGATAAATCATGTTTAAATAAGTAAAATAATTTCCCAAAAATGTTTAACCCAAAACCGTGCAGTACAGCGTAACCACTAATTAACTATCGTCAGTGGCACCGGGCCGAAATAAATCAAGTGACACTTGTCACCGACGTCCCATAACTTGTAAGTTATGCGGCGATCGCGTGCGGCGGAGCCCGAGCGCTGCCGAACACTCGCGGAGACGTATGACGCGTTGCAAGCGGTCGATGTGTCGCTTTTGTTCATTAAGAATAGTTTCTACATAACATCACGCATTACAGAACGAAGAGAAAGGCAGGGGTCATTATAGTCCTCCCGTCGGGGCTGCGGGTTGTTTGCAAGAGATACCGCGGCCTCGACATGAAGGGCTAAGAAGGAACATGGGTGGTTTTTAGTCAGTAGAAGTCTGACACTCCCTTTCGCTCTGCCCAATAAGGGGGGGGGGGGTTTATTTGATGATTCCACCCGCAAAAAAAAAGGGGGCATTTAGTTGGACGGTGACTAATATACTAGCTCGCCGTCCGGCCGTCTTATGATGACAGGCCGTGTCGACGGAGCGTTAGTGTTCCACGCCTACCTCAAAGAAATGTCAGCACCAGGAAAGGGGTCCGCAAGGGCCGACGTCTGCCGGGGCTGCGGGCCCCGGAAAACAAAAGGCTAAGAAGGAACATAGGTGGTTTTTAGTCAGTAGAAGTCTGACACTCCCTTCCACTTTGCCCAGAGCTAGGGATCATTTGATGACCCACCAAAAATATATTATATACTAGTCACACGGGCATAAGTTCAGACTGGAGGCAGGCAGGCTACGCCCGGATGCTACCGTTGCAAGGGTCGACCAGAGGACACGGAGGAGCACACCGTGGAGATCTGCCCCGCTTGGACGGACCCCCCCGTGTTCTCGTAGCCTATTACATATTAGGAGAAAACCTAAACATTGATTATCACTACAACATAGTATAAAACAAAGTCGCTTTCTCTGTCCCTATATCCCTATGTATGTTTAAATCTTTAAAACTACGCAACGGATTTTGAAGCGGTTTCTTTTAATAGATAGAGAGATTCAAGAGGAAGGTTTTAGTATATAATTTGACCGACATCCACGCGGGTGAAGCCGCGGGCATCAGCTAGTTTTATATAAATTAAGGAAAACGAATATTTTGTTATTTTGGCAAGTTATTTTTCTGTGCAAGAACAGTGTTTCTGAATTAAAACGCATACATAACTGTTCTATGATTGTGTAAATTATATCTCATCACAAAATGATATTCCCGCGTTCAATTTAAATTCTAAAATGACGACAAACAAAATTGATGATTTCAATAATGTGTAATCACTGTCCAATCAACTAGAACACATTGCAACGATTAATCAGGATTTTGATGTTCTGCGACTCAATGATTTAGAATCAAACTACACATTATAATAAGTTATTTACGAAACAGCAGTGGCAGAGCACTGCTGTTTCAATTTCAGAAAATCGAAATACATTAGAATTGTGATACAATGATATGATTTATAAGAACGGTCATTACATCAAAATATGATCCGGTTGATTTTGAACGGTGAAGAAAAACATCGGCATGTCCTAGGACCAACAATTCGACGACATGTGACATCTACCAACCCGCAATATTTGGAGTGGTGGATTAACTATAATCCACCACTCTCTGAGAATCAATCAATCAATCATCAATCAATCAATCAATCAATCAATCAATCAATCTCTGAGAGGGAATGGACTACCATTCCCTCTCAGAGAACAGAGAAGAAAAGTGACCCAGCAATAGGGACATTATAGGCTCGAGTGGTTTAGGCGTTTGCCTTGTGACCCAGTGGTCGTAGGTTCGATTCCCAAGGGAAGCATACTTTGAAAAGTTGTTTCCAGATTGTTTAGGACATTGCAGGCGTGAATCACCTGGTTGTCTGTTATAAAGATGATTCCATGCTTCGGAAGGCACGTATGAGCCGGTAGTCCCGAACGCCAAATGGCCATCGTCAAACCATGTCAGAGGCGCTTGTGACCCCTTTTTTTTTTGGCGGGTGGAAAATCATCAAATAACCCCTCCCGCTCTTGGGCAGAGCGAAAGGGAGTGTCAGACTTCTACCGACTAAAAAGCACCCATGTTCCTTCTTAGCCCTTTATGTGGAGGCCGCGGTATCAGCTCTTGCGAACAACCCGCAGCCAATGTCAGAGGAGGTTTAGAAACTCTGACACTAGGGTGTGGGGTCGTTGGCCCACACGATAAGAAGGCTGATTATCCTTGTCCTATGATTTATAAATACGCTATCATTCAAGATGAAATCCTTAAAGTTATAGACAATCATTTGAATGACTAATGAAGTATGGAAGAAGAAGACATGCTGCGCCGACTTCAAATAAATTGGGATGAGGGCAAAAGAAATCGTTCTTTTCCCTCATGCCAATTTATTTGAGGTCAGCTGATATCTTTAAAACAAAACTCTAGAAGCTTTAAACACAGTACTATAAATTGTATCTCTATACATTTTTGAGCCTTATAGGGCAAGCTCGGAACACTGTTCCCAAACCACTGTTACTCCTGAAAGCCAAAATCGACAGTGGCGACATGTGCAGCGCCGAGACTCAATGTCTCGTTCAACGAAGTCCCAGAGAAACAATTTAACTGTCTTGGATGCCGCAATGAAATTGATCAGAAAACAATAATTAAGCGATTTTTTTTGAGTCGAACTGGATAATTATACTAAGGACATTCTCGTATTGTAATAGCTCTATAAAAATTACTTCATCATGATTCAACTACACAACACATTTTTCCTTTGAAAACCGATTTTTCGCACAATTTACCTCACTTTACATTTTGTCCTGTTTCCGGTCCGTGTATTACGAGAACATTTTTTGGGTAATTGATTTCTTATTATTTTGATTCTTTTTTGTGCAGAAACTGCATTGAGATAAATCCTCTGTTCTGTCGTGGTTGTGTGAAAGGAGCTATTTGAATAGAATATGTTGCGAACGACGATTTGGTTTGACGTGTCAATTTAAGAAAAACTAGAAAAAAAAATACAACTTCCCAGTAAATACTTTTTCGTTCCAATTCAAATAATTATGTCTTAGATTTAATAAAGTTTTTTCAATCACTCATTAATATTGGCAGTTAGATAAACAGGTATTTTTGTAAATTCGATTGTACCTATCCTTTTCGATTTACTAACAAAACAACAAACAACATCATGGAACAGGGTTGCAAAAAAAAACAATTAAGGTTCAAATGCGCAAGCAAAAACTGACGTTATTATAGGATTGCGTGACGCACGGCTGTTCGGAATTGTAAAATGACCCGTACACCTTATCCGTTATTATTCCGAACTGTGTTCGTACATCGTCGGATGAAATCGCCATTATTTTATTTTTAAAGTCTTCAGATCTATAAATAACCCATTAGTAAATGTATACTCGTACCTAGGTTACATATTACCTCGTTAAAGTAGGAACTACATGGAGTGGTCATTATGCGAATTTGTCATTTTAAGAAGTTGACTTTGTGAGAAGTTGACGTTATGCTAGTTTGTCATTAAGAGAAATGAACATTATGCGAATTTGACGTTTTAAGAATTTGACATTCTAAGAAGTTGACATTGTGAGAAATTGACATTTTGAGAAATTGACATTATGCGATTTTGACATTCTAAGAAGTTGACATTGTGAGAAATTTACATTTTGAGAAATTGACATTATGCGATTTTGACATTCTAAGAAGTTGACATTGTGAGAAATTTACATTTTGAGAAATTGACATTATGCGATTTTGACATTCTAAGAAGTTCACGTTTTACTAATTTAACATACTAAGAAGTTGACAATTTGAGAAATTGACATTCTAAGAAGTAGCCATTGTGAGAAGTGGAAATTTTGCGTATGGTTGTCATTTTGAGAAGTCTTCTTCTTCTTCTTTCTTGTTTTAAAAAACGTTGCCCCACACCAGACTATTATGAGCTGATATGATCCAACCATACTATACATATGGGGTGTTAAAAGACCCTTGATTTAACCGAAAGGCTCTGGTTCTACCAATCATTGTGATCATTTTAATGTTCTGACCTATGGGCTAGGAGCCTTCTAGTTTCTGAAATATTGGAGGTTAAAGTTTTAACTTTTTCACAAAGTATTTTTTCAATACAAGTTTTTAAAGTTATAACTTTACCTGTACTGTTCAATGTTTTGGGTTGTGTTGTTGCGTTACATTGAGTCTTACCGTAAACTATATTTTTTTACACCAAAAAAAAAGTCGCACCTATCGCCTGACCAATAGACCAACGCGACATTTTTACTAACTCTTAGATGTTGTATAACCCAGTTCATTAAAGAAAGGAACTCCTTTCTTTAATGAATCGGTTCACTAAAGAAAGGAATATAAAATGGCAGTGCTTATCATGTTCTTAGTGAGAGAATATGCCATGTGTTGCCATTTTAGATACCTTTCTTTAATGAACCGGGTTATATTGGATTCGATCGGTCGACTTCAGCTGATGACTTACGACTTTACTTCGGTCAGTAATGGATTAAGTGTACGCGAGCTATAAAGATTAGTCCTATTTCTGATTCTAGGAATGTGCTCGAGTAATGATTTGTACGATTTACCAGTGTTAGCCACTCCTTGTGTAACTGTTTATGGTACTTTTATAAAGTCTCAGATGAGATTTACTTTTTGGAGTTGATTAAAGACAAAGCGCGTATCATCGCATAATTTTTATAGATCGTTGACAGGGTTTACGAGAAGTCTTAAAGTCTAAAAACATTCCTACCAAGGCGTATCGTTTTACCTAGTACTAACTAGGTTGTGGAGGTTTATTAGGTAGTGACTCCATGTAAAATATTCACTGAAAAAGGGAAAATTACTATGTTTACTGTTTGTTTCGAATTTCCGATATTTCGGCGATGTTGCATGCACTAACATCACGGATAAACTGAAGTTATTGCGGCTAAAAGCGGACAAGTTGGTCTACCTTCTACGGTCGGTCGGTCAGTCTGAATATATAATGGTGAATATCCCATTTCTCATGTCAGTTTAAAAACATAATTATTTCTGTAAAATATTGGAATTAAGCTACATCCACGTAGACTGAAAGCTGTCCTGACATATTTGGAAAAACGTTAAGAAATGGTAATAAGAAAGAAAAGAAAGAAAAAATATTTGATGATGATTGTTGTAACATACAATAATTTTAACAAATTGTTTGACATGAATACGCTGGAATATCATTATAGAATGGACGGCCAGACTAAAAGGGCAAAGATTTCGCAAGCTATACTATATTTCAAAAAGAAAATTTCCGGATCTCGTCCATCAGAGGTCAACGTGACCTAGCATGAATCAAATTTATCATCACAAAGGTATCCTAAAAGATTCATCAAAGAATTTATCTTGAAAAATCGTCACGTACCTTCAATTTTCAGAATATTTTAATTTCCGGCCGGACGGTCTGTGACATATTGGCTTTCAAACGGCGGACTGAAACCGTTTTCAGGGAGGTTTAGGGGTCGGGAACATTTAAACGGTATGTCTTATACGTTAGCGGCATAAAGTAATCTCTATATTTCTATAGAATTTGTAGACTACGATACTTTTTAAAAATATTCTACATTCACAAAAGTTAGTTCGAAGTATAAGTACACAATTTAGTGCTGGATCTGACAATTGATCACTTCAACATGACACATTTTTAGGGTTCCGTATTAAAGAGTAAAAACGGGACCCTATTACTAAGACATCGCTGTCTGTCCGTCCGTCTGTCTGTCACCAACCTGTATCTCAAGAACCGCGATAGCTAGACAGTTGAAATTTTCACAAATTGTGTATTTCTGTTGCCGCTATAACAACTAGTAAAAACAAATAAAATAAATAATTACGGGGCCCTTACAACAAACCCAATTTTTTGGCGTTTTGGTACGGAACCCTTCAAGTGCGAGTTCGACTCGCACTTGGCCAGTTTTTATTTAGTGGTACAGACGCACATCAAGCTCTTATATTTTCATAATTAACCCTAATAGGTTCTTAGATAATTATTGACCTGATGCTTTAACAATAAAGTAGAAAAGCTATTGTAGATTGTAGCAGCTTGAGGTTCTGGCACCTGAGCATTGGCGATCGGAATTACCATAAGGCACTAATTTCAAGGGATTCATTCCATCTTCGACTTACATACATACATAAACTCATTCCCTTTTTCCATGGCGGTAGGCAGAAACCACAGAACGCAAGCTACGATCTCGATCCTCACATCTTGGATTTGTTTTTTTTATTAAATCTTTTCACATAATATCTTCGTCTCCATTATCATTATTTTTGATCGACGGTCTTGTTTCAATTCAAAATAAGTTTAATCTTTCGTTTTTTGTACCCTACTTTCTGTTTCTCATATATTTTAGCCATAAAAGCCCATTAAACTACTTCCATTCCCGTCTAACATTATTTTACTGAAAAGCCAAAGAGAAATTCCTAGATAAATAAAAGTCCATACGATCCATTCATCTGACCACATCTCATAAAACCGTACCGTTTCTACTCCGTTGCAGGGTTCAATAAAATTAAGCCCCTATTGTGAATGGCATTGGGTCTAATATCAATATTTCCTTCTTTCCTCCTTTCATCTGTTTCGAACAGGCGCGTTAATTCTGAGGAACGAGATTTTAATAAGTATTTAAATTCAAAATGACGTTACTCCTTGCTTTTCCTTTTACTTTGCGTGCATTTTAGTATTTCTAACGTTAACTCTTCATTAATGGCTTGCAGTATTGCTATCAGGCGTATTAAAGAAGAAGACAACACTGCAAGAACTGTATGTATCTGCCACCTTCTAAATATTTATATACCACTTGTTTATTTTACACTCCCGACTCCCTTGTCATCAGCGTCACTATAACCTATGTCCTACAGTTGACTTCGTTATTTCTATTTTTGACAACAAATCCCAAGAAATAGAGGATATCATCACTTCATATTATACAGGCTATCGTTTTGAATCCTCATCAAAGTCATGGAGGTAATTTTACTGATTCTAAGCCCGAATCATTAACAAAATGGGTAGGTTTTTTTTTCTCATGATTGGAAATCGGTAAGTATGAACCATCCGTGTTAAAAGGCGGCCCGTGTGATTCTCGCTCTAATAGCAAACGTTTACTCGATATTTTTTTATTCTCTTAATAATAAAAACACGGCGGAGGAGTTATTCTAAAATATTGTTAATTATTTAATAACTAAAAAATCAGCGTGTATTTATTATTAACCACGTACTGTAATTCATATTGTATGTATGTCCTTTATGGCCAATTGGCCTGAATTTTGACGAGCAAACAAAACTGCATACTGTGCCGTTTTGTGATGTGCAAGTCGCAGTCATCCATGTATAAAAAGAGTGATAAAACATGCATGTTATCCATAGGTACAATTGTAAATCTTCTTCTTTGTAGTTTACTCTGAAGAGAGTGGTGGTGGTCATGGAGGGTCGCCCACAACTGCGGTCGCTGCCTTCGCGATCCATTTCGGTTTCTATAGGCTACTTGGATCAAATTCTGCCAGATGGATCTTGGTAACCGGTTTGATGGAATCTATCCATCAGTTTGATAGTCTGTCTGTTGGTGACTATTAAAAATATACCATTTTAAAATCGTTCGTCGAAATCAGTCTCTCTGTATTTGCAAGGCTCGATGACTGAGAACGCACCGAGATTGGCTCCACTATAGCGTTGCGGCACAGAACCGGCAATTCTCCCGTAATCAGTGTCGGCTATTGTTTATCAATGTTTTTTTGTTTTTTTTGCAGCTCTTATATCCGTTCTCTTTTTAGAAATGATTGAAACTGTGTGCAAAATTTATCGTGGATTTTGTATCCATTCTTTACCGACACGAATGGCTAATATTCAATTACAAATCTATCACTTTGAAGGAGCCCAATTCAATGTTGCTGACATTTTTTGGCAAGGGCCGACGCCCGTTGCGGGTTTTTCGAAAGAAATACCGCGGCCTTGGTAAAAACGGCTAAGAAGGAACATGGGTGGTTTTCAGTCAGTAGAAGTCTGACACTCCTACCGCTCTGCCCAGAGCAGGAGGGGTCATTTGATGATTTCCCACCCTCCAAAAAACGAGACGTACTTTTTAGTACACACACTTTTCGCCAGTTATGTTTCAAGTGCCATGTACTATTAAATCCAGACTCTGTGGTTACTTCTGAGAAATTCCTGGAGAAAGACCAAATTATTATTATTAATATAGCTAGCCTATGTTGTCCCACTGCTGAGCAAAGGACTCCCTCCATTCTAAAGACCAAATAACCGCCGGAAAAAATAAGCCTCTTATGAGAAAAATGAGGAAAGAATAGTTAAAAGCACTTAACGTTCCCCACGTGTTCCCATTTCGTAAAAAACTTATATCGCGGAACAAACACGGAACCATATAAAATAATTACGCCTAGCAGAATAAATGTATTCTGTATTTATTTTGCTAATCCCACCGTGTCTGCGAACAGTTCCAAATGAAAACAAAATATTGTTTCAGGCCTGAAACCCGGGATGGATTTTGTGGAAACAAGTTTCAGTGATTCTCCTGAATACAGAAGGCTTTGCTTCTGGTCTGTTATGGTTTAAACGAATTTAAAAATATTTTGATGTTGCTCAAAAATTAAAAGTCATCTTTTTTTTTTTTTTGGAGGGTGGGAAATCATCAAATGACTCCTCCCGCTCTGTGCAGAGCGGTAGGGAGTGTCAGACTTCTACTGACTAAAAACCACCCATGTTCTTTCTTAGCCCTTTCTTTTGAACAACCCGCAGCCCCGACGGGACAGTCATCTTCCTGGACTTAGGCTCCTGGTTTCCTGGTAGACTGTCAGTTATGAAGTCAAGTAATGTTAGTAGAATATAATAAGGAAGTCTTCTTCATCTTTTTTTGAAATGTAGGTCGTTCAGTCCCATTTTAACCACGCAGACTTATCATTAACATCGGCGATGCCTGTTTTGGAGCGTATATGATCCGCATTTGATCAGTGAAAATAATAAAGATTATACTGCAAAAAACCGGCCAAGTGCATGTCGGACCACGCACAATGTTCCGTAGTTGCCCATCAAAATATGTGAAGTTACTAAACTGATTAACCACGCTGTCTACCTGTCTCAAAACGATGATTTGACAAACGAATGCCTTAATCGAAAAAGTGTTTGAGAAAACTCGCAATATTTTTAAAGACCAACCCAGACGCAATGGACTTTAATGTGTACTGAAGATACCCAAAAGCGTATTGTCAGCGTATCTCATTTGTAGATTCATGCTAACATAACAGCTTTCTAGTACCAAGAGTCTTTGAGATATAGTGCGGACGGACGGACGGACAGACAGACAGACGGACATGGCGAAACTATAAGGGTTCCATGTTGACTGCGGAACCCTAAAAAATCATAAAAACATTCGAATAAAAGAAACCTTTAAAAAAATTACTTTCAAAATAATATTTAACAATTTTGTCACAGGAAAGGGTAAAATTCTTTCTAACCTCAGTGGGTACCGTATTTATTTAGTTTAAAATGTACACTTCAAGACGCTGTACAAAGTTCTCCTCGTAATTGAATTGGTTGTTAATAGGCCAGCAATTTGCCTGAGTGCATCCATTCGCACTGGATGTGGCCGAATCTCGCTACTTTTAGATCTTGTACGAGTATCCAGTAAATGTATTGGAGTTTAGGTATTTAGCTCTGTGTACCTATTTGTAGCGTTTTTGTTTTGTTTAGGAATGCATTGAAAGTTTTATGCTGTGTGTTTATATTTGAATCCCACAATGATATTAATTATCAAATTGATTCTATAACATAACATCAGGTCTGTAATCTCCAAAGGGTTAGGCAGAGGTTTACCTAAAAGTACACCCACCTTTCGCTGGTTATGTATAAGTCCCATGTAATAGGGGGCGAGCCTATTGTCATTCATCGGGCACAAATCCAGACTTCGTGCCTGCTACTGAGAAATTCCTGAAGTAAAACTAAGTAACAGTTTGCATGACCTGGGAATCGAACCAAGGACCTAATGAACAGCAGTCGCGCTTGCGACCACTAGACCAATGAGGTAGGCATTTGTTTGTGTACATAAATCTAAATATTATTTTGTCAAGTTTGGTAACAGATTATAATAAAAAAATATATATAATTATATACAGGTTGTAAATCAACCCATCACACAGCCGTCAACCAAGCATTCTGTACATCAAACTAAGTACCCCTACGCAATTTTTTTTGCTGGGATACGACTTTGTTTTTTGGTAAAAATCACATTTTAAGGTTTAACTCAATGTAGCACTGTTAAAACACTGTGCTAGTGGATGTTTTAAATAGTAAACGGGTCATGGAGGTAATATAAGTAAAGTTATAACCATAAAAACTAGTATTTACAAAAACAGCTGTGAAAAATTTGGAACCAAATATCTCCGTAACTAGGAGGTTCCCAGGTATGGTCTAGAACAAAAAAAATATCGTAGTGGTGGGAAGAACAAGTGCCCTTCGTTTGCGTTAAGGGTACGTTTACACCCTATATACGTACTGTTTGCTGGTGTGGATGAATTACCTAAATGAAATAGTATTTATTTGAGGTTCTTTGTTTTTCTTCTGAAAACATCATGGCAACATCAACCCGCAGAAGATCTAAAATTTCAAACAACTGGACAAGGAAAACATCGTTTTTATTTTCATCTCAACATTATTATATTAATATTGGACCATCGAGAAAACCATAAATTTTGAAATGTTGGCACCACTCGCCTTGTACATAAGGATTCCCTGTCTTTAGAATTATGGCTGTTATGTTTTCAGTTTTGCTTCATAGAAATTGTATTTTGTATATTTATTTTTGAACAAAACACGTAGTTCAATCTCAGGACAACAAGTAACAATCGCATTTTACTGCATGGTTGGCGCAATAGTTGAGCGAATTACTGCTGCGTTGCATATCGCAGGTTCGACCCCCGCAAGGAACAAACAAATTTTAATATTTGTGCAGCCTACAGATAGTCGTTGCGGTTCTGAGTGTTTTGTATGTGAGTTTAAATGTGTGTAAACGCATCCATATTATGGAGAAATTCCTAGTACGGGGCAACGTTTAACAAAAAACGATTCTTATTTCTACCAGGGACTGAATTACCCAAAAACAGTACCTTTAAGGGTGCGTTTGCAATTCGGACATAATTATGCTGTTTTTCAGTACATTTTCTGACTAAACTGAATCAAATCAAATAAAACTTATAACTAACACAAATAGATTGGTTCATTATCTTCAAACGCAAGAAACGTTTTTCTTGAAAATGATAGTTTTTGATACTGTAAAAACGATCTGTCGTTGCCATTAACCACAATGTTTTCGAGACAGTGTTGTGTTTAGGTACATTTTTTGTTCTACTAATAACATATTTTAAGATTTCTAAAAATACTGTAAGTAGGTAAATATAGTCTGTTGTAAATCTGAGAAAAAAAATTATGTCACAGTGTCATAAATACTCGCAGAAAAAATTAATACCGAAACTAACTTTTCCACATATTTTGCTATTATGGGTGAATCTTAATTGATTGCAATAAGGGTTATTTTATTCGTTGTCCCTGTTTTGATTTATTGCACAAACATTTCGAATGAAATCTCAGTCCGCACTCGGCTGCCGTTGTGAGTGGACGCTGTGTCGCCTGTTAGTAGCGGCTTGTGTTGAAAAGATCGCTGTATAAATACGAAATATTCGATAAACCAAATTTGATACTTGACAAGGAAAGATTTTAATTTCTAAATGACAATATTTTATTTCGCCAAAACAAATGCTTATTCGTCAACAACGTGATGGAGTGATCTGAATGTGTAATGGGCTCGTTTTGTTAGTTATGATGTGACCTTACCTCCGTTCTTGATGGAGTGACCTGAAGGTCTACTTCGGTGACTGCTACTGGAACTCCTCGCTGGATCGAACTAGATGTGTCGAGTTTGGGCTCGTTTTGTTAGTTATGATGAGATCTTACCTCCGGACTTGAAGAATTGACCTGAAGGTCTACTTCGGTGACTGCTACTGGAACTCCTCGACGGATCGAACTAGATGTGCCGAGTTAGGGCTCGTTTTGTTAGGAATGATGAGATCTTACCTCCGGACTTGATGGAGTGACCTGAAGGTCTACTTCGGTGACTGCTACTGGAACTCCTCGATGGATCGAACTAGATGTGCCGAGTTTGGGCTCGTTTTGTTAGTTATGATGAGATCTTACCTCCGGACTTGATGGAGTGACCTGAAGGTCTACTTCGGTGACTGCTACTGGAACTCCTCGACGGATCGAACTTGATATGTCGAGTTTGGACTCGTTTTGTTAGTTATGATGAGATCTTACCTCCGGACTTGATGGAGTGACCTGAAGGTCTACTTCGGTGACTGCTACTGGAACTCCTCGACGGATCGAACTTGATATGTCGAGTTTGGACTCGTTTTGTTAGTTATGATGTGACCTTACCTCCGGACTTGATGCAGTGATCTGAAGGTCTACTTCGGTGACTGCTACTGGAACTCCTCGATGGATCGAACTAGATGTGCCGAGTTTGGGCTCGTTTTGTTAGTTATGATGTGACCTTACCTCCGGACTTGATGGAGAGACCTGAAGGTCTACTTCGGTGACTGCTACTGGAACTCCTCGACGGATCGAACTTGATATGTCGAGTTTGGACTCGTTTTGTTAGTTATGATGTGACCTTACCTCCGGACTTGATGCAGTGATCTGAAGGTCTACTTCGGTGACTGCTACTGGAACTCCTCGATGGATCGAACTAGATGTGCCGAGTTTGGGCTCGTTTTGTTAGTTATGATGTGACCTTACCTCCGGACTTGATGGAGAGACCTGAAGGTCTACTTCGGTGACTGCTACTGGAACTCCTCGATGGATTGAACTAAGTGTGCCGAGTTTGGGCTCGTTTTGTTAGTTATGATGTGACCTTACCTACAGACTTGAAGAAGTGACCTGAGGGTCTACTTCGGTGACTGCTACTGGAACTCCTCGATGGATCAATCTAGATGTGCCGATTTGGGCTCGTTTTCTTAGTTATGATGAGATCTTACCTCCGGACTTGAAGGTCTACTTCGGTGACTGCTACTGGAACTCCTCGATGGATCGATCTAGATGTGCCGATTTGGGCTCGTTTTCTTAGTTATGATGAGATCTTACCTCCGAACTTGAAGGTCTACTTCGGTGACTGCTACTGGAACTCCTCGATGGATCGAACTAAATGTGCCGAGTTTGGGCTCGTTTTGTTAGTTATGATGAGATCTTACCTCCGGACTTGAAGAAGTGACCTGAAGGTCTACTTCGGTGACTGCTACTGGAACACCTCGATGGATCAAACTTGATGTATCGAGTTTGGGCTTGTTTTGTTAGTTAAAATAAATATATATTTTTTTTATTTTTTTATTTTTAAATATAATCTAACTAAAGAGGCCAGCACATCACTATACTGGCGTCTGTATATCCTCAAGTCAGTAAATCGGTCACTCCGTCAAGTCCGGAGATAAGGTCTCATCATAACTAACACATCGATCCCAAACTCAGTGCACCTAGTTCGATCTGTCGAGGAGCTTCAGTAGTAGTCACCGAAGTAGACCTTCAGGTCACTCCATCAAGTCTGGAGGTAAGGTCACATCATAACTAACAAAACGAGCCCAAACTCGGCACATCTAGTTCGATCCATCGAGGAGTTCCAGTAGCAGTCACCGAAGTAGACCTTCAGGTCACTTCTTCAAGTCCGGACGTAAGATCTCATCATAACTAACAAAACGAGCCCAAACTCGGCACTTAAAGTTCGATCCAGCGAGGAGTTCCAGTAGCAGTCACTGAAGTAGACCATCAGGTCACTCCATGAAGTCCGGAGATAAGGTCTCATCATAACTAACACATCGAGCCCAAACTCGGTGCATCTAGTTCGATCTGTCGAGGAGCTCCAGTAGCAGTCACCGAGGTAGACCTTCAGGTCACTCCATCAAGTCCGGATGTAAGGTCACATCATAACTAACAAAACGAGCCCAAACTAGGCACATCTAGTTCGATCCATCGAGGAGTTCCAGTAGCAGTCACCGAAGTAGACCTTCAGGTCACTTCTTCAAGTCCGCACGTAAGATCTCATCATAACTAACAAAACGAGCCCAAACTCGGCACATCTGGTTCGATCCATCGAAGAGTTCCAGTAGCAGTCACCGAAGTAGACCTTTAGGTCACTCCATCAAGTCCGGAGGTAAGGTCACATCATAACTAACAAAACGAGCCCAAACTCGGCACATCTAGTTCGATCCATCGAGGAGTTCCAGTAGCAGTCACCGAAGTAGACCTTCAGGTCACTTCTTCAAGTCCGGACGTAAGATCTCATCATAACTAACAAAACGAGCCCAAACTCGGCACTTAAAGTTCGATCCAGCGAGGAGTTCCAGTAGCAGTCACTGAAGTAGACCTTCAGGTCACTCCATCAAGTCCGGAGATAAGGTCTCATCATAACTAACACATCGAGCCCAAACTCGGTGCATCTAGTTCGATCTGTCGAGGAGCTCCAGTAGCAGTCACCGAGGTAGACCTTCAGGTCACTCCATCAAGTCCGGAGGTAAGGTCACATCATAACTAACAAAACGAGCCCAAACTAGGCACATCTAGTTCGATCCATCGAGGAGTTCCAGTAGCAGTCACCGAAGTAGACCTTCAGGTCACTTCTTCAAGTCCGGACGTAAGATCTCATCATAACTAACAAAACGAGCACAAACTCGGCACATATAGTTCGATCCAGCGAGGAGTTCCAGTAGCAGTCACTGAAGTAGACCATCAGGTCACTCCATCAAGTCCGAAGATAAGGTCTCATCATAACTAACACATCGAGCCCAAACTCGGTGCATCTAGTTCGATCTGTCGAGGAGCTCCAGTAGCAGTCACCGAAGTAGACCTTCAGGTCACTCCATCAAGTCCGGAGGTAAGGTCTCATCATAACTAACGAATTGAGCCTAAACTCGGGACATCTAGTTCGATCCGTCGAGGAGTTCCAGTAGCAGTCACCGATGTAGACCTTCAGGTCACTCCATCAAGTTCGCAGGTGAGGTTTCATCTTAGCTAACAAGTACGTATTACTCGATATTACATAAAAAAAAACAAAAATTTTCAACATATCAAAATTAGTCCACTTGACTATTTATTCCCGCAGCTAACAAGCCAACGCTTGTGTGTGTGACTCGTGTCTATGTAGTAGTTCAATTCTATGCCTATCATTTTTGCAAATACGTCCTTAAATTTCGGTATGACGTCATACCGTAAAATAAGGGTTACCGAAATATTTCGATAACGTTATTTTTTTCGGTAGCGAAATTTTGAGGTTGGAAATGTATACCGGTATATTTCGGTTGAACCATAACCGTTATAAATGTATCGGTAGCGGTACCTACACCAAAATAAATAGGGGTTTTCTTTGACGCACCGCCTCGCCACTCTGTCTGTCGTTCACTTGCCGATTATTGCACATTATTATTTATAACACACACACACACACACACACACACACACACACACACACACACACACATACACACACACACACACACACACACATTATTATTTGTATTGGTTTTTATTTCCGATCGGAAGGACACTACTGCGCGCCGCGCCCCGTCTCGCATGGATTTCGGTGCCGAAATCGTGTAAGGGTTAAATAACGGTTTAGCCCAACCTTTAATTATAATATTCTTCTAACCAAGCAGACAGATGTGTTGCTGGAGAGTTTGTTCCGCCACTTCTTCTTTCCAGCAAAAACACTTGGAAGTGTCGAAGGGTGGGCGTTTTGGGGGACTGTCACTTGTAAATAAGTAAAGTAAATTTTGACGTTCGAAAAGTGCTGATTATCAGCCTAGTTTGATTTTTTTTTGTTTTTTTTTTTTTGTGAGTTTTGATTTTGATTTTGATTTTTTTGAAAGGTACCGGTATAGCTTAACCTTTATTTTAAAAAAGTACCGGTATATTTTTGAGGTACCTTAACCTTTAACCGTAACCGCTTTCAGTCCCTGATTTCTGCAACTACTTTAAAAAGAATGATGTACGTAATTCAGTACAGTACCACCATTTTTGGTGTGCATTTCAGAGTGGAGCTACTAGAATAAATTTTTGTCTTATTTTTCCGTCGTAGAGTATCTAAGATTTTTTTAAACGACTAAAAATGCGCCAGGACAATCTCACTGCGGATGATGACTGGTTTTGCGCCGCCCCCTAGGGACATGGGACAAGGGCAGGAAGATGATGGGATGATGACTCGTTTTTAATCTTAGCTTTATGAATGGTGCTGTTTAATTTATAAAAATACAACCGTCACAATTTTGTTACAGGAGCCGAGGATCATTTGAATGTCTGTTTAGTTAACTTAATAAAAACAGTATAGTATAGTTAGCTTTAGTTATGAATTTAGTTTCGTTTCTAACAACATACCCAATAACTTAGTATGTCTTTCCGGGGAATTCATTACAATGTTTATTGCTTAAAAATATTTCGAAATATTTTTTAAAACTTCGAAATATTTTAGTTACTTTTCTTATTTTGGTGATCGTATAAGTTGAAAATTAATCAACTAAAATGGTATTTATTTATTCCTGCAATCAATATTTGTCAATCTTTAACTTTAAATATTCAATAGCACACACAACAAAACCATTTTTTAAACCATCGATTACTAGTGAAGGATGTTCCTTAATAATCTCTTTCCATCCCAGAGGATGGTGGTGGGATGTAGGAAGGTGTAGTAGGTTCTTACCTACTTCCACACCTTATTTCATTCAAAGACCATTTCGATAAAAAATCTAAACTGCATTATTCATTGCTCCCCCTATCGGTATTTCACAGATATACATCGGAGCACAGTCATCGATGTACACACACCAATGGCGTACAGGAAGTGGGAAGCGATAAATTCGTTGCGAAGTAAAATAAAACCTTTGGCTTCGCCCGTTTCGCTGTCTGCATTTATGATATATTGTCTGTACGATTCTGGTTGGTGTTTTTTTACACATTTTAGATGCCAAAATATGGCGGAATTTAAGGTAGTCTTCGAATTTAACGATGTGTATCTCTTAAAGTACTTCGTATGAGATTTAGGTTGTTGTTCTTCATTTTCCTTGTCAGGCAAAGTGTAATTAACGTTTTATGTTAATACATCTTTGACTTAAAGATTTCAGTTATACTGGAAGCCATAGGCTAGGTAGATGATGATGACAATTGGATTTCAAAAATATTCAATTTAGCTCCTTAAAATACTATTTAAGTAAACAAAAACATACAAAAATGGGTAAAATTTTTGAAAATTTGTAGAAAATATTATGTCATTAGTATGGACATATAGAATTAATGGTAGGCGCGCCAGGTAGTGACATCACGCGACCCACTTACAAGTCTAGCCGTACCACAGCTCGATGCGTGATGTTTTGAGCTCGAAACTGTGATGTATGTAGCAGTCCTAAGTAATTGTGGGTACACTGATAATAATATTGTATAATATGAAGTATTGTGGGTACTTAGCTTTACTTGTCAATGATTTGGCCAGTCATTATACGTTGCATCTTACCGTGACTACGTTTATTATTTATTTATTTAAACTTTATGCACAATAATGATACATAGGCGGACTTAATGCCACAAGGCATTCTCTACTAGTCAACCTTAGGGTTAATCACGACAACATTGTGGTAGGTTACAAAATAACTAAAAAAAAAAAACAATGTCAACTTTAATAGAATAAAAAGTATATACACTTGGGAGCAAATAAATCGAGCCACTACCTTTTTTCACGTAAAATGGTAAATATTTTTGGTAATATGGAACGTATCAATTCGAACTATATATCGCCTAAAAGTTTAGTTAATAACCTTTACAATGAGGGTAAATTATTGAATAATAACCTTATTGAATGATAAATTATTGGCTCTGCAAGAAAAATGGTAATTTTGATAGAAAATTTAGTAGGGCTAAAACAGTCCATAAAAACAATAAAAAACAAAATTATTGCAAAAAAAATATTCTTAATAACTGGTATTACCCCCCCGTGCCCTGATACATTCTTGTAGCCTATTAGTCATCGATCTGATCAGCGTTACGATGACATATTGTGGTATGTTCTCCCACTCTTCAAGCACAGCGACTTTAAGCTCGGGAATGGATGAAACAGCGGGAACCCTGGCTCGGACTCTCCGTTTTAGCTCGTCCCATAGGTGTTCGATCGGGTTCAAATCGGGACTTCGTGCTGGCCATACCATTTGTTGAATCCCGATCGCAGACAAGTATTCCGTAACGATCTGCGCGGTATGAGGTCTCGCATTGTCATGCATAAACAAGAAATTTTCTCCGACAAAACCAGCATACGGCATTACGTGGTTTTCAAGAATGTCAGTTATGTATCGGTCAGCTGTTAATCCACGTCTACCACTGCCATCGTTGGCGGGGTCGACGAAGACAAGTTCCGTTTTTCCGTCTAGAGAAATTCCTCCCCACACCATACAAGAACCACCACCAAAACTCACAGTTTCTCGAATGCAACATTGGGCAAATCTTTCACCAGGACGTCTATACACTCGGTTTCTCCCGTCATTGCTAAAAAGACAGATTCTTGACTCGTCAGAAAACAAAACTGACCTCCAGTCTTCTAACGTCCAATTAATGTGTTCTCGAGCAAACTCCAAGCGAGATCGGCGATGAGCTACAGTCAATTTTGGGCCAGTTGCTGGTTTGTGTGATGTTAAATTTCGTTCTTTTAGTCTTCGTCTCACTGTCCACCTACTGATTGAGACTCCTCGAACGTCACGTAACGCTTGCTGTAGCTGAACAGCATTAAGTCCACGGTCGCGCAACGAATTGGTTGCAATAAAGCGGTCGTCACGTTCTGTTGTTGCCCGTGGTCGGCCAGTTCCAGGTCGCCGAACAAAAGCACCAGTCTCCAGATACCTGCGGTATACCCGCTGTACCTTTGAACGACTCAAATGAAGTCTGCGTGCCACTTCACGTTGTCCGTGTCCAACCTCAAGTAAAGCTACAACTTGGGCAGCTTCCGTCGGTGTAGTATCCATTTTATCAGGTTATTTTGATTACACAGACACAGATAAAGACAACAATAACAAGTAATATGGGTATGATTAACAAAAACCTCAAATTTAATCTTTTCTTAACAGAGTACAATAAAAATGTCATAAGCAAATTAAATGCGATAATTTTATTCTACCCTTTAAACTTTAATTTAAATTAAAAAAAATGAAATTTTGACAACTAACTACCCTCTTTGTAAAGGTTATTAAATACCCTTTTAGGCGATATATGTTTCGAATCGATGCGTTCCATAATACCAAAAATAATTACCATAATGCGTGAAAAAGGAAGTGGCTCGATTTATTTGCTCCCAAGTGTACTTATATTAATACTAATACACATATAAAAATAAAATAAACTAATAAATATTTAACAAATACCAAAAACAAAACGAAAAACTTAACAGGCAATTACTCCCGTACTCATTTATTCCCGTATTTCGAGTGCTTCCACCCAAGAATCCTTCAGAAACGAGGAGAACAACTTCAGAATCTGATCGCAGCGGAGTTGAGACGTCCTGCAACTGTACCCAATTCGTTGGGATCCATATTATTGTGATTTCAAGTACTTTGTTAGTTTAATAAAAACAGAGTACCGCACCCTCCCGTCGGGGCTGCGGGTTGTTCGCAAGAGATACCGCGGCCTCGACATGAAGGGCTAAGAAGGAACATGGGTGGTTTTTAGTCAGTAGAAGTCTGACACTCAGTTTCGCTCTGCCCAAGAGCGGGAGGGGTTATTTGATGATTTTCCACCCGCCCAAAAAAAAAAAGTACCGCACCCTGTGTGTTTACATTGCACGAAACCCATGTTCCACTCACATGCAAAATAAATCCTGACAATCCGACATATTTATAAACTTACCAAAGTTAGATAGGTTGACATTAAACATGCTAAATTGATTTACGCTAATAAGCGCAAAAATAAGCAAATTGAATGTAACAAATCTACATACAATTTACAAACAAAATAATAAGTTAACAATGAACATATAACGAATTAATTAATCCAATTGTGACGAATTAACAAGCCCTTTCGCGTTTAAATATAAATACGATATGCAACCAGTCAATGTGTAGTAATCTTTTAAATTCTCCACAATGTTACAACTTAAAAAGTTGAAGTTATTTGTCCTGTTTGTGTTAATCATCAACTTGGTTAACGTACAGTCTCAGGATGATGTTGATAACATAGGCGAATATATTCTTCACAGCGGAAGACGACTCCTTGCCAATTCCAACTCACGTCCACCACATCCCATTGGTAAATGTACTTGGGATGAAGCTCGACATATTTGTGTTCCAGTTATCTGGAATTAATGAGAAGAACTGGCCAGTCATGAGGTATATTGATGTGAAACTTTGTTTTTGTTTGAAAAATATAAACGTGCTCAAATAAATTAATTTGTTTTTTGTTTATCCATCTGAACATTTCTTACGAGACCAATTCCAATTTGACATTTTGAAGTGAGTCAAAAACTCAATACTTTATTGCATTCCATACCTAATGTGTACATGTAACAGTTGGTATGTTAAAGACATAGAATCAATTATGGACCCTGTCGGGCACAGCAAAGTTAACTTTCAATAGGAGAGAGAATAAAGTCGTCTTTTTAATGGAATAATAAAATAAATAATATTAATTTGAAATAGTATCATTAAAAATAGTTTAAAATAGTAGTAGTATTTAAAATAGTTGAATTTATATATTTGGTTTAAAGTAATTACATTTATGTGTTTTATATTATATATTGCACGAATTATATTATTAGCAATGATAATAAACTAAATGCTATTTTATGTATTGTGTAAAAATAGTTTTTTAGTTAGGGTCAAAATCACGTTAATTTTTTTTAACTATTACTTATTATTAGGTAATAATTAAAACTGGCCCAGTGCGAATCGGATTCGCTCATGAAGGGTTCCGTACCATTATCTATAAAAACGGCAAAAAAAATCATGTCTGTAATGTTGTATGTTAAATACTTCTTTTATTATTTATTACTAAAGTAAAAATATAACTAAGTATTTTGTGAATATTTCAAGTGCCTACCTGTTGCCATTATTGATATCGAGCAAAAAAGGGCAAAAAAATCGCGTTTGTTATATGGGAGCCTTTTTTGGGGGGGGGGGGGGGAATCATCAAATAACCCTTTGAGCGGAAGGGAGTGTCAGACTTCTACTGACTATTTTATTTATTTATTTAAGGTTCTAGATCATGTAAATCACAAAGTATCAGGTAGGTGTACTCCTTAACTTGTAGGAGACCACAACATTCACAATAATTTTAACAAATTGAGAGACTAACAACCACCCATGTTTCTTCTTAGCCATAGTGCTGTCGAGGCCGCGGTATGTCAAAGTATGAAAAAATAATAATTAAATTGTACAACTTGTTTTATTCATCAATTCAAATAATAGCCATTTCAGTATTCATCCACTTTTTAACAGATGAAGGAAATTCGCCAGAAAATGCACCACAACTCAGGCTTGATGCGTTTGTAAAGGTTTGTCGTAAACTACTACACATCTACCAGCTGGAGTCCATGCGAAGCCGGAATCGCACCAGGATGCTTCAATTTTATAATCCGTGAAACGTCGGAAACTGGTTGGTGCACGAAGTTTGTGGTCTTGCTGGCCATCGCTGCCTTGATCCTGACAGTCGATAAGCCCCATGTTGACTACAAGAACGAGAAGAACGAGTAACTTCAACATTTTTGGTTTCTCTAAGTTGTGACTCTTGAAGAGCACTAGCAATTCTATGCATATTTATATAAATTTGTGCAATAACCGTAACTTTTAAATTTGAATCAATTCGTTACAGCGTAATTTGCAATTACCAATTATTATTAACGCCAATAATTGCCATTGTTAAAATAGTTAACCAGAATCAATTTGTCATTGTTCCAACGGTACTTTAATTTAAAATCAATCTATAAAGCATTAGTGGAGAAAACAAAAATTATTAGAGACACAATTCTAAATAAGACTAACTGCGGTACTCAGAGATATTTAATGATTACTTAAACCGTCACTTAGTAAAGATTTGACATACTTTTGTATGACAAAACTGTCAAAACCTTTACTAAGTGATGGCCTAAGTAATTATTAAAGCTCTCTGAGTGCGGCAGTAAGAATTACTTAGTCAGTCATGTATACGTCAGAGGCACTATGGGACAAACGTAAAAAATATCTAGACTTTGTAAAATTAAATAATATAATTTTATCAAGCGTACCACAGGGTAATTTAAGATACTTGATACGGTTGCTTGGTAATTCAAGATAATAGTTGCGCCAATTACAGAAAGAAAAGTTAAAAGGGAATCGACGGTCATGGTATGGGCATGTGATGAGAAGGAATGAATCACAAAAACATGTTTTATTCACTTACAAATATAACTGATAAAATATTAGCCACAGTTGGGATTAATAGCCTATTTATATATTTTATTATCTTCGTCCACTTGCGGGTAGGTGTCGCCATATCTGATAGTACTCATAGGATAATGCACCTCTTTTTGATGCTATTGACATCCTTCTGCGTCTCGGAACCAGGGTGCACAATGTCGTCGTAAATAATTAAAAATTGGCTGGATATGGTTCATGATTGGTTTGCCAGGTATGTAGTCTTGCTGGTCATCGCTGTCTTGATCCTGACAGTCGATACGCCTCATGTTGACTACTAGTACGAGAAGAACCAGTAACTTCAACATTTTTGATTTCTACTAACTGTTGTGAATCTTGCTGAAAACGAGTAATTCGATGTAGGTGTTGCGTTTTTATACGTATCGAACACTCACCGTAGCCTTTTAAAAGTAACTCAGTTCGTTACTGTATAATTTATAATTAATTTCAATTATTAATGCTGGAAACATAATTATAGTTAGCGTAAACCAGTTTATCAGCGTTCGTTGCATTTGTATCATTGACTTATTTTAAACCGACTTTCGACCGAACGCTATGTCCTGCCAACGGCGACAATACTACTTATAATTTTATCTTGGTATATTCATGTAATGAGGAGGGATAAAACGTATGTGACTAAAAAAGTGATGGATATAAATATTTATGGATGAATAGGGAGAGGAAAGCCAAAAAAAAGATGGATGGATTGTGTGAGGAATGATATGAATGAGAAAGGATTAAATGCCATTTTGACGTCTAAGAGGGAAGAATGGAAGAAGAAAACGTGTTGCGCCGACCCCAAATAGAATGGGATAAGGGCAGGAAGATGATGATAAGTTCATAATATTAATAATTGGTAAAAATAGTCAAACATTCAAAATCATTAACTCAATTAAAAACTATAAAAAAATGTCCAACTCATAATTAAAATAGCAATAAATTAACTAAACAGAAAAACATTAAAAGATTAAAATGGAAATAAGTTTAAATCACACAATAAAATTTAATAAAAATTACATCATCATCATCTGCTTAGCCTTTTCCCAACTATGTTAGGGTCGGCTTCCAGTCTAACCGGATGCAGCTGAGTACCAGTATTTTACATGGAGCGACTGCCTATCTCACCCCCACAACCCAGTTAATACTAGGTAATACGGATACTCTTTGGTAAGACTGGATGTCAGAATGTCAGGTCACTGACTACCTGTAACGACTGCCAAAGATCTATATATGGCAGCCGGGACCAACAGCTTAACGTGCTTTCCGAGGCACGGAGGAAACTCTATATGTCGGGCGGTCACCCATCCACAGACCGACCTAGGCAAGCACAGCTTTACCTAAAGATCGACCCGAGTGGCAGTTCTTATTAAGCCACGAGCTCCTCTAATAAAAATTTAAAACATTTTGTGATACAATGTCATATAATGCGACGGTGATTAACATTGATGTTTAACATTGGCGAATGCGATGCGATGGCCAAGTCAATCTATTTATTTAAAACATCAAAGATTTTTAATATTAATATGGTCACTATTAGATGTTGTTAGGTTACCTAATTACGTAATAACTTAAGATGTTACGTTTAGGGGGTGGTAAATCATCAAATAAGGGGTTATTTAATTTGATGATTTACCACCCTCTATAAAAAAAATATATATATGTTACGGCGGGAAAACCACTTGAGGAACGCTGCTCCTAAATATCAATGGCCTCCGCCATATTGTCTTCGCCTTAGATTCCTCTTCGTGGCAGATGGGTAAATGGGTAGTTGAAATCACACACAATACTTGACTCAAACACCAAACGTTTATTTAGAATAGTCCATTTACAAACTTATAAACTTTTCAGAGGTTGAGACACATTCACATAAATCATTGTTACTATGGAGACGAATGGGTTTAAGAAACTCCATTTAAATCATGTTACAATTCTCGTTTGCACTAATTAATATTAATCACATCAAAAACCACTTTCATTTACTTAATATTGCAATTTTTGCTAAACACGAGATAATGTGCGTTCATCTTTTGTCTCACGCATCTCTAGTCCGTCTAGCGGAAGTACAACGCACTCAGTATTGTTATTAATTACTTAATCAGTTAAAACTAATAAACAATACTAAAATAATTCACAATTGATTGTAATAATTATTTAACAATAAAACAATACCAATATTATTGCGAAGGCGTTATTAAGTTAATGTCTAATTAATAGGTTCATTACTTTTTACAACAGAATGTTACTTACGCCATTTCCGGCTAATTAAAGGATTTAATACAAAGAACGGGTTTTCTACTAATAAATTGCTCTATAAAATAATCTTATGACTTTTTAGTTTATAATTACATAAAGAAACTGATTTAGTCGTGGTTTCAGATTATAAATTGAGTTATTGACTATTAAAATCGTATTCGCCGCCATCTTCACAACAATGTGCAATGACGTCTCTCATACAGCCTAATTTCAAGTGAGCAATCATTAAAATCCCAATATTCATAATCAATTAGCTTATCTTAATTTTAACTATAGTTCTAGTTAAAGACCTCTGTTTAATAAATCATTATTCGAGCCGTCGACCATTCAATTACAAACCATCTCTGTAGTAGTTAACACAACAGCTAACAGATGGCACTGTCGCTCCTGTCTTTCAATATTGATCTCGTAATAACTGTACAAATATCTCAGAGATGGCAGGTTCATCAATTATTATAAAAAACTAAGCTAAGCTATTATTATAAGCTGGTTATTAATTAGATTGACTAATGATCCCAGCAGATAGACACTCTCGCGGCGACACGGCCATTCTGATCGGCGGTGCGCGCTCTGCACTTGCCGTTGCCGTCCGCTCGTCCGTCCGTTGTCTTATGTGTAGTCTCGTGGTTGTTATCTGAAATAGTGGAGATAAATTTTGTCGGCAGATTATTGTTGCTTTTATTATCCTACAATGTTTATTCAATTGTAGGATTTAGTAACAGGAAGGTTCATTCAACATAGAAACCTTGTAATAGATCTGACATTCAATGCATTTTTGTATCACCTTGCTAGACACACATGCACAATTACAGACATATAAAGCTGTTTGGAATTTTTATTCAAGTTATTGGATGCTAAGCTGTTAGCTTAATAAAACAATTGTTGCCTGAATGATTCAATTACATTAATTGAATTGAGTTTATTGATATTGTTTGATCAACTTCTAGCTCACAAGAATTTTGTTGGCAAAATTATTCAACAGCATTAATTGAATTCATTGATAGTTTGATCAGCTACTAGCTGAATAGAATATTGTTTGATTAGCTACTAGCTAAATAGAATATTGTTGGAAAAAATATTCAACAACATTAATTGAATTATTTGATATTGTTTGATCAGCTACTAGCTGAATAGAATATTGTTTGATTAGCTACTAGCTTAATAGAATATTGTTGGCAAAATTATTCAACAACATTAATTGAATTTATTGATGTTGTTTGATCAGCTACTAGCTGAATAGAATATTGTTTAAATAGCTACTAGCTAAATAGAATATTGTTGGCAAAATTATCAACAACATTAATTGAATTTATTGATATTGTTTGATCAGCTACTAGTTGAATAAAATATTGTTTGATTAGTTACTAGCTAAATAGAATATTGTTTGATTAGCTACTAGCTAAATAGAATATTGTTGGCAACATTATTCAACAACATTAATTGAATTTATTGATGTTGTTTGATCAGCTACTAGCTGAATAGAATATTGTTTGATTAGCTACTGGCTAAATAGAATATTGTTGGCAAAATTATCAACAACATTAGTTGAATTTATTGATATTGTTTGATCAGCTACTAGTTGAATAAAATATTGTTTGATCAGCTACTAGTTGAATAAAATATTGTTTGATTAGCTTCTAGCTAAATAGAATATTTTTGTCAAAATTATCGAACATTGATTTTATTGATATTGTTTGATCAGCTGTTTGCTTTTTCAGCAAACAGATAATATGGTTGCTTACTATGACTTGACTTTGCAACCATGTATAATAGGTCTACTGTCTACTAGATTCGTTTTAAATAAAATTATTGATAGCTTTAGACATTGTGATTTGTATTTGGTAAATGTAGTGTGAGTAGTATGTTTTTATTTGTTCATTCTCACGGGAAGGTAATGCTCTGTGATAGACACAAAGTCTTGGATTTGACAGGATAAAAGGATAGGATCAGGAACACCGCTCTGTGATAGACACAAAGTCTTTGATTTGCCAGGATTAAAGGATAAGGAGTTTAGGACCATTGCTCCGTGACAGGCACGAAGTCTTTGATTTGACAGGATATGAGGAACCAGGCTCTGGGCGTTTAATACGCCGTGGACCCAGCAGGATAACATGAGAGTATTATTTTTATCAGTTCCCTCCACGGCTGCTGATAGATCATTTGTTGTGTAGGTTCATTATCAAGTGCCTACACGGCTGTTGATAGATAATATATGATCAAACGAGCTTCAAAGTGAAGTTCGATCATTATTATATGAGTCGCTTCATTCGAAGATATATTTAACCATGTAGTCCCCTTCCCTTGCGCTAGCAACTACGCACGTCTTTTTAGATTTATTTTTCCCTACAATTTTTTATTTATTCTTACTGACAACACTACCCTACCTCGTTGTATCGGTCAGTTGTAACCGTCATTGTTTTAGAGATGATTATGTTGTCATGATTGCAAATCTCATCAGGGTTCCCTAAGGCGGGTTGGGAAGTTATATCTTCGAATGAAGCGACTCATATAATAATGATCGAACTTCACTTTGAAGCTCGTTTGATCATATATTATATTTCGTCGCTTCATTCTTCAGATATATTTAACCATGTAGATGTTAAGAGATAATGAGATTTGCAGGTTCATTTAAATAAATTGCAAGGATTTTCTAAATGATTATTTATTTACTTTTTAATCACATACAAAAATAAATGGTAATCTTCTATGTTATGATTTGTGTATGATATACAATCAATTCCTTACAGCTAGTTACAAATGTAGAAATACTGATTCTGCAAATTCAGCTTCATTAATTATATTAAGTTTATAAAACTTGGCAAATGATTGAGAACGACTGGTCCATCCCGCAGTTCTACGTATTGTGTCAATGCACACGCCAGCTGAGCTTGCAGAAGAAGTTGAGGCGTGTCGTGTACTGTGTGCACTGAATATTGATGTATCGACACCGCTTTCGGATAACACCAATTTTATCCATCGACTTATTGTTTGGGCTGTGGCTGGTTTATTAGGTTTTTTAATTGTTAGTATTAAGTTGTTTACATTTTTATCTCTTAGATTTTTTGTTACATATATATAATCTGTGAGTACAGTAGCAGGGCAAATATTTTTGTTTTCTACAAAGTAGGGAAGAAAAAGAACAGGTTGTTCTCTTCCCGGGGCTGAAGTCTTAATAACGTCTGTTATTATTATTTTCACTCCGTCTGGCGAGATATTTATATTATCTAGTTTTATTAGGGAAAGAGTTTGGACTCGCTGTGCCGTACATAAAGCTAGTAAGATAACTAATTTTTTGATAATTGACTTAGTTCTAAATCTCGATTTGGGTACCATTTAGAAACGAAATTAAGAACTATCTGCGGGTCCCACGTGTGTGTATATTTTGGCCTGCTAGGTTTAAGTTTATAGGCTCCTTTTAACAAACGCTTGATGCATTCATCAGAACCAATGTTGTTGCCCAATAGTAACGATAGTGCAGATCTATGAGAGTTCAAGGATCCGTATGAGGCACCTTTATTAAACTCTGTTGTCAGAAAAGAGATGACTTTTGCTACTGTACTCTCAAATGTATCAGTTTTATTATTTTTGCAGTATTGCCACCAAAGTTTGTATGAGACGCTATATTGTTTTTTGGTATTATCCGACAGTGATGCTAACATGAGGTCTATTGCTTCGACGGGGATGTTACGTCGGAGGAAGGCTGCCCGGAGAGTATCGCTGCAGCCAGTGTAAGCTGACTGTGTAGTGGGTGTAGGTGATCTCTGGAAGATGATACGAGCAAGTCTTTACTGGGCTCAAAAAATATTATTTCTGAAGAGATTAGCTCTTTAACGATAGGAAACCATGGCTGTGATGGCCACCATGGAAATACAAGTATACCACACGCCTCATCGTTTATTATCTTATAAACGCTTTTAAGTATTAATGAGAATGGGGGAAAGGCGTAGAAAAAATTACGTTTCCAATTAATTGTAAATGCATCGACAAAGGACGCGTCTGGGTCAGGAAACCAGGATGCGTACAAATTACATTTGGCATTAATGCGAGAAGCAAACAAATCAATTACAGGTTGACCTAGTTTACGAATGATAGTTTTGAATGCTTGATCTGATAGGCTCCATTCTATATCTGGATTAATTTTTCTAGATTCGGTATCAGCTTCGATATTTTGTTTAGTATTAATATAGGATGCAAATATCCATATATTTCGCTTCTCGCACCATTGCCAAATTTGAAAAGCAAGATCATTTAAATGTGGGTATTGTACTCCGCCCATTCTGTTTACATAACTCAGCGCCGTGTTATTGTCAACTCGTAGCAATATGGAACAATTTGTTCGTTCCTTCGCAAAGGATTTTAGTGCTAAGAAAGTAGCTAACAGCTCTAAGTAATTTATGTGACATTCTCTTTCGGTATCCTTCCATGATCCACGAGCGCTATTACCATCACAAAATGCTCCCCACCCTGATTTTGAAGCGTCTGAAAATATTTCCATCTCAAAATCCGGGGTATCGATGGAGTTTGTACATGTCAATATATTTTGTGACCACCAATTTAAATCGTTAATTATGTATCGTTCTAATTTTATTTTCGTATTATATCTATTGTGAAATCTATTTAGTAATAGGTACTTTTGACGTTCCAGCGTTTTGGTATATAACCACCCGTATTTAACGGCAGGACACGCTGCTGTGAGAACACCAATTAGCTGAGCGAGCTCTCTTATGGTACAGGGAGGTAAACCGATAAACTTTTTAACTAGGCGCGCGATATTACGACGTTTGTCAGTAGGTAAGGAAATTGAAAGGTTTGTCGTATTATAAACAAAACCTAAAAATTTGCATTCTTGTTGGGGTATTAATGAGCTCTTTTTATAATTTATCACAAAACCGAGACAAGTCAACACTCGTAAAGTTTCGTTGACGTTTTCGAGGCACTCCGTGTATGTTTTACCTATACATAAAATGTCATCTAGGTATATAACTGATTTATGTCCTTTGTATCTAAGGTAGGTCATTACCTCCTTCATTATTTTTGTAAACACTCTAGGTGCAATAGAAAGGCCGTAGGGCAGTGCATTAAATTCGTATGTTATTGTGTCGGATTTATCATTCTCAAATTGAAAACGTAAATATTTACGAAATGATTTTTTAATTGGAACTAGAAGATATGCTTCTTTAAGGTCTATTGTTGCAAGAAAACCATTTTTTGGAATAAGTTTAGAGGCAGTCCTATGATCTTCCATTTTGAAATGAGATTTAATGAAGAACTGATTAAACGATTTTAGATTTAAGATGAATCTACTGTCGCCGTTGGGCTTTGGTGATAAAAATATGCGGGATATAAATTGCCCTTTTTCAGGTTCACAAACGTTAACCGCACCTAGATTTATAAGCTTTTTGATGGCGATCGCCATATCGCATTTTTGTTGTCGAGTCCACAGTGTTTTGGTTGTCGTATGGGGTTGAATTATCCCATCTGTTAGAGGGATATCTACACCTTTACTAACCCAACTGAGAACCGTGTTATTGTCGGTGAGCTTTGCCCAGCAATTATAGAAAAACTGAATTCTGCCTGCATGTACCTGGGTTAGTGGCGTCGTGTTGGGGCACGTTGCTTGTAGTTGGTCTTCGGCTGGCTGGATGCAGGGGGAGCTCGGTAGTTGGTCCGTTTCTGACCCCCTCGCCCCCCTCCCCTGTTCGACTGGAAGCGAGAAGGTCCCGACCAGTTTCCCTGGTAGCTGGACCGGTTAGCTGCAGGTTGTGCTCTTGTATTAGATGTAGAAGGCTTTGGTGCGGGCAGAGTCTTCTTGATTTGTTCTCCTTGTTTTACGATAGCCTTGGAGGCTTTAATTTTTTCTGAAAGGTCTTTGCCGAACAGTGTGTTGTCACGTTCGGAACGATCTAGAAATTGTAAAAATGACTTGTCCAAACCGGGAAGTATGAATCTGACTCTAGCTTCAGTGCTTTGGTGATGCAAGTCAGATAAGATTCGGCATCCATCAGATATGAACTTTATAGCCTCTACTCTGCTTTCATTATTGACCAACAAGTGTAGGCCTCTGTTGACAGCGGTAATGCCCACTCCCAGTTGTTGCTGGCTAGCCGTCATCTTTTTGTCCCGAAATCTACCAGATTCTGGTATTGCTGCGGAAACCTCGAGGTTAAGCGACGGTGCCTGCAGTAAATTGCAGTTTTCGGGTATGAGGTAATTTTTCAAAAGAAGCTCTCTATTTTCTTTTGACATACCCTTTTTTAGCAAGGGTAACCATATTTTTGCCAGATTCTCATGTATTTTCTCGCCAAATTCCGGTGTCTCGTCTGTGATTTCCCCTAATGCTGCCAGGATATTTGGGTCCAAATCAGGATCAGCAGAGTTCGTTGTTTCGATGTCAACACAGGGTGGATCACTCGCGACTTCTGGGGCAATAGTCACGTCGCTGGGTGGTGGTTCTGGTGGAGATGTGTCTGGCTCAGGGCCTGCCACAGCATCGAAATTGTCAAGTTCCATTTCCCTTGAACCTAGAAACAGTTTTCCTAGGTTATGATAGGGTAGACGTAACTTTTAACGGCAAGGAATTTGAAATTTTATAAGAACAGTATTACACGTGAGTCCAGTTCATAGAAATCATGTTTGTTCTCTTTACAACCATCGTGTTATCATCTCGGATAACCTCCCGGTATGATTAAACCTTCGTGTTGCCATCGCGGACAACCTCCCGGTATTATTGGGTTACTTAATAACGTAACGGGTAGACATTTTTGCCATCGTGTTACCATCTCGGGCAACCTCCAGGCGTTCATATTTTAATTTTTAATAATCACTTTATTAGCACCAATAATAAGAAAAAAGTACTCACTTGGGTCTGGTTCCGAATCTGATGACGAAAAACATCTTATTCGACTACGAAAGGCCTTCCTTTCTAACCTCCGTATTTTATTTTTGTAACGTTCGATCTTCTCTTCTGCGTTACGCTTCGGCATACTTGGTACCTAAATACACTTTCAAACTACTACTTTTCGAGTTTTGAAGACGTCCGTTCGTTGCTGCGCACGAAAAAGGAATGACGGTTACAACTGACCGATACAACGAGGTAGGGTAGTGTTGTCAGTAAGAATAAATAAAAAATTGTAGGGAAAAATAAATCTAAAAAGACGTGCGTAGTTGCTAGCGCAAGGGAAGGGGACTACATGGTTAAATATATCTGAAGAATGAAGCGACGAAATATAATTTGTTGTGTTGGTTCTTTACCAGCTGCCTCCACGGCTGCTGATAGATTATTTGTGTGATTCATTGTGAGTATTACTTATTGCGCTAGTTGTTTCCTCCACGGATACCATTAGCTTTTTGCGAGTATTATTATTTTATACTTCATTAGTTACTGTTAGTACTAATACTTTGTTTTTGTTAATAGTTGTTGCTTACAACTGGCAGGATTGCAAAAACATTAAAATAATGAAATCGGAATACCTGATACTCATCACACATGAGCATCATGTAGGTAGGTAGGTTGATTGGCGATTGTATTGAGCATTTTAATGCAACACTGTTTGATATCAGTAGTGAAGTGTTTGAAGTAGTTTGAAAACTTCTCACCTTTTATGTTAACTTATGGTGTGTAAACACTGAAACAGTCATTTGTTCACCAGGCTGTAGTACTTGATGTTGTTTGTATTTGTAGTGAATTTGCTCTACTATCATTTCCTCTTTTATAAGATAATTGCCTCGAATCTGGAATGTAAAAGTCATGCAGGTAAATAATAGAACAATAAAAGATATTATGTAAACATCACACCTGCTATCCTAGAAGGGTACGGCAGAGGTGTACATCATCACTTTGCCAGTAATGTCTAAGCCTCTTGATAAAGGGTAAGACTATATGCCATTAATATTATTGTCTGGACTGCTACTGAGAAATTCCTGATGAAAAATCCCAACGACACTTTGCTAGACTTGGGAATCGAATCCAGGCCCACTTGCTTTAATTGTATGTTCCATGACTACTAGGCCCACAAAACAGTCTGACTAAATGTTTAAATTAGTAATGAAAATATAGTAATCAATTGTTTTTAAATAGTTATCATACTTAGATGGTAATCAAACTAAGATGGAAAGTTAATCTGATTAAAACTACTTTAAAAACACTATGGTTGTGTTACTGTACTAGTGAAACATTCACATTTTATTAACATATTTAAAGCTTTGCTTTCTGTTGAATTATCGCACTGAATTTCATTGTCACAATTTGTTGAACAACGTTGATGTTTTGTTAATTGTTTTGTTTTATGAATCAGTTACATAACAGAGCATTACTTATGTGAAACATGTGCACCCTGGCTTTGAATCCAACTCGTATGCTATAACGGGAAATAGTATGATGCTATTATTGCGTTTCGCCATTAAAATAATGTTTAATGTGATCAATTATTTTTTTTTTAACTTCAAGCTAATCAATTAGTGATGTAGTAAGGTCAGATACAGATTCGATTGATAGATATTGAATAAATAAATAATTATTGTAATATTAAACATAACATAACATCACGCCTGTAATACCCGAAGGGTTAGGCAGAGGTGTACCTAATAGTACACCCACATTTCGCCAGTTATGTTGTTAAGTCCCATGTAATAAGGGGCGAGCCTATTGCCATCAACCGGGCACAAATCTAGACTCCATGGCTGTTACTGATAAATTCCTGATGGAAAAAGCCAATAACACTTTGCCTGACCCGGGAATCGAACCCAGGACCTCATGCTCAAGAGTTGCGGTTGCGACCACTAGACCAAGGAGGCAGTTAAGTATTGTAATATTTATCATGACATATTGTGTCATTACAATACAAAGATTCACATCTGCCGGGTGTCCAGTGACGGACAACTTTGTTTGTTTTTATTGAATCTTGAAACATGTTGTCCAATACAAATGTTTACAAGTTTGTACAAAGTACTTATCAAGTATGAGGGATTTCTAATAAGAATTATTTCTATTGCATGTTTTACTCTGAATGACATAATATTAAAACATAACAAGATTTAATACTTAGTTAATTAATTAATGTGTGAATGCAAGTAACTAACTATCATTTGATTCATGTGTTCAGTTTGTGACACATTAAGTACCCTGGTTTAAATTTTAATAAAAACATTGAACGGGTAATGACCTTATCACTCCTTGAGTGATTAAAGATGACTTAATATTTCAATTCCACGGGTGTCAATTTAAGGTGGCAATTAACCTAGCCAGTATGTAATGTGATAAGTTAAAATATTGTTAACTGCACTACAGTTACTAAAATGAATAAAATAAAATACTTCCCGGGTTTGATGTTCCATCCCGTAGGTTAATTTATTGATATGCTTTCCCAGTGTTCATGTTTCTTTTATTTTGCTGCTTCGGTCATTCTGTGCTGTACTGTATGTTTGTCACTTTGATTGGACTATGAAGTTTTCTGGCACATAAAACTTCATTGTTTGTTTTCCCATGTAAAAAGTATTTTCATGTGAACTTATTGTCTTACTGGGTCATGTGTGTTCAAGTTGAATTATGCCATAATTATCATGTTGGTATCTGTCAACCACTATGATAAAAATACAGCCAAATTTTAGACGATCAGTCTTTCAGTTCAATATTTTCCTGTATGTCATCATTTGGATGTTCCGGCGCATATTCATGAGCAAAACGCAGATAAAATCCCTTTCTTCTGATGTTACGGCGGGAAAACCACTTGAGGAACGCTGCTCCTAAATATCAATGGCCTCCGCCATATTGTCTTCGCCTTAGATTCCTCTTCGTGGCAGATGGGTAAATGGGTAGTTGAAATCACACACAATACTTGACTCAAACACCAAACGTTTATTTAGAATAGTCCATTTACAAACTTATAAACTTTTCAGAGGTTGAGACACATTCACATAAATCATTGTTACTATGGAGACGAATGGGTTTAAGAAACTCCATTTAAATCATGTTACAATTCTCGTTTGCACTAATTAATATTAATCACATCAAAAACCACTTTCATTTACTTAATATTGCAATTTTTGCTAAACACGAGATAATGTGCGTTCATCTTTTGTCTCACGCATCTCTAGTCCGTCTAGCGGAAGTACAACGCACTCAGTATTGTTATTAATTACTTAATCAGTTAAAACTAATAAACAATACTAAAATAATTCACAATTGATTGTAATAATTATTTAACAATAAAACAATACCAATATTATTGCGAAGGCGTTATTAAGTTAATGTCTAATTAATAGGTTCATTACTTTTTACAACAGAATGTTACTTACGCCATTTCCGGCTAATTAAAGGATTTAATACAAAGAACGGGTTTTCTACTAATAAATTGCTCTATAAAATAATCTTATGACTTTTTAGTTTATAATTACATAAAGAAACTGATTTAGTCGTGGTTTCAGATTATAAATTGAGTTATTGACTATTAAAATCGTATTCGCCGCCATCTTCACAACAATGTGCAATGACGTCTCTCATACAGCCTAATTTCAAGTGAGCAATCATTAAAATCCCAATATTCATAATCAATTAGCTTATCTTAATTTTAACTATAGTTCTAGTTAAAGACCTCTGTTTAATAAATCATTATTCGAGCCGTCGACCATTCAATTACAAACCATCTCTGTAGTAGTTAACACAACAGCTAACAGATGGCACTGTCGCTCCTGTCTTTCAATATTGATCTCGTAATAACTGTACAAATATCTCAGAGATGGCAGGTTCATCAATTATTATAAAAAACTAAGCTAAGCTATTATTATAAGCTGGTTATTAATTAGATTGACTAATGATCCCAGCAGATAGACACTCTCGCGGCGACATATATATAAAAAAAAAAAAAAAAAAAAAATATTATTGGGGTTATTTGATGATTTCCCACCCCCCCAAAAAAAAGGGGTTGTTTGATGATTTTCCACCCTCCAAACTCTTGGGTAGAGCGAAAGGGAATGTCAGACTTCTACTGACTAAAAACCACCCATGTTCCTTCATAGCCCATCATGTCGAGGCAACCCGCAGCCCGTACCTTAAGTAGGGACATAATAAATTGACTGACTTGGTATTACATGGATCTCACTACTTTTTACGGCAGAAGAACTGAGTCGCATTGCACGACTTGGCTTTTTTTACAAGTTTTGTTTTTAGTGGGTTTACATTATACAGTAACGAATTGATTTACTTTTAGAAGGCTACGGTCAGTGCTCGAAACATATAAATACGCAATACCACTATCGAATTACTAGTGTTCAGATAAATTCACAACAGTTAGTAGAAATCAAAAATGTTGAAGTTACTTGTTCTTCTCGTTCTAGTAGTCAACATGGGACATATCGACTGTCAGGATTACGACAATGATGACCAGCAAGGCTACTTACCTTGGGTACCATTTTTCAACCACATCCAGCCAATCTATAATTATTACCGACGAGGATGGTGTGCTCCCTGGAACCGACGCCCAGATGGTAATTGTTAACGCAAATTCTATAAGTACCATCAGAGACGGCGAAATCTACCAGCACGTGGATGAAAATAATATAATATATAAATAGGCTATTAATCCCAATTTTGGTTAATATTTCATCACTTGTATTATTTGTAAGTGAATAAAACATGTTTTTGTTCAAAGTCGTTTTTTTTCAGTTCTTCTAAAGTTTATCATGAGGGTGTATTTCAGTGATGATCTATTACACAGATTGTCCAGCTCAGCAGTTCTACTCGTATGCAACTTTAAATTAAGTTCTTACAAGAGAGTCTCTTGTTTTTAAATTTCATATTGAACAGTCTTCGTAAAGGATGTCGGTTAAAACGGACGTTAGTATAATAGAATTGAAATATATATGTCGGCATCGAGTCGTATTCAGTACGCCAGCGCCATCTGGTGGCGCTCGATGGAGTCATTGGTACGCGCGCTGGCCGGTCGGTACGTCACTTATCGGGAGACGGGCGCGGTGGCGCATGCGACCGCTGAACCATCGTCACAGATTCTATCTATGGTTATAATAAGTAAGTTAAAGTTAATAAATAAATAAGTTATAATAAAGTTATAAGATAATCGTGTGTTCTAAAATACGTAGGTACATACCTACAGAGTTTAAGTGTCTAACTATTTAGATCTACTGTGCTTGGGACTATTGATTGAGTGTATTGGTGTACGAGTCTGATTTCTTCATCCAACACTACCCACCGAACGCCTACAGTTAACCAACGATTAGTGCTAAAAATCCTCCCATTCACGACATAAGTATATAAGCTAAGAATAAGTAATGGAAGATGTAGTGGCTAACTTGTAGAGAGTATGCTAAGATGATTAATTGTACAATGTTGCGACAATAAACTAAGGCGAGTAACAAAAGGGATTTGTTAATCTTACTTATCTAATCTAAACTAATATTATAAAGAGGAATGATTTGTTTGTCTATTTGTTTGTGAGTTTATGCCAATTTAATTTAAAAACTACTTGACCGATTTAAAAAAAATTTACACCGTTGGAAAGCTACATCTTTACCGAGTAACAAAAGCTGTATTTACTTCCAGAAATAATAGCGATTTCTAATAAAACTGGAATAATGTAACCCAAGCTAAAAACAATGATATAAAATGTCTTATATCGCATGCGATGCGAAAACTATTGATGTAAGCACAAAACAATGTACTACAATTTTAAAGTTCTCATCAATATCTATAAAAATACACAATGTGTCTCCGAGAAATAACTAACAATAGCTGCTTTTACAAACAATCTATAAATCAAATCTAAACTAACAAAAACACTCGCAAAAAATCCGGATCTCTAATAAAAATCCGTGATATCTCCACAAATAATTTATCTAGATGGCTAGAATAAATAATATTATTATCTAGTAAGCAAGTTACGAATGCTTGTTCTAAATTTCTAAAGAGGTTTAATTTATACAACTTACAGATTACAAAAAACATATTTTGAAAATTTTTTTTTTTTTTGTTTCAAACCGGGCTGTCATTATAAATAGTTCCTTGGATTCATTCAGAGTATTTGCTGCAATATCAGGTCGCTATCACCTGAAGAATGTACACGGATTATTACCATGGTACAAGAAGAAAGAAATCGACGTAGCACTACTAGAACTAGGAGTATTTTCAATTCACCACAATAATGTGAGTGACCCGCTCGCAGCCCAGACTTAAATCGGGTGAGCCCAAACGAGCTCGGGAGATGCGTAAGACATCGCTCTTCTGCTCCTGTTACCTTAGACGAGTTAAAGAATGTGCTAGTAGAAGAATAGACAAACAGACCAAAATCATATTAAAACTTTGGTTTACAGCATTCTAAATCGCCTTAATGAAGCGATACAGGCGAAATACAAAATATTAAATTGACAAAAAAATCTTTTTTTTATTTAAATTTACTGCGAAATATTGTTGCCATAACTCAGAAGCCAAAATTTTCATTTTTTTTAGTATTTAATTAAAGTTATAATAGTGTACAAAACGTGTTACAAACACATTTTTTGAAGTGAAACTTCTTTAGAGACGGGGGTATTAATTAGGATTTTTTGTCACGAAATAGCGCTACGGGCGTGTCACGAAAAAGCGTTACGGCCGCTTGGCCCCCCAAATCTAAACCAGCTTCTATAAGTAATAATAAACTAAAAATTTTAGGAGCAATTTATTAATAGAAAACCCATTCTCTGTATTAAACTCTTTGATTAGCCGGAAATGGTCAGGTAATATTTCGTTGTGAAAAAGTAATGCACCTATTACATTAACCTAAAAACGCCTTTCCACTAATATTGGTATTGTTTTATGATTAAATAATTAAAATCAATGGTGAAATATTTTAGTATTGTTTGTTAGTTTTAACTGATTCAAAAATAAAATACTATACTGAGAGAGTACCTACTTAATACACACGCGTCAGAGAAAGAACATAGCGAATAATTGCAATATTAAGTAATTGAAAGTGGTTTTTGATATTAACAATATTAAATAGTAAAAATGAGAACTGTGACTTGATTTTTGATCCAGCTTATTCCTTAAATCCCCTCTGAAAATACTCCTGAGGGGGAAAAGTGGAATTAAAAAAAAACTATAAATCCCCCCTGAAAATCCCCCATAGGTGGAAAAAGTGGAATCGAAAAAAATATTATTCCACAAATGCCCCCTAAGGGGGAAAATTGGAGGGCACGCCACGATAGTAGGTCACGCCACGATAGCAGGGCACGCCACGATAGTGGCGGTAAGTCCCCTCTTTGAGGAGTAGCTGGAGAGGCGCCACGGCGCCCTCACCTTCCGTCTGACGCAGGTACTCACCGGACACGGTTGTTTCGGGAGGTACCTGCACCGAATCAGGCGGGAGGAAACGCCCGGTTGTCACCATTGTGAGGATCGGCCGGAGGACACGGTGGAGCACACCGTGGAGGTGTGTCCCGCTTGGGTGGAGCCCCGCCGTGTTCTCGTAGCGGCGATCGGCGGCGGCGACCTCTCGCGTCCGGCCCTGGTGCTAGCCATGGTCCAGGGCGAAGAGGAATGGGACGCCGTCGCCTCCTTCTGCGAAGCAGTGATGCTAGCGAAGGAGGTGGCGGAACGTGAGAGGGAGAGAACCTCTCGTCCCAGCCGCCGCGGGAGGCGCTCCGGGCGTCGGGGGCCACGTGATGGCTTCCGGCCACCGTAGACGCGGGCCTGTGGACGGTGAGTGATGGGTAAGCTCGCCGTCCGTCCGTCTTATGACGACAACAGGCCGTGTCGACGGCGCGTTCGTGTTCCACGCGCGCCTCAAAGAGATGTCAGCAACATGGAAGGGGCCCGCAAGGGCCGACGCCTGTCGAGGCTGCGGGTTGTCCGCAAGGGATACCGAGGCCTCGACATGAAGGGCGAAGAAGGAACATGGGTGGTTTTTAGTCAGTAGAAGTCTGACACTCCCTTTCGCTCTGCCCAAGAGCGGGAGGAGTTATTTGATGATTTCCCACCCCCCAAAAAAAAAAAAAGGGGGAAAATTGGAATCGTTTTTAACATCCGAGTCCACTTTTCTCCCTTCCTGAGGGGGATTTTCTCGGGGGAAAAAGTGGAATAAGCCAAAAAGAAACGACTTTGAACAAAAACATGTTTTATTCACTAACAAATACAACTGATAAAATTTTAGCCACAGGTGGGATAGCCTATTTCTATATATTATTCTTCATCCACTTGATGGTAGGTGTTGCCATCTTTGCCAGTAGGTACTCATAGGATTTGCGCCAAAAAATGAACCTCTTTTTTATGCTATTGGTTAACAATTACCATCTGCGCGTTGGTTCCAAGGAGCACACCATCGTCGGAATGGTTCACATTTTCCATTTTGGCTTAAGGTGCCGGGAGGACAAATGTCTGCAGGCGAACGTCGGTAATAAATATAGATTGGCTGGATGTGGTTGAAAATTGGTACCCATAGTCTTGCTGGTCATCATTGTCGTAATCCTGACAGTCGATATGTCCTATGTTGACTACTACAACGAGAAGACCAAGTAACTTCAACATTTTTGATTTCTACTAACTACCTACTGTGAATTTATCTGAACACTAGTAATTCGATGGTGGTGTTGACTGTTGCGTATTTATATGTAACGAGCACTTACCGTAGCCTTTTGTAAGTAAATCAGTTGGTTACAGTATAATATTTATAAATAACTAGCTGTTCCCGGCATGCGTTGCAATGCCCTGTTTCCTACCTACTACCTGCCTGTGTACCAACTACCTACCTACCTACTACCTCCTACCCTACCTACCTACTACCCTACCTACCTACTACCCTACCTACCTACCTACTACCCTACCTACCTATCTACTACCCTACCTACCTACTACCCGACCTACTACTCTACCGACTACCCTACCTACTCTACTATCCTACTTACTACTCTACCTACTACTCTACCTACTACTTTACCTACTACTCTACCTACTACTCTACCTACTACTCTACCTACTACTCTACCTACTACTCTACCTACTACCCTGCCTACCTACCTACCACTTTCTCACCTTTTAAACCTTCCCTGGACTTCCACGAATAATTCAACACTATAATTGCCAAATCGGTCCAGCCGTTCTCGAGGTTTAGCGAGACTAACGAACAGCTATTCATTTTTATATAATATAGCTGTACCCCGCGTGCGTTGCAATGCCCTTTTACCTGCCTACGTACCAACTACCTACCACCTACCTATTACCTACCTACCTACATACTACTAATTTCTCACCTTCTCTGGACTGCCACAAATGTTTCAAAACCAAAATTAGACAAATCGGTCTAGCCGTTCTCTAGTTTTAGCGCGACTAACTAACAGCAATTAATTTTTTATATTATACGCAAACACCATTTGAAAAATCGTTTTTCTATTGGGAAAGAAACAGTAATTATTTGTGATTATTGTGATAATGTCGTATGGTCTGTTTGAAGTTGTCATTCGGTGACTGAACAACTGAACGTCACTCAATTGTTTTGCCTTCCCGGAACCTCTCCACTAACACTTGAACTTTATAGTACGGTATTAAAGCTCAAATTGATTTTACGTTTTAGTTAGAAAACGTTTGTATGAGAAAAAGAAAAGGGCTGTTTTTAGGGCTTTTCCGGCCATTATTCGAATTTTTCTCGCCGTAAAAACCATCCTTGAACTTCAACAAACATTTAAAAAAAAAAATCAGCCAAATCGGTCAAGCCGTTTTCATGCCAAGTCGTGACAGCGGAAAACGGGTTTCATTTTTATATATATAGATTTCAATTATTAATGTTGGAAACATTATAATAGTTAGGGTGAACCAGTTTATCAGCGTTTGTTGCGTTTGTATCGTTGAACTTATTTTAAACCGACTTTCAAATTGTAAAATAAAAAAAACTTTTTTGCAAAAAAAAAACCGACTTCAAAAACACAAAAAAGTGAAAAACACAAAAATGAAAAACACAAAAAAGTGAAAAATAAACTTCACAAGAAAAAGCAGCTTCTGAAGTCGGTGACATTACAATACAATTTTTAGTTGTAATATCCTATACAAATATTTACTATACATTTAACATTTAACCAAGAACCTTCAAGATTCCCTTATTATTGCTTTCAACTCCTAACCGTTTAGGAGTAGTACCTTCCATAATCAGCTCACCTAGAGAACCTGAAAGATTACAACCATATATACGTCCCCATAATATTTTACTAAAGAAGTATGCTCCAACTCCTAACCGTTGAGGAGTTATACCTTCCATCATCAACTCATCAACATGAAGTGATGACTGCTAGATGCAAATACTTAAAAAAACTTTAGAAAAAGCACGAAACACGTGATACATGCCTATACAATTTGATTTCGATTTCTCTGGGATTCCATCATCACATTCTGATTTTCTTATCATGGTATCACCCTTGGGATATCTCCTTTTCAACAAAAAAAAAAAAATCTGTATCCGTTCAGGCGCCTCCGAGTAATCGGTGAATACACATAAAAAAAAGATTGAGAACCTCCTTTTTTTAAAATCGGTTAATGAGTTTTACCTTCTATCATCAGGGCAACCTAATACCCTGAAAAAATACAACTATCACTTTATAAGTACGTATAGTTCTGAAAGAATGTTCAATTAACTCCTAACCGTTGAGGAGTTGGAAAAGATATGGAAAACGTCATAAGTCCATAATAAAGTTTGAGGGTTGCCCTCGATTTCCCTGGAATCCCATCATCAGATCCTGATTTGGTGACAATGGGACCACCTCGCTGATATCTCTTTGAGGCGCGCGTGGTATGACCATGTTTAATTTTATACGCTGTCATTATTTGGTCAATAGACCGCCTAACTCGAAGAGACTATAAGATTCAGCTTAGCCTGACCCTTCAGGGCTTACTGGTGTGACATTATGCTAAGTATAATGCAATTGCATACATCGAACGATATTTAATTGATTGCTGCGGACTGCCTTATCAAGAGCTTATAATATGTCTAAATAAATATTATTTCGAAAGAAATTAGTGTAACAAAAAACATAATTACAAATTAGAATTCAAATGATTCGTTACATTATTGTAACAAATGATTTCGATATTTTTTTATCATGTACGCGTGTTTATCACTAACTTTTAACCTCAACTTCGTCCGCTTGGTAGCCGACATTTACTTACCTATGGAATATATACCATACCGATGGAAGGACCTAGATTATGGTGGTAAAGCGCAAATTTTATTTTTGTGTCTTTGTTTGTAACACAACAAGCTAGGTTAGGTTTAGTTTTAACCGGCTACAACTAGATACAGCCGGCCACATGTGGTTAAACTTAGATGTATCCTACTTATCTTTGGTTAGAACTAGGTTTAGCCTTCATCATAGCGTCTAGGTGTAGCCAAACACCGGTGGTTAAACTTAGATGTGTCCTATTTATTATCGGCGAGAACTAGGTTTTCAGTGCCGATCGAGTAAAGTGATATTAGGTTTTTCTATAAGGAATTACTCAGTGGCAACCACGGATTCCTTTCGTGCCTGGTTGATGACAATATTCTCGCTGTCTATTACATGGGACTTAAATATGGGGCGACTAATAGGGCGAAATGTGGGGGTACTAATAGGTACAGCCCGTCCTATCCCTTCGTGGTTTTTTTCCTACTCCTCCGCTATTCTTTTCTGATTAATTTCGTTGCGTTACATCGTTTCTCTGGGACTTCGTCGGGCTTCATTGTCTCGGCGTTTTTCTTGTGGTCGCCACTGTTGATTCTGGCTTACAGGAGTTACAGTGGTTTGGGAATAGTGTGGCGGGCTTGTCCCAAAATTATTTAATAATAATAATAATCATTTATTTCAGGAAATTTCCCATAACAACAAAATTCGATTACAAATACAAATTCCAAGAAATATTAAAATACATTAGATAAAAATACAATTATACTTAGTTATTAAAATTGAATTTATTCATGTCAAAAAACACAATGTCAAGATTTAGAAAATGTCAATTTAAATTACCCTTATATCACTAAAGGCAATTTTTTTTTGTCTTTTTATAAAACTTTGCCCCATACTAGGAATTTCTCCTGTATCGTGGGTGCGTTTACAAACACTTAAACTCACATACACAAATACACCCAGACCCGAAACAACTATCTGTAAGACATACAAATATTTGTTCCGTGCGGGGATCGAACCCGTGACACGCAGCGCAGCAGTCCAATTGCTCAGCCACTGCGCCAACCATGCCGTCAAATTATGGTGGTTTTATATATTTATTTAAATTGAGGGTTGCACTTATTCTCCCGTCGGGGCAGCGGGTTGTTCGCAAGAGATACCGCGGCCTCGACACGAAGGGCTAAGAAGGAACATGGGTGGTTTTTAGTCAGTAGAAATCTGACACTCCCTTTCGCTCTGCCCAAGAGCGGGAGGGGTTATTTGATGATTTCCCACAGCCCCCCAAAAAAAAAGGGTTCATTGAAAAGTTTTTTTTAAATTAAATCATTTCTTTAAGTTTTAATTTGCAATTACATATTTTAATTTATTTCCATCGTGATCATTTATATTATTCACGCCAATACATCTCTCGTTAAAATAGTAAGTGTAAATCAATTCATCGTAGGTCAATTTCATTAAAATTAAATAAAATATTTTCAAGTTAAAACAGATTGCCAACAGGTACGAAGCATAAAGTATTAGGAACATAGAGAAATACACCACAACAACTAAATGTGGAGTGAACGAGAAAGATTTGAAGATTTCTTTTTGATTTGATTTAAATTTAAATAATAATCTATTAAGGGTGTAAAAGTACCCTTAACGCAAACGAAGGGCACTTGTACTCCCCACCACTGCGATCATTTTTTGTTCTCGACCATACTCAGGAACCCCTAGTTACGGAGATGTTGGGGGTCAAAGTTCCAAATTTTTCACAGCTGTTTTTTGTAAATACCTACTAGTTTTTCAGATTATAACTTTACTTAAATTACCTCCATGACCCGTTTACTATTCAAAGCATCCACTAGCACAATGTTTTAAGAGTGCTACATTCAGTTTTACCGTAAAGTGTGATTTTTGACCCCAAAAAAAATCGTTTCCCAACAAATTTTTTTGCGTAGGGGTGCTTAGTTTGATGTACAGAATGCTTGGATAACGGCTGTGTGATGGGTTGATTTACATCCTGTATACAGGTTGGTGCCGACAATACGATGATTAATGAAACCACTGGTAGTTCTAGTCCATAGGAATATTATTAAACTATCAAAAAAGTTTTAACACCAAAATAAAAAAAAATAAACAATAAAATTAAGTAGCATAAAACTGTTAACGAAATACATTATAATTTACAAACAAATATTGGTTTACTAACCTTAGGAATAATTTGCACCGATTAACAAGTGGAAATAAAATGTAACAAAAGAATTTGGCAAAGACATTTAGGTAGGTTGTTGTCGTATCGTCGGCACCACGAAGGTGTTAGGATTTATTTGATAGTTTAAAAATGTTCCTATGAACTAGAACTACCAGTGGTTTCATTTATTGTCGTATTGTCGGCACCAACCTGTATATTATATATAAAAATGAATTGCTGTTCATTAGTCTCGCTAAAACTCGAGAACGGCGGGACCGATTTGGCTAATTTAGTCTTGAAATATTCGTGGAAGTCCAGGGAAGGTTTAAAAGGTGAGAAAGTGGTAAGTAGGTAGGTAGGGCAGTAGGTAGGTAGGGTTGTAGGAAGGGTAGTAGGTAGCGTAGTAGGTAGGTAGGGTAGGAGGTAGGGTAGAAGGTAGGTAGGGTAGGAGGTAGTAGGTAGGTAGGTAGTTAGTAGGAAAAAGAGCATTGCAACGCATCGGTACAGCTAGTTAAATATAAAGGAGCTCGGTAAATAATAACAGCCGCTCGGATCAATCTTCAGGTTAAATCGCTTGTCTAGTTTAGTCTGTAGATGGGTGATAACCCATTTTAATACCGAGTTTCCTCCGTGTCGTAGTAAGCACGTTAAGCTGTTGCTGTTGTCGGGGAAGAAATTTTCCAAAAATAAAATCCTTTCTTAGGACCTACCTACCGTACTCATATTGATTAATTGTCAGAATTCAAGTTACTCAGTTAAATAGCCAAAGAGGTTTTGTGATTAGTCAGTGAGTGAATGATATTGCGCTATCATAAAATACAGGGTGTAAATCAACCCATCACACACCCGTCAACCAAGCATTCTGTACATCAATCTAAGTACCCCTACGCAAAAATTTTTGCTGGGAAATGACTTTTTTTTTTGGGTCAAAAATCACATTTTACGGTAAAACTCAAAGTAGCACTCTTAAAACATTGTGCTAGTTTATGCTTTGAATAATAAACGGGTCATAAAGGGAATTTAAGTAACTTTGACCCCCAATATCTCCATAACTAGGAGGTTCCCAGGTATGATCTAGAACAAAAAAATGATAGCAGTGGTAAGGAGAACAAGTGCCCTTCGTTTGCGTTAAGGGTACTTTTACACCTTATATATCCAATTTAAAGGTATACCTAAAAGTATTCTTTATCCTATCCTAATCTGTCAAGGCGTTAAAAAGAATAACAGTCAAAGAAAATTATTTCCGTACTGATAGTATTGATATAAATAGAGTCATCTACCTCAGCCTAGCCTTTTTCTGGGATCAGCTTCCAGTCGGATGCAGCTGAATATCAGTATTTTACATGAAGCGACTGCTTTTCTGACGTCCACAAGCCAGTAAGTAGGTACCTACTGGTTCAGGCTCACTCAGGTACTGACCGGGCACGGTTGCTTCGGTGAGTACCTACCTGAATAAGATTGGGTGGGCAGCCACGGCGAATTGCCATAAAATTCGACGCAGATGCAAAACTGAAATTCACTGTATTCCAGCATTAAAAAAAAAAAAAATAAAAAAAAAAATAAAAATAAAAATACTTTATTTCAGACCTTGATCCATATGATGTTAGTAATACACACTGCTTATAAACTATGTTAGTAACAAAAAGAATAAAAGATTTTAAAATTATAACTATCTTCAGTTCATATATCTGCTGCATCCACCAGACACACCGGGTACATGTACATGGACACGTACCCAATGCGCCATAATGGTGCAGCACGGCTTATCACTAATGACCTATGACCTAATGTCCTATGATGGCTTAGCATTAAGATGATTATAATATTGATGTGGTAGAAATTATAAATAACGAACTAAATTCATTTAATTGTAAATAATACAGTAACGAACTGATTTACTTTCAAAAGGCTACGGTAAGTGCTTGAGATATATAAATACTCAACACCACCATCGAATAATGTCAGTGATCCTCAAGAGTCACACGCACAAAGTTATCAGAAATCAAAAATGTTGAAGTTACTTGTTCTTCTCGTTCTAGTAGTCAATTTGGGGCATATCGACTGTCAGGATCATGACAGCGATGACCAGCAAGACCACATACCCCACAGACGCTTCCAGCCAATCTATAATTATTACCGACGTTCGCCTGCAGACTGTCCTCCCGGAAAAATAACCCAAAATGGTATATGTAATATAATAATAATTGCAAAACCATCACGAAGAAATTTGGGACATAAATAGAAAATCATTTTCTGACGGATGTCCTACAGGTACTGTCAGAGTTGGCGATATCTGCGTGACAGGGGATAGAGATTAAATAACCTTTTAATTTTCAATTTCAAAATAAAACATAATAAATTGATGTCCAAAGTTGTGTTTTTCATTATTTTCCGGCTCTTTAAAAGTTATTTTGAGAGTGAATTTCACACACATAACACATAACATTGCGCCTGTAATCCCGAAAAGGTTAGACAAAAGTGTACCTTATAGAATACCCGCATTTTGCCAGTTACCATCAATTGAGCCACCAGCACAAATCCGTCTGAATTTGTTCCCGATTAATGGCAATCGCAATGACTGATGCCTGGGGCTGCAGTCTCGACTTATTTAGCTAACGATATCGCAACCCTTTCATTTTTTGCCATTTCCATAGACATTTTAAAAATCTCCGGGATTATGGAGTAAATTGAGCTTATATTATAGGTTTAATATAGTCTCAGAAAAGTTACAAGAAAATCAATTATTTATTCGAACCATTTTCTCAAGTTTACCCCATACTTCAGGAGATTTTAAAAAGCATGAAAATGTCTATGGAAAAGCCGGAACATCAAAGGGTTAAAAAGGAATGTTCCTTTTTATCCATATTATACAAAAGCGCTTCCTAGTACAGCGAAGTGCCCTATATGCCTTAAAAAAGACTATTTTAAATGCGACTGCACATCGAGAGAACCTGTAGGCCTGCAGGATATTCGCTCCGATTATCCGTTACTAGGTGACCTAGGAATTAAAATTTGTATGCCCTGTTAACTGACTGACCATTCATAAGGATAGGAGGGACTGTAGTGTGCTCAGGCACACTACAGTGCCTCCTATCCTCAGCAACAAGAAAGAACTCATGGTCTAATGGTTAGCCATTAGAGCATGAATTCTTTCCTGTTGCTGTTATAAATTAATCCGATCCGATCATTGTACGACTCACAAACTCTGACGGACGTTGCTCAAAAGGCCGCTAAGCTGAAGTTGGACTGAGCTGGCCGTATCTGTCGTATGCTTGACAAGCTGCTGTGGGCTAAAATAACCACGTTGTAGAACCAGGGTTCGACAACGTGGTTATTTTCTGTGCCGGCTCAGTTATGTCAGGACAAAGCTGAGCCCGTAAAGCAATAGAAGATGGCGGGTTGAGCTGGACTAAATCAGTGACCAGAAGTCCATATTGACCCCTAATAGGAAGATCACGAGATCGTGATCAGGCTTTCGCTCATTAATGGAATAACATAAGCGAACAGTATTTATCAATAATCTGTTGCTTCCGGCCACCGTAGACGCGGGTTTGTGGACGGTGAGTTTAGCGAGTCGAGTCGGCTAGCTCGCCGTCCGTCCGTCTAATGACGACGAATGGCCGTGTCGACGGCGCGTTCGTGTTCCACGCGCGCCTCGAAGAGATGTCAGCAACATGAAAAGGGCTCGCAAGGGCCGACGCCCGTCGCGGCTGCGGGTTGTTCGAAAGATATACCACGGCTTCGGCGCAAGGGCTAAGAAGGAACATAGGTAGTTTTTAGTCAGTAGAAGTCTGACACTCGCGCGAGGGATGAGACACGCGGGAGGGGTTATTTATTGATTTCCCACCCCCCCCTAAAAAAAAGGGCAACTGACATGGTTTAACGACCACTATTTGGCGGCCGGGAACACAGGCTTATAGTACGTGCCTTACGAAGCACGGAATCATCTCCTTTGTCAGACAATCGATGATTCAAGCCTGCAATGTCCTAGCCAAACTGGAAACAACTTTCCAAAGTATGCGTCCCGTGGGAATCGAACCCACGACCACCGGGTCACAAGGCAATCGACTAAAGCACTCGACAATGGAGGCAGTTGTAAGGGCGAGGGCTGATAATATCCTAGACATAATAACTTCGGTATGTTTCCTGGATCATTAACTCTCGCTGCGTGTCGGTAAACCAGTGATGTTAATTCGAAACTATATGTTATGTTACAGCAAGACTGAGGCTATGCATCGAAAATTGAGAGTAGAAGCCACTATTTTGACAAGGTTAGTACTGCTGAATCGTACCATTTCAAATTAAGCGATTTCAGTTTCCCATAAAAGTTTGCTTTGCCATTGCAATAAAAAAGTCTAAAATATGCAGTTTTTTATCTTTTTTTTTTCGCATTGGCAGTTTTACGTTGCGTGTTCTCGTGTAAGCTCACTTCGCGGTCTGGTTATTTTAGCTCAAGCGGACAAAAATTAACTAATCCCGGTTAAAATTAAGTGTTTATATAAAATCGCGTACACGATAAAAAAATTTAGAAATAATTTGTTACTATAATGGAACGATACATTTGGATTTTAATTTGCAATTATGTTTTTTGTTACGATAATTTATTTCAAAATAATAATTATTCACACATATTACAAGCTCTTGATTGATTGTCCACGCCAATTAATTAGTTATCGTTCAAGGTATGTAATTGAATTATTCATACACCACTTGTAATTCGCGAAGGGTTTGGTTGAGGTGAATGTTTTTTTGACTCAGGTGTTGGTGACGTCATTTTGTAGGAATAAATAAATGGTCCACACAGTTAATTCGCACAACACAAATATCAACAACAAATCCTTATCTAAGGAATGCGATCCCTTTTGTATGCGCGTGAGACAGCAAGCTATTCCTTAGCTAATTCGGTAATACGGTTCGATTTCGACTGTAATTATATCTATTACTTTTGAACGCGGCTTCGTCCGGTTCTTCGGTTATCGCGACCGATGTCGGTTATCGCGACCAAAAGTAATCGTTTCATCCCCGCCTTTCAACCCCTTACAACCCTTTTTCGCATTCAAAAGTAGCCTATGTCCTTTCTTAGGCTCTAGACTATCTGTGTATCAAATTTCATTAAAATCGGTTCAGTAGTTTTGGCGTGAAAGTGCGACAGACAGACAGACAGGGAGTTACTTTCACATAATATCAAAGTAGGGAAGTAGAGACTTTTTTTTTTTTTTTTTTTTTTTGGGGGGTGGGAAATCATCAAATAACCCCTCCCGCTCTTGGGCAGAGCGAAAGGGAGTGTCAGACTTCTACTGACTAAAAACCACCCATGTTCCTTCTTCGCCCTTCATGTCGAGGCGTCGGTATCCCTTGCGGACAACCCGCAGCCTCGACAGGCGTCGGCCCTTGCGGGCCCCTTCCATGTTGCTGACATCTCTTTGAGGCGCGCGTGGAACACGAACGCGCCGTCGACACGGCCTGTTGTCGTCATAAGACGGACGGACGGCGAGCTTACCCATCACTCACCGTCCACAGGCCCGCGTCTACGGTGGCCGGAAGCCATCACGTGGCCCCCGACGCCCGGAGCGCCTCCCGCGGCGGCTGGGACGAGAGGTTCTCTCCCTCTCACGTTCCGCCACCTCCTTCGCTAGCATCACTGCTTCGCAGAAGGAGGCGACGGCGTCCCATTCCTCCTCGCCCCGGACCATGGCTTGCACCAGGGCCGGACGCGAGAGGTCGCCGCCGCCGATCGCCGCTACGAGAACACGGCGGGGCTCCGCCCAAGCGGGACACACCTCCACGGTGTGCTCCACCGTGTCCTCCGGCCGATGTGTAGGTGTCACAACAAAAGTAAAAATAATATGCGGCGATCATGTAACAGTTCGTCAGCTGAGCCAAGCCGGAGTCATTACCATAGGTCAAGAGTGCGTCATCAAAGGAAAGGACTTCTCGTTATACTCAATACGGCATCAATCCAACCAAATGAACATTACGCCAACCATTTATGTGCCTGAATTCGACCAAATTAACCACTTGATTAACATCGAAATCCCTGATGAAAGACAGACTGGTGACGACGGAAACCTAACCATATCCATGACCAGTCTGGGGGAAGCGATAGAAGAGCTGAAGAAAAGTGATTCAGGAATAGACGATATATCGCCACACGATATCCACCAATACGCAGTATGTTACGTATTGATGACGATCGGTCTATGCGTAGCAGCAGTCTGGTTGTGGCAGACCAGGCGCTGCCGCCTGTGCTGCAAAACCACAGCTGGGCAGCGTGGCGAGGGATCTCACCGCCAGCAGACGGTGACTCCACCGCCCCCGAAACCTCGACGCCGCAGCGTGAGTTGCTGCAAACAGGAGCTTGCAGCAGCTCCGCTGACACCGAAACCAACCAGAAGACACGAATTATATAGTGAAGTGCTCAGTGCCAGTGATCTTAAAGATAAAAGTGAAACTAGTTTTCGTTTACAAAATTATGCCAAACGCTGGCCTAGCGCGAACTATAGTGCGATCAAACGGGACAAAAATATGCACACAGGCAATGACAATATTGCTTTTACTGTGGAAGACTCACTAGTGTAACCATAAATCGGTGTTAACATTATGTAATAATATTTAAGTAGACCAATAAGACTTTAATATTTTGATTATACTTTGTTTGATCATTATTTTGTACACTCACCAGTTAAGATTGCTAGAAACGAATGTGTTTAACGTAGTTTTATAATTTGTACGCACCATATTATTTTGTACGCACCATATTATGTATCATTGTGTAGTTTTTAGCTATCATCCCGCATTTCTTCTCGCTCTCGGGAATATGTTCGAGTTTTAATCGAACACTCAGCGAAAGCGCATAATTGCATCGAATGCAAGTATGCGCGTTCGCTCGTTCACCTAAATGTGGGCCAGTTCGCGATTAGATCTCATTAGAGACACCTCGTACTCAACCATTACCATTTACCATTACTATTTACCATAACCATTTACCATAACTTTTACCAGTTGTGTTGTCTTATTATAAGTGTTTTAGTGATTTAATATATAGCTATTTCACATACCATACGAGACTTTAACTTCTACCATAAACCACATACTACCAATACGGAAAAGGAGTGTCGGGTCACCATAGCGCCCACGCTACTTTTAACAGTGACAACCGGGCGTTTCCTCCCGCCTGATTCGGTGCAGGTACCTCCCGAAACAACCGTGTCCGGTGAGTACCTGCGTCAGACGGAAGGTGAGGGCGCCGTGGCGCCTCTCCAGCCACTCCTCAAAGAGGGGACTTACCGCCACTATCGTGGCGTGCCCTGCACGGGGTTGCGACAGTCGCTGTTTCCATGCCGCCATGAGATCGCACCGGAGGTCTGTCCGCTGCGCAGCAATTAGCCGCGGCAACGGAGTGACCCCCCGGTGCAGCGCCTCCGCGCGCCATTCATGCAGGCGCGCGAGGACTATCGCCTCCAGATCCCATGGCGGCAATCCGGCAAGGAGGTTCGCCGCCTCGCGGGAGATCGTGCGGTACCCACGGACTAGCCTCACGGCCATAACCTTTTGGGGCGCGTTCAGGTAATGGGCGGCCCGCTTTCTCAAAGCACTCGCCCACACCGGGGCCCCATAAAGGGCCATGGACCGCACGATCCCCGCATAGAGCCTCCGGCAGGAGGCGTTTGGCCCCCCCAGATTGGGCAAGAGCCACCTGAAGGCAGCCGCCGCCCGCTCCAGTCTGGGAGCCAAACGTCGGAAGTGCTCCACGAAGTTCCACCGGCTGTCGAGGACGAGTCCTAGGTACTTCAAAGTACACTCGACGCCGATGGGAACCCCTCCCACCGTTAGCTGGGATCCCGACGGTAGCACATTCCCACGTCCATGGAAGCCCATGGCCTCCGACTTGTGAAGTGCCACCTCGAGACCCAGCTGCCGGATCCTCTCTACAACTATCGCAACCCCGCGTGTCATATTTTCGGCCGCCGCCTCGTGCGACCCCCCCTGTGCTAGCACAAGCGTATCGTCAGCGTAACATACTACGCTGACACCGCTAGGGAGGTCGGCACGCAGCACCCAGTCGTAACCGATGTTCCACAGGGGTGGCCCCAGAACCGATCCCTGTGGAACACCGCACGACATCTCTCGCCGGTTCCATTCTCCGTCTTGACCGGGGTAGATGACAGCCCTGTCTGTCAAGTAGTCCCCGACTACACGACGAAGGTAGGCCGGCACCCGGTGATACCGGAGTGCCTCCCTAATGCAGCTCCAGGGCATAGTGTTGAAGGCGTTGGCGATGTCGAGAGACACCGCCAAGACCACACCGCCCCGAGAGACCGCAACCCCCGTCGTGAGGGCTCTCACGCGCATGATGGCGTCCACCGTCGAGCGCCTCTTGCGGAAACCAAACTGGTGTTCCGCAAGATCCGGACCCATTCCCTCAAGGTGCTCGGCGAGGCGGTTTGCAATTACTCTTTCAAAGAGCTTGCCCACCTCGTCGAGCAGCACAATGGGCCGGTATGCGGACGGCGAGTCCGCAGGGCGCCCCGGCTTCTGGATGAGGACCAGCTTCCCCGTCTTCCAACGAAGCGGGAACTGGCCTCTTTCCATGCACGCGCTTAGGAACCCCTCCAGTCGGGGCCCAAGAGCCTCTGAGGCCAGGACCCAGGCTTTGCCAGGCAAGCCGTCGGGTCCCGGGGCGGTATTTTTGGCCTTTAGCCTCCGTACCGCCACTCTCAGGTCTACCCCAGTCACCTCCGGAATGTCGTCATCGGATCCTGATTGGTCCGCTTCCGGCACCGCAGGTGGCGGAGCCATTGGCGGGGGAGGATGCTCCCCTCGCGAAGGGAACAGAGCGCTCACCACGTCCTCCACGAGCTCAGGCCGGAGACTCTGCGTAAGCGGGGGGGCCCGGGTGCGGAGTTGATTCCGCACCGCCTTGTACGGGCGCCCCCACGGATCTCTGTTGAGAGTCTCCAGCTAGTCAAGCTATTATTGAGACTGTAGCTCCGTACTTAGCCTTAATATTTAATTTGTGTGTGGACCATAGAGTTTTCCCGGACCTTATGAAATACAGCAAGGTAATACCACTTTTCAAATCCGGTGACAGCAAAGACACCAATAACTATAGACCCGTATCCGTTTTGCCAGTTTTCAGCAAGGTGTTTGAAAAGGTAATGCTTAATCAAATGCTCGTCCACTTTAACACCAATGAAATCTTACATGAGAAACAGTATGGTTTCACGAAAGGACGTTGCACGACTGACGCCGGTGTCACCTTATTAAAACATATATTTACTGCGTGGGAAGAGTCACAAGATGCCATAGGGATCTTCTGTGCCCTCTCGAAAGCATTTGATTGCGTCAACCACGAAACCCTTCTCATAAAGCTTGAACATTACGGTTTAGGGAAACTTGCGCTCAGTTTAATGAAATCTTATTTAAACGATAGGCATCAGCAAGTACAAATAAATGGTGTCAATTCAATGGGCTTAAAAGTAAGTATGGGTGTGCCACAAGGCTCGATATTAGGTCCTTTTCTCTTTTTAGTCTATATTAATGATCTACCCCATTTATTTAAACACCAACCTGAAATGGTATTGTTTGCCGACGATACTTCTTTAATATTTAAGGTAAAGAGACGTGCCACAAATCTTGATGACGTAAATAACGCCCTACTGCAGGTTTATAATTGGTTCACCGTTAATAATTTAGTATTAAATGGAAAAAAAACTAAGTGCATAAGATTTGCTCTACCAAATGTCAAAAGTACTGATTGTGACATAGTATTGAATCAAGAGAAACTAGATTTTGTTGATGAAACTGTTTTCTTGGGGATAACGATTCACTCAAGACTACAGTGGGGTCCGCATTTAACATCTCTTGCAGGACGGCTGAGTTCAGCAGCATATGCTGTTAGGAAAATCCGTCAATTTACTGACGTAGATACCGCGAGACTAGTCTATTTTAGCTATTTTCATAGTGTTATGTCATACGGTATTTTACTATGGGGACGGGCTGCAGACATCGAGTCTATATTTATTCTGCAGAAAAGAGCCATTAGAGCCATATATGGTCTACGAAGGTGCGATTCTCTGAGAGAGCTGTTTAAGGAAATTAACATCATGACAGTACCTTGTCAATACATCTATGAAAACATCATGTACGTTAGGAAAAATAGACATCTATTTAGCAAAAGAGGGGATAGACACCACTATAATACGAGAAATAGGGACCAACTAGTTCAGCCAGGTTTCAGGCTAGCTAAAGTAGACTCATGTTTCATGGGGTACTGTTTAAAATGTTACAATAAAATACCCCCTCACATTCTTTAACTGAATGAGACGAAATTTAAATCTTGTATAAAACGCACACTATGTAGGCAAGCATACTATAAGGTGGGGGATTACATTGATGATAAAAATGCTTGGCTCAATGCTGGTCTTGCTCCACAACCATAGGGCAAATAAATCGATTACTTATCATGTGAAGTTATTGTAGAAGCTGATTCAATATCTTAATATTGTACGATTGCATTGCACATGTGTGAGTACTAAGTACCATAAATCCACTTTTTACATTTAGTTATTTTTTAGTGACTTTGATCTAGTGGCTAAGAGAATGTCATGCTCACTCAAATGTCTCGCTGATGGTGGCGCGTGTGTCGGATCATTTAGCTCCCTTCAAAATGGTTGAGCTGAATGGTGCTGATCCCTCCCATGATGGGATGAGACACGCGGGAGGGGTTATTTATTAATTTCCCACCCCCCTAAAAAAAGGGCAACTGACATGGTTTAACGACCACTATTTGGCGGCCGGGAACACAGGCTTATAGTACGTGCCTTCCGAAGCACGGAATCATCTCCTTTGTTAGACAATCAGATGATTCAAGCCTGCAATATCCTAGTCAAACTGGAAACAACTTTCCAAAGTATGAGTCTGACACTTAGAGATACCTCGGCCCCGTAACACAAATTGGTAAAAAGGAATATTCCTTTTCACTCATTTGTGTTACGGGGCCGAGGTATCTCTTTCGAACAATCCCGCAGCCCGGCAGGCATCAGTCATTGCGATTTCCATTAATCGGGAACAAATTCAGACGGATTTGTGCTGGTGGCTCAATTGATGGTAACCGGCAAAATGTGGGTGTTCTATAAAGCACACTTCTGCTATACCCTTCCGGGATTGCAGGTGCGATGTTATGTGTGAACTTTTAAAAAGCCGGAAAATAATGGAAAACACAACTTTGGACATTAATATTATGTTTTATTTTGAAATTGAAAAAAAAAGGTTATTTAATCTTTATTCTCTGTCACGCAGATGTCGCTAACTGTGACAGTACCTGTAGGACATCCGCCAGAAAATGATCTTCTATTTAGGTCTTAAATGTCTCCGTAACGGTAATGGAACCATTACTAAATTACATATACCAGTTTGGGTTATGGAGCCGGGAGGACATTCTCCAGGCGAACGTCGGTAATAATTATAGATTGGCTGGAAGCGTATGTGGGGCATGTGGTCTAGCTGGTAATCGCTGTCGTAATCCTGACAGTCGATATGCCCCATATTAACTACTAGAACGAGAAGAACCAGTAACTTCAACATTATTGATTTCTGATAACTTTGTGCGTGTGACTCCTGAGGATCACTGACATTATTCGATGGTGGTGTTGAGTATTTATATATCTCGAGCACTCACCGTAGCTTTTTGAAAGTAAATCAGTTCGTTTCTGTATAATTTACAATTAAATGAATTTAGTTCGTTATTTATAATTTATACCATATCGATATTATAATCGTCTTAATGCTGGAATGCAGTGAATTTCAGTTTTACATCTGCGTCGAATTTCAGAACGTCGCCACAAAATACGTAACTAATGTAATCAATTTAAATTACGGTATCAGTTCAATAATTCATTTACGCTGTTAACTTTTATTAAATAGCTGATGCCCGTGGCTTCGCCCGCGTGGATGTCGGAACTTGATAAATTATATAATAAAACCTTCCTAGAGAACCACTCTAACCAGTGGTGAAACAGCATGAAAATTGGTGTAGTAGTTTTTGAGTTGACTTTGTTTTATTTAACAGTGTTTCAGTGTTTTTAGTGATTTAACAGTGTTTCAGAATAACCTCTATACCTACTGTGGTTTAAGGAATAAGAAATTTTGGAATAAACGTTTGCGTTTATTTGTGTGTGTGTAAAAGTGCAGTTATAGGTTTAGACCTATAACTGCGATTTCACAACAAAAAATTATATCACCGATTTCAGTTTTAAAAAATAATTATCGACCCATTTTATTATTGATTCGGGTCGAGAATAAGTACAGTTACCTCCTTGAATATGACGCAATTGCAAAACGTCAACTTGTATGGGTAGTACAGATCTTTCGTTTGAATAACCATGACTAGTGACAGGACACTAGATGATAATAACCTATACATGGCTAAGAATTTTGTCATTCATCCCATCAGAAGCATTAAATGTGTAGCAAATGGGAAACTTATGAATATTTTCATATGCCAAATATCTAAGGAAGTAGATTATGATGGTTATGAGCCAATTTTATTTTTGCTTTTGTTTTAGAACATGATACGGCTAATAGCTGAAGTGCGGCTACACCTAGTTTTAGCCGGCTACAACTAGGTGCAACCGCTCACATGCGGTTAAACTTAGATTTATATTTTTATTTTAATACATGTTTCCTTCGCCTTTACTGATAATAAATAAAGATGTTTATTACTCATATTCGGTTAGAACTAGGTTCAGCCTTCATCAAAGCGGCTAAAACTAGGTTTTTAGTGTAGTTAAGCATTTCGGTTTTGTTTTCAGATTCATATCATACATTTTTTTTTTAAATTTAGCTTTGAAATATTGGTTTATTTATCAATTGAACGCTTAAACTCCTTTAAGTTCAGACATGTAACTTGGTCAAGGCATGTAAGTATAATGACGTTTAGTGTATGAGATATAACTGTCGGACTCGGATTGACTAACACCCGTTGTATTAGTCAATCCGAGTCTGACACTCCCTTCGCTCCGCCCTGAGCGGGAGGGGTTCTTTGATGATTTCCCATCCGCAAAAAATAGACTCCCTAGTACAGCGAAGTGCAGTATGCCTTAAAAAGGACTAATTTAAATGCGACTGTACATCGAGAGAACCTGCAGGCCGGCAGGATATTCGCTCCGATTATCCGTTAGGCAAATACGATGACCACTCTGTGACACATTTCTGTTTTTTAGTACCTTTTTCTGTAGTACAGTCGTTTGCCGGTAGGTGAAGAAAAATCAACAAAAGCCAGTATAGAGGTCAAATCGTCAAAGTCATCGAGCGCTGTCATACCCTTAATGAGCGACGGCCTCCCCTTATGACTTCTAAATCTTTCTATTAAGGGTCAATATGGACATTTTTCTTTTTGGTTGGGTGGAAAATCATCAAATAACTCCTCCCGCTCTTGGGCAGAGCGAAAGGGAGTGTCAGACTTCTACTGACTAAAAACCACCCATGTTCCTTCCTAGCCCCTTATGTCGAGGCCGCGGTATCTCTAGCGAACAACCCGTAGCCCTGACGGGGTTAATATGGACCTCTGGTCATTGATTCAGTCCAGCTCATCCCGCCATCTCCTGTTGCTGTGCGGGCTCAGCATTGTCCTACATAGCTGAGCCAGCACAAAAAATAACCATGTCACTGTTGCAGAACCCTGGTTCTTCAACGTGGTTATTTCAGCCCACAGCAGCTTGTGAAGCATACGACAGATACGGCCAGCCCAGTCCAACTTCAGCTTAGCGGCCTTTTGAGCAACGTCAGTCAGAGAGATAAAGTCGGTGAACATGGTATACAAATTTAAATACCTGGGCCACCTACGGATAAGAATATCCCGCAAGCCTGCAGGTTCTCTCGATGTACAGTCGCATTTAAATTAGTCCTTTTTAAGGCATACTGCACTTCGCTGTACTAGGGAGTCCTTTTTTGCGGATGGGAAATCATCAAATAACCCCTCCCGCTCTGGACGGAGCGAAGATACCCCGGGATACCGCGGCCCCGGCAGGCATCAGTCATTGCGATTTTAATTTATGTTCTTTCTCCAAAATTAGTTTACTGACATGTTTTTTTAATGTTTTTGTTATAATATTACATTTTTACTATTGACTAGCTGTGCCCGCGACTTCGTTCGCGTGCTTGTCGAAAACTAAAATGCGTCGCTTAGAAAAATACATTAAATCATTGCCCTGCGTTAACTAACTGACGCTGTAGAAAATAAGAAGAGGGTAATGCAAAGTAATGACTATGTCTAATACTAAAGTTTAGATGGAAGGATGTTTGTTAATCAACCACGTCAGAACAGCCGAACGGATCTTGAAGAAATTTGAAACGGGTGCATTATAGTTGACAGGCCCTGTCGTTGGCGCGTTCGTGTTCCACGCGCGCCTCAAACAGATGTCAGCAACAAAGAAGGGGCTCCAAAGGGCCGTCTGCCGGGGCTGAGGGTTGTTCGCAAGAGATACCACGGCCACGAAACACAAAGGGCTAAGAAGGAACATGGGTGGTTTTTAGTCAGTAGAAGTCTGACACTTTCTTCCGCTCCGCCCAGAGCGGGATCAGTCATTTGTAAATTTACGATCCACAAAAAAAGGGGATTAGAGGCTGTTTCGAGAGGTACCTGCACCGAAGGCGGGAGGAAACACCCGGATGCTTTCAATGTGAAGATCGGCTGGAGGACACGGTGGAGCACACCGTGAAGGTCTGCTCTGCTTGGGCGGAGCCCCACCATGTTTTCGTAGCGGCGATTGGCGGCGGCCTCTCGCGTCCGGCCCTGGTGCAAGCCATGGTCCGGGGCGAGAGGGAATGGGACGCCGTCACCTATTTCTACGAAGCAGTGATGCTAGCGAAAGAGGTGGCGGAACGTAAGAGGGAGACCACCTATCGTCCCAGCCGCCGTGGGAGACGCTCCGGGCGTCGGGCGCCACGTGATGGCTTCCAGCCACCGTAGACGCGGGCCTGTGCACGGTGAGTAACGGGCTATGACGATTGAGGTGCGTTCGAGTTCCACGCGCGCCTCAAAGAGATGTCAGCAACATTCAAGGGGCCCGCAAGGACTGACGCCCGTCGGGGCTGCGGGTTGTTCGAAAGAGATACCGCGGCCGCGACACATGGGGCTAACACCACAGTACGTCTTATGACGACATGGTTGGCGCAGTGGCTGAACGATTAACAGTAGCATTGCGTGTCGCAGGTTCGATTCCCACACGGTACAAAAAAAAATATGTCGTGGGTTTTAACTAATTTTAATTAAATTTAAAAAAAATTGTATTTTTATACTGTGTAATTGGTAATTTTTTATTTGTTGACTATTCACGAAACATATGTTTCATAACACCGCGGTTCCGAAAACTCGTGATAACTGTTGAAAACTTAAATGAACAACATTACCTTGCCTTAGAGTCTTAACGCAATACGTTAAAAACGGCTAGGTAAAAAATGAGATTTAGATACACTTATCTAGATTAGTGGTTTTTATGGCAATAAAAAAAAATACAATATAAGCTTTGTTTTAGAATGTCAACATCATCAGCCTACCCTTTCCCAACTAAGCCAGGTTTACCTGCTACATACAGCTAGGAACGACTCCTTAAATTATCTCTACAACACGGTTACTGAGTAACACTTTACCTTACCTAACTATTATTTATTAGTTACTAAAGAAATGGATGTACTAATTAAAATAAACTTTATATAAATAGTTTCCTACATTTTTTCTGTTGTTTAAAATCCCATGTAATCGAGGAGGAGCTTAGTGCCATCAAGCGGTCAAAAATCCACACTCCGTGGCTGCTACTGAGAAAAAAAGGACAAAACTGCAACACACATGACCCGAACTGCAACATAATGAAAATCTAAATCTTCGTCTATTTACAATATTTACAAACCACAATTTACAGATCCATAATTATATATGTGAAAAGTCGACCAACCACTTGATGATTTCCCGAAATTTTTGGTGGGCACTCGTACCCTAGTTTTTCAACCCCAATCGGCTCATTCACATTACTGCCACTCAAGTCATTGTATTGCTTGGAAGATGATATGGCGCGAGTGTGCCGACGCTAGTTAAAAAAGTTAAAAATATTACTTTAAGATTAAGAAACGTAGGAGCTATGGAATGGTGGTGGAGAGATAACCGTTACTGGATTGTGGTCCACTGTTGAAGAGCGGTGAACCTAATTCAGTGTTATATATATATCGTCATATAATATATACTCGTATCATATATCGTCTAAGCTGGTTATTTGATAGGAGTGTGCTGCCTAGTGGTTTTTTAAAATCCCTATAGATTCGTCATGTCTGTCCGTCTGTCCGTATATCACTGCCACTTTATTCCGAAACTATTTCCTAATAGTTCAAACTTGGTAAACCGTATGAACTGAACCTACTCTGTGAACTGCTTTACGATTTGTATACAAAAGTAAAAAAATATCGTCAAACCGAATGTGCGGGAAATTTATAATAAAAAAAAAAAACTTTGTCATTTAAAGTTTATAAACTCAATCAAAAACGAACTAAACGTACGTTGGCCTCATAGCAATTTTTGCCTCGCAAAGCGCCACTTTGAGGCAGGTAGGTAGCCATAATTTTCTTCTAGATATATTTTGTCAATGCTTTATGAAACTTTGAAGAAAAATCAGCATGACTACGCAGCTTTGAAAGAAGAAGTTATAAGCCCTTTCTTGGTAAGCACCGGTCGTAATTGTCGAGCTCCAGTTTTTTAAGTTAATCTCGACAATAACAGCTCGTCTCTACACATTTATAGTGTTCCATTTACAACCAATAATTGGCTTAACGGTGCAATCGGATTAAACAAACGTTTATAATTTCATTTACGTTATTTTACAGTTCTAACTGGCAGATTGTGAAATAAATTATAAAAAGTAAAGAAATCATAATTGAAAAAAAAAATGAATTAAATTGATAAGTATAACCAACTGATTTACATAACTGAGTATAAATACGCATACACGGCCTCTGAAATCGTCAGTCATCAAAACATCGCTAAAACAACCACAAGATGTTTAAATTTGTCATTCTTCTATTTCTAATAGTAATATGCGCGGGAGAAATCAAATGTCAGAGGAATCCGGATGACGAAGGCAATGACTTTATTCCTTCTAGACGAAATGCAAGTCCAGATGCATTTTCTGCAGGGTGTCTTAGTGGTCAAGTAAGAGATAGTAACGGCATTTGCGTCGAAGAGTGTCCGCCTGGTCAGCGAAAAGATGCTGATTTCAACGAATGCGTTGAAATCGTGGAACGACGAAATGCAAGTCCAGATGCATTTTCTGCAGGGTGTCTTAGTGGTCAAGTAAGAGATAGTAACGGCATTTGCGTCGAAGAGTGTCCGCCTGGTCAGCGAAAAGATGCTGATTTCAACGAATGCGTTGAAATCGTGGAACGACGAAATGCAAGTCCAGATGCATTTTCTGCAGGGTGTCTTAGTGGTCAAGTAAGAGATAGTAACGGCATTTGCGTCGAAGAGTGTCCGCCTGGTCAGCGAAAAGATGCTGATTTCAACGAATGCGTTGAAATCGTGGAACGACGAAATGCAAGTCCAGATGCATTTTCTGCAGGGTGTCTTAGTGGTCAAGTAAGAGATAGTAACGGCATTTGCGTCGAAGAGTGTCCGCCTGGTCAGCGAAAAGATGCTGATTTCAACGAATGCGTTGAAATCGTGGAACGACGAAATGCAAGTCCAGATGCATTTTCTGCAGGGTGTCTTAGTGGTCAAGTAAGAGATAGTAACGGCATTTGCGTCGAAGAGTGTCCGCCTGGTCAGCGAAAAGATGCTGATTTCAACGAATGCGTTGAAATCGTGGAACGACGAAATGCAAGTCCAGATGCATTTTCTGCAGGGTGTATTAATGGTCAAGTAAGAGATAGTAACGGCAATTGCGTCGAAGAGTGTCCGCCTGGTCAGCGAAAAGACGCTGTAATCAACGAATGCGTTGAATTCTACGAATAGCCTGGTTTCTACCAAAAATATTTCTTGTTGATAAAATATATTCTTAACATTCGAATTGGCTTTAATTTTTTATTTTATTCCTTTTAATCTTCTGATATTTTCGTACCATCACCATCGCACTTCATTGGAGCATATTCCTCTTCCTAAAATAATCCTCTTCAGAATCTTAAATAAACAACATTACCATCCTTTAGTTTTGATGCAGTTCGGAAAAAAAATTACTAGGAAATTAACTAATCCCACAAATATAATAAATGCGAGAGAGCAGAGACAGATTTTAGTCTGGAATAGTGCAGGATATGCAATATTGCATGTTCTTCAACTGTTTGACAACAGACTGAGAACTATCATACTATGTACGAAATAAAACAGCTGTTTCAACGCGCTTGTGATAGAAGTGAGTAGCCTGTTTGGCGACCTCTCTGTAAACACAGGTACGCAAGTTCGAGGCTTATTCAGAGTGTTAGACGGTGATGCATAATTATATATGGGCATCAGTGGACGACTGCCCCGAATTCATAATTAACATGTTTTAAATAAATGATAAAGAAGAATGCGTTCTAATAGCAGGAAGTCAAGACGCAGAAAACTCTGTTTACTCTGGACGCTCTTAACTTGAACGTATTTTTACATCGTTCTCACATATAAACGTAAGATCACAACAATATTGATTTAAAAGAGTGTCCATGGCGTTTCCTGCCCGTTATTCTTTATAGAGATCTACGCTAGGGAATGGGTAACTATAGTACTGTCATGTCGGTCATCTAGAATCTTTAAGAAACCTCGCTTATAATTGTGTAGTGTCTAAAACACTCCAGTACATTCTATAGGTATAGTTCCATTGTGTTTACAAGGTCAGCACGGCGGGCGTCGGCGACATAATTGCCATTGTAATTTCGACCGTATGCCGAGTGCGTAACGTAACTTCTTCCTTGTTGGTTCTTTTATCTTTAAGTTTATTTTTTAGTTATTTTTCTTTGTGAATATTGTATTCATTTTTAGTTAATAATAGGGAATTTTCTCTAACTTCTTTTGTGTGTTTGAGTATAAAAGGACCGACAGATGTCGGAGCAGGCAGTCTACTTTTAAAGCGAGACAACGAAAGGTTCGAAGAGTTATCTAGTGCGATGAAGTGTTCAGTAGTGTTGAAGTGATTGTGTATTTAGTGTTTTGTGTTTATTATAGTTATTTCGTGTGTTTAATTGGTAGTGTTTTTATTTATCCCATACCCAGCTCGTAACAATTTGGTGTCAGAAGTGAGGGATAAATAATGCCGATTCTACCAAAGGACGACACGGATAGTATCCGTACGAGGAGTCAGCGACAGCAGGGTATGGACCAGAGGCGATTTGGAGACTCCCCGACACAGACACCGGGCGGTGTCCAGCCTACATCAGAGCCAGTCACTGGTCCATCTGGAGCTACTCCAGCATTAGCGACGCCTGACTTGTCTGCCTTAATGGCGCTGCTGCAGGACCAGGCTCGCCGTCAAGAGGAGCAGGCTCGCCAGTTGCAGAAACAGTTGCAACGGGACAAGGAGTAGCAGGCTCGCCGTCAAGAGGAGCAGGCTCGCCGTCAAGAGGAGCAGGCTCGCCGTCAAGAGGAGCAGGCTCGCCAGTTGCAGAAACAGTTGCAACGGGACAAAGAGGAACAGGCTCGCAGTCAAGAGGAACAGGCTCGCCAGTTGCAGGAACAGTTGCAACGGGATAAGGACGAGCAGGCTCGCCGTCAAGAGGAACAGATGCTCCTGATTAAAGATCTTCACGCATCAGTTGGCAAAGAGCTGAGGGTGATGAAGGAGCAGGTACAGCAGCACGACAACCGTATTGCAAAGGCCGAAATTCAGATCGCCGATGTGAAGAAGGCCTTGAGTGAAATTAAGGTTGGAGACGGGACTGTGGCTTCAGTGATTGCTGCACCTTCGGTGCGCGGGTTTAAAGTGCCGCCATTCGACGGAACATCTTCGTGGTCGGCCTATAAAATTCATTAAAAATTAAATTTTTTTAATTAATTATTTTTTTTTTTTTTTTTATTTAATTTTTTTTTTTTTATTTAAATTTGTATATGTGACTTTATATGTTTGTGAACGCACCCACGATACAGGAGAATTTCCTAGTGTGGGGCAACGTTTTAAAAAAAAAAAAAAAAAATAATAATAATAATTTGAGGCCGTTATGAAGGCGAATGGGTGGACCAAAGCGCAAGCCATGACCGCGCTCACTTTGGGTCTCCGAGACCAGGCCCTTACCATTCTTGAAGCACTCGGCAAGGATGTGACCTATGAACAGCTACTGGAAGGGTTAGAATCTAGATACGGCGACGCGCACCTGGAGCACGTCTATCGTGCCAAATTAAAGGATCGTGTTCAACGTAGTGCCGAGAACCTACAGCAGTGGGCCCTAGAAGTTGAAAAGCTGGTTCGGAAAGCATACCAGTCCGCCCCTGCCCTTATTGATGGAAATCTGGTACACGCGTTCGTAGATGGAATACGCGACTTGGAAGTTAGAGCCGCTGTGAGACTTGGGCATCACGAGAAGCTGAAAGACGCCTTGGCCCATGCCTTAGAAGTAGAGGCAGTGAGGCAGGACCACCGTACGCACCGTGTCAGGGAGGTTGTAGCGTCACCTGTACGCGACCGCCCGCAAGGATACAGCCCTAGGTGTTACACTTGTGGAGAAAGGGGTCATCTTCGATCAAGTTGTCCTAAGCGCAGCTCACCAAGAGAAGACCAACCCCAGCAGGGAAAGGTGGCTGAAGTGAGTGACAGCAGGGAAACGAGTAAATGCCAGGACTGGGGGGCGGGTGCTGGCTGGTTTTGAAAGAGCCCCGAGGATCTCGATCTCACAAGCACATGACGGGAACAGCCTGACCATTATGGGCGAAGTCAATGGAACTCCATGCAAACTGACGTTGGATACTGGAGCTTCTCATACGGTCGTCAATTCACACCTAGCAAATCGGTTTCTTGGGGACTACTTTAATAACCACGACCGTATACAATTACTGACAGCTACCGGTCAGCACATAACCGTCCGAGGGAAGAAGGAGGTGGAGTTAAAATTGGGTGATAGAATTTATGTGGCCGACATAGTGGATGATTGCATCTTGGGCTTGGACTTCATGCGGAAATATCGTTGTGAGATCGACATTGACCAAGGAGTGTTAAAATGTGGTTCCGAGGAAGTCTTCATGGAAGGTGCACCATCAGGGAAAGTGTACTGCTTGAAGGAAATTGTTCTTCCTCGCAGATCAGAAACGATCGTGCCAGTCAAGTTACCACAGAACTCTGGACACAAAGATCGAAGTGTTCTGATAGAAAGGGTGAACAATGAGTTTTCATGGAAGATGGCATGAACTCTGGTAAAGGCCAACAACATCTCAGCTGTACGCATCCTGAATCCAAATGACAAGGAGCAAGTGATTAAGAAGGGCACCTTGATCGGCACTTGCGAGGAAGTAGCTTGGATGCGTCAATTGCAAGATCTACCTACCGGAAATCAAATTCGTAGAGCAAAATTTGACGTGTCAACGCTTTTAGAAAACTGTCATTTAACTGAAGGACAAATGGACAAGGCTAAGAAGATGTTACTTCAGTACGCCGGTATTTTCTCTACGAATGATGCTGACATAGGGAGAACTGGACTGGTTCAGCACAGAATGAATACAGGCTACGAGTTACCTATCCGTCAGCGACCAAGGAGACTGCCAGTTGCACGGGAAAAAGAAGTGGAAACCATGAGTGAAGGAATGGTGAAGGACGGTGTTATAGAGCCTTCATCCAGTCCATGGTGTTCTCCTGTGGTCCTGGTAAAGAAAAAGGACGGCAGAATGCGCTTTTGTGTGGACCATCGACGACTGAACAACGTCACGAAAAAGGACAGCTACCCACTGCCTAGGATCGATGACACACTGGATACGCTGACGGGAATGAAGTGGTTTACTACACTAGACCTGAAAAGTGGTTACTGGCAGGTCGAAATAGACCCAAAGGATAAAAAAAAGACTGCATTCTCAACAGAAAAAGGGTTGTGGCAGTTTAAAGTTATGCCTTTTGGAATGTGTAATGCTCCTGCAACGTTTGAAAGGCTGATGGAGCAAGTACTTGCCGGATTAATTGGGGATGCATGTCTTGCATAACTAGACGACATAATCATTGTGGGCCGTACGTTTGAAGATCACCTTAAAAACCTCGACCGAGTGCTGTCGAAGATCCAAACAGCAAACCTGAAGTTGAGTCCGAGGAAGTGCTCGTTTTTCAGAAAACAAGTGAACTTTTTAGGACACATAGTTTCGGAGGAAGGTGTTCAAACAGATCCAGAGAAAGTAGTCGCTGTCAAGGATTGGCCATTGCCGAAAGACAAGACACAGGTCAGAGCATTTTTGGGTTTGTGCTCCTACTATCGCCGGTTTGTGAAGAATTTTGCCGACATTGCGAAACCTCTACACAAACTCACTGAGGAAAAGCAACCATTCTGTTGGGACGAGAACTGCGACGCCGCATTTCAAGAATTTAAGGGACGTCTGTGCAATACTCCTATTTTGGGATATCCTGACACTGAAAATGACTTTATAGTCGACACAGACGCAAGTAATACTGGAATTGGGGGCGTGTTATCTCAACGGAAAGGAAATCAGGAGGTTGTTGTAGCTTACTTCAGCAAGTCTTTATCCAAACCGGAAAGAAATTACTGCGTAACGAGACGAGAGCTGCTCGCTGTAGTGAAGACATTGCAGTACTTCAGTAAATATTTGTTGGGACGGAAATTCCTGTTACGAACCGACCATGCTGCATTGAAGTGGCTATTACAGTTCAAGAATCCAGAGGGGCAAGTGGCGAGATGGATTGAACTACTGCAAGAGTTTGACTTCGTAACCGAACATCGCAGTGGGAGAACTCACGGTAACGCAGACGCCTTGTCAAGAAGACCTTGTCCTGAAGACTGCAAGCACTGTGCCAGGCAAGAGACTAAGGAAGTAGTGCCCGTGAGGATGCTTAGAACGGATCTCAGCGATGAATGGAAGGAGACTCTACAACATGCTCAACAAAATGACTCGGACATCAAGCCAATTTTCGACTGGATTAAAGCTGGTGCTCCGAAGCCCAAGTGGAGCGACGTGGCTGCGATGAGTTCCATCACGAAAAGTTATTGGGCACAATGGAACAGCTTCGAGATCCAGGACGGAGTCTTATGCCGTAAATGGGAAAACGCTCGAGGGGACAGCTGTCATCTACAAATGGTTGTCCCTAAAGCTAAGGTACCGGATGTTTTACGGCTCTACCATGATGGATGCTCAGGACGACATATGGGGGTAAAAAGGACTCTACTGAAGATCAGAGAGTGATTTTACTGGATCCACTGTCGATATGATGTGGAGGACTGGTGTCGCAAATGTACCAGCTGCGCGGCTGTGAAAGGACCTCACACATGAAGCAGAGGTGCATTAAAAGTTTACAACGTTGGAGCCCCCTGGGAGCGGATAGCACTGGACGTTGCGGGACCATTTCCAGAAAGTGACAGCGGAAACAAGTACTTCATGGTTGTCTTGGACTACTTCACAAAGTGGCCAGAAGTCTTCGCCATTTCTAACCAAGAAGCTACTACAGTCGCAGATAAATTGGTTCAAGAAGTCTTCTGTCGTTTTGGAGTACCCTTAGAAATTCACAGCAATCAAGGAAGGAATTTTGAATCGCAAGTTTTCCAGGAGACTTGTCGATTGATGGGTACACACAAAACCAGAACCACCTCTTACCACCCACAATCCGATGGAATGGTAGAACGATTCAACCAAACGTTGGAGAGATATCGGGCAAAAGTTGTGGAAAGCAGGCAAAGGGATTGGGACAAACACATACAGCCGTTTCTTTTGTCCTATCGGAGTGCAGTTCACGAAAGTACGACCGTAACTCCAGCCTTCGCAAACTTTGGAAGGGAATTACGATTGCCTGGACATTTAATCACTGGAACTCCCCCTGATGTCCCACGCAGTGTAACGGATTACGCGAATGACCTGCGTAACAAGTTAAATGATGTGTATGAGCATATCAGGCAATCCGGACAACAGATGTCTGAGAAGATGAAGACTCGTTATGACCGGAAGGCAAACAGTAGTGGTTTCGACGAAAGTTCGCTGGTGTGGTTGCATAACCCAGTGCGGAGCAAGGGAAAGTCTCCGAAATTGCAAGCAAAATGGGATGGACCATACCGAGTTGTGACCAGGATCAACGATGTCACCTACCGAATACAGAAGGGTCCGCGAGGTGCGCCTAAGATTGTGCATGTAGACCGACTACGGGACTAATGGTGCTCGGGACGAGCATGTCTAAGGAGGGGGCATTGTTACGTCGGTCATCTAGAATCTTCAAGAAACCTCGCTTATAATTGTGTAGTGTCTAAAACACTCCAGTACATTCTGTAGGGATAGTTCCATTGTGTTTACAAGGTCAGCACGGCGGGCGTCTGCGACAAAATTGTCATTGTAATTTCGACCGTATGCCGAGTGCGTAACGTAACTTCTTCCTTGTTGGTTCTTTTATCTTTAAGTTTATTTTTTAGTTATTTTGCTTTGTGAATATTGTATTCATTTTTAGTTAATAATAGGGAATTTTCTCGAGCTTCTTTTGTGTGTTTGAGTATAAAAGGACCGACAGAGGTCGGAGCAGGTAGTCTACTTTTAAAACGAGACAACGAAAGGATCGAAGAGTTATCTAGTGCGATAAAGTGTTCAGTAGTGTTGAAGTGATTGTGTATTTAGTGTTTTGTGTTTAATAAAGTTATTTCGTGTGTTTAATGAGTAGTGTTTTTATTTATCCCATACCCAGCTCGTAACAGTACTTTCACAAGTTATTATGCCTTATGTACTGTAGCTTCGTTTTATATATTTGTTTCTATGACATTTAAAAGTGCCTGTAACACATAACATAACATCACGCCTGTAATCCCCGAAGGGTTAGGCAGAGGTGTACCTAATAGTACACCCACATTTCGCCAGTTATGTTTAAGTCCCTTGTAACAGGGGGCGAGCCTATTGCCATCAACCAGGCACAAATCCAGACTCCGTGGCTGTTACCTGTTTGATGGAAAAAGCCAATAACACTTTGCCCGACCCGGGAATCGAACCCAGGACCTCATGCTCAGCAGTCGCGCTTGCGACCACTAGACCAACGTGGCAGTGCCTGCAATGGTTTAATATTAATTGAAATAAGTGCTTTAAGTTTGAGTCACCACGTAAAATGATTTAAAAAACTGATTGATCGAAACCGGTTTCGTACAAGTAGAACTACAAAAAATCCTAGGTCGAAAATAGTTTCAAATCTCCGGTTTCGTAGGCAGCCGACGAACAGCAAACTCCCTAAGGACAAAACTCAAAAACACTTCACCCGAACAAATAATCGAATCTCGTGCTCAGTAGTTGCGTTTGCAACCACAAACCCAACAAAAAAAAGAATTAAAATCTTAATTTTGGATTCAGAAACGAGTGGTTGTGGAGAGGTAACCGTTGCCGGAATTAGGTCCACATTCACTCACAAACAGGAACCCTGGGCAATAGTTAGGTGAAGGTAACATAACGTTTAAGCTGTTATGCCGATTGGGTTTTTATATACTATTAGAGGGTTCCGTATGGTGTCGGACGTAAAGAATAGCAACATCCCATATCTTCCCGTGGGTGTCGTAAGAGGCGACTAAGGGACTTACCAGAGAATAGGCAGCAGCGTTCTCTGTGCATTCGTAACAATCATACTGCGATCGCCAACCCGCCTGCCAAGCGTGGCGATTATGGCAAATCGCCCCTCACGATTAGTACATTGACCCATAATATATTTGATGGAACAAAACTCATCCTGGTAGCGGTAGCCTGGCAGTAACAGCTGCATATGTAAGCAGCATCATTGGAAATTCTTCAAGGTGGTGCAAATGCTCCATCACACACTGAAACACACACTGCACATTGAAACTGGATCTAGGAATCCTGCAAGGATCAACAATGATAGCGCTTCCCCGTTAATTCTCTTTTATTTTTGGTAAAGATTTCCAGATAATTATTTTAGAGATCTGTGATCGCAATGAGGTCAGTTACTTTTCCGTTTAGTTCAGACTTCAAAATACTACAACTGATCTAGGTAAATCTCTTTTTTATGAAAAACTATGCCACACTCGGATTTTTTCCTATTTTGTGGAGGCGTTTACAAACACTTAAACTGTAGATCATACAAATATTTGTTCCACGTGGGGATCGAACCCGCGACCCGCACCGCAGCAGTCAATCGCTCAGCCATCGCACCAACCGTGCCGTCAAGTGAAGTCATGGTCTATGTAAAAACTGTTTAATAGGATAGTTCAAGCAAAAAGTAGGAACTTTTCGGATTCGCAAAATTGAACCTCTTACAGTCTACGAGAACTGATGAAAAAAACGTTATTCATTCTAACATCTTCGTAACGTTTTCTGGTTGTGATTTTTGAAAAGTATAACAGTCAAAGAAAATTATTTCCGTACTGATAGTATTGATATAAATAGAGTCATCTACCTCAGCCTAGCCTTTTTCTGGGATCAGCTTCCAGTCGGATGCAGCTGAATATCAGTATTTTACATGAAGCGACTGCTTTTCTGACGTCCACAAGCCAGTAAGTAGGTACCTACTGGTTCAGGCTCACTCAGGTACTGACCGGGCACGGTTGCTTCGGTGAGTACCTGAATAAGATTGGGTAGCCACGGCGAATTGCCATAAAATTCGACGCAGATGCAAAACTGAAATTCACTGCATTCCAGCATTAAGATGATTATAATATTGATGTGGTAGAAATTATAAATAACGAACTACATTCATTTAATTGTAAATAATACAGTAACGAACTGATTTACTTTCAAAAGGCTACGGTAAGTGCTTGAGATATATAAATACTCAACACCACCATCGAATAATGTCAGTGATCCTCAAGAGTCACACGCACAAAGGTATCAGAAATCAAAAATGTTGAAGTTACTTGTTCTTCTCGTTCTAGTAGTCAATTTGGGGCATATCGACTGTCAGGATCATGACAGCGATGACCAGCAAGACCACATACCCCACAGACGCTTCCAGCCAATCTATAATTATTACCGACGTTCGCCTGCAGACTGTCCTCCCGGAAAAATAACCCAAAATGGTATATGTAATATAATGATAATTTCAAAACCATCACGGAGAAATTTGGGACATAATTAGAAAATCATTTTCTGACGGATAGAGGATAGAGATTAATTAACCTTTTTTTTTTCAATTTCAAAAAACATAAATATTGATGTCCAAAGTTGTGTTTTTCATTATTTTCCGGCTCTTTAAAAGTTATCTTGAGAGTGAATTTCACACACATAACATTGCGCCTGTAATCCCGGAAAGGTTAGACAAAAGTGTACCTTATAGAATACCCGCAATTTGCCAGTTACCATCAATTGAGCCACCAGCACAAATCCGTCTGAATTTGTTCCCGATTAATGACAACATGACTGATGCCTGGGGCTGCAGTCTCGACTTATTACACTACTGCCCCAAAAAAAGAGTGTTATGTTTTTTAGCTAACGATATCGCAACCCTTTTGCCATTTCCATAGACATTTTAAAAATCTCCGGGATTATGGAGTAAATTGAGCTTATATTATAAGTTTAATATAGTCTCAGAAAAGTTACAAGAAAATCAATTATTTATTCGAACCATTTTCACAAGTTTACCCCATACTTCAGGAGATTTTACATACATACATACATAAACTCACGCCCTTTTCCCATGGGGGTAGGCAGAAACCACAGAACGCCACTTGCTACGATCCTTACATACTCCTTTTGCCTCGTCCACATTCATACATTGTAATGTTTGTGTTTTTCTATATGGGTTTTTATTTTTAATTCGCTGCTGGAGTTAGGAGTAGGTTGTATAAGTAATTAATACCTCATTGTACATCGTTATAAATTGATTTTATTTTTAATGTTCTAGAACAAATGCTTCTAATTTCAAAATGTTCGCATGACTGGGAACCGGGTCGTCAGAATCAGTCTACGCCAGGGCTCGGTACGAAAAACATCTCAGCTACGAAGCTTACTAGTTTCTTGAGCAATATAATATAATCTTCATTACGGTGGTCTGCGTCGTAAAGAATAGTGCCCGAGTGACAACGTTCCTCGGCCCTCCTCCTCGATCCTCCGCTTCGGGTCTCCTCTTCGGCACTCCTGACGTCCGCCGGCTACTGCCAGCCGGAGGGACGTTACCTTGATCCTCGCGCCTCTTCTGCGTCTGATGGAAGCTGAAGATTGACGGCAGGCTTCAACCGGCCCCTTTGCGAGCTCAACGACTGGAAGGCCTGACCTGAGGTTTTCCATCTGAAGAAACCCCTGGACTTCCGTATCTAAGGACCTTCACCCCGGTTTCCCTGACTTTGTATAGTATTTTCAATTAGAATTCTCCAGCATCCGGTAGGTAGGGCCTGATAGATATTTTAGGTTTAATTGTTTTTATTTTCTTATATTAAATAATTGTTTACCTTTTCCCTTTTTCTCTTAAACTGTGCTCTCCTCCTAGGTAGGAAAGTGTTTATTGTGGCCTTACATTTATCAGGCTCCCCCTGTTAAATGTAACGTTACAACATCTGGTCATACATAGGAGATTTTAAAAAGCATTAAAATGTCTATGGAAAAGCCGGAACATCAAAGGGTTAAGAAGGAATGTTCCTTTTTATCCATATTATACAAAAGCGCTTCCTAGTACAGCGAAGTGCAGTGTGCCTTAAAAAAGACTATTTTAAATGCGACTGCACATCGAGAGAACCTGTAGGCCTGCAAAATATTCGCTTCGATTATCCGTTACTAGGTGGCCCAGAAATTAAAATTTGTATACCCTGTTCACTGACTGACCATTTTTATAAGGATAGGAGGGACTGTAGTGTGCTCAGGCACACTAAAGTCCCTCCTATCCTCAGCAATAAGAAAGAACTCATGGTCTAATGGTTAGCCATTAGAGCATGAATTCTTTCCTGTTGCTGTTATAAATTAATCCGATCTGATCGTTGTACGACTCACAAACTCTGACGGACGTTGCTCAAAAGGCCGCTAAGCTGAAGTTGGACTGAGCTGGCCGTATCTGTCGTATGCTTGACAAGCTGCTGTGGGCTAAAATAACCACGTTGTAGAACCAGGGTTCGACAACGTGGTTATTTTCTGTGCCGGCTCAGCTATGTCAGGACAAAGCTGAGCCCGTAAAGCAATAGAAGATGGCGGGATGAGCTGGACTAAATCAGTGACCAGAAGTCCATATTGACCCTTAATAGGAAGATCACGAGATCGTGATCAGGCTTTCGCTCATTAATGGAATAACATAAGCGAACAGTATTTATCAATAATCTGTTGCTTCCGGTCACCGTAGACGCGGGTTTGTGGACGGTGAGTTTAGCGAGTCGAGTCGGCTAGCTCGCCGTCCGTCCGTCTTATGACGACGAATGGCCGTGTCGACGGCGCGTTCGTGTTCCACGCGCGCTTCGAAGAGATGTCAGCAACATGAGAAGGGCTCGCAAGGGACGACGCCCGTCGCGGCTGCGAGTTGTTCGAAAGATATACCACGGCTTCGGCGCAAGGGCTAAGAAGGAGCATAGGTAGTTTTTAGTCAGTAGAAGTCTGACACTCGCGCGAGGGATGAGACACGCGGGAGGGGTTATTTATTGATTTCCCACCCCCCCCTAAAAAAAAGGGCAACTGACATGGTTTAACGACCACTATTTGGCGGCCGGGAACACAGGCTTATAGTACGTGCCTTCCGAAGCACGGAATCATCTCCTTTGTCAGACAATCAGATGATTCAAGCCTGCAATGTCCTAGCCAAACTGGAAACAACTTTCCAAAGTATGCGTCCCGTGGGAATCGAACCCACGACCACCGGGTCACAAGGCAATCGACTAAAGCACTCGACAATGGAGGCAGTTGTGAGGGCGATGGCTGATAATATCCTAGACATAATAACTTCGGTATGTTTCCTGGATCATTAACTCTCGTTGCGTGTCGGTAAACCAGTGATGTTAATTCGAAACTATCATTATGTTATGTTACAGCAAGACTGCAAGTTAAGGTTATTCATCGAAAATTGAGAGTAGGTGCCACTATTTTAACAAGGTTAGCTCATGGAAAGACAGTATTTGCGCCGCGTACCTGTACTGCTGAATCGTACCATTTAAAAAGCGACTTCAGGTTCCCCTACAAGTTTGCTTTGCCATAGCAATAAAAAAGTCACCAGGCAAAAGTCTAAAATATGCAGTTTTTTATCTTTTTATCGCATTAGCAGTTTTACGTTGCGTGTTCTCGTGTAAGCTCACTTCGCGGTCTGGTTATTTTAGGTCCATCTACTAAGATGACTACATTTTAATATAAATGTCGCCTACCAAGCGGACAAAAAATAATTAATCCCGGTTAAAATTAAGTGTTTATATAAAATCGCGTACACGATTAAAAAATATAGAAATAATTTGTTACTCTAATGGAACGAATTATTTGGATTTTAATTTGCAATTATGTTTTTTGTTACGATAATTTATTTCGAAATAATAATTATTCACACATATTATAAGCTCTTGATTGATCGTCCACGCCAATTAATTAGTTATCGTTCAAGGTATGTAATTGCGTTATTCATACACCGCTTGTAATTCGCGAAGGGTTTGGCTGAGGTGAATGTTTTTTTGGCTCAGGTGTTGGTGACGTCATTTTGTAGAAATAAATAAATAGTTCGCACAACACAAACATCAACAACAAATCCTTATCTAAGGAATGCGATCCCTTTTGTATGCGCGTGAGACAGCAAGCTATTCCTTAGCTAATTCGGTAATACGGTTCGATTTCGACTATAATTATATCTATTACTTTTGAACGCGGCTTCGTCCGCGTGGATGCGGTTATCGCGACCGATGTCGGTTATCGCGACCAAAAGTAATCTTTTCATCCCCGCCTTTCAACCCCTTACAACCCTTTTTCGCATTCAAAAGTAGCCTATGTCCTTTCTTAGGCTCTAGACTATCTGTGTATCAAATTTCATTAAAATCGGTTCAGTAGTTTTGGCGTGAAAGTGCGACAGACAGACAGACAGGGAGTTACTTTCACATAATATCACAAGTAGGGAAGTAGAGACTTCACGTGGCCTTTTAAGCTCTAAAAACGAAGTTGCTCAAGAATTTGTAGATTTCTTCACTAGTATCCCACTTAAAACTACTGAAACCTTAAATTCGTCACCCTTACTTTCTATTGAGTTATTAAGAGCGAACGTTTCAGCCTGTCCGGTTGAGTTTCAATTTAAACATATAAACCCTATAACAGTCAGCAAGGTAATACCACTTTTCAAATCCGGTGACAGCAAAGACACCAATAACTATAGACCCGTATCCGTTTTGCCAGTTTTCAGCAAGGTGTTTGAAAAGGTAATGCTTAATCAAATGCTCGTCCACTTTAACACCAATGAAATCTTACATGAGAAACAGTATGGTTTCACGAAAGGACGTTGCACGACTGACGCCGGTGTCACCTTATTAAAAAATATATTTACTGCGTGGGAAGAGTCACAAGATGCCATAGGGATCTTCTGTGTCCTCTCGAAAGCATTTGATTGCGTCAACCACGAAACCCTTCTCATAAAGCTTGAACATTACGGTTTAGGGAAACTTGCGCTCAGTTTAATGAAATCTTATTTAAACGATAGGCATCAGCAAGTACAAATAAATGGTGTCAATTCAATGGGCTTAAAAGTAAGTATGGGTGTGCCACAAGGCTCGATATTAGGTCCTTTTCTCTTTTTAGTCTATATTAATGATCTACCCCATTTATTTAAAAACCAACCTGAAATGGTATTGTTTGCCGACGATACTTCTTTAATATTTAAGGTAAAGAGACGTGCCACAAATCTTGATGACGTAAATAACGCCCTACTGCAGGTTTATAATTGGTTCACCGTTAATAATTTAGTATTAAATGGAAAAAAAACTAAGTGCATAAGATTTGCTCTACCAAATGTCAAAAGTACTGATTGTGACATAGTATTGAATCAAGAGAAACTAGATTTTGTTGATGAAACTGTTTTCTTGGGGATAACGATTCACTCAAGACTACAGTGGGGTCCGCATTTAACATCTCTTGCAGGACGGCTGAGTTCAGCAGCATATGCTGTTAGGAAAATCCGTCAATTTACTGACGTAGATACCGCGAGACTAGTCTATTTTAGCTATTTTCATAGTATTATGTCATACGGTATTTTACTATGGGGACGGGCTGCAGACATCGAGTCTATATTTATTCTGCAGAAAAGAGCCATTAGAGCCATATATGGTCTACGAAGGTGCGATTCTCTGAGAGAGCTGTTTAAGGAAATTAACATCATGACAGTACCTTGTCAATACATCTATGAAAACATCATGTACGTTAGGAAAAATAGACATCTATTTAGCAAAAGAGGGGATAGACACCACTATAATACGAGAAATAGGGACCAACTAGTTCAGCCAGGTTTCAGGCTAGCTAAAGTAGACTCATGTTTCATGGGGTACTGTTTAAAATGTTACAATAAAATACCCCCTCACATTCTTTAACTGAATGAGACGAAATTTAAATCTTGCATACTATAAGTTGGAGGATTACATTGATGATAAAAATGCTTGGCTCAATGCTGGTCTTGCTCCACAACCATAGGGCAAATAAATCGATTACTTATCATGTGAAGTTATTGTAGAAGCTGATTCAATATCTTAATATTGTACGATTGCATTGCACATGTGTGAGTACTAAGTACCATAAATCCACTTTTTACATTTAGTTATCTTTTAGTGACTTTGATCTAGTGGCTAAGAGAATGTCATGCTCACTCAAATGTCTCGCTGATGGTGGCGCGTGTGTCGGATCATTTAGCTCCCTTCAAAATGGTTGAGCTGAATGGTGCTGATCCCTCCCATGATGGGATGAGACACGCGGGAGGGGTTATTTATTAATTTCCCACCCCCCCTATAAAAAAGGGCAACTGACATGGTTTAACGACCACTATTTGGCGGCCGGGAACACAGGCTTATAGTACGTGCCTTCCGAAGCACGGAATCATCTCCTTTGTTAGACAATCAGATGATTCAAGCCTGCAATATCCTAGTCAAACTGGAAACAACTTTCCAAAGTATGAGTCTGACACTTAGAGATACCTCGGCCCCGTAACACAAATTGGTAAAAAGGAATATTCCTTTTCACTTATTTGTGTTACGGGGCCGAGGTATCTCTTTCGAACAATCCCGCAGCCCGGCAGGCATCAGTCGTTGCGATTTCCATTAATCGGGAACAAATTCAGACGGATTTGTGCTGGTGGCTCAATTGATGGTAACCGGCAAAATGTGGGTGTTCTATAAAGCACACTTCTGCTATACCCTTCCGGGATTGCAGGTGCGATGTTATGTGTGAACTTTTAAAAAGCCGGAAAATAATGGAAAACACAACTTTGGACATCAATATTATGTTTTATTTTGAAATTGAAAAAAAAAGGTTATTTAATCTTTATTCTCTGTCACGCAGATGTCGCTAACCGTGACAGTACCTGTAGGACATTCGTCAGAAAATGATCTTCTATTTAGGTCTTAAATGTCTCCGTAACGGTAATGGAACCATTACTAAATTACATATACCAGTTTGGGTTATGGAGCCGGGAGGACATTCACCAGCCGAACGTCGGTAATAATTATAGATTGGCTGGAAGCGTATGTGGGGCATGTGGTCTAGCTGGTAATCGCTGTCGTAATCCTGACAGTCGATATGCCCCATATTAACTACTAGAACGAGAAGAACCAGTAACTTCAACATTATTGATTTCTGATAACTTTGTGCGTGTGACTCCTAAGGATCACTGACATTATTCGATGGTGGTGTTGAGTATTTATATATCTCGAGCACTCACCGTAGCTTTTTGAAAGTAAATCAGTTCGTTTCTGTATAATTTACAATTAAATGAATTTAGTTCGTTATTTATAATTTATACCATATCGATATTATAATCGTCTTAATGCTGGAATGCAGTGAATTTCAGTTTTACATCTGCGTCGAATTTCAGAACGTCGCCACAAAATACATAGCTAATGTAATCAATTTAAATTACGGTATCAGTTCAATAATTCATTTACGCTGTTAACTTTTATTAAATAGCTGATGCCCGTGGCTTCGCCCGCGTGGATGTCGGAACTTGATAAATTATATAATAAAACCTTCCTAGAGAACCACTCTAACCAGTGGTGAAACAGCATGAAAATTGGTGTAGTAGTTTTTGAGTTGACTTTGTTTTATTTAACAGTGTTTCAGTGTTTTTAGTGATTTAACAGTGTTTCAGAATAACCTCTATACCTACTGTGGTTTAAGGAATAAGAAATTTTGGAATAAACGTTTGCGTTTATTTGTGTGTGTGTAAAAGTGCAGTTATAGGTTTAGACCTATAACTGCGCTTTCACAACAAAAAATTATATCACCGATTTCAGTTTTAAAAAATAATTATCGACCCATTTTATTATTGATTCGGGTCGAGAATAAGTACAGTTACCTCCTTGAATATGACGCAATTGCAAAACGTCAACTTGTATGGGTAGTACAGATCTTTCGTTTGAATAACCATGACTAGTGACAGGACACTAGATGATAATAACCTATACATGGCTAAGAATTTTGTCATTCATCCCATCAGAAGCATTAAATGTGTAGCAAATGGGAAACTTATGAATATTTTCATATGCCAAATATCTAAGGAAGTAGATTATGATGGTTATGAGCCAATTTTATTTTTGCTTTTGTTTTAGAACATGATACGGCTAATAGCTGAAGTGCGGCTACACCTAGTTTTAGCCGGCTACAACTAGGTGCAACCGCTCACATGCGGTTAAACTTAGATTTATATTTTTATTTTAATACATGTTTTCTTCGCCTTTACTGATAATAAATAAAGATGTTTATTACTCATATTCGGTTAGAACTAGGTTCAGCCTTCATCAAAGCGGCTAAAACTAGGTTTTTAGTGTAGTTAAGCATTTCGGTTTTGTTTTCAGATTCATATCATACATTTTTTTTTTAAATTTAGCTTTGAAATATTGGTTTATTTATCAATTGAACGCTTAAACTCCTTTAAGTTCAGACATGTAACTTGGTCAAGGCATGTAAGTATAATGACGTTTAGTGTATGAGATATAACTGTCGGACTCGGATTGACTAACACCCGTTGTATTAGTCAATCCGAGTCTGACACTCCCTTCGCTCCGCCCTGAGCGGGAGGGGTTCTTTGATGATTTCCCAACCGCAAAAATAGACTCCCTAGTACAGCGAAGTGCAGTATGCCTTAAAAAGGACTATTTTAAATGCGACTGTACATCGAGAGAACCTGCAAGCCGGCAGGATATTCGCTCCGATTATCCGTAAGACAAATACGATGACCACTCTGTGACACATTTCTGTTTTTTAGTACCTTTTTCTGTAGTACAGTCGTTTGCCGGTAGGTGAAGAAAAATCAACAAAAGCCAGTACAGAGGTCAAATCGTCAAAGTCATCGAGCGCTGTCATACCCTTAATGAACGACGGCCTCCCCTCATGACTTCTAAATCTTTCTATTAAGGGTCAATATGGACATTTTTCTTTTTGGTTGGGTGGAAAATCATCAAATAACTCCTCCCGCTCTTGGGCAGAGCGAAAGGGAGTGTCAGACTTCTACTGACTAAAAACCACCCATGTTCCTTCCTAGCCCCTTATGTCGAGGCCGCGGTATCTCTAGCGAACAACCCGTAGCCCCGACGGGGTTAATATGGACCTCTGGTCATTGATTCAGTCCAGCTCATCCCGCCATCTCCTGTTGCTGTGCGGGCTCAGCATTGTCCTACATAGCTGAGCCAGCACAAAAAATAACCATGTCACTGTTGCAGAACCCTGGTTCTTCAACGTGGTTATTTCAGCCCACAGCAGCTTGTCAAGCATACGACAGATACGGCCAGCCCAGTCCAACTTCAGCTTAGCGGCCTTTTGAGCAACGTCAGTCAGAGAGATAAAGTTGGTGAACATGGTATACAAATTTAAATACCTGGGCCACCTACGGATAAGAATATCCCGCAAGCCTGCAGGTTCTCTCGATGTACAGTCGCATTTAAATTAGTCCTTTTTAAGGCATACTGCACTTCGCTGCACTAGGGAGTCCTTTTTTGCGGATGGGAAATCATCAAATAACCCCTCCCGCTCTGGACGGAGCGAAGATACCGCGGGATACCGCGGCCCCGGCAGGCATCAGTCATTGCGATTTTAATTTATGTTCTTTCTCCAAAATTAGTTTACTGACATGTTTTTTTAATGTTTTTGTTATAATATTACATTTTTACTATTGACTAGCTGTGCCCGCGACTTCGTTCGCGTGCTTGTCGAAAACTAAAATGCGTCGCTTAGAAAAATACATTAAATCATTGCCCTGCGTTAACTAACTGACGCTGTAGAAAATAAGAAGAGGGTAATGCAAAGTAATGACTATGTCTAATACTAAAGTTTAGATGGAAGGATGTTTGTTAATCAACCACGTCAGAACAGCCGAACGGATCTTGAAGAAATTTGAAACGGGTGCATTATAGTTGACAGGCCCTGTCGTTGGCGCGTTCGTGTTCCACGCGCGCCTCAAAGAGATGTCAGCAACAAAGAAGGGGCTCCAAAGGGCCGTCTGCCGGGGCTGAGGGTTGTTCGCAAGAGATACCACGGCCACGAAACACAAAGGGCTAAGAAGGAACATGGGTGGTTTTTAGTCAGTAGAAGTCTGACACTTTCTTCCGCTCCGCCCAGAGCGGGATCAGTTATTTGTAAATTTACGATCCACAAAAAAAGGGGATTAGAGGCTGTTTCGAGAGGTACCTGCACCGAAGGCGGGAGGAAACACCCGGATGCTTTCAATGTGAAGATCGGCCGGAGGACACGGTGGAGCACACCGTGAAGGTCTGCTCTGCTTGGGCGGAGCCCCACCATGTTTTCGTAGCGGCGATTGGCGGCGGCCTCTCGCGTCCGGCCCTGGTGCAAGCCATGGTCCGGGGCGAGAGGGAATGGGACGCCGTCACCTCCTTCTACGAAGCAGTGATGCTAGCGAAAGAGGTGGCGGAACGTAAGAGGGAGACCACCTATCGTCCCAGCCGCCGTGGGAGACGCTCCGGGCGTCGGGCGCCACGTGATGGCTTCCAGCCACCGTAGACGCGGGCCTGTGCACGGTGAGTAACGGGCTATGACGATTGAGGTGCGTTCGAGTTCCACGCGCGCCTCAAAGAGATGTCAGCAACATTAAAGGGGCCCGCAAGGACTGACGCCCGTCGGGGCTGCGGGTTGTTCGAAAGAGATACCGCGGCCGCGACACATGGGGCTAACACCACAGCACGTCTTATGACGACATGGTTGGCGCAGTGGCTGAACGATTAACAGTAGCATTGCGTGTCGCAGGTTCGATTCCCACACGGTACAAAAAAAATATGTCGTGGGTTTTAACTAATTTTAATTAAATTTAAAAAAAATTGTATTTTTATACTGTGTAATTGGTAATTTTTTATTTGTTGACTATTCACGAAACATATGTTTCATAACACCGCGGTTCCGAAAACTCGTGATAACTGTTGAAAACTTAAATGAACAACATTACCTTGCCTTAGAGTCTTAACGCAATACGTTAAAAAACGGCTAGGTAAAAAATGAGATTTAGATACACTTATCTAGATTAGTGGTTTTTATGGCAATAAAAAAAAATACAATATAAGCTTCGTTTTAGAATGTCAACATCATCAGCCTACCCTTTCCCAACTAAGCCAGGTTTACCTGCTACATACAGCTAGGAACGACTCCTTAAATTATCTCTACAACACGGTTACTGAGTAACACTTTACCTTACCTAACTATTATTTATTAGTTACTAAAGAAATGGATGTACTAATTAAAATAAACTTTATATAAATAGTTTCCTACATTTTTTCTGTTGTTTAAAATCCCATGTAATCGAGGAGGAGCTTAGTGCCATCAAGCGGTCAAAAATCCACACTCCGTGGCTGCTACTGAGAAAAAAAGGACAAAACTGCAACACACATGACCCGAACTGCAACATAATGAAAATCTAAATCTTCGTCTATTTACAATATTTACAAACCACAATTTACAGATCCATAATTATATAATAATATGTGAAAAGTCGACCAACCACTTGATGATTTCCCGAAATTTTTGGTGGGCACTCGTACCCTAGTTTTTCAACCCCAATCGGCTCATTCACATTACTGCCACTCAAGTCATTGTATTGCTTGGAAGATGATATGGCGCGAGTGTGCCGACGCAAGTTAAAAAAGTTAAAAATATTACTTTAAGATTAAGAAACGTAGGAGCTATGGAATGGTGGTGGAGAGATAACCGTTACTGGATTGTGGTCCACTGTTGAAGAGCGGTGAACCTAATTCAGTGTTATATATATATCGTCATATAATATATACTCGTATCATATATCGTCTAAGCTGGTTATTTGATAGGAGTGTGCTGCCTAGTGGTTTTTTAAAATCCCTATAGATTCGTCATGTCTGTCCGTCTGTCCGTATATCACTGCCACTTTATTCCGAAACTATTTCCTAATAGTTCAAACTTGGTAAACCGTATGAACTGAACCTACTCTGTGAACTGCTTTACGATTTGTATACAAAAGTAAAAAAAATATCGTCAAACCGAATGTGCGGGAAATTTATAATAAAAAAAAAAAACTTTGTCATTTAAAGTTTATAAACTCAATCAAAAACGAACTAAACGTACGTTGGCCTCATAGCAATTTTAGCCTCGCTAAGCGCCACTTTGAGGCAGGTAGGTAGCCATAATTTTCTTCTAGATATATTTTGTCAATGCTTTATGAAACTTTGAAGAAAAATCAGCATGACTACGCAGCTTTGAAAGAAGAAGTTATAAGCCCTTTCTTGGTAAGCACCGGTCGTAATTGTCGAGCTCCAGTTTTTTAAGTTAATCTCGACAATAACAGCTCGTCTCTACACATTTATAGTGTTCCATTTACAACCAATAATTGGCTTAACGGTGCAATCGGATTAAACAAACGTTTATAATTTCATTTACGTTATTTTACAGTTCTAACTGGCAGATTGTGAAATAAATTATAAAAAGTAAAGAAATCATAATTGAAAAAAAAAATGAATTAAATTGATAAGTATAACCAACTGATTTACATAACTGAGTATAAATACGCATACACGGCCTCTGAAATCGTCAGTCATCAAAACATCGCTAAAACAACCACAAGATGTTTAAATTTGTCATTCTTCTATTTCTAATAGTAATATGCGCGGGAGAAATCAAATGTCAGAGGAATCCGGATGACGAAGGCAATGACTTTATTCCTTCTAGACGAAATGCAAGTCCAGGTGCATTTTCTGCAGGGTGTCTTAATGGTCAAGTAAGAGATAGTAACGGCATTTGCGTCGAAGAGTGTCCGCCTGGTCAGCGAAAAGATGCTGATTTCAACGAATGCGTTGAAATCGTGGAACGACGAAATGCAAGTCCAGATGCATTTTCTGCAGGGTGTCTTAATGGTCAAGTAAGAGATAGTAACGGCATTTGCGTCGAAGAGTGTCCGCCTGGTCAGCGAAAAGATGCTGATTTCAACGAATGCGTTGAAATCGTGGAACGACGAAATGCAAGTCCAGATGCATTTTCTGCAGGGTGTCTTAGTGGTCAAGTAAGAGATAGTAACGGCATTTGCGTCGAAGAGTGTCCGCCTGGTCAGCGAAAAGATGCTGATTTCAACGAATGCGTTGAAATCGTGGAACGACGAAATGCAAGTCCAGATGCATTTTCTGCAGGGTGTCTTAATGGTCAAGTAAGAGATAGTAACGGCATTTGCGTCGAAGAGTGTCCGCCTGGTCAGCGAAAAGATGCTGATTTCAACGAATGCGTTGAAATCGTGGAACGACGAAATGCAAGTCCAGATGCATTTTCTGCAGGGTGTATTAATGGTCAAGTAAGAGATAGTAACGGCAATTGCGTCGAAGAGTGTCCGCCTGGTCAGCGAAAAGACGCTGTAATCAACGAATGCGTTGAATTCTACGAATAGCCTGGTTTCTACCAAAAATATTTCTTGTTGATAAAATATATTCTTAACATTCGAATTGGCTTTAATTTTTTATTTTATTCCTTCTAATCTTCTGATATTTTCGTACCATCACCATCGCACTTCATTGGAGCATATTCCTCTTCCTAAAATAATCCTCTTCAGAATCTTAAATAAACAACATTACCATCCTTTAGTTTTGATGCAGTTCGGAAAAAAAATTACTAGGAAATTAACTAATCCCACAAATATAATAAATGCGAGAGAGCAGAGACAGATTTTAGTCTGGAATAGTGCAGGATATGCAATATTGCATGTTCTTCAACTGTTTGACAACAGACTGAGAACTATCATACTATGTACGAAATAAAACAGCTGTTTCAACGCGCTTGTGATAGAAGTGAGTAGCCTGTTTGGCGACCTCTCTGTAAACACAGGTACGCAAGTTCGAGGCTTATTCAGAGTGTTAGACGGTGATGCATAATTATATATGGGCATCAGTGGACGACTGCCCCGAATTCATAATTAACATGTTTTAAATAAATGATAAAGAAGAATGCGTTCTAATAGCAGGAAGTCAAGACGCAGAAAACTCTGTTTACTCTGGACGCTCTTAACTTGAACGTATTTTTACATCGTTCTCACATATAAACGTAAGATCACAACAATATTGATTTAAAAGAGTGTCCATGGCGTTTCCTGCCCGTTATTCTTTATAGAGATCTACGCTAGGGAATGGGTAACTATAGTACTGTTATGTCGGTCATCTAGAATCTTTAAGAAACCTCGCTTATAATTGTGTAGTGTCTAAAACACTCCAGTACATTCTATAGGTATAGTTCCATTGTGTTTACAAGGTCAGCACGGCGGGCGTCGGCGACATAATTGCCATTGTAATTTCGACCGTATGCCGAGTGCGTAACGTAACTTCTTCCTTGTTGGTTCTTTTATCTTTAAGTTTATTTTTTAGTTATTTTTCTTTGTGAATATTGTATTCATTTTTAGTTAATAATAGGGAATTTTCTCTAACTTCTTTTGTGTGTTTGAGTATAAAAGGACCGACAGATGTCGGAGCAGGCAGTCTACTTTTAAAGCGAGACAACGAAAGGTTCGAAGAGTTATCTAGTGCGATGAAGTGTTCAGTAGTGTTGAAGTGATTGTGTATTTAGTGTTTTGTGTTTATTATAGTTATTTCGTGTGTTTAATTGGTAGTGTTTTTATTTATCCCATACCCAGCTCGTAACAATTTGGTGTCAGAAGTGAGGGATAAATAATGCCGATTCTACCAAAGGACGACACGGATAGTATCCGTACGAGGAGTCAGCGACAGCAGGGTATGGACCAGAGGCGATTTGGAGACTCCCCGACACAGACACCGGGCGGTGTCCAGCCTACATCAGAGCCAGTCACTGGTCCATCTGGAGCTACTCCAGCATTAGCGACGCCTGACTTGTCTGCCTTAATGGCGCTGCTGCAGGACCAGGCTCGCCGTCAAGAGGAGCAGGCTCGCCAGTTGCAGAAACAGTTGCAACGGGACAAGGAGTAGCAGGCTCGCCGTCAAGAGGAGCAGGCTCGCCGTCAAGAGGAGCAGGCTCGCCGTCAAGAGGAGCAGGCTCGCCAGTTGCAGAAACAGTTGCAACGGGACAAAGAGGAACAGGCTCGCAGTCAAGAGGAACAGGCTCGCCAGTTGCAGGAACAGTTGCAACGGGATAAGGACGAGCAGGCTCGCCGTCAAGAGGAACAGATGCTCCTGATTAAAGATCTTCACGCATCAGTTGGCAAAGAGCTGAGGGTGATGAAGGAGCAGGTACAGCAGCACGACAACCGTATTGCAAAGGCCGAAATTCAGATCGCCGATGTGAAGAAGGCCTTGAGTGAAATTAAGGTTGGAGACGGGACTGTGGCTTCAGTGATTGCTGCACCTTCGGTGCGCGGGTTTAAAGTGTCGCCATTCGACGGAACATCTTCGTGGTCGGCCTATAAAATTCATTAAAAATTAAATTTTTTTAATTGATTTTTTTTTTTATTTTTTTTATTTAATTTTTTTTTTTTTATTTAAATTTGTATATGTGACTTTATATGTTTGTGAACGCACCCACGATACAGGAGAAATTCCTAGTGTGGGGCAACGTTTTAAAAAAAAAAAAAAATAATAATAATAATAATTTGAGGCCGTTATGAAGGCGAATGGGTGGACCAAAGCGCAAGCCATGACCGCGCTCACTTTGGGTCTCCGAGACCAGGCCCTTACCATTCTTGAAGCACTCGGCAAGGATGTGACCTATGAACAGCTACTGGAAGGGTTAGAATCTAGATACGGCGACGCGCACCTGGAGCACGTCTATCGTGCCAAATTAAAGGATCGTGTTCAACGTAGTGCCGAGAACGGAGAACCTACAGCAGTGGGCCCTGGAAGTTGAAAAGCTGGTTCGGAAAGCATACCAGTCCGCCCCTGCCCTTATTGATGGAAATCTGGTACACGCGTTCGTAGATGGAATACGCGACTTGGAAGTTAGAGCCGCTGTGAGACTTGGGCATCACGAGAAGCTGAAAGACGCCTTGGCCCATGCCTTAGAAGTAGAGGCAGTGAGGCAGGACCACCGTACGCACCGTGTCAGGGAGGTTGTAGCGTCACCTGTACGCGACCGCCCGCAAGGATACAGCCCTAGGTGTTACACTTGTGGAGAAAGGGGTCATCTTCGATCAAGTTGTCCTAAGCGCAGCTCACCAAGAGAAGACCAACCCCAGCAGGGAAAGGTGGCTGAAGTGAGTGACAGCAGGGAAACGAGTAAATGCCAGGACTGGGGGGCGGGTGCTGGCTGGTTTTGAAAGAGCCCCGAGGATCTCGATCTCACAAGCACATGACGGGAACAGCCTGACCATTAAGGGCGAAGTCAATGGAACTCCATGCAAACTGACGTTGGATACTGGAGCTTCTCATACGGTCGTCAATTCACACCTAGCAAATCGGTTTCTTGGGGACTACTTTAATAACCACGACCGTATACAATTACTGACAGCTACCGGTCAGCACATAACCGTCCGAGGGAAGAAGGAGGTGGAGTTAAAATTGGGTGATAGAATTTATGTGGCCGACATAGTGGATGATTGCATCTTGGGCTTGGACTTCATGCGGAAATATCGTTGTGAGATCGACATTGACCAAGGAGTGTTAAAATGTGGTTCCGAGGAAGTCTTCATGGAAGGTGCACCATCAGGGAAAGTGTACTGCTTGAAGGAAATTGTTCTTCCTCGCTCGTTCTGATAGAAAGGGTGAACAATGAATTTTCATGGAAGATGGCACGAACTCTGGTAAAGGCCAACAACATCTCAGCTGTACGCATCCTGAATCCAAATGACAAGGAGCAAGTGATTAAGAAGGGCACCTTGATCGGCACTTGCGAGGAAGTAGCTTGGATGCGTCAATTGCAAGATCTACCTACCGGAAATCAAATTCGTAGAGCAAAATTTGACGTGTCAACGCTTTTAGAAAACTGTCATTTAACTGAAGGACAAATGGACAAGGCTAAGAAGATGTTACTTCAGTACGCCGGTATTTTCTCTACGAATGATACTGACATAGGGAGAACTGGACTGGTTCAGCACAGAATGAATACAGGCTACGAGTTACCTATCCGTCAGCGACCAAGGAGACTGCCAGTTGCACGGGAAAAAGAAGTGGAAACCATGAGTGAAGGAATGGTGAAGGACGGTGTTATAGAGCCTTCATCCAGTCCATGGTGTTCTCCTGTGGTCCTGGTAAAGAAAAAGGACGGCAGAATGCGCTTTTGTGTGGACCATCGACGACTGAACAACGTCACGAAAAAGGACAGCTACCCACTGCCTAGGATCGATGACACACTGGATACGCTGATGGGAATGAAGTGGTTTACTACACTAGACCTGAAAAGTGGTTACTGGCAGGTCGAAATAGACCCAAAGGATAAAAAAAAGACTGTATTCTCAACAGAAAAAGGGTTGTGGCAGTTTAAAGTTATGCCTTTTGGAATGTGTAATGCTCCTGCAACGTTTGAAAGGCTGATTAATTGGGGATGCATGTCTTGCATAACTAGACGACATAATCATTGTGGGCCGTACGTTTGAAGATCACCTTAAAAACCTCGACCGAGTGCTGTCGAAGATCCAAACAGCAAACCTGAAGTTGAGTCCGAGGAAGTGCTCGTTTTTCAGAAAACAAGTGAACTTTTTAGGACACATAGTTTCGGAGGAAGGTGTTCAAACAGATCCAGAGAAAGTAGTCGCTGTCAAGGATTGGCCATTGCCGAAAGACAAGACACAGGTCAGAGCATTTTTGGGTTTGTGCTCCTACTATCGCCGGTTTGTGAAGAATTTTGCCGACATTGCGAAACCTCTACACAAACTCACTGAGGAAAAGCAACCATTCTGTTGGGACGAGAACTGCGACGCCGCATTTCAAGAATTTAAGGGACGTCTGTGCAATACTCCTATTTTGGGATATCCTGACACTGAAAATGACTTTATAGTCGACACAGACGCAAGTAATACTGGAATTGGGGGCGTGTTATCTCAACGGAAAGGAAATCAGGAGGTTGTTGTAGCTTACTTCAGCAAGTCTTTATCCAAACCGGAAAGAAATTACTGCGTAATGAGACGAGAGCTGCTCGCTGTAGTGAAGACATTGCAGTACTTCAGTAAATATTTGTTGGGACGGAAATTCCTGTTACGAACCGACCATGCTGCATTGAAGTGGCTATTACAGTTCAAGAATCCAGAGGGGCAAGTGGCGAGATGGATTGAACTACTGCAAGAGTTTGACTTCGTAACCGAACATCGCAGTGGGAGAACTCACGGTAACGCAGACGCTTTGTCAAGAAGACCTTGTCCTGAAGACTGCAAGCACTGTGCCAGGCAAGAGACTAAGGAAGTAGTGCCCGTGAGGATGCTTAGAACGGATCTCAGCGATGAATGGAAGGAGACTCTACAACATGCTCAACAAAATGACCCGGACATCAAACCAATTTTCGACTGGATTAAAGCTGGTGCTCCGAAGCCCAAGTGGAGCGACGTGGCTGCGATGAGTTCCATCACGAAAAGTTATTGGGCACAATGGAACAGCTTCGAGATCCAGGACGGAGTCTTATGCCGTAAATGGGAAAACGCTCGAGGGGACAGCTGTCATCTACAAATGGTTGTCCCTAAAGCTAAGGTACCGGATGTTTTACGGCTCTACCATGATGGATGCTCTGGACGACATATGGGGGTAAAAAGGACTCTACTGAAGATCAGAGAGCGATTTTACTGGATCCACTGTCGATATGATGTGGAGGACTGGTGTCGCAAATGTACCAGCTGCGCGGCTGTGAAAGGACCTCACACATGAAGCAGAGGTGCATTAAAAGTTTACAACGTTGGAGCCCCCTGGGAGCGGATAGCACTGGACGTTGCGGGACCATTTCCAGAAAGTGACAGCGGAAACAAGTACTTCATGGTTGTCTTGGACTACTTCACAAAGTGGCCAGAAGTCTTCGCCATTCCTAACCAAGAAGCTACTACAGTCGCAGATAAATTGGTTCAAGAAGTCTTCTGTCGTTTTGGAGTACCCTTAGAAATTCACAGCAATCAAGGAAGGAATTTTGAATCGCAAGTTTTCCAGGAGACTTGTCGATTGATGGGTACACACAAAACCAGAACCACCTCTTACCACCCACAATCCGATGGAATGGTAGAACGATTCAACCAAACGTTGGAGAGATATCGGGCAAAAGTTGTGGAAAGCAGGCAAAGGGATTGGGACAAACACATACAGCCGTTTCTTTTGTCCTATCGGAGTGCAGTTCACGAAAGTACGACCGTAACTCCAGCCTTCGCAAACTTTGGAAGGGAATTACGATTGCCTGGACATTTAATCACTGGAACTCCCCCTGATGTCCCACGCAGTGTAACGGATTACGCGAATGACCTGCGTAACAAGTTAAATGATGTGTATGAGCATATCAGGCAATCCGGACAACAGATGTCTGAGAAGATGAAGACTCGTTATGACCGGAAGGCAAACAGTAGTGGTTTCGACGAAAGTTCGCTGGTGTGGTTGCATAACCCAGTGCGGAGCAAGGGAAAGTCTCCGAAATTGCAAGCAAAATGGGATGGACCATACCGAGTTGTGACCAGGATCAACGATGTCACCTACCGAATACAGAAGGGTCCGCGAGGTGCGCCTAAGATTGTGCATGTAGACCGACTACGGGACTAATGGTGCTCGGGACGAGCATGTCTAAGGAGGGGGCATTGTTACGTCGGTCATCTAGAATCTTCAAGAAACCTCGCTTATAATTGTGTAGTGTCTAAAACACTCCAGTACATTCTGTAGGGATAGTTCCATTGTGTTTACAAGGTCAGCACGGCGGGCGTCTGCGACAAAATTGTCATTGTAATTTCGACCGTATGCCGAGTGCGTAACGTAACTTCTTCCTTGTTGGTTCTTTTATCTTTAAGTTTATTTTTTAGTTATTTTGCTTTGTGAATATTGTATTCATTTTTAGTTAATAATAGGGAATTTTCTCGAGCTTCTTTTGTGTGTTTGAGTATAAAAGGACCGACAGAGGTCGGAGCAGGTAGTCTACTTTTAAAACGAGACAACGAAAGGATCGAAGAGTTATCTAGTGCGATAAAGTGTTCAGTAGTGTTGAAGTGATTGTGTATTTAGTGTTTTGTGTTTAATAAAGTTATTTCGTGTGTTTAATGAGTAGTGTTTTTATTTATCCCATACCCAGCTCGTAACAGTACTTTCACAAGTTATTATGCCTTATGTACTGTAGCTTCGTTTTATATATTTGTTTCTATGACATTTAAAAGTGCCTGTAACACATAACATAACATCACGCCTGTAATCCCCGAAGGGTTAGGCAGAGGTGTACCTAATAGTACACCCACATTTCGCCAGTTATGTTTAAGTCCCTTGTAACAGGGGGCGAGCCTATTGCCATCAACCAGGCACAAATCCAGACTCCGTGGCTGTTACCTGTTTGATGGAAAAAGCCAATAACACTTTGCCCGACCCGGGAATCGAACCCAGGACCTCATGCTCAGCAGTCGCGCTTGCGACCACTAGACCAACGTGGCAGTGCCTGCAATGGTTTAATATTAATTGAAATAAGTGCTTTAAGTTTGAGTCACCACGTAAAATGATTTAAAAAACTGATTGATCGAAACCGGTTTCGTACAAGTAGAACTACAAAAAATCCTAGGTCGAAAATAGTTTCAAATCTCCGGTTTCGTAGGCAGCCGACGAACAGCAAACTCCCTAAGGACAAAACTCAAAAACACTTCACCCGAACAAATAATCGAATCTCGTGCTCAGTAGTTGCGTTTGCAACCACAAACCCAACAAAAAAAAGAATTAAAATCTTAATTTTGGATTCAGAAACGAGTGGTTGTGGAGAGGTAACCGTTGCCGGAATTAGGTCCACATTCACTCACAAACAGGAACCCTGGGCAATAGTTAGGTGAAGGTAACATAACGTTTAAGCTGTTATGCCGATTGGGTTTTTATATACTATTAGAGGGTTCCGTATGGTGTCGGACGTAAAGAATAGCAACATCCCATATCTTCCCGTGGGTGTCGTAAGAGGCGACTAAGCGACTTACCAGAGAATAGGCAGCAGCGTTCTCTGTGCATTCGTAACAATCATACTGCGATCGCCAACCCGCCTGCCAAGCGTGGCGATTATGGCAAATCGCCCCTCACGATTAGTACATTGACCCATAATATATTTGATGGAACAAAACTCATCCTGGTAGCGGTAGCCTGGCAGTAACAGCTGCATATGTAAGCAGCATCATTGGAAATTCTTCAAGGTGGTGCAAATGCTCCATCACACACTGAAACACACACTGCACATTGAAACTGGATCTAGGAATCCTGCAAGGATCAACAATGATAGCGCTTCCCCGTTAATTCTCTTTAATTTTTGGTAAAGATTTCCAGATAATTATTTTAGAGATCTGTGATCGCAATGAGGTCAGTTACTTTTCCGTTTAGTTCAGACTTCAAAATACTACAACTGATCTAGGTAAATCTCTTTTTTATGAAAAACTATGCCACACTCGGATTTTTTCCTATTTTGTGGAGGCGTTTACAAACACTTAAACTGTAGATCATACAAATATTTGTTCCACGTGGGGATCGAACCCGCGACCCGCACCGCAGCAGTCAATCGCTCAGCCATCGCACCAACCGTGCCGTCAAGTGAAGTCATGGTCTATGTAAAAACTGTTTAATAGGATAGTTCAAGCAAAAAGTAGGAACTTTTTGGATTCGCAAAATTGAACCTCTTACAGTCTACGAGAACTGATGACAAAAACGTTATTCATTCTAACATCTTCATAACGTTTTATGGTAGAAATGGTAGAATAGACCTGTTATCGTGCATTTTGTAAAATCGGGGTTATTACAAAATACACAATAAAAGGTTAATTCTAAACTCGTAAAACCGTAGTTGATGTAAAAAATCACCCCTCGACTTTTTGGCACTCTTGATAATATAATTATAATATGTCCTTCGGGAAAGTGGAAGAGATCACATTACGTGTTTTAGTTTGCTTCCAGTAATTAGCTTAAGCTCTAACCAAACAGACAGATGTGTTGCTGGAGAGTTTGTTCCGCCACTTCTTCTTTCCAGCAAAAACACTAGTAAGTGTCGAAGGGTGGGCGTTTTGGGGGACTGTCACTTGTAAATAAGTAAAGTAAAGTAAATTTTGACGTTCGAAAAGTGCTGATTATTATTATTAGAATAAATGACTTTATATTTTGATTTTTTTGATTTTGACCCATATCAAAATTTAACAAGACCGAGGTAAAGAGCATTTTCAAGTTCAATGTTAAACATGTCGAAGATTGACATCAGATACAGAAGTGCATTTTTAGGGTTCCGTAGCCGTCTGGCAAAAAGCGGAACACTTATGGATTCGTAATAATATCTGTCTGTCCGTCCGTCCGTATGTCACAGCCACTTTATTCGAACACAATAATATTAAAACTAAAAAGTTGAAATTTGGTAGGGAGACGTATTCTGTGATCCGCTTTACGAGTACGCAGTAGTAAAGTGGTTCCAAGCGCGGCTGCTAAGCATGAGGGTTCGATTGCCAGGTCTAGCAAAGTGTTATTGCGTTTTTCCAATAGGAATTTCTCTGAAGCAGAAACTTAGTCTAGATTTATGCCCAGTTGATGCCAGTAGGCTCGCCCCCTTTTTTATGGGATTTAACACTCTCACTGCCATGGAATCCACTGGCCGGTCCCAAGTTTTCGAGTGCAAAGGGCCAGTCTCATTTTAAAGAAACATTAACAGTAGGCCGTGGGTGTCGCCGGCCGCCACCAAACAATACTAAACATATTTTTTTCTTTATAAGCAGGCCAGTAGTATAAAAATCTGTTTCAATTTAGGGGTCACGGCGGATCCCACGTCGTGCTCAAGGCATTTTGGCTTGCTGCATCGAAATCGTTGGGACCCGCCACCGGACTCCATGGCTTGCTGAACTGGAACTATGCAACATACGTATATTACTGGCAGTGAGAGAGTTAAACATAACTCGCAAAATGTGAGTATACCAATAGGTAAACCTCTGCTTAACCCTGTGGAAATGACAGGCGTGATACTATGTTGCCACAGTAACTTTTAGAAGTTTTTAGTATCTTGTTAACAGTTGAAGGTTAACTGTTGCTTGGCTTAACGGTACAATCGAAAACAAATAAAATTAATACAATTTATTTTCATTATCTTACACGAGTTCCAACAAGCAAATAACGAATTAAAATAATTGTTATAAATGCAACTTAAGTAAATAAATTAAATTAATTGGTGTTTCAAACTGATTTATTTTACTGACGTTCTACGATATCCATACAAGCCTATCAAATCGTCTGGCATAAAAACAAACTCAAAGGGAACACCAAGATATTGAAAGTGGTAGAAATCAAATGTCAGAAGAATCGCGAAAACTAAAATAGTAAGATTATTCCCTGAAGACGAAATACAGATCCAGATTGTATTCAAAGCAGCAGCAGGTTTCTCGAAAGAGATACCGTAGCCCCGGATCACAGAGGGCTAAGAAGGAACATGAGTGGTTTTTAGTCAGTAGAAGTGTGACACTCCCTTCCGCCCAGAGCAGGAGTCATTTGACGATTTCCCAACCACCAAAAATAAAAGATATTCTAAGCAGGCTGTCCCTCTAGCATGAAAGGAAATGTTATTATTGATAAATGTTTTGTACTTGTGATACGAAGAAGTATAGGTCGGCTCTTCCAATGAAACCGTAAGAAACCGTACGGGTATGTGTTCCAATCATCATCATCAGCCTATAATGTTCCCATTGACTCAAATATGAACAATAACAATAATATATTAATATAAATATATATATATAAATATTAATATATTAATTATTACGTGTAATAATGTGTACACCTCTGCCTAACCCTTCTGGGATTACAGTCTTGATGTTATGTTATATTAATTCGTAGTAAGTATAAGATCTCGTAATTATCAATGATATTCTATGAGAGATTAGTACTTGCAATACTTTCCTGTATGTCTTCTGTTATTAGTACCCGGTAAATAAATATATCAACAACATTTCAGCCACAAGACGTCCACTGTTGGACATAGGCCTCCCCCAGATGGGGGTGATTTGCCATAATCGCCACGCTTGGCAGGCGGGTTGGCGATCGCAGTATGGTTATGGTGGTATGGCACAGAGAACGCAGCTGCCCATTTTCTGGTAAGTCCCTTAGTCGCCTCTTACGACACCCACGGGAAGATATGGGATGGTGCTATTCTTTACGTCCGACACCATACGGAGCAATAAATATTAACAAAGAGTTTTCAGAAAAAGAATTAAGCAACGAAAACTGACATAGAAATTTCTATCAATTGTCAAACTCAAAATAACGAAAGCAACAAAACGCTTAACAAAGTGACTTGTTAAATGTGAAGTCGGGAGCAGAGCAGCGTCGCACTGTCGCGTCGCGCGCAACCATCGCGTTTGTTTCGTTGGCATAATCAACAATTAGGTAATTCCAGCTCAAAGTGGGCTGTAGTGTAGTTGTCCCGAGCATGGCTTTGCCAAGCTCGGCCGACACATTGTGCCACGTGATTTCCCACGGGAACTTATGCTAATGCGATTTAATTTTCAAGTTATGTGATGAGATGATGTAATGTGCTTAAGTAATTTTGGAAAAATTTCTGATGTTGTACAATATGTTGTGTGATATAAAACACTTTGTCTTCTACTCTTCAATAACTAAACGACCAAATAATTTTGTTTTACCTTTCAGAACAAACTAAATGCTTAATAGGACATTTATTTTTAAACGACTTCAAAAATGGAGGAGATTCTTAATTTAACTGTTTTTTTGTATTTATGTTACCTCATAACTCCGTCATTTAGGAACCGATTAGGAACCGATTAAAAATTAATAATATTTATAAATCTTTCCGATTGGTCCCATAGAAACATCAAAATCGGTAATAGTTCCTCCCTTTGTTGACATAATATCTTTAACTACCGGACGTCACGCGGTTTCAACCGCGTAGTTCCCGTTCCCGTAGGAATACAGGGATAAAAAGTAGCCTAAGTCACCCGGGGATAGTGTAGCTTCTCAACGGTGAAAGAATTTTTGAAATCGGTCCAGTAGTTTCGGAGCCTATTCGTTACAAACAAACAAACTAATATTTCCTCTTTGTAATATTATTATGGTGTAGATAACTTCCAGTTACGATGTAAAATTGATTCATGATGACAAGACTATGTGTAGTCTACAACGAACAGCATCACGCCTGCAATTATTGAAAGGATATGCAAAGGTATAAATTATAGTTCATCCACATTTAGTGGTGCACATAATACATGGTGAGTCAATTCATTGCTCTTGCCAGGTTTCAAACGCAGATTCTATAACTGTTACTTTACTGAGGTATTCTTGATTTATTTTATTTATTCAAGCAGGTACTCGCTACACTTACTGTTTTCACCAACGCGTGCAGCAAGTCAACATCACACACTAACTTAGAAACCGTATGCAATAATTAAGCATAGCTTTATTGCTACTCATAAACAGCTATCTAGATCCGGCTCTTAAGCAATCAGAGCGTTTAGCACATTCATCGCATGTGTTGTGGGCGCATATCGAGCAGTTTCGGTACGCACAATGGGAGCCGCTAATGGAAAAATTGATGGAAAAATATAGGGTGTAAAAGTACCCTTAACGCAAACGAAGAGCACTTGTTTTCCCCACCACGGACCATACTGGGAAAAAGTTACGGAGATATTGGGGGTCAAAGTTCCAAATTTTTCACAGCTGTTTTTGTAAATACTAGTTTTTCAGGTTATAACTTTACTTAAATTAGCTCCATGACCCATTTACTATTCAAAGCATCCACTAGCACAATGTTTTAAGAGTGCTACTTTGAGTTTTACCGTAAAATGTGATTTTTGACCCCAAAAAAAAAGTCGTTTCCCAGCAAAAATTTTTGCGCAGGGGTACTTAGTTTGATGTACGGAATACTTGGTTGACGGCTGTGTGATGGGTTGATTTACACCCTGTATATGAAAAAAAACGTAAAACGCCACAATTTATGAATAATATAAAATTATGTATCATTGATACTACCTATCAACTGGATATTTACCATGTTTAGTGCTGCGTACACTTTCGGTGCCATTAGACGCTTGGGTCTCCTGAATAAAATCAAAATCAAAATTCATTTATTCAAACTAGGCTGATAATCAGCACTTTTCGAACGTCAAACTTTAATTATTTACAGTAACAGTCCTCCAAAACGCCCACAATATGTACATAACTTCAGTTTTGCCGCTCGATTATGTCTCATATTCCACCAGAACACGGTGTGTAGCATCTCCCACTTAATCTACTAGGCTCACAGGAATTGGCCAGTAGTAGATATATTTCCTGAATGTGTTTAGACAGCCTCACTTCATCCAAACGGTCATTCCATTCGCATAAACAAACACAGACGACTTCAATGAAGCTATCACACAGTTCGATTAGCATATTATTATGCATGTATTTACCTACACTGTGTGCTATTACTTAGAAGCAGAATAATATATGTGAAACTATCTGACTAGTGGTTTATTACAAGTTTCTACGTAATAGGGGATCGGACAGAGTCAACAAAATATGATTCTAATTAGTCCGTCAGTTAGATTATCGAAAAATATTGGACACGTCGTGTTTTTTATTTTATCAAATGACTAAAAATTGACGAAGATAAAACGCATGATCATGAGTTGGGGGTTGTGATGTCATTTGTGTACTGACATACTCGTATTATGTTTTCGAGGAGTTCACGAGTTTTCGAAGCACTGTATCGTCTTTATTTTTTGTGTATGTGAAAAAAGAAAAAAATATGTGTTCAATTATTTTTGGAAATCTATCTGACAGACTAATTTTTAAAAGATTTTTTTTGTCCGATCCCCTATTGATTAATTTTGGTACAAAGGCGTGTAATAGAAAAAATACGCGAAGTAAGTACGTAAGATGACATTAAACATGTCAGAGGAAAGCTTCGAGAGCCCTTTGTGTTCCGGGGCCGGGCGTAGGGCCTATTCTACCTCTCATATTCCGCCACCTCCTTCGCTAGCATAACTGCTTCCGATTCCCTCTCGCTCCGGATCATGGATTCAACCAGAGCTGTTCACGAGAGGTCGCCGCCACCAATCGCCGCTACGAGGACACGGCGGGTGCTTCGCCCAAGCGGAGCACACTTTCACTGTGTGCTCCACCGTGTCTTTCAGTCGATCCTCATAATGGGAACGCCTGGGTTTACTCATCAACTGACCTGACCTACGACTAAGCTACTAATAACGGGCAAGGTGGGCGGGAGAAGACCTAGAGGCAGAAGCCCAATGCGCTGGTCAGACCAGTTCCACTTTGCCCTAAACACTTCTGTCTGCGATGTCTTACATGCTGCCGAAGACAGAGTGAGCTGGCTCAAAACAGTCTGGGAGAATGTGATCCAAAGAGGCCACGACCCTCAGCATTGAGGAAACACGACGCGAGGGAGGGGACGACTAAGTCAGGCCAGGTGGCGTTCTGCAACTTCTAGATAATCCCATGAGAAAACAATGAATTTATGTAAATGTATGAGTGAAAGGCGTTCGCTGGATCATTGATCAATGTCTAACAGCCAACTACACATTACGCTTAAAATAAATAACAAAATTACTACGAAGTAAAATACACGTTACTACCTAGTTAAAAGAGGTCCTTCTTTAACAATAAATTCTCGAAAGAAACACTTAAGTCGGGCTAAGATATTAGTTTTAATGAAACAGCTTAAGGTTCTCGGATATTTTAATTAGCTAGTCGCATATGGTACTGGATTGTCGGAGATTAAAACTGAACTACCAATTGGTATAATCATTTAGTGTTCATAGTAAAAAGGGTGTAAAAGTACCCTTAACGAAGTCGAAATCATTATTGCGATTAGTTTTTTGATCTGGACCATACTTCAAAACTTTCTCATCATCATCATAATTTCAGCCAAAAGACGTCTACTGCTGGACATAGGCCTCCTCTAGGTGTCGCCACATTGATGGACATAGGCCTCCCCAGATGTTGCCACATTGATCGGTCCCGTGCGTCTCACATCCAGCGGGTCCCCGCAATCTTCACCAGGTACAGGCAAACATTCTAGTTACGGAGATTTAAAAAAACAACTTGATTTACTCTAAGTTTAAAAGATGTCTGAAGGGTCCATAATGCCATCCCATCCCATTTGTTTTGTTCTCAAAGTATTTCCATTTAGAATTCACGAAATGAGTATTTTTGTAGAGACCCACCCCAGGTAGATTCATAATTATGGGTTACTCTTATGGCTCAGGAATAATTTGCATAATACACACCAGGAAAAAACAAATTTAGATAGGCAACATTTTGTATTGAATGCATCTTCTACCCCCCTTTAAGGACATCTGCACTGATAGAACTAGAACTGGCGTTCAAGTATATTAATCATGAAAAATGATGTCCGGTGACTAAATCGAATAAATTGATTTTTTTACGCATACTGGGAACGTCTTGAGGTTTACGAAGTTTAATTTATTATCGTAATTAACAAACCCAACCACACCTTATACATTAAAGGATGGTAGTGAGACATTAAACTACTTCGTACAAACCACAATATCATGTTACTACCACCACAGTAAGTGCAGTTCATTGCACCTTGTTCTCTCCCGATCCAAAATATTCCAACACGAATAAACGGTAATAATAACTTCCTAAAGGCATACGTATTTCCAGAAATGTATGAACGATTACACATCAAACGAGGCGCGCTTCCCTCAGATAGAATTACCAAACGGGCACATACGTAATGTACCAAATACCAATGTACCAAATTTGCTGTTTCCCGAAAAAACGTAATGACAGGAAAAGCTTGGAAATTCAACAGGTAAATATTCATAGTGAAAAAAAAAGCCGTAGGTATAACGAGAAAATTACGAAAACTCTATTTGCATCCGACGGGTGATTCAGGCCGGAAGTGAGTGCCTTACCGTCTCGCTCGCTCATTTCCGGGTTTGTTGCCCCGTAGCGTTGGTAGATGGCGTTGTTCTTAAAAAATGGAAAGTTATAATTTGAGCTCCAGAGCGCCATGCGTTCTATGCATACTCAAGTGTTTTACGTGAATTTAATTTTTACTTGATTTTACACTTATAATTTAACAGCGACTTAAAGTTACATTTTTCATGTCATGTCTTTGATTATAACAATTTTAATGTTGAATGTACAGAGTTATTCATTTGTAAAGAATATTAAAGATTGCAATCGCTGGTACTAATATTTTTCGCGACAGCAACTACAACTTAGTCTAACCATTGTATCCTTCACACAGTGCGTCCATGGTTTCTTTCTCAACTCTTATAGCCATCTACATTCATACTCAACATTTTCCTCATTCCTCCTCACCACATCTTATTGAATAAAGTAGGTAAATTCTATCTATCTATCTTTTTCTTTAGAACATGCCTTTGAAAACTCTAAAGATCTTACTATCTTTGATGCTATTTATTAATTGTTATTAAGAGCCTACACTGTCCCACTGCAGGGCAAAGGCCTCCCTTCCTCCCTTCCACTTTTCGCGATCAAGTGCGATAGTAGACCAATCCTTAGAGAAAGAGTCCAGCTCATCCCGCCATCTTCTTTTGGGCCTGCCGCGTTGTCGTTTCCTGCTCTGTGGTATCCACTGAGTGTTAAGTTTTGCCCATTGCTCCTCCGACATGCGGCAGATGTGCCCTTCCCAGTTCCATTTTAACCTAGCAGCTGTTAGGCCCGCTAACTGTAACTTATATTACAGGAACTTTACCCAAAGATTCCAAGGTTATTTAACGTTCCAAATAATAATAAATTGTTGCTCAAAGCCTTGTATTATGATTTATGTTAGCGTCGCCATCCGCGCAACGTTGATTCATCATTTTCATATGATAAAAACTGTGTTATTTCCCGCGCTGTAATTCTGAAGGATGATTTATAGTCTTGTGACTTACAAAATGAAGTTTTCCGGGTTTCAGTTAGTTTCTTACTTATATAGAGTACAATTTACCCGTGACTTCATCAACGTATATTTTGAAAATACAGGGTGGTGCCGACAATACGACAATCAATGAAACCATTGGGAGTTCTAGTTCATAGGAATATTATTAAACTATCAAATATATCTTAACACCAAAATAAAAAAATTGATACAAAACTAAGTAGCATAAAACTGTTAACGAAATACATTACAATTTACAAACAAATATTGGTTTACTAACCTTAGGAATAATTTGCACCGATTAACGTGTGGAAATAAAATGTAACAAACGAATTTGGCAAAGATATTTAGGTAGATTAGTGTCGTATCGTCGGCACCACGCCGGTGTTAGGATTTATTTGATAGTTTAAAAATGTTCCTATGAACTAGAACTACCAGTGGATTCATTTATTGTCGTATTGTCGGCAACACTTTGTATAATATAGCAGTTACTTGTAGAAGATGGCGAGACGATCTGGACAAGACCAGTGACCAGTGGTCCACATTCGTGTTAGATCGAAATAACTGGAAGTCATGGGGAGAGGCCTTTGCCCTGCAGTGTGATGATACAGGCTAACGGTATCAGTATGTTACTCGGTAAAGATGTAGTTTTCTAACGACTTAACATTTGTTGAAATTGGCCAAGTAGTTTATGAGTTAAATCGTAACAAATAAAAAACAAATCTTTCCTCTTTATAATATTAGTTTAGATAATATTATACGTATTTTTTGTAACTTGCCCCACACTAGCAATAATTCCTGTATCATGGTACATGCAAGCAACCAGTCCCGGAACGACGATCACGCCGTACAAATATGTATTTTGTTCCGTGCGACGATCAAACCTGCGACATGCAGCTCTACAGTCAATCGCTCAGCCACTGCACCAACCGTGCCGTCCGTGCTATTGATTCTTGAAAAGAACGAGGTTTTGGTTTTGGAGGAAAATGCTGTTTAAAAAAAATTGTACTCTGTCACATTTTTCTGTTCAACCCGAACATTGACTGACAGAGAATGCCGTGTGGTACCTATTAACTTCGCATGAGAACCGCTTTTGACGTTAATAAATGTTCATCGTAGACCCATTCATTCATTCATAGTTTTAACGTTGAAAATATCCCTACCTCCTATGTGAAAGCACACACAATGTTTAAAAACGATCAAAAATCTTAGCAAATATCGCATAAATTAAACAGCAACGGTGTCTTTGGAGAAATTCTTTGTATCGCAAGAATGTTCGCAAACATAATGCATGTTATATGAACGGGGAGTCTGAATGAGGTGCCTCCGGGCACAGTCCTGAACGAAAGGACACAATTGTTGGCGCTCTTACACGGAAATGTGGGGTTCTTGTGTATTTCGTCCCTTTTATAAGAAATTCTTGTCTTTTCTCTGATGAAAACGACGAGGAAGATAGGTTTTAAAAAGAAATGCAGATTTTAGAAAAGAAAACATCATCTGCGTAGCCTTTTCCCAAAAATTGCGGCATATTGGTGAAAGTGCCAGGGTAGCAAGCAAAATTCAAATTTGCTTACGTTTATTGCAATTTGCAGGTCAGTGTCAACTTGTATGTTGATTAAAATATGATTCCAGACCGTAACACTTAATTATGCAGTTACTGAATTACATAACATTACATCATGCCTGTATTCCCCGAGGGGTTAGACAGAGGTGTACCCACTAATAGTGTATTTCATCAAAATAAATATAATTAGTCCGTCAGATAGATTTCCAAAAAATATTGGACACATATTTTTTTTTCACGGAAACAAAAGATGAAGAAGATACAGTGCCTCGAAAAGTCGTGACAAGTCGTGTGACGTCACAAGGTTAGTACTTTTTTACCCATAGAGTGACGTCACGAGCCAGGAGTCATGATCTTTGACACGTTTTACTTTCGTCGGTTTTTATTAATTTGATGAAACAATTAAACACGTATCCAATATTTTTCGATAATCTTACAGAGGGACTAATTAGATTTTTTTGGTGAAATATCCTATTCCTGAAAAACCGAATTGCACTCTTCTTTGACCTGGCGATCGAAACCAGGACCTCTAGCATAGCAGTCGAGCAGTCTTACAGAGTAGCTACAGACTTATTTTTGATTAAAGTCATCAATACAACAGGGTAGTTAACTAAAAAAAATAATTAATCAGTCAGATAGATTTCCAAAAAATATTGGACACGTATTTTTCCTTTTTTCACGTAAACAAACAATGATGATGATACAGTGGTTTGAAAACTCGTGTGACGTCATATTCTAAGACATTAGTATGACATTTTTTACCGGTGAGTGACGTCACAACCCCGCACTCAAATCTTTGACGCGTTTTATCTTCGTCAATTTTTATTGATTAGATAAAACAAAAAAATACGTATCCAATATTTTTCGATAACCTAACAGACGGACTAATTAGAATCATATATTTTTTTGTCAGTAAACATACCTATTCTCGCAGGTAATTTAACCCCATTGAATGACTTTTTCATGAAATGAAGGTTTGTATTTATGATTTTAACCTAAGAGTGGGTGCGTCGTCTCGTCAAACGTCAGTGAGCGCGTGGAAAGCATTTCGCTGCACCTTTTCAATAACCATTTTAAAGTAGGAAAACACAAATAAGTAATGATTAATCAACATCTTTATTGAACTCTGTTTTAGTAACTTTGGTTTATAAATGGTTTTAGAAGACGTAACGTTTAAATTAAATTAAAATCATTTTAACAGACACTCTAGAAAGAAAATAGTCTAAGAAAATAGCTCGGAAGGTCTTTAAAAACATTTAAATTTATCTCACGTCTGAGATGAATAATGAATATAAAACTAAAACATGTAGGGAACGTTTTTTTTGATAGATGGAGAACGAAAGTGACTGCGTTCATAAAAAAAAATCAAGTTTCCTCCCTTTTAAAGCAAAAAAAATACGTTACTATTCAATCTAATAAATTAAATTAAAAACACTACATTTAAAAGATATATCTCGATTGTTTATATCAAATATATATAATAATGATGTTGTCTTGTTCAAATAATTTTAACCCATTAAAGACTAGCGTTGCCATATGGCAACGTGAGTGGTCGATTTAATTTACAGATTATATATCAAAAACTAACAACCTCAGCTATCTTTTGTAATGACAGTATAAAGTTAGATATACAAGTTAAAGATAAGAAACGATTTGCGGTCATTTCCTTTTCAAGTTTGTGGGTAATTGTTGATTCATTTGTTGGTTGTCAGAAATTTCGCAGAAATAGAGCACAAAAAAACATAAGTTTCACTTATTTCTATTTCGCGTAGATTTTTATTTTTTCTTTGTCGAATATATGTTCAGACACATCTCAAGTTTAGAATAATACTATTTGATATATATTTTTTTATGCAGATTTGACGTCACGGAAGTTTTTTATATGTTGCCATATGGCAACGCTAGGTCGTTATAGGTACATTTTTCCTATAAGTGTTTATTTATCTTTTTAGATTGAAGTTACATGAAATTGCAGATTTATAAGAACAAGAACTTGATTATGATTTGCAAAATATATATATTGAGCCTCCTGAAGTGGCTGAAAATATTGATGAGGGTTCTGCTGATGGTGCTGATTCAGGTGACTTGATAGAAAATTTGACAGGCAGACAACTTTTGGCTGGTGCAGAAGTTATGTCTCAAGGCGATGTTGTTGTAGTACGGTGGATGGATAATTCAGTTGTGACTGTCGCTGCTACCGATCACAAAGTATATCCAGTGAGATTGGCGGATCGGTATTCCAAAGCCAGCCAACAAAAACTAAAAGTACCGAAACCCAAACATATAGCGGTATATAATCAGTACACGGGAGGGACAGACCTCATAGACGCTCATGTGAGCAAAAGGCATGAGGCAAAAAATGGTGGTTTCCTATTTTTACGTGGCTTGTAGTGTTACAATAAACAATGCCTGGATCCTGGTGCACAAATCAGGAAAGGATATTTTGCTGCTGAATTTTCGTCGTGAGATAGTCTAAACATACTCTTGAAAAAGTATGGAATCCCTCCTAAATCTGGTGGTCGACCATCTACCTCGTGATGTGGGTGTAGGTTTTGGAAGGGGTTTGACATGACGGAGCAAATCACTTTCCAAAATCAGTAGAAAAGAAACGCAGATGTGTTGGAGCTGACTGTAAAACTATTGGAATAGTTATATGTTCAAAATGTCACTGTGTGTCTGTGTGCGTGTGTGTGAATGTGTGTGTCTGTGTGTGGTTTACGTATTAAATGTTTTGAACATTATCATTACATGTTATTATCTGTGTATTTTCATGAATATATACTAAATAAATAAAATAAATATTTAAGAGCTTATTTTCTTGAAACCTCAAAATATTGTACCTTGTTTGACCTAGCGTTGCCATATGGCAACAGTCTAAAACTCAAAATTGGGAGATTGCAATTTTTTTTTTTAGTTATTATAGTAATGTCTGGTCATCATTTAACTCAAATATAAACATAAAACAACAAAATTTGAGTTTCTAAAACTCAGTCCCTAATGGGTTAATATACAATCCGTCATACTACAATATAGAAAGCAAATTATTTAAAACTTGTACGTGTATATCATTTATCTTATCAATAATTATTATCATCATCACGTCAACAGTATTACACAAAACCTATGTTAACTACTTAAACATACATCATTGTAACAAAGTATTAAACACGTCCCCATGGCAAGTCCTAAATATTTATACCATAATAAACTGAAACTATGAAGGAGTTTTTTGTTTGTTTTCAGTTTTGAATCGTACCCTTTGTGAAGTCAAAAAAGGTACGATTCAAAAACAAAAATATCTCTATGTCCTAAGACATAGAGATATTTTTCTCGACACCAGATGATGAGAAACTCCGTGTTCCTGTATTTCGTCGACGAGCCACCATCAACGGGTTTCCCCGACCAGGCGTCGGGGGCCTGTGGACGGTGAGTAACGGGCTAGCTCGCCGTCCGTCCGTAATGACGACCCATCGACGCGGGCCTGTGGACGGCGAGTAATGTTCTAGCTATAATGACTTCTTCTTCTTCTTGTTAGATTCTGTTTTATTTTTTAAGTGTTTCTCTTGTTTTCTTTTTTGTAATTTTTTTATTATTAATTTCTTGTCCTGTGTGAGACCACTAAATACTTTTTCTTTTCTTTTTTCTTTTCTTACGTGATCGACCCTCTGTTAGGTGGTCTTCACCCCTTCATCGGCGGAATACTCAACCAAAGCAAAAGGTCGTTGTTTTTTATCTACACACTCCAAAAACAGTTTGCCTAAACGTAACGATATTCTGTATGTCATTTTGAGAATATCATTTTCAGAAGAACTGCAATCGGTTCCAACAACTTGCTTATAAATATCACGTAATCGTTTCAATGAAAGATCAGGTTTTTCTTCAATATCTGTTGGAGTATCTTCTGAAGGAATCTCTCTCTTTGGTTCTTGTTCAAGTATATTATAGAAGGCCCAATAACTGTCAGCACACATGACGTCATGTGATAAATTGAATTTCAAAGCTTTCAAGTGCCCATTGAGTATAGGAAAGTCATATCCGTTGCCAGTATATGACAACAGACATACTGGCGATTTTTGTCGGTTTAAGAAAGCATTAATTTTGTTACAACTGACCTGATCGAATTCTTCTAGGTCAGTGAAGGACAGAGTCAGCCTGTCGTGAGGATCCTCTATCTTGTGCAGTCGAAGATAGTTCATGCGGTCGACGGCTAACAGGTTAAGTTCAGAAAGTTTTGCTGGTTTACCATATTCTATCCACATTTGTGCAAATACAAATGTTTGTATTGGCAGCATTTTAAAAACTGATCATTCGATTCAAATTAAACATGTTTTGTAGTTTTATTTGCGTTCTGATATGCATTTTGATTTGAAGTATCACTTATCAAGGATTATATAGGATTAATGCTATCATGAGCTGATAGCATTGAATACAGGCACAGTTTAAATTGTGCCGATTATAGATTAATATTTTTAAATTATACACTGCAAAAGGTCTTGCTCTTAACATTTCGTGACGTGTGACAACTGAATGCACGGTAAGCCCGATTCTCGATTTCGGGTTTGGATGGATTCTGAATGGCAGTGTGAGGAATCATGGATTACGTGAGTCAGTAACATTATGTTTTCATTGTGCACCAATCAGTTGTAGGTAGAACTTAAGCTGAGAGAACTGTATCTTACTGCTACGATGTCCCTATGTGCGAAAATGATTAAAAATGATCGTACAGTTATAAATAATGTCAATTTTACCGTTTCATATGTAGTAGAATTTAATTTATCTTCTCTACCGACCTCAATAGGTTGAGCTAAAGCGAGTACAACGAACATTCTGGTTAGACCGTCCGACCTTCCGTGTCCGTTTAATGTGTTCGTGTGATATTTTTTATTTGTTACCACCCCTTACTAAATTCTAGTCTTCAATTCGCAAAGGAGTTTTATTTAGTTGAGACCACCAGTAGTACAACTGGAGCTTGAGCTGGAGCCATGGGACCAAAACTCAAAAATCAGCTGTCCCATACATTTGGGACGAGTAGGTATTGAAATTTTGGATGGGATAAGTGAATCAGTCAGAGTACGTGAGTCAAAGATCAGTGAGTGTGTGATGGTAACAGAGAAAGAAGTTTAGTTTAACACACATAAATGTTAATATTACCACACAATATGTTCACATGCTGTACAACGCTAATCTTGTTCCGCAAATATATCCATTGCACCTTATCTGTATTATGACAGCGCGATCGATAACCACTTAAAGCCAATTGATAGGACACACCACGATAGTGACGGTAAGTCCCTCTCGTCCTAGCCGCCTTGGGAGACGTTACGGGCGTCAGGGGCCACGTGATGGTTTCCACCCACTGTAGGCGCGGGCCTGTGGACGGTGAGCAGTAGGCTAGCTTACCATACGTCCGTCTTATGACGACGACAGGACGTGTCAACGGCGCGTTCGTGCTCCACGCGCGCCTCAGAGAGATGACTGCAAACACTGAAGGGCACGCCGACGCCCGTTGTGGTTGCGGGTTTTTCGAAAGAGTTACCGTGGCCTCGACACAAAGGGCTAAGAAGGAACATGGGTGGTTTTTAGTCAGTAGAAGTCTGACACTCCCTACCGCTCTGCCCTGAGCGTTAGGAGTCATTTGATGATTTCGCACCCACCAAAAAAAAAACCAAATAGGACAAAATTAATTAAATATGTAGCCATTGTGGCAGGTCGTCAATATTATAATCTCCATGTAATAATATTCTACCGACCGGATTGAGGGCAAGTAAGCAGAAGATAATTATTACCGTGCCCAAATGTATGCAAACACTGCTCCGCTCTTCTTAGCCTTACACTCATAGTCGATTATCAGCCGAAATGGCCAGCTACACCCCAGGTGCAGGAACAAACGCTTTAGATAATTTTAAAAAGAAACATTCAAACTCCGCGGCCTACCACTAAGAAATTCCATTAGGAAAACTATAATGATACTTTGCACGACCTTCGAATCAACCCCGCGCTCATTTCGATATAATAATTTAAGAAGCATGAGGAACTCGTGGCTTAATAATAACTGCCACTCCGGTCGATCTTTAAAATTTAAAATCTTTTAAATTAAATATTTGTATTATTTCATATTTGTCTGCTCCATACCTCCTGTGTGCTAATATTTCAAGAGTTTCAAGTAGTGCCTGACACGATCGACACACAGACTACCTGTAACGACTACCAAAGACCTATATATGGCAGCCGGGACCAACAGCTAAACGTGCTTTCCGAGGCACTGGGGAAACTCGGTATGTCGGGCGGTCACCCATTCCACAGACCGACCTAGGCAAGCACAGCTTTACCTAAAGATCGACCCGAGTGGCAGTTCTTATTAAGAAACGAGCTCTTTATGCCGTCATATCACTAAAGACTGGTATTACTGTATTTTAAATTTTATGACTCAAAGACGCAAATTTAATTTATCAGTTTACGTTCACGCTACGAAGCGACACTAATTTGTTCCGTAATTATAATATTGAAATTACGCTGATGACTTTATTTGTTGTAGCGGAATTTAATTTGACTGTTCGTCATTATTTGAGGAAAAAGTTATCCGTAAATGTATTACTAAAGGTTAAATTGATAATTAAAAAATTGCATGTAGTTGCAACACATTCAATTTAGAATTAAGTTTAAAAACAATAAATAAGTAGATAATGACAGCCGCTCGGATCAATACTCAGGTTCATAATGACAGTTGCTTGAATCAATCTTCAGGTTAAGCCGGATGAGTGCAGTGCAGTGGTGGCAGCCCCGACTTACGAACAGTAAGTCGTGAGTACGAACCCAGCCAGGTGCATTACTTTGTGTAATTTATTTCATCACCGCTGCTCTCAAAACGGTGAAGGAAAACATCGTGAGGAAACCGAGGTAGTACCGAAAAATTCGAAGACATGTGACATCTGCCAGACCCGCATTGGGCCCGCGTGGTGGATTATAGCCCATCCCACTCCTAGAGAGCAGGCCTGAGTGATGACGCGGAGTTCCTCGCGATGTTTTCCTTCTCAAAAGCAAGTAGTAATTATACAATAATCCTCCTTTTGGGCTTGGCCGCAGTCGGGTAAAAAGCAAGTGAATCCTACAAAAAAAATTTTGATCACGGCTACTTGCCAAAACGTCATAGAAGTGTCATACCTCCAACTTTTTATCTCTGAGAACATTGATATAAAAACTAAAGATACGTCCGAACATTTGCTCGACGCGTTCGCCATACAGAGAATTGGTGTAGTCTGCTCGTTAACGTAACCTTGTATAAGCGGCGTGTCATTTTCGAGGTTTATGGAACAAAAATAAAGCTTTTAATAAAATTTACGACCGCACCCGAGGAGAGCCGGTCGTGGACTAGTTCACTTCGGCTTAGGAAAGACCTTATTGGGACCACGTTTGAGGCGTCATTTTAACATGCCGTCCGCCCAGTCCTTACGCAGTAATATATAAGTCAATGTCTGAGAAACTACTTACTTTATTTAGTCCAATCACTTTTTTATGCTATATTATCGAAAAAAAAAGCACTGTTTTTGTTTTTATTTACATATTTAATTCAAACGGATAGCACTTTTGTAAATTTGAACTCCTTATTTTACATTATTAGATGATATACAGGGTGGTGCCGACAATACGACAATAAATGAAACCACTGGTAGTTCTAGTCCATAGGAACATTATTAAACTATCAAAAAAGTTTTAACACCAAAAAAAAAAAAATAAAAAAAAACAATAAAACTAAGTAGCATAAAACTGTTAACAAAATACATTACAATTTACAAACAAATTTTAATATTGGTTTACTAACCTTAGGAATAATTTGCACCGATTAATGAGTGGAAATAAAATGTAAAAAAAAGAATTTGGCAAAGACATTTAGGTAGTTTGTTGACGTATCGTCGGCACCACGACGGTGTTAGGATTTATTTGATAGTTTAAAAATGTTCCTATGAACTAGAACTACCAGTGGTTTCATTTATTGTCGTATCGTCGGAACCATCCTCTATATATTGGTCCTCCTAGTTAGTAGTGTTATGTTCTGTAGGCTTGTTGAATAAGACACCAGTGAGGTTGACTTGGTTTATTACTATATGTTATAAGTAATAGAATACAGACAGACAGTTAGTAGTATCCCAGACGGGGACCGACATTAGAGTGTCTCACTGGAATGACAAATAGGAACCGGATACATAGATAATATCTAGTGATGTGCACACTATTAACATACTAAATAGTGATGTCCCAACAAGTAGGACCTAGTATAGCGCCAAAACAATTGGGTTTATTAGGAGGGCAAATAGTCAGGCTGGCCGTCAATGTCCTCTTGATAGTTGACACTCCCTATGGCGACTATTAATACCAGCAGAACGAGTAACTTCAAAACTCTCATTTTCTACAAATGGTAATTTAATGTCCTTGTGACTGTTGAATGTCACTGACAATTTAGCCGTTAAGTCCATGCTTATTTGTTTGATTCCTAGTAATATCATCAAAATCAATTGGATACAATTTTTTTTTTAAGGTACACAAGTATGATATTTTTAATGTGTTACTGGTACGAATCAATTTATGATTTATTTTGCGTATGTAATTGGAATAACGATCACTTTGTTCCTCTGAAGTATTGCAGTATTTATGTTTTATTGCTCGACATCAGGTGAGTTAGTGGTGTGGAAGTTATTACATTTTTAAGCTTTTAAAATATCCTATCCCTTTATCACTAAAGCGAAAAATCATGAACAAGTGCATTCTTCCCATTCTGACTTATGGATCCCAGACTTGGTGTTTGACAAAGATTCAAAAGTCCAAATTCAAGGTCTGCCAACGTGCAATAGAGCGCAGCATTCTAGGCGTCAAACTAACCGACCGAGTACGCAACACAACACTGCGTTCCAAAACACAATTACTGACGTTGCTCAAATAGCCTAAAAAAGCTTAAGTGGGACTGGACTGGCTACGTCTGCCGCATGCCCAATGAGATGCGGGCCAAAATAGCCACTTTCTGGAGCTCTGACACAGTCAGAAGGCGTTGCGGTAGACCTAGTAGAAGATGGCGAGACGATCTGGACAAGACCAACGACCAGTGGTCTACATTGGCCTTAGATCGAATTAACTGGAAGTCATGGGGAGAGGCCTTTGCCCTGGCCTTTTTTGAAAAGGTAGACAAAATGGAAAATGTGTTATACTAACCAATATAATTACCATCACTGCATTTATGAACTGCTACAACCAAGGTACTTCCAAGGATTTGGAAGACAGCAAATGCTTTCCAAAACCTTGAAAATATACTAGAGGCAGAATCGATTAAATATTTGTAATATGGGAGCTGCCAGAGGCGAAGAGACAACATGGAGACAAATAAATTCTGATTCCTGGATTCCGTTGGGTCCAGCGGAATCCAGTGCCTTTGCCACCATCCAGAGACTGCAGTTAGGTAAACATGTCATAAATTTCAATCATTGGTATTGTTAAAAGTAAACTAAAAGCTGACATGTCCTGTAAGTACTCTGAATGAGGTGTATATTAGTCACATTTTATTGACTGTACGTGGAATAAAAGTAAGGATGCCTGCCACACTATTCCCAAACCAGTGTAACTCCTGAAAGTCAGAATCAATAGTGGCAACCACCAGTGGCGCCAATAAAGGTATATTCAACACCTTGGACTGACAACAAAATTTTGTTTCTATTTGTGTTATAGGCTAGTCAACAATTAGTACTTTTTGGGTCAATATTTTTTCTCCGGCTCCGAAAAACATGAACGAAATGTCATTCGACTCGGAATAGCATGTAGGTATTTTTTTAAATAATTCAAGAGTCGCTTGCAAACATTGCAAAAGTTGTAAACAATTAACTAAATTTAAAAAAATAATGTTTTGGTTTTTTGCAAATATCTCTAAAATAGTTTCACATTTTTCAAATTTGAAAACAGTTTCAACAAGAGGAGGAAACGTAATAAAAAGGTCTTCCAGCTGTAGCACCAATATTTATAACGTTCCCAGAGGGTCGATACGAGTACGACCGAAAACGGGGACTCCAGCTTGCGTAAGTTTCGCTCACTTTTGTTATTTAGCAATAACACTTGCAATGGCGGCAGCCATTGCAATTGTTATGTTAAAGTAGGAAAAGTTTGTTAATAACTAATGCGTAATTTATAGAAAAAACGCGATAAAAATTGTTTGACCGCGGATTGTTATTCATTTATCTATCCAGTATAAGCCTATTTTTTTTCAATTCTTAACTTTTATATTTAACTAGCTTGTGCCAGCGGCTTCGCCCGCGTGGAGTTCGATAATTGTCCCACGGGATCATACTACCGGGATAATAAGTATCCTATGTGTTAATCCAGGTTATAAACTATCTGTGTCCTAAATTTCATCCACATCCGTTCAGTAGTTTTTGCGTAAAACATCCATCCATACTCACACATATAATTATATATAGTAGGAAGGATAGTAGGATAAGTTTAAATAGTATTCATTCATGAAAAGTCTCCAGCCAGAGTAAAAAAAGAAAGAAAACATAATATATTTGACACAGTATGCCGAAATAGCACACAACAAAAAAACTGAACAGAAAAAAGAGTGTGTATAATTATCACGGCAGCGCCAAATTATTGATTATAATGAACTTGACTCTTGGTTAAAATTACAAAACTATGAGGAAACAGAGAAACTCTCGGAAGTATGAAATACTCATCTCTCTCTTACACACCCCAACAAAACCACACAACACACTTGCTACGAACACCACAAACACCTCACACACACCCCATAAACACTCACCCACTCACATACACCCCCATTCGCCTTACACTCATCACAACGCCAAAACACATCCCAAATTGACAATCCGCCGCATTGTTGACGTGTACAATAAAACTTTTGTAAATATTGACATCTTCAACAACTCAATAGGAAAATTCAAAGGTCTTGTCTTCAACACTCTTAAAAAATAATAGATATAGTTACTATTAATCTATGCAATCTTCACATTATTGTCTTAATCTGGCCTAATTGTGTACTTTTTATTATTTGTTTTTTTTTTTCTTCTAATATTTTTTTTTTCACTCGCCCCTGGTGATTATTGTTTTTTTTTTTATATTACTATGTTAACCCGTGGACAGCGTTGTGGGTTGCATTATTATCAAAATGAAAACATTGTTAAACTAGCTATAAGTTCTCATAATGTAACTGTTTGTTGTTCCTATTCATAAAAATAAAAAATAAATAAATCATTTATGCTGTTTACTTTAATCGTCTTAAATTTAATTTTAATTATTAATCTTATTTTCATTTTAATCTCATTTCTGTTTGTATCATTAATTATATAAATTGAAATACTAAATTATAATATTAAGTACTTTTTGTCTGTACCGGAGAAGGGCGTTGGAAGCTGCGCTACAGTTTATACTTTTGCAGCTTCCATCGTTTTACCTGTTTTTATGTCTCGTGTTATTGTTTATAAATAAACTTTTATTATTTATTATTATTAATGGTGGAACTGTTAGAATAGAAACACTTTGATTGTCAGGTGGTACTGTATTTTATTCATCAATGTATCCCTGACATGGGCCATCGTCGCCGTCGGTTACATCGGCGCCTGGAGGACAATCGTCTGGATCACCACGGCGGCTGCGCTCGTCTGGGACGTCATCAGTGTGCCAATAATGACAGTTGATACTCCCCATGGTGACTAACAAAACAAGAAGAATAGTAAACTTCAACACTCTCATTTTCCTCAAATAGCGCTTCAATTGCTCCTTGTGACACTTGAAGATCACTGAGGATTTGATCGTTGAGTATACGTATATGCGTATTTATATTATGTTTCCTGATATAATACACTTGGGAGCAAATAAATCGAGCCACTTCCTTTTTCACGCATTATGGTAATTATTTTTGGTATTATGGAACGCATCGATTCGAAACATATATCGCCTATAAGGGTATTTAATAACCTTTACAAAGAGGGTAGTTAGTTGTCAAAATTTCATTTTTTTTTAATTTAAATTAAAGTTTAAAGGGTAGAATAAAATTATCGCATTTAATTTGCTTATGACATTTTTATTGTACTCTGTTAAGAAAAGATTAAATTTGAGGTTTTTGTTAATCATACCCATATTACTTGTTATTGTTGTCTTTATCTGTGTCTGTGTAATCAAAATAACCTGATAAAATGGATACTACACCGACGGAAGCTGCCCAAGTTGTAGCTTTACTTGAGGTTGGACACGGACAACGTGAAGTGGCACGCAGACTTCATTTGAGTCGTTCAAAGGTACAGCGGGTATACCGCAGGTATCTGGAGACTGGTGCTTTTGTTCGGCGACCTGGAACTGGCCGACCACGGGCAACAACAGAACGTGACGACCGCTTTATTGCAACCAATTCGTTGCGCGACCGTGGACTTAATGCTGTTCAGCTACAGCAAGCGTTACGTGACGTTCGAGGAGTCTCAATCAGTAGGTGGACAGCGAGACGAAGACTAAAAGAACGAAATTTAACATCACACAAACCAGCAACTGGCCCAAAATTGACTGTAGCTCATCGCCGATCTCGCTTGGAGTTTGCTCGAGAACACATTAATTGGACGTTAGAAGACTGGAGGTCAGTTTTGTTTTCTGACGAGTCAAGAATCTGTCTTTTTAGCAATGACGGGAGAAACCGAGTGTATAGACGTCCTGGTGAAAGATTTGCCCAATGTTGCATTCGAGAAACTGTGAGTTTTGGTGGTGGTTCTTGTATGGTGTGGGGAGGAATTTCTCTAGACGGAAAAACGGAACTTGTCTTCGTCGACCCCGCCAACGATGGCAGTGGTAGACGTGGATTAACAGCTGACCGATACATAACTGACATTCTTGAAAACCACGTAATGCCGTATGCTGGTTTTGTCGGAGAAAATTTCTTGTTTATGCATGACAATGCGAGACCTCATACCGCGCAGATCGTTACGGAATACTTGTCTGCGATCGGGATTCAACAAATGGTATGGCCAGCACGAAGTCCTGATTTGAACCCGATCGAACACCTATGGGACGAGCTAAAACGGAGAGTCCGAGCCAGGGTTCCCGCTGTTTCATCCATTCCCGAGCTTAAAGTCGCTGTGCTTGAAGAGTGGGAGAACATACCACAATATGTCATCGTAACGCTGATCAGATCGATGACTAATAGGCTACAAGAATGTATCAGGGCACGGGGGGGTAATACCAGTTATTAAGAATATTTTTTTTGCAATAATTTTGTTTTTTATTGTTTTTATGGACTGTTTTAGCCCTACTAAATTTTCTATCAAAATTACCATTTTTCTTGCAGAGCCAATAATTTATCATTCAATAAGGTTATTATTCAATAATTTACCCTCATTGTAAAGGTTATTAACTAAACTTTTAGGCGATATATAGTTCGAATTGATACGTTCCATATTACCAAAAATATTTACCATTTTACGTGAAAAAAGGTAGTGGCTCGATTTATTTGCTCCCAAGTGTACAAAATCAATTGGTTACTTTTGAAATTTTTTTAAGGTTTATAATGTTTGGTTATGATGTTTTTAATTAGCTGCTGGTACGAATCAATTTATGAATTTTTAAGCATGTGTAATTGGATTATTAAATGTAAACTTCTCAAGTATTAAAGCATGTGTTGCTTCATCGCTCAGTATCAGGTGAGTAAGTGATGTGGTGAGAAGTTCTAAATTGTGTAAGCCCATAAAATATTTTAGTGTACTTTTACAGGTACCTATTTCATACAAATTGAAAATAGATTATTCAGGATAAAAATTATATGTCTGTTCCTGTTTTTCAACAACCTTAATAGGGCACACTTTGTGGGGCGGTCACATTCTATTAAGTAGTTATTAAAAACATTTTATTACACAATCCATAGAATATTAGTACAGATAAGACTTAGATTATATAAACAGACGAGATTATATAAATAGACTTCAACTAATTACTTTTGATCCTGTTGAACGTCCGCTAACATTGCTTGAATGTCTTATGATCCTCCGGGTGCTCATAAGGACACTCGAGTGATTAAAGTAACTTTGCTACGTTTCAGGCTGTTAAGCCACCTCCGTTCGGCGTCTATCATCGCTGACTGACATTCGGGCTAGCTCTCTCTCAGCACGGTTCGAGCTAAACCGAGTGGCGTTGTCGCGAATAAATATTTAGTCGCTCAGTTAATTTTGCCGCACTGAAATGTACAGACTGTTGTTTTGCATCCTCGTCAAATTCAAGTAGGTAAACATACGAATGATTCTTGACTCAAATCAATAATTAAATGGGAAAGTGTGTTTTGTCATAAACACTGAAATCGGTAAATGTGGACTTACCCGTGTTGAAACGCGGCCTGTCTGATCCCCGCCCTATAAAAGCACGTTCACACACAAACAAACAACCGCTAACTTTTATTCGATAATTTCTCATTCTCCAAAAAAAATGATATGTTTTCAAATACTGTAAGTATTTGAAAACATATCTCGTACTGTGGACTATTTTGAAATTTTAATTTTTTAAACAAAAAAAGAACAGTGTACATTTATTATTGACCAGGCACCGTAATTTAAATTGATTATTTATGTAATTTAAGACGACCTCATTAATTTCAACGAAAAAAAAAAATGCTAAACTGCACCTAACCTTGTAATACACAACCCCATAATATAAATTGCATGCACACACCATTCATGAAACCCCCGTCTGTATAAATACAGTTCAACACATACCTACACACACAATTACACTCGATTAAAACCGTTTAAAACAGGATTTTCCCGGGAGCCAGCAATAAAACTTCTGGGCAAGACACCAGTACCGCCCATCTCTCATTTTGTCCTAGAAACCATTTAGATGGGAGGAGCTCGAGGAGCTTTAATTTTTGGCTCCCTGTTAATTTGGTCAGCTGAAATTATGGGCTGTTGAGACTATAGTACCAATTAAATAGAAGTTAGAAAACTTTTTGTTCAAAGTAAGAGAGTTATATTCTTGGACAAACTATAATTCTTGAGTCCCGATGAAAGTTAACTGACTTTTAATTTTAGATTTTAATTTTAGTTTATTTTGGTGGGAGAGGACACTGGCTCCTCTTCCACCAAAAAACTAAAATTTGGTTTATCATCTAGTACAGGAGTCAGGGACTTCGGATAGTAGATAATCTTGCAGTTATTTCTGAACGTAAGTAGTAGTAGTAGTATTTAAAGACTTGCAAGTATCTATTACAGCACCCGGCGATAAATATTGCACAACGACCTTTGGATTCTTTAATTAAGTTCTTATTTTGTATTTAGCTTGCCGTGAAACATTTTCAAACCGACCTAGCTTGCGGCAGTTACTCTCGAGCTTCGTTCTCGATATTAGCATTAACACATGTAGTTTCACCTACAGACTCGCCATATCGCATTGAATTTAGGAGAAAAAAAAAAATCTAATGTAAGGTAGATTTAAAACTTTGTTCCTGACAATGACACCTAGCCAGCTCATTCACGTTTCAGTGCTTCGCTGTTTCGCATCATTTCTTTGTTTATAATGTAATTCAAGTGCGTTTTTATAATTTAGTTATAGAATGCCGAATAGAAAGAGTGATTAACACGATAATTGTAGTTATTTGATCAAAAAACCAAAAAAAAATTAGAACATGAAATAAAACATGTGCGGCGTACTCGCTGTAATAGTGCATCGTCGCCGGATGGTGATTGTTCTACGCCTTATAGCCTGCAGGGTGAGTCATTGACCTACTTATTTGATGTTTATATTTCAATTGGTTACTTTTAGCACCACCTGGCTTCTCACAAAGAAAATAAAATAAAACCGTTACGTAGAATTAAAACGTTGTGGTTTTGAATTGATAACGGTTTATAAGTATATAATTATAAAATTATAATACGGAAAATCGGATTGTCCTTTGGGGGCCTTCCACTTCCTAAATTAAGTACTTGCTACTCGGATCTACCTTTGGGGTTTTTCCATAGCATTTACCTACGCTATTCCTAGATAAATAAATACGTATTAAGCCGCTAATAGGGATTGCGTGTTTCTCACAAGGAGTCTCACTTCCCGCCAAATTAAGTTTATTAAAGCAAAATACTTATTTCTACGTATTACGCTGAATATTGGGATTGCGTGTTTCTCATAAGGAGTCTCACTTCCCGCCAAATTAAGTTTATTAAAGCAAAATACTTATTTCTACGTATTACGCTGAATATTGGGATTGCGTGTTTCTCACAAGGAGTCTCACTTCCCGTCAAATTAAGTTTATTTCTACGTATTACGCTGCTTATTGGGATTGCGTGTTTCTCACAAGGAGTCTCACTTCCCGCCAAATTAAGTTTATTTCTGCGTATTACGCTACTTAAAGGGATTGCGTGTTCTTCACAAGGAGTCTCACTTCCCGCCAAATAAGTTTATTAAATCAAAATACTTTTTTGCATGCCGAGCGCGAACCAATCCCAATCCATGACGATTGTGCTAAATAAAACGGCGATACAGATTCACAACCTGTATGCTCGTACTGGCAACCAGCTCCAGTGGAATTTAGTGATGAGGAGTAGGTCCCGGTCCCGGTCATCACACAGTCGCCTACCGCCGACAATATTACGGCAGAAGTAGACATACTGCCGCTGAGTTCCACTACCGCCGCATTACCACCCGCGCAACTACTTACCGCGCCTACTGAGACTACCACCGTGCCTCCAGCGGGGGCGAGTGAACCGGGGGCCCCCAGGTTTATAAAAGCTCCTACCCTCAATCCGGAAATTCTAGTATCTCTAATGGAAACCCAAGCAAAGCGAGACATGGGTATTAAAGGTAAACAGGCACTAACATCCTGTGCATTGTCCTCCATCAGCGAGACCATTGCTGCGCTGCTTTCATCAGATCATAAAAACCCTGAGCTTCTCAAGCTGTTGATGGATACTGCTCAAATTGTCGGTGATATACAGTATACGGGCTCGATCTCACGACGTTCGTTTATTCTTTCAACTGTCAAGGACCTAAAGGTCAGTTGTATAAAACAAAAACCGACGAAATGCTCTTTGGTAACAGCTAAACAGAAACATTAAGATCAGCAAAAACAATCTGGGGCTGATATAGGGTCGTCTACAATGCAGTCCATGGCAAATAGACCGACTAAAGCAGTCAACCGGCCTTTAAACTATACCGAGCCCCCCGGCGCGTCGCCGACAGTTCCCACCACCGCCGCCGGGGGCGCGAGATATGCGCGGGCGGCGCCATCAACTCAGAATATGAGGCAGCAGACGAGGACGACGCACAACACTGCTTCTAGAACATTGCTACGTCAGCCGCAAGCAGTTCACCGACCTTAGAGCCGGTAAGCCCCGCAGGTCGTCTTTCGTTTTTCTATGAACAGTGGTGTTTATTGACTACTAATCCTCTTATATGATCTTGGATTTCGAGCTATAAAAATATGTTTTCTGACCCACTTATTCAAACAACTATTCTATCGGAGCCTATTTATTCACAATCCGAATACAAGGCCTTTGAAGCATCAATACAAGATCTTATTAGTACTGGGGCAGTGTCCTTATGTTAACCATGCGCAGGTCAATACATATCCAGGATATTTCTAGTTCCTAACCCGAATGGTAAACAACGTTTCATATTAAATCTGAAACAATTTATTGAATAAGTTCATACGAACCCAACATTTTAAACTTGAATATTTAAGAACAACTTTAAAACTTTCATCAAACAACTGTTTTATGTCAACAATTGAATTAAACGGCTTGAAGACCGCTGCGTATATTTTTACTAAAATTCTTAAACCAGTGGCCAAGTTACTGAGTTCTTTGGGATATTTGTCTACATTTTATTTGGATAATTTGTTTTTTGTTGGTCAATCGTATACCGACTGTTTGCAAAATGTGAATGACACAAAACAATTATTATATGGAATTGTTAGGATTCATCATCAACACAGAAAAAGTTCTGTTGTACGTACTAATTGTTGCAAGTTCTTAGGAAATATTATAGACTCAAATAGGTAGATTTGAAGTAAAACTACCAGATGATACTTAAACGAAAAGTTTATTAACTTATCAATTGAGTTGTCCCCCATCTTTGACTGGTGGCTTAATGCATTATAAGAATCAATATGTAAAATTAAGGACGACACATATTCCTTAGAGATATTTAGTGATGCCTCAACAACGGGATGGGGTGCCGCTTGTGGTGACGAGACTGCCAGTGGACCTTGGAGTCAGCATTAGAAAACTCTTTATTTTAATAATTTGGAAATACTTGCAGCTTTTCTTGGGCTTAAAGTTTTTGCACAAGATTTGAAAAACTGTCAAGTATTGTTACGTATTGACAATACAACGGTAACATCGTACATTAATAGAATGGGTGGCATACAATTTCCCCATTTGACTGATATTACGAAACAATGATTCATGCCGATTATATATGTTCTTCTGATAACATAGTTCCGGACGCTGAAGAAGATTACACCCCGACATAAAGTGGGAAATTTCTCAAAATGCTTTTAATAAAATAACGCAACACAGAATAAATCATAAGTGCAATACCTATGTTTCTTGGCATAGGGACCCTGGCGCTCATGTTATTAACGCGTTCACTACTTCATGGACCAATTGTTACTATTATGCGTTACCACCAATATCTGTGATTTTAAAGACTGTGTAAAATTATTAACGACAGAGCCACTAGTATTGTCGTCGTGCCAAAATGGTCGACACAACCCTGGTACCCTCTCTTTACAAGACTCCTCGCATCAAAACCTCTATTTTTGAGGTCGGAAGGTGATTTAATTATTTCTCATTATAGCAAACGTGTAATTCACCGGCAAATTACACTGGTTGTCGGGAGGTTGTCCGGGCACCTCTTCTCAGAAGAGAAATTCCACAACCATCTATAGTCATAATGTCTTTGTCAGATAGCACTGTCAAGCAGTATGATACTTGCATAAGAAGTGGTTTGCGTACTGTCACGACAACAACGTAGATCCCTTTAACGCTTTGACATCGAATATTCTTTGTTTTTTACGCAATTGTTTAATACCGGAGCTCAGTATGGTACCCTAAATAGCTAGTGATCCGCTTTATCATTGTTACTTGGTATAAAGATAAAGTAAACATAGATTCTTCAAGGGAATCTTTCAATTAGGGCCCACAGTTCAGAACACTGATCTAGTTTTAAATTATGTGGCGGAATTATATCCCAACGAAAATTTTACTCCAGTAAAACTTAGCAAAAAGTTAACAGAAATACATTTTTATAATATTATAAAATCCGCTCCCTATTACATGGACTTAAACATAACTGGCGAAATGTGGGGGTGTACTATTAGCTACACCTCTGCCTAACACTTCGGGGATTACAGGCGTGTCATGTTATGCGTTTATAAAATCCGATTCAGGGATTATTACTAAAATAACTGATTTAATTAAAACTTCACGAGTGGGTTCTTTACAACCAGTCTTACTGTATTTTTCACAAAGGCCGCAAATATGCGCTGCTGGTACTCTTCACGTTTATCTTGATAGGACCCATAAGATACGTCAAGACCATCAATAATTGTTTATTACATTTTAAAAACCACACCGAGCAGTAACGTCGCAGACTTTGAGCAAATGGGTAAAGACCGTTTTACATACCAGTGGCATTGATATTTCACTGTTTACTGCGCATAGCACCAGGCACGCAGCCACTTCCAAAGCTTATAGCGTGGGTATACGTAAAACTGCCGGATGGAGTACAAATTATATTGTATTTGCTAAATATTATAATAGAATAAAAAGTGTGTTAAATGCATAAAGATAGATTTTAACATGAAAAACTTTCAATTATGTGATTGACTTAAATATAGTTAAGAAATATATTGAATATTTATTTTTTCGTTCACTCAAACTTCCTAAGCCTATATACAATATGTAACTATGTAATTGATTATATTTCACAAATTAATACTATCTCTCAACATCTACATGTGTTAATGCTAATATCGAGAACGAAGCTCGAGAGTAATTGATGATTAAACGAACTTACCTGTACGTGAAGTTCAATCATAATTACTCGAAGAGCTTCGTTCGAAGATATTAGCATCCCTCCCTCCCAGTCATGCTAAATCCCTAGTTGTGAAATATAAAAAACAGCTCAGCAATCCTCCAAACTAAATGAGCTGGCTAGGTGTCATTGTCAGGAACAAAGTTTTAAATCTACCTTACATTAGATTTTTTTTTTTCTCCTAAATTCAATGCGATATGGCGAGTCTGTAGGTGAAACTACATGTGTTAATGCTAATATCTTCGAACGAAGCTCTTCGAGTAATTATGATTGAACTTCACGTACAGGTAAGTTCGTTTAATCATCAATTATATAATATATAAGCACAGCGGAAAAGAGATGTCTCGAACAGTCATTTCGTATAAAGTCTCTCCAAAGGTCGATGTGCAATATTTATCGCCGGGTATAACAGCTGTACTTCTCGTTTCATTGCAATTTTTTTCTACTTTTTTAGCGGTCTAAAATAATCTGTTTAGAGAAGTATTGGTTTCTTACCAAAGATTTACATTACACATATTGCTTAAATTGCGGGTTACACACAAAGCCTAATAAATAACTAACGAAGAACTCAAAGAAACCAAAAGTGCAAACCTGCAGTCTGATCAAACATAATAACCTCCTCCGGGTCATACACCTCTAGAATATTACTATATGCTTCCCCATATTGCCCGTAATATACTTCTCCAAAGGAGTAATTAGTACAGCAGCCGGTAAACTAATGCACCTTCTGAAGCCAAGCATGGTAATATCGTGTTAGGTTATAGCCTGTGGGTAATATTGCTTAAGTGGTATTCTCGTAGCTTGCTCACTCGAATGTTGCTGTATAAATGTTTGCGCGTTGACAGCTTACGTGAGTCACGTAAGATTGTGTTTACTAGTTAAAACTGGGAGACTTATTGTGACAGATTTATGTCTTATCTCATTTATTGCTCCTACTGTCAAATTTTCCCATAGTAATAATTATGGTGCTATCGCCCGTTCTTTTCGAATGAGATCCATATTTTACAACGAGCATTTAGTTTTATGAATAAAATCAAGAAACAACAATGACTCTTATATAATTATACTCAAGACTGATATTTGAAATCGTCATCAGTACCATTTAATTTGAGGCAATAACTATAAGTTGATCACTACAGGTTTCAAATAAAACCACACTACCTATACATATTATATTAATTTTATCTCTCCATCCACGGTTACGAAAACAATGAAATTCAAAAGCCGAACGCTGATTATCTGAAACCAAAACATAAATTAGAGCAAGAATTTCCGATTCCGAAATGATTTCCTGTAGCTCCGGCAATACAAAGAAACACTTTGGGTTCATACTTCGGGAACAATAACTTATTTACGATAAAACCTTGGCTAACAGTAACAACGCTATTTCTACGGAATGCCAAGAAAATTATATATAGAAAAATCGAAGGGTAGCGAACAAGACTATTCCATTTGGAACCAAGTTCTAAGTCGTTCTTCATTACTTAGATTCTTGGCCGCAAATGTTTGGAAATTTAAACCGTCTTATTAGATGAAAGTAGATTATTGGTCGTTAGTGCGTTTTGCCATTTGCGGGAGCTTACGAGTTCTTCGGGAATTCGTATGTTTAAGAGATCTCTTAAGTGACCACTTAAAAAATCTTTCAAACAATTGTTTCTGTCTTAGTTCGATGTCCGGTAGCTAAGTGACTTGTTCTCGTTTTTATTTATTTGCCTTACATATTATAATTTTAAATATTTCGTAAAATTAACCAAAAAAAAACAAAAAATAATTGCCCGCCGATATCGAAAACAGGGTCGGGTTGTTGGGCTGCGGGTTGATCGCAAGAGATACCGCGGCCTCGACATGAAGAGCTAAGAAGGAACATGGGTGGTTTTTAGTCAGTAGAAGTCTGACACTCCCTTTCGCTCTGCCCAAGAGAGCGGGAGGGGTTATTTCATGATTTTCCACCCGCCAAAAAAAAAACAAGAGTCGGTCAGAGTTATAAAGAGAGGAACCTCCCACCATTACGAGCCGTGTACATAAGTACTATCAACAGGAGCCGTGTCCTGAAGTAAGCCCTTGTTCCAGCTGCCTAACGAGAGCCTTCTTAGGTATTGGTCTTGCTCTTGGCAATTAAACCATTAGCTGAAACGACTATCAGCACATTAATCGCTGAGGGTGTGAAACCCTGCATGTCGACAACCTCCCGGGGCAAGTTGGTATACTTGATTTGCTTGTCTTTCACGGCTTTCCATTGATTTAATTATTATGTACAGTCACGGTCACTTTGGAAGATATGAGGGAGATTTTTTCGCGAAATACAGTTTGCAACTTTCATTAAAGATATAGATTTCATATTTGTTTGGGTAGGTACTGAAATAGTATATTCGTAACGACATAAAGACGAATATTCAAGAGGAAGGTCTATTGTAGTATACATGCGTGTTTTTGTACTGAGTTGTGATGACGTAACAAACATTTTTGTGAGCTAACATTGCAAACGCTGGCTCATCCTTACGAGAAGGACTGGGCGGACGGCATGTTAAAATGACGCCTCAAACGTGGTCCCAATATGGTCTTTCCTAAGCCGAAGTGAACTAGTCCACGATCGGCTCTCTTCGGGTGCGGTCGTAAATTTTATTAAAAGCTTTATTTATGTTCTTTATGCCTCGAAAATACCACGCCGCTTATACAAGGTTACGTTAACGAGCAGACTACACCGATTCTCTGTATGGCGAACGCGTCAAATGTTCGGACGACCGTATCTTTAGTTTTTATATCAATGACTACGGAACTGGTTTAGCTTGAAAAGATTGATAAAAAAGTGTTGATGATATGTTTATCTCGTAAGGATAACCCACAGAAAACATTTTTATTATTTACGTATTTACAGTATTTTATTTATTTATGAAAGGCAGCTTTTTTTATTTTTTTTTCCACCCGGAAAAAAGAAATAAAAAAAGCATCAAATAACCCCTCCCGCTCTTGGGCAGAGCGAAAGGGAGTGTCAGACTTCTACTGACTAAAAACCACCCATGTTCCTTCTTAGCCCTTCATGTCGAGGCCGCGGTATCTCTTAACCCGCAGCCCCAAAAGGTAGCTTCACAGCTTATAGTAAAAAAAAAAAAAAACATACCGATCGAATTGAAAACCTCCTCCTTTTTGGGAAGTCGGTTAATAACTTAAAATGATTACAAAACAATACGCCAATTACGAAGTACACAAAAAATTAAATAAAAGATAAGGTAGCCAAGAGTGACTCTAAATGTATTGTGTGTGCGTGTATGTGTGCGGGTGTTTGTGCGGTGTGGGTGTCTGTGAATGTACGTGTGCCATTATATTTTGTATGTCCATTTGTGACTATATCTTTAATCTTATTATTCTTATTTATTTATTCTCTATTTCTTTATACAATGCAGTATTATTCCTTACCCAATGAAATACATTACAAACGTTGTTCATTTCATGTAGATCAAAATGACCCTTTACCACTAAAATAAATATCACTAAATGTGTATCACTAAAATAAATATTTTAAAAGTTATCAGAGATTGAAAATGCGGACTAGTGGCCGTGTCTGGTAACAAAAAGGTTGGAATTTTTGTATAAAATCGTATAAAAATTGTGCGGGTTGGATAGTTGATTTTTATTTAAGACTGTACTTCATTAGAATTAAAGCAACATAGATTTATATTATAATTTTCGGAAGAAACAATTATTATAATTAATGGAATAAGTACTTTACCAAGTAACTAGCTAATTTCCGTTCTGTCAAAACAATATCTTGTCATTGTGATTATTTCTTGATGGTTTAATAATAACTAGCAACCCACCCCTGCTTTTCACAAGTAACATGATAAAGCACCGAGTTTTCTGTACTACAACTTTGTTAAACATTGATGACCTACACACCAATAACTTTCAGAATTAAACTGTTTTAGATTACATATAAATGGATGAATTTTAATTATTTATAAAACATTAGCTGGATGTTGCAAATCAAAAACGGAGATAAAAAAATGTATTATAATAATATGCACTAAAGTTCTAAACATCAAAATACGTGCAGCTGTAGAAGCGTGAAACAGTAACATAGCTAAAGGTAATAGACAAAGCTGCTTTAACATTTATTATAACAATGTTAGTATGGATTTATGGATAAGAGTTTCCGAAAATACCCACAACTTATAATAATGCAAACAAACAAAGCGTTAAGTTAGTAGCGATAAACATTGACTTTCGAGAAACTAGCCACAGGAGAAGATTGCGTAACAACCCACAACTCGCTCCGGGTTATTTCAAAGATTAAACTCTCTATTGACTCTACTGCTTGATACAACTTCAAAATTTGATTCATAGTAAATCGGTAAACACCAAACAAAGGTCAATTTTGGGATTATCCGCTGCGAAATTGGGTGGAAGTTACTTTCAGGGAAATTTGGGGTAGGCAGGAATTATGGCGGCCTGTCGTCGGCGTAATTTTCTATTTTGTGACTGTTGTTTTCTGTTTTATTTTCTGATGTTCATGATTTACTTTTTTGCAATTTATTTAGTGGTTCTTTCCGATGTTTTTAAGTATTTCCATGGCACAGTTATACCTATCACCATTTGAATATCCCCTTGTTTTTGGAATGTGGGAAATCATCAAATGACTCCCGCTCTGGCAGAGCTGCAGGAAGTGTCAGAGTTTTACTGACTAAAAACCACCCATGTTCCTTCTTAGCCATTTGTGTCCGAGGCCGCGGTATCTGTTTTGGACAACCCGCAGCCCTGAATGTCCCCTCAAACCATGTCTATTACATATATCATACTTTGAGTAAGTTTTGATATCTCCCGGTTTCCTTCTAAACAGATTTTGATGCGGTATTCACCATCATTTAGCAGTGATGTCTAGTGATGTGATCGTTGTCATTATTGTATATTGTCATATTCCAAGTCATTGGTTAGCCTCTGACTCTCTTTAAATTTTCGAATTCATGTGCGTATTGTATAATTATCACTTTCACGAGGAAACCACCATATCAGCAGAGATATTTTTCGACGACAAGCCAAGTCAATAGCTTGTAACGCTACATTTAACAGGGGGAGCCTGATAAATGTAAGGCCACAATAAGCACTTTCCTACCTAGGAGGAGAGCACAGTTTAATAGAAAAAGGGAAAAGGTAAACAGTTATTTAATTTTAAGACAATATATATACAAATAAACCTAAAATATCTATCAGGCCCTACCTACCGGATGCTGGAGAATTCTTATTAAAATAATATACAAAAATTAGGGAAACCGGGGTGAAGGTCCTTAGATACGAAGAGTCCAGGGGTTTCTCAGATGGAAAGCCTCAAGTCAGGCCTTCCAGTCGTTGAACTCGCAAAGGGGCCGGTTGTAGCCTGCAGTCAATCTTCCGCTACCATCAGACGCAGAGGAGGCGCTAGGATCAAGGAAAACGTCCCTCCGGCTGTAGCAATAGGGGGCGGACGTCAGGAGTGCCGAAGAGGAAACCCGAAGAGGAGGATCGAGGAGGAGGGCCGAAGAACGTCACTCGGGCACTTTTCTTCACGACGCAGACCACCGTAATAAAGATTATATTGCTCAAAAAACTAGTAAGCTTCGTAGTTGAGATGTTTTCCGTACCGAGCCCTGGTGTAGACTGATTCTGACGACCCGGTTCCCAGTCATCCTGACATTTTTAAATTTCAAGCTTTTGTTCTAGAACATTAAAAAATAAAATCAATTTATAACGAGGTACAAGGAGGTATCAATTACTTATACAACCTACTCCTAAATCCAGCAGCGAATTAAAAATAAAAACCCATACAGAAAAACACAAACATTACAACGGCGGCATACAACTCTGACACTAAGTTTGGCACTAACCACACGATATATAAAGATTTATTCCATCATCATACATCATCAGCCTATAATGTTCCCACTGCAGGGACTCAGGCCTCCTCTCTAGGAAAGTGATGGGATATAATCCACCACGCGGGCCCAGTGCTGGTTGGTAGATGTCATATATATATGAATATTTTGGTTCTAAGATATTCGGTTTCCTCACGATGTTTTCCTTCACTGTTTTTAGAGCAGTGGTGACGACATAAGACTTAGGTAATGCGCCGAGTTCGAACCCACGACTTACTGTTCGTAAGTCGGGGCCACTACCGCTGGGCCCCCGCTGCTCTTCCAATTTATTTTAGAGGACTATAAATGTAAGTAAATTCATATTAATTGTTGATATTTTAGAAATCTGGTTAGCTAATCTAGTTGTATAAATGTGAAACCGGAGCGTATCACTGGCTAGCCTAATACTAAAACTGTTCATTGAATGTTGTTAAACTTTATAATAATAATATGTACTCGTATTATTCTTAGCGCATTTTTCACCGCTCAATATATTATGAGCCATATAAAATAATTCGTTCCGCAAATAATGTGAACAAAACTAGTTCTGTAGTAGTTATGAAAACCTAGGATAATGAATGTTCGACACGCATTTGGCCAATTTTTCGCTACGTAACTTAAAAAGGTAATTTCGAAGCATTAAAGAGTTTGTTTACCCCATAAGAAATGTGTAGGAAAAAAGAAGGTTAGCAAACTTTTGTAACCTTCTCCAAATTATTCTTTTATATTTATCAATTTTACTTAGGTCCATTTTGTTTCTTGGCAAAGTACGGACAATCTATCGAATCTTAACGTGGTTGTTTTTCTAAAAGGTTTCGGATCAAAGTTGTGACTAAGTTGGAAGTAAGTTGACAATTTTGAGGCGCGTTTGCATCAGTGGCCGAGCGAATGGCGCTGCGTGATGTAGAATGTACGGGTTCCATTCCCGTACAGATGAAACATTTGTATGGCCTACAGGAAGTTGTTCCGGGTCTGGCTATATGTGAATTTAAATGTTTGTAAAAGCACTTACGATACAGCAAATTTCTAATGTGGGTTAACATTTTATTTAACAAAAGATATTATGTAAGCCAGTATAGATTATCACACCTTCCTTACTATAGTATAACAGTTACTTATACATAAGTATAGTTAACAGTTTTAAATTGGTTTTTTAGGTTTAGTTTTGGTAGCTAACATAAAGTAAGTGCAAGGATTTTTGGCTATGTATTGTTACCTATGCGTTTATTGTTGCGGTACAGAATAAAAAGCGTAATTTAATCGTGTTTGTAAAATGTGGAGAATAATATTTCTATTTATTTTAAGTATTAAACTAAACTGCAGAAGCGAATCAATGGCAACAATTTGACGTTGTTCACCACTTATAGTTGTAATCAAGTCATCATCTGCCCAGCCTTTTCTCAACTATGTTGGGGTCGGCTTCCAGTCTAACCGGATGCAGCTGAGTACCAGTATTTTACATGGAGCGACTGGCTATCTGACCTCCACAACCCAGTTAATACTAGGTAATACGATACTCTTTGGTAAGACTGGATGTCAGAATTTCAAGTCACTGACTGACGGTAACGACTGCCAAAGATCTATATATGGCAGCCGAGATCAACAGCTTAACGTGCTTTCCGAGGCACGGAGGAAACTCGGTATGTCGGGCGGTCACCCATCCACAGACCGACCTAGGCAAGCATAGCTTTACCTAAAGATCGACCCGAGTGGCAGTTCTTATTAAGCCACGAGCTCCTCATAGTTGTAATTCAAGTGACATAATATAATTTAGAATGTGAGTTAGATTATAACTTACGTCCGACCTCGTACACCTCTTACAGCTTTTTTTTTTGGCGGATCGAAAATCATCAAATAACCCCTCCCGCTATTGGACAGAGCGAAAGGGAGTGACAGATTTCTACTGACTAAAAACCACCCATGTTCCTTCCTAGCCCTTTATGTCGAGGTTGCGGTATCTCTTGCGAACAGCCCGCAGCCCCGACGGGGCCTCTTACAGCTGACTTCTACTTCTAACTTACTTGGCATCCTCTGGGTACTTACTCCTGGAGTTTCTAGTGGAATAACTTAATAACACTTTGCCCGATCGGGAAAACCATACTCGGTAGCAACTCGGGAACACAAGACCTACTATGCTAGCCAACTGAGAATAGGATCGCGCTTGCTGCCAACTTCACACGGTAGCAGTACTTATATGACAGATAGGTAAGTCCTGCCAGCAAAAAAGCAATGCGAATAAGAAATGTTATGTTTTTTTAATCATATATTTAATTATTATAATAATTATGTTTATTTTTATAAAAATATTATTTCTTGAATTCCATAAATAAATTTTCAACTCAATATGAGTTCAAAGAGAGGTGCGGTGGTCCATCCTAGAGCACGAGAAATCGTTTTAATGTGCACAAGTATGCTTTTTTCATATCTTACTTATGTATAACTAATTTGACTTAAAATTGATTAGAAATACCAAAAAAGTGAACATTCAATAATTAAACTGCGTATAATTTCTTCATTGATATTTTTGCACACCGTACGCTTTGGTAATGAAGTTCGCGAGTTTTGCTGAACAAAATGGCGTCTTGACAGCACTATTCTTAGTTGGCTCGCATAATACAAGCCTTATACACAACAAATGAGTCAAAAATGGCTAAACTCTCTAGTTTTATTTTAAATCTCGCTTATACATACACGATCACGCTAATCAGTTCATCAACGTCACACAAAATCCCTCAAGAACAAAACTGTACCACGTACACAAAAGTCAGTCCCAACGACCTTTCGGTCTGTCAGTACGTCCAACTACTTCATGAGGTACAAAAACCCTGGCAGGTCATTAAGAAGTTTTTCTAGCTCAGTTTGCGACGACAATGATGAATTAGTTGGTTTCCAGCAAACTTAACACTCTTAGATACTTTTTATTGGACTTCTCATGTTCGTTGCAAATCTTCGATTATATACGATGTCTAAGTATAAAATAAATTCTAGTTTTTTTTTAAATGAAATTAAATTATTATTATTTCAGACACATCGGTATTTCGAACTTCGGAGTAACGTAATACAGTCATGATACAGGTCCATATTATGTTAGTGGGTACTTATAGCTATGTTACATAAACATACATAAAAAATTTAAATAATAATTGTTGTAGTTTTTATGCGTATAAAAACTTAAAATAAAAACTAAAACTATTGTTATTACTTTGACCATCCATTTTAATGGGACCTTACATTTAGTAATCGCTGCGTTAGTAGAACTCGTGTAGATGGTTCGCTACTTATGTAGGTGTATAATACGAAGTGCGATTCCAATTGTATGAAGTTTGGGAGAGAATAATCGAAGTTTCCGAATCAGGAATGGAGTGATTGATTCGTCTTTGGAATGAAGGTGAATTATTCAGAAGATCGGATTCATTTGGAGCTGAAACTTGGCGGATTTAGTTCGTAAGCTGTGTTTTATGTCGTCCTTGTTTTATGCGGTTCTGAATGAGAAAATATATCAGCTGTTTAAATGTAGTGACTTCATATTTTGAGGTTTAGCGTTTTGCCTTACAACTAATCATTTAGTTTGGTTTGGTATACATTTCATTGACTCGAACTTACACACTTACGACAGAATTGTATGCTCACTGAAATATCTCCCTGAAGGTGGCGTGTGTGTCAGATCATTTAGTTCCCTTCAAAATGGTTGAGCTGAATGGTGCTCATACATGATTCAGCATGTTCGTGAACGGGCGCTGTCAGTAGGCCCTCTCTTAGCTGTCCTGGTTTGTTTTATTTGTTTATATCATTTTACTTCGGACACTCCTAACTTGCACTAACTTGCTAGTTGTCCCATATTATTACTTCGGTTTGCTTGGTTTTACGGCATGCCGGTAGCCTCACAATGTTAGCATTCACCGGTTTTTAAGTAGTGGTGATAAAATAAATAACAAAAAGGAAAATGCCAGCTTGATTTCGAACCTATGCCCTAAAATGCAATGCTTGTAAAATGCTGCTAAGTTATAAGTTCTGACCAAAATATACCTAACACCACAATGTACACTTGGTTCGCAATAAATGTTTTAACTTTGACTTTGAAATTCTTAAAACAATACCATAATATTTATAATTGATGTTACAGTCGACCAAGCTAATAAGTATACAGGTAGAGTTTTTTATAATTCTAGTACACTTAAATATTGATTGCAATTTTGTTTTATAAAGCGTTTGTCACTATGCGACTGAAACGCTGTATCGTTTGACACCAGTCTCTGTATCTGTAAATCAACCTATCACACAGCCGTTAACCAAGCATTCTGTACATCAAACTAAGTACCCCTACGCAAAAATATTTGCTGAGAAACGATTTTTTTTTTGGGGTCAAAAATCACATTTTACAGTAAAACTTAATGTAGCACTCTTAAAACATTGTGCTATTGGATGGTTTGAATAGTAAACGGGTCATGGAGGTAATTTAAGTAAAGTTATAACTTGAAAAACTAGTATTTACAAAAACAGCTGTGAAAAATTTGGAACTTTGATCCCCAATATCTCCGTAACTAGGGGGTTCCCAGGTATGGTCTAGAACAAAAAAATGATCGCAGTGGTGGGGAGAACAAGTGTCTTTCGTTTGCGTTAAGGGTACTTTTACACCCTATAGTCTTAAAAGTAAATGCAAGTTAGCTGGTTGTATACTTATACTTAATAAATACTTGTTTGACTGCACTACCAGGTAATCATAGCTCGCTGGGGCAGCAGCCTTTCTGTTTTTTGGAACGAAGTTCCTTATCGCGCGTTGCGAAAGGGGGCTAGACGGAAAAAATTAAGACCAAAAGTTGTAACGACACTTTTTGCTAGAGTTGTTAGCCGTGCGGCGTGCGCGTGTTTCTCTGTCTGTCTCTCTCTCTCATAGAAAGCAAGCCAGTTATTTTCAGAACTTCGTTCCATCCGGGTGTCCCTTGACACCTCTCAAGTTTTTTTTCATATTTTTCTTTCAATTAAGTGCCTCTAGCATTGCGTATTGCGCTCTGAGCGGAACGAAAGGGAGTGTCAGACTTGTACTTTCTAAAACCCACCCATGTTCCTTCTTAGCCCTCGAACAGTCCCGCAGCTCCGGATATAAGACGTACCTAAATTCCATTTCACGGCGATCGGTACAAGCGTAAGTGAAGCATGTCTTAAATGTTTCACATAGTAATAAGTGCCAACATTAACTACTTCTTGCGTGGCCCATTAATCAAACAGTTCCACTTCCATGCGATAATGGAACAGGTAATAGGCGAGTGAAAGCTGCTGATGAATTTACGAAGAACGTACGTTCTAGTACAATGTAATTATACTAGCTAGCACTTCTCACTTTGCTGGTAGGTGAACGGGTTTTTAGATGAAAACAACTTACTTTTAGTTTGGAATTTTGTTTTTGAAAAATATTCAAGTAGGATTTTTAGTGTTTTAACTATGAAAATGTAGATGTACTCTAAGATACCCTCTAAAGGGTTAGGCAGAGATTCTTATCCTTTTGGAGGATACATGTGTGGTGTTTTGTAAGAATGTTTGTAAAAAATATTTTTAAACTGAAGCATAATAATGGTTACTGAATTGATTTTAAATATGAAATAAATGCTTCTCGGACCAACACAGCTCGTTACAGGTGATAATGTTTTTTTAATTGTGGCAAAATAAAATAATAAATAAAAAAACTGGCCAAGTGCAAGTCGGACTTGCACATGAAGGATTCCGTACCATCGACCAAACTTAACATTGTAATTGACAAACTTACATTTGCAGTTAGAATGTATGGGTGTAAGTTTGTACGCATAATATTGAGAGATTTTCCATGTTATTTTAGCACAATAGACTTTTTATAGGTTTTCCTGTAATCTATAAGTGTTGAAATAAGCTCTGTATTTTTTTTCAAAATTTTAGGCTCATTATTTTCGGAGATAAAGGGGAGAGGGGGAAAAAGTCAATTTTTATCTATTTTCATAAATATCTTTAAAAGTGTTTATTTTAAAATTATTAAAAACATATATTTGCACACGGTACAGTTTGCAAAACTTAAAAAAAAAACAGTTAAGCTCCCCAAAAGTGACCTTCACATTCAAAATTTATTTATTTACGTTAGACGACCCTGTTTGAGTCATAGAAATACATAATACGTGTACCAAATTTCAACTTAATCGGTCCATTAGATTCCGAGCAAATTGGCTGTGACAGACAGACACGCGAGTGATCCTACAAGGGTTCCGTTTTTCCTTTTGAGGTATGGATCCCTAAAAAAAACTACAAAAATAATTTTGCTTGCTAGAACAATAATCCTTCTTTGGGAATATCAGGAAAAACTGAAACACGAATCATTAAAAAAATTCAAGTCAACATAATAAACACCGTTATACTGTATTTCGATAAAATATACTCAAAAGCGTTGAAGAGCTCGTTAAACGTATATTTTTATATGAAAACTCGGAACGAATTTGTTGCAATCAGCAAAATAAGTGAATGGTTCTCGAAAATAACGGGTCGGGAGAAACGTCATGTTTGATATACTTGAACATGTATTGATACATACCTACATCACGCTTGAGTGGATCAAATACGCCTTGAATAATTGATACTCAGCTCTTTTTATGTATTGATGTGAAAGAGGATTTCTGAATTTTTATTTTACATAGCATAACATCACGTCTGCTTCTTCCTCTTATCGTGTGAGCAGTAAGGTCTGACGACCCCACACACCCTTTTTTTTTTTTTTTGGGGGTGGGAAATCATCAAATAACCCCTCCCGCTCTTGGGCAGAGCGAAAGGGAGTGTCAAACTTCTACTGACTAAAAACCACCCATGTTCCTTCTTAGCCCTTCATGTCGAGGCCGCGGTATCTCTTTCGAACAACCCGCAGCCCCGACGGGATAACACTTTGCCTGACCTCTCGCGTCCGGCCCTGGTGCAAGCCATGGTCCGGGGCGAGGAGGAATGGGACGCCGTCGCCTCCTTCTGCGAAGCAGTTATGCTAGCGAAAGAGGTGGCGGAACGTGAGAGGGAGAGAACCTCTCGTCCCAGCCGCCGCGGGAGGCGCTCCGGGCGTCGGGGGCCACGTGATGGCTTCCGGCCACCGTAGACGCGGGCCTGTGGACGGTGAGTGATGGGCTAGCTCGCCGTTCGTCCGTCTTATGACGACGACAGGCCGTGTCGACGGCGCGTTCGTGTTCCACGCGCGCCTCAAAGAGATGTCAGTAACATGGAAGGGGCCGACGCCCGTCGGTGCTGCGGGTTGTTCGCAAGAGATACAACGGCCTCGACATGAAGGGCTAAGAAGGAACATGGGTGGTTTTAAGTCAGTAGAAGTCTGACACTCCCTTTCGCTCTGCCCAAGAGCGGGAGGGGCTATTTGATGATTTTCCACCGCCATTTGGTGGCCGGTACCACTAGCTTTAACGTGCCTTTCGAAGCACGGAATTATATTTGTAACAGACAATTGGGTGATTCATACCTGCAATGTCCTAGCCATACTTAAGAAGAACTTTAAATAGTATGCTAGTATGCGTGGGAATCGAACCCACACATGTGTGTCTATACAGGGTGGAAAGGGATATCGCCACATAAACATCTACTACATATTCGGTACATAGTTCGGAAGCCCCAGACATAAGTTTTCATTAGTAAATTAAAAAAACGCGGTCTTCATATTTGGAGCAGCTGATTTCTGGGGTCCCGTACCTCAAAAACGGAACTCTTATAGTGATCACTTTGTGGTCCATCTGTCTGGCCGAGCGTCTGTCTGTCAAGATTACCACGTCTTGGGAGGGCGTGGAAGCATCGACTTGAAATTATAACCATATACTCATGTCTAAAGTCCTTTGAAAAAAAAAGATACAGCCGCTTATGCCACAAAAAAATTTACAGTTTTAAGAGCATCAAAATGTCAACGAAAAGTTTCCTATACATTACAATCATGAAATTTGGTGAGAAGTAATGTCTTACAGCAGATGTAAAAGAAAAAATCTGAAAATCGAAAATATGTACCTAGTTAATAACGAAATACATAAAAGTTTTTACGGAACCCTCGGTAAGCGACTTCAACTCGCACTTGGCTGTCTTTTTAAAAATAATCAATGAAAAATTTCTATGTTATGCATAAACTTAAGAATTTTGAATGATGTGATGAAATAGGTGACCATTAATAAGTCGATGTCCCTTCAGCATTTATGACCTTTCACACGATTCCCAACAAAAGTGGCTCTACGATTCTCTCTGACCTTGACCTTGAATTGCCCTGTCATAAAATTGCATCGTTAGCTAAAAAGGAGAAATACTTTCCTATAACAGCCACTATTACCGATGCCGTCAGCGCCGGTTCCACGAATAAAACGTTTCCCGCCGTTTCCAAGGCAATTGTTAAGGAATTGAAGTTGACAGTTCTATTATAAGCTTTCTTAGCTGATAGGCGGTTAGGGGCTTTGAATAAAACAATAATTATTTTGTAATAAATTCTTTTCGATATTTATTAATTTAACATTAATGAATTCACACAAAATGAAGTCTTTTTTTTTTGGGGTTGGGAAATCATCAAATAACCCCTCCCGGCAGAGCGAAAGGGAGTGTCAGACTTCTACTGACTAAAAACCACCCATGTTCCTTCTTAGCCCTTTTTGGAAATCTATCTGACGGACAATTTTTTTTTAGTCAACTACCCTATACCAGTATTTTACATGGAACGAATGCCTAACTGATTTCCAGTTAGTACTGGGTAATACAATAACCCTTGATAATACTGTATAGTAATTTACATAAGTTTGAAATGTAACCTAGCACCGACAAAATTCAGCGACGGTTTATCTGATCCTAGGTATTTTTAAAATCTAATTATCAATAATCTACAGAATAGGGTATTTCACCAAAAAAAACCTAATTAGTCCGTCTGTTATATTGTCTTTTTTATGTTTTTATTATGTACATTTTTATTATTGATTTGTGTCTGTAGTCAATCGTAATATTAACTTACACCTTTCTATTAAATCGAGTCTGGTTCTTCTAACCAAACAGACAGATGTGTTGCTGGGGAGTTTGTTCCGCCACTTCTTCTTTCCAGCAAAAAACACTAGGAAGTGTCGAAGGGTGGGCGTTTTGGGGGCTGTCACTTGTAAATGAGTAAAGTAAAGTAAAGTAAATTTTGACGTTCGAAAAGTGCTGATTATCAGCCTAGTTTGAATAAATGACTTTTGATTTTGATTTTCGAAAAATATTGGATACGTGTTTTTTGTTTTATCAAACGAATAGAAATTGACGAAAATAAAAAACCCATAAAATTGAAAAAGTAATCACATGACACTTGCCAAGTTTGAACCTACTGCCTCATCTTTGTGAAGCTTGTCCTCATCTTAACCTCAGAACCATCACAACAGCCATGTCCTAGCGTTATAAATATTATATTAGGCTAATAATTCTGATGCAGAGGGTTCGCACGTGACCGCGCATTTTTCCCCACGACATTAGCTCATCACGGCGTTGAGTAGCGAAATATTTTGTTTTGTTTATCATTTTGAAGAGACACTTGCGTTGCGAATCTGTTGATATTTTAGTGTTAGAAGAGAAAAATGTGGCTGAATAAATAGGGTTGTTACGGAAATTCCTGCCGCCGCCATCTTGCTTTCCTTGTTAAATTTTTTTCGTGTTGGTGTACTTTGTATTGTATTGTTACTGACGTGTGTGTGATTGATAATATTTTTAATCAGTAAATTGTTTTTTTTATTAAACTCATTGAGATCGGTAGTTTCTCCTCCTCAGCCCCGAAACAAACTCAGAGGACACAGCCTCTAAAACATAATCTTGAACAAGTCATATTTTTATATGGAGCGTACCTGTTAGTGCCTGGTGTGGTATCTTGAGGAAAAAAACCACATACCTACAGTTTGAGTGGGTCAGTCTAGTTTGTTCGCTTCCTATATACATCTTTGTCCTGTCTAAACCTGCTTTAAATTGCAGAATGCTGCCAACTCATTATAATAATAAGAGAAACCATGAAAAGAGTTCCGTCGGGGCTGCGGGTTGTTCACAGGAGATACCGCGGCCTCGACATGAAAGGTTAAGAAGGAACATGGGTGGGTTTTTAGTCAGTAGAAATCTGACACTCACTTTCGCTCTGTCTAAGAGCGGGAGGTGTTATTTGATGATTTTCCACCCGCCAAAAAAAAAAAATGGTGTCCATGGAGATTCTAACCCGTTCTTTTCCAAAGAGATTTATGTTGGTTTTGGGCAACTATAATCAATTCACAGTATGAGTTATGTTCCTTGCCTAATGAAGGTGCTGCAGCCTGATCTTCTTCATTTTGCTGATAATTTAAGAATTTAAAATTAAAGCCAATGCCCTGTATTATCTGCACCCTCATACAAAGAAACATTCCTTATTTTTCTTTGTAAGATGGTGACCAGATAATGCAGGGCATTGACTACATGTTAAAGGTATTTTTGAAATAAATTCTTGAGACAGAGTTTTGAAAAATTCTCCGGTTAGACGTAGAGGGTGTTGGAAAAAGTAATAATAATAATATATTCCTGGAAGCCGACATGGGGATGCATCGAGATGTTGTCGCGGTGGACAAGGGCCTTACCCCGCTCTCCTTGGCTAAAGAGAACTGGCGCAAACCTGTAGTGCTTGACACTAATGACCGTATGGAGGTATGGCAGAGTAAGGAGCTTCACGGACGCTTTTTCCGGGCCCTACACGGGCCTGATGTAGACTTCTTGGCGTCCGTAGCCTGGCTACGTTCCGGGGAACTCTTCGGAGAAACCGAATGTTTTGTCTGTGCAATTATGGATGAAGTTATGATGAAGAATAACTACCGGAGATTTATTGTGAAGGACGGTACGGTTGACATTATGTCAGGCATGCCAGCGTCCGGGCGAATCAATCCGTCACATTATCTCCGGGTATTCTCGTCTGGCTAACGGAGAATACTTGCATAGACACAACCTTGTAGCCAGGATTATCCATCAGCAACTTGCTCTAAAATACAACCTTGTGGAATCGGAAGTGCCGTACAACAGGTATGTGCCCGACCCAGTTCTCGAAAATATCACACTGTACTGGGATCAATCCATTATCACTGACAGGACTATTATAGCTAATAAGCCTGATATAGTGGTGGTGGATCGATCAGAGCGGCGCGCAATGATTGTTGACATAACCGTCCCACATGACGAGAACCTCGTGAAAGCCGAGAAAGATAAGCAAATCAAATATCTTGACTTGGCTCGCGAGGTTGTCGACATGTGGGATGTAGACTCAGCGATCATTGTGCCGATAGTCGTTACAGCCAATGGCTTAATTGCCAAGAGCCTCGACCAACATCTGAGGAGGCTCTCGTTAGGCGGCTGGATCAAGGGCTTGATGCAGAAAGCGGTACTCCTGGACACGGCTCGTATCGTTAGGAGGTTCCTTTCTTTGGAGCCCTGACCGCCGCCGGTAGCTTGGACCCTGTTCCCGATACCGGTGGGCTACAATTTTTTATATTTTTAAATGTTTTTTTTATTGTTTTTATAAGAAATATTTAAAAATGTATCAAGTTTGTTTACAAATAAATAAAGGGAATAATATGACAATATAAAATTGAAATGATATGAACGAATAATATAGGGTGTAAAAGTACCCTTAACGCAAACGAAAGGCACTTGTTCTCCCCATATATTATCTGGGAACCTCCTAGTTACTTACTACAGTTAGATATTCTGGGTCAAAGTTCCAAATTTTTCACAGCTGTTTTTGTAAATACTAGTTTTACAGGTTATAACTTTACTTAAATTACCTCCATAACCCGTTTACAATTCAAAGCATCCACTAGCACAATGTTTTACCAGTGCTACATTGAGTTTTACCGTTAAATGTGATTTTTGACTCAAAAAGAAAAATCTTTTCCCAGCAAAAAATTTTGCGTGCAGAATGCTGGGTTGACGGCTGTGTGATGGGTTGATTTACACCCTGTGTAATACGAGTACGATGGTTTTTCTTAAATTATCATATTTATTATATTTAGCTCATTACGGTAAACCATAATAATGCATAATGAAGCGGTTATACTTGAAAACAAGGAAATATATTGATCGGTTTTGTTAATTGACTGTATCAGATTCAAACCTAACCTTTCAGATTATATATTTTAAATCTCACGAAAGCCCAGCTATCTAAACTAAACCGTGCAACGTCGAGGTAAAAGCCAGTCTGCCAAATTTTGATATTTATCAAGGCGGAGGCGTGCTGGTTCATGTAGAAAATTACTAGTCTCAACACTAACTTAAAGGGTTTAAGTTACACGCCACAGAGGGTGACTGGTAACTTAAATCTATGTTACTTGTCGACACCTTCGTGTATTCAGATTACATCGGAATTTTAGAGTATGCTTTAAGTACCCAAGTAAGTAATTTATTTAATGTTGGCACCCTGTATATTATGGTACTGTATTTTTGGCTGTGAATTTATTTAGGAAATTGGTTTTAAAAGCTTTTTTTAGGTGTAAGAAAGCAATTGTTCAACATTTCCCACAGCTAAAAAAAGCCGACATTATCCCACGATAATGTAGGCTTACCAAACGAATATCTAACTGATTGACTACATCGGTTACTAATATGGTTATGTTGAGCAGTAGTGCACTAGTTTTTGTCGAAACTTTCTGGTTTATGAATTTCGGCGGCTTAACTCAGTTTAAGTTTTCCGTTGAAGAAGAGTCTCTACAGACCAGTAATTTAAATGAAACGATTGCTTCATGTTATGGAGGTCAGATAGGTAATCGCCTAGATAGGCGTTTCTACCCTCCATGTGTAATGGGAGGTCGCCCATCCACGAACCAACTAAGGCAAATGCCGCTTTACCTGAAGATCGATCCGAGAGTCTGTTATTATTAAGCCATTATCTCCACAGTGGTAAAATAAAATAGAGAAATAAATTGGGCGCAAGAAAACACAAAGAAAGAAACAAGAGAGAGAGCACAAGGAAACATCGTCACTAAACGTAAATTGTATGCCTATGTTATAAAACTATTGTTTTATTAAAACACAATAAATAGTGAAATTCATGATCTTACGAAACCATTAGTTTTGCAGTGTAATGTGAGTTTTCTAAAATTACCACTATCACTACATATTTTAAAACAAAGTCTGTCTGTTCGCGATTAACTCAAAAACTTCTGCACTGATTTTCATGCTGTTTTCACCGGTTCTCAAGGAAGGTTTTGGTATATAATCCGATATCCTCACGGGTGAAGCCGCGGGCATCGGCTAGTGAGATATAATAAATAAACTCCTGCATGCTTGTGACTATAGGAGTGCAGAATATGAATTAATGTTGAAAGATGAAGAGGGAGGGGAAGGCCAAAAAATGATGTATAGATTGTGTAAGGAATAATAGTATAAATAAAAATAAGATGAAGGGGAGTATGGAAGAAGAAAACGTGTTACACCGAACCCAAGTGGAAAGGGACAACGGCTGTAAAAAGAAGAATAAACAAATAAAAAATTACATTAAATATTTTTATTAAAATTAATCTTATTTGATACAGATTGCAATGTCAGAAAACAATTGATAAAAATATTTTCTTTTCTCATAGAACATTATATTTTTTAAATAGTACATTATAATAAACATTTTTTTAATCATTAGTCATTAGTCATTTATTCATAAACAATAAATTGTATTTGAAATTACAAGTTAATAAAAAGAAAATTAAATTATATAAAGAGAAAACATAAAAATTATAATAAAAATAAGCAATAATACAAAATACAAACAAGCTAAAACATTTCAACATTGCACAAAAACACTAAATACTTATTATAAAAATTCCGCTAAAGTTCTTCAACAGCATATAGACACTTATTCAATAGGAAACTCTTAAGCTGCTTTTTAAAAGAACTTGAGTAAATAGCGCTTTTTAAATGTAAAGGCAACTTATTAAATAATATAACCGATTGATATCTAGGACTGTGTCTCACAATATTCAGGTTTGGCTGTACCCTGTACCGTAAAATGTCTTGTCTGCGTGTGCCTTCTCTAAGTTGTCGTTCTTCTACGGTCTCATATTCATGTATATATTTGGCCATGTTACTTAGAAGTACAAATACATAAATGCTCGGCACTGTAAGAATATTCAAGTTTTTAAAATGTTCTCGGCAGCTCTCTGTTTGTTGTTGGAATACGGATTATTGTGCGAATTGCGCGTTTTTGTAGCACAAAAGCTCTTTTTATGTTATACTCATAACTATTTCCCCAAAACATTATGCTGTATCTGATTTTGGATTCTACCAACAATAAACATTTTTTTACAACATTGTATTGAAGAATTTGAGAATGAGTGCATGGGTTTTAGGACAAACGAAGGACTTTGGGAACAGCCAAAATACATCCTTACACAACCATGCATTCATCATCGTAAACACCATTGTTTTTTTGATTTTCTGTATGTCTCTTTGAAAAAATATTTGTCACAGAAACATAACGAGCATACTCGTTATGTTTCTGCGACAAATATTTTTTTATCATCATCATTTCAGCCAAATAGCGTCCACTGCTGGACACAGGCCTCCCCTAAGTGTCGCCACATTGAACGGTCCCGTGCGTCTCATCAAGCAATAATATATTTTGTTAAACTTATCAATCATAATAATTATTGTTTAAATTACATCTTTAAATTTTGTTAAACTTATCAATCATAATAATTATTGTTTTAATTACATCTTTAAATTTTATTGAAAACAATGATAATGGGCCCCCCGTTCTATTCTAGGATCTCACTCTCACTGTATGGCTTACATACATTTAAACTTATTTAGTCGAATTGTTGTCAGCAACAAAGGGTTGTAATAGTTAATGTATATTTTTGGGATTCAATACACAGATCGAATGCTTAGGCATAATTCAATGTGAGAGCAGCGGTGTCCCCAGTGGTAGCGGCTCCGACTTACGAACCGTAAGTCGTGGGATCGAACCCAGGGAGGTGAGCGCATTACTTTATGTAATTTAATTGATCACCACTGCTCTCAAAAGTGTTAAGAAACCGGAATGTCCTGGTACCAAAACTTCGAAGACATGGCTGTGACATCTACCAACTTGCACACTGCACTGTGCACTGGGCCTGTGTGGTCCCATTGCCTCTCATAGAGAGAACGTTTGCGTCACAACAGTTTATTCTGCTGATGATGATGATGATGATGATGATGAATACAATGGCCAAGCATTAGCGTCGTCTAAATAATCTTTTACTCTATGATAACCTTTTTGACAAAGTTGCTCCTTCACTAATTCTTCAAATGATTTTATGTTTGAATTTCGTAAATCAGTTGGAAGTTTATTGTAGAAAACAACACTTTGATGCATAAACGTCTTTTTTATTTTTTCTATCCTACATTTTGGAATGACCAGTTTTCCCCTATTCCGAGTTCTAGTGCGAATTTTGAAAAGACGAATATTGCTCTTAACGTCAATAAGGTTTTCATAAATGTATTGAGATGCGACTGTCAATGTATGAAGAGCTTTTAAATTCATTGCAACTGAAGGCTGCTCTTGATCTAGGTAATTCAGTTCATTAATCGCTCTTTTCTGCAACTTATAAATCCTTTCTATGTAACCTGGTTCATGTCCCCACAACAAAATTCCCTCCGCCATTACATTGTGAAAACGATTAACATATATTTCTTTGACCGTTTCTAGGTCTACATTAGTCAATTGGCGTATCTTGGAGATCATGCAGACCACAAAGTTAAGTTTGTTCGACAAGATGATTAAATGTGGGTTCCACTGCAATTTAGAATCTAACGTTATGTCTAAAAATTTTACAATATCTCTAGCATTCGCTTCAAAATTCTCATTAATTTTAACACTTGATTGTACTTGAAGATGTGTCACGAATCGAATACATTTAACATTTTTTATGTTCAGCTTAAAGTTATTAACATTAAACCAGCGCACAATTTCAGTGAGTACGGTAGAGGCAGCAGTATTCTCTTCGTCGGAAAGTTGGGTCCGCCTTCTAAGTTTAAATAAGAGTGAGATTTCATCAGCAAATAACACTATCTGCTGGTTATTGTCTATAAGGTAAGCTAAGTCATTGATGTACACACGAAATAAGAATGAGCCAAGAATGAAATTAAAAATCCTGCCCCTAACATTTAATTTCTGGGTAGATTCATAATAAGAAATAAGTAGTTTCTGTGTAGTGTCCCTAATGCCATAACGACCCAATTTTTTACCTAATATATTATGATCAACCCAATTTTCCGCTTTTGAAAAATTCCAGAAAATACCAAAAGCGTCATGTTCCTGCTTCCAGGCAACAAGTGTATTATAAATTACCTGCCTGGCACTAGATTTCGCGGTAGATGGACCCATACTCAGTAACAAATTATTTTCTTTGAAGTGGGATTGTAGCTGAGCAAGGATTATTGTTTCAAATAAAATAAATAAGGGTAGCACAACAGCAGGTGTGGGATTGGATTTAGTACTTGTTCTAAATAACGATTGCTCGGTTTCCCATTTCATTAAGTCAGGAAATGTACCACTTTTAATACAGTCATTGTAAAGTGTAACTAATGCGTTAATATTCGATTCTATTACAGATTCAACCTGAGGAATTGAGTTCATTGTATCATGAAGGTTTTTTAAAGTTTCTATAATGTCTTTGTCACGTACAGGTTCGAAAATTAATTGATTATTGCAAACCTCAATATGTTCTAAAACTTCTTCATCAGGAAACTGGTTGCTACTACTTGTGGTTAATATTGGAATGTCAGCAAAGAAATGTTCCAATGCAGTGGGAATGTCTAAGTTTGATTTAATTATTTTGCTGTCAAGAGAAAAACTGTGAATACTGCTGGTCTCAAAACGTTGAGGATCTTGATTTATGGTACTATCCAAATTATGGTTTATACTAGTGTTTGAAATATCTAAATCACTGAGGGTTTCAACATCCCATGAATCAGATACTGCATTAGATATAAATTCGGTACAAAACATGTAGAAAAGGGAATTGTAAAACTTGTTAGCCGGTAATATTGCTCGGTCTGCAGATAAGGCGCGTAGGCGGTTAGGATTATATTTTGTACACACATCAGGGGTCTTCCAGTAATCTATGCGTTCCATAACATTTGTAGTCTTAACATTACTTTTTACTTTTTTCTCTCCTTTACGAAATGTTATCAACTGTCCGAAGTGATCTGATCGCAGTTTTTTTATTAATAAATGTTTACTATCAGGTAAAATATTCGTAAATATATTATCTATACAAGTGGCTGCTTTTTCCGTCTGGATTCTCGTAGGTTCTAAAAACAGATAGTGAAGATTATATGATTTAAATAAATTTTTGATTTTGAAGCACATAGGTGAATTTTGAAATAAATTAACATTAAAATCGCCACAAATAATAACTTTTTTATTTTGTTTACAAATTGTTTGCAGAACCTTGTTCATAACACGTTCGAAATCTTCGTATTTTTTATGGCGATACACACACACTACAATAAGGTCATTCGACTCCACACAGGCTATTTCAATTGTGCATTCAACAGTGTGATTAACAATATCCGTTCGTTCTTTAAAATGGATATTATTATTGTTTTCAATTATTATTAAGGACCCACCTCCCTTAGTTGTTCTTCTTCTGTACGAACTGGCTATTTGATAATTATCGAAATTAAATAAGGGTGGTTGATCATTTTTCCAGTGATGTTCTGTGACACAAAATATATCGACCTTGTTTTCATTCAGAAATTGTTCAATTTGATTGATTTTACCACTCATTCCTTGAATATTGAAATGAACTAGTGTCAAAGTGTCCGAGCTTTTCTGTGGCACAGTGGAAATGCTACGAACACTAAGGACATTTTCTGACAAATTAGAGATAAGGCAAACGGTTTTCTTAGGACCGGAATATAGCTCTATGAAACGGATAATTGTTTTATAATTTTCAAAATCGTTTGCGTTGCCTCCAAAAGGCACCTCTGTAGCTTCCGGTTCTTCCGCATCTTGATTGAAATATTGGTTCCGGGATACCGCTGTCAGAGTAACTTTAGAAAGCTTTCTTGTATTATTATCCTCCTTTTTAACTTTTAATTCCATAAAAATAAATGTGTCTACCCAAACATTTTTCATAATTAATTTATCTTTTATTTAACACACGCTACACAATACGAACACAGTTTGTAGAATGGCTGTTTTGTAGTTAGGTTAGTGCAAAGTGTTAATAGTGAAGTGGTGTTTGCTACTTCAGTAATCTTAAAGTACGTGTACTTGTCATCGATTTCATTTTATCAAACAGTTGATTACACCAATCCTGTCGTGATTTCTGTCAGTGGGTCTTCCCTCGGTTCCCCCCTGTGCTGAGTAGTGGTTGCTGTATGCTCCCAAATATCCCCCCTGTAGCCTAAAAATAAAATAATGATTATTAGTACTTATGGAATAGATAGATGTCTTATTCAGTATTCATTATTTTGGTGGTTAGCCATTTTGTGATTTCACGCCAGAAAAACTAAGTAATTTACAAAGGTAATTTAGTTAGTAATCATCGTGGGCAATGGTTTCAAAAGCAAATTCTTAGGAGCCGGTTCTCTTTTAATTTGGTTTCCACAGACTACAGTCTGTTAAGTACCTATTTATCAATGGGAAGGAAGAATAAATGTCATGAATATACCCATGCATAGGAAGAAAAACTTTAAAGATTCAGTACATTAAAACAATTCCCGTTTAGGTTGCTCGGAGACGCAAAAGTTAATGGGATTCTCAGGTTGTGCAAACTATTATTCATTAAGAGTTTCTCAGTAATAGATCGGTGTTTGGAAGGTGTAAAGTACGTAAAGCCTTGATATATTTTCTAGTCGTCAGCCTTCAGATTACGATAGATAAGGTATAGGCCATAATATTATAGGCAGTGCATCCATGTTTGCGTATATATTTGTGCTTTCAAATAAAAGAAGATTAGCCAAGTGCACTAAAATATTATTTATTTACTGTGAAACTTTGATTACCGTTAACATTGGTCGCCGTGACCGAAATTAGCCGGGAACAATAAATAAATAATATTACATGAAGAATGTTATATTCCGTATTATAATATAATGTTATGGCATGAATCATGGTGCCCTTAAAATAAATATATTATATTCATGGTAATTATAATTAAAATTGATTTGTTTACCTCAGGATGGCTTGCTGTTAATGTTATCATTCACAGAGTTCAAATTATGACGCACAATCACAATCACATATCACTCAGAGTTTAAATTTTTTGGAGTAACGCGAAATTATTTTCAACAATACTCATAAATGAAGTCTTAAAACTGGTTTGAAACACTGGTTTGAGACTTTAGACCTTTATTGTTATTTAATTCATCAGTGTCAATGTTACGCGCCGTATCAGTTGCAAGCTTTTATGCGAAATGTGGGAGTAGCTGAGGCGCGGGCGTCGTCGCGCGGCGCCGCGGCGCTGCAAGAGCGAGATAGATATATTTGTATCAGTGCTGTAACAAAAAGAGACGCAAACTCGATTAAATTTTGCAACAGCACGGAACACACTACAACTATATTTTTGCCATGAGTCATTAGAATCAGCTGTCGGACAGGAAAATGGTTAGTGGTTGAACTACGAGTAGTACGATTAAATATTTATAATGTACGCCATCATACTACATACAAAATAAATAAAACAGTTAATAAATATTGTAAAAAAATATTATTTTTTTCACATACAGTAGAGTCCGTTTATAATGACATCGAAAGGAATTGACAAACACGTCATAATAAGCGGACGTCATACAAAGCGTTATGTGAAATGAAAAACCTTTTTTATGTAAATATGTATGTACTTAAGTATTTTAATACAGTAACATAGTAATTACATATGTATACGTACATATTAAATCAAAATCAAAATTGCACGTAATCAGCACATTATTTTAGTAACACATACACAAGTGTATTTTTTACTGTAAGTAATCTGTAATTTTTGTCTGCTTTTGTTTTTTCATTTTATTCTAAAAACAGTCTCTAATACTATTGTGTCATTATAACCGGACATAATTTATTAAAAATGGGTCATAATAAGCGACATGTCACTGTAAGGGAAGTCATTATATCCGACTTTTTTATAAAGAATTTTATATGAAAACCAAACTTCGTAGTGCAATTACGTCATAATAACCGGTGGGTCAATATAGGCGGAGTCATAATAAACGGATTCTACTGTACTTATTTTAAAAGTTACACTTAGACAATTTCACGCAAAATTGCTAATTGTTACATCATCATCTACTTTACCTTTTCCCAACTAACGACATGGTTGGCGCAGTGGCTGATAGATTAGACTGCTGCGCTGCGTGTCGCGGGTTCGATCCCCGCACGGAACAATATTTGTTTGGCCTTCAGATAGTTGTTTCGGATCTAGGTGTTTGTGTATGTAGGTTTAAATGTTTGTAAACGCACCCACGATACAGGAGAAATTCCTAGTTTTGGGGCAACGTTTTTTTTTTTAAAAAAAAGCACTGATAGATTTGGTGAAAACAAGGTCGCTTATTCATTGAATGACTTTAAAAATCACTGCTTAACCTCAAAGACAGACCGCCACACTATTTCCAAACCACTGTAACTCCTGTTAGCCAGAATCAACAGTGGCGACCACAAGAAAAGCGCCGGGGACAATGAAACTCGACTTAGTCCCAGAGAAACGATTTAACTGGCTTGGATCCCGCAACGAAATGAATCAGAAAAGAATAGCGGAGGAGTAGGAAAAACATAATTTCCATTTCCCTCCATATCAGCAGGAAAGAAGGACCCATGCGGCTATATTAAAAAAGATAGATTTTCAGGTTTAGCCGTATTTGCCTAGGTTGTTGCATGGATGTGTGACACCCATTACATCCTGAGTTTCTTTACCACCTCGGAAAGCACGTTAAGCCGTGGGTCACGGCTTCCATTTTTGCATCTTTGACAGTCGTTACAGGTAGACAGTGGCCGAAAGTCTGACAACCAGTCTTACCCAGAAGTCTTACCTTATTAACTAGTACTAACTGTGTTATGGAAGTCAGAAAGCCATTCGTGCCATGTAAAGTACAGCTTTTTATTTATTTTTTTGGCTGGTGGAAAATCATCGAATAACCCCTCCCGCTCTTGGGCAGAGCGAAAGGGACACTTTGTTTTCCCTGACTTCTACTGACTAAAAACCACCCATGTTCCTTCTTAGCCCTTCATGTCGAGGCCGCGGTATCTCTTGCGAAACCAACCACCAACAACAACCAGATCGTCCGTCGATCGACCGTTTAGACGGCAAGTCGACCCAATATAGTTGGGTATAGGCTGACAGAAACAGTGCATTCCTGCAAAACTGAACAAATATAAAACTAACAAAACCGCAAGAAATCTGGTTGCACAAACAAAGCAACCTATTTTGTTGGCAAACACAAAACCCCAAATAAACAGTACTTTGTAAGTGCTTATAATAGGCAGTTAGTATTCTAGGCTGAGCGCTGGAGACTTGCTGTAACAACGACTAGTATTTACATGGTAAATATTAACGACTACTCTAGTTTGGGTTACGGTCTGATAACTCGTCGGGGCAGTTAAATCGTTTCCCTGTGACTTCGTCGAGCTTCATTGTCTCGGCGCTTTTCTTGTGGTCGCCACTGTTGATTCTGGCTAACAGGAGTTACAGTGGTTTGGAAATAGTGTGGCGGGCTTGTCCAATTTATCATCAACCCGTCGGGACTGCGGGTTGTTCAAAACAGCCGCGATCTCGACACAAAGGGCTAAGAACGAAAATGAGTGGTTTTTAGTCAGTAGAAGCCTGACACTCCCTACCGCTCTGCCCAGAGCGGGAAGAGTCTTTGATGATTTCCCACCCTCCAAAAAAGGGTCTGAAAACAGCTGACTTTATTAAATTACTTGTCTGTATGCTTTTTCTTGAAAAAAGAGCAGTGGTGATCCAGTGGTGGCAGCCACGACTTATGAACTCAGGCAGGCGCATTGCTTTTGTAATTTATTTCATCACCGCTGCTATCAAATTGGTGAAGGAAAACATCGTGTGGAAACCGGCATGTCTTGGAACCAAAAAAATCGAATACATGTAACATCTATCAACCCGCACTGGGCCTGCGTGGTGGATTATAGCCCATCCCTCTCCTAGAGAGGAGGCCTGAGTCCCTGCAGTGGGAACATTATAGGCTGATGATGATGATGATGCTTTTTCTTGATATGAAATATCTATATGCGCGCCTATGTAGTAAAACCGACTCGTATGCCGTGATGGAAATTGTTATGACGCTGTCATAGCGTGATGTAATGCAACGTAACGTAACCCCTCTATGCAACGTAAAATCAAAATCAAAATCTCTTGCCATTAAAATGAAGTTTGTTTTGGAAGGTTTGTTGATACACATACTCCGTTCGCAAATTTCACGCTACTCAATTATTAGTTATTAAGTAAGGTCGTATGCAGACTTGATCGATAGGTATCGATAAAGGAAAATACTTTAATAAAATGAACATAGTATTTATTCTTTACTGGTTTTTTTTGAACCGATGGGGAAGAAAGGTTTTCGAGTGGCGACCACGATCGGGAGGACGCAGCGTTGGTAGGCCTCCTACCAGGTGGACCGACGACATCGTGCGAGTCGCGGGCAACCGGTGGATGCAAACGGCAGCTTGTCGTTCGTTATGGCGTTCTATGGGGGAGGCTCTTGTCCAGCAGTGGACGTCTTACGGCTGATGATGATGATGACTGGTTTTTGTATCTATTATGAATGCTAATATTAGTATAGACGTTTCTCATCTGCTAATTAACTATTTCTTTTTCTATTGGTGAATTGAAATAGAGCATGGTGTTCTACTCATATCCTTCATTTCTAAAATCCTAGTTCAGAACGTGTCTCCAAAACGGATTAAACAATAAATCGGGCCTTTGTGAGAGCTCAAAAGAGCCCTAGGAGTGGGGTGCCTTTCTGAAGGGCGCACTCCTCACAGATTTGTGTGTGAAAAGCTTTAATTTTAGTATTCGTGCTTCAATTTTAAGGGCGTCTCGTGGGTCTGCAGTGAAAGGTCACGTTCATATGGAGTAGCTTCAAGTAATTATTATAATTGACGCTAAGGAGGTACGTTGTAGGTTTTTTAAGAACTTCTAATTCAAAATAAAACCGAAATCTACAACGACAAATCTAAAATTCGTAAACCACTAAGCTCCTGTTTTTCATGCTGAAAATCAAATATTTCATGGATCTGGTTCTAGAATAATTAACTTATCCCACTATAATATTGGCAGTCTTAAAACATAGACGTTTTACAAATAAGACAAAATAAATATAGAAATTTGTTCAGATTTAGTATACTTAGGCATTAAGTAAGACAAAAGGAGGCTTTCGTCACGTGACTTTGTATTATGTCCACTACAAAACAATTGAGTCATGTAGTGGACATTGTTGTTTATGCATGCAGCGGGTCTATTTTATCAAACTTTTGTCAGCTTCACCTGTAACCAACTAAGTAACTAGACAATATAAAAAGATCTTAGAAGTTAAATTTAACCCACTTTCCGGTTTCCGATAAAGACAATGCGTCTAGGATGTGACGTCAACTCCCAAATATGGCGGACTAGTATTTTTAGCCATTCTTTATATAGGCATCAATTGAATTGGTTTGCTGAAATGAATACTAGATATAACATGAAGTAACTTTACGTTTTTTTTTATTTTTAAACTATTATATTTTGAATGGCGTCCAAGAACTGGCAAAAGAAGTGTGGGTCGTCCGGCGGCAAGATGCCCAGTTGACATCAACCCAACGACATAGTTGCCATCGGGGGCAAAACCTGGATGAGGCTTGCACAGGACCGAGGAGATTGGCACAAGAAAAGAGAGGCCTATACCCAGCAGTGGGTGTAGTAGTATACTGGGTATACCCAGCCACATCCATAGATGATGATGATATTTTATTCAATCCACGCAACGATGGTCGACATCGATTGACGTCCGAATGCGTTTCACATAAAAATGAGTATTCAAACAATTTACATAATATATAAATCAATGTAATTTATGCTGCCTTATCTATCATTGTCCGGAAGTAATTTTTTTGAGTCACAGCTACAACACTGTTGGTTGCGGTTAGTTTAATGATTAAAATGAATTATGAATATCAAATATGCCTACCATGTAGTGATAAAAACGTGATACGAAATATTTAAATGTGACTTAACATTATAGCAGCGATAGTCCGTGGTGGCGGCCCCAACTTACGAACAGTTAGTCGTGGTTTCGAACCCAGGTATTACTTTGTGTAATTTATTTCATCACCATTGGTATTTTTTTTTTGATGGAGGGAAGTCATCAAATGACTCCTCCCGCTCATCTACTGACTAAAAACCACCCCTGTTCCTTCTTAGCCCTTTGTGTCGAGGCCGCGATATCTCTTTTGAACAACCTGCAGCCCCGATGCGCGTGGAACACAAACGCGCTGTCGACACGGCCTGTCGTCGTCATAAGACGGTCGGACGGTGAGCTAGTCTATTACTCACCGTCCACAAGCCCGCGCCTATGGTGGCCGGGAGCCGTCACGAGGCGTCCGACCCCCGGAGCGTCTAGCCACCCAGCATTATTTGACCCCCCGTGTAAAGAAGAAGAGAACAAGTCGTGTGAGAAGAGGGGTTAAGTAATACTGGGTACTGACTGTACCTCCAATAGCACGAAGCTCCTCTTGTCTTTTACTCCTTATCCCGGTTATTGCCATTATCGTCGGTTACGTTAGTGTCAGCTAGCCTCGGGTTCAATTGGACACTTTGTCTGAAAATCAGTCACTAATTGTTAGCCGCGGACTGAATGTGAGCCGGCCTAGACACGCCTACCTTTCGCTACATTAGACATAATTATTGATAGCTACAGTTAGGTTATAATTTGACATAACCCACTTTTCAATGTAATAATGATGTAATAGACGTCTCTAACATTGATTACAGTGACATTTGACATCTTTACCGTTGATTAAAGCAAAATGAAACTATGGGTTTGACAAGGACGGCTGGTGTTGGAGGTAATACATAGAGGTAAGCACATATACGGAAGAAGTACCTTTTTTCGAAAATCTGCCAATTGTGGCCAATAAATTAGAAGATTGATTTAGTTGGCGATGTTTCCTTGTTGTCATGACAATAAATAGCAGTCGACCCAAGTTCAAAAACTGGCCAAGTGCAAGTCGGACTTGCACATTAAGGGTTCCGTACCATTGTAGTAGATATTGAGAGATTTGCTATGTTATTTTAGCACCATAGACTATAAGTGTTGAACTGATTTCTGTATTTTATTCAAAATTTTAGGCTCTGTAGTTTCGGAGATAAGGAATGGTCGGTCAGACAGACTGACAGAGACACGAGTGATCCTATGAAGGTTCCATTTTTTCCTTGAAATGTACTTGAGTTGACACTATCGATATGGGTGTTAGACTATGTTTTTTTGGATACCTGGGGGCACGGCAGTGCCCCCGCCAAGTCGAGCAATAAAACGGTACGGCCGTGCCATCCTTTTCTCAAAGCATAACTATTACTACCCGCCTCAATACAAGTCTACGCCTTTTTTTTTTTATTGTGGGTGGAAAATCATCAAATAACCCCTCCCGCTCTTGGGTAGAGCCATAGAGTATTAAACCACTAGAGAGCGTGTAAGCCGATTTCTTCTAAGTACACAACTCACTACCGCGGGTCGGGGGATGAGGAATAATACGCGGCTGCAATTGGTCAGTTCAAGGTCAAGTTGCGTAGGTATACCTAGGTAGGGATTGCCTTACTTGATTATGGGAAAATAGTCGATATCGATAAAATGGATTTTAATATTACAAAAAATTCTATATAAAAATGACAAAATAATATTTAATTAAAATCAGTCAATTACAAAAAGAAAAACAAGTATCCTGATATTATCTTTCAGGCTCGCATTTTTTTTAACCAATAATCTATTTTTTTTTTGTTGGGTGTGGGAAATCATCAAATAACCCCTCCAGCTCTCGGCAGAGCGAAAGGGAGTGTCAGACTTCTACTGACTAAAAATCACCCATGTTCCTTCTTAGCCCTTGCGCCGAGGCTGCGGTATCTCTTACGAACAACCCGCAGCCCCGACGGGGGTCGGCCCCGCTCCATGTTGCTGACATCTCTTTGAGGCGCGCGTGGAACACGAACGCGCCGTCGACACGGCCTGTCGTCGTCACAAGACGGACGGACGGCGAGCTAGCCCATCACTTACCGTCCACAGGCCCGCGTCTACGGTGGCCGGAAGCCATCACTTGGCCCCCGACGCCTGGAGTGCCTCCCGCGGCGGCTGGGACGAGAGGTTCTTTCCCTCTCACGTTCCGCCACCTCCTTCGCTAGCATCACTGCTTCGCAGAAGGAGGCGACGGCGTCCCATTCCTCCTCGCTCCGGACCATGGCTTGCACCAGGGCCGGACGCGAGAAGTCGCCGTTTACTCCCGCCTGATTCGGTGCAGGTACCTCCCAAAACAACCGTGTCCGCTGAGTACCCGCGTCAGACGAAAGGTGAAGGCGCCGTGGCACCTCTCCAGACACTCCTCAAAGAGGGGACTTACCGCCAGTATTATCTTGAAGCCTCAAGAGGCTTCAAGAGGCTTTTTACTAAGAGAATATAATTATTAGAAGATGATCTATATGTGTCGTTTCATTTTGCGTTTACGTGGAGTTAGGTCTAAAATTTCCGGGTCTACTACTTCTTTCTTCCTTATTGTTGAACTCGGAAAAATATAAGTATTTTAAGTATTATAAAGAAGAAAATAAGAATGATGCCGGTTTTATGAAACATTAACATTTAATTTAACAGAAATATTTAGTTGAGAAGAATGTGAAAACTGAGAACTACCGCCATTTTTAAAGTCGGTTAAAAGTAGATAATGACAGTATCTGAATTAAATAAAAATTATATTAAGTTTAATTTTATTTTTATCGATATAGAATTCTGCAATAAAAGGTAACAGCACAGATTTTTACGATAAAAATACAAAGGGAAAGAAAGGGACAAACATATTAGAATTGCCTAATGAAATAAAGGGACTTTTCCAAAAGACATCAACGCGAGACTCATCTTTGTGCTCGTTCACCCAAACTACCATTTTAAATAGACCCCTGCGGTGGCTCATAATTTGATTAAAACAAAAATAATTTTCGTAATATTTACTTATTGATGAAAAGTTGTGCCATCCTTTTTGTAACTCGATGTCTTGGAATGTTTCCCACGCCACTTAACCGCGCATGAAGGCATTTTTACACGTTATAAATTGCATAAAAACTTATAACAATTGGTAATTATTTTGCGTGCACACAGGTCTAACACTTGGTCACAACTAAAACGGTTCCTCATACCGTAGCCTATGCATAGGCGACAAAATACTAATAGTTTTCGAGCATCGGGGCACTGTATGCGCAGTCAAGTGGCTATATAGTCTTTGGGTAGAGCGGAAGGGAGTGTCAGACTTCTACTGACTAAAAACCATCCATGTTCCTTCTTAGCCCTTGGAAAAAGATGGATGAAAAACGATTGCATGTAGCGGAGATGAGAATGTTGAGATGGATGTGCGGAGTGACAAGAATGGATAAAGTGAGGAATGAGTATATTAGAGGAAGTTTGAAAGTAGCACCTGTTACAGAAAAATTGAAAGGAAGTCGTTTATCTTGGTATGGTCATGTAATGAGGAGGGATGAAACGCATGTGACTAAAAAAGTGATGGATATAAATATTGATGGATGGAGAGGGAGAGGAAGGCCAAAGAAAAGATGGATGGATTGTGTGAGGAATGATATGAATGAGAAAGGAATAAATGCCACCTTGACGTGTAACAGGGAAGAATGGAAGAAGAAAACGTGTTGCGCCGACCCCAAATAGAATGGGATAAGGGCAGGAAGATGATGATGTTCCTTCTTAGCCCTTCATGTCGAGGCCGCGGTATCTCTTGCGAACAACCCGCAGCCCTCACAAGTCTATGCCTTACACCAAGACTTGCCTTTGCAAGTCTTGGTTTAAGACATAGACTTGACTCGAGGCAGTCGAAACAGCAGGATATGCAGGCGCATAGTGTATCGTCTCTATTCAAATGATTGCGGCTGTTCTGAAATGTTAGCCAGCGCTTTGGGAATCCCGACCGGCTATTGTTATTTGTTACATTGAAATTATTGACTAAGACAATATTGATAATCTAAAGGAATTTTGTGTGAATAGTTTATTGAAATGATGCTAAATTATTAAGTTATAAGTTTTGGAGTATTTTTTTTTTGGTAATAATGGACATGGACATGAAATGAACTAGTTTGAGTAAACCTCCGGTATTATGAATTAAATATTTAATTGGAAGTTGTCATATTTCAGTAACATTTTCACCATTAATAATTTATTATGAAAACAGTTATTGTGGCTCTACTGGTCCAGCTTGTTTACTCGATAAACTTAAGTAAAAAACTATAAACAAAGCACTTTGTTTACATAACTCCAACTGGGTCAGCAAGACGATAGTGAACAGGAATAAATCGCTCCATGTTAGAAACACATGCCCAAATAATAATAGACTATAATAATAATAATATGCAAAATCAATGTTAAGATTAATGATTTCTTAACACAAGCTTATGCATATGGTATTTATAGAAATACTACAGGAGGCACTGCGCAATTTTGCGAATAATCTTACATACAATGAAATCCATATCCAGTAATAACTGTACATAAAGCTGACTATATATCCCGACGGGGCTGCGGGTTCTTCGCAAGAGATACCGCGGCCTCGACATGAAAAAGAACCGACTTCCAAAAAAGCACTAAAAAAGTCTAAAATAAGTTTACTTTCGGAAGTCAGTGACTTTGTTAGTTTCATTGACTTTTTTGCAATCAAGAACTTATCTTTCATCAGAACTTTAGAATGACGTCATCATTTAGTTCTATGAGTTCATCATTTTCATCATTTTCTTGGTCTTATCCCAAATTATTTGTGGTAGGCGCAACAAGTCTTCTTCTTCTTCTTCCATACTTCTCTATTTCTCGCACTCTATCTCTCTCACCCTATCTCTCTCACCTCCTTTCTAGCCAAATCATCCTTCACACAGTCAAACCATCGTTTCTTTGGTCTTCCTCTACTCATATTCTCCTTACTCTTTATGTTATTGTATTGGTTATTTAAAACAAAATAATATGCCACTTCGTAGAATGCACCACGTATCAAATAATGCCATAAATACGAACAAAACAACCCACCAGTTCGCAGTAACAATAGTAACGTATTTGCAAAATAAATCATAAGTCAAGCAGTGCATGAAAGCTGTGCTAAAGGACATAGAGTAAGCCAGTAGGTAGATGGTACAAGTTTACTGTTACAGGAGAAACTATTGGGCACTACATGAAATGCACAATCATAGTATATTGTCATTGTGTTTATTAATTTAAATAAGGCGTTTTTTGTTTTGTGCTCACACTATAAATAATTTTAAGACATATCTATACGTGAGGATTTGTAATTGGCTTTCAGGTGACTATGGTTTCTTTTCTTCTTTTGTTTGTTTTTATCAGCTGTAAGTCCTCCAAGTACTAAATAAATAAATAACATCACAACTGTAATCCCCGAAAGGTTAGACAGAGGTTTATCTAATAATATACAACCATTTTGCAAGTTATGTTTAAATCCCATGTAATAGGGGACGAGTCTATATGGCTATCAACCGGGCATAAATGCAGACTCCGTGGCTGCTACTGGGAAATTCGTGACGGATAAACCCAATACTACGGGACTGACTTTTTAACTACTGACTTTATGTATTTTGACATTTATATTTCTTTATTATTTTTTTTTCTTGGTTTTGATTATCAAATTATTCGGTTCCAATATTTTAAATTTTAGCATGTAAAAATTAATTTTGCTGTGCCCTGACAGGGTCTACAATGGCTCTTAACTCTAAGCCTTTTTTGTTAACACCATGCTTTACCTTGTGGATTGCAAATAAATGAATATGAATATCATACCTATGACTTCATGCTGGGAAGTCGCGCTTGCGACCACTAGACCAACGAGACAGAGGGTAAACAAAGTGACAAAATAACGTAAAAAAAAATATTTTCCAAATTATTGTTGTCAAAGTTGTCTCCTCTCTCAATCAACACTCTTTGGCAACTGCCGGCAAGCTTGGAATTGGGTCAAACGTTCCAGAAATTAACAATTTACTTACACCCCTTACTGCGTAACCAGCATACCGCTTAACAAATGTCTTAGTTCACTAAATGTGGCTAAGATAGTCTGAGGATAAGAGGGACTTGGCTTTAACATCATAGTTTAAAGCCTACTGTTTAGATTTCTAAAGGAACTTTGGGGTTTTCAATAATGATAAATATCTGTCATCAACATCATCAGCCTATAATGTTTCCACTGCAGGGACTCAGGCCTCCTCTCTAAGAGAGGGATGGGCTATAATTTACCACGCGGGCCCAGTGCGGGTTGCTAGATGTCACATGTCTTCGGGTTTTTAGTCCTGTCGGTCTACCCTTAAAAAAAAATCACACAAAGTCTTGCGTCTGACTGGGTTCGAACCCACGAGTCACTGTTCGTAAGTCGGGGCCGCCACCACTGGGCCACCATTACTCCTTAGAAATCTGTGTCACTCTTATTACCGTAAAACTTTATTTCGTAACTGTAATATCCGAACGTAAAAGTTTATATTGTTTATGTCTAACTTATCTGCTGTCTCGCTCTCTCGCAACCGATCAGCCATGTTGTAAAAAGTAAGTGAAAAGTGAAAAGTGTCTTAAGAAATAAATACAACTTTTATAAATAGATAGTTTTAATACTGTTTATATAAGTACACAACAGTACGTTCGTATTGCCAAAAAGATGCATTTACGCATCACGTATAGATTTCACATAATTGTAACTGAAAACATCTAACAGTAGTCCCAAAACTAAAATGAGTATACAAATACAATCGTTTTAGTAAGTACCACAAATACTTCTGGTTAATAAATTGTTCAAGGGAACAGAATATAGAAAAAAAAACAGGCCAAGTGCGAGTCGGGCTCACACATGAAGGGTTCTGTACCAAAACGGCAAAAAATCGCGTTTGTTGCATGGGAGTCACCCTTAAATACTATATTTATTTTATTCTGTGTTTAGTATTATTGTTGTTATAGCAGCAACAGAAATACATAATTTGTGAAAACTTCAACTGTCTAGCTATCGCGGTTCTTGAGATACAGCCTGGTGACAGACCAACGGACGGACAGATAGCGAAGTCTTAGTAATAGGGTCCCGTTTTTACCCTTTGGGTACGGAACCCTAAAAAGATAGGTACAGGAAACCATCTTCTAATGAATAAGATAAAATAAATTATTTATGTTTATCTATATCTTCTATATCTATAATATTAAATCTGTAGAAATTTTTTTTTTGTACATCGAAAATATTTAAAAAAGGAATTGTCAGGGTGTTAAAGTATAACCAACAGAACTCATTTTCAGCATTTTTAGAATTTTTGTCTGTTTCGATGACTAAGCATCACGTAAAAGTTACGAAACAAATGTAGGTAACTTTTATACATAAATATTGTGTGTAACTTGGGGTATTACTTAGTCTTTGTTTCATCGTAATCGGTGATCTCTATCAAATGATATATGAATTTATAGTTTTCAAGATGAACTTATCATTATGGTCAAGAACGAGACATGCAGCGACATCTATTAAACGAATATGGTACTTATTATTAATGCCTTCACAGGATAACTTTAAAAAAGTTATAGGTAAATTCAAATGAGATTTTTTTTTTTTGTTCCGTGTGGGAATCCAACCTGCGACACGCAGTGCTACTGTTAATCGTCCAGCCACTGCGGTTGCTAGGCTGTGCTTTGCATTACCCTCTTCTTATTTTCTACAGCGTCAGTAAGTTAACGCAGGACAATGATTAATGTACTTTTATCTAAGCGACGCATTTTAGTTTTCGACAACCACGCGAACGAAGTCGCGGGCACAGTTAGTTTTACATAAAGCTTTTATGAATATTACTTAAAACATAAAATAGTTTTTTTAAGCACTCTGTCTCTTAAACTAGGTTCAGATATTTGTGACTTAGCAGTCAGTGATTCTTCGTAGCAATAAAGACATAATAAAACCGGCCAAATGCGAGTAGAATTCGCATATGTAGAGTTCCGTACCATAAAAGTAGGGTATTTTAGATCCCTTCAATTTTTTATTATTTGTTGTCATAGCGACAACAGCAATACATCATCTATGAAAATTTTAACTGTCTAGCTATCACGATTCATGAGATACAACCTGATGACAGACAGACATACGTGTTGATTTTAAGGTTAAGCCGTGCTTACCTAGGTTGGTTCGTGGATGGGTGACCACCCATTACATACCGAGTTTCCTCCGTGTCTTGGAAAGTATGTTGAGACGTTTGTCCTGGCTGCCATATATATACTCGTATCTTTAGCAGTCGTTACAGTAGCCTGAAAATCTGACAACAAGTCTTACCGAAGAAAACTTACTGAAGTGGAGATACATAAATGACTCTGCACTGGAGTGTAAAAGTGGTGCTAATCCTCAAACAATGGGGCACTTAATATCGTGCCCTGCCTGTCCTGCTAGTTGTTTACTACAGGAACTGATGGACGCTACCGAAAGCGCCAAACTAGTAGCCCAATTCTGGGCCGACGTGCCTCAGAAAGCACGTTAAGCTGTTGGTCCCGGCTGCCAATATAGATCTTTGGCAGTCGTTACAGGTAGTCAGTGACCTGAAATTCTGACATCCAGTCTTACCAAAGAGTATCGTATTACCTAGTATTAACTGGGTTGTGGAGGTCAGATAGCCAGTCGCTCGTTGTAAAATACTGGTATTCAGTTGCATCCGGTTAGACTGGAAGCCGACCCCAACATAGTTGGGAAAAAGCTATAGAGATGATCTACTGTCGAAAATTACAATGGTACAGTCATGTACAGTCGTTAACACAATTGGTAACAATTTTGTGGAATGTTTTTAATTACGGACAGTTTAGTGACGTCTAATAGACAAGTGTTGAATAGTTTTAAGTATTGCCATTAACTTTGGGGTTCTGAGGGCTGTTGAGCTAAGCGGTTTATTTCATTAACAACGTGTTTGTTTTTAAGAATAGTCATCTTTTGAGATTTCATGATACTCTGTTTATTTTAATTTATTTAGTACGCAGACTGAAAATAAATAAATTAAGTTCAAATAGTCTTTGTGTTTAATTAAGTTATGAATATAAATATGGATGGATGGAGAGGGAGAGGAAGACTAAAGAAAAGATGGATGGATTGTGTGAGGAGTGATTATGAAGGAAAAAGGAATAAATAATAACGTGACGACTGACAGGGCAGAATGGAAGAAAAAAACGTGTTGCGCCGACCACAAATGGTATAAGGACAGGAAGATCATGATGAGTCTTTGTGTGTTATTTTTAGCAAGAAAAAAGAACTCTGTCTCGTTATTTGCTGTGCCCAACAGGGTTCACAATAATCGTGTATTTATAACCTACCACCCA